>OU343064.1:25530481-27930481 GCA_910593695.2 Ocypus olens | reverse complement strand
ACAACTTTTGCGTTATTCATGCAAATGCATTAAGAAAAAATTGTAATAATTTTGTCGACGCAAAAAAATATAAAAACAATTGCTATCCACTTGAAACTTCTCAAAATCACTCAATATTAATTCAAGAATGATTTGGTGAAAAATTACAATACTTTCAGTCCATAACTTTTGCGATATTCATGCAAATGAATTAAGAAAAAATTGTAATAATTTTGTCGACGCGAAAAAAATATAACAACAATTGGTATCCACTTGAAACTGCTCAAAATCACTTATTGTTAATTCAAAAATTATTTGGTGAAAAATTACAATACTTTCAGTCAATAACTTTTGCGTTATTCATACAAATGCATTAAGAAAAAATTGTAATAATTTTGTCGACGCAAAAAAATATAAAAACAATTGCTATCCACTTGAAACTTCTCAAAATCACTCAATATTAATTCAAGAATGATTTGGTGAAAAATTACAATACTTTCAGTCCATAACTTTTGCGATATTCATGCAAATGAATTAAGAAAAAATTGTAATAATTTTGTTGACGCGAAAATAATTTAAAAACAATTGCTATCCACTTGAAACTTCTCAAAATCACTCAATATTAATTCAAGCATCATTTGGTGAAAAATTACAATACTTTCAGTCAATAACTTTTGCGATATTCATGCAAATGAATTAAGAAATTGTAATAATTTTGTTGACGCGAAAATAATTTAAAAACAATTGCTATCCACTTGAAACTTCTCAAAATCACTCAATATTAATTCAAGCATCATTTGGTGAAAAATTACAATACTTTCAGTCAATAACTTTTGCGATATTCATGCAAATGAATTAAGAAATTGTAATAATTTTGTTGACGCGAAAATAATTTAAAAACAATTGCTATCCACTTGAAACTTCTCAAAATCGCTCAATATTAATTCAAGAATGATTTGGTGGAAAATTACAATACATTCCGTCAATGGTGTAAATTAAGGTGAAATTTATAAAAAATTGTAATCATTTTGTTGACGCGAAAAAAATATAAAAACAATTGCTATCCACTCGAAGCTTCTCAAAATCACTTAATATTAATTCAAAAATTAGTTTGTGAAAAATTATAATTAATAACTTTTGCGATATTCATGCAAATGAATTAAGAAAAAACTGTAATAATTTTGTTGACGCGAAAAAAATTTAAAAACCATTGCTATCCACTTGAAACTTCTCAAAATCACTCAATATTAATCAAGAACGATTTGGTGAAAAATTACAATACTTTCAGTCAATAACTTTTGCGATATTCATGCAAATGAATTAAGAAAAAATTGTAATAATTTTGTTGACGCGAAAAAAATTTAAAAACAATTGCTATCCACTTGAAACTTTTCAAAATCACTCAATATTAATTCAAGAATGATTTGGTGAAAAATTACAACACATTCCGTCAATGGTGTAAATTAAGGTGAAATTTATAAAAAATTGTAATCATTTTTTTGACGCGAAAAAAATATAAAAACAATTGCTATGCACTCGAAGCTTCTCAAAATCACTTAATATTCATTCAAAAATTATTTGGTGAAAAATTATAATTAATAACTTTTGCGATATTCATGCAAATGAATTAAGAAAAAATTGTAATAATTTTGTCAACGCGAAAAAAAATATAAAAACAATTGCTATCGGCTTAAAACTTCTCAAAATTACTCAATATTAAAACAAGATTGATTTGGTGAAAAATTACAATACATTCCGACAATGGTTTTTGCGATATTTCATGCAAACACGGTGTAAATTTATGAAAAATTGTAATTATTTTGACGATTCGAAAAAAATATAATAACAATAACTATTCACTTGAAACTTCTCAAATTCACTTAATATTAAATCAAGAATGATTTGATGGGAAATTACAGTACATTCCATGAATAGCTTTTACGATATTTCATGCAAATATGGTGTAAATTTATGAAAAATTTTTGTTGATTCGAAAAAAATATAAAAACAATTGCTATTCACTTGAACCTTCTCAAAATCACTCAAAATTCAATCAAGAATGATTTGGTAAAAAATTAAAAAACATTCCGTCAATAGCTTTTGCCATATTTCATGCAAACACGGTGTAAATTTATGAAAAATTGTAATAATTTTGTTGACGGAAAAAATACAAAACCGATTTAAATATTTTATTTTTTGGAGCCTATTTCATTGCTAGAAAATTATCAGAAAAAAAAACAAAAAACAAACTTTTGGTTTAATATCCAATTTGTGGCCCTACAATCGTAATTTTTTTTAATTCAAAAATTTAAGCCTTAAACCCAAAATTTAACGCTTACAATCAGAAATTTAGGTTCAAATGTGCAAAATAAACGCAGTAAAAATTACTCACGAATTGCGAAATTTATAGATTTCACGCCCAATATCCTCAATTTTTGACTGAAAAAATCGCGAATTTGGCTCGATAGAAACTGAAAAATTTGCTGAAAATTCATAATTTGCAACTAATTAATTAATTGTATTTGCCCAGTGTTTAAATATTTTAAAATAATAAAAAAAATAAAGCTAAAGGCGCATCCAAAAATCAAATGATTGAATAACATTTTTGTAGCTATCAAAATTTCGACGTTAAAATCCGATAACTGCTAAAATTGGACTAAAAATGCGAATTTGAGTCGTATAATTCAAAAATACCCGAAAATTTTATCTAAAATCCAAAATTAGGGTGTTACAATTAGAAACGTCGACCTAAAATCCAAAATATAGTTTGTGTCTTCCAAAAATTGTATCTAAATTTTGAAATTTAAACTCTGAAATATGTAATGAAAAAAAAAATTATAAATATATAGTTACACATATAGGGAATACATAAGAAGCATCTGAATTTAAAGGAATTTCATTTTCAAAAAAACAATTTCATTAAAACAGTTAAATGAAAAAAAAAATCTTTTATAAAAAAATTGATTTGAAAAAATTTCAGCTTTAAAGCAAAAGTTAATTTTAACAAAGAAAAATCTATATAACTATTTTTTCAAAAATTACTTTAAAAAATGTAATTCCAACGGAATAAATACATCACACCAGGTCAGTGGCGTGGAACACGTTGATGGTGGAGCCACTTAAACAAAATACCCTCCCCCTCCTTTTTTGAAGGAACAACGATTTATCTTCCTAGACGAGAAATTGTTTAAAGAATTACTTAAAAAATCTTGCTGAGCTTTATACTACAAGTAGTGCCATGGCTCCTTGGCTCTATATAACGCGCCGCCCCTGCACCAAGTTAATCATGTTTATTATATCTAATTTTTTTTTAAATAACTAAATCGATTTTTTTTTATTAAACTCGAAAATTAAAAGAATAAAATAGCCATAATTTATTTATTTATAAAAATAACTCTATAAAAATGGTATTAGAATTGTTGAAAGAGGGCATTTGTTACAGTCATGGCCGACTATGGTTTCCATTAGAAAAAACAAAAGTTTGTGCCATAACTCAAAAATTATATAATTACAACTTTTTCGTTCACACATGTTTTTGTAATTAATAATAACAGAGCCACAAGTACCGAACAAAATAACAAAAAAATCTACTAGCAGATTTAGCTAGATGTTTTGAGTAAATTTAGAATTTTTTACAATTATGGCAATTTTTTTTATATTTTTTCTACTGCTTGGAATAATTTATTTATTTATTTATTTTATTTATTTATTTATTTAACGAAATCTCTATATAAAAATAGTAATACAAAGAAAAATGCATAAATTACATGAAATGAAAAAAAATAAATTTAGCGTACATACATACATAATAAATGAAACCAAATTGAAACATAATAGTTAGAAACTAAAACTAAGAATTATAAAAAAAATATGAATTATAAAAAAGTCATATTCAAATTAATGACATATAATGATTTACGGAACAAGCTATAATTTTTTAAGAATAAATCGAAATTCGGTGATGGCAAGAGGCAATTAGCAGTGTGTGATAGCCTAGATAGAGGTTTATTAAGACCATAGTTAACCCGACTGGTTTTCTCTCTGAAGAGCTTTTTCAATCTGGTTGAGGATCCTCCAGATTGATGCCAAAAATCTATCAATCTTAACAAAGAGGGACAAATAATATTACCATTTAAAAGTTTATACAAAAAGCACATGTCAAACAAATTCCTGCGAAAAAGTAATGTCACCATGTCTAAGTTTACTAACATAAGACTATAATTGACAGTAGCAATCCTAATATTTAATTTATACGCAATAATTCGCAGGAATTTATTCTGAACCTTCTCCAATGCATTAATCAAATAAAGATAATGCGCAACTTTTGGATGATTTAAACTTCATTCTCGTGCGATTACTTAGAAATGTACTGGAGGGTTGTTTGCAGATTTTTCTATATTTATGAAGTAGAACACGTTTTGAATGAATTTGGAAATTTTTACTATTATGGCAATTTTTTTTATATTTTTTCTACCGCTTGGAATAATGCGCAACTTTTGGATGATTTAAACTTCACTCTCGTGCGATTATTTGGAAATCTACTGGAGAGTTGTTTGCAGATTTTGCTAGATTTATGAAGTAGAATATGTTTTGAGTGAATTTGGAAATGTTTACAATTATGGCAATTGTTTTAATATTTTTTCTACCGCTTGGAATAATGCGCAACTTTTGGATGATTTAAACTTCATTCTCGTGCGATTATTTGGAAATCTACTGAAGGGTTGTTTGCAGATTTTGCTAGATTTATGAAGTAGAATACGTTTTGAGTGAATTTGGAAATTTTTACAATTATGGCAATTGTTTTTCACCGCCGAAATTTTTGTGTCAAAAAAAAATGTTGCACCAGTCTTCCACAATTTAACTCAACTTAAGTTTGCATTTCTAAATTCCAGCACATCAACATCTCGTTAAATATCGAATAAACAATTTCTTTTTATTTGAAATACTAACATGCAATAATTTCATAAAGAAAAATATCTGTACGTACTGAAATGACATTTTTCTGTTCTCGTTGATTATCAGTGCCTATCGCATTGTAGACAAAAAGGTCGGATTTGCCCAGCCCCCGCGGGTTTTCAGGTCGTGAATTAATTCGCCTAATTACGAATCACATGAATGAATTCAATTACTTGCGAAAATGCGCGCGTGTGTGTGTGTATCTATTTATGTCCACAATCAAGATATCGTTAGTTTGTATTAGATAAGACAACGAGAGGAATGCGATCGGGATTTATACTCATTCACAAAATTTTAATGACACGTTTTAATACCTCGATAAATATCAGCACTTGATGATTTTAAATTAAGTGACCCAAATTGATGTTGCAGTCTTGCGGTATAGAGCATAGGACACGTGGGGAAAAAAGCAATTTTTTGCACTTTTTGGTGCGAGAAAAATGAAATCATTTTCTTGTGTTTTTAATCCTTTGAATTTAAAATAAAAATATCTTTTTTCTTGTCGGTTACTACGTGGTAATCAATCATTTAACTGAATTGAAGAATTCTAAATAATAATTCTATGAAGCATTCCGCTTAGATTTTTGGATAATCTTGTGTGGATAGAGTGTAAAGATGTGAAAATTTCAAAAAAAATTTAGTGTTGAAAAAAAAAATATATGAAAACAGTTGCTCCCTGTTTCCAAAATGACTTAAAAATTATTCAACATTTTTTTTACAAAAAAACTGCATACATCCCCTATCTAGATTTCAAGATAATTTCAGGTAAATAGGGAATAAACTCCAGAAAATTTGTAATTATTTTGTCGTTTGGAAAAAATTATAATAACAATTGCTATCGACTTGAAAATTTCAAAAATTACTTAAAGTTCATTCAAGATTTTAATTACAAGAAAAACTGCATACATCCCTCATCTAGATTTCGAGATAATTTCAGGTAAATAGGGAATAAAGTTCAGAAAGTTTGTAATTATTCTGTCGTTTCGAAAAAAATATAATAACAATTGTTATCGACTTGAAAATTTCAAAAATTACTTAAAATTCATTCAAGATTTTAATTACAAGAAAAACTGCATACATCCCCTATCTAGATTTTGAGATAATTTCAGGTAAATAGGGAATAAATTCTAGAAAATTTGTAATTATTTTGTCGTTTCAAAAAAATTATAATAACAATTGTTATCGACTTGAAAATTTCAAAAATTACTTAAAATTCATTCAAGATTTTAATTACAAGAAAAACTGCATACATCCCCTATCTAGATTTCGAGATAATTTCAGGTAAATAGGGAATAAAGTCCAGAAAATTTGTAATTATTTAGTCGTTTCAAGAAAATTATAATAACAATTGCTATCGACTTGAAAATTTCAAAAATTAATTAAAATTTATTCAAGATTTTAATTACAAGAAAAACTGCATACATCCCCTATCTAGATTTCGAGATAATTTCAGGTAAATAGGGAATAAAGTCCAGAAAATTTGTAATTATTTTGTCGTTTCAAAAAAATTATAATAACAATTGCCATCGACTTGAAAATTTCAAAAATTACTTTAAATTCATTCAAGATTTTAATTACAAGAAAACCTGCATACATCCCCTCTCTAGATTTCGAGATAATTTCAGGTAAATAGGGAATAAAGTCCAGAAAATTTGTAATTATTTTGTCGTTTCAAAAAAATTATAATAACAATTGCTATCGACTTAAAAATTTCAAAAATTACTCAAAATTCACTCAAGATTTTAATTACAAGAACAACTGCATACATCCCCTATCTAGATTTCGAGATAATTTCATGTAAATAGAAAATTGAAGTCCAGAAAATTTGTAATTATTTTGTCGTTTCAAAAAAAATATAATAACAATTGCTATCGACTTGAAAATTTCAAAAATTACTTAAAATTCATTCAGGATTTTAATTACAAGAACAACTGCATACATCCCCTATCTAGATTTCGAGATAATTTCAGGTAAATAGGGAATAAAGTCCAGAAAATTTGTAATTATTTTGTCGTTTCAAAAAAATTATAACAACAATTGCCATCGACTTGAAAATTTCAAAAATTACTTAAAATTCACTCAAGATTTTAATTACAAGAACAACTGCATACATCCCCTATCTAGATTTCGAGATAATTTCAGGTAAATAGGGAATAAAGTCCAGAAAATTTGTAATTATTTTGTCGTTTCAAAAAAAATATAATAACAATTGCTATCGACTTGAAAATTTCAAAAATTACTTAAAATTCATTCAAGATTTTAATTACAAGAAAAACTGCATACATCCTCTATCTAGATTTCGAGATAATTTCAGGGAAATAGGGAATAAAGTCCAGAAAATTTGTAATTATTTTGTCGTTTAAAAAAAATTATAATAACAATTGCTATCGACTTGAAAATTTCAAAAATTACTTAAAATTCATTCAAGATTTTAATTACAAGAACAACTGCATACATTCCCTATCTAGATTTCGAGATAATTTCAGGTAAATAATAGCGAATAAAGTCCAGAAAATTTGTAATTATTTTGTCGTTTCGAAAAAATTATAATAACAATTGCTATCGACTTGAAAATTTCAAAAATTACATAGAATTCACTTAAGATTTTAATTACAAGAAAAACTGCATACATCCCCTATCTAGATTTCGAGATAATTTTAGGTAAATAGGGAATAAAGTTCAGAAAATTTGTAATTATTCTGTCGTTTCAAAAAAATTATAATAACAATTGCTATCGACTTAAAAATTTCAAAAATTACTTAAAATTCATTCAAGATTTTAATTACAAGAACTACTGCATACATCCTCTATCTAGATTTCGGGATAATTTCAGGTAAATAGGGAACAAAGTCCAGAAAATTTGTAATTATTTTGTCGATTCGAAATATATATAAAAACAATTGCTACCAACCGAAAATAATTATTCCTGAAAAACTATAAGCATTTTGCCACTGCATTTTGGCATAATTGTGGATGGAGAATAAAGATCTGAAAATTTTAAACAATTTTGGCGTTTAAAAAAAATTGCTGTCCACTGATAATATCCAAAATTACAATTCCATGAAAAACCATACACATTCTTACTCTATATGTTCGGATAGTTTCATGTAAATAGAGCGTAAGGATATGATAATTTATAATACTTTTGGGGATTTGAAAAAAATATAAAAACATGTTCTGTTTGAAAATTACTTAAAATTAATTCGAGATAATATAATTACAAGAAAAACCATATATATTCCGCTTCCAAATTTGGGATTATCTTGAGTGGATAGAGGGAGTAAAGTCGAGAAAATTTATAATAATCTTGGCAATTAAAAAAATATATATGAAAATTGCGGGTTGAAGGACCTTCGATCGATGGCCAACGAAGAAGAAGAAGAAGAAGATAAGAAGAATAGAGAAGAGTCGTAACTGATAATAACATGTATTCTTCATTCAATAAAGATGTGTTTTATTATTATAAACATTATTGCTATCGGTTTAAAAATTTTGGAAATCAACTTTAGTTCATTCGAGATTATAATTCTATATAAAATAGTATTTCCCGTTTCTAGGTTTTTGGGAAAATCTCAGGTGGATAGAGAGTAATAATGTGAACATTTTTATGAAATTTTGCGATTCGAAAAAAATATTTTAAAAAAATTAAAAATTTCCAAAATTACTTAAAATTAATTTAAGGTTATAATTACAGAAAAAAACTGCAGAAATTCCTTTTCTAGATTTTGAAATAATCCCTGTCACAAGGCGAAACAATTTGTAATAATTATTGCAAATTGAAAGAAATTGTAAAAACAACTGGTAGGGTCTTGAAAATATCCAAATTGAACTAAAATTTATTCGAGAATATAATTCTATGAAAAACTATATACATTCTCTCTCTAGATTTTGGGATAATCTCAGGTAACTATAGAATAAAGTCCAAAAAAAATGTTATTATTTTGGCGATTCGAAATAAATATAAAAATAATTGCTATCAACTTGAAAATTTAAGTAAATAATTCTAGAAAATAATTATATAAAAAACTATTAGCATTAGGCTTCTAGATAATTGTAGATAGAGCATAAAATATTTCAAACAATTTTGGCATTTAAAAAAATATACAAAAACAATCCAAACACTTCATCAATTCATTTCATGCAACAGCCTAGCGAATAACGGACGAGACTGACAAAGACAGGGCAGAGAGACCTATGGTCGATATCCCTTGACGGGTCCATCATATACATATGAAAAATGTAAAAAAAAATATTGTAAAAAAATTATGTCTGTCAAATATCCAAAATTATGATTCCATGAAAAACCATTGATTGATCGAGATGTTATGATTACAAGAAAAACTATTTACATCCCTTTTTTAGATTTGGGAGTAGGTGAATAGAGAGTAAAGTCAAGAAAAGTTTTAACCGTTATGGCAATTCGAAACAAATATAAAAACAATTGCTATTGACTTGAAACTTTCCAAAATTAACAAAAAATCATACGAGATTATAATTTAAAGAAAAAACTATATCTTTTCCCTTCTGGATTTGGGATTGTTTCAGGTGGATGGAGAGTACACTTGTTTGTAATAATTTTGGCGATTCTAAACAAATATAAAAACAATTGTCATCGACATGAACATTTCCAAAATTACTAAAAATTCATACAAGATTTTAAGTACAAAAAACCCTATCCACATCCCCATCTAGATTTTCAGAAAATCCCTGGTAGATAGGGAGTAAAGACTAGACAATTTCTAATTATTTTGGCGATTCGAAACAAATATTGCAAACAAAAACAATTGCTACCGATTTCCAAAATTACTGAAGATTCATTTAAGATTTGAATTATGAGAAAAACTTTATACATCCCCTATCCAAATTTTGCGATATCTTAGGTAGACTAGAAAATTTGTCATTATTTTGGCGATTCGAAAAAAAAATTAAAAACAAATTGCTGTCGAATTGAAAATTTGGAAAATTAACGTAAATTCATTCGAGATTATAATTTCGTACAGATTATATACATCCCCTATCTAGGTTTTGGGATAATCTTAGGAAAATACGAGAAAATTTGTAATTATTTTAACAATTTGAAAACAATATAAAAATAATTTCCAGCGACTTGAAAACTTCGAAAATTACTTCAAATTTATTGGAGATTTATAATTGCGAGAAAACTATATACATCGCCTTTCTAGATTTGGATTTCAATTGGATAGAGAGTAGAGTCGAAAAAATTTGTATTATTCTGGCGATTAGTAACAAATATAAAAACAATTGCTATCGACTGTAAATTTCCAAATTTACTTAAAATTCATTCAATATTCTAATTATAAAAAACTACATACATCTCCTTTCCAGATTTGGGATAATCTTAGGAAGACAGGGAGTAAAGATGAGACAATTTATAATTACTTTGACGATTTGAAAAAAATTAAAATTCATCCGAGATTATAATTGCAAGATAAACTATATACGTCCCCTCTCTAGATTTGCGATAATGTCCCAGAAATTTGAATATTTAATTTAATTTATTGTTCTGTTTTTATTTTCTCCGTTACGAAGTACGAGAAAGTATTGTGATCGTGATTTTTTTTCAAAATTTTTTTTACGGAAATATCCGTTTTGGGGAATGCCATTTCAACAAATTCTGGGGAATTTTTTTTTTGTGTCTGTGTGTGTGTATGTCTGCCTGTGTGCGCTGTTTCTCAAAAACGAATTGAGCAATTGATGCGAAACTTTGAACATCCGTCTTATTTGATAATCTGAAGAACTGAAAAGCTTTTGGTAAAATTTCGTACACCGGAAGTGGGTGTTTACCTTAACTGTTTTTTGTTTTTTTCTAATATTTTCTTAAATATGAAAAATATCACAAAAACATTTGAACAAATTTTGAAGACAATAAAGAAATGAATAGCTTTGGTTTGAAAATATTTTTCACAAAATCATTATTATTTTTTTTCATTTTTCGTTTATAATTATGAAACGATAATAGTTGCAGCAAATATATGTAATAATAATTGTAGATAATTCCAAAATGAACAACTTATAAGGAATAAGTTTTTTTCGAAATCTCTTTGGTTTTTGAGTAAACTCAGCTTTTAAATTTGCAGTATAATTTTTCCATCTTTCATAATTTTGACGTTTTAAACGTCGGATTCATCCGAGTCTACAAACGTTCAATGTGTATTTAAAATATGATTTAAATTGAAAATAAACCACGAAAGCATCAATATAAATGATACCATCAAGTCGGAGAAAATAACATGATGGCCACGGCACCATTTTTTTTTTAATAAATCGTTCCACAATAATTTTGAACTACTCTTACGTATAGGACATGGCACATAAAATATACCTAGAATTCGATGGCGAATTTAAAAATGAAATAAAAAACTTATTTTTGATCCTGTATATATGAATTTACGATAAACAAACCGCAGCCAAAAATAGAAATCGACGTGTTCGACCGTTTTTTACTTTCTCCGTTACGAAGTACGAGAAAGTATTGTGATCGTGATTTTTTTTTCAAAAATTTTTTTTACGGAAATAAATCCGAGTTTACAAACCGCTCGATGTATATTTAAAATATGATTTAAATTGAAAATAAACCATGGAAGCGTAAATATAATGATACCATCAAGTCGGAGAAAGTAACATGATGGCCACATCACCATTTTTACTTTCTCCGTTACGAAGTACGAGAAAGTATTGTGATCGTGATTTTTTTTTCAAAAATTTTTTTTACGGAAATATCCGTTTTGGGGTCCCTAGATGTCATTTCAACAATTTCTGGAAAAAAAAAATTTGTGTCTGTGTGTGTGTGTGTGTGTGTGGGTGTGTCTGTGTGTGTGTGTGTGCGCTGTGTGCGCTGTATCTCAAAAACCAATAGAGCAATTGATATGAAACTTTGAACATACGTCTTATTTAATAATCCGAAGAACTGAAAAGCTTTTGGTAAAATTTCGTACGCCGGAAGTGGGTGTTTACCTTAACTGTTTTTTGTTTTTTGCCAATATTTTCTTAAATATGAAAAATTTCACAAAAACATTTAAACAAACATTGAAGACAACAAAGAAATGAACATCTTTTGCTTGAAAATATTTTTCATAAAATCATTGCTATTCGAAAAAAAAATTATTAATTTCTTTTAGTTTTTGGTTTATATTTATGAAAAGATAATAGTTACAGCAATTTTATGTAAATAATAATTGTAGAGAATGCCAAAATGAACAACTTCTAAAGAATAAGTTTTTTTCGAAATCTCGTTAGTTTTCGAGTAAACCTACTTTTTGAATTTGAAGTATAATTTTTCTATCTTTCATGATTTTGACGTTTTAAACGTCAGTTTCATCCGAGTTTAGGCAACGCTGATGTACATTTAAAATATGATTTCAATTGAAAATAAACCCATGAAAACGTAAATATAAAGTCGGAGAAAGTAACATGATGGCCACATCACCATTTTTTCATAAAACAAACCCCTGAATTTTAAATTAATTTGTTAATAAATTCAATAAAACGAAATGAAGCCTGAATTTTTTGCTTTCTGCAACAAGTAAGGTTGTTTCTAATTTGTTTATAATTTGTTAATATTACGCTATGAATACGAAACACTCCATAATCCACATAAAGAGTTATAATTACAACAAATGCGCAATACCGACATAGCATACTATTAACCGATAAACAGCTAATTAACCGATTTCAGTAATTAGCACGCTAGCAAAAATTACAATGATACAATTTCCCACCCACTCACATGATTTATCATCAAGCTCAGCTTGACAATAAACCATTGCACCAGATAGACAGTTATAAAAATTTATACAAATCATTTGAGGAGAGAGACAATACATTTATTGAGACACTTTTACCTCAACAGGCAATTCTTTCAGCCAAAAAACCATTGTGTGAAATATGTTTTTCAGTGCAATTATTTAAATACAACCAGAATATAATTCTTAAGACAATTGTATTATCATATCAGTTAATAGGAGGATGTATTTGTATATGTATAAAAAATTACGTTTCAGAAATTTCAGAAATTTCAATAAAATCTTCCACAAGTTAAAAATAACAGCTATTATAATCATCACCCGTTGGAAATACCATTTGAAATTGTGCGTAATTCCGCGTCTCGGTTTGTTGGCTAAAAGATTAGTGTAAAAAAGAAAGCATTATAGTGACGACCTTACAAGGCCCTTTAGTCAAAACTGTCTTCCAGCTCGCATTTGGCTTTGATACTATATAAGAATAAAGATCAAGTATATCATATATGGAAAGAATCACTGTAAATGGAAAACCGGGTAACTCAGTGGACACAGCGAGTTTGCGCTCGACACAACACTGGAATTCCGATTTTTTAAATATCATCTTTCTCGAGAGATGACGAGTTTCCATTTTATTTTTCTGGGCCCCACCGCGTCTCGTATTTTTTTCCGCTCTCGTTTTGGGGCCCGAATTGCAAATCGATCGCCTGAATTATCGTTTCTTGCGCGAGCGGAGGGCCCTTACATATTTATGATGGATGCCCCGTTTAATAATGCTGTATCAGACTTGGAATCTTACCAGAATTTACATTACGACTTGAATGTATATATAATTTTTTTGTTATTCTAAATAATCGTTGAGATGTGCGCCTTTGTTATTAAACTTTTAGAATAATTAAATATACAAATGATGACGTGTATCAAAACTACAGCAATTATCTTGTAATAATGGCTTCTTTAAGAAAAATATGATTGTAGAAATAAAAAAAAAAACAATTTCCCTAGAGGGAAATTCCGACAATTTTTGCAAATTTTTAATAAATAAATTTGAGGCAACCTCACTTGTTGCAGAAACATTAAATAAATTTAATATTCAGGCTATATTTCGTTTTATTAAATTTATTTAATGATTTTTCATTTTTTTTAAGTCGCGAAAATAATTAGAAATTTTCTCGCCGCTACTCTCTACCTGAGATTATCCCAAAATTCAAATAGGGGATAGCTTCAAAATTTAATAAAAATGTTCACATTATTATCCTCTATCCACCAGAGAATATCCGAAAATCTAGCTTTTTTTTTCGAATCGCCAAAAAATATTACAAATTATCATATCCTTGCGAACGAGTGTGTCATGTTGGCACCCCAATGAAGAGTTCTGATAGTTCTGAATAGAATTCTCAATTCCTCTTGATGTATCTAGAAGTACTATCAATTTTTAAAAAAGAGTTCTGTAAAATTGGGCTGTCACGAATTTTTTGAAAAATGGGGTGCCAACTTGACACCGCACCCCAACATTGTTATCGAATAGTTCTGAACTAGTTTTAAGATGTATTGGGTTAGTACTATAGTTCCTAATACTTTTAAGAAAGAGTTGTGTTGAATTTCCAGAGATAAAAATCTCTGTTGGCAATTCGAAATATTCAAACTGATATTACTCACTTAATATTAGTTGAATCTAAATATTTCATAACAACTACGGATAGAACTCACAAAGAACTACGGAAAATACCTATCAGAACTATCCGGAACTATCAAAAATATTTTTTTGAAAAAAGTCGCAAAGCCAAAAAAAAGAGAGTTTTAGGAATTCTGAGTTAATTTGATATTTCTACTTATTGAGTACAATAATTCTTTCTTATAAACTAATTCGATACAATCACGATTTATGCACATTTTTAAATAAAGTTAAAATTCGAAAATAGAAAATTTAATTTTGAAAATACCGATTTCCTGCCATTTAATCGCAATTTTCTATTAGAACTTCTTGAGCACAACCCATAAGTCAAATCAGAACTCCTAGAACTATTAAAAAAATTTCAATTTCTATTTTCGAATTTTAAATTTATTTAAAAATACCATAAATCGTGATTGTATCGAATTTGTTTATAAGAAGGAATTATTGTACTCAATAAGTAGAAATAGAAAATTAACTCAGAACTCCCAGAACTCTAATTTTTCTTTTTTCTTTCCGGACTTTTTTTTTTCAAAATATTGATTTGGAGTAACATGAAAGCCACGATTATCCGATAAATTTTTAAATATAAAAAATATTACAAAAACATCTAAACAAATCTTGAAGATAACAAAGAAATGAGTATATTTTTCATAAAACGATTGTTTTTTGAAAAAACAAATTTATTAAATGTTCTTGTCATTTTTGGTTTATAATTAGGTAACGATAATGGTTAATCATATAATAATAATAATGGTAGGTAATGCTAAAATTATTACCTTATAAAGGATAAGTTCTTCTGGAGTTTTTTTTTTGAGTAAACCGATGGTAGAGATTATTAGAATTTGAAGTATAATTTTTCATTTTCATTTTTCATAATTTTGACGTTTCAAACGTCAGAATCATCCAATACTGCAACACATTCAATGTACATTTAAAATATGATTTAAATTGAAACAATACAATAAAAGTATAAATCAAAATTTCAGGACTTTTTTTCATTAATAATTTTTCAGATCTTATTTTCAGGATTTTTCATTTATTCTTTCAGGTCTTTTTTAAGAACTTTTTCTAGGACTTATTTTGCATGACTTTTCTTCAAGAGTATATTTTCAGGACTCTTCTTTAACGATGTTTTTCAGGAATTTTTTTCGAGGACTCTTTTTTCAATACTTTAGTTTAAAAACGTTTTATTCATGACCTTTTTTGAGACTTTTTTCAGGATTATTTCTCACGACTTTTTTAATGGCTTTTTCAGGTCTTTTTGAAGACTTTGTGGAAGACTTCTTTTGGGTTTTTTTTCTTGCAGGATAATTTTTAAAACTTTTGTTAAAAGTTTTTTCAGAACTTTTTTCAAGACTTTATTTCCAGGGCTCTTTCTTACCGACGTCGTTTTTAGGACTTTTCTTTTATAGAATTTTTTTCCAGGGCTCTTTCTTAACGACGTTTTTTTTAGGACTTTTCTTTTGCAAATTTTTTTTCCACGTCTCCTTTTTCAAGACTTTATTTTTTAGGTTTTTATTTGTGGCCTTTTTCTTGGGACTGTTTTTCAGTATTAATTTCTGGAACTTTTTTAATGAGTTATTTTTTCAAGACTTTTTAATGCCTTTTATCAGGTCTCTTCTAAGGCTTTTTCAGGAGTATTTTCTGAAATTTTCTCAGGTCTATTTAGGATTTAGGACCTTCTTAAAGACTCTTTGCAGGACTTTTTTCAGAAATCTCTTTCACGACTTTATTTTTCAGGACTCTTTTTTAGGACTTTTTCAGGATTTTTTTCGGGACTATTTCACAGGCTTTATTCAGGACTTTTTAAGGTCTTTATTCTGACTTTTTTATAGGCTTATTCAGTACTTTTTTTCATGCCTTTTTATCAGGACTTTTTCTAGGACCTTATTTTCAGAAATTTTTCATCAGGATTATGTTTTCAAGACGTTTTTCAGGATTATTTCTTCAAGATTTTTTTAATACCTTTTATCACGTCTTTTCTAAGGCTTTTTTCATGACTTCTGTTAGCACTATTTTCTCTTTTTTCGGGTCTTTTTAGGACCTTTGTAAGGACTCTCTGCAGGCCATTTTTTAGGACTTTTTTTCGAAACTATTTTTCAAGCTTTCTTTCAGGACTTTTTATAGCCTTTTTTCTAACTTTTTTTGAAGCCTATTTTCAGTACTTTTCTACAGGCTCTTTTATCAGGTCCTTTTCTAGGACTTTGTTTTTGGGAATTTTTCAGGTCTTTTTCTAGGACCTGTTTCTCAAAACATTTCTTTGTCAGAGGACTTTTTTCGGACTTTTTTTCTGGATTATTTTTCAAGCTTTCTTTCAGGACGTTCTGAGGCCTTTTTTAACTTTTTTGAAGCCTATTTCCAGTAATTTTCCAGGCGCTCTTTTATCAGGTCTTTTTCTAGGACCTGTTTTTGAAGACATTTCTTTGTCAGAGGACTTTTTTCGGACTTTGTTTCTCGATTATTTTTCAAGCTTTCTTTCAGGACGTTCTGAGGCCTTTTTTAACTTTTTTGAAGCCTATTTCCAGTAATTTTCTAGGCGCTCTTTTATCAGGTCTTTTTCTAGGACCTGTTTTTGAAGACATTTCTTTGTCAGAGCACTTTTTTTCGGACTTTTTTTCTGGACTATTTTTCAAGCTTTGTTTCAGGAATTTCTAAGGCCTTTTTTAACTTTTTTGAAGCCTATTTCCAGTACTTTTCTAGGCGCTCTTTTATCAGGTCTTTTTCTAGGACCTGTTTTTGAAGACATTTCTTTGTTAGAGGACTTTTTTCGGACTTTTTTTCTCGATTATTTTTCAAGCTTTCTTTCAGGACGTTCTGAGGCCTTTTTTAACTTTTTTGAAGCCTATTTCCAGTAATTTTCCAGGCGCTCTTTTATCAGGTCTTCTCTAGGACCTGTTTTTCAAGACATTTCTTTGTCAGAGGACTTTTTTTCGGACTTCTTTTCTGGACTATTTTTCAAGCTTTCTTTCAGGACTTTCTGAGGCCGTTTTTAACTTTTTTGAAGCCTATTTCCAGTACTTTTCTAGGCGCTCTTTTATCAGGTCTTTTTCTAGGACCTGTTTTTTGAAGACATTTCTTTGTCGGAGGACTTTTTTCGGACTTTTTTCTTGATTATTTTTCAAGCTTTCTTTCAGGACGTTCTGAGGCCTTTTTTTAACTTTTTTGAAGCCTATTTCCAGTAATTTTCTAGGCGCTCTTTTATCAGGTCTTTTTCTAGGACCTGTTTTTGAAGACATTTATTTGTCAGAGGACTTTTTCTGACTTTTTTTTCTGGATTATTTTTCAAGCTTTCTTTCAGGACTTTCTGAGGCCTTTTTTAACTTTTTTGAAGCCTATTTCCAGTACTTTTCCAGACGCTCTTTTATCAGGTCTTTTTCTAGGACCTGTTTTTCAAGACATTTCTTTGTCAGAGCACTTTCTTTCGGACTTTTTTTCTGGACTTTTTATAACGACTTTTTATCAGGTTTTTCATGACTGTTTAATTTAAGATTTTTTTCGGGTATTCTCTTTAGAACTTTATAACCAGGACTCTTCCAGGGTTTTTTCAGAAATCTTTTTTAGGATTTATCAATCATATTTGTTATGTCAGTCAGTTAAACGTCAGTATCATCTGATCTATGAAAATAAACCATGGTAGTATAAATATTTGTGTGAGCCACAAAATTTTCTTTCACAGTTGGCTGTGAGATAAATGAGGTATCCATATTATTACGCCATGAGACTAAATTAGTTCAATTGAATTCGATTTAAAAAAATGAATTAAACTCAGACATGACTCTCTCTCTCAGGCATGGCCAACTCAGAAACAAAATTCTGAGGCTCACACCTTATAAATAACTATCATGCAGACCGAATGCACCCGAAACATTACCCTAAAAAGTGAAAGTTGTGTTGCCTATAGTTGTACTAATTTGATTTAATCCCCCTCTAGGGGACAGTTTAACGTACTTCCGATGGATTTCTAATGGGTTTTAAACATTTCTCATACTTCGTACGAAGAAAGTAAAAGAAAATGGCGATACAGCCATCATGTTACTTTCTCTGATTTGATGGTATAATAGTTATTTATATTTATACTTTCATGGTGTATTAAAGCTAATGAGATTTAGAAGAAAAAAAACGTATTTTTTATAAGTTGGTGATTCCAGTATTCTCTACAATTATTATTAATATAAATTATTTCCTAACAACAAACATTTTCAATTATTTTTTTATCGAAAAACAAACATTTTCCAGTACTACAGAAAATTGAAAATGTTTCCAAATTTTAATATCCTCTCGAAATATATTTATTAACACATTGGCTGTCAACAATTATCTTTATAAAATGTAAAAAAAAAATTTCTTCTTCTTTAAGTTTTATTTTATAAAACGAGTAAGAATATGCTCATTTAATTCATTTTCGTGACTGACAGCGCTAAATTGTAAGTTCGCGTCATCAGTGACTGACGCGGCCCCATTGGAATACTTCTTACGTCACCGGTGACTGACAAAGCGGTCAACGTGTTAACAAAAGATTTGCAGTTCGTTGCTGGCACCAAAATCGAACGATGCGTTTGGTAGTTGTGCAATTTCAAAAATCAATATCGTGATTTTCGTACTTTTGACATTTTGCATTGATGTTCAAGTTGTTTTTGACTTAAAAACAAAAAATAACTCAGAATCGCGGTTAAATTTAGCCTAATAAAAGTTATTGTCAGTTTAATTAGTATTTGTTAATTGGGAAAATAAATATATTATTATTATGTAATCCATTGTCATTTATTCATATTGTAAATGTTTTACTTAGTTTATCTAATTCTGACCTGTGTTAAATTATATATTCTTAACACAAATAAATTATTACTTATCCTAGCCGCCCTAGGATAGGACTTGCATCCGAGGCAAAAAAAAAATATTATTATTATTATTATTTAAAAAAAAATTGTAAATTAACATTTTCACACATCTTCCTCTCATCAATCAAAACGCAATTAATCGTAGCAATAAACAATAAACACCGCACACTCGATGCGATTCCATAAGTTCATTCCAATTAATTTAATGATGGAAATTAAACCATAGTTAACGATATTGTTAATCTCATCGATGGACCGATTAGGATCTCCGTATTGTAAATAATACACAACTCTCGTGGCTGAGTGGTAATTGTAGTAATTTTATTGTAATTCCTACTGCACATTCATAAACGCCGTCATTATATCGTCTATAGATTTGCCTCTTCAATGCTTCGTTGAGCATTTTTTTTTAGTGTACGCTCAACTTGCTTCGTTTAAATTTAATCGCTCCGTGCGCACACAGACAGACCATCACTAAAATATTACCTTTCCTGAATTACAAACAACAGTTGTTCATGGAACTGTTTCGGTTTTCGGGCAATATTCGGCTCGGGGCCGCGGTGACCTAGTGAGTAGAGCTCCTGCTCACGGGCCTCGTGGTTGTGGGTTCGAGTCACTTTTTCGGAACGAAGAAGTGGTCGTTCGGGTCCATGGATGTTTAGTGTATGCCCCAATCATTATTAAAAATGAAAAATTTCAACTACATTTAAAGAAAAGCGCCACTCGAAAAATCGCGAAAAACTCGATTTTTCAAACCGTCGTAACTTGGTTCAATTTGGTCGAAAATCGATGAATCTTTCAGCTCGGGAAAGATTCAAGTTTTATCTTTAAGAATGTGTAGTTGATTTTGGCCCCAAGTCCAATCCACCCCCCGTAACAACGCGATGGAAAAAAATGTTTTTTTATGTAAAAAATTGTGCAACTTTGACAGGCTGTACCGTGCGCAAAAAAAATCGGCGGGAAATTTCACCACAATGGCAGAAAAATTTAATCAATTTCCTTCAAATGCCTTAAAAATTCGAGTCGTTTCGGTGATTTGGAGTAAAGTTATGAATTTTTGAAAAAAAAAATACATTGTTCACTTTTTTGGCCATAACTTGAGTAATTTTGCACCAAAATCGATGAAGTTTTGCAATCTGAACAGTTTCAAATTTTCTTCTCAACGTCATGTGAATTATTTTGTTGCTAAAACGATTCCACCCCCTACCACCCCCTTAAGGAAAAAAAATGTTTTTAAAGTTTAAATGTGCAAATTTGGTTTCTTGTACCGTGAGCAAAAAAAAATCGTTGACTCAATCGGTCAGCATGGCAATAAAGCTCAATCATTTTCCTCCAATTTCCTCCAAAATTCAAGTCGATGCGATGATTTGGCGCAAAGTTATGCAGTTTTGAAAAAAAATACATTTCGCGCCTTTTTGGTCATTTCGCACGAAACTCGATGGAATTTTACGATCCAAGAAGTTTTCGACTTTCGTGACCCCCTGAAAACCCCTACAAAAAGTGTCTTGGATTGACAAAAAATGTTAAATTTTTACAACTTATAAAAATTTCATTTCGGTCAATTTTGCTCAGAAGCCGATGATTCTTTGCGATCTGAAAAGACACCCTCTATTACCCCTAATGCAAAAAAAGGTTTTCGACAAGGTGATAAATTTTGTTCATTTTAATTGAAATTTCAAACAAAAGACAAGTAAAAAATTACATTTTTTTTTTTCAAAAATTCATAACTGCTCCAAATCATCGAAACGACTCGAATTTTTAAGAAACTTGAAGAAAATTGATTAAATTTTTCTGCCATTGTGGTGAAATTTCCCGCCGATTTTTTTTTTGCGCACGGTACAGCTTGTCAAAATTTGGCAATTTTTTACATAAAATTTTTTTTTCCATCGTGTTGTTATTGGGGAGTGGGTTGGACTTGAGGTCAAAATCAACTACACATTCTTAAAGATAAAACTTAAATCTTTCCCAAATTGAAAGATTCATCGATTTTCGACCAAATTGAACCAAGTTACGACGGTTTGAAAAATCGCGTTTTTTCGAGTGGCGCTTTTTTCTGCCGCCGAGTCAGTGACGGTTCGCGGGTTTTTTTCTGGTACGGCCGAGGAACAAGAGGTGGTAATACAGATAGGTAGGGTCTGTGCAACTGACCCTACCTATCTGCATTGCCACCCTTGTTACCTCGGCCGTACCAGAAAAAAACCCGCGAACCGTCACTGGCATTTACGAGCATTAAAATGCGCCTCCATTTATGCAACTCTCTTATATCTTATAGTTACCGAGATAACAATGACAATGCATCGAATTTGTATATCTATATTTTGCAAATCAACAAAAATATAATGCAGCAATGTTTTGATCTGGTTATTTAATTTCCGAGAAATAATAATCGGAGATGATCTTATCTAATCTGCAATGCGCGCAAAAAGTTGTAAAACGATCGGTTGGGAATTTTTAATTTACTTGATATTATCGCGAAGGGAAATGATTTAGAAATGCAAATTTATTAAGCACGACCAGATATAATGGCAATAAATACTATAAAAAATGGTGATGTGGCCATCATGTTACTTTCTGCGACTTGATGGTATCGTAGCCATTTATATTTACGTTTTCATGGTTTATTCTTAATTAAAATCATATTTTAAATGTACATCGAGCATTGTGTAAACTCGGAATTAGAATTTTTCCCGAAAGAATCATCAAATTTGGTTGAAAAGTCGCTAAGTTATGTGCGAAAAACCTCAAAATGCACTTTTTTCAAACACCCATAACTTGGTGTCAAATCGTCGTAAGAACTTCGTTCTTCGAGTCCTGCATAGGGAATTGATCAAATTTTAATGCCTTTATAGTGGATCGACGTTTAAAACGTCAAAATTATGAAAGATGGAAAAATTATACTTCAAATTCAAAAACTCAGTTTACTCAAAAACTAAAGAGATTTCGAAAAAACTTATTGTTTATAAGTTGTTCATTTTAGCATTCTCTACAATTATTATTAACTTAAATTTACTCTAACTATTGTCGTTTTATAATTATAAACCAAAAATTAAAAAAATAATAATAATTTTTTTTCTCGAATAAAATTGATTTTAGGAAAAATGTTTTCAAGCAAAAGATGTTCATTTCTTTGTTGTCTTCAAAGTTTGTTTAAATGTTTTTGTGATATTTTTCATATTTAAGAACATATTGCCAAAAAACAAAAAACTGTTAAGGTAAACGCCCTCTTCCGGTATACGAAATTTTACCAAAAGCTTTTCAGTTCTTCAGATTATCAAATAAGACGGATGTTCAAAGTTTCATATCAATTGCTTTATTAGTTTTTGAGATACAGCGCACACAGACACAATTTTTTTGTTTCCAGAAATTGTTGAAATGGCATCTAGGGACCCCAAAACGGATATTTCCTTAAATTAAAAAAAAATCACGATCACAATACTTTCTCGTACTTCGTAACGGAGAAAGTAAAAATATTTTGATATCTATTTTCTTCAATCTAAAATCCAAAATTTAGGTTCTACAAAATTTAATCACTAAAATCCGAAATTTGTTTCGTAAAACTTGGAGAATTTACGTTCTACATTTCTTAAAATTGCACCGGACCCATTTACCAAAATTTGGACTTAAAATTTGAGCGTTAAAATTCGAAAATTGGAATCCAAAATTTGAGTCCTATCCATAGGAAATTGGAACTTAACATCTAGGATTAAGGTTCACATTGATTAAAAAACAAATCCTTTAAATTCAATGTTTGGATCCTAAAATCCGAAATTCCAAAATTTAATAAAACCGGTCCACACTAAAAGCTGATATTTCGACAAAAAAAATGGGTGTTTCCATGAGAAATTTTGATTTAAAATCTGTAATTCAAAAAAAAGGACCTAAAACCCAATATTTGGATCGAAAAATCCAAAATTTCGACTTTATATTCCAAAATTTAGACCAAACTTGGACCCTTCAAACCTAAAATCACTCTTATCCTGGGAAATTTTGAGTTAAAATCTGGAATTTAGGTTGGATAATTCCGAAAATTTGTCATTGATTTTGACTTGAAAATTGCAACTAAATTATTTTTTATAATTATAAATATTTCGACTTCCATTTTCTTCGATCTAAAATCCAAAATTTAGATTCTACAAAATTTAAGCACTAAAATCCGAAATTTGTTCCGTAAAACTTGGAGAATTTACGTTCTACATTTCTTAAAATTGCACCGGACCCATTTGCCAAAATTTAGACTTAAAATTTGAGCGTAAAAGTCCGAAAATTGGAATCCAATATTTGAGCCCTATCCATAGGAAATTGGAACTTAACATCTAGGATTAGAGTTCACATTGATTAAAAAATAAATCCTTTAAATTCAATGTTTGGATCCTAAAATCCGAAATTTAGACCTAATTTTCCAAAATTTAATAAAACCGGTCCACACTAACATATGATATTTAGACAAAAAGAATGGGTCTTGCCATAAGAAATTTTGATTTAAAATCTGTAATTCAAAAAAAAAGCACCTAAAACCCAATATTTGAATCGAAAAATCCAAAATTTCGACTTTATATTCCAAAATTTAGACCAAATCTGGAACCTAAAATTTGACTAATTCCTATCCTGGAAAATTTTGAGTTAAAATCTGGAATTTAGGTCGTATAATAATTCCGAAAATTTGTCATTAATTTTGACTTGAAAATTGCAACAAAATTATTTTTTATAATAAATAATATTTTGACATCCATTTTCTTTGATCTAAAATCCAAAATTTAGGTTCTACAAAATTTAAGCACTAAAATCCGAAATTTGTTCCGTAAAACTTGGAGAATTTACGTTCTACATTTCTTAAAATTGCACCGGACCCATTTCCCAAAATTTAGACTTAAAATTTGAGCGTTAAAATTCGAAAATTGGAATCCAAAATTTGAGTCCTAACCATAGGAAATTAAAACTTAACATCTAGGATTAGGGTTCACATTGATTAAAAAATAAATACTTTAAATTCAATGTTTGGATCCTAAAATCCGAAATTTAGACCTAATTTTCCAAAATTTAAACCTTAAAATCCGTCCACCCTAAACGCTGATATTTAGACCAGAAAAATGGGTTTTACCATGAGAAATTTTTATTTAAAATCTGTAATCCAAAAAAAGTGCCTAAAATCCAATATTTGGATCGAAAAATCCGAAATTTCGTCTTTAAATTCCAAAATTTAGACCTAAAATTTGACCAATAAAAAAATCACTGTTATCCTGGGAAATTTTGAGTTAAAATCTAAAATTTAGGTCGGATAATTCGGAAAATTTGTCATTAATTTTGACTTGAAAATTGCAACAAAAATATTTTTTATAATAAAAAATATTTTGATATCCATTTTCTTCAATCTAAAATACAAAATTTAAGCACAAAAATCCGAAATTTGTTTCGTAAAACTTGGAGAATTTACGTTCTACATTTCTTAAAATTGCACCGGACCCATTTACCAAAATTTAGACTTAAAATTTAAGCGTTAAAATTCGAAAATTGGAATCCAAAATTTGAGTCCTAACCATAGGAAATGGAACTTAACATCTAGGATTAAGGTTCACATTGATTTAAAAACAAATCCTTTAAATTCAAGGTATAGATCCTAAAATCCGAAATTTAGACCTAATTTTCCAAAATTTAAACCTTAAAATCCGTCCATCCAAAAAGCTGATATTTAGACAAAAATATGAATCTTGCCATGAGAAATTTTGATTTAAAATCTGTAATCCAAAAAAAGGACCTAAAATCCAATGTTTGGATCGAAAAATCCGAAGTTTTGACTTTATATTCCAAAATGTTGATCAAATCTGGAACCTAAAATTTGACAAATAAAAAATCACTCTTATCATGGGACATTTTAAGTCAAAATCTGGAATTTAGGTTGGATAATTTCGAAAATTTGTCATTAATTTTGACTTGAAAATTGCAACAAAATTTTTTTTTATAATAAACATTATTTTGATATCCATTTTCTTCAATCTAAAATCCAAAATTAGGTTTAAGCACTTAAATCCAAAATTTATTACGTAAAACTTTGAAAATTTACGTTCTACATTTCTTAAATTTCCATTTAACGAAATTTAGACTTAAAATTTGAGCGTTAAAGTCCGAAAATTGGAATCCAAAATTTGAGTCCTAACCATAGGTTTGAACTTAAAATCCAGGATTACGGTTCAAAAAAAAATATTTAAAATTCAATGTACCGATCCTGAAACTTAAAATTTAGACCTTATTTTCCAAAATTTAAACCTTAAAATCCAGAACTTCCAGCCCAAAAGCTAATCTTTAGACAAAAACAAATTTTAACCGTAGAAAATTGGAACGTAACATCTAAGATAAGGTTCACATTGATTAAAAAAAATTAAAGGTTGTTGAAATGAGGCAATTGGTGTCACAATTTTTTACAATTTATTCCGACTAGTTTCAATTTTTACATAATTATCTAGTAAAAATCGAACTTGTCAGAATAAATAGTAAAAAATTATGAAACCAACCAAGTGCCTCATTTCAACAATCTTTAATATTAAAAATGTTTCGCCATGTGATAAACGAGAACAAAATTTAACAAATAAAAAAAATTACTTACGATTATCCAATATTTGGATCGTAAAATCCGAAATTTCGACTTTATATTCAAAAATTTAGACCAAAATTGAACAATTAAAAACCTAAAATTTAACCAATAAAATAATCACTCTTTTCCTGGGAAATTTTGACTTGAAATCTCGAATTTAGATCCTATAATCCCAAAATTTGTCATAAATTTTCACTTGAAATTATTTTTTCAGAATAACTATAAAACAATTTTTGACATATATTTCTTTGGATATAAAATCCAAACTTCAGGTTTTACGAAATTTGAGCGCTAAAATACGAAATTTGTTCCTTAAAACTGGTAACTTGGATCTGAAATTGGTAACCGGATGATTTTAAAATATTCAGAAATAATCGATTCGGGTTCAACGATTTTTTTGATATCGGAGTCACCGATTATTTTAATAATCGGATTCGGCGATTTTTTCATCCGAATCGTCCCATCACTAATAATAATAGTAAGGTGTGAGCCACAGAATTTTGTTGCGAAGTTGGCCATGCCTGAGAGAGAGAAACGTAACAGTCATGTCTGAGATTAATTCATTTTTTTTAAATCTAATTCAATTGAACTAATCTAGTTTCATGGCGTAATAATTATTTATTTATTTATTTATTACAGGGTGTCCCAAGTGTGACGTCATGATGATATATTTTTTTAGTCTACATGCTGTATCAATATTTTGCTTATTTGGATACCTTTTATGGTTGCCTACATACTCCTATAATTTTATTAAAATCGATTTAGTGATATCAGCAAAAAAATCAGTCAGAATAATTTTTTTCCATGACAAAATATAATTCTTAAGTATAAAGAGCTTAAGCTAACAATGCTTTTAATTTTTACATTACTAAAGTCAAAATAGTCTCTTGTCACTTTGTTTAATTTTAATGTCAATAAATTGTTTTTCAAAGCCACCGTCGATTTTTATTCAATAAAATGGCTACCGGAATAGTTGATAAAACGAGTTTTATGCAAATAACTTTTAATGCGTTAGGAATTTTGCTAGGGTTGTTATAAGGAAAAATGTTTGCTTTTTAATTCCGCATGGAATGACATAAAAATATACAGGGGCTACAATTTAAAATAAGAAAAATAAAGTGCTTTAAAGTTTGGAAAGTTTGACACTACATTTTGGACACCCTGTACAATTCATATCAATCAAACTTAGTTAACGGGACTGTCAGACCTTATTTAATAAGTACCTTGTATGATTTTCTCAACAAGGCACAATTTTTATGTTTTATTAATTTTTTAAAGTAATGGTGCAAAACTGATTTTTTTTAGTTTTTATTTTTTTTTTGCTGATATCACTGAATCGATTTCAATAAAATTATAGGAGTATGTAGACAACTATAAAAGGTACCCAAATAAGCAATAAAATATACAGCATGTAATCTAAAAAAATATATCATCGTGACGTCACACTTTTTTGGGACACCCTGTATAATCAAAAATATTTTTCTGAAATGCATTCTAGGATGCAAATTTATTCTGCAAAATTTCAAAATTCTAACTTAATTAGTAAATGAGCTAAAGAAGACGGGAAGTGAAATGCAGGACCTTGTATAATGTAATTTTTTGGTATTGTTCTATCTTGATATTATGATGATTATTGAGAGTAACATGGAGTTATACATTACTTACAGTATCTATGTACTGACTGCATACAATACACAAGTTTTGCATAAATAAAACCACTGAGAAAATAAACAAACTCGTGTGATAACCGAAACTGTTTGCGGCACACAGATTCGAAATTTTCGCAAGTGCACGAGTTAATAATAACGCAAATTAAGGGCGATATAAATATGCCGATATTTCAGTCCCTGAAAACCATCATCAAAAGCGAAACGCATATGGGTCATTGATGCCCCACCGACCAGTATGTTTACTTATCAGGTGCTTTCAGCGGCGGAGGACGGAAATAATCCCAATGTGAACGACACTATATTTCAAAAACCGCAAATTCAATTTTAACGAACCGAACGCGTTACGTATTTTCAATGCGGATCCTGTAATTTATGTCGTGTGAATCATGTGACGGAAGTGGAAAAATTGTATTTCAGGAATCTAACACTTGAAATTCGTGAAAATTCAAATCGCCATAACTCGGCGTATTTTCAATCGATTTTAATGAATCTTTGAGGGCGAATAACTTTGAAGTGTCTTCTTCAAAGTCATGCATGCGAACTTAAGCGTAAACCCTTCCGCCCCTCTCTAGCACCCCTGTGAAAAAAAGTTTTTTTCAGGAAACCATGTGTACGGAGTTGGGAAAATTTTGTTGAGTCGATCAACCATAGAGGCATTAAAATTTGATCAATTCCCTATGCAGGACTCGAAGAACGAAATTCCTGCGACGATTTGGCACCAAGTTACGGGTGTTTGAAAAAGTGCATTTTGTGTAGTTTTCAAAAAATGCTTCATAAATTCTGAGATAATTCTGCTGATATGAATTTCCATGTCTCTGCTGTCTGCTATGATTATTTTTTTTAAATGTAAAATTTTTAAATTAATTTGAAGTTAAGAGGTTACAAATTTTTGTTAAAAGCATATTGTTTATAAATAATTTTCTTGGCAGCAGATATTATCCAATTGTAATACATAGAGATATTAAATGAAAGAAATGGTTTTTACAAAGTGCAAGACGCGGTGGACACATAAGAGTTATAAATCATCCGCAGCAGAGTCAAGTGTACTCACTCACGTATATAAATCTCCAAGTTGCGATATAAAAGATTTATGTCTGGATATATCGAACACGGTGAATGATATAGGCGAATAATGACGGCTCTAATAAAGCCATCAATCAGAAATGCTCGTAAATATATTTGCACATGGATTTTTTTTCATTTGAAACATATTCGCAATTCATACATCAGCACCAAAAATATTTTATTTTTACGTGAAAATTAAGATATAAACGCGAATATTGCTACAGAATTGACAATGACATAGAAATGTCATAATAATACGTCCTTTAAAGGACTAAATAATTGCTTGAAAATAGCATCAAATATACAAATGGACATCGCTGAAAAAATTGAAGTACCATCAATTGTCCACGTGAATTGGGTTTGAGTGGAAGATCATTCTGTGAAGTGAACTCCGCCCGTGCTCCTTTCGTTTGAAATTTTGAGTATGTTTTTTGATCTTTAGTCATACTGTGAATTTTATTTTGTTAGAAAGGAGAACAAAGATATAGTAAATAAATAAATAAATAAATAGTATTCGTTAAGGATATTTTTGTGTGTATGGAAAATAGAAAATATTGTTAATTAAAAAAATTGACAATAAGTTAGGGCCGATAGCCCATTCGGACATAGTTAATTACAGTTAATTACAGTTGTTATATTGTTGTGTAATAAGAAACCGAATAAAGATAGTTATGTATGTAAAAAAATGGTGATGTGGCCATCATGTTACTTTCTCCGACTTGATGGTATCAAAGTCATTTATATTTACGCTTTCATGGTTTATTATAAAACATTTTGAAAAATTTTTCACGATCACAATACTTTCTCGTACTTCGTAACGGAGAAAGTAAAAAAAAACTCTTAAAAGAAAACAGAAAAAAATGTCCTGAAGAAATTGTTTTATTTAAAAACGGCCAGAAAAAATTGTTCTGAAGAAAATTCTAACAAAAATCCTGAAAAAATGTCGTGTGAAAAGTTCAGAAAAATTGTCCCGAAAAAAATCCTGAACAAATGCCTTTAAAAGTGCCGAAAAAAATTTGTCTCGCAAAAAAGGCCTGAATATGCGCTTAAAAGTTGTTCTGTGAAAAAAGTTCTAAAAAATTGTTTAGTGAAAAAAGTCCTGAAAAATTGTTCTGACACAACATCCTGTAAAAAGAGGTCCTCAAAAAGTCTTTAAAAAATCCTAGAAAATTGTCCTGTGAAAAAGTCCGGAAAATGAAATCCCAAAAAATGTCCTAAAAAAAAGCCCTGAAAATAAAACTCCAGAAAAAATTGTCTTATAAAAAGAGCTGAAAAAAAATGTCCTCAAAAAAATATCAAAAAAATTGTCCTGAAAATGTCTTAAAAAATTGTCGCGTAAAAAGCCAAAAAGAAAGTAAAAAATTACCCAAAAAAATCCTGAAAAGTTGTCCCGAAAAAAAACCCTGAAAGAATATCCTGAAAAGATTGTCTCTAAAAAAGCCTTTTAAAATAGCAAGAAAAAGTCCCATAAAAAAAATTCTGAAAATATCTTGAAAAAATTGTCCTAAAAAAGGATTGAGAAACAATATCCACAAATAAATCTTGAAAAAAAAATCCAGAAAAAAAGTACCAAAAATTTTTTTTGTACAAGAAAATGACTGAAAATTGTCCTGTGACAAAAGCCATGAGAACAGTACTAAAAATTCCGAAAAAAATACTTAAAACATGAAAATATCCTGAAAATATTGTCCTGTGAAAAATTTCCTGGAAGAATATCCTGAAAGAGTCCGCAAAAAATATGTACCGAAAAATTATCTTTAAAAAAATACTGAAAAAGGAGTCCTGTAGAAAAGTCTTAAAAAAAGTCCCGAAAAAGAAAATCGCGAAGAAAAAATTCTGAAAAATTGTCCGAAAAAATTTGTGAAAAAAGCCTTGAAACAATATCCTGAAATATATCTAGAAAAAAAAATCGAGAAAAAAATGTACCAAAAAGTTTTTTTATAATTTTTTTATAAGAAACGGCCTAAAAAATGTCACGAAGAATGTCCTAAAAATCCTGAAAATTGTTCTGTGAAAGAAGTCATGAAGAAATTACGGAAATTATTTTGTTATAAAAGAAACTCATAAAAAAATTACCCGAAAAAATATATTCTGAAAAAGTTGTCCTGAAAAATGCTAGGAAAAATGTACCAAAAAGTTTTCTGATTTTTTTTTTTTAATATAAAAAACAACCCGAAAAAAAATCCTGAAAATTGTTCTGCGAAAAGGTCAAGGTTTTAAAAATCCCAAGAAAAATACTGAAAAAAATGTATTATAAAAAATTACCCGAAGAAAACTCCTGAAAAAGTATCCAAAAAAAGTTGTCCTGAAAAATATCTTGAAACACTATCCTGAAAAAAAAAATACAGAAAAAAAGTACCAAAGTTTTCTGATTTTTTTTTCATAAGATACGACCTGAAAAATGTCCCGAAAAAATCCTGAAAATTGTTCTGTGAAAACAAAAAAATTACTGAAAAAATGGTGATGTGGCCATCATATTTCTTTCTCCGATGGTATAATCATTTATATTTACACTTTCATGGTTTATTTTCAATTTAAATCATATTTTAAATGTACTTCTAGCGTTGTGTAAACTCGGATGAAACTGACGTTTAAAACGTCAAAATTATGAATGATGGAAAAATTATACTTCAAATTCAAAAACTCAGTTTACTCGAAAATTAAAGGGATTTCGAAAAAAACTTATTCTTTATAAGTTGTTCATTTTAGCATTCTCTACAATGATCATTAATAAAAATTTGCTGTGAATATGATCGTTTCAAAATTATAAACCAAAAATGAAAAAAATAATAATAATTTTTTTTCTCGAATAACAATGATTTTATGAAAAATATTTTCAAACAAAATAATCTCATTTTCTTATTGTCTTCAATATTTGTTTAAATATTTTTATGATATTTTTCATATTTAAGAAAATATTGGCAAAAAACAAAAAACAGTTAAGGTAAACACCCACTTCCGGTGTACGAAATTTTACCAAAAGCTTTTCAGTTCTTCAGATTGTCAAATAAGACGTATGTTCAAAGTTTCATATCGATTGCTCTATTAGTTTTTGAGATACAGCGCGCATAGACACACACGCGCACACAGACAGACACACACACACACACAGACACATTTTTTTTTTCCAGAAATACGGATATTTCCGTAAAAAAATTTTTTGAAAAAAAAATCACGATCACATTACTTTCTCGTACTTCGTAACGGAGAAAGTAAAAATGGTGATGTGGCCCTCATGTTACTTTCTCCGACTTGATAGTAACATAGCCATTTAATTTACGTTTTCATAGTTTATTTTTAATTGAAATCATATTTTAAATGTACATCGAGCGTTGTGTAAACTCGGATGAAACTGACGTTTAAAACGTCAAAATTATGAAAAATGGAAAAATTATACTTCAAATTCAGTTTACTCAAAAACTAAAGGAATTTCGAAAAAAACTTATTCTTTATAAGTTGTTAATTTTAGCATTCTCTACAATTATTATTAACATAAATTTGCTGTAACTATTATCGTTTTATAATTATAAACCAAAAATTAAAAAATAATAATCCATTTTTTTTCTCGAATAAAAATGATTTTATGAAAAATGTTTTCAAGCAAATGATGTTCATTTCTTTGTTGTCTTCAATGTTTGTTCAAATGTTTTTGTGATATTTTTCATATTTAAGAAAATATTGGCAAAAAACAAAAAACAGTTAAGGTAAACGCCCACTTCCGGTGTACCAAATTTTACCAGTTCTTCCGATTATCAAATAAGACGGATGTTCAAAGTTTCATATCAATTGCTCTATTAGTTTTTGAGATACAGCGCGCACAGACAGACACAGACACACACACACACAGACACAATTTTTCTTTTCCCAGAAATTGTTGAAATTGCATCTAGGAATCCCAAAACGGATATTTCCGTAAAAATTTTTTTTTTTTAAATCACGGTCACAATACTTTCTCGTACTTCGTAACGGAGAAAGTAAAATAATTACTAAATAATCTTTATTTATCATGTGTTCTACAAAGAAATGATTCTACCTACAGTATATTTAAGAACTTGATAAAGGGCTATTGACCGTGGGTCTTTCTGTCCAAAAAATTGTTATTAAATCGCATGGGTATATTTTGATCATTATAATTTTAAAACTAAACAATAGCCGTTATTTTAATAACCCTCTGAAATACCAGTTCCATCAAGAAAATTTTAAGAAAACAAATAAAATTCTACACAAATTCTCCACGAAGCTGCAGAAGTGAAATAAAAATTAATTCTCTTGAAATAATATTTCAATAATTGATGTTTTTTTCTTTTAATGCACAAAACGTATTTTCATTAAATTTAAACGGTATTTCGCTCGCAATGGAAAATTACGGAGTTTTAATGAAAATGGCTTCCAGTGCCTCTGCTTCTAGATCAAACAGCAATCCTTAGCAGACGACAGTTATTTGCTGTCCTACAAACACGTCTCTCTTGCCCTGACGTTTTCAATTCAATAAAAGTAATACTCCTGTTGTTAAGACGATGCCATGTCATGTGTGTATCGGCTAGACTACGGATCTGCTATAAATTTTCCATTTTAGGACAACATTCATCTAAAATATTTATTGGGTATCGCGCACATTGTTTAACCTATAAAAGTAATGAATTAATTTTATTACATTATTTTAGTCCTTGCATATCTCTCAATAAATTCTCCTATGTTATATTCCTTTGACTAAAAATCTAATTTTCGAAGTTAATTCTTTGAAGAGAATAAAGTAATCGAATTAAACATCTTCCACGAGCCGCCACTGACTAAGTCGATTTTGGCATAATCATAATCTAGAATGTGTTTTGAGTGCATTTGAAAAGTTTCAACTCGACAGCAATTGTTTTTATATTTTTTTCAACAGCTCGAAATTTTTACAAATTTTCTTAACTCTACGCTCGGTTCGTTACGAAAATTCAAAATCTACGGTTGGAACATTAAATGGATTTTGACTTAATCACAATCTAGAATGTGCTTTGAGTGCATTTGGAAAGTTTCAAGTCGATAGCAATTGTTTTTATATTTTTTTCAACAGCTGGAAATTTTTACAAATTTTCTTAACTCTACGCTCGGTTCGTTACGAAAATTCAAAATCTACGGTTGGAACATAGAATGGATTTTGACTTAATCATAATCTAGAATGTGTTTTGAGTGCATTTGAAAAGTTTCAAGTCGATGGCAATTGTTTTTGTATTTTTTTCAACAGCTGGGAATTTTTACAAATTTTCTTAACTCTACGCTCGGTTCGTTACGAAAATTCAAAATCTACGGTTGTAACATTGAATGGATTTTGACTTAATCACAATCTAGAATGTGCTTTGAGTGCATTTGAAAAGTTTCAAGTCGATGGCAATTGTTTTTATATTTTTTTCAACAGCTGGGAATTCTTACAAATTTTCTTAACTCTACTCTCGATTCGTTGCGAAAATTCAAAATCTACGGTTGGAACATTGAATGGATTTTGACTTAATCACAATCTAGAATGTGTTTTGAGTGCATTTGAAAAGTTTCAAGTCGATGGCAATTGTTTTTGTATTTTTTTCAACAGCAGGAAATTTTTACAAATTTTCTTAACTCTACGCTCGGTTCGTTACGAAAATTCAAAATCTACGGTTGTAACATTGAATGGATTTTGACTTAATCACAATCTAGAATGTGCTTTGAGTGCATTTGAAAAGTTTCAAGTCGATGGCAATTGTTTTTATATTTTTTTCAACAGCTGGAAATTTTTACAAATTTTCTTAACTCTACGCTCGGTTCGTTACGAAAATTCAAAATCTACGTTTGGAACATTGAATGGATTTTGACTTAATCACAATCTAGAATGTGTTTTGAGTGCATTTGAAAAGTTTCAAGTCGATGGCAATTGTTTTTGTGTTTTTTTCAACAGCAGGAAATTTTTACAAATTTTCTTAACTCTGCGCTCAGTTCGCTACGAAAATTCAAAATCCACGGTTAAGCATTGAATGGATTTTTACAGAATCTTAATCTAGAATGTGTTTTGAGTGCATTTGAAATGTTTCAAGTCGATGCCAATTGTTTTTATATTTTTTTCAACAGCTGGGAATTCTTACAAATTTTCTTAACTCTACTCTCGATTCGTTGCGAAAATTCAAAATCTACTGTTGGAGCTTTGAATGGATTTTTACATAATCATAATCTAGAATGTGTTTTGAGTAAATTTGAAAAGTTTTAAGTCGCTGGCAATTGTTTTTATATTTTTTTCAACAGCTGGGAATTTTTACAAATTTGCTTAACTCTACGCTCGGTTCGTTACGAAAATTTTAAATCTACGGTTGGAGCATTGAATGGATTTTTACGTAATCATAATCTAGAATGTGTTTTGAGTACATTTGAAATTTTCAGGTCGATCGCAATTGTTTTTTTCTTCAAAATTTCCAAACTCACCCACAAATAATACATTTTTGATATACTGCAAAATAATTAATATCCCCCAACTAGAACCAAATGGCGACACTTTAAACGCGAATTAAGAGAAACTGAAATTCTAAAAAAGTGATCACTTTATAAAATAGTAATTTACAATTTACAATAAATAACCGCCAGTAAATTGAAGCACAACTTGATTTTAATGGAATAAATTTCCTAGAAACAACCGACTTTATTGATGATATCACATCGTGAAATACGACGTGTGTAATTATTGGCAGCACCGATAAAAACTCATTAATTAAGCAATAATTACAATTGCATAATGTCTCGCCTCTGCCCGCGTTGTAAAAATCGAATTATTATAGTGCCATGTGCGTCCGCACCAATAAGAAATAAAAAATTTATTTAATATTACATAAACAATGAACCTTGAATGCATTCAGATGCGAAATATGCAAAGTGCATGAGTATATAGGCTGATAATGGGCACAACGAGACAAAGATGCCATTGAATTCCTTCCTAGTTGTTCCTAGTTTGAAGGCGCAATGGTGAGAAAGTTGTGAGCTTTTCGCCTTTTTCCTTTTGCATTGCGTCGGTAATGTAATACAACGCGGAATTGTTTGTGTTATTTCGATTATTACATTTTATACTACTCTTTTTGTCACTTTGTATTTTCTAAAATTGAAGGTCATCAGAATGGACTACAATTTCAAAACGAAAATACGAAATTCGCTTTTATTTCAAAATAAGAGCAGTGACAGGTATCTAAAACCAAGTGCTAAATTTGAATAGAATTATAAAATAAGAAAACAATTCAATTTGACAATTCTCATGGATAATTTTTATGTCTAGTTTAGTCGGACAAGGATGTAATGTTTAAAATTTTGCTGATTTAAAGTGTGAACCTCGGTGCGAAACTATTTTTAGCAGGAATGCGTACGTTTGTAAATTATTATAATTTTATTAGAAGCGATTATGCATCGTGTAAGTTAATTATAAAAGAAAATCGTTGACGCCGCGCTTTTAAGATAGTGTCAAGTCTTAATAACGCAAGTAATTAACAATTAAAAGGAAATAATTACCACATAATTAGATTTGGAAGCAGATAACTTAAATATATGCAAAAATGCAAATACTATTTGAAATATTAGATTTTTTTCTTATTTTATCACTGATGGTATTTACTATCCAAGAAGTTTTTTTGGTAAAATTTGTCTGATGAAACATTGTTTATTGTAGAATTTGTATAAAAATCTACTGGGTTGATTAACAATTTGCCGACACTACACTACAGTTATAAAATAATAAATTAAAATAATTTCGAAAATAATCGTATATAATTGGATTACTTCCGACAGGGATCGAATCTCTGCAACCTCCAGTTTGCTAGATCGGGGCACTTGCAAATTGCACAATTGCCAATTCTAAGGCCATGTTTTGAATTTCGCCTTTTCATCATGTTTCAGAGTTTTAAGTTATTATATTAGCAGAGCTACAGAATAATTTATATTTTTTTCTAGTATCTAAAATGATTACATTTTTTCAAAACTTAGCGTTCAGATCACGTGATATTAATCAAAATTTTAGAAATGGAGCATTCATAGTTTTCACAGGATAGAGTTTTGGTTTTCATTACAAATACATTTTAAGTCGACGACAATTGTTTTGGGTCTCTAAAATTATTACACTTTTTCAAAACTTAACATTCCGTTCACATTATATTATTCCAAAATTTGGGTATTGATGTGTTAACAATTTTCAAAGAAACGTAATTTGGCTTTCATAATGAGTAAACTTGAACAGTTTTAAGTCGATGGCAATTCCAGTCCCTAAAATGATTACAATTTTTCAGTTCACATGACATTATTCCAAAATTTAGAAATGAAGTACTCATAGCTTTCGCAAAAATGTAATTTAGTCTTCATTGTGAGTACATTTGAAGAGTTCTAAGTCGATGGAATTGTTTTAGTATTTATATACGAATCTCTAAAATTATTATATTTTTTCAAAAATTACCGCTCTGTTCTCATTAAATTAATACAGAATTTAGGAATTTGCAAGCAAATTTTTTAAGCAAATTTTGGGAAGTTTCAAGTCGATGGCAATTGCTTTTATATTTGTTTCAAGTCACCAAAATTATTAATTTTTTTCAAAACTTTACCCTCCGTTCTTGTAAAATTATTTAAAAATTTAGGAACAAAGTGTTAAAAATATTGACAGAAACGTAATTTGGCATCCATTTTAAGCAAATTTGGGAAGTTTCAAGACGATAGCAATTGTTTGTATATTTTTTCCAGGTCACTAAAATTATAACATTTTTTCAAAAATACACGCTTCGTTCTTATTAAATTATTCTAAAATTTAGGAACAAAGTATTAAAAATTTTGACAGAGGCGTAATTTGGCATTCAATCTAAGCAAATTTGGGAAGTTTAAAGTCGATGGCAATTGTTTTTATATTTTTTTCAAGTCACCAAAATTATTACATTTTTTCAATACTTCACACTCTGTTCTTGTTAAATTATTCAATAATTTAGGAACGAAGTATTAAAAATTTTGACAGAGATGTAATTTGGCAGTTATTCTAAACAAATTTGGGAAATTTCAAGTCGATGGCAGTTGTTTTTATATTTTTTTCAAGTCACCAAAATTATTCAAATTTTTAAAAACTTCACGCTCTGTTCTTATTAAATTATTCAAAAAATTAGGAATGAAGTGTTAAAAATTTTGACGGAGACGTAATTTGGCAGTTATTATAAGCATATTTGAAAATTTTTAAGTTGATTTCAATTGTTTTTACATTTTTTCCAGGTCACTAAAGTAATTTTTTTCAAAACTTCACGATCTGTTCTTATTGAATTATTCAAAAATTTAGGAATGAAGTGTTAAAAATTTTAACAAAAACGTAATTTGGCATTCATTCTAAGCAAATTTGGGAAGTTTTGAGTCGATGGCAGTTGTTTTTATATTTTTTTCAAGTCACCAAAATTATTAAAAGTTCATGCTCTCTTCTTATGAAATTGTTCCAGAATTTAGGAATCATTTTGATAGAAACGTAATTTGGCATTCATTCTAAGCAAATTTGGGAAGTTTCAAGTCGATGGCAATTGTTTGTATAATTTTTCAAGTCGCTAAAATTAATTCATTTTTTCTAAACTTTACGCTTTGTTCTCATTAAACTATTCCAAAATTTAGGACTGAAGTGTTAATAATTTTGACAGAAACGTAATTTGGCATTCATTCTAAGCAAATTTGAGAAGTATCAAGTCGATGGCAATTCTTTTTATATTTTTTCCAGGTCACTAAAATTATAACATTTTTTTAAAAATACACGCTCTGTTCTTATTAAATTATTCCAAAAGTTAGGAACAAGGTATTAAAATTTTTGACAGAGACGTAATTTGGCATTCAATCTAAGCAAATTTGGAAAGTTTCAAGTCGATTGCAATTGTTTTTATATTTTTTCCAAGTCACCAAAATTATTACATTTTTTTCAATACTTCACACTCTGTTCTTGTTAAATTATTCAAAAATTTAGGAACCAAGTATTGAAAATTTTGACAGAGACGTAATTTAGAAGTCATTCCAAGCAAATTTGGGAAGTTTCAAGTCGATGGTAATTGTTTTTATATTTTTTTCAAGTCACCAAATTTTTTTTATTTTTTCAAAACTTCACTCTCTGTTCTTATTCAATTATTCCAAAATTTAGGAATGAAGTGTTATTAATTTTGACACAGACGTAATTTCGCAGTCATTCTAAGCAAATTTGAGAAGTTTTAAGCCGATGGTATTTGTATTTATATTTTTTTCCTGGTCACTAAAATTATTACATTTTTTCAAAACTTCACTCTCTGTTCTTATTAAATTATTCAAAAATTTAGGAATGAAGTGTTCAAAATTTTGACATAAACGTAATTTGGCATTCATTCTAAGCAAATTTGAGAAGTTTCAAGTCGATGGCAATTGTTTCTATATTTTTTCAAGTCAACAAAGTTATTAATTTTTTTGAAAACTTCACGCTCTGTTCTTATTAAATTATTCAAAAATTTAGGAATGAATTGTTATTAGTTTTGACAGACGTAATTTCGCAGTCATTCTAAGAAAATTTGAGAAGTATCAAGTCGATGGGAATTGTTTTTATATTTTTTCCAAATCACTAAAATTATTATTTTTTTTCAAAACTTCACACTCTGTTCTCATTAAATTATTCCAGAATTTAGGAATTAAGTGTCAATAATTTTTACAGAAACGTAATTTGGCATCCATTTTAGGCAACTTTCAGGAAGTTTCATGTCGATGGCAATTGATTTTATATTTGTTTCAAGTCACCAAAATTATTAAATTTTTTCAAAACTTTATGCTGTGTTCTTATTAAATTACATACAAATTTAGGCACGAAGTGTAAAAAATTTTGACAGAGACGTAATTTGATATTGATTCTAAGCATATTTGATAAATTTCAAGTCGATGGCAATTGTTTTTATATTTTTGCCAGGTCACTAAAATTATTACATTTTTTCAAAACTTCACGCTCCGTTCTCACTAAATTATTCCAGAATTTAGGAATTAAGTGTCAATAATTTTTACAGAAACGTAATTTAGCGTCCATTTTAGGCAAATTTTAGGAAGTTTCAAGTCAACGGCAATTGTGTTTATATTTTTTCCAAGTCACTAAAATTATTACATTTTTTTTTCAAAAATTAACGCTTTGTTCCAAAATTTAGGAATGAAGTGTTAAAATTTTTGACAGAGACGTAATTTGGCAGTCATTCTAAGCAAATTTAGGAAGTTTTAAGTCGATGTCAGTTATTTTTATATTTTTTAGAGTCACTAAAATTATTACATTTTTTTTAACTTGACGTGCGCATCACGTGACATTATTCCAAAATTTTAGAAATAGAGCAATAATAGTTTTCACAGAATAGTTCTTTGGTATTCATTATTCGTAAAATTCGAAAAGTTTTAAGTCGATGGCAATTGTTTTTATAATTTTTTTGGCTCTCTAAAATTATTACTTTTTTTTTAATTTATCGTATACTCATTGGAAGTTAATATTATTAAATACAAACTCAGTTTATAAATTATGATCGTTTACAATTCTCGCCCTATTTGTCGAGAATTTTATAACCTAATACTAAAATTCCTCTCATTTGTTGTTAACCATTTTGTGCTCCAAACCTTTCCGTGGTCGTTTCTGTATTGTGAAATAAAAAGCGTTATGATAGACCCCTTAACGAGAAGAAAAGTGACCCAGTCTTATCCTAAGCGCCCTGAGCTGGCCATATGGACTTGCATCCGAGACCAAACAAAAAACAAAAACAAAACAAAAATTCTAAAATTAATACCTCTTATGTCGTATTACTTTCCTTGATTTTCTAAAGTTAAAACTGTTGTCTGAAACAGCAAAGATACGTTGTGCACAAAATATAGTGTACCTAATGGCAATGATTTTTTTCATCGTCTTTTTAAAATAATTTTTGAACAACTATCTTCTTTCTCAAACAAAAAAAATATGAATGAATTTCGAAATAAATGTTTAGTCACAGTTTAGTACAGCTTTTATCATTATAGTACGCGATTCTGAGATAATCTCGTGTCCAGGTTAATTTTTTTTTCGGCTCAGATGACCGGGGCGGGTGGCAACCCTACTGGACATGAGAAATCGTAACGATTTAGAAATTAAACGTAGGCAACCCAACGTATACGCAAATTTGTTCGCTTCAACTAACCATAATACAGGGTCGCTGGAATGTAATGGATACATGTAAATATTTTCAAAAAGGTTTCTCATTCCGCGTTAAAATTTGGCACGCAATTAAGAAATCTTTAAATTAAATAACTTTTAGATTTTCTCTACCGTATTATTATTATTATTATATTTATCAGACACATAATGAGACACCCAGACAAATACTGACTCGTACAACAAATACTCTGGTACAACACACTGTTACAACACTCTGGTACAACACATACTTCAGGTACAACACGTATTTCAAGGGAAGGTGAATGGCAGGAGAGGACCAGGAAGAAGGAATACTTCTTGGCTAAAGAATAAGAATTTTGTTAACCACGGAGTTATTCCGTACTGCCGTGAACAAATGAAAATTACTCCTTACTACAACCAGTAAGAGATAAGCTCGAAAGAAGAAGAATTATTATTATTAGTAAATATACAAAACTCTTTCCAACCCCGTAAGACTCAAAAAAAAGTTTTAGATATCGTGTCAGCCACAAAATTTTGTTTCAGAGTTGGCTGTGAAATAATTGAGATATGTCGTCATGAGACTATATTACTTCATTTAAATTAGATTTAAGAAAAATGAATTAACCTCAGACATGACTGCTATGTTTCTCTCTCTCTCTTAGGCATGGCCAACTGTGAAAAAAAATTATGTGGCTCACACCTTAGATAGAAAATCCTAAACCACAACAACCAGGCGCGTTGGACGAAAGATTTTTCGGTTTCGAGAAGTATTCGATCGGGTCCATGGTTGTTGTGTATACGTCTTTCATTATTCATTTGTTCATTTATTAATTTAATTTAAAACTTAAAAATACATATATAAAAATTGATGATGCCTACATACAAGTTCCTATTAATATAGTACAAATATATATTATAATTTTAAAATTTTAAGATTATTATATTATCATTACAAAAATTGTTTTTTATATTTTATATATTGTACATATTTTTTAGTTTATATGTGTATTTAGATAGCATATTGCTAAATAAAGATTATTATTATTATTATTAATATTATTATTATTATTTAATTAATTGTTTTTATATTTATTTTGGCTGTCCAAAATTGGTTTAATTTTTTTTTCAATTTCACATTCCGATTACATCAAAATTTCCAAAAAGCTAAAAATGGTGCGGTTTTTCAAGAAATCAATTTTGAATGAATTTTGAGTGATTTTGGAAAGTTCCAAGTCTATAGCAATTGTTTTTATATTTATTTTGAGTCTCCAAAATTTGTTCAATTTTTTTTCAATTTTACCCCGCGACCACATCAACATTTGCAAAAATCTAGAAATGGTGGGAGTACAGTTTTTTTAAGAAACCAATTTGGAATGAATTTTGAGTGATTTTGGAAAGTTTCAAGTCGATAGCAATTGTTTTTATATTTATTTTGAGTCTCCAACATTGGTTCTATTTTTTACAATTTTACACACAGCATATTAAAATTTTCAAAAATCCAGTAACGATATGAATGTGGTATTTGAAGATATCAATTTTGAATGTATTTTAAGTGATTTTGGAAAGTTTCAAGTCGATGGCAATTGTTTTCATATTTAATTTGAGTCTCCAAAATTTGTTCAATTTTTTTTTCAATTTTACCCTGCGACCACATCAACATTTCCAAAAATCTAGAAATGGTGCGAATACAGTTTTTTTTAAGAAACCAATTTGGAATGAATTTTGAGTAATATTGGAAAATTTGAAGTCGATAGCAATTGTTTTTATATTTAGTTTCAGTCTCCAAAATTTGTTCATTTTTTTTTCAACTTTACCTTGCGACCACATCAACATTTGCAAAAGTCTAGGAATGGTGCAAATACAGTTTTTTTTAAGAAATCAATTTGGAATGAATTTTGAGTAATTTTGGAAAGTTTCAAGTCGATAGCAATTGTTTTCATATTTATTTTGAGTCTCCAAAATTGGATTCAATTTTTACAACTTTACATACTCAGCATATCAAAATTTCCGAAAATCTAGAAATGGCGCAAATATAGTTTTTTAAGAAATCAATTTGCAATGAATTTTGAGTAATATTGGAAAATTTGAAGTCGATAGCAATTGTTTTTATATTTATTTGAGTCTCCAAAATTGGTTCTATTTTTTACAGCTCTACACACCGAGCATATCAAAATTTAGAAAAATCCAGTAACGTTATGAATGTGGCATTTTAAGAAATCAATTTCGAATATATTTTGAGTAATATTGAAAAGTTTCAAGTCGATAGCAATTGTTTTTAAATTTATGTTGAGTCTCCAAAATTGCTTTAAATTTTTACAACTTTACGCACTGAGCATAACAAAATTTCCAAAAAATCTAGAAATGGCGCGAATATAGTTTTTACGTAAGGAATCAATTTGGAATGAATTTTAAGTAATTTTTGAAAGTTTCAAGTCGATAGCAATTGTTTTTATATTTATTTTGGGTCTCCAACATTGGTTCTATTTTTTACAATTTTACACACAGCATATCAAGATTTTCAAAAATCCAGTAACGATATGAATGTGGTATTTGAAGATATCAATTTTGAATGTATTTTAAGTGATTTTGGAAAGTTTCAAGTCGAGTGCAATTGTTTTTATATTTAATTTCAGTCTTTGAAATGTGTTCAATTTTTTTTCAATTTTACCCTGCGACCACCTCAACATTTCCAAAAATCTAGAAATGGTGCGAATACAGTTTTTTTAAGAAACCAATTTGGAATAAATTTTGAGGAATATTGGAAAGTTTCAAGTCGATAGCAATTGTTTTCATATTTGTTTTGAGTCTCCAAAATTGGTTTAAATTTTTACAACTTTACACACTGAGCATATCAAAATTTCCAAAAAATCTAGAAATGGCGCGAATATGGTTTTTAAGTAAGAAACCAATTTTGAATTAATTTTGAGTAATTTTGAAAAGTTTCAAGTCGATAGCAATTGTTTTTATATTTAATTTTAGTCTTTGAAATGTGTTCAATTTTTTTTCAATTTTACCCTGCGACCACATCAACATTTCCAAAAATCTAGAAATGGCGCGAATACAGTTTTTTTAAGAAACCAATTTTGAATGAATTTTGAGTAATATTGGAAAGTTTCTAGTCGATAGCAATTGTTTTTATATTTAATTTGAGTCTCCAAAATTTGTTAAATTTTTTTTTCAATTTTACCCTGCGACCACATCAACATTTCCAAAAATCTAGAAATGATGCAAATACAGGTTTTTTAAGAAACCAATTTTGAATGAATTTTGAGTAATATTGAAAAGTTTCAAGTCGGTAGCAATTGTTTTTATATTTAATTTCAGTCTTCGAAATTTGTTCATTTTTTTTCAATTTTACCCTGCGACCACATGAACATTTCCAAAAATCTAGAAATGATGCGAATACAGTTTTTTTAAGAAACCAATTTTGAATGAATTTTGAGTAATATTGGAAAGTTTCAAGTCGATAACAATTGTTTTTATATATAATTTCAGTCTCCAAAATTTGTTCATTTTTTTTTTCAATTTCACCCTGCGACCACATCAACATTTCCAAAAATCTAGAAATGGTGCGAATACAGTTTTTTTAAGAAACCAATTTGGAATGAATCTTGAGTAATATTGGAAAGTTTCAAGTCGATAGCAATTGTTTTTATATTTAATTTGAGTCTTCGAAGTTTGTTCAATTTTTTTTTCAATTTTACCCTGCGACCACATCAACATTTCCAAAAATCTAAAAATGGTGCGAATACAGTTTTTTTAAGAAACCAATTTTGAATTAATTTTGAGTAATTTTGGAAAGTTTCAAGTCGATAGCAATTGTTTTTATATTTAATTTGAGTCTCCAAAATTTGTTAATTTTTTTTTCAATTTCACCCTGCGACCACATCAACATTTCCAAAAATCTAGAAATGCTGCGAATACAGTTTTTTTAAGAAACCAATTTTGAATGAATTTTGAGTAATTTTGGAAAGTTTTAAGTCGATAGCAATTGTTTTCATATTTATTTTGAGTCTCCAAAATTGGTTTAAATTTTTACAACTTTACACAGTGAGCATATCAAAATTTCCAAAAAATCTAGAAATGACGCGAATATAGGTTTTTAAGTAAGAAACCAATTTGGAATGAATTTTGAGTAATTTTTCAAAGTTGCAAGTCGATTATATATTTTTTTAATTTATTTTGTCTGCAAAATTATTTCAATTTTTTTCAATTTTACACTCCCACCACCTTAAAATACCGAATGGTAACCACCAAACCTGGCCATAACAAAATAGTGCTTTTTGGAATTTTATTTAATAAACGAGAATAATAAGTTCGAAATCGGTCGTCGGTTGACGCACGGGAAACAATATTTAAATGTTTAGAATTTGATGGATTTACTTCCTTCAGAAATTGAAATACGGAGAAATATATTGTATGCAAAATTGTAAAAATCTTCTGGCTCGACTTTAAATCTAAATGCATTGCAACCATCCTACAGTGTGTTTCAAAAATAAATTAATAGCAGTCTTGATTAACGCTGTTTGCACAATGGTCAACATTTTTTAGGTTAACTGTCCAAATGATAACTACGAATGTTTATTCAGAGATTTGCGCATTTCAATTAATGAATTTTTCCGTTACGAAGTACGAGAAAGTATTATGATCGTGATTTTTTTTCAATTTTTTTTTACGGATATATCCGTTTTGGGGTCCCTAGATGCCATTTCAACAATTTCTGGAAAAAAAATGTGTCTGTATGTCTGTCTGAGCGCTGTATCTCAAAAACTGATAGAGCAATTGATATGAAACTTTTAACATCCGTCTTATTTGATAATCTGAAGAACTGAAAAGCTTTTGTCCGGAAGTGGGTGTTTACCTTAAATGTTTTTTTTTTGTTTTTTGCTAATATTTTCTTAAATATGAAAAATATCACAAAAACATTTAAACAAACTTTGAAGATAACAAAGAAATGAACATCTTTTGCTTGAAAACATTTTTCATAAAATCATTTTAATTCGAGAAAAAGAATTATTATTTTTTTTAATTTTTGGTTTATAATTATAAAACGATAATATTTACAGCAAATTCATGTTAATAATAATTGTAGAGAATACTGAAATGAATAACTTATAAAGAATAAGTTTTTTTCGAAATCCCTTTAGTTTTTGACTAAACTGAGTTTTTGAATTTGAAGTATAATTTTTGCATCTTGACGTTTAAAACGTCAGTTTTATCCGAGTTTACATGATGGCCACATCACCATTTTTTAAACTACCATTCAACTGAAATCAAAATTGCGACACTCAAAACTTGAATTTAGAGCATTAAATGTGCATCTCCCGGTTAAAAAAAATTGAAAAATTAATCACCAGAGTAATTATTTATATTTTTTTAAATCCACTAGGGAATAATGTATTTTTGACATACTTAAAAATAACTGACGCATCCTAGCTAAAATCAAAACGGCAATTTTACCAACTTGAATTGAAGTAAAGAAAACTGTACGCGGCGATTTGAAAAATTGTAAAAAATTAATTTCAACTAGAATTAGCTTCAAAATTTCAAAAACCTGTATTTTCACAACACCAAACTCGATTCTGTCATTCTTAAAAGCGTATTTCATAAACTTGATAGTTTTGAACGATAAACAAACAAGCGAATTTAATTTATTTATAATTATAAACACAATGTGACGTTATTAATGCCATCTAATTATATTTGTTCTAAACAAGCATACATTTTTTTCTGTGGTATTGTTTGTAATAAAGAATAAAGAACAGAGCGTTATAATATTTTTTTTTGAGTTTGAAAAAAACCATGAAAATAAATCATTTTCTTCAGATTGTTCCTCGTCGTAAACAATTACGTTTAATTTGTTTATAATTGCTAAAGCTGGTGATTAAACAGCCACCACATGTTCCACGGATTCAGTAAATATCTACGACCTATGTTACCCCAGATTTTTGTATTTACTTTGCTTAAAATAGATATATACAGGCATTAGCGAAACGCGCGTGCATTTTCCTTCGATTGGAAACTTATCCAGAAATTACTTTCGAGCCAATCGAAATCAGTGGCGTGACTAGGGTGTAAAGCCCTCAATGCGGGAAGGGCTTTATATTCCATATTGATTTGTATCAAATTTTAAACATCGATAATTCCGGTGTTAATTTATTTAAAATTGAGAAATATATACACTTGGCGTCAAAAAAAGCGCCACTCGAAAAATCGCGAAAAAACTCTATTTTTCAAACCGTCGTTTTTTTTCAAAAATTCATAACTTTGCTCCAAATCATCGAAACGACTCGAATTTTTAAAGCATTTGAAGGAAATCGATTAAATTTTTCTGCCATTGTGGTGAAATTTCCCGCCGATTTTTTTTGCGCACGATACAGCTTGTCAAAGTTGGACAATTTTTTACATAAAAACATTTTTTTTCCATCGCGTTGTTACGGGGGGTGTGTTGGACTTGGGGTCAAAATCAACTACACAATCTTAAAGATAAAATTTAAATCTTTCCCAAACTGAAAGATTAATCGATTTTCGACCAAATTAAACCAAGTTACGACGGTTTGAAAAATCGAGTTTTTCCACGATTTTAGAGAATGCCGCAATAAAGTATCCGTTTTTTCTAAATCTCTTAAGTTTTTCAGTAAAATATGAGAAATATAAGAATTACCTTAACAATTCAAAAAAAGTGGTACGATGGCCGCATCATTTTTTTTTTCATTTGCAAATGCATTTAGAAATTAATTAAGTACGATGAATAATTTACACTTACAATTTGTCAGCAGTAATTGGTTGTAACAGATGGAGTCAGTGATCAGTCCCTTAAATATGATTGGTTTTAAAATATTTACATCTGTATACTCACGACCGGCTTAGTAATAATAAACCGTCGAAGTACTGACTTCATTAATGGAGAGATGTGTTTGTTGAACCACAATATTTCCCAGAAGTCGCCTTTTAGTTATCACTGCCTCCAATAATAAATTGTTCTTTCAAATAATAATCAAATTTGTTGGCAGCATCTCATGTTATCCAGATAGTGGCAATTAATCAAAGGTTCATTCGAACGGTTTAATACTCTCTTGTTCACATATGTTCCCAGCTAATTTTAAGACATGCCAATGGTGGTAACGATTCATGTTGGGCTTGTCTAAGATCACACAACAAAGTTTTATTTCAATCAAGATTTTTTAATAAAATAAACATGAACAAATTAGAAACAACTTTACTTGTTGCAGAAAGCATTTGATAAATACAAGAAAACGAAATGTACCCTGAATATATGAATATTCAACCTGTTCGTTAATCTGCAAGCAAAATAAACATGTTTTTCTTCCTTACTAAGCGTTTTGATTTTAAGGGAATTCAATCAGCGATATAACTTTAAATTTTAATTTTTTTAGGCCCTTAATAGGTGAATTTTAAATTGCAGTAGGCTGATTTGACTAACATCAACAACCTAACATTTCCAATATCAGTCAAATCAGGGCTGCCTCAAGGTACTGATATTGGTCCGGTTCTATTTTTATTATTTATTAACGATCTCCTGGATGTCTTAGAATTTGGGAAGTGCCTGATGTGTGCAAATGATCTTATATTGTTTCAAGTAGAGGGTTGTAAAAGGTTGCAAAATGATCTAGATCATGTGAATAGTTAACCGTCTAAATTGAAATATCGCCAAATGTCGTTTTTGAAAACTAAAATCAGGTATTTGTTGAACTCCATTCCCTTGAGAAGAAAAGATATTATTAGAGATTTGGGTGTCTTATTCTCGATATCCTCAATGATCGAAGTATCGCTTATTCAAAACCAATTTGGATTTTGTAAATTCAACAATTTTTAATGGAGATATGGATTTTTGAAAATTTTAGTTTTATTTTTTTGAGCACTTAAATAAAAACATCGCAGAAAAAATATAAAACGCGCAGACAAAATTCCATAAAAATCATCCTCAATGGCCCAAGTATAGCTTATTCAAAATCAATTTGGAAAAAAATATAAAACGCGTACAAAAAATTCCCTAAAAAAATATCCTCAATGATCAAAGTATCGCTCATTTAAAATAAATTTGGATTTTGTAAATTCAACAATTTTTAATACAGATATTAATTTTTGAAAATTTTAGTTTCATTTTTTTGAGCACTTGACTGAAAGCATCGCAGAAAAAAATATAAAACGCGTGGAAAAAATTCCTTAAAAAATATCCTCAATGATCAAAGTATCGCTTATTCAATATCAATTTGGATTTTGTAAATTCATTAATTTTTAATAAAGATATGAATTTTTGAAAATTTTAGTTTTATTTTTTGAGCACTTGAATGAAAACATCGAAAAAACAACATCAAACAAAATTCAATAAAAAATCATTCTCAATTGCAGAAGTATAGCTTATTCAAAATCTCTTTGTTTTTTTCCAAATTCAACAATTTTCAATAGAGAGATGGATTTTTGAAGATTTTCATTTTCATTTTTTGAGTACTTGAATGAAAACATCGGAGAAAAAAATATAAAACGCGTAGAAAAAAATCCTTAAAACAATATCCTTAATGGTCAAAGTATCTCTCACTCAAAATTAATTTGATATTTGCAAATTCAACAATTTTTAAGTGAGATATGGATTTTTGAAAATGTTAGTTTTATTTTTTTGAGCAGTTGAAAGAAAACATCGCAGAAAAAATATAAAACGCGCAGACAAAATTCCATAAAAAATCATCCTCAATAGCCGAAGTATAGCTAATTCAAAATCAATTTGGTTTTTGTAAATTCAACAATTTTTAATAGAGATATGGATTTTTGAAGATTTTCATTTTAATTTTTTGAGCACTTGAATGAAAACATTGCAGAAAAAAATATAAAACGCGTAGAAAAAATTCATTAAAATAATATCCTCAATAGTCGAAGTATCGCTTATTCGAAAGCAATTTGGATTTTGTAAATTCAACAATTTTTAATGGAGATATGAATTTTTTAAATTTTTGTTTTATTTTTTTGAGCACTTGAATGAGAACATCGCAGAAAAAATATAAAACGCGCAGACAAAATTCCATAAAAAATCATCCTCAATGAACGAAGTATAGCTAATTCAAAATCAATTTGGTTTTTGTAAATTCAATAATTTTTAAAAGAGATATGGATTTTTGAAGATTTTAGTTTTAATTTTTTGAAAACATCGCAGAAAAAATATAAAGCGCACAGACAAAATTCCATAAAAATCATCCTCAATGGCCAAAGTATAGCCAATTCAAAATCAATTTGGTTTTTGTAAATTCAACAATTTTCAAAAGAGATATGGATTTTTGAATATTTTCGTTTTAATTTTTTGAGCACTTGAATGAAAACATCGCAGAAAAAAAATATAAAACGCTTGGAAAAAATTCCTTAAAAAAATATGCTCAATGATCGAAGTATCGCTTATTCAAAATCAATTTGAATTTTATAAATTCAACAATTTTTAATGGAGATATGATTTTTTGAAAATTTTAGTTTTATTTTTTTGAGCACTTGAGTGAAAACATCGCAGAAAAAATATAAAACGCGCAGACAAAATTCCATAAAAAATCATCCTCAATGGCCGATGTATAGCTAATTCAAAATCTCTTTAGTTTTTGTAAATTTAACAATTTTCAATAGAGATATGGATTTTTGAAGATTTTTGGTTTTAATTTTTTGAGCACTTGAATGAAAACATCGCAGAAAAAAATATAAAATGCGTGGAAAAAATTCCTTAAAATCGCTTATTCAAAATCAATTTGGATTTTGTAAATTCCACAATTTTTAAAGGAGATATGAATTTTTGAAAATTTTAGTTTTATTTTTTTGAGCACTTGAATGAAAACATCGCAGAAAAAAATATAAAACGCGTAGAAAAAATTGCTCAAAAAAATATCCTCAATGGCCGAAGTATAGCTAATTCTAAATCAATTTGGTTTTTGTAAATTCAACAGTTTTCAATAGAGGTATGGATTTTTGAAGATTTTCGTTTTAATTTTTTGAGCACGTGAATGTAAACATCGCAGAAAAAATATAAAACATGTAGAAAAAATTCCTCAAAAATATATCATCAATGATCAAAGTATCGCTTATTCAAAATCAATTTGGTTTTTGTAAATTCAACAATTTTTAATGGAGATATGAATTTTTGAAAATTTAAGTTTGATTTTTTTGAGCACATTTTGTATGAAAACGTCGCAGAAAAAATATAAAACGCGCAGACAAAATTCCATAAAAAATCATATTCAATGGCCGAAGTATAGTTAATTCAAAATCAATTTGGTTTTTGTAAATTCAATAATTTTTAATAGAGATACTGATTTTTAAAGATTTTCGTTTTAATTTTTTTTATTCAACTTTATAAGTTAGGATTTTCTACCACATTTTTTTATCACCCTGTATAATTTTTGATATGAAATCATGGTTGGCGTTATAAATCGAACCTTCAACCAAACAATAGAAATGATTGTAATGGTTCAACGTCAATCACTGAGGCAAAAATAAAATTTCACCTGAACCATTCATTTCAACAAATCTTTAAATAATTTGAAAACGATAAACGATAGTTATGGGGAATATTGAAGTAACTCACCTTTATTCATTCAAAATAAAAAATAACAAAAAATACAGACCGTTAAAAAAAATAACTTTAATGTGGATATTTTTTTATGGGACACCCTGTATAACTGGTAATAATTTTAAATTGTGCATACAACGATCTTACATTTATTAATTTGAAAAGAATAACACGAAGTTACATGGTTTTCCATGAAATGACCGCGTCGTATAATATGCCCCACCCTGTATAATTAATTAAAAAGTTTCCATATTAACCTAAAATTAGTAAAATACGAATTTTGATCATTTTTCTTAAAAATCAAGAAAGTTATAATTTATAATAATCATTTATGCAAAATTTGTTTTAAAGGTCAAAGCGAAAATTTAAAAAAGTGGCATTTCTTTAATAGAATGCTATCAAAAAACTAAAACCAAACTTATATTAATTGTGAAAATTCAATTTAAAACTAAATAAATACACGCGTTTTAAATTAGAATTTAACCAAAAACCAAAAATTTTATATTTTCTACTGAATGAAAATTAAAAAAATCATTTTCTTTCATCTTAAAGCCAAAATATAAAAAATCATATTTTATTTATGAAACCAGGTATTTTATCCGAATAGTTATTTATGTACCAAGAGGTAAAATGATCGGTTTTGGCCGGCAGAATTTTGCACAATTTTTAAAATCGCAGAATGCAATTTTCTGTTCTTGAGTTCAACTTTTGAGTGTTGTTATTTTATTTTCAGCTATGATACACAATTTGTTTTTTTTAGAATGTGAAAGATCGGTTCAATCCGGATAGATTTTGAAATTTTGAAATTTCTAATTCCAGCGGAGATGAATTGTTTTACAATTTTTTTAATCGCAGCATGTAATTTCGTTTTCTGTAAATTCAGTTTTATTTCCGACATCATGTTACTTTCTCCGACTTGATGATATCATTTATATTTACGCTTTCATGGTTTATTTTCAATTGAAATCATATTTTAAATGTACATCGAGCGTTATGTAGACTCGGATGAAACTGACGTTTAAAATGTCAAAATTATGAAAGATTATACTTCAAATTCAAAAACTCAGTTTACTCAAAAACTAAAGAGATTTCGAAAAAACTTATTCCTTATAAGTTGTTTATTTTGGCATTCTCTACAATTATTATTAACATAAATTTTCTGTTTTATAATTATAAATAATACATTTTTTACTCGAATAATGATTTTTGAAAAATATTTTCAAGCAAAAGATGTTCATTTCTTCGATTTCTTCAATATCAATATTTTTGTGATATTTTGTCATATTTAAAAAAAATATTCGCAAAAAACAAAAAACAGTTAAGGTAAACACCCACTTGCGGTGTACGAAATTTTACTAAAAGACACAGACATAGACACAAAAAAAAATTCCAGAAATTGTTGAAATCGCATCTAGGGACCCCAAAACGGATATTTCCGCAAAAAAAATTTGAAAATATTTTCACGGTCGCGTACTTCGTAACGGAGAAAGTAAAAAAAATCTGAAAGATTGTGTGGAAGTAAAGTAGTTCATCCATAGCACAAAACCATTTTCTGTTTCTGCGAAATTCGAGTCTGAGGTGGTGAAACCACTCAATTTTTCTTTTTAGCAAATTTCTCCTAATAATAATAATAAGCATTTATTTCTTTGAAACATACTAACATATGATAAATACTATATACAAGCATCAAAAGCGTCCTAAAGTACAAGACATACGAAAAAATGGGTTATACAGGGTGTCCCATTTTAAATTGCCACCCCAAATGTCTCGAAACCTGAGCAACATGGCAAAAAAAATTTCAGATAAAAGTTGTAGGGTACGAAGGGGGACATATGTTGGTGTCCTTGAAAATGACCTTGGCGTTTATTTTAAAGGTCAAACGGAGGTCAACTTTGATTTTTCAAGTAGAAGCCCCTATTTTTTATTGCGGGATCGTATTCTACGATAAAAAATACAAACTTTTTGTAGGAAACGTTTCTTTTTATATGCTTCTTTTAAGAATTATTTTCACGAATTCGTGAATGTTGTTTGAAATCTTAGATTGATCCATGCTGTGATTCATCCATCAAAGGTGCGGGAGCAATTATTATCGCACCAACTAGAAAGGCTATTGCTATCAGCTTGTAGATGTTCTGCATCCTGTGGGCCATCCTTTCTTTTAAAAAGTTTCAAATCATCGGCGGATAGGACTTCACAACATTCAAAACAATGTACGATGTCATTAATAAATAAATTAAAGAGTACCGGTCCTAAACGGATCCCTTGAGGTATCCCAGAGGTGACCATAATTGTGTTGGACCCATGGTTATATAACTTATACGCGCTGTACCTGATTAAATCAAAAACTTTTGATTCATTGAAGTGTTAAAGTTAGTTAGCTTATTGATTAAGATGCTATGCGGAAGTCTGTCGAATCAGTATGAATTGTATCAACTTGAGGTTTACTTTCAAAGACCTTCAACAAAAATCTCTCATAATTTATTAAGTCAGTTTTCGCAGAACGACCTGTTTACTAGTAATTACATTTCTATATAACCACTTTAGTTGATGCGATTCATATTCTTGTTCAACTCTTCAAGCTTTTTTAATTACTGCTAAAATAACAAATTCGGGTCGCAATGGATTTTCATTTTTTTCAGCTATAAGTTTTGAACAGTTGAAGAAATTTTGAAAATTGGAACACTATTACACAACTTAATTGCAGCAAAAAACGAAATCTAGTCGCAATAGCAAAAATATGCTTGTGGAGACTGCACTGAAATCTTCTTGCATTGGAGTGTCGGAACTCCCAGAGCCGGCGCTGAAAACTGTAAACATATTTTATTGTTATTTACATTATCAGCACCAGAAGTTACTTATTAAAGGATTAGTTGGTTTAATCTCCATTCGAAAAAGAGACATTAATTAGTCGACGACAATACCGGGGCGCGGTAATTATAGACGCGGCCGAAATTGTAAAAAAAAAGAACCACACAAATAGACTTAACTAATGGGGAACTGCAGACGTGTTTGGAGTTATCTCGGGGAAAACGAACACCTTTCGTATTATTTATAAATTTGAGAGGAAAAAAAACAGGAACCTAAATGCGTGACTCAATCCGCGAAAATTTTTCGGCGGCCCGTGAAAAATGCGTCACCGCGAAAAGAACAGTAGTGACGAATCGATGATTGAATAATTGGTTCTAAATTTGGAAATCGTTATCTTTCTGATGATGATGATGATGATGATGTATGTGCGGCGGGTGTCGTATTTATTTCCGTCGGTGGGCCGCCGGTGGAGGATAATTGCGCAAGTTTATAAGAGCGTGTTAAGTGGACAAGAGAGGGTGGTATAGTGGTATATAGAGTGGTATAATGATGTGTGTCAGGGCAGCATTTGGCACCAGAACCAGACACCCCAAAAATAGCATCACATTATAGTCGCAATACCAAACTGTCTGCGCACGCCCGCTTTATTTACGGCACTCACTATCTGAATCACTCACTTATACTATATACAGGGTGCCGCAAATTTAATGGGGTTTTTCATACTTTACAATATTTGCTACTGGTGTAGCACGTGCACGGTTAAACCGGAAATTGTATTTTTTATTATACTTTATTCTCTAAAAACGCCATACTAAATTTCATAAATATAATTGTAAAAATGCAAATGATATTTAGGGTCTACCAGAATTCAGTTACACCCGGTATATATTATTTTGTATGTATATGTAAATTGGTGAATCCGTTAATAAATAACTAAATAACTAAATAAATTAAATATTTAGTCCAGGAGACACGCCATTCGAAGAAACTAAACTAGCGTGATACCGCGTTGATGTCACGCCGTCCGGAGGGCCGTTAAATATAAGACCAAGTGAGACACCGCGTATCTTCATTTTTTTAACATATTGATATTTTTTAGCAGTAATAAACAATCGTCATATTTAACGATTCTAAAAACAATGCGGCCGTATATAATATTAGTAATATAAATAGATAATTTTATCTCGTGGAATTAGCACTGGATGCAGAATAATAGACCAGAGTTCAGAGAAGCATATGAGATTAAATTGCACTTGGATCAATGCTGAGGTGAATAATGCCCAAGAGATAACTTCCTACAACTTCTTCATCAATCGAAAGCGAATTCAATGCCGGAATAGATAAATTATGTTATTGTTCTCTAACGCGCTTAAATTAATTACCGCATTCACGATTGGAAATCATTTAATTGTAAAAAGTGTACAAAAGAAAATCCATAACTGACATTGATTTCTGTGGTTGTAATTATTTCTACACTGTTATCAAATTTTCGACTTTGTTGAATTTATTGTTTTATATACCGCGCGTTCTTCGAGTCGAACGTAAGAATTTAACAAGTAAAATTCCAGACTATTCACTTGTTTTACAACTATAAATGTTTAGAAGATGAGGCTAAAGATTGAAGACATTCCATCGAGGGTTTTCTTGGAATTTGAAAAAATCCGCTTGAGTGCATTTTTTTGCAGCTTGTAAAATGTTTGACTGGAAATTCCGGAAAAACTACCGATAACGTATTTCCGGATTATTCACTTGTTTTACAACTGCAAATGTTTAGAAGATGATGTTAGAGTTTGAAGAAATTCCATCGAGGGGTTTTCTAGAAATTTGAGAAAATCCACGTGAGTGCATGTTTTTGCAGCTTGTAAAATGTTTGACTGGAAATTCCGGAAAAACTACCGATAACGTATTTCCGGATTATTCACTTGTTTTTCAACTGTAAATGTTTAGAAGATTATGTTAAAGTTTGAAGAAATTCCATCGAGGGGTTTTCTTGGAATTTCAGAAAATCCGCGTGACTGCATGTTTTTACATCTTGTAAAATGTTTGACTGGAAATTCCGGAAAAACTAGCAATAACATATTTCCGGATTATTAACTTGTTTTACAACTACAAATGTGTAGAAGATAATGTTAAAAATTGAAAAAATTCCATCGAGGGGTTTTCTTGGAATTTGAGAAAATCCGCGTGAGTGCATGTTTTTGCAGCTTGTAAAATGTTTGACTGGAAATTCCGGAAAAACTACCAATAACGTATTTCCGGATTATACACTTGTTTTGCAACTGCAAATGTGTAGAAGATAATGTGAAAGTTTGAAGAAATTCCATTAAGGGGTTTTCTTGGAATTTGAGAAAATTCGAGTGAGTGCATGTTTTTACAACTGGTAAAATGTTTGACTGGAAATTCCGGAAAAACTATTGATAACGTATTTCCGGATTATTCACTCGTTTTACAACTGCAAATGTTTAGAAGATAATATTAAAAATTGAAGAAAATCCATCGAGGGGTTTTCTTGGAATTTGAGAAAATCCGCGTGAGTGCATGTTTTTGCAGCTTGTAAAATGTTTGACTGCAAATTCCGGAAAAACTACTGATAACATATTTCCGGATTATTAACTTGTTTTACAACTGTGAATGTTTAGAAGATGATGTTAAAGATTGAAGACATTCCATCAAGGGGTTTTCTCGGAATTTGAAAAAATTCACGTGAGTGCATGTTTTTACTGCTTGTAAAAAGTTTGACTGCAAATTCCGGAAAAACTACTGATAACGTATTTCCGGATTATTCACTTGTTTTACAACTGTAAATGTTAAGAAGATGATGTTTAAGATTGAAGACATTCCATCATGGGGTTTTCTTGGAATTTGAGAAAATCCGCGTGAGTGCATGTTTTTACAGCTTGTAAAATGTTTGACTGGAAATTCCGGAAAAACTAGCGATAACATATTTCCGGATTATTCTTTTATTTTACAACTGTAAATGTTTAGAAGATGATGTTAAAGTTTAAAGAAATTCCATTGAGGGGTTTTCTTGGAATTTGAGAAAATCCGCGTGAGTGCATGTTTTTACAGCTTGTAAAATGTTTGACTGGAAATTCCGGAAAAACTAGCGATAACGTATTTCCGGATTATTCACTTGTTTTACAACTGTAAATGTTTAGAAGATGATGTTAAAGATTGAAGAAATTCCATCGAGGGGTTTTCTTGGAATTTGAGAAAATCCGCGTGAGTGCATGTTTTTACAGCTTGTAAAATGTTTGACTGGAAATTCCGAAAAAACTAGCGATAACGTATTTCCGGATTATTCACTTGTTCTACAACTGTAAATGTTTAGAAGATGATGTTGAAGATTGAAGAAATTTCATCAAGGGGTTTTCTTGGAATTTGAGAAAATCCGCGTGAGTGCATGTTTTTACATCTTGTAAAATGTTTGACTGGAAATTCCGGAAAAACTACTGATAACGTATTTCCGGATTATTCACTTGTTTTACAACTGTAAATCTTTAAAAGATGATGTTAAAGATTGAAGAAATTCCATCGAGGGGTTTTCTTGGAATTTGAGAAAATCCGCGTAACTGCTTGTAAAATGTTTGACTGGAAACTCCGGAAAAACTAGCGATAATGTATTTCCGGATTAGTCACTTGTTTTACAACTGCAAATATTTAGAAGATTATGTTCAAGTTTGAAGAAATTCCATCGAGGGGTTTTGTTGAAATTTAAGAAAATCCGCGTGAGTGCTTGTAAAATGTTTGACTGGAAATTCCGGAAAAACTACTGATAACGTATTTCCGGATTATTTACTTGTTTTACAACTGTAAATATTAAGAAGATTATGTTAAAGTTTGAAGAAATTCCATGAAGGGGTTTACTTGGAATTTGAGAAAATCCGCGTGAGTGCATGATTTTTCATCTTGTAAAATGTTTGACTGGAAATTCCGGAAAAACCAGAGATAAGGTATTTCCGGATTATTCACTTGTTTTACAACTGTAAATGTTTAGAAGATGATGTTAAGGATTGAAGAAATTCCATCGAGGGGTTTTCTTGGAATTTGAGAAAATCCGCGTAACTGCTTGTAAAATGTTTGACTGGAAACTCCGGAAAAACTAGCGATAATGTATTTCCGGATTAGTCACTTGTTTTACAACTGCAAATATTTAGAAGATTATGTTCAAGTTTGAAGAAATTCCATCGAGGGGTTTTGTTGAAATTTAAGAAAATCCGCGTGAGTGCTTGTAAAATGTTTGACTGGAAATTCCGGAAAAACCAGAGATAAGATATTTCCGGATTATTTACTTGTTTTACAACTGTAAATGTTTAGAAGATGATGTTAAAGATTGAAGAAATTCCATGGAGGGGTTTTCTTGGAATTTGAGAAAATCCGCGTGAGTGCATGTTTTTACATCTTGTAAAATGTTTGACTGGAAATTCCGTAAAAACTACTGATAACGTATTTCCGGATTATTCACTTGTTTTACAACTGTAAATCTTTAAAAGATGATGTTAAAGATTGAAGAAATTCCATCGAGGGGTTTTCTTGGAATTTGAGAAAATCCGCGTAACTGCTTGTAAAATGTTTGACTGGAAACTCCGGAAAAACTAGCGATAATGTATTTCCGGATTAGTCACTTGTTTTACAACTGCAAATATTTAGAAGATTATGTTCAAGTTTGAAGAAATTCCATCGAGGGGTTTTGTTGAAATTTAAGAAAATCCGCGTGAGTGCTTGTAAAATGTTTGACTGGAAATTCCGGAAAAACCAGAGATAAGATATTTCCGGATTATTTACTTGTTTTACAACTGTAAATGTTTAGAAGATGATGTTAAAGATTGAAGAAATTCCATGGAGGGGTTTTCTTGGAATTTGAGAAAATCCGCGTGAGTGCATGTTTTTACATCTTGTAAAATGTTTGACTGGAAATTCCGTAAAAACTACTGATAACGTATTTCCGGATTATTCACTTGTTTTACAACTGTAAATCTTTAAAAGATGATGTTAAAGATTGAAGAAATTCCATCGAGGGGTTTTCTTGGAATTTGAGAAAATCCGCGTAACTGCTTGTAAAATGTTTGACTGGAAACTCCGGAAAAACTAGCGATAATGTATTTCCGGATTAGTCACTTGTTTTACAACTGCAAATATTTAGAAGATTATGTTAAACTTTGAAGAAATTCCATCGAGGGGTTTTGTTGAAATTTAAGAAAATCCGCGTGAGTGCTTGTAAAATGTTTGACTGGAAATTCCGGAAAAACTACTGATAACGTATTTCCGGATTATTTACTTGTTTTACAACTGTAAATGTTAAGAAGATTATGTTAAAGTTTGAAGAAATTCCATGAAGGGGTTTACGTGGAATTTGAGAAAATCCGCGTGAGTGCATGATTTTTCATCTTGTAAAATGTTTGACTGGAAATTCCGGAAAAACCAGAGATAAGGTATTTCCGGATTATTCACTTGTTTTACAACTGTAAATGTTTAGAAGATGATGTTAAGGATTGAAGAAATTCCATCGAGGGGTTTTCTTGGAATTTGAGAAAATCCGTGTGAGTGCATGTTTTTGCAGCTTGTAAAATGTTTGACTGGAAATTCCAGAAAAACTACTGATAACTTATTTCCGGATTATTCACTTGTTTTACAACTGCAAATGTTTAGAAGATGACGTTAAAGTTTGAAGAAATTCCATCGAGGGGTTTTCTTGGAATTTGAGAAAATCCGCGTGAGTGCATGTTTTTGCAGCTTGTAAAATGTTTGACTGGAAATTCCGGAAAAACTAGCGATAACGTATTTCCGGATTATTCACTTGTTTTACAACTGCAAATGTTTAGAAGATGACGTTAAAGTTTGAAGAAATTCCATCGAGGGGTTTTCTTGGAATTTGAGAAAATCCGCGTGAGTGCATGTTTTTTCATCTTGTAAAATGTTTGACTGGAAATTCCGGAAAAACTACCGATAACGTATTTCCGGATTATTCACTTGTTTTACAACTGTAAATGTTTAGAAGATGACGTTAAAGTTTGAAGAAATTCCATCGAGGGGTTTTCTTGGAATTTGAGAAAATCCGCGTGAGTGCATGTTTTTTCATCTTGTAAAATGTTTGACTGGAAATTCCGGAAAAACTACCGATAACGTATTTCCGGATTATTCACATGTTTTACAACTGTAAATGTTTAGAAGATGACGTTAAAATTTGAAGAAATTCCATCGAGGGGTTTTCTTGGAATTTGAGAAAATCCGCGTGAGTGCATGTTTTTTCATCTTGTAAAATGTTTGACTGGAAATTCCGGAAAAATTACCGATAACGTATTTCCGGATTATTCACTTGTTTTACAACTGTAAATGTTTAGAAGATGACGTTAAAGTTTGAAGAAATTCCATCGAGGGGTTTTCTTGGAATTTGAGAAAATCCGCGTGAGTGCATGTTTTTTCATCTTGTAAAATGTTTGACTGGAAATTCCGGAAAAACTACAGATAACGTATTTCCGGATTATTCACATGTTTTACAACTGTAAATGTTTAGAAGATGACGTTAAAATTTGAAGAAATTCCATCGAGGGGTTTTCTTGGAATTTGAGAAAATCCGCGTGAGTGCATGTTTTTTCATCTTGTAAAATGTTTGACTGGAAATTCCGGAAAAACTACCGATAACGTATTTCCGGATTATTCACTTGTTTTACAACTGTAAATGTTTAGAAGATGACGATAAAATTTGAAGAAATTCCATCGAGGGGTTTTCTTGGAATTTGAGAAAATCCGCGTGAGTGCATGTTTTTTCATCTTGTAAAATGTTTGACTGGAAATTCCGGAAAAACTACCGATAACGTATTTCCGGATTATTCACTTGTTTTACAACTGTAAATGTTTAGAAGATGACGTTAAAGTTTGAAGAAATTCCATCGAGGGGTTTTCTTGGAATTTGAGAAAATCCGCGTGAGTGCATGTTTTTGCAGCTTGTAAAATGTAAACTGATTAACATTTTTCAATGAAAACAAAACAAAACCTGTATCAAACAGTACTTCGCAAATACCTCTCATACAATCAAAGACTTTCTAAAGAGTGAGTGCGGAAATTTCACCTACAGCTATTTTTAATTTTAATATGTATCCGTCTTGTTCTTACTTTTAAATATCTATTTTTTACCTCGATCTAGTTAGAAATTAGTTTTGTCTTATTTATGAACGGTTTGTATAAAACTAACACCAATAAATGATGATTTTTATTAAATTTGAAATTTTAATTCTAAAGATAACGCAAAAAAACGTTGGATTCTTCTTATATGGATCACCCTGTATATGTTTTAAATTATTAGGGTGATTCTTATAAATCTTAAGCACACCTTATCCATCTTTCTGTATTATTGTTATAAATGAACCGCATTAAAATAACACATTCAACAGGGATTAATAAGGTCAAGATCGTAGACATTGACTCGAGCTAGAAATATTGTCTCGTATTTAATAGAAATTCACACGCACCGATTGCGCAATCCCCGATCGCCCGACAATACGAAAATCAGAATTTTGCTCAATTTTCAGTCCGAGTTCAAGTGAAATCCGTCGGCAGAGGCCGCTCTCGCTCTCTCGTCTCTTGTGAATTCGTAAGTTGTGGACGTCTTGTGCCAGTTTTTATACATCACCTAAAAGTATAAACTTGCTCGTGTACAAATCTATACATGATCAAACTCAACAGTGAGTGCAGCAGGCCATTTAAAAGTGCCCACGTGACCCCAATATATAAACCTTATTGTCTCATGAATACGTATTAATTGTCCGGTACATATGGTCATGTCGACGGATGGTGGACTTTTTGAGCTCTGCCCGCCCAAAATGCCGCTAAAGATTATCTTACGGTACTCGTCGCTTCTTGCTCAAAACAAAAAAAAAACGAAAAACTTTTTGCCAACTTATCCCAAACGGACGCACTCATTGTTTATGTATTATGCGTTCATGCTGAAGTTTCGTATTGTTGATGCAAGTTATTTTTCAAAAATGCTGCCCTTATATATAAAGAATATAACAATTGTTACAGACTTCAAAACTTCCAGGAAATTAATTTCGAGAAAAGCTGAATACATTCCATTAATGCTCTGAAGGTTATAATCATTTTGGCAACTCGAAAAAATATAAAATCAATTGCTATATGATAAGGATGACCATTCGTGTGCACAATTTAAAAAAACTTGCCCTGCTTCTAATGTGGTAATTATTTTGCAATTTTTTCAATCCATCGTTAAGTGAGCAACGTGTGATTATCCCGAAATATTCTAAAAATAATTTCATTGAATTATACAACAAAATCTAGTTTGACCAATTTTGAAAGTTTCTAATTTGTGACAATTTTTTTGATATTTTTTCTCGTGCCATCCAAATGTGTTCTCGTGTGATTATCTGAAAAATGTAAAGAAATATTACTAAGTTTTGATTGAATTATGAAGCAGAATCTATTTTGAGCTAATTTGGAAAGTTTCATGCCTAGGGCAGTTGTTTCTGTATTTTTTGAAACACTGAAAAGTGAGCAAATTCAGCCCAAGTACAAACTACGCTCTCGTGTGATTATTTCAAGAAATAGTGAATGGATGCTTCTAGATGTTGATTTATTTATGAAGCAGAATCTACTTTGAACAAATTTTGGAAAATTAAAGTCAAGGTCAATTGTTTTTAAATCATTTTAAGCCATCGGAAAATGTGCAATTTCAACATGACCAAATAAATTGTTATCTCGTGTGTTTACCTCATAATCTAGTGAACAGATATATTTAGGTTTTGATTGAACAGAAATGTTTTAAGAGTTTTTAAAAATTTCCTGTGTATATCAATTGTTTTTAAATTATCTCAAGCCATCGAAAATTGAGCAATTTGAACATAATCAAGTTGTAATCTCGTGTTATTATCTCGGAATCTAGTGAACGGATGCTTTTAGATTTTGATTAAATTATGAAGTTCTCAATTCCTTTTGATGTATCTAGAAGTACTATCAACTTTTAAAAAAGAGTTCTGTAAAATTGTGCTGACACCGCACCCCAACATTGTTATCGAATAGTTCTGAACTAGTTTTAAGATGTATTAGGGTTAGTACTATAGTTCCTGATACTTTTAAAAGAGTTCTGTTGAATTTCCAGAGATAAAAATTTTCAAAGTTGGAAATTCGAAATATTCAAATTCATATTACTCACTTAATATTGGTTGAATCTAAATATTTCATAACAACTATGGATAGAACTCACAAAAAACTACAGGAAACACTACTCAGAACTATTCTGAACTATCAAAAATATTTTTTGAAAAAAGTCGCAAATTAAAAAAAATATTGTTCTATGAGTTCTGAGTTAATTTTCTATTTCTAGTTACTGAGTACAATAATTCTTTCTTATAAACAAATTCGATACAATCACGATTTATCGCATTTTTAAATAAATTTAAAATTCGAAAATAGAAAATTTAATTTTGAAAATACCTATTTCCTGTTATTTAATCGCAATTTACCATTATAGTTGTCGTTAGAACTCCTTGAGTACAACCCAAATGTCAAATCAGAACTCCGAGAACTATTAAAAAAAAACAATATTTTGAAAAAATTCCAAGTCCGAAAAGAATTTATTAAAAAATGCCATAAACCGTGATTGTAAAGAATTTGTTTATGAGAAATGATTATTGTACTCAATGTGTAGAAATAGAAAATTAACTCAGAACTCCTAGAACTCTCAATTTTTTTTTCTTTTCGGGTTTAAATATTTTTTCAAAATATTAATTTTTTTTAATAGTTCTTAGAGTTATAATTTGACTTATGGGTTGTACTCAAAAAGTTATAACGAAAACTCTATTGGCAAATTGCGATGAAATGACAGGAAATGGGTATTTTCAAAATTAAATTGTCTTTTTTCGAATTTTATCTTTATTTAAAAATGCCATAAATCGTGATTGTATCGAATTTGTTTATGAGAAAGAAATATTGTACTCAATAAGTAGAAATAGAAAATTAACTCAGAACTCCTAGAACTCTAATTTTTTTTCGGGCTTACAAATCTATTTGTAATTATGATTAAAAAAAAAAGTTGAAAATAATCAAGCCCCAATTTTTGAGATAATCTCACTTGAGTTCTAAAAACTATTCATTTCGGTAACTGGAGAAAAATTGTCATGAGGTTGAAACTTTCCAAATTTACTCGAAATTCATGTTAGATTGTGATTTTGTAAAAAATTGCAAACACTCCACCTTAATTTTTGAAATAATCACAATTGAACACACTGTAAAAGTGTCAAAAACTTTAATAATTCCTCTATTAGAAAAGAATATCTAAAAACAATTCCCATCGGCTTTTATTTTTTATTTATTCTAAACTTTATAATAATAATAAAACCGTCTATTACCCTCCTTAGAGGAATACAATGGGCCAGCGACCAAAACGGATATTTTCGTAAAAAAAAAATTTGAAAAAAGAATCACGATACGAATACTTTCTCGAACTTCGTAACGGAGAAAGTAAAAAATCAAAATGGCAATTTTAAATTTTTGGCCATTGAAATTTGAACAATTTCAATTTGAACGTTTCGCGTTAATTTTTAAACACCAGAAATTAAATTGACGACAAATTTAATTTTTCAGACTACATCTTCTTTGCTAACAGAATTTGAATTTGTTTTTTCGTTTAAGAGTTATCCTCAACAATGTTAGAAAATAATTTATTTTTTAATCTTTCTTTGCTAAAAGAATTTGAACTTGTTTTTTCGTTTAAGAGTTATCCTCAACAATATTAGAAAATAATTTATTTTTTAATCTCATCTACATCTATCCACTGGGTATAACGCTGTGCCGAAAGCATTTTCAAAATCTGTCCTTTCGGTCAAAAAAAAAACTACAAATTACATTTTTTGGGTCTTATCTGCATCATTTGATGATTAATACATGTTGCCTGAAGAATTTTCCAATTTTCAAAAAACAAAAAATAATATTTTGGTCCCATTTACGTTTATTCGATGAGTACAACACTTTTCTGAAAAAAAATTTAATATCTGCCATTTTGTTCAAGAGTTATCTTTTCAAAACCGCGAAAAAATTGAACGACGAATTTAATTATTTATCTTATCTACATCAATTCAGTGAGTACAATACTTTGCCGCAAGAATTTTCAAAATCAGATTATCCGTTCATGAGTTATCCTCAAGAAAGAACGACGGGTATAATACTTTACTGGATGAATTTTTAAAATGTGGTTATCCTATCGAACAATTTTGCCATTTTGTTCAAGAGTTATGTTTTCAAAATCGCAAAAAATTGAACGACGCATTTATTGTTTGTTTTTATTCGATGATGCGTTCAGAGTTTTTTTTGCATATAACATTTTTTATGGGACTTCCAGAAACGGAGATACGCAAAATGACTTTAGTCGTAAATAGTGCTTAGATCGACTGGAAACGCCTAAAAACCGACTAAAACTTTTTTCTTCAAAAAGTTTTTTTTTTATTGTTTTTCAAGTCTAAGAGCTCAGTCTATACACAATTTGTCCATAAAAAAAATTGCATCACTTCCAGGAACGAAAATACGGAATTTTTCTTCAAAAAAATTTTTTTTTCATGTTTAAGAGCTCATTTTGAACACTATTCATCTATAAAAAAAAATTAGGACTTCCAGGAACGGAGATACGCAAAATCACTTTAGTCGTAAATAGTGCTTAGATCAACTGGAAACGCCTAAAAAACAACTAATTTTTTTTTCTTCAAAAAGTTTTTTATATTGTTTTTCAAGTCTAAGAGCTCAGTCTATACACTATTTGTCCATAAAAGAACATGTAGGACTTCCAGGAACGAAGAATTTTTCTTCAAAGAGTTTTTTCTATTTTTTTTTCATGTTTAAGAGCTCATTTTGAACAGTATTCATCTATAAAAAAAAATTAGGACTTCCAGGAACGGCGATACGCAAAATCACTGTAGTTGTAAATAGTGCTTAGGTCGACTGGAAACGCCTAAAACTTTTTTTTATTTTTTTTCATCTATAAAAAAAATAGGACTTCCAAAATCACTGTGTCGTAAATAGTGCTTAGATCGACTGGAAACGCCTAAAAACCGTCTAAAATTTTTTTCTTCCAATTTTTTTTTATTGTTTTTCAAGTCTAAGAGCTGTCTATATACTATTTGTCCATAAAAAAAATTGTAGGACTTCCAGGAATGAAGATACGGAAATTTTCTTCAAAACATTTTTTCTATTTTTTTTTCATGTTTAAGAGCCCATTTTGAACACTATTCATCTATTAAAAAAATAGGACTTCCAGGAACGGCGATACGCAAAATCGTAAATAGTGCTTAGGTCGACTGGAAACGCCTAAAAACCGACAATTTTTTTTTTCTTCAAAAAGTTTTTTTATTGTTTTTCACGTCTAAGAGCTCAGTCTTTACACTATTTGTCCATAAAAAAAATTGTAGGACTTCCAGGAACGAAGATACGGAATTTTTCTTAAAACAAATTTTTTCTATTTTTTTCTTTCATGTTTAAGAGCTCATTTTTTCAATTTTTTTTTTCATGTTTAAGAGCTCATTTTGAATACTATTCATCTATAAAAGAAAATTAGGACTTCCAGGAACGGCGATACGCAAAATGACTTTAGTCGTAAATAGTGCTTAGATCGACTGGAAACGCCTAAAGACCGACTAAAATGTTTTTTCTTTAAAAAGTTTTTTTTATTGTTTTTCAAGTCCAAGAGCTCAGTCTATACACAATTTGTCCATAAAAAAAATTGTGGGATTTCCAGGAACAAAGATACGGAATTTTTCTTCAAAAAATTGTTTTCTATTTTTTTTTCATGTTTAAGAGCTCATTTTGAACACTATTCATCTATAAAAAAATTAGGACTTCCAGGAACGGCGATACGAAAAATAACTTTAGTCGTAAATAGTGTTTAGATCGACTGGAAACGCCTAAAAACCGACTACATTTTTTTTTCTTCAAAATATTTTTTATATTGTTTTTCAAGTCTAAGAGCTTAGTCTATACACTATTTTTCTATAAAAAAAATTGTGGGACTTCCAGGAACGAAGATACGGAATTTTTCTTCAAAAAAGGAAGCACTACCGTGGATAATCGAGAGTTCACTATACATTAATGTTAGGTCAGGTGTTCCACAAGGGTCTTATTGTAGCCCTCTATGATTTAGATAAAATTGTGTTTTGTAACTTGAGAGCAATTTATAAGATTTATTTGCACGTTTAATTTAATACCCAATTAAATACCTTCTAAAATGAAGATGATGGTTGCGACCGTTACTATGTGGTAGTCCATTATCAGGTAATTTTCGAAACGTTGTTTAATCCAAAGTTACCTGACCTTCGAAAGTTATTTTTTGGCTTTGGGATATAAGCCATTCAGCCATTAACGATTATATTATTTAGAAGGATAATCTAAAGGTTAGTGTATAAAATAATAAATAACATGATCATATATCAATTTACAAGAACTGTATCTGCAGATTGATTTTTCCCAATTGGACACCCAGCGTGTTTTCGGTGCGCGAAATATAGCTGTCTGCGATCTAATACAGTTGTTTCTTTTTTTGTTTGTTCTCGTTTCGGCTTGTTCCAGACGAAAGGTAAATTGGTCGGAAAAGACGCACACAAACAGAAACGCCTGGGAAAGACGAAGTGGAGCGGAGAGTGTGCAAAAGGTATAGAGAGGCAGAGGCAGAGAATTGTATTTAGCATGACCAAGTCGGTGGTCTGAACCAGAGTCAGTTTACATATGAAATTGTCGCGCTATGGGAAAGCGTTAACCGCGGTAGATCGAATTATCAAGGCGGCCAAACCTCCATAAACTAAAGCTCTCCTCGCGGCCGAAGAGCGCGCGGTTCTCTTCGTTCTTCGCAAGAGGAGAGGGCCGTCCGACCGAAGTAGCATTGTTGTGTTGTAATTCATCACACATAAACGCATGGTGGTAACACCAAATACAGCCGACGACTGCTACCAACGAAACGGGGAAACCTGGCGGCGGCGAACTCTCTCTCGTACAAAAATACTATATAAATACTACGACGCATCTAGAGGCTCCCAATATTTGATGTCTTCAAGTATAAAAAAATGCTACTTTCTCCGACTTGATGGTATCATTTATATTTACGTTTTCGTGGTTTATTTTCAATTGAAATCATATTTTAAATGTACATCGAGCGTTGTGTAAACTCGGATGAAACTGACGTTTAAAACGTCAAAATTATGAAAAATGGAAAAATTATACTTCAAATTCAAAAACTCAGTTTGCTCAAAAACTAAAGGGATTTTGAAAAAAACTTATTCTTTATAAGTTGTTCATTTTAGAATTCTCTACAATTATTATTAAAATATAATTATATAATTATAAACCAAAAATTAAAAAAAAAATAATAATTTTTTTTCTCGAATAAAAATAATTTTATGAAAAATGTTTTCAAGCAAAAGATGTTAATTTCTTCGTTGTCTTCAATGTTTGTTTAAATGTTTTTGTGTTATTTTTCATATTTAAGAAAATATTGGCAAAAAACAAAAAACAGTTAAGGTAAACGCCCACTTCCGGTGTACGAAATTTTACCAAAAGGTTTTCAGTTCTTCAGATTATGAAATAAAACGGATGTTCAAAGTTTCATATCAATTGCTCTATTAGTTTTTGAGATACAGCGCGCACAGACAGACACACACACACAGAGAGACACACACACTCACAGATACACACACAGACACAATTTTTTTTTTCCAGAAATTGTTGAAATTGCATCTAGGAACCCCAAAAGGGATATTTCCGTAAAAAAAAATTTGAGAAAAAAATCACGATCACAATACTTTCTCGTACTTCGTAACGAAGAAAGTAAAAATTGGAACAAAAAAAAAATCAAAAATACAGATATAAAATATAGGCCAAAAGATCAAAAATCTTGGTCTGAAAATGAAAAATTCAAAGCAAAAAAATGAAAATTTTACGTTAAAGAATAATCATTTTCCATTTTCAGACCCAAAAAATAAGTAAAAATAAGCTCGAAATAAGTTTCCGACTAGAAATTCGAAAATAATGGCAAAAAAAATCACTCATAGAAAAAAATCATTCCGGCTAACTCACCTAAACTAAAGAGCAGAATATCAAAACCTTCGACCAGAACACTCGAAAATACCAGAAAAATAAAATTCCCGTATATAAATCAATAATACAGGTTAAAACATATAAAATATAGACCTAAAATCAAAAATTCTCGCCTAAAAAAATGTGGACCAAATCAGAAATTTTAACAAATAAAAAATTAGTTGAAAATGTAGGAAATTTAGGCCAAAGAAATTGAAATTACAGGTAAAAATCTAATGTATAGACCAAACAATCAAAAATCAACAATATTGACCAAAAAGTCGAAAATTTAGGCAAAACATCGAAAACTCCAGCCTAAAGATAAAAAAATGCGGACTAAAAACTCGAAAATTTCAACAAACAAATCGGATAATTTTGGCCAAAGTAAATAATGTTTAGGCCAAAAAATCGAAAATGTTGAACAAAAAAATCGAAAATACAGAGATCTAAAATACGGGGAACAAAAATTAAAAATACTGGTCTAGAAATAAAAAATGCAGAGAAAAATAATTTACCATTTTTAGCCCTAAAAATAAATCAAAATATGTTTCCCACCAGAAACTCGAATATGATGGTCAAAAAATTTAAAAAAAAATCGCCCGTAAAAAACAATAATTCAGGTTAATAAATCTAAAATCTAAAAAAAGGCAAAAACTCAAAAACTCGAAAACCATTTTTATAATGAACAAAAAATTCGCGCGTAAAAACCAATTTAGGTAAAAAATCTAAAACATAGTGCAAAATGTAAACAAATTTGTAGAAAAATTCTGGTTGAAAAATTAACAATGCGAACCAAAAAAATCGAATATTTTAAGAAACAAATCGAAATTTAGGCCAAAATAAAGAAAATAATTAAACCAGGACAGAAAGCGAAACGGTCGATAGCCCGGACATACTAACACCCATATTTAATGTAATGTTATGGCTATTTCTACTGTATACAGAAAATGATTTGTGTGTAAAAACTAAAATTAAAAAATTTGGAATAAAAAAATTCAAAATACAGCCCAAAGATCTAAAATATAGTCCAAAAATTCATATATCTGATCTAAATATAAAAAGTACTAACCAAAAATTCCAAATTTTAAACAAATACATCGAAAATTTAGGTCAAAATAGGGAAAATTTGGGCCGAAAGTCAAAAATTTTACCAAAAAAAAAGAAATCGAAAATCTAAAATATATGCCAAAAAAATATAAAATTTATAGGTAGAAACGCCAAAGTGGTGGAATCTATTGCCTGAATGCTGTACTGAAATGAGACCTGGAAGATCGAAACCGGTCTGTAGGTGTTCTGATGGGGGAATAATATTTAATGTAAAATTTAAAAAATAAAAATTCAAGTTCAACAATAAATAATGCAGATAAAAAGATTGAATATTCAAGTGAAAGAAAATCCATGTTTCGCCCTCGACACCCCAAAATTAGTCCCAAAAATAACTATAGTTCATAGTAATTTTCTCATTTGTTCTAAATTTAAAAACGTTTTGAAACGTCGAAATTGTAAAAGATGAAAACTCGTATAAGCATCGGATGAAACTGACGTTTAAAAGGTCAAAATTATGAAAGATGGAAAAATTATACTTCACATTTGAAAACTCGGTTAACTCAAAAACTAAAGGGATTTAGAAAAAAACTTAGTCTTTATAAGCTGTTCATTTTGAAATTCTCTACAATTATTATTAACATAAATTTGCTGTAACTATTATCGTTTTATAATTATAAACCAAAAATTAGTAAAAAATATTTTTTTCTCGAATAAAAATGATTTTATGAAAAATGTTTTTATGCAAGAGATGTTCATTAATTTGTTGTCTACCAGAAGCTTTTCAGTTCTTCAGATTATCAAATGAGACGGATGTTCAAAGTTTCATATCAATTGCTCTATTAGTTTTTGAGATACAGCGCGCACAGACACACACACACACACACACACACACACACACAGACACAAAAAAAAATTCCAATAATTGTTGAAATGGCATCTAGGTACCCGAAAACGGATATTTCAGTAAAAAAAATTTGAAAAAAATATCACGATCACAATACTTTCTCGTACTTCGTAACGGAGAAAGTAAAAAATGGTGATGTGGCCATCATGTTACTTTCTCCTACTTGATGGTATCGTTTATATTAACGCTTTCATGGTTTATTTTAAATTTAAATCATATTTTAAATGTACATCTAGCGTTTTGTAGAATCGAAGAAACTAACGTTTAAAACGTCAAAATTATTAAAGATGAAAATGGTCAGTTTACTTAAAAACCAAAGAGATTTCGAAAGAAACTTATTCTTTATAAGTTGTTCATTTTGATATGCTCTACAATTATTATTAACATACATTTGCTGTAACTGTTACCGTTTCATAATTATAAACCAAAAATGAAAAAAAACAAATTTCTCGAATAGCAATGATTTTACGAAAAATATTTTCAAACAAGACTTGTTCTTTTTTTTTGTTGTGTTTAATATTTGTTTAAATGTTTTTGTGATATTTTTCATATTTAAAATAATATTGGAAGAAACCAAAAAGCCCGTTTCCGGTGTAGGAAATTTTACCGAAAGCTTTTCAGTTCTTCGGATTATCAAATAAGACTTATGTTCAAAGTCCCATATGAATTACTCAATTTGGCCAGTTTTTTCCAAAGTAATTCAAGGTCATATAGACCGAACATAATGAAAATAAAATCCAAAAGTTTTTTAATTGGTTTTATAAACATTATTTTTTTACTGACGAAGGAGTGGATGAAAAATTCTGAAAAAATTTATGAAAATAGTCCACCCAATTAGCCATTTAACCAATTTTTTCAAGGTTATTTCGACACTGAAAAAATTTCAAAAGATTTTAAACATAACATTTTAAATCGATTTTTTAATCATTATTTTTATACTGACGAACAAGTGGATGAAAAATTCTGAAAAAAATCATTAAAATAGTCCACCCAATTACCCATTTGACCAATATTTTTCAAGGTCATTATATGCCATTTAGACACTAAAATATTCCAAAAATTTTTGAAATCGATTTTTCAAACATTATTTTTTTGCTGACGAACGAGTGGATGAAAAACTCTGAAAAAAATCATGAAAATGGTCTACCCAATTACCCATTTGACCATTTTTTTTCAAGGTCATTCTAGACCATTTAGACACTAAAATATTCCAAAAGTTTTTGAAATCGATTTTTTAAACATTATTTTTTTACTGACGAACGGGTTGATGAAAAATTCTGAAAAAAAATCATGAAAGTAATCTACCCAATAATTACATATTTGACCAATCTTTTTCAAGGTCATTCTATGCCATTTAGACACTAAAATATTCCAAAAATTTTTGAAATCGATTTTTCAAACATTATTTTTTTGCTGACGAACGAGTGGATGAAAAACTCTGAAAAAAATCATGAAAATGGTCTACCCAATTACCCATTTGACCAATTTTTTTTTCAAGGTCATTCTAGGCCATTTAGACACTAAAATATTCCAAAAATTTTTGAAAACAATTTTTCAAACATTATTTTTTTACTGACGAATGAGTGGATGAAAAATTCTGAAAACAATCATGAAAATAGTCCATACAATTACATATTTGATCCTTTTTTCCAAGGTCATTTAAACCCTAAAAAATTCCAAAAGTTTTAATCGATTTTTTAAACACTTTTTTTACACTGACGAACAAGTTGATGAAAATTCTGAAAAATTTCATGAAAATAGTCCACCCAATTACCGATCTGAACGCTTACGAAGTTCCTTTATTTAATTATTTATTTACTTTGATTACTTTATTTATTTATAAAAAAATACGATTTTTTGTTTTGATTTAAAAAAAAAACTGAAATTTTGGCAATTTGCTTTGATCTAAGGTGGAAATTTTCCAATGATTTTTAAAAATGTGTTAAATTCGCTACATGTTCACGTTTAAATCATCAAATCTAAGAACGCATTCAGCAGTTACGTAATAAAAAAAAATTGTTTTGACTTGAAAATTTGCGTTTTTTGACAATTTGAATTTTTGGCAATATGCGTTGATTTAAGATGAAAATTTTACAATAATTTTTCAAAACGTATTAAATTCGCTACATTTTCACGATTAAATCATAAAAATCTAACAACGCGTTCAACAGTTATATAATTTTTTTTAAATACGATTTCTTGTTTTGATTTAGAAATTTACGATTTTGGCAATTTGCATTGATTTAAGGGGGAAATTTTCCAATAACTTTTCAAAAAGTGATAAATTCGCTATAATTTCAAATTAAAAAAATCAAAATCCAACAACGCGTTCAACAGTTATATGATTTAAAAAAATACGATGTTTTAGTTTTGATTTTTGACAATTTACATTGATTTAAGATGAACATTTTCCAATGATTTTTTAAAATGTGTTAATTTCGCTACATTTTCTCGTTTAAATAATCAAAATCTCGCAATGCGTTTAGCAGTTACCTAATTGAAACATTTTTTTTTGTTTTGACTTAAAAAATGCGTTTTTGGCAATTTGCGTTGATTTAACATGGAAATTTTTCAATGATTTTTCAAAAAGTGTTAAATTCGCTACATGTTCAAGTTTAAATCATCAAAATCTAATGACGCGTTCGACAATTATGTAATTTATAAAAAATACGATTTTTTGTTTTTATTAAAAAAAAAATGAGATTTTGGCAAATACGTTGATTTAAGGTAGAAATTTTCCAATGATTTTTCAAAAAAGCGATAAATTCGCTACATTTTTAAAATCCAACAACGCGTCCAACAGTTTTATGATTTTTTTTAAATACGATTTTTTGTTTTGATTTAATAATTTGCGACTTTGGCAATTGATTTAAGATGAAAATTTTCTAATAATTTTTTAAAATGTGTTAAATTTGCTACATTTTCACGTTTAAATAATCAAAATCTAACAACGCGTTCAGCAGTTATATAATTTAAAAAAATGGTGATGTGGCCCATCATGTTCCTTTCTCCGACTTGATGGTATCATTTATATTTACGCTTTCATAGTTTATTTTCAATTTAAATCCTATTTTAGATGTACATCGAATGTTTCGTAGACTCGGATAAAACTGACGTTTAAAATGTCAAAATTAAGAAAGGTGGAAAAATTTACTCAAAAACTAAAGGGTTTTCGAAAAAAACTTATTCTTTATAAGTTGTTCATTTTAGCATTCTCTACAATTATTATTAACATAAATTTGCTGTAACTATTATCGTTATATAATTATAAACCAAAAATTTAAAAAATAAAAATTATAATTTTTTTCTCGAATAAAAATGATTTTATGAAAAATGTTTTCAAGCAAAAGATGTTCATTTCTTTGTTGTCTTTAAAGTTTGTTTAAATGTTTTTGTGATATTTTTCGTATTTACGAAAATATTGGCAAAAAACAAAAAACAGTTAAGGTAAACGCTCACTTCCGGTGTACGAAATTTTACCAAAAGCTTTTCAGTTCTTCTGATTATCAAATAAGACGGATGTTCAAAGTTTCATATCAATTGCTCTATTAGTTTTTGAGATACAGCGCACACACACAGCCACACACAGACACACACACAGACACACACACAGACACACACAGAGACACAATTTTTTCTTTCCAGAAATTGTTGAAATGGCATCTAGGGACCCCAAAACGGATATTTCCGTAAAAAAAAATTTGAAAAAAAATCACGATCACAATACTTTCTCGTACTTCGTAACGGAGAAAGTAAAAATACGCATTTTTTGTATGTAAACAAAATATATATATATATATTTTTTTTAAGAAAACAGCGAATAGAAACTCAAACTTTAAATTTAATTAATGCAGTAATTATATACTTCAACCAGTTATCGACCACGCGGTCCATCAACATTGTGAAGTATAAAATTAGTTTTATTTCTTACTTTCTACGTTTTACCTCGACAACAGTGTTAAAATTCGACCAGTTTTTAATCTGCACAAGGTGGCCGAAGATCATTTTTTTTGGCTCTTTCCGAACGAAATTAAATTCTTATCACTAATCCGCGACGGCGCGTACCTGTTGATATCAATTCAGTTTGCAGTTCGCGTTGGTCACGAGAACGTGCGTTCTGGTTCGGAATATTTATTTTTCGAAAGTTTTAGTGCCCGTTGTGTTGTGAATGTTGTGATACATCTTCAGGATTTGTGTGCGTGTTGATGTTTGTGTTTTTCCGCTCCATTCCGCTCCATCAATCCGAGGGAAGCAAAGAAGCATCTTAACCGCCAAGGTATCTTGAAGGGATTTTGCCTCTCTCACCGAAGGTGATGTACAGTATTTTTTGAGTAGCTTTAGAAAGTTTCAAGTGTCTGGCAATTGTTTTTATATTTTTTTTAGCGCTCGAGAAAAAGTGCAATTTTAGATGATTACAAATTTTGTTTTTTAAGATTATCTCGAAATGTAATGAAGGGGTGTTTGCAAATTTTGATAGTATCGTGGAATAATATGTTGTTTGAGTAAATTTAGAAAATTTCAAGTCTCTGGCAATTGTTTTTATATTTTTTTAAGCGCTTGAGAAAAAGTGCAATTTTAGATGATTACAAATTTTGTCTCGTGGAATTATCTCGAAATGTAATGAAGGGATGTTTGCAGATTTTGACAGTATCGTGGAGTGATATATTGTTTGAGTAAATTTAGAAAATTTCAAGTGTCTGTCAATTGTTTTTATATTTTTTTAAGCGCTCGAGAAAAAGTGCAATTTTAAATAATTGCAAATTTTGTTCTCATAAGATTATCTCGAAATGTGGTAGAGGGATGTTTGCAAATTTTTATAGTATCGTGGAGTAATATGTTGTTTTAGTAAATTTAGAAAATTTCAAGTGTCTGGCAATTGTTTTTATATTTTTTTAAGCGCTTGAGAAAAAGTGCAATTTTAAATGATTACAAATTTTGTTCTCATAAGATTATCTCGAAATTTAGTGAAGGGATGTTTGCAAATTTTGATAGTATCGTGGAGTAATATATTGTTTGAGTAAATTTAGTCAATTTCAAGTGTCTGGCAATTGTTTTTATATTTTTTTAAGCGCTCGAGAAAAAGTGCAATTTTAAATGATTACAAATTTTGTTCTCATAAGATTATCTCGAAATGTAGTGAAGGGATGTTTGCAAATTTTGATAGTATCGTGGAGTTATATGTTGTTTGAGTAAATTAAGAAAATTTCAAGTGTCTGGCAATTGTTTTTATATTTTTCTAAGCGCTCGAGAAAAAGTGAAATTTTAAATGATTGCAAATTTTGTTCTCATAAGATTATCTCGAAATGTAGTGAAGGGATGTTTGCAAATTTTGATAGTATCGTGGAGTAATATGTTGTTTGAGTAAATTTAGAAAATTTCAAGTGTCTGGCAATTGTTTTTATATTTTTTTTAAGCGCTCGAGAAAAAGTGCAATTTTAGATGATTACAAATTTTGTTTTCTTAAGATTATCTCGAAATGTAATGAAGGGGTGTTTGCAGATTTTGACAGTATCATGGACTAATATGTTGTTTGAGTAAATTTAGAAAATTTCAAGTGACTGGCAATTGTTTTTATATTTTTTTTAAGCGCTCAAGAAAAAGTGCAATTTTAAATGATTACAAATTTTATTCTCATAAGATTATCTCGAAATGTAGTGAAGGGATGTTTGCAAATTTTGATAGTATCGTGGAGTAATATGTTGTTTGAGTAAATTTAGAAAATTTCAAGTGTCTGGCAATTGTTTTTATATTTTTTTAAGCGCTCGAGAAAAAGTGCAATTTTAAATAATTGCAAATTTTGTTCTCATAAGATTATCTCGAAATGTAGTGAAGGGATGTTTGCAAATTTTGATAGTATCGTGGAGTAATATATTGTTTGAGTAAATTTAGAAAATTTCAAGTCTCTGGGAATTGTTTTTATATTTTTTAAAAGCTCGAGAAAAAATTCAACTTTAGATAATTACAAATTTTGTTCTCATGGGATTAGCTCAAAATGCACCTAGGAATATTTGCAGATTTTGACAGTATCGTGGAGTGATGTATTGTTTGAGTAAATTTAGAAAATTTCTGGGAATTGTTTTTTATATTTTTTAAGCGCTCGAGAAAAAATGCAATTTTGGATAATTACAAATTTTGTTCTCAAAATATGCATTTTCTTGGATTTTGTTTAAAAGTAAAATTTTCTGACGAGTTAATAAGAAAAAAAATCCAGATTTGTCCAACTTTCTGTCCGACCCTGTATAAAGCGCAGCAATAGCAAAAAAAATATTTGTTTTCATTAGTTGAATATTTACAGCAATAAAATCGACTTACAATCTGATGGGAAAGCTTGTTCTTGTGTGTCCATCACCAAATGCTCGAGTTACTTTCTTGCATATTTTCAAATTAATTCTCCTTTAGTAAAGGTTTTTTCTTTGCCATTGCAACTTCTAAAGAAACCGCAAATGAAGCAGCACTGATTCATTGAGCAGGCGTATCCGAGATGTAAAGACTAGATTTGCGTCACAGGGATCGTGATTTTTAGTTTATTTATTAAAAAAAAAATTGAACCCCATAATATCTCTTTTACTCTCACGGTAAGCACAATCGTTTTTGACAGACAGGCGTGAACGTGAGATTTCGAATCAAATAATAATTTGTATATATGAGATATTAAATAATAATAATAATAATATAATATTAAATAATAATTGTTTTCGTATTGATAATGGTAACAATTAAGTTTTACTCAAGGCTCGGCAATGCGTCAAAATCAAAATTCGATATAATAGATTAGGAGAGTCGATGGCCTATTGTATATCGATGTATCTCGAGTACAATAATCTGTTATACTACTAGATTGGAGAAATTAGAGGTTTAAAAAATATACAAAACGAAATTTTTTTTTCAGCTTAAGTAAAGTTAGTAAAGTTGAATTATATGATCGGCCTAAGAATATTAACAAAACAAGGTTTAATAGCACTTAAACGCCGGTGAATAGTGTAATTAAAAAAAAGCTAATTAAACCAAAATCCCGTAACCGAGCGAATCATCCTCCATGGAACCATCCTCCATTGACAGACTATAAAAAAAATAGAATAGAACGTCGGCGAACAAGTGTGAAGTTTTTTCCATCGTGATTTTTATTGTTCGGAAAATGACAAAATTAAACCAACAGACCGTATATCCATCCATATCTCCTACCGTCGTCGGCCTCTCGCTCTATCAACCTTTTTTTCGCTCCTCGTTTTTTTTTTTGTTTGTTTTGTTTTGTTTTTATTCAGTTTAGAAACAATACACCATCACGTTACAATGGTTCCGATTAAAATGGGATGGATGATGCGGCAACGCTCTGTGAAAATCATCATTATTCCTCCGGCACAATTTATAAACTGAATTGAGTAAACAATTTCATTAAATTAATTTTTTGTTACAAAATCGCAATTTAAAATTTTCGAACTTTCAAAACATGAAGTTTTGATGATTGTTGGTTAATGAAGCGAGGATGATACTTTTTCAAAATGAAGGATGGAACAATCGACGTCTACAAATTAGTTTAGAAATACAGCGCGCACAACCACACAGACACACAACATACAGACGCACAGACATACAGGCATACAGATATACAGACATACAGACGTACAGACTTACAGACGTTCAGACGTACAGACGTACAGACATACAGATATACAGACACACAGATATACAGACACACAGATATACAGACATGCAGACATGCAGACGTACAGACGTACAGACATACAGACATGTACAGACTCAAATTTTAGAAATTGTTGAAATCGCCTCTAGGGAATATCCGTTAAAAAAAATTGAAAAAGTGTTCACGATCACAATACTTTCGCGTACTTCTTAACGGAAAAAGTAAAAATGGTTTAGAATATCTTTGGTTGAAGAAATTTCTTTAACAATGTATTGGACAGGTGTAAAATTTAGAAATTGTAAGAAACGTGATTTTGTAGGTTAAATAAAAGTGGAATCAGGGGTGGTGGGTGGGCCCTATCCTACAATTCAACCTGTGGCTCACACGCCCTTTTATCCAACAATTAATAAGTGAATAAAAACAATAAAGTCTTCACTGTCTTTCTTACTCGTTTAACTTATTTATTAATAAAAATCTGGACGCGTGAGCAACGGATTGGATTGTAGAATACGGCCCACCCACCGCCCTTCGAATCTACAGTATTTTAAACTACAAAACTCTGTTTGGTTTAAGAAATTTCTTCAACAAATTATTGGAGAGGTGTAAAATTTAGAAATAATAAGGAACGTGATCCTGTAGGTTAAATAAAAGTGGAATCAGGGGTGGTGGGTGGGCCCTATCCTACAATACAACCTGTGGCTCACACGCCCTTTTTTCCAACAATTAATAAGTGAATAAAAAATAAAGTCTTCACCGTCTTTCTTACTCGTTTAACTTATTTATTAATAAAAATCTGGACGCGAGAGCAACGGATTGGATTGTAGGATAGGGCCCACCCCCCACCATTCGAATCTACATTAATTTAAACTACAAAACTCTGTTTGGTTTAAGAAATTTCTTCAACAAATTATTGGAGAGGTGTAAAATTTAGAAATAATAAGGAACGTGATCCTGTATTTTAAATAAAAGTGGAATGGGGGGTGGTGGGTGGGCCCTATCCTACAATCCAATCTGTGGCTCACGCGCCCTTTTTTTAAACAATTAATAAGTGAATTAAAAAAATTAAGTCTTCACTGTCTTTCTTACTCGTTTAACTCATTTATTAATAAAAATCAGGACGCGTGAGCAACGGATTGGATTGTAGGATAAGGCCCACCCCCCACCTTTCGAATCTACATTATTTTAAACTACAAAACTCTATTTGGTTTAAGAAATTTCTTCAACAAATTATTGGAGAGGTGTAAAATTTAGAAATTATAAGAAACGTGATTTTGTAGGTTAAATAAAAGTGGAATCAGAGGTGGTGGGTGGGCCCTATCCTACAATCCAACCTGTGGCTCACGCGTCCTTTTTTCCAACAATTAATAAATGAATTAAAAAAATAAAATCTTCACTGTCTTTCTTACCCGTTTAACTTATTTATTGATAAAAATCTGGACGCGTGAGCAACGGATTAGATTGTAGGATTGATCCCACCCACCGCCCTTCGAATCTACATTATTTTAAACTTCAAACTCTGGTTTAAGAAATTTCTTCAACAAATTATTGGAGAGGTGTAAAATTTAGAATTAATAAGGAACGTGATTTTGTAGGTTAAATAAAAGTGGAATCAGGGGTGGTGGGTGGGCCCTATTCTACAATCAACCAGTGGCTCACACGCCCTTTTTTCCAACAATTGATAAGTGAATACAAAAAAAAATAAAGCCTTCACTGTCTTTCTTGCCCGTTTAACTTATTTATTAATAAAAATTCGGACGCGTGAGCAACGAATTGGATTGTAGGATAGGGCCCACCCACCACCCTTCGAATCTACATTATTTTAAACTACAAAACTCTGTTTGGTTTAAGAAATTTGTTCAACAAATTATTGGAGAGGTGTAAAATTTAGAAATAATAAGGAACGTGATCCTGTAGGTTAAATAAAAGTGGGATCAGGGGTGGTGGGTGGGCCCTTTCCTACAATCCAACCTGTGGCTCACACGCCCTTTTTTCCAACAATTAATAAATGAATTAAAAAAATAAAGTCTTTACTGTATTTTTTTGCTCGTTTAACTTATTTATTAATAAAAATCTGGACGCGTGATCAACGGATTGGATTGTAGGATAGGGCCCACCCACCACCCTTCGAATCTACATTATTTTAAACTACAAAACTCTGTTTGATTTGGGAAATTTCTTCAACAAATTATTGGAGAGGTGTAAAATTTAGAAATTATAATAAACGTGATTTTGTAGGTTAAATAAAAGTGGAATCAGGGGTGGTGGGTGGGCCCTATCCTACAATCCAACCTGTGGTTCACGCGGCCTTTTTTCCAACAATTAATAAGTGAATAAAAAAAATAAGGTCTTTACTGTATTTCTTACTCGTTTAACTTATTTATTAGTAAAACTCTGGACGCGTGAGCAACGGATTGGATTGTAGGATAGGGCCCACCTACCGCCCTTAGAATCTACATTATTTTAAACTACAAAACTCTGTTTGGTTTAAGAATTTTCTTTAACAAATTATTGGAGAGGTGTAAAATCTAGAAATTATAAGAAACGTGATTTTCTAAGTTAAATAAAAGTGGAACCGGGGGTGGTGGGTGGGCCCTATCCTACAATCCAACCCGTGGCTCACACGCCCTTTTTTCCAACAATTAATAAGTGAATAAAAAAAATAAGGTCTTTACTGTATTTCTTACTCGTTTAACTTATTTATTAGTAAAAATCTGGACGCGTGAGCAACGGATTGGATTGCAGGATAAGGCCCACCCCCCACCCTTCGAATCTACATTATTTTAAACTACAAAACTCTGTCTGGTTTAAGAAATTTCTTCAACAAATTATTGGAGAGGTGTAAAATTTAGAAATAATAAGGAACGTGATCCTGTATGTTAAATAAAAGTGGAATGGGGGGTGGTGGGTGGGCCCTATCCTACAATCCAATCTGTGGCTCACGCGCCCTTTTTTTCAAGAATCAATAAGTGAATAAAAAAATGAAGTCTTCACTGTCTTTCTCACTCGTTTAACTTATTTGTTAATAAAAATCAGGATACGTGAGCAACGGATTAGATTGTAGGATAGGGCCCACCCGCCGCCCTTCGAATCTACATTATTTTAAACTACAAAACTCTGTTTGGTTTGATAAATTTCTTCAACAAATTATTGGAGAGGTGTAAAATTTAAAAATTATAAGAAACCTGATTTTGTAGGTTAAATAAAAGTGGAATCGGGGGTGGTGGGTGAGCCCTATCCCACAATCCAACCTGTGGCTTACACGCCCTTTTTTCAAACAATTAATAAGTGAATAAAAAAATAAAGTCTTCACCATCTTTCTTACTCGTTTAACTTATTTATTAAAAAAAATCTGGACGCGTGAGCAACGGATTGGATTGTAGGATAGGGCCCACCCCCACCCTTTGAATCTACATTATTTTAAACTACAAAACTCTGTTTGGTTTAAGAAATTTGTTCAACAAATTATTGGAGAGGTGTAAAATTTAGAAATAATAAGGAACGTGATCCTGTAGGTTAAATAAAAGTGGGATCGGGGGTGGTGGGTGGGCCCTTTCCTACAATCCAACCTGTGGCTCACACGCCCTTTTTTCCAACAATTAATAAGTGAATTAAAAAAATAAAGTCTTCACTGTCTTTTTTTGCTCGTTTAACTTATTTATTAATAAAAATCTGGACGCGTGAGCAACGGATTGGATTGTAGGATAGGGCCCACCCCCCGCCCTTCGAATCTACATTATTTAAATTACAAAACTTTGTTTGGTTTAAGAAATTTCTTCAACAATGTATTGGAGAGGTGTAAAATTTAGAAATAATAAGGAACGTGATTTTGTAGACACACAGCATACAGACGTACAGACGTACAGACATACAGATATACAGACATACAGACGTACAGTCGTACAGGCGTACAGACGTACAGACGTACAGACGTACAGACGTACATACAGACATATACAGACACAAATTTTAGAAATTGTTGAAATCGCCTCTAGGGATCTCAAAACGGATCTATCCGTTACATTTTTACTTTCTCCGTAACGAAGTACGAGAAAGTATTGTGATCGTGATTTTTTTTTCAATTTTTTTTTTTTACGGAAATATCCGTTTTGGGGTCCCTAGATGCCATTTCAACAATTTCTGGAATTTTTTTTAGTTTGTGTGTGTGTATCTGCTGTGCGCGCTGTATCTCAAAAACTAATAGAGCAATTGATATGAAACTTTGAACATACGTCTTATTTGATAATTTGAAGAACTGAAAAGCTTTTGGTAAAATTTCGTACACCGGAAGTGGGTGTTTACCTTAACTGTTTTTTGGTTTTTGCCAATATTTTCTTAAATATGAAAAATATCACAAAATTTTTTAAACAAACATTAAAGACAACAAAGAAATGAATATCTTTTGCTTGAAAATATTTTTTATAAAATCATTGCTATTCGAAAAAAAAAATTATTCATTTTTTTTTAATTTTTGGTTTATAATTATGAAACGATAATAGTTACAGCAAATTTATGTGAATAATAATTGTAGAAAATTACAAAATCAACAATTTCTAAAGAATAAGTTTTTTTCGAAATCCCTTTAATTTTTGAGTAAACTGAGTTTTTGAATTTGAAGTATAATTTTTCCATCTTTTATAATTTTGACGTTTTAAACGTCAGTGTCATCCTCTCGATGTACATTTAAAATATGATTTAAATTGAAAATAAACCATGAAAGCGTAAATATAAATAATACCATCAAGTCGGAGAAAGTAACATGATGGCCACATCACCATTTTTTTACTTTCTCCGTTACGAAGTACGAGAAAGTATTGTGATCGTGATTTTTTTTTCAAAATTTTTTTTTACGGAAATATCCGTCTTGTGGTCCCTAGATGCGATTTCAACAATTTCTAGAAAAAAAAAATGTGTGTGTGTGTGTGTGGGCCTGTTTGTGTGTGTGTGTGTGTGTGTGTGTGTGTGTGTGTGTGTGTCTGTCTTTGCGCGCTGTATCTCAAAAACTAATAGAGCAGTTGATATGAAACTTTGAACATCCGTCTTATTTGATAATCTGAAGAACTAAAAAGCTTTTGGTAAAATTTCGTACACCGGAACTAGGTGTTTACCTTAACCGTTTTTTGGTTTTCTCCGATAATTTTTTAAATTTGAAAAGTATTATAAAAGCACTCAAACAAATCTTGAAGAAAGCAAAGAAATGAACATTATTTGCTTGAAAATATTTTTCGTGAAATGTATGGTTTTTGAAAAATAATAGCAATTAATTTTTTTTGTAATTTTTGGTTTAAAATTATGAAACGATAATACTTACAGCAAATGTATTTTAATAATAATTATAGAGAATGCCAAAATGAACAACTTATATAGAATAAGTATTTTTCGAAATCTCTTTGGTTTTTAAGTGACTATTAGAATTTAAAGTATAATTTGTCATTTTCATCTTTCATAATTTTGACGTTTTAAACGTCAGTCTCATCTGATTTTACTAAACGCTTTATGCACATTTAAAATGTGATTTCAATTGAAAATAAACCATGAAAGTGTAAACATAAAGTACTGTACCATCAAATCGGAAAAAGTAACACCATTTTTTTATTTTTTTTGCCATTATTTTAGAGTTTCAGATCGTATCTTAATTTGAGCTTGTGTTATTTTTGGGGCAAATTATTTTTAGACCAGAATTTTCGTGCTCGTATTTTATATTTTTTGCCTGTTTCTTCGATTTTTTTCCTTTAAATTCTTGATTTTTTTCATAAATATTCTGTATGTTGGTCCCAATTTTAAAATGATCTGTTGAAATTTTCGACTTTTTTGGTCAGTATTTTGATTTTTAAGCTCGTGCTTTCGATTTTTGGTCTAATTTTCGATTTTTTGCCACAATTGTTGAATTTTTATTTGTATTTTGGATTTTTTTGGTCTAAATTTTGGATTTTAATGTCCTAAGATTTCTTTATTTGGCCAAAATTTTCGATTTGTTTATTAAGATTTTTGATTTTTTAACTTTTTGGTCTGCTTTTTTTTATTTTTAGGCCCATGTTTTCAATCTTTTGGCCACATTTGTTAAATTTTGACCTGTATTTTCGATTTTTCGGTACAAATTTTTGATCTTCTGTCCTAAGATTTCTTTATTTGGCTGAAATTTTCCATTTGTTTATTAAGATTTTCGATTTTTTAATCTGTAAATTTTCGGTATTTGGTCCAAATTTTGATTTTTTTCGTCCTGTATTTTAAATTTTTCAATTTTCAATTTTAGTTTCTATTCGGGAACTTACTTTGAGCTACAGGGTTATTTTGAGGGTGAAAATGGCAAACAATTTTTTCTTTGCTTGAATTTTTTTTATCTTTATTTTTAGATCTCTGGCCTGTAATTTCTTTTTATTTCAAAGTTTTGATTTTTAGCCTAAATATTCTTTATTTTGGTCTACTTTTTTTATTTTTTTTTTCCCCCAAATTTTCAGTATTTGGTCTAATGTTTTGTTTTCTTGGCCCATATTTTAGATTTTTTTATTTTCAATTTGAGTTTCTGTTCAGAAACTTACTCTGAGCTACAGGGTTATTTTGAAGGTGAAAACGGCAAACTATTTTTCCTTTACTTGAATTTTTTATCTGCATTTTTGGATCTCTGGCCTGTAACTTCGTTTTCTATTCAAAATTTTTGATTTTTGACCTAAATATTCTTTATTTTGGCCTAAATATTCTTGTTTTTGGCGTGGAAATTTAGGTTGCGTGTTTAAAGTTTCGATTTTTTGGTCCGTATTTTTGATATTTAGGTCCTAATTGTTGGTTTAAGTTTTAGCTTTTTTGTGTTATACTTGTATTTTAAATTTTCTAATCTGAATTATTGATTTTTATGCGCGATTTTTTTGCCGGTATTTTCGAGTTTTTTGGTCGGTTTTTGATTTTTTGCCCTTTACTTTTTAACCTGAATTATTGTTTTTTATTTTATTTTTTTGCATTATTTTCGAGTTTCTGGTCGGAAACTTATTTTGAGCCAAAGAATTATTTTAGGGGCTAGCTAAATATTTTTTCTTTTACTTGAATTCACAATATTTTGGTCTGCATTTTTTTGGTCCATATTTTAGATCTTTACCTTTACCTGTTTTCGCCTCAATTTATTCCAAATTTTTAATTGTTTTGCCTAAATAATCTTTATTTTGGACAACATTTTCGATGTTTTAGTTTACGTTTTTTCTATGTTTAGGCCATAGTTTTCGAAATTTGTATTTTTTTGGGCCTATGTTTTAGTTTTATTGTTTAATTATTGATTTCTATCAGCGAATTTTTGATTGGCGAATATTTTAGATTTTTAACCTAAAGCAGCGATTTTTTAATGTTTTGCCAGTATTTTCAAGGTTTTGGTCTAATCGTCAAATCGGAGAAAGTAACATGATGGCCACATCACCATTTTTTTCTTTTTCTCTATATTCTTTCATGACCTGCGTAAGACTGTATCTGTTGTTAGCACCAATAAATATACTATTATTATTATCCACAAAGTTTGAAATTTTCCAAATTTGGCCACATCACCATTTTTTTGAAAAAGTGTTCACGATCACAATACTTTCTCGTACTTCGTAACCGAGAAAGTAAAAACGGTTTGGAACATCTTTATCAAAACTTTTACGATTATATCTCTTTAGATATTCGAATTCTCTGGAACCAATGAAAAATCTGCGGCGGTAATAATGCCGATCGTAAGCGATAAAATTTTATTCGAGATATTAAATATTGCTGTCGGGATTGTGTGCATTTCGAACAGTAAATTTCGTTCGTGACCACTTGTTGCCACCGTGAGTGCCAAAAAGTGTCAGATTCGTTGCGCGTGCTTTATAAAACACACTAATTACAGCTTTTATGGAGTTGATGAGTATTAATTGGTGGGCCAGGCCATTATTCCCGGGCCAGGCGAATTTTTAATTATCACCATAAAAATGCAAATGGGAACATAGACATTTGGCCGAATCGTGCCGAATCGGATTTACATTTACGGCCTGCCCGTTCGGACGCACGTGTGCGCGATTGCAATCGTTCATTTGAATTATGAATGAATTCTTCCATTAGTAATTAAATTAATGGAATCATTTTTAAAAACTTATTTGTAAGTTGCGTTGGGTTTCTTAAAAGCCCCGTACACCCTCAAACCTTGCAAATTTTCAAGGTTGCAGTAAACACAATTTTGAAAGCATTCGAAAAATATTTACAACATTTCAATTAGTAATAAATTATCGTCTTTTTATTTCAGAAATATTGCAACTCTATAAATTATGTCGTTAAATTCACGTACATCTTAAACTCACTTTTTTATGTCGGAATTGTTAAAAATCATTTGTGTTGTGTGGTGTCTCAACAACTAAAAGCACTAGAAACCAGTGGTACTCTGTGGTCCCAGGCGCAATACTGTTTGAAGGCCCCTCATGTTAAAAAAAAAAAATATTCATATACCAAGACGTGAAAGTAAGGTTTTCCGGGCCGACAGAAGCGCCAGAAATTATTAATAGGCTTTGTGTTTCAGTGGAGCTAGTAGTTTCAGACTACCTCTTTGACCTCATAACTAATTCTTTTGGGTGTAGAATAACCGCACGATAAATAGAATTCACTACTTCTGTCCATGTTAATTTCCAGTAAATTATCATATTGAAATGGAAAATACGACAGATATACGAACGCGCCATCTGGTGTCACCCATGTGAACATATTTTTCGGCCTAGGCTTTTTTTCTGGTTTGCAATCGAGACCAGTAAAGAAAATTATTCTTGAAATAAAAACAAGTAATAAAAAAAATACCTTTAGCAGTTAAAAAAATTGTAGACAATTAATTACTCAAAATCGATTCATCTTTTAATTCCCAACACGACAATTTACGTTCAGCCCGTCTGAAAATAAAATCACCATACTTAAAATATGAACTGAATTAATATAAATAACTCGAAAAATTCGACGAAAAAGTTTAAAATTACCAAATCCATTCATAAGCAACGCATCTTAGATTTCCGAACAAAACAATTAATAAACAAATTAGAAACAACCTTACTTTTAATTAAATAAACAATTAATATATCTAGAAATAATACATTTTTGAAAATGCAAAAATTGCTCTCCAAACATTGTGCACAATTGATCAATAGACAAATTCGTTTCAAAATGATCAAATCCATGCAAAATAACTAATGTTCTATATTCCAACAAAACAATTCAGTTATGCCACCTTAACAGTCGATAAATAAACCTCAATAACAAAAGTTGCAATCGACGGAAAAAAAATGTTAATCGATATTTAGGTGCTTCCACTCGGCACTATTTTCGACTAAAGTCATTTTGCGTAACTCCGTTCCTAGAAGTCCCACAAAAAAATTCAGACAAATGGTGTTCAGAATAAGTTGTTAGACATGAAAAAAAAATTAAATAAACGTTTCATTTTTTTAAATCGTTATAGGTGTTTCCAGTCGATTTAAGCACTATTTTTGACAAAAGTCATGTTACAGATCTCCGTTTCCATAAGTCCCACAAAAATGTTTCTGACAAATAGTATTCAGAATGAGTTGTTAGACAAAAAAAAATTGAATTGTTTTTTTTTAAATCGTCATTTAGGTGTTTCTAGTCGATTTAAGCACTATTTTCGACAAAAGTCATTTTGCGTATCTCAGTTCCACAAAAAAAAAGTCAGACAAATAGTGTTTAGAATGAGTTGTTAGACAAAAAAAAATTGAATTGTTTTTTTTTTTAAATCGTCATTTAGGTGTTTCTAGTCGATTTAAGCACTATTTTCAACCAAGGTCATTTTGCGTATCTCAGTTCCACAAAAAAAAATTCAGACAAATAGTGTTTAGAATGAGTTGTTAGACAAAAAAAAATTGAATTGTTTTTTTTTTTTAATCGTCATTTAGGTGTTTCTAGTCGATTTAAGCACTATTTTCAACCAAGGTCATTTTGCGTATCTCAGTTCCACAAAAAAAAATTCAGACAAATAGTGTTTAGAATGAGTTGTTACACAAAAAAAATTGAATTGTTTTTTTTTTAATCGTCATTTAGGTGTTTCTAGTCGATTTAAGCACTATTTTCAACCAAGGTCATTTTGCGTATCTCAGTTCCACAAAAAAAAATTCAGACAAATAGTGTTTAGAATGAGTTGTTACACAAAAAAAAATTGTTTTTTTTTTAATCGTCATTTAGGTGTTTCTAGTCGATTTAAGCACTATTTTCAACCAAGGTCATTTTGCGTATATCAGTTCCACAAAAAAAAAATCAGACGAATAGTGTTTAGAATGAGTTGTTAGACAAAAAAATTTGAATTGTTTTTTTTAATCGTCATTTAGGTATTTCCAGTCGATTTAAGCACTATTTTCGACCAAGGTCATTTTGCGTATCTCAGTTCCACAAAAAAAATCAGACAAATAGTGTTCAGAATGAGTTCAAATAAAAATAAAGTGAAAATCCAAAATTGTTATCAACGATTTTAAAAAGTTTACAAAAATTTGCTTCAGTCTCATCAAATATTTGATGAATTAATAAACCAATAAAATACTCACCTGGAAGCAAAAAAGCCAAAACGTGAACGGAAAATACGAAAATTTCATTTTAAAACATATTTAAAAATATCTAACCTTTAATTAAAAAACAAAGCATAAAATTTTGAAACACATTTAAAAATATATGTAATCTTTGGTTTCAAATTTTATTAAAAATCTGCTTTCGATGTACGAGATTTTAGCAAAATCTTCATTTTCAACTTTCATAACTTTAACGTTTCGAATCATTCGATTCTAGAATATAAATATAAAAAACTATTATATCGTGAAATCGGAGAAAGTAACAATATGATGGCCTGATTTTTTTTTTTTCAATTTCTTTGGGCTAAATTTTCGATTTTTTTTTGGCCTATATCTCAGATTTTGTAACCTAAATGATTGATTTTCATGAGCAATTTTTTTTATTTTGGCCTATATTTGAGTGCTTTGGCACGTATTTTCAATTTCTTTGCGCTAATTTTTTTATTTTTTTGGCCTAAATATTCTTTATTTTCGATTTTTGGTCCGAATTTTCGATTTTTTTGGCCTATATCTCAGATTTTGTAACCTAAATGATTGATTTTCGTGAGCAATTTTTTTTTATTTTGGCCTAGGTTTGAGTGCTTTGGCACGTATTTTCAATTTCTTTGCGCTAAATTTTTTATTTTTTTGGCCTAAATATTCTTTATTTTCGATTTTTGGTCCGAATTTTCGATTTTTTTGGCCTATATCTCAGATTTTGTAACCTAAATGATTGATTTTCGTGAGCAATTTTTTTTATTTTGGCCTATATTTGAGTGCTTTGGCACGTATTTTCAATTTCTTTGCGCTAAATTTTTTATTTTTTTGGCCTAAATATTCTTTATTTTCGATTTTTGGTCCGAATTTTCGATTTTTTTGGCCTATATCTCAGATTTTGTAACCTAAATGATTGATTTTCGTGAGCAATTTTTTTTTATTTTGGCCTAGGTATGAGTGCTTTGGCACGTATTTTCAATTTCTTTGCGCTAAATTTTTTATTTTTTTGGCCTAAATATTCTTTATTTTCGATTTTTGGTCAGAATTTTCGATTTTTTTGGCCTTAATCTCAGATTTTGTAACGTAAATGATTGATTTTCATGAGCAAATTTTTTATTTTGGCCTATATTTTAGTGCTTTGGCACGTATTTTCAATTTCTTTGCGCTAATTTTTTTAATTTTTTGGCCTAAATATTCTTTATTTTGGCCCAAGTTTTCGATTTTTGGTTCGAATGTTCGATTTTTTTGGCCCATATCTTAGATTGTGTAACCTAAATTATTAATTTTCATGCGCAATTTTTTTATTTTGGCCTATATTTTAATGCTTTGGCACGTATTTTCAATTTCTTTGCGCTAATTTTTTTCTTTTTTGCCTAAATATTCTTTATTTTGGCCCAAGTTTTCGATTTTTGGTCCGAATTTTCGATTTTTTTGGCCTATATCTCAGATTTTGTAACCTAAATTATTGATTTTCATTAACAATTTTTTTATTTTGGCCTGTATTTTAGTGCTTCGCACGTATTTTCAATTTCTTTGCGCTATTTTTTTATTTTTTTGGCCTAAATATTCTTTATTTTTGCCTAAGTTTTCGATTTTTGGTCCGAATTTTCGATTTTTTTGACCTATATCTCAGTTTTTGTAACCTAAATTATTGATTTTCGTGAGCAATTTTTTTTTATTTTGGCCTATATTTTAGTGCTTTGGCACGTATTTTCAATTTCTTTGCGCCAATTTTTAATTTTTTTGGCCTAAATATTCTTTATTTTGGCCTAAGTTATCGATTTTTGATCCAAATTTTTTATTTTTTTGCCTGTATTTCAATTTTGTAACCTATTTTTTCATTTTTATGGGCAATTTGTTTTTATTTTGGGCTATATTTTAGTGCTTAGTTATCGATTTTTGGCCTATATCTCAGATTTTGTAACCTAAATTATTGATTTTCATGAGCAAATTTTTTATTTTGGCCTATATTTTAGTGCTATGGCACGTATTTTCAATTTCTTTGCGCTAAATTTTTTTATTTTTTTGGCCTAAATATTCTCTAGTTTGGCCTAAGTTTTCGATTTTTGGTCCGAATTTTCGATTTTTTGGCCTATATCTCAGATTTTGTAACCTAAATTATTGATTTTCATGAACAAATTTTTGATTTTGGCCTATATTTTAGTACTTTGGCATGTATGTAATTTCTTTGCGCCAAATTTTTTATTTTTTGGCCTAAATATTCTTTATTATGGCCTAAATTATCGATTTTTGGTCCGAATTTTCGATTTTTTTTTCGCCTATATCTCAGGTTTTGTAACCTAAATTATTGATTTTCATGAGCAAATTTTTTATTTTGACCCAACTTTTCGATTTTTGGTCCGAATTTTCGATTTTTTTTCGCCTATATCTCAGGTTTTGTAACCTAAATTATTGATTTTCATGAGCAAATTTTTTATTTTGACCCAACTTTTCGATTTTTGGTCCGAATTTTCGATTTTTTTTCGCCTATATCTCAGATTTTGTAACCTAAATTATTGATTTTCATGAACAATTTTTTTATTTTAGCCTATATTTTAGTGCTTTGGCGCATATTTTCAATTTCTTTGCTCCAATTTTTTTAGTTTTCGATTTCTGATCCGAATTTTTGATCTTTTTGCCTGTATCTCAATTTTGTAACCTAATTTTTTCATTTTCATGAGCATTTTTTTTTTATTTTGGCCTATATTTTAGTGCTTTGGCACGTATTTTCAATTTCTTTGCGCCCATTTTTTTTATTTTTGGTCGTAAATATTCTTTATTTTAGCCCAAGTTTTCGATTTTTGGTCTGAATATTCGATTTTTTTTGGCCTGTATCTCAGATTTTGTAACCTAAATTATTAATTGATTGATGGTTGAGGCGTTAACTTCGTGATACATTTTGGAACTGTAAATATTAAAAATAAAATAAAGTGTGATATTAACAAACTGTTTTATTTAAATTATTATAAGCAATTTTTTTTTCAAATATTTTCGAGTTTTTATTTATAGACCTTAATTTTAGATTTTACAACCTACATGTTTTATATTTGGTCCTGAATTTTTCGCGTATTTTCTGTAAGGAATTTTAGCTTATTTCCTTTATATTTTTTTATTTTAATTTAGGCGTTTGAAATTTGACATTTACTTACGAAAAATATCGTCGTGCGGGAATTATTTTAACCGATTACTTAATTTTTGACTTTATTGTCTGAATTTGATTTCGGCCTATATTTTAGATCTTTTGTCTGTATTTTCAATTTTTTTTTTATCCTAAATATTCTTTATTTTTGGTCTAAATTTTGATTTTTTTGGCTGGTATTTTGGAGTTTTTATTTAACGTACTGTATTTTAGATTTTGCAACCTACAACCTACGAATTTTTAATTTTTTCGTCTATATTTTCTGCAAGTAAAAGCCAAGCCACTAAGGAAATATTTTGTTGGTTGCGTTTTTTGAGGCCCCCGTCTAGAAGAGGCCCTGGGCGCGCGTCTCTTGCGGCTAGTGAATAATTAAATATTCTTTATTATGGCCTAAATGATCGATTTTTGGTACGAATTTTCGATTTTTTTTCGCCAATATCTCAGATTTTGTAACCTAAATTATTGATTTTCATGAGCAAATTTTTTATTTTGGCCCAACTTTTCGATTTTTGGTCCGAATTTTCGATTTTTTTTCGTCTATATCTCAGATTTTGTAACCTAAATTATTGATTTTCATGAACATTTTTTTTTATTTTAGCCTATATTTTAGTGCTTTGGCGCATATTTTCAATTTCTTTGCTCCAATTTTTTTAGTTTTCGATTTCTGATCCGAATTTTTGATCTTTTTGCCTGTATCTCAATTTTGTAACCTAATTTTTTCATTTTCATGAGCATTTTTTTTTATTTTGGCCTATATTTTAGTGCTTTGGCACGTATTTTCAATTTCTTTGCGCCCATTTTTTTTTATTTTTGGTCGTAAATATTCTTTATTTTAGCCCAAGTTTTCGATTTCTGGTCTGAATATTCGATTTTGTTTGGCCTGTATCTCAGATTTTGTAACCTAAATTATTAATTGATTAATTTTAGATTTTACAACCTACATGTTTTATATTTGGTCCTGAATTTTTCGCGTATTTTCTGTAAGGAATTTTAGCTTATTTCCTTTATATTTTTTGATTTTAATTTAGGCGTTTGAAATTTGACATTTACTTACGAAAAATATAGTCGTGCGGGAATTATTTTAACCGATTACTTAATTTTTGACTTTATTGTCTGAATTTGATTTTGGCCTGTATTTTAGACTTTTTTTCCGTATTTTCAATTTTTTTTTGGTTCTAAATATTTTTTGTTTTGGCCAAAGTTTTAATTTTTGGTCGAAATTTTTGATTTTATTTTTGGCTGGTATTTTGGAGTCCTGTATTTTAGATTATGCAAGCTACAACCTACGAATTTTTAATTTTTTCGTCTATATTTTCTGCAAGTGAAAGCCAAGCCACTAAGGAAATATTTTGTTGGTATTGGGCGTTTTTTGAGGCCCCTGTCTAGAAGCCTTTTGCGCCTAGTGGGTAATCCGCCACTACTAGAAACAATTGCTGATGATAATGATGATGACATCGAACATGTCGTACAAAATTCATTCGTTCAGTCACGACGAACGATTTAATGAATAATTTAAAATAGAATAATATATGAACAACAATTAAAAAATGATGAAATTAATGATCAAAAGCGGAATGCGACAAAAATGACACGTTAGAAATTTATTTTCGGAAATTGAAGTAAATGCCACATGAAAAATCAATAATTTTTTATAAAATTTAAGAAATCGTAATCGAAATGTGCATTCTAAGATCTCTTAAAATAAAAAAATAAATGCATCGCTTGTTAATAACGCCAAAACTATTTCCTTGAATTTTTTAAGCGGCCAAAACTTCCAGGTATCAGGTAGTTTGTTGTAAAAATTTTCGTATACTTCAGAAACGCGTTATCTCTGTTTTAGCCTACAAATTTCTACATGATGAATCCTGAAAGGCTATAAGCCAGTGGCGTCAGTCAAAGTTTTTTCGAAGTCAATCACTACTAATATATCTTTATATATTACACTTGTTGGTGCCGCAGTACCAAAAATTGGTAAGCAGTTTCTAAAACCGAATTCCTAAATTTGTCCAAACCCCGAAAATAACGACGGAACGAGAGACGTCGAGAGTCAAAACATACTGATTTACAGTGGAGCGATTAATTGCTGGGCCGATTCATTCACACGTCCATCTATTTCCATCTCGCCATCTGAATCGCCGAATCGCACAATGGGAGGAAGATGTGAGAATGTGGGTATAAATTAATTAATAAGTGTAGCACGGGAGAGAGCATGTGTTGAACATTACCAACGTAGGCCAGAACAAGAGACGAGAAGAGCCAAGCAGTCTGCAATTTCCATTGTATATCCCATTAGGTTTTTATTTATACGACGCATCTCCTCCGCCCGTCCGTCCTTATTTACACCAATTGCACGCAAGCGAGAGAGACGACTAATAGTTTACTTATCTCGTATGAACTGCTGGATGACCTATACAATTTAATTAATTCTCATTATTCCCAACGCGTCCTATGTCAGTCTGTTTATGGTCAAGGTTGTATCAAACGATCGAGTTCATTTATATTTTTATCGTAAAAAAAAACACACACACACACACACAACTGCTACTGTAAACGTATAGCTACTCAATATATCCACTTCTACCACAATTCTACAAATATCTAGACGTTTTTACACGGACACTCTTATTACGGCCTCGGCGAAGAAAAAAGCTAAATCCGCGTCGATATATGAAGCACTTCATTTTATCCGCAATTAATACACTAACGACATCGCATTGCTACACATCTGTCTATAAAGCAATCAATCAAAATATTAAATACCAATTGGTTAATAACCGCAATACATCCATTGTATTTACATAAATGTCTTCATTTACATTAATTAATTATTGATTCTGCATTTTCTCATCTACTTTCTGCTGACGCTCAAAGGGTAAAAAAAACCTTGATACGTTCAAACTGCCAAAGATGTCCTGTTTTAGCTGTCAAAAATCCAATTCAGAATTGATCAAAGAATAAAACGGTCCATTTGAATCCCCGAAAAAATCTTCTTCGATAGTAGAATGAAAATTTGTCGGATTTCTGTAAATAAATAAAAATAAGAAATAGCACTTTACTTCTTAAATTAAAGGAACTGGCTAAAGTCTTTCAAAAAAGGGTATTTTTGGCATTTCAAAAGTACCTTTTCTTGAATTATGACACTCAAAATGGGCATTTTTGCATGGGCATGATGACCCGCTTCAAATGATCAACAATCAAAAACAGTTTTTTATTCAACTATAGTTTGTGAGTCTCTTGGGTTTTTGTACATGGACTATTAAAAGTAAAAGTAAACTTGAAAGCGATTTGATTTATTGAATGTGCGCCAAAAAGTGCCATGAGACCAAAAAGTAGAAAGTAATTGCTTCCACTTTGTTTTTAATCTCTGTAGTAATTAATGTATTATGTTGACATCCTGTTGGTTTTTGCTGATTTTATCTATTTTAAAAACTTTAACATTTCTTTTCAGAACTAATCTATTTTTCACTCATTGGGTTAAATTTCAGGTTTTTCTTCAATGCCAAAATTCCTAGTGACGCCACTGAACTTCTGTTTTGAAGCTGCCAACTATTTTCTCTTGTATATTGACGCCACTGATCTTCTGTTATTACCTAATTTTTAACAATGTTATTGTTTATTATCATCATTTCATCAGTACCTTTTCGTACTTATTCCAACTGCCAAATCTGTCATATTTCAACTTTAAAAATTAGCACTTTTCAGAATGATATTCTGTTCACTGCCAAAAAAGGATATTCAGCTCCCAAAAATTACATTTTTAACTCTCAGTAAACTCAGTCAACTTAAAAAAAAAAATCTGCAAAATTGAACTGTCGGGAATTTTCGAAAAATTAGTTGCCTACCTGACATCGCACTCTGCCAAAAATATGATATTTCAATTCCCAAAAAATACATTTTTAACTCAGTAAAAGTACTATCAACTTTTTTTAAAAAATTCTGTAAAATTGAACTGTCGGGAATTTTCGAAAAATTGGTTGCCTACCTGACATCGCACTCTGCCAAAAATATGATATTTCAATTCCCAAAAATGACATTTTTAAGTTGGTAAAAGTACTATCAACTTTAAAAAAGAGTTCTGTAAAATTGAACTGTCGGGAATTTTCGAAAAATTGGTTGCCTACCTGATATCGCACTCTGCCAAAAATATGATATTTCAATTCCCAAAAATTAAATTTTTAACTCTTAGTAAAAGTACTGTCAACTTTTAAAAAAGAGTTCTGTAAAATTGAACTGTCGGGAATTTTCGAAAAATTGGTTGCCTACTTGACATCGCACTCTGCCAAAAATATGATATTTCAATTCCCAAAAATGACATTTTTAACTCAGTAAAAGTACTATCAACTTTTAAAAAAGAGTTCTGTAAAATTGAACTGTCGGGAATTTTCGAAAAATTGGTTGCCTACCTGACATCGCACTCTGCCAAAAATATGATATTTCAATTCCCAAAAGTGACATTTTTAACTCTTAGTAAAAGTACTATCAACTTTAAAAAAAGAGTTCTGTAAAATTGAACTGTCGGGAATTTTCGAAAAATTGGTTGCCTACCTGACATCGCACTCTACCAAAAATATTTCCAAAAATGACATTTTTAACTCAGTAAAAGAACTATCAACTTTAAAAAAAAAAATCTGCAAAATTGAACTGTCGGGAATTTTCGAAAAATTGGTTGCTTACCTGACATCGCACTCTGCCAAAAATATGATATTTCAATTCCCAAAAAAATACATTTTTAACTCAGTAAAAGTACTATCAACTTTTTTAAAAAATTCTGTAAAATTGAACTGTCGGGAATTTTCGAAAAATTGGTTGCCTACCTGACATCGCACTCTGCCAAAAATATGATATTTCAATTCCCAAAAATTAAATTTTTAACTCTTAGTAAAAGTACTGTCAACTTTTAAAAAAGAGTTCTGTAAAATTGAACTGTCGGGAATTTTCGAAAAATTGGTTGCCTACCTGACATCGCACTCTGCCAAAAATATGATATTTCAATTCCCAAAAATTAAATTTTTAACTCTTAGTAAAAGTACTGTCAACTTTTAAAAAAGAGTTCTGTAAAATTGAACTGTCGGGAATTTTCGAAAAATTGGTTGCCTACCTGACATCGCACTCTGCCAAAAATATGATATTTCAATTCCCAAAAAATACATTTTTAACTCAGTAAAAGTACTATCAACTTTTTTTAAAAAATTCTGTAAAATTGAACTGTCGGGAATTTTCGAAAAATTGGTTGCCTACCTGATATCGCACTCTGCCAAAAATATGATATTTCAATTCCCAAAAAAATACATTTTTAACTCAGTAAAAGTACTATCAACTTTTTTTTAAAAATTCTGTAAAATTGAACTGTCGGGAATTTTCGAAAAATTGGTTGCCTACCTGACATCGCACTCTGCCAAAAATATGATATTTCAATTCCCAAAAATGACATTTTTAACTCAGTAAAAGTACTATCAACTTTTAAAAAAGAGTTCTGTAAAATTGAACTGTCGGGAATTTTCGAAAAATTGGTTGCTTACCTGACATCGCACTCTGCCAAAAATATGATATTTCAATTCCCAAAAATGACATTTTTAACTCAGTAAAAGTACTATCAACTTTTAAATACGAGTTCTGTAAAATTGAACTGTCGGGAATTTTCGAAAAATTGGTTCCCTACCTGACATCGCACTCTGCCAAAAATATGATATTTCAATTCCCAAAAATGACATTTTTAACTCAGTAAAAGTACTATCCACTTTAAAAAAAGAGTTCTGTAAAATTGAGCTGTCGGGAATTTTCGAAAAATTGGGTGTCTACCTGACATCGCACCCTCCCAAAAAATACATTTTTAACACTTAGAGAACTGAGTATTGGCACCAAAATGTAGAGATCTAGTAGTTTTAAATAGAGTTCGTTTGACGTATCTAGAAGTACTGTCAACTTTTAAAACAGAGTTCTGTAAAATTAAGCTGTCGAGAATTTTTGAAAAATTGGGTGCCAACCTGACATCATAACCTGCCAAAAATATGATATTTCAACTCCCAAAAATTACATTTTTAAGTCTTAGTAAACTGGGCATTGGCACCAAAATATAGAGTTCTAGTGGTTTTAAATGGAGTTCGTTTAAGGTACCTTGAGGTACTACCTATTTTTAAAAAAGAGTTCTGTAAAGTTGACTTGTCGCGAATTTTTGAAAAATTGGGTGCCTATCAGACATCGCAACCTGCCAAAAATATGATATTTCAACGCCCAAAAATGACATTTTTAACTCTAGGTATACTTAGTATTGGCAGCAAAATTTAAAGTTCTAACAGATTTAGAGTTCGTTTGACGTACTTAGAAGTACTATCAACTTTAAAAAAAAGAATTCTGTAAAATTGAGCTGTGGGGAATTTTCGAAAAATTTGGTACCTACCTGACATCGCACCTTGCAAAAAATATGATATTTCAACTCCCAAAAATAACATTTTTAACTCTCAGTAACCCGAGTACTGGCACCAAAATGTAGAGTTCTAGTAGTTTTAAATAGAGTTCGTTTGACGTACCTTGAAGTACTATCAACATTTAAAAAAGAGTTCTGTAAAATTGAGCTGTCGCGAATTTTTGAAAAATGGGGTGCCTACCTGACATCGCAACCTGCCAAAAATGTGATATTTCAACACCCAAAAATGACATTTTTAACTCTAAGTAAACTTAGTATTGGCACCAAAATTTAAAGTTCTGACAGTTTTAAATAAAGTTCGTTTGACGTACCTAGAAATACTACCAACTTAAAAAAAAAGTTCTGTAAAATTAAGCTGTCGGGAATTTTTGAAAAATTGGGTTCCAGCATGACATCGCACCTTGCCAAAAAAATATGTTTCAATACCCAAAAATGACATTTTTAACTCTAAGTAAACTTAATATTGGCAGCAAAATTTAAAGTTCTGACAGTTTTAAATAGACTTCGTTTAACGTACCTAGAAGTACTATCAATTTTTTAAAAGAGTTCAGTAAAATTGAGCTGTCGGAAATTTTTGAAAAAGTGGGTGCCAACCTGACATCGCACTCTGCCAAAAAATAACTCCCAAAAATATTTTTAACTCACAGTATTGACACCAAAATGTAGAGTTTTAGTGGTTTTAAATGGAGTTCGTTTGACGCACCTATTTTTAAAAAAGAGTTCTGTAAAAGTTAGCTGTCAGGAATTTTTGAAAAATTGGCTGCCTAACTGACATCGCAGCCTGCCAAAAATAGTTCAAAAATTTGATTGTCGGGTATTTTTTAAAAATTGAGTGCCAATCTGACATCGCAGCCTGTCAAAAAAGGATATTTCAACTCCCAAAAATATTTGTAACTCTCAGTAAACTGTGTATTGGCACCAAAATTTAGAGTTCTGGTAGTTTTAAAAAGAGTTCGTTTGACGTACTTAGAAGTACTATCCATTTTTAAAACAGAGTTCTGTAAAATTGAGCTATTAGGAATTTTTGGAAAATTAGGTGCCAACCTGACATCGTAGCCTGCCAAAAATATGATGGTTCAACACCCAAAAATGACATTTTTAACTCTAAGCAAACTGAGAATTGGCAGCAAAATTTAAAGTTCTGGTAGTTTTAAATAGAGTCCTTTTGACGTACCTAAAAGTACTATCAACTTTTAAAAAAGAGTTCTGTAAAATTGAGCTGTCGGGAATATTCGAAAAATTTAGTACCTACCTAACACCGCACCTTGCAAAAAATTTGATATTTCAACTCCCAAAAATAACTTTTTTAACTCTCAGTAACCTGAGTACTGGTACCAAAATGTAGAGTTCTAGTAGTTTTAAAAAGAGTTCGTTTGACGTACCTTGAAGTACCATCAACTTTTAAAAAAGAGTTCTGTAAAATTAATCTGTCGCGAATTTTTGAAAAATTGGGTACCATCTTGACATCGCACCCTGCCAAAAATATGATATTTCAACTCCCAAAAATGTCATTTTTAACTCTGAGTAAACTGAGTACTGGCACCAAAACGTAGAGTTCTAGTAGTTTTAAAAATAGTTCGTTTGACATACCTTGAAGTACCATCAGCTTTTAAAAAAGAGTTCAGTAAAATTGAGCTGTCGGCAATTTTCGAAAAATTTGGTACCTACCAAAAAAAATATATTTCAACTCCCAAAAATAACATTTTTAACTCTCAGTAAACTGAGTACTGGCACCAAAATGTAGAGTTCTAGTAGTTTAAAAGAGTTCGTTTGACGTACCTTGAAGTATCAGCAACTTTTAAAAAAGAGTTTTGTAAAATTGAGCTGTCGGGAATTTTTAAAAAATTGGGTGCCTATCAGACACCGCACCCTGCCAAAAATATGATATTTCAACACCCAAAAATGACATTTTTAACTCTAAGTACACTTAGTATTTGCAGCAAAATATAAAGTTCTGACAGTTTTAAAAAAAGTTCGTTTGACGTACCTTGAAGTACTATCAACTTTTAAAACAGAGTTCTGTAAAATTGAGCTGTCGGGAATTTTTTAAAAATTGGGTTCCAGCCTGACGTCGCACTTTGCCAAAAATAGGTTATTTCAACACCCAAAATGGCATTTTAACTCTTTGTAAACTGGCTATTGGCACCAAAATGTAGAATTCTGACGGTTTTAAATAGAGTTCGTTTGATGCACCTTGAAGTACTTTCAACTTTTAAAAAATATTTGATTTTGTCCGGTATTTTTTAAAAATTAGGTGTCAATCTGACATCGCAGCCTGTCAAAAAAGGATATTTCAACTTAAAAAATATTTGTAACTCTTAGTAAACTGGGTATTGGCACCAAAATGTAGAGTTCTGGTAGTTTCAAATAGAATTCGTTTAACGTACCTGGAAGTACTATAAACTTTTAAAAAAAAGTTCTGTAAAATTGAGCTGTCAATAATTTTGGAAAAATTAGGTGCCAATCTGACATCGCACCCTTGCCAAAATTATGATATTTCGACTCCCAAAAATGACATGTTTAACTCTAAGTAAACTGAGTATTGGCAGCAAAATGTAGAGTTCTGCTAGTTTAAAAAGAAATCGTTTGACGTACCTAGAAGTACTATCAACTTTTAAAAAAGAGTTCTGTAAAATTGAGCTGTCGAGATTTTTTGAAAAATTGGGTGCCTGACACATTGGTGTATTGGCACCAAAATTTAGAGTTATATAATAAAATAATTGAACTCAAGAACTCATAAAACTCTTATTTTGCTTTCCATTTTTCTTTATAAAATAAAATGATTGAACTGAAGAACTTACAGAACTCCTAATTTTCCTTTGATTTTTTAAATAATAGAATTATTGAACTCAAGAACTCATTGAACTCTTAATTTGCTTTCGTTTTTTTTATATTATAGAATTATTGAACTCAAGAACTTATAGAACTGTTAATTTGCTTTCGATTTTGTTATATAACAGAATAATTGAACTCAAGGACTCATAGAACTCTTATTTTGCTTTCCATTTTTTTTTATATAATAGAATGATTGAACTCGAGAACTCATAGAACTTTTAATTTGCTTTCCATTTTTGATAAAATAGAATTATTATTGAAGTCAGGAACTCTTAATTTGCTTTCGATTTTGTTATATAATAGAATAATTGAACTCAAGAACTCATAAAACTCTTATTTTGCTTTCCATTTTTCTTTATATAATAAAATGATTGACTCAAGAACTCACAGAACTCCTAATTTTCCTTCGAATTTTTTGTAAAATAGAATTATTATTGAAGTCAAGAACTCATAGAACTCTTAATTTGCTTTCGATTTTTTTTATATTATAGAATTATTGAACTCAAGAACTCATAGAACTGTTAATTTGCTTTCGATTTTGTTATATAATAGAATAATTGGACTTAAGAACCCATAAAACTGTTAATTTGCTTTTAATTTTGTTTTATAATAGAATAATTGAACTCAAGAACTCATAGAACTCTTATTTGGCTTTCTATTTTTTATGTATATAATAGAAGGATTGAACTCTAGAAGTCTTAATTTATCTTCGATTTTTTTGTATAATAAAATTATTAAACTCAAGAACCTCATAGAACTCTTAATTTGCCTTCGATTTTTTATAAAATAGAATTATTATTGAAGTCAAGAACTCATAGAACTCTTAATTTGCTTTCGATTTTTTTAATATTATAGAATTACTGAACTCAAGAACTCATAGAACTCTTGATTTGCCTTCGATTTTTTTTATATTATAAAATAGAATGATTGAACTCAAGAACTCGTAAAACTCTTAAATTGCCTCAATAACTCAATAACTCATATATTCCTTCGATTTTTTATATGATAGATTTATTGAACTTAAGAACTCCTAGAACTCTTAACTTGCTTTCGATTTTTTTATATTATAAAATTTTTGAACTCAAGTACTCATAGAACTCTTAATTTGCTTTCGATTTTGTTTTATAATAGAATAATTGGACTCGAAAACTCATGGAACTCTTAATTTGCTTTCGATTTTTTTTTATATAATAAAATTATTGAACTCAAGAACTCATAGAACTCTTAATTTGCTTCTTGCCTTACAGTATGTCAAAAATACATTATTTCCAGGTTGATTGGAGAATTTTCAAAACAATTCCGCTTGAGATAATTTCTTGAGAATTTTTCTAATCATGGGGTGCAAATTTCGCTTCCTCCATTTCGAGTTTCGAGTGTCGCCATTTTGTTTCTAGCCAAGGGAGTGTCAATTGTTTTGAAGTATGTCAAAAATACATTATTTCTGAGATTATTTGAGAATTTTTGAAACAATTCCGCTTGAGGTAATTTCTTGAGAATTTTTGAAATCATGAGGTGCAAATTTCGCGTCCTCCATTTTGCCATTTTGTTTCTAGCCAAGGGAGTGTCAATTGTTTTGCAGTATGTCAAACATACATTATTTCTAAATAGATTTAAGAATTTTCAAAACAATTCCGCTTGAAATAATTTCTTGAGAATTTTTCTAAACGCGAGATGCAAATTTCGAGTGTCGCCATTTTGTTTCTAGCCAAGGGAATATCAATTGTTTTGCAGTATGTCAAATATACATTATTTCTAGGTTGATTTAAGAATTTTCAAAACAATTCCGCTTGAGATAATTTCTTGAGAATTTTTCTAAACGTGAGGTGCAAATTTCGCGTCCTCCATTTCGAGTTTCGAGTGTCGCCATTTTGTTTCTAGCCAAGGGAATGTCAATTGTTTAGCAGTATGGCAAAAATACATTATTTCTGGGATGATTTGAGAATTTTTAAACCAATTCCGCTTGAGATAATTTCTTGAGAATTTTTCTAATCGCCAGATGCAAATTTCGCTTCCTCCATTTCGAGTTTCGAGTGTAGCCATTTTGTTTCTAGCCAAGGGAGTGTCAATTGTTTTGCAGTATGTCAAACATACATTATTTCTAAATTGATTTAAGAATTTTCAAAACAATTCCGCTTGAGATAATTTCTTGAGAATTTTTCTAATCGCGAGATGTAAATTTCGCGTCCTCCATTTCGAGTTTCGAGTATCGCCATTTTGTTTTTGGCCAAAGGAGTGTCAATTGTTTTGCAGTATGTCAAACATACATTATTTCTAGATTGATTTAAGAATTTTCAAAACAATTCCGCTTGAGATAATTTCTTGAGAATTTTTCTAATCGTGAGGCCCTCCATTTCGAGTGTCGCCATTTTGTTTCCACCCAAGGAAGTTTCAATTATTTTGCAGTTTGTCAAATACATTATTGACTCTGAAATGTCTGTTTTGTGTAGTTTTAGGAGTTCTGATTTGAGTTCTGTGCAGTACTTAAAGAGTTCTAAAAAAAACTTGGATATTTTCAAAACTAAATCGCCAATTTTGTATTAAGAACTTAATTAAATAATTGCCACAAATCGTGACTTTATTGATTTAGATTAAATAAAAGAATTATCGAACTCGTTAATTAGATCCAGAAAACGTACTCGGAACTCTCAATTTTTTTGGAGTTTTCTAATTTTCTAAACGAAAAATGCCTCGAGTGCAAAGGGTTAAATTTTAAATATTCTATATTTCTTGTTACATTTGAAGCAGTACCACCTTGGATTTGATTGAATCTACGCAGAAAATTAATGACTTGAAAATATAAAATAAATAAATAATGCAAAATTATGACTAAGAACAATTAACGTATTGAAACTAGTGGCTAATGCCACGCCGGATATTGAAGGATACAAAAGAAATTTGCATATTATTCATAGTTAATCACATTAATTATTTGAAAATATTTTTTCTGTGCCTCCGCAAATTAAAGAAGTAATGAAATAAAATAAAAATTTACTGGACAGTGACATTCCGCGTCCTCATAAAAACATACGAACGCCACTTTTGTCATCCCCAGTGATTTGCGATCGGGATTACGAGATCGTGTTAAAAACGAGCCCACTGGGATTAAAAAGCGATACTTCACCTCTAACGGCGCCCTTAATTACTGTTATTGTTTTCAAGACGTCCACGAAAATACCCATTAATCCGCAGTTATGACCGCACAGCCAAAATTAAATGCAATTAATTCAATTGACCTTTATTTATCGGCGAAGAACGAGCGTGTTTTTGGCGCGTTAAAAATAAATGCGCAAAATCAAATTTGGACACTGTGTTTACACGTTTACATCAAAATATTATTTCTAAATACACTTGTTGACGCCGGGGATTATTATTTTTCGCGGGTGTCACACGAGACGCTGAAAAATCGGTATAACTTTGGCTTGGGTTGAACGATCCCTCGGGCGCTAAATATTTTCGGGTCTACTAGATTAAGCGAGATCCGAGGAGTTGTTGAACTTGAAAATGGATTTAATAAATTTGGCCGGATGAATGATGGTAGGTTAAATATTTTCCATCTGCTGTTTTAGAAATAGATAAAGGTAAATCTTTTTCGCTAAGAAAATTCGTTTACTTTGTCGAAACATCGCAATGCTAACAAAAGCAAACATTCAGATTCATCTAGAAAGATGAGGATTTTTTTTTAGAAATGTTAACTACGTGTCTGAAAATAGTCTATTTACAGAAATTAAGAAGTGCTACCTTAAAAATAAATAAATAAATAAAGTGCTACCTCCAACCTACGCTGATTATTCATACGGCCCGCGAAGGATCTTTAATACTATACAGGGTGTAGGACTGTATGAGGTAAACCCAACACATCGAAGGCCAAAAATCAGTCGACATCAAAAGAGCATTTGATTCGGTTTGGCATTTGGGCATCCGCCTTAATTTGTCCAATCATGTTATTATTTTAAACAACAATTTCCCATCCAATAGAACCGCTCAAATTAAATTCTCCTTCTCATTCTCTATTAAACAAGGTGTCCCACAAGGCTCTCCCGTATCGCCTACTTTATTTAATATATACTGCTCCGACATTTATAACCTGGACCCCCTATTCTTTAACCCTTTGCAATATTCAGTGCTATTCGCCGACGACACAGTTCTTAGGAAAAGCTCAAAATCCCTCAAAAAATTCATAAACATCAGTTGTTATGTTTTTTGACATCAAACGAGCATTTGTTTCGGTATGCCACCACCTTATTATTTTGATCAACAATTCCTATCCAATAGAACCGCTCAAATTAAAGTCTCCTTACCATTCCCTAGTAAACAAGTTGTTCCACAGGGCTCTCCCCTATCACCTACTTTATTTAATATATACCGCTCCGATATTTATAACCTGGACCCCTTATTCTTCAACCCTTTGCAATATTGAGTGCTATTCGCCGACGACACAGTTCTTAGAAAAAGCTCAAAATCCCTCTAAAATTCCCAAATTTGGTACTCTAAGTGGCGAATTCAAATAAATCCCAACTATTCACTCACTTCCACGAAATCACACCTAGTTCCCCAATTTCATAAAATCCCCAAAATATCTTTTCCTTAATTACAAGATAATCCCACTGGAACACCTTGCTGCTACATCTTTTGATATTCTACTAAAAAAAATGAAAACATTTTCTACAAGAAGCCAACTTTCTGAAGTAGCTTAAAATAGATGCTTGTATGGGATTCCATACAAAATCAAAAATATCCCCTCCCTCAATTACCACATAATCCTACTTAAACGCCATAGTGTTCATTTCAAAGTTGCTTTTTTTTTAATTTCAGTTAAAGATAATTAAACATTTATACAACAAACATAAGACTTTACAAAATTACTTAGAATAGATGAGACTACATGGTTTCATTAAAATCCCAAAATACCTCTTTCTTTAACTACAGGATAATCCCACTGGAAGACCCTGGTGTTTATTTCAAAGTTACATTTTTTAATATTCAGCTAAAAAAATTGAAAAACATTCGCTACAAGAAGCAAACTTTCAGAATTAACTTCAGATAGATGCTTATGTATGATTCCATACAAAATCAAAAATATCCCCTCCCTAAATTATCACATAATCCTACTTAAACGCTATAATGTTCATTTCGAAGTTACTTTTTTTTAAATTTAGTTAAAGACAATTGAACATTAATGCAACAAGCATAAGATTTTCCAAAATTACTTAAAATAGATGATGCTACGTGGTTTCATAAAAATCCCAAAATATCTCTTTATTTAACTACAGGATAATCCCACTGGAACACCCTGGTGTTTATTTCAAAGTTACATTTTTTGATATTCAGCTAAAAAAATTGAAAAACATTCGCTACAAGAAGCAAACTTTCAGAATTAACTTCAGATCGATGCTTATGTATGATTCCGTACAAAATCAAAAATATCCCCTCCCTCAATGACCACATAATCCTACTAAAACGCCATTGTGTTAATTTCAAAGTTACTTTTTTAAATTCAGTTGAAGATATTAAACATTTATACAACAAGCATAAAACTTTTCAAAATTACTTAGAATAGATGAGACTACGTGGTTTCATTCAAATCTCAAAATATCTCTTCCTTTAACTACAGGATAATCCCACTGGAACCCTGGTGTTCATTTCAAAGATGTTTTTTTTTATGTTCTGCTAAAAAAATTGAAAAACATTCGCTACAAGAAGCAAACTTTCAGAATTAACTTCAGATAGATGCTTATATATGATTCCATACAAAATCAAAAATATCCCCTAACTCAATTACCACATAATCTTACTTAAACGCCATAGTGTTCATTTCAAAGTTACTTTTTTAAATTCAGTTAAAGATAATTAAACATTTATGCAACAATCATAAGACTTTCCAAAATTACTTAAAATAGATGAGACTACGTGGTTTCATTAAAATCCCAAAATATCTCTTTCTTTAACTACAGGATAATCCCACTGGAACACTGGTGTTCATTTCAAAGTTACATTTTTTTTATATTCTGCTAAAAAAATTGAAAACCATTCGCTACAAGAAGCAAACTTTCAGAATTCACTTCAGATAGATGCTTATGTATGATTCCATACAAAATCAAAAGTATCCCCTCCCTCAACTACTATATAATCCTACTTAAACGCCATAGTGTTCATTTTTTTTTAAATTCATGCGAAGACAACTAAAAAGAAATGGCAACAGCAAAATACTTCTTAAATGACTTAAAATAGATGTTAATACATGGTTTCATAAAAGCTTCAAAATATATCTTCCTCTAACTACAAGATAATCCCACTGGAAGACCCTGGTGTTCATTTCCAAGTTACATTTTTTGAAATTCGGCCAATAAAAAAAATAAAAAACATTTGCTATAAATTATTCAAAAATATGCCACTACATGATTCCATAAAAATTCTAAAACATCCTATCCCTAAATTACAAGATAATCCCACTTGAACGTCCTCTTGTTCATTCTAAAAAAAACAATTTTCTCTTTGATTCGTATAATAAAATTGAAAAACATTTCCTCTACGGGTAAAACTATCCTAAATTATTCAAAAATATGCCACTACATGATTCCATAAAAATCCCAAAACATCCCATCCCTAAATTACAAGATAATCCCACTTGAACGTCCTTTTCTTTATTCTAAAAATACAATTTTCGTTTTAATTCTCTTAATAACATTGAAAAACATTTTTCTGTGAAGATAAAACTATCTTAAATTATTCAAATACATGCCATTACATGATTCCATAAAAAATCCGAAAACATCCCATCCCTAAATTACAAGATAATCCCACTTGAACGCCCTTTTGTTCATTCTAAAGATACAATTTTCTCTTTAATTCGTATTATAAAACTGAAAAACATTTCCTCTACGGATAAAACTATCCTAAATTATTCAAATACATGCCACTACATGATTCCATAAAAATCCCAAAACATCCCATCCCTAAATTACACGATAATCCCACTTGAACGTCCTTTTGTTCATTCTAAAAATACAATTTTCTCTTTAATTCGAGTAAAAAAATTGAAAAACATTTCCTCTACGGATAAAACTATCTTAAATTATTCAAATACATGCCACTACATGATTCCATAAAAAATCCCAAAACATCATATTCCTAAATTACAAGATAATCCCACTTGAACGCCCTTTTGTTCATTCTAAAAATACAATTTTCGTTTTAATTCGTTTAATAGCATTGAAAAACATTTCCTGTAAGGAAAAAACTATCTTAAATTATTCAAGTACATGCCACTACATGATTCCATAAAAATCCCAAAACATCCCATCCTTAAATTACAAGATAATCCCACTTGAACGTCCTTTTGTTCATTCTAAAGATGCAATTTTCTCTTTAATTCGTATAATAAAATTGAAAAACATTTCCTCTACGGATAAAACTATCTTAAATTGTTCAAATACAAGCCACTACATGATTCCATAACAATCCTAAAACATCCCATCCCTAAATTACAAGATAATCCCACTTGAACGCCCTTTTGTTCATTCTAAAGATATAATTTTCTATTTAATTCGTATAATAAAATTGAAAAACATTTCCTCTACGGATGAAACTATCTTAAATTATTTAAATACATACCATTACATGATTCCATAAAAATTCTAAAACATCCCATCCTTAAATTACAAGATAATCCCACTTGAACGTCGTTTTGTTCATTCTAAAGAAACAATTTTCTCTTTAATTCGTATAATAAAATTGAAAAACATTTCCGCTACGGATAAAACTATCCTAATTTATTCAAATACAAGCCACTACATGATTCCATAAAAATCCTAAAACATCCCATCCCTAAATTACAAGATAATCCCACTTGAACGTCCTTTTGTTCATTCTAAAAATACAATTTTCGTTTTAATTCGTTTAATAACATTGAAAAACATTTCCTGTAAGGAAAAAACTATCCTAAATTATTATTCTAAATTATTAGGATGCATCACACCTCCCGGGCGCCGTAGAAGCGCCGCTCGAGTGGACGCATCAAACCGCCGGGCGCCTCATCGGCGCCGCTCGAGTGCAAACGGTTAACTGTTGAAAACACCACAAATAAATAAATGTAATGTAAATTTAATATTTTCCGGTTAAGATATGCCGTCTTGTACAGTCGTAAATTTCTGACAGTTACAGCTGCCAATATTCTTAGTAAAATACATACACATGCAGTTTTGGTTGTTCTAACATGCATTTTTGACAGTTTGAAAATTACTTATTGAATGACAGTTCAAGAATCTTTATTTGCAAATGTAAATGGATTCTTCTTAGTTGTGTCAACTTGTTCTAGAGTTCTGGAGTTCCAAATGCATTTTGGTGTATCTAGAAGTACTATCAACTTTTGAAAATGAGTTGAGCTGTTATGATTTATTTTTGAGAAATGGAGTACTAACAACTTTTAAAAAAGAATCAATATTGATCAAAATTGAGTTGCCCGAATTCTGTTTTTTTTTAAGGGGTGTCCTATTAGTTCTGAACTAGTTTTAAGATAGGGTTAGATTGGTACTGCAGTTCCTGATATTTTTAAGAAAGCGTTCTGTTGAATTTTCAGATTTTTCAAATTTTTTAAGTTGAAAAAACAGAAGTTTCAAATCCATATCACTCATTTAATATTGGTCTAATCTAACTATTTCATTTTAATAGTAGAGATAACTGATAAAGAACTATCAGCCAACCAATCAACCAATCAGAGCTATCTAGAACTATCAAGAATATTTTTTTGTCGCTATGACAAAAAAAATTATATAAACAAATTCTATAAAAATAACGATTTGTAGCATTTATTTAACAAAGTTCTTTACCCAAAATTGACAATTTACGTAGTTTTGAAAATATCGATTTCCTCTCATTTAATCGCAATTTGTCAAACCATTTTCTCTAGAACACTTAAAGTTCAACACTGAACTCAAATCAAAACTCCCTAAACTTTAGAGAATATAGAAAAAAGTTTCAAACTCCAAAAACAAAAAGCAAATTACGAGTTCCGAGTACATTTACTGAATCTAATTTATGAGTTCAATAATTATTTTGCATAAAAAAATTCGAAAAAATCACGATTTGTACCATTTATTTAATTAAGTTCTTAATTCTAAATTGACACTTTAGTTTTGAAAACATCGAAAACCTCTTTGTCGTTAGAATATTATTTAGAACTCTTTAAGTACGACGAAGAACTCAAATTAGAACTCCTAAAACTACACAAAAAACATTTTAGAACAAAGTTGCGGAGTCCAAAAGGCAAGAAGCAAATTAAGAGTTCTACGAGTTCTTGAGTTCAATAATTTTATTATATAAAAAAATCGAAAGAAAATTAAGAGTTCTATGAGTTCCCGATCAGAACTACACAAAAAAAGAAATGTAGGAAGAAATTTCAAACTGCAAAAAAAAACAAAAAGCAAATTATGTACGTTTTTCGGATGTAATGAATGAGTTTGTAATTATTTTATTTAAAAAAATTCAATAAAGTCACGATTTATGACTATTATTTAATAAAGTTCTTAATCCAAAATTGACAATTTAGTTTTGAAAATATCCAATTTGTCAAGCAAGTTTTTTAGAACTCTTTAAGTACAGCACAGAACTCAAATCAGAACTCCTGAAACTACACAAAAAGACATTTTAGAACAAAGTTTCGAAGTCCAAAAGGCAAGAAGAAAATTAAGAGTTCTTTGAGTTCTCGATCAGAACTCTTGAAACTACACAAAAAAATAAATGTAGGAAGAAATTTCAAACTGCAAAAAAAAACAAAAAGCAAATTAAGTACGTTTTTTGGATGTAATTAATGAGTTCCGTTATTATTTTATTTAAACAAATTCAATAAAGTCACGATTTGTGACTATTATTTAATAAAGTTCTTAATCCAAATTTGACAATTTGGTTTTGAAAATATCCAATTTGTCAAGCAAGTTTTTTAGAACTCTTTAAGTACAGCACAGAACTCAAATCAGAACTCCTAAAACTACAAAAACAAATACATTTTAGAACAAAGCTTCAGGTCCAAAAGACAAGAAGAAAATTATACATATCTCGAAAACCTAAAATCGGATCGAAAAACTTTAAAGGGATCTTTGATACGGATTAAATCGGTGACTGATATGCCGTCGTCAAATTTTTAATTTTCGAAAAAAAAAATCGCAAAATTCTTCGAAAAATTCGCGCAAAACAATAAAAATCGGCCGTAGATCGTAAACAGTGCGCCCCACGAAAAATATAGTCCTTACCTTTTCAAGGCAAAATGCAATTCCAAATGGCATGCCGTTTAAATTTCTAGCGTGAGATAAAAAATGGCCGCTGTAATTTTTTTTTATTGAAATTGGGTGTGGTTTTCTTTGAATAACTCCTCGGGGGTTGGAGATATTAAAAATTCGTAAGAGACATAAAATATAGAGGGGAGTTAGTTCTACAAAACTCTATGAAATTCGGAGTCGTGGCCGAAAGAGGAAGTGCGCCCCTTTTTCCGGAAGTTTCCGAAATGTGATTTTTTAGAAAAACGCTTGAGGGGTTGCAACGGATTTTTTTTACGGGAATGTGCGATAGCAAACGTTATGTCTCGGTGCATTGGGGATTTTTTGAGCCATATTTGAATCCTCCAGCTCAAAAATCCTGGGAGGAGATAGGTTTGGCGCGAACCTCTGCATCGCGAAAAATCGATTTTCAAAAATTCACCCCTGAGTCTAGGGGTGAGTTGGAAAATTGCGGTTTTCACGGGACCCTAGAGAATGTTTCCGGCTTTCAGGAAAAAAAATAAAATTTATCGTTTTTTTTTGAGGGGTTGGCAACCCTTTTTTAAAGGGGTGGTTCTAGCGGGTTGAAATTTTAATGGTATATTTGTTGAGTTATTTGTGATTTTTCATAAAAATTTCAAATTGATAGCTATAAGGGTTTAGAAAATATTTGAAAAGAACGTGATTTAGGTCTTGAGCTTTTAGTATATATTAACATCGAAAACCTCTTTGTCGTTAGAATATTATTTAGAACTCTTTAAGTACAACAAAGAACTCAAATCAGAGAAAAAAATAAAATTTATCGTTTTTTTTGAGGGGTTGGCAACCCTTTTTTTAAGGGGTGGTTCTAGCGGGTTGAAATTTTAATGGTATATTTGTTGAGTTATTTGTGATTTTTCATAAAAATTTCAAATCGATATCTATAAGGGTTTAGAAAATATTTGAAAAAAAACGTGATTTAGGCCTTGAGCTTTTAGTATATATTAATAACATCGAAAACCTCTTTGTCGTTAGAATATTATTTAGAACTCTTTAAGTACAACAAAGAACTCAAATCAGAACTCCTAAAACTACTCAAAAAGACTTTTTTTTAATTTTCGAAAAAAAAAATCGCAAAATTCTTCGAAAACTTCCCGCAAAACAATAAAAATCGGCCGTAGATCGTAAACGGTGCGCCCCACGAAAAAATATAGCCCTTACCTTTTCGACGCAAAATGCAATTCCTGATGGCATGCCGTTTAAATTTCTCGCGTGAGATAAAAAAATGGTCGCAGTAGAATTTTTTTATTGAAATTGGGTGTGGTTTTCTTTGAATAACTCCTCGGGGGTTGGAGATATTAAAAATTCGTAAGAGACATAAAATGTAGAGGGGAGTTAGTTCTACAAAACTCTATGAAATTCGGAGTCGTGGCCGTAAGAGGAAGCGCGTCCTTTTTTCCGGAAGCGTCCGAAATGTGATTTCTTAGAAAAAAGCTTGAGCGGTTGCAACGGATTTTTTCACGAGAACGTGCGATAGCAAACGTTATGTCTCGGTGCATTGGGGATTTTTTGAGCCATATTTGATGCCTCCAGCTCAAAAATCCTGGGAGGAGATAGGTTTGGCGCGAACCTCTGCATCGCGAAAAATCGATTTTCAAAAATTCACCCCTGAGTCTAGGGGTGAGTTGGAAAATTGCGGTTTTCACGGGACCCTAGAGAATGTTTCCGGCTTTCAGGAAAAAAAATAAAATTTATCGTTTTTTTTTGAGGGGTTGGCAACCCTTTTTTAAAGGGGTGGTTCTAGCGGGTTGAAATTTTAATGGTATATTTGTTGAGTTATTTGTGATTTTTCATAAAAATTTCAAATCGATAGCTATAAGGGTTTAGAAAATATTTGAAAAGAACGTGATTTAGGTCTTGAGCTTTTAATATATATTAACATCGAAAACCTCTTTGTCGTTAGAATATTATTTAAAACTCTTTAAGTACAGCAAAGAACTCAAATCAGAACTCTTACGACTACACAAAAAGACATTTTAGAACAAAGTTTAGGAGTCCAAAAGGTAAGAAGCAAATTAAGAGTTCTATGAGTTCTTGGTAGAAAGCGATAGTGCATTTTTCTGATCTTTGAAACCCAATTATTTGGTAACAGGTTCCGGGAGTTTTTCAGTGGCAGTGTACTCTAGTAAAGGAAAAAATCATCAATTAACAGGTATTTAAATTCTGCTACTGATCTTACTCAACATTGTTATTGCTGCCATCTACCGGAAAAAAAGTTCCCGCCTGTTAAACATCAGCAATTCTCTCTCGCGTAGATCTGTTAAAATTGAAAATGTTTCTATTAAATATGGGGCGCTGAAATGATTCACCATTCTCTCTCGATTATGTTAAAGTTAAAAACTTTCAAATTCTTTTAAGGAGGCGCTACATGCATACAGTCGTCATTTACAGCATTACCGAGCACTCGAAACAGAGTGAGAAAGTATTCGAGATACGCGACAGCAAATCTCCGGAGCCAATTGAATGTACGATGGTCACTGTGCAACACGTCTCGAGTGCTTGGCACAACTCTAGCTAACAGCAACAATAAACCTTTCTTAAAAATAGTTAGTGTAGAGTTTGATGCGTCGCGTGTCAATTTAGGAGATCTGACCCTGAATAATTTATGAGTAACGGTGATCCTGTTTGGTAGATTGATGATCACTTCCTCGTGTTGTAACCAAAATTGGCAACCCTGTCTGTGTGCACTTGCCATTTGCACCAATAGAAAAATAAGTGTTTTCCTATAGGTTTGAGTCATTAAAATATTTGGCCGCCTCGAACGCGATAAATATCCGTCGAGCCGGATCGGAGATGGAGATGAGACTTTCCTCGACCGGGCGGAATGTATCCTTCGATCGATTTAGGAAATGCACCTCGCTTGGACTATTCTGCCGCACTTGCTTTACACATCTACAATTGCTCATCCGATCTATTTTGATACGCATACACACACACACAACCGATTTAATCCCCGCTGCAAATTTCGAAGCACCCAACAATAACGTTTCTGCCAACTTGTGTGTTTTCGTTGGCATTGAAATACACGATCTTCCCCGCATTAAAAATTATCCTTCGGAAAATAGGCGCTATCGTGTTACGGGCCCATAACAATTTATTATTTATTTATACAAATATGAATAACGGAGACTCGGAGATTTCCTATCTGCCGTCTGCTCTGTGCGTTATCTCCGCGTTATTCGCTGAAGTAAGCGCCTCTCGGCTGAAATCGAGCGCGCGGTGACTCATTTTTCAGACTCTTTCCACGTCTTTAAATTAAATTGATAGCTTATTTATAGCTAGGAGACTAAATAAAACGAGTTTAGTCCAGATGCGAAACAGTTTTGGCGGAATCACAATGTTTACATGGCTTCGTTTTTAATTGGACGCGGCGTCGATTATTTACCTTTAACAGAATTTGATGGCAAATATTTGATTTTTATTATTGGAAATCAATTTTTTTCTTCTTTCGTAATAAGAAAATTAGAAAGTAATATTTGAATATACATTTTCCATTGAATGTGGAACGATGCTTCTTAGTAAAAAATGTGTCTGTGCGCGCGTGTAATGTGCTATTCCCATATGCTTTTCCAGAAGTAAACAAAAATCTAAAAAAAAAAATTATTTCCTTAAATTCTGACGCATCTAATCATAAGGAATAAAAAAAAATTGATTACTGACCAAATTAGTTTATTATTTTTAAAACCACCGACTAAGATAAAAGTTATAAATTTTTTAAATTGTATCTGCAATGAGATAAAAATTCTAGTCGGAATTAAAAAATATCGTAAAAAACAGAAATCGGTGTGTAATTGTTCTGCAAATGCTAACAGTCATTTTTGCATCTATTTACTAACCAAAATAGTTTACTATTTTCAAAAACACCAACAAAGATAAAAGTTAGAAATTTTTTAAATTGTGTCTGCCATGAGATAAAAATTCTTGTCGGAATTGAAAAAAGTCGTAAAAAAAAAGAAATCCGTGTGTAATTGTTTTGCAAATGCTAACAGACATTTTTGCATCTATTTACTAACCAAAATAGTTTACTATTTTCAAAAACACCGACAAAGATAAAAGTTAGAAATTTTTAAAATTGTGTCTGCCATGAGATAAAAATTCTTGTCGGAATTGAAAAAAGTCGTAAAAAAAAGAAATCCGTGTGTAATTGTTTTGCAAATGCTAGCAGACATTTTTGCATCTATTTACTAACCAAAATAGTTTACTATTTTCAAAAACACCGACAAAGATAAAAGTTATGAATTTTTTAAATTGTATCTGCAATGAGATAAAAATTCTAGTCGGAATTGAAAAAAATCGTAAAAAACAGAAATCGGTGTGTAATTGTTTTGCAAACGCTAATAGACATTTTTGCATCTATTTACTAACCAAAATAGTTTACTATTTTCAAAAACACCGACTAAGATAAAAGTTATAAATTTTTTAAATTGTGTCTGCAATGAGATAAAAATTCTTGTCGGAATTGAAAAAAATCGTTGTAATTGTTTTGCAAATGCTAACAGACATTTTTGCATCTATATACTAACCAAAATAGTTTATTGTTTTCAAAAAAACACCGACTAAGATAAAAGTTAGAAATTTTTAAAATTGTGTCTGCAATGAGATAAAAATTCTTGTCGGAATTGAAAAAATCGTAAAAAACAGAAATCGGTATGTAATTGTTCTGCAAATGCTAACAGACATTTTTGCATCTGTTTGTTAACCAAAATAGTTTACTATTTTCAAAAACACCGACAAAGATAAAAGTTAGAAATTTTTAAAATTGTGTCTGCAATAAGATAAAAATTCTTGTCGGAATTGAAAAAAATCGTTATAATTGTTTTGCAAATGCTAACAGACATTTTTGCATCTATTTACTAACCAAAATAGTTTACTATTTTCAAAAACACCGACAAAGATAAAAGTTAGAAATTTTTTAAATTGTATCTGCAATGAGATAAAAATTCTTGCCGGAATTGAAAAAAATCGTAAAAAACAGAAATCGGTGTGTAATTGTGCTGCAAATGCCAACAGACATTTTTGCATCTATTTACTAACCAAAATAGTTTATTATTTTCAAAAACACCGACTAAGATAAAAGTTAGAAATTTTTTAAATTGTATCTGCAATGAGATAAAAATTCTAGTCTTAATTGAAAACAACCGTAAAAATAGAAATCGGTGTGTAATTGTTTTGCAAATGCTAACAGACATTTTTGCATCTATTTACTATCCAAAATAGTTTACTATTTTCAAAAACACCGACAAAGATAAAAGTTAGAAATTTTTAAAATTGTGTCTGCAACGAGATAAAAATTCTTGTCGGAATTGAAAAAATCGTAAAAAACAGAAATCGGTGTGTAATTGTTCTACAAATGCTAACACATTTTTGCAACTATTTACTAACCAAAATAGTTTATTGTTTTCAAAAACAACGACACAAATAAAAGTTGCAATAAGATACAAATTCTAGTCGGAATTGAAAAAATCGTAAAAAACAGAAATCGGTGTGTAATTGTTCTGCAACTGCTAACAGACATTTTTGCATCTATTTACTAACCAAATTAGTTTATTATTTTTAAAAACACCGACAAAGATACAAGTTAGAAATTTTTAAAATTGTGTCTGCAATTAGATAAAAATTCTTGTTGGAATTGAAAAAATCGTAAAAAACAGAAATCGGTGTGTAATTGTTCTGCAACTGCTAACAGACATTTTTGCATCTATTTACTAACCAAAATAGTGTACTATTTTCAAAAACACCGACAAAGATAAAAGTTAGAAATTTTTTAAATTGTGTCTGCAATAAGATACAAATTCTTGTTGGAATTGAAAAAAATCGTAAAAAACAGAAATCGGTGTGTAATTGTTCTGCAACTGCTAACAGACATTTTTGCATCTATTTACTAACCAAAATAGTGTACTATTTTCAAAAACACCGACAAAGATAAAAGTTAGAAATTTTTAAAATTGTGTCTGCAATTAGATAAAAATTCTAGTCGGAATTGAAAAAAATCGTAAAAAACAGATATCGGTGTGTAATTGTTCTGCAACTGCTAACAGACATTTTTGCATCTATTTACTAACCAAAATAGTGTACTATTTTCAAAAACACCGACAAAGATAAAAGTTAGAAATTTTTTAAATTGTGTCTGCAATAAGATACAAATTCTTGTTGGAATTGAAAAAAATCGTAAAAAACAGAAACCGGTGTGTAATTGTTCAGCAAATGCTAACAGATATTTTTGCATCTATTTACTAACCAAAATAGTTTATTGTTTTCGAAAACACCGACTAAGATAAAAGATATAAATTTTTTAAATTGTGTCTGCAATAAGATAAAAATTCTTGTCAGAATTGAAAAAAATCGTTGTAATTGTTTTGCAAATGCTAACAGACATTTTTGCATCTCTTTACTAACCAAAATAGTTTACTATTTTCAAAAACACCGACCAAGATAAAAGTTAGAAATTCTCAAAATTGTGTCTGCAATGAGATAAAAATTCTTGTCGGAATTGAAAAAATCGTAAAAAACAGAAATCGGTGTGTAATTCTTCTGCAAATGCTAACAGACATTTTTGCATCTATTTACTAACCGAAATAGTTTACTATTTTCAAAAACACCGACAAAGATAAAAGTTAGAAATTTTAAAAACTGTGTCTGCAATGAGATAAAAAAAATTCTTGTCGGAATTGAAAACATCGTAAAAAACAGAAATCGGTGTGTAATTGTTCTACAAATGCTAACAGACATTTTTGCATCTATTTACTAACCAAAATAGTTTATTGTTTTCAAAAACAACGACACAAATAAAAGTTGCAATAAGATACAAATTCTAGTCGGAATTGAAAAAATCGTAAAAAACAGAAATCGGTGTGTAATTGTTCTGCAACTGCTAACAGACATTTTTGCATCTATTTACTAACCAAAATAGTGTACTATTTTCAAAAACACCGACAAAGATAAAAGTTAGAAATTTTTTAAATTGTGTCTGCAATAAGATACAAATTCTTGTTGGAATTGAAAAAAATCGTAAAAAACAGAAATCGGTGTGTAATTGTTCTGCAAATGCTAACAGACATTTTTGCATCTATTTACTAACCAAAATAGTTTACTATTTTCAAAAACACCGACAAAGATAAAAGTTACAAATTTTTAAAATTGTTTCTGCAATGAGATAAAAATTCATGTCGGAATTGAAAAAATCGTAAAAAACAGAAATCGGTGTGTAATTATTTTGCAAAATAAATAAATAAATAAAAATGCTAACAGACATTTTTGCATCTATTTACTAACCAAAATAGTTTACTATTTTAAAAAACCCGGACTAAGATAAAAGTTATAAATTTTTAAAATTATAACTGCAATAAGATGAAATTTTTTGGCGGAATTTAAAAAATTCTAAAAAATTGAAATCGTTGTGATAATTTTAAAACTTGGGGCATTCAAGTGTGATTATTTCGAAATCTGGGGTAAAAGTGTTTGAAGATTTTTTTTTTAATAACGAAGCAGAATCTTAGTAATTTTTCATTTTGTAAAATCATCAGATATCGTCAAAATTGCATATTTTTTAAGTCCGAGATTCCATTTTATTTAATTCACAAATTCCAAGTCCATGATTAGATGTTTATATTTATGACATTAAAATAAAGCTGATATAGTGTATTGCAAAAACGAATTTGAATTTTTTTTTGTAAAACCATTTAGAAAACATCAAAATCGCATGTTTTGCCTTAAAAAAATTAATTTTGATTTTTGGAATGTCATGTTAGATTGTCATGTGATCTAAAGCTTAAAACATAGCCAATTTATATTTATTCGCAAACGTATAAAACAATTCTTTTGAAACCCGTGAAAATTGTAGTTTCTCGAAAATCGCGATTTTCATGTTTGAAATTGCACAACTTTTGAATACGTATTTGGATAATTTAAACGTCAATGTGTAGCTACTTTAGTAGGTTGTAAAAAAAAATCATCTAAAATCAGCGAGAAAGCGCCAAAATTGTCTGTTTTGAAGTTCGAGGACTCGAAAGTCGTGATTCTGTTTTTTTCTTTAAATCACACAACTTCCGATCACATTTTTCAATTGTTTTTTTTACATGAAGCTAATAAAGTAAGGTTTTAAAAATGAATCAGAAAATATTCCTGTAAAATCATTTAAAAAATCGTCAAAATCGCATGATTTTCAAGTTTTTAATTTTTGAAATTGCACAACTGTTGTTAGATTGTTATGTGATTTGAAGGTAAAAAAAACAAAGCCAATTTAAATTCATTCACTAACATATAAAATAAATTCTTTTAAAATCCTTTGCGGTTTCTCGAAAATTGCGATTTTGATGTTCAAAATTGCACAACTTTTGAACTTTGGATTTTGATCATTTAAACGTCAATATATAGCTAATTTAGTAGGTTGTAAAAACGCGTTAGAAAATGTTCATGTGAAATCAATGAGAAAACGCCAAAATTGTTTGTTTTGAAGTTCCAAACCTCGAAAATCGTGATTCTGTTTTTTTTTAATGACACAACTCCCGAGCACATTTTTTAATTTTTTTACGTGGGACCCTAAATTGGAGCTAATAACATAGGTTTCAAAAACGAATCAGAAAATGTTCTTGTAAAATCATTAAAAACGTCAAAAGCGCATGTTTTCCAAGTTTTTGATTTTTGAAATTGCACAACTATCGAATGTGCTGTTAGATTGTTATGTGATCTGAAGGTTAAAAAAACACAGAGCCAATTTAAATTCATTCACAAACATATAAAACAAATTCTTTTTAAATCCGCGAAAATTGGGTTTTTCGAAAATTGCGATTTTGATGTTTGAAATTGCACAACTTTTGAATACGTTATAGGATTTCGATAAAGTCAATGTGTAGCTACTGTAGTAGGTTGTAAAAACATGTTTGAAAATGTTCATGTGAAGTCAGTGAGAAAACGCCAAAATTGTCCGTTTTGAAGTCTCAGGCCTCGAAAATCATGATTCTGTTTTTCAAAATTACACAACTTCCGAGCACATTTTTTGATTTTCTTACGACGTTAAAATGAAGCTAATAAAGTAGATTATAAAAACTAATCAGGAGATGTTCTTGTAAAATCATTAAAAAACGTCAAATTGCACATTTTTCACACCTCGAAAATTTGTTTTTTTTTTAAATTAACACAACTTCGGAGCAAATTACTTGATTGTTTTACTTAGGGCGTTAAAATTAAGCTAATAAAGTAGATTTCAAAAAGGAATTAGGAAATGTTCTTGAAGAATAATTAAAAAACGTAAAAATCGCATGTTTTTCAAGTCCTGTTCTTCAAAAATTGTATTTTTGATTTTTGAAATTGCACAAGTATCGAATGTGTTATCAGATTGTGATGATACAAACGTTAATATGTAGCCAATAAAGTATGATTTAAAATGTATCAACAAACTTTCTAGTGAAATCATTAAAAAACGTCAAAATCGCATGTTTTTCAAGTCCTGTGTTTCAAAAACTGTATTTTTGATTTTTGAAATTGCACAAGTATCGAATGTGTTATCAGATTGTGATGATACAAACGGTAATATGTAGCCAATAAAGTATGATTTAAAAATGTATCAACAAACTTTCTAGCGAAATCATAAAAAACGTCAAAATCGCATGTTTTTCAAGTCCTGTGCTTCAAAAATTGTATTTTTGATTTTTGAAATTGCACAAGTATCGAATGTGTTATCAGATTGTGATGATACAAACGGTAATATGTAGCTAATAAAGTATGATTTAAAAATGTATCAACAAAATTTCTAGCGAAATCATTAAAAAAACGTCAAAATCGCATGTTTTTCAAGTCCTGTGCTTCAATAATTGTATTTTTGATTTTTGAAATTGCACAAGTATCGAATGTATTATCAGATTGTGATGATACAAACGGTAATATGTAGCCAATAAAGTATGATATAAAAATGTATCAACAAACTTTCTAGTGAAATCATTAAAAAAAGTCAAAATCGCATGTTTTTCAAGTCCTGTGCTTCAAAAATTGTATTTTTGATTTTTGAAATTGCACAAGTATCGAATGTGTTATCAGATTGTGATGATACAAACGGTAATATGTAGCTAATAAAGTATGATTTAAAATGTATCAACAAATTTTCTAGTGAAATCATTAAAAAACGTCAAAATCGCATGTTTTTCAAGTCCTGTGTTTCAAAAACTGTATTTTTGATTTTTGAAATTGCACAAGTATCGAATGTGTTATCAGATTGTGATGATACAAACGGTAATATGTAGCCAATAAAGTATGATTTAAAAATGTATCAACAAACTTTCTAGCGAAATCATAAAAAACGTCAAAATCGCATGTTTTTCAAGTCCTGTGCTTCAAAAATTGTATTTTTGATTTTTGAAATTGCACAAGTATCGAATGTGTTATCAGATTGTGATGATACAAACGGTAATATGTAGCTAATAAAGTATGATTTAAAAATGTATCAACAAAATTTCTAGCGAAATCATTAAAAAAACGTCAAAATCGCATGGTTTTCAAGTTCTGTGCTTCAAAAATTGTATTTTTGATTTTTGAAATTGCACAAGTATCGAATGTATTATCAGATTGTGATGATACAAACGGTAATATGTAGCCAATAAAGTATGATATAAAAATGTATCAACAAACTTTCTAGTGAAATCATTAAAAAAAGTCAAAATCGCATGTTTTTCAAGTCCTGTGCTTCAAAAATTGTATCTTTGATTTTTGAAATTGCACAAGTATCGATTGTGATGATACAAACATTAATATGTAGCCAATAAAGTATGATTTAAAATGTATCAACAAACTTTCTAGCGAGATCATTAAAATACGTCAAAATCGCATGTTTTTCAAGTCCTCTGCTTCAAAAAATGTATTTTTGATTTTTGAAATTGCACAAGTATCGAATATGTTATCAGATTGTGATAATACAAACGGTAATATGTAGCCAATAAAGTATGATTTAAAAATGTATCAACAAACTTTCTAGTGAAATCATTGAATAATGTCAAATTTGATTTTTTTTTCAAGTCGTGTTCGTAATTTTGATTTTTGAAATTGCACGATTATCGAACGTGCTGATAAATTGTCTTGTGACCTAAAGGTTAAAAAATAGCCAATAAATTAAGAACGTTTTAAGAAGTTCCTATTTAAAAGTGGAATCCTCTGCGACCGTACAGTTTGCAAACCCATAAGACCTTGAACAGGGCAGGGCAAATTTTCCGTATTAATCCTTCCTAAAGGCACACGATATTTTGTAATTTTTTAAGAAAACTTTAGAAGAATTTCGCAACACATTCCTACTTCCTCAATCATTCCTTTTATTGGATTTCAAGTAATTGGTGCAATTATTTAAGAATTATTGTTTTGGATTTCTAGATCGCATAATGGTCATCCCCAAATTTGCTAGTTTTGTTTCAATAGTTTGGTACGCCTGGGCCACTCGCCCGAGCCGTGTACGGAAATTTAATGCTCTCTAAAATGGATTTTATAGTGTATTATCTTTACAGGCCGTTCTTTCCTAAAAACATTTGATCTATTTTCGAAAGCTTTTTATACTTGAGTCAATAACCCAGTCAAAACATTTTGCGTAATTGGAGAGAAAATTAAGGCCACATTTATGTGTTACACTTACGTCCGTATATACAAGTTACAAGAATTATATTTTCGATCCTTTACACATTTACACTTCTACATACTTACGAACACGCGCACGCACCTAAAAGATTATTTATAAACCTCTCGAATATATTATTTACAAATCGAAAAGGATTTATAGTTTTCTCAAAATCGAATTTTGACGTGCATTAGCGTGTTTCGAGTGAAGGGCAATTGCTCTTGTATGTCATTTGATCGTTAGCTCGCAGTTGCGTTGTTGGGGTTTCAAGTGAGAATATTGAAGGAGGTGCAGTTCGTCGAGAGATGACTTTAAAACCTTCTTGATAGCAAGCTTCTTATATTTCCTTGGGCTTGCGGTGTTGAGGTTTCAGATGCGAATTTTGAAGGAGGTGTAGTTCCTGGAGAGATGACTTTAAAACCTTCTTGATACCAAGCTTCTTATATTTCCTGGAATTTTGAGCGAGATGCAGTTCCTCAAGAAATTACTTTAAAAGCCCAAGAAGTTACTTTTGAATATTGCACAATGGAGGAATTAAGTAGTCTTATACAGTTTTCTGTTAGATCATTTTTTGAGCAAAAATAGTATATTGTTTTATTAGGAGTAGAAGTGACACTTTTTGTGGCGAGTTTTGATGTTCGCGCGATAGAGATATCTACTAGAGATATGACTCAATTGACTCGATCAAAAATTAAAACCCCCGTTAAAAATATTTACGACATAATCTTCGCTTGTAGTTCCTACCAACGTACCAATGAAAATTTCTGGTTTTAGAGCCCGAAATTTATCAGTGTATCAATCCACCACAGTATCTTCTACTGTTTGACTGTACCACCGATTCATCTAAACAATTACAAGAAAACGCGTGGGCGGGTTTAAGCCGATTGTGAAGTTTTGTGGAAAAAGTGCGTAAACTTAATATTTTGGTGGGTTTCGGGCACGATTCTGACAGGCCGCGTCTTGAGGTATTTCCAGACATCTAAAAATAAGTCACATGCAGCCGCTCCCGTCTCGGCTTTAAACAGGAAAATTATTATATTTCATAATACGAAATTCACACAATGGGATTTTCGAGTGGAGGAGAGCCTCTCCGGAGTGCCACCGCTGAAAAAATAAACGGAACTCCGAGGCGCGGTGTATCATTTATTTATGACTGATGGAACTGAATGTTTGTATAATATGCTTAAATAAATACACACACCAGTGAGGTAATTTATTTCGGACGGTGATTATCTTTTTATGTAATTACATAAATATTAATGCCATGAGTGCTTGCTACTGTCCTGTTTCGGTGTGGTCTTTCATATAACAAGTTAAAGCGATTTTACACGAATTTTTATTTGAAAACACTTAGCGAAGTTTGAACCATGTCTGGCATCATTGTTGTTGTCTGTGCAATATTAATTTATTCCATAGGTCACCAATAACTCATTCTTTGAAAATTCATGAAAATCTGAAAATACGCCCCTTTTGGTTTTTGAGTTATTTCAAGTTGATCCAACTGGAGCTGATTTTGAAGGCAAAACTTGACATCGGGCGGGATTACGTTAAAATCCCTTGGTGGATCAGCACCAAAATTAGTGTTGAGATCCCTAATAGGTCATTCTTAAAAAATACATGAAAATCTGAAAATACGTTTTTTTTAGTTTTTGAGTTATTCCAAGTTGATCCAACTGGGACTGATTTTGAAGGCAAAACTTAACATCGGGCGGGATTACGTTAAAATTCCTTGGTGGATCAGCACCAAAATTGGTGTTAAGATCAATAATAAGTCATTCTTTAAAAATACATGAAAATCCGAAAATACGCCCCTTTTGGTTTTTGAGTTATTTCAAGTTGATCCACCTGGGGCTCATTTTGAAGGCAAAACTTAACATCGGGCGGTATTACGTTAAAATCCCTTGGTGGATCAGCATCAAAATTGGTGTTGAGATCACTAATAGGTCATTCTTTAAAAATACATTAAAATCTGAAAATACGCCACTTTTAGTTTTTGAGTTATTTCAAGTTGATCAAACTGGGGCTGATTTTGAAGGCAAAACTTAACATCGAGCGGGATTACGTTAAAATCCCTTGGTGGATTAGCACCAAAATTGGTGTTGAGATCCCTAATAGCTCATTCTTTAAAAATACATTAAAATCTGAAAATACGCCTCTTTTAGTTTTTGAGTTATTTCAAGTTGATCCTGCTGGGGCTGATTTTGAAGAAAATACTTAACATCGGGTGGGATTATGTTAAAATCCCTCGGTGGATCTGCACCAAAATTGGTTAATTATTTTATATTATGAACAAAATTAATGTACGTTGTGAATATAGTTGCCTACTATTAAAAATTCAAATAAAGATTGTTTCACACTAGACAAAAAAAGTCCTTTTTTTGTGGTCGCAACTGTACATTGAATTTTGCAGTTTCCATTTTCGTTAAAAAAATTAGTAATTTAAATTTAAACGGTTATTTACAACCAAAAATAAAAAAGTTCTGAACATCTGAGCCGCTGAATCTCCAGCAGAAATGTTCCAGAATCTTAATGGCTTGTTTTATCTAAATAATTGTTGATCGCACAGGATTTAATGTATTGTTCTAATGGATAATTAGTTGCTATTGGTTTTAAATAGGGCTGTGCAAAATAATCGATTAATCGGTTGTTTGATTATTACTCGAAAAATAATTAATTAATCGGTAGTTTGATTAATTGATTAATCTGATAATTTGATTAATCGATTAATTCGATCGTTTGATTAATCGTCTTTTAATTATTGAATTGATCATTTGACTAATCGATTTGTTCAATCGAACAATTTTTGTTGAATATTTTCTGTTTGTGAATGAATGTAGGTAAAACTTTATTTTTTCTGTTTGTGAATGAATGGTAAAATATGCCTTTTTAACATGTAATATGATCCATTTTGACTATTAAAGTATGCCATTTTTAAAAGGTAAAATATGCCAATTTTCATTGGTTAAATATGCCATTTTTAACAGGTAAAATATATCAATTTTCATTGGTAAAACATGCCATTTTTAACAGGTAAAATATGCCAATTTTCATTGGTAAAAATTGCCATTTTTAACAGGTAAAATATGCCAATTTTGATTTGTAACAATTGCCATTTTCAACAGTTAAAATATGCCAATTTTCATTGGTTAAACATGCCATTTTTAACAGGTAAAATATGCCAATTTTCTTTTGTAAAAATTGCCATTTTTAACAGGTAAAATATGCCAATTTTCATTTGTAAAAATTGCCATTTTAAACAGGTAAAATATGCTAATTTTCATTTGTAAAAATTGCCATTTTGAACAGATAAAATATGCCAATTTCCATTGGTAAAACATGCCATTTTTAACAGGTAAAATATGCCAATTTTGATTTGTAAAAATTGCCATTTTCAGCAGGTAAAATATGCAAATTTTCATTGGTTAAACATGCCATTTTTAACAGGTAAAATATGCCAATTTTCATTTGTAAAAATTGCCATTTTGAACAGGTAAAATATGCCAATTTTCGTTTGTAAAAATTTCCATTTTCAACAGGTAAAATATGCCAATTTCCATTGGTAAAACATGCCATTTTTAACAGGTAAAATATGCCAATTTTGATTTGTAAAAATTGCCATTTTTAACAGGTAAAATATGCCAATTTTCATTGGTTTAACATGCCATTTTTAACAGGTAAAATATGCCAATTTTCATTTGTAAAAATTGCCATTTTGAACAGGTAAAATATGCCAATTTTCATTTGTAAAAATTGCCATTTTGAACAGGTAAAATATGCCAATTTTCATTGGTAAAACATGCCATTTTTAACAGGTAAAATATGCCAATTTTCATTTGTAAAAATTGCCATTTTGAACAGGTAAAATATGCCAATTTTCATTGGTTTAACATGCCATTTTTAACAGGTAAAATATGCCAATTTTCATTGGTTAAACATGCCATTTTTAACAGGTAAAATATGCCAATTTTCTTTTGTAAAAATTGCCATTTTTAACAGGTAAAATATGCCAATTTTCATTTGTAAAAATTGCCATTTTGAACAGGTAAAATATGCTAATTTTCATTTGTAAAAATTGCCATTTTGAACAGGTAAAATATGCCAATTTCCATTGGTAAAACATGCCATTTCCAACAGATAAAATATGCCAATTTTCATTGGTTAAATATGTCATTTTTAACAGATAAAATATATCAATTTTCATTGGTAAAACATGCCATTTTAACAGGTAAAATATGCCAATTTTCATTTGTAAAAATTGCCATTTTGAACAGGTAAAATATGCCAATTTTCATTTGTAAAAATTGCCATTTTCAACAGGTAAAATATGCCAATTTCCATTGGTAAAACATGCCATTTTTAACAGGTAAAATATGCCAATTTTGATTTGTAAAAATTGCCATTTTCAACAGGTAAAATATGCAAATTTTCATTGGTTAAACATGCCATTTTTAACAGGTAAAATATGCCAATTTTCATTTGTAAAAATTGCCATTTTGAACAGGTAAAATATGCCAATTTTCGTTTGTAAAAATTGCCATTTTCAACAGGTAAAATATGCCAATTTCCATTGGTAAAACAAGCCATTTTTAACAGGTAAAATATGCCAATTTTGATTTGTAAAAATTGCCATTTTCAACAGGTAAAATATGCCAATTTTCATTGGTTTAACATGCCATTTTTAACAGGTAAAATATGCCAATTTTCATTTGTAAAAATTGCCATTTTGAACAGGTAAAATATGCCAATTTCCATTGGTAAAACATGCCATTTTTAACAGGTAAAATATGCCAATTTTCATTGGTTTAACATGCCATTTTTAACAGGTAAAATATGTCAATTTTCATTGGTTTAACATGCCATTTTTAACAGGTAAAATATGCCAATTTTCATTGGTAAAACATGCCATTTTTAACACGTAAAATATGCCAATTTTAATTGGTAAAACATGCCAATATTAACAGATAAAATATACCAATTCTCATTGGTGAAACCTACCATTTTTGACTGGATAAATATGCCTTTTTCAAGAGGAGAAATGTCCCTTTTTAACTTTTAAAATCTGCCGCTTTTGACCTGTAAAATATACCACTTTTGACTATTAAACAATGCCTGTTTTGACAGGTAAAATATGCCATTTTTGACTATTAAAATATGCTATTTTTGACTGGCCAAATATGTTAATTCTCACTGATAAAACATGCAATTTTTGACTAAATTGATTTGCCATTTTTTTTTTAGAAGAAATATCCCTTTTTAATATTTGCTAATTTTGGCCTGTAAAATATGCCACTTTTGACTATTAAACAATGATATATGCCATTTTTGACTTGTAAAATATGACACTTAAATTTTTAAATATGCTATTTTAGCTATACAAATATGTCACTTTTAACCAGTGGCGGCTCGTGGAACATTTTGATGGTAGATTAGCTTGCAATACATTTTTTGTAGAATTACGAACAGCTTAAATATTTATATATTATCTCTAAAAAACGATAAATAAATTAAATAAAGACGAAAAATAGCCTGCATATATATAAATGTTCAATCTCTTCGTAACTCTGCAAAATTACGTTTTGCAAAGTTAATTCAACTTCTACGTATAAAAATGTGTATTTAAAACGGCGAACAAAAAAATTTGCAAGTGGATAAAAATTTATTTACCTTCACCATGACAACGATCTTTATATTAACAATTTTCGTAAACAGCTAACTTCAGTTGAACTCTGACAGTTCGTGCCGGTTCTGCATATCTCTGCTGAGAAACATAATTGAAAACCTTTGGATTTTTCCATCTCATTTCATTCTCGAAACTTGTATCGACTCAAAAAAATTAAATTTATCCGGTCTAATTCTAACCTCTTGTGGTATTACCACTGACTAAAAACAAATACCTTATTGTAATTTAATTTGTTTGGTCTTACCTGATCACTTTGCTGAAAGAATTTGACGAATTTGGTGATCCGTTCATGTGTTCAATCCTCTGAAAACCAAAAAAAAACATTTTGGTCCTACCTACATCTTTCGGATGAATGCAAGACTTTGCAGAAAGAATTTAATAAATAAGGTCATCAGTTCAAGAGTTATCCTCAAAAACAAAACAAAAAATACAATTGAAGACGAATTAATTTTTTGGCTATCTACATTTATCCGACGAGTACAACACATTTCTGGACGTATTTTTATAATCTGCTATTTTGTTCAAGAGTTATCTTCTCAAAACCATAAAACAATTGAAGAACGAATTTAATTTGTCTATCTTTTATACATTTATTCGGTGAGTGCGATGCTTTTCTGGAAGAATTTTCAATATCGATTTTCAAGAATTATCCTCAAAAACTAGAGAACATTTGAACAATTCTTTTTTTTGTCTTATCAGCTGGAAGAATTTGACAAATTTGGTCATCCTTTCAATTTTTTTGATCATGTCTACATCTTTCGGATGAAAGCAACACTTTGCTGAAAGAATTTTCAAAATCTGCCTTTTCGTTCAAGAATTATCCTCAAATAAGAGAAAACAATTGAACTACAAATTTAACCGTTTTTGGTCGTATCCAGTAGCGTATGGACACCACCGCGGGTCTAGGTTTCAAATAGTCGAATTTTTAACTGTCCAGAAATAGTCACTTAGAAATGTCAGAAATGGTTAGCATGGTGATTTTTAATTGCCCGAAATAGTAATTTTCAACTATCAAACTAGTGATTTTCTACCGTTAAAAAAAAATTTCAACTATCAAACTAGTGATTTTCTACCGTTAAAAAATGATGATTTTTAGCTGTAGAAAATTGTGATGTTCAACTGTCCAAGAAGATGGTTTAGACTGTCAAAATGGTGATCTTCACCTGTCAAAAATAGTGATTTTCAACTATCTAAAATGGTGACTTTTAACTCTTAAAATGAAGGGTTTCTAACTGTCAAAAAAGAGTGATTTTCAACTGCCAAAAAGTGATTTTCAACTATCAAAAATAGTGATTTTCAACTATCAAAAATAGTGATTTTCAACTGTCTAAAATGGCGGCTTTTAACTCTCAAAATGGGGGGTTTGTAACTGTCAAAAACGAGTGATTTTCAACTGTCAAAAAATGTTATTTTTAACTCTCAAATGTAGTGATTTGTAACTGCCAATGTAGTGATTTTTCCACTGCCTGAAATAGAGACATTCAACTGTCTAAAATGGCGGCTTTTATAACTGCATAACTGTCAAAAACTAGTGATTTTCAACTGTCAAAAAAATGTAATTTTCAATTGTCAAATATAGTGATTTGTAACTACCGATATAGTTATCTTTCCACTGCCTGAAATAGAGACATTCAACTGTTTAAAATGGCGGCTTTCAACTCCCAAAATGGAGATTTATAACTGTCAAAAAGTAATGATTTTCAACTATAAAAAAAAATGTGATTTTCTACTGTCAGATGTAGTGATTTGCAACTGTCAATGTAGTGATTTTTCCATTGCTTGAAATAAAGACATTCAACTGCTAAAAATAGTGATCTTTCACTGCCAAATGTAGCGACTTAAATAGTGATTTTTCAACTGTTTTTCAATAGTGATTTCCAACCGTCAAATCTAGTAATTTTCAACTTTGTGAAATAGAGATGTTCAACTATCAAAAATAGTTCTTTTCAACTGTCAAACAAAGTGATTTCAACCGCCAAAAATAATGCTTTTTAATTGACAAAAATAGCGATCTTTTACTGTCTACTGAAGTGACTTTCAACTCAAAAATAGTTATTTTCAACTGTCGAATAAAGCGATTTTCAACGGTCAAATATAGTGATTTGTAACTGCCGATATAGTGATCTTTCCAATGCCTGAAATAGAGACATTCAACTGTCTAAAATGACGTCTTTCAACTCCCAAAATAGGGATTTATAACTGTCAAAAACTAATGATTTCCAACTGTCAAAAAAATGTGATTTTCTACTGTCAAATGTAGTGATTTCTAACTGTCAATGTAGTGATTTTTTCACTGCCTGGAATAAAGACATTCAACTGCTAAAAATGGTGATCTTTTACCGTCAAATGTAGTGACTTTCAACTGAAAAATAATGATTTTTCAACTCCGTCAAATATAGTAATTTTCAACTTTGTGAAATAGAGATGTTCAGCTATCAAAAATAGTTCTTTTCAACTGTCAAACAAAGTGATTTCAACCGACAAAAATAGTGCCTTTTAACTGACAAAAATAGCGATCTTTTACTGTCTACTAAAGTGACTTTCAACTCAAAAATAGTTGTTTTCAACTGTCGAAGATAGCGATTTTCAACGGTCAAATATAGTGATTTTTAACTGTCAAATATAGTAATTTGCAACCGCCAAATATAATCATTTTCAACTTCCTGAAATATAGACGTGCAACTATTAAAAATATGTCTTTTCAACTGTCAAAAATAGCGATTTTAACCGTCTAAAAAAGTGCTTTTTGGCTGTCGAAAATAGTGACATTGAACTGTCAAAAATCTTGATTTTCAACTGACAAACAGTAGAAACTCACTATTTTCGAGAGTATAACATCACCATTTTGAGAGTTGAAATCTCCAGAGAATGAAAATCGCATGTTTGAGTACTGAAAGTCACTACTTTCGACTATTGAAAATGCACATAGTTCTCAAATAGGTTAGACCATGTTGTAGTGACAGAAATGAATGAAAACTGAAAAAAAAATACACTAGGCTACTGCTAACACTTATATCTAACAGTAAAAAAAAATATAACATACCTGGAAGTTATGTAAAACACTTTCTCTACATTCAAATACTGCGAAAATAAAGCCGACACGAGTAGAACAAACAAATTATTTAAAGTAGAACATTAGACCCTTTACTTAGTAAAACTTGATATGGTCCCATTAGAGAACAGTATGCTATAGAGCAGCGCTGTCCAACTGGCGGCCCGCGGGCCGCATCCGGCCCGCGAAGCTTTTTTTTACGGCCCGCGAGTTATAGTAAACTGTACATCAAATTTTGACTGACCCATTCATTGCATCTAGTCAAAATTTAGAAACAGCTTGACTCTTGAAAATATAATTAGAGTTGCCACTACAAACATTTATATGGACATTATTTACCTATCCTTTTCGGCCCGCGAAATATTTGCTAAAGAAAAAATGGCCCGCTGGCTAAGAGAAGTTGGACAGCGCTGCTATAGAGGGTTAATTTAATAATTTCAACTTATACAAAAAAACTACAAAACATCAAATATGTAAACCAACACACAATACATGTACATAAAAAAAATATTTTTTTCGCGTTTTTGCATTAAAACTTTTTTATAAAATTCTATAAATCCAAGTCTCTTCCTATTACGTTTCCTATTAAAATTAAAGCTAAATTAGATCGCCTTGGTTCATAGTATTCCGTAAGTTGGTCAAAAAGAGAAAACATTTTTCTTCATCTGAAATAATGTGATGATTTCTTCTTTCACCGAAAAACAATTTTGTCTCTTTTTTTTAATTTGTAGACGTATCCTACGATTTTTCCAGTTTTATGGCCTCGGTTTTGACCACTTTTGCAATTAAAAACGTATTCATCACTTTGTTTTTTGAAAAAAAAAATCTATTTTCGTAAGTTTTTAAATTTTTTCAGCGGCATCTTTTGTTTGTTTGCGTTTAGCAGCGCCTGTTTGTAACTACTATATTACAATTAATTGTAACTCAATGTACAACAAATGTTGCATTGGATTGGGATACAAACGCGTTGCGATTTTTCTCTTTTCATTAGACTTTCGCAGGCACCGCTTAAAATGACCAATCGGTACTTTCAGAATTGATAAAAAAATTCTTGCTGAGCTTGAAATTGGAGGTGGTGCCATGGCTCCTTGGCTCTAGGTAACGAGCCGCCCATGCTTTTAACTTTATACCATATTTGACTGCTAAAATATGTTAGTTTTTACTGTTAAAATATGCTACTTTTGTCTCGTAAAATATATATCATTTTAACTTTTTAAATATGCTATTATAATCGATCAATCGATTGTATGAATATTACTCCGAAAATAATCAATTAATCGATCATTTGTATAATCGATTAATCGATTATTTGATTAATTGATTATTTAATAATTTGATTCATCGATCATCTAATTATTTGATTCATCGATCATTTGATCTATCGATATAATCGATTATTAAAAATAATCTATTACTCATTTCCATAATCGAACACCCCTAGTTATAAGTTATAATTCCTTTGGATTTGTTAACGTTTCGCAAAATTTGGTAAAACGATTAAAACGTTACCCGGAGAATCGCTTTGATGTGGAAACCGCAACCTCCGCCGATGTCAACACTATCAACACACACAATTCGAGTGCGGAAAATAATTGCAATTGCATTTGCATTTCTCGGCGGGTCCTTAATGATCCCGAGTGTCGCAAAAACATATGCGCCGAAGGTTGATCCAGCACATTACCACTCGGACAGATTAGAATTTCGTGCCGCATTCATCCCGATAGATTTCTATTTCGTAACGGCCATCATGCGTAATTAATTTTCGCGAAAGCAGACCGAAAAATATCAATATTTATAAAACGAAAACCAGAACCGCGAGATATGCCCATTTACAAAAGTGTTACTCTCTTTGTCAGTGCTCGCCTCTGCTGCGGCTCCCTCATTAAGTCACTTGATCCTATTGTCTCTCTCTCCTATCTTCGTCATATAAATTTAATTAGACGTTTGTTTTTTTTTGTTGTTGTATTCTTCATTCTGCTTACAGGCCGAGACGCTAATAAATATTTATAAATATGCGCTATTTCGGAATGATGAAGAAATTACTCACTTCATGTACGTAAATAGTTTCCTATAGAGTGTGAGAATACACTTTTAGTTGGTTGGCTTTCTCACAATGCCTTATACAGGGATATCTTTATTTGGATTATTTAAAATACAAGCGTTTCAATGGAAATGTATTGGGGAGATTGAACGATTGAACTCTATTAAGTGAAGTAAACAATAGGTTAATGTGATCTAATCTGTAATTTTATACAAATATCAATTTTATTACACTGCGATATTTAATTTTTTTTTTGGTCCTGAATCAATTTGTAACAAGCGCAACCACAGTACAAAAGCTTCAGAAAATAATTGCAAAGAGAGGTTAAAAACAAATATCTAAAACAACATCCGCAGAACGAGGGGTTCTTGTTGTTACAGTTTGCAAGCGCAACTGGCAACACAGTCCTTCCATTTCCCAGATTTCAACAACAGGACTATATGTTAAGAGATGCTTCACCAGGAGCAGAAGCTGTCACACATAACAGGTGAACAAGTACCAATTTTAAGTCTTTTAAGATTTTGAACGCTTCCGATAGCTCTGCTAGGCAGGTTACCGGGAGACACCACGTGGAGGTGAAAGTAGCTCTTGTCATCAGATCTGACATCAGCATGCCCCAAAGGCTAGATGTGGCTAATACTTGTATCACATTAGCAGAATGTTGCCGTTCTTCATGTGCACCCCAAAGCACCAAAGACCGAACTGGACAGCAGCAAATGATAGGCATGCATTAGACCACCTCTGCCACTAAGGCTTTCCTTGAGCCTCTCTGCATCGGGATTTTTTATTAGCCCGATGCTGGTGGATTCCCTCTATTATTATATTCCGACAGTACCTGTCTGTGGACATCCCAGTTGCCTGTTTTCTTTGCACTATTGAAAGTTTTCCTGGTTGCATCTTAAGGCGCCTAAATCCTTGTTTCACCAAGACACGTCTCTAGAAGGAGATCTCTTTTGCGGACGTCTGTAAGATGGATTTTTTGAGGCAGCTAGAAACTCTTCTGTGCTTTGAATGTCGAGGTTAGAGATCGTCAGTTTCCACACTCTGTAGAGGCTTCTTTGGGCGCATCTTCCTTTATGAAAAAAAAAAGAAAACTTTAAATGTTTTTACTGGAAATAAAACAGGAAGCATCAAAAATTAATGTTTACATTTTTTTAAATAAAATTCTGTCAAGCTTCTATCTGTTCTTGCAGCTATGTCCAACTGTCAAAATCACTTTATGACATACCATTCTTTAATTTTTGCTAAGAAAACTTTAAATGTTCTTACTGGAAATGAAACAGGAAGCATCAAGAGTTAATGTTTACCTAAAAATTATACATTGTTTTTAAATAAAATTCTGTCAAGCTTCTATCTGTTATTGCAGCTATGTACAACTGTCAAAATCACTTTATAACATGCCATTCTTTAATTTTTCGAAAGAAAACTTTAAATGTTTTTACTGGAAATGAAACAGGAAGCATCGAAAATTAATGTTTAACTAAAAATATTACATTTTTTTAAATAAAATTCTGTCAAGCTTCTATCTGTTCTTGCAGCTTCGTGCAACTGTCAAAATCACTTTATGACATACCATTCTTTAATTTTTCCAAAGAAAACTTTAATTTTTTTTATTGAAAATGAAACTGGAAGCATCAAAAGTTAATGTTTAGCTGATAATATTGCATTTTTTTAAATAAAATTCTGTCAAGCTTCTATCTGTTATTGTAGCCATGCGCAATTGTCAAAATCACTTTGTGACATACCATTCTTTAATTTCTCCAAAGAAAACTTTAAATGTTTTTATTGGAAATTAAATAGGAAGCATCAAAATTTGCATTATTTAAATAAAATTCTGTCAAACTTCTATCTGTTCTTGTAGCAATGTACAACTGTCAAAATCACTTTGTGACATATCATTCTTTAATTTTTCCAAAGAAAACTTTAAATGTTTTTACTGGAAATAAAACAGGAAGCATCAAAAGTTAATGTTTAACTAAAAATATTAAATTTTTTTAAATAAAATTCTGTTGAACTTCTATCTGTTCCTGCAATTATGTGTAACTGTCAAAATCACTTTGTGATATGCAATTCTTTAATTTTTCCATAGAAAACTTTAAATGTTTTTACTGGAAATGAAACTGGAAGCATCAAAAGTTAATGTTTAACTAAAAATTATACATTTTTTAAAATAAAATTCTGTCAAACTTCTATCTGTTATTGCAGCTATACCCAACTGTCAAAATCACTTTGTGACATATCTTTCTTTAATTTTTCCAAAGAAAACTTTAAATGTTTTTATTAGAAATTAAACAGGAAGCATCAAATGTTACATTTTTTAAAATAAAATACTGTCAAATTTCTATCTCTTATTGCAGCTATGTGCAACTGTCAAAATCACTTTGTAACATGCCATTCTATAATTTTTCGAAAGAAAACTTAAAATTTTTTTACTGAAAATGAAACTGGACGCATCATTACCTCTATCCAGAGTAAATGTTTAAAAAACAAATTATACATTTTTTAAAATAAAATTCTGCCAAACTTCTATCTGTTCTTGCAGCTATGTGCAACTGTCAAAATCACTTTATGACATACCATTCTTTAATTTGTTTAAAGAAAACTTTAAATGTTTTTATTGGAAATTAAACAGGAAGCATCAAAAGTTACATTTTTTAAAATAAAATTCTGTCAAACTTGTATCTCTTATTGCAGCTATGTACAACTGTCAAAATCATTTTGTGACATTCCATTCTTTAATTTTTCCAAAGAAAACTTTAAATGTTTTTATTGGAAGTTAGACAGGAAGCATCTAAAGTTACATTTTTTTAAATAAAATTCTGTCAAACTACTATCTCTTATTGCAGCTGTGTACAACTGTCAAAATCATTTTGTGACATACCATTCTTTAATTTTTCCAAAGAAAACTTTAAATGTTTTTATTGGAAGTTAGACAGGAAGCATCTAAAGTTACATTTTTTTAAATAAAATTCTGTCAAACTACTATCTCTTATTGCAGCTGTGTACAACTGTCAAAATCACTTTGTGACATACCATTCTTTAATTTTTCCAAAGAAAACTTTAAATGTTTTTATTGGAAATTAAACAGGAAGCATCAAAAGTTACATTTTTAAAATAAAATTCTGTCAAACTTCTATCTCTTATTGCAGCTATGTACAACTGTCAAAATCACTTTGTCACATACCATTCTTTAATTTCTCCAAACAAAACTTTTAATGTTTTTTGGAAATGAAACTGGACGCATCATTACCTCTATCCAGAGTAAATGTTTAAAAAACAAATTATACATTTTTTAAAATAAAATTCTGCCAAACTTCTATCTGTTCTTGCAGCTATGTGCAACTGTCAAAATCACTTTATGACATACCATTCTTTAATTTCTTTAAAGAAAACTTTAAATGTTTTTATTGGAAATTAAACAGGAAGTATCAAAAGTTACATTTTTTAAAATAAAATTCTGTCAAACTTGTATCTCTTATTGCAGCTATGTACAACTGTCAAAATCATTTTGTGACATTCCATTCTTTAATTTTTCCAAAGAAAACTTTAAATGTTTTTATTGGAAGTTAGACAGGAAGCATCTAAAGTTACATTTTTTTAAATAAAATTCTGTCAAACTACTATCTCTTATTGCAGCTGTGTACAACTGTCAAAATCATTTTGTGACATACCATTCTTTAATTTTTCCAAAGAAAACTTTAAATGTTTTTATTGGAAGTTAGACAGGAAGCATCTAAAGTTACATTTTTTTAAATAAAATTCTGTCAAACTACTATCTCTTATTGCAGCTGTGTACAACTGTCAAAATCACTTTGTGACATACCATTCTTTAATTTTTCCAAAGAAAACTTTAAATGTTTTTATTGGAAATTAAACAGGAAGCATCAAAAGTTACATTTTTAAAATAAAATTCTGTCAAACTTCTATCTCTTATTGCAGCTATGTACTACTGTCAAAATCACTTTGTCACATACCATTCTTTAATTTCTCCAAACAAAACTTTTAATGTTTTTTGGAAATGAAACTGGACGCATCATTACCTCTATCCAGAGTAAATGTTTAAAAAACAAATTATACATTTTTTAAAATAAAATTCTGCCAAACTTCTATCTGTTCTTGCAGCTATGTGCAACTGTCAAAATCACTTTATGACATACCATTCTTTAATTTCTTTAAAGAAAACTTTAAATGTTTTTATTGGAAATTAAACAGGAAGCATCAAAAGTTACATTTTTTAAAATAAAATTCTGTCAAACTTGTATCTCTTATTGCAGCTATGTAGAACTGTCAAAATCATTTTGTGACATTCCATTCTTTAATTTTTCCAAAGAAAACTTTAAATGTTTTTATTGGAAGTTAGACAGGAAGCATCTAAAGTTACATTTTTTTAAATAAAATTCTGTCAAACTACTATCTCTTATTGCAGCTGTGTACAACTGTCAAAATCACTTTGTGACATACCATTCTTTAATTTTTCCAAAGAAAACTTTAAATGTTTTTTATTGAAAATTAAACAGGAAGCATCAAAAGTTACATTTTTTACAATAAAATTCTGTCAAACTTCTATCTGTTCTTGCAGTTATGTGCAACTGTCAAAATACTTCATGACATACCATTCCTTAATTTTACGAAAGAAAACTTTAAATGTTTTTACTGGAAATGAAACTGGAAGCATCAAAAGTTATTGTTTAACTAAAAATATTGCATTTTTTTAAATAAAATTCTGTCAAATTTCTATCTGTTATTGCAGCTATGCGCAACTGTCAAAATCACTTTGTGACATACCATTCTTTAATTTCTCGAAAGAAAACTTTAAATGTTTTTACTAGAAATGAAACTGGAAGCATCAAAAATTATTGTTTAACTAAAAATATTGCATTTTTTTAAATAAAATTCTGTCAAACTTCTATCTGTTATTGCAGCTACGCGCAACTGTCAAAATCACTTTGTGACATATCATTCTTTAATCTTTCCAAAGAAAACTTTAAATGTTTTTACTAGAAATTAAACTGGAAGCATCAAAAGATAATGTTTAACTAAAAATTATACATTTTTTAAAATAAAATTCTGTCAAACTTCTATCTGTTATTGCAGCTATGTGCAACTGTCAAAATTACTTTATGATATACCATTCTTTAATTTCTCGAAAGAAAACTTTAAATGTTTTTACTAGAAATTAAACTGGAAGCATCAAAAGATAATGTTCAACTAAAAATTATACATTTTTTAAAATAAAATTCTGTTAAACTTCTATCTGTTATTGCAGCTATGCGCAACTGTCAAAATCACTTTGTGACATACCATTCTTTAATTTCTCGAAAGAAAACTTTAAATGTTTTTACTAGAAATGAAACTGGAAGCATCAAAAGTTATTGTTTAACTAAAAATATTGCATTTTTTTAAATAAAATTCTGTCAAATTTCTATCTGTTATTGCAGCTATGTGGCAACTGTCAAAATCACTTTGTAAGATGCCATTCTTTAATTTTTCCAAAGAAAACTTTAAATGGTTTTACTGGAAATGAAACTGGAAGCATCAAAAGATAATGTTTAACTAAAAATTATACATTTTTTTAAATAAAATTCTATCAAACTTCTATCTGTTATTGCAGCTACGCGCAACTGTCAAAATCACTTTGTGACATATCATTCTTTAATCTTTCCAAAGAAAACTTTAAATGTTTTTACTAGAAATGAAACTGGAAGCATCAAAAGATTTTGTTTAACTAAAAATTATACATTTTTTAAAATAAAATTCTGCCAAACTTCTATCTGTTCTTGCAGCTATGTGCAACTGTCAAAATCACTTTATGACATACCATTCTTTAATTTCTTTAAAGAAAACTTTAAATGTTTTTATTGGAAATTAAACAGGAAGCATCAAAAGTTACATTTTTTAAAATAAAATTCTGTCAAACTTGTATCTCTTATTGCAGCTATGTACAACTGTCAAAATCATTTTGTGACATACCATTCTTTAATTTTTCCAAAGAAAACTTTAAATGTTTTTATTGGAAGTTAGACAGGAAGCATCTAAAGTTACATTTTTTTAAATAAAATTCTGTCAAACTACTATCTCTTATTGCAGCTGTGTACAACTGTCAAAATCACTTTGTGACATACCATTCTTTAATTTTTTCGGAGAAAACTTTAAATGTTTTTATTGGAAATTAAACAGGAAGCATCAAAAGTTACATTTTTTTAAATAAAATTCTGTCAAACTCATATCTCTTATTGCAACTATGTACAACTGTCAAAATCACTTTGTGCCATACCTTTCTTTATTTTCTCCAAAGAAAACTTTAAATGTTTTTATTGCAAATTAAACAGGAAGCATTAAAAGTTGCATTTTTTAAAATAAAATTCTATCAAACTTCTATCTGTTATTGCAGCTATGCGCAACTGTCAAAATTACTTTGTGACATACCACTCTTTAATTTCTCCAAAGAAAACTTTAAATGTTTTTACTGGAAATTAAACAGGAAGCATCAAAAGTTACATTTTTTACAATAAAATTCTGTCAAACTTCTATCTGTTCTTGCAGTTATGTGCAACTGTCAAAATCACTTTATGACATACCATTCTTTAATTTCTTTAAAGAAAACTTTAAATGTTTTTATTGGAAATTAAACAGGAAGCATCAAAAGTTACATTTTTTAAAATAAAATTCTGTCAAACTTCTATCTGTTCTTGTAGCAATGTACAACTGTCAAAATCACTTTGTGACATACCATTTTTTAATTTTTTCAAAGAAAACTTTAAATGTTTTTACTGGAAATTAAACAGAAAGCATCAAAAGTTAATGTTTAACAAAAAATATTACATTTTTTTAAATAAAATTCTGTCAAACTTCTATCTGTTCTTGTATCAATGTACAACTGTCAAAAAATCACTTTGTGACATACCATTCTTTGATTTTTCCAAAGAAAGCTTTAAATGTTTTTACTGGAAATTAAACTGGAAGCATCAAAAGTTAATGTTTAACAAAACATATTGCATGTTTTTAAATTATATTCTGTCAAACTTCTATCTGTTCTTGTAGCAATGTACAACTGTCAAAATCACTTTGTGACGTACCATTCTTTACTTTTTGCAAAGAAAACTTTAAATGTTTTTACTGGAAATGAAACTGGAAGCATCAAAAGTTAATGTTTAACTAAAAATTATATATTTTTTAAACTAAAATTGTGTCAAGCTTCTATCTGTTATTGCAGCTATGTAAAACTGTCAAAATCACTTTATGACATGCCATTCTTTAATTTTTCGAAAGAAAACTTTAAATGTTTTGACTGGAAATGAAACAGGATGCATCAAAAGTTAATGTTTAACTAAAAATTATACATTTTTTTAAATAAAATTCTGTCAAACTTCTATCTGTTATTGCAACAAAAAATCTTCTAGCCGACCTTTTGCATCTATCTGCCCTTTTTTCTGACCTGATGACTGGGCTATTCAACATTCTGACTGGACTATCTGCAGATATCCCAGAAAGGAAGAGTGATTTTCCTTCTTTAGTAGGAGTATTATGTCATCCACCATTTGTGTAGAGCTAATTGTTTTATGGTTTTGATTTCTTTTTCAAAGGCTACTTTGGATAAAGGAGTTGAACGCGGGGTGTTTGGATTTTAGTAGTATTTTTTCCAACGCGTCGCTTTCGAAAAAGACATTTTCATCCCTTCTAGATTGAGTGAAAGTAGGCGTTTCCATCACTTGTGAGAAAAGTAAATCCATTTCTCTACTAATCTTTTACAGTCGATTTAAAGTTTTAAGAAAATACGGTGCGAAGACAATTTTGAAGAAGTGCACACTCCTGAAGACGTCCTCTTATTCACTGATAAATGCGCGTATCCGAATGCATGTTTGTTCCACTTTTAATTCTATTCATAACTCGCACCGTAAAAAAATACTATAACCACGTGAAAAAAGAGACGTCGCGCCGTCGTCGTCGTGCGTAAACATCTGGAAGAATCGGTAGTAATCTCTCAGGAGGACTTAACAGTTCCTTAAAGAGGGTGTGCTCGGAGGCGATTAGATTTGGGGGCGTCGTCGTCGGAGATCTTTCACTTTCCCAGACGCTCTTCATTTCACGTTATCGTAATGCCGCGAGTGCGGGCGCAGGAGGAACGCCGTAAAAATAGATTTTGTTTAATGTAATAATGCGGTTGTGTATTTTCGGTTTAGAAAACGTATTTTGATTTATATTTTAAGAGGGGACCTATATTTAATGCAACGCCCGCTACTCTCTCTCCTCCGCCTGTCGCATTCATGAAATCTACAAGTTTCCAAGATCACGCCGAAACACCGAGCTTCAAGCATGAGGAAAAACATGCTGATCTTGAATGTTTATCAGCCTTAGAAAAGATGCAGATGTTTGAACGTATTTGAAAAACATGCTTTTGTAAATAATGTTTTTTACTTTCTTTGATACGCAAATATATATTTGAGAAGCGGGCTTTTCAATAATTTAATTTTTACTTTCTCTGTTACGAAATACGATTGTGATTATGATTTTTTAACACTGTGATTAGTTTAGCACGCGAAAAGAAAATCTCACGGTGGAAAGTATACACGAGATGCGAGTTTTTTCTTCGCTTTCCACCGCGGAATTTTTTTCGCGGTGTATATAAATCTCCCAAACTGCATTTAGAAGGTACTAGATGATGAATAGATGGCGATGTATTGATGGTTTACATAGCGACCAAACATCCACGTTACACGATAAATAAAATTCACTACTTGTTTTCACGTTAGTTAGGAACTTTTCAATAGAATACACTTTGTTGATATCACACACGCATTTTATTGAAAAGTTCCCCACCATAATGTATCACAAAGTAATGGCTTCCACCATAAACCCTATTCCAGTAAATTATCAAATTAAAATAGAAAATATGGCATGCGCCCTCTGTTGCCAACCGTGTGAAATTAGTTTGCCGAGATAGGCGTGTTGTGTTTTAGCAGCGCAAATGCATACGGCGTCCCAATATCGAACTTTCTCATAAAATACGATAAAAATAGTTATTTCCTGTAAAATATCATCTTGAAGTAGAAAATTTAACAACAGTAATGACAGATATACCAACGCGCCATCTGATGCCGTCAACCACTAAACTTATTTTCTGCGCTAGCCTTTTTCTGGTTATTGTTTCGAAGATATGCAACGTGTGGATTTACGATATTCCAACAATTTTATTCACGTTATGATCCCGGAAAATTATGAAAGAAAACTCCTTTATCATAAACAGGCGATCGGTTTACATTACGGCGTAAACAAACGTTATAAATATAGTGCGGCATTGAGGTTCTTGAAAATTGCGAAAAATCGACGTGTATATTTTCACAAGAAAGTCGACCCAATGTCACCGCCGGAGTCCACCGCTTCGACCCCGCTAATCTCGAGAGGAAGTGCTCCCGTAAACACTAAAAAATTTCAAGTGCGGGAGCCTCTCGAATACTACAGCCCGTCAACACCACGAACTTATCGAAAGACCACTTGATGATCTTAAACGTAATAAACGATGCAACGCGGAGTTTACGAATCGTATTATGAAATGGTTATTATTGCCAAACAAAATGGCAGTTTAAAATTCGAAAAATGGGTCTTTGACGTTCTTACAAGTTGAATCTTGTTTTTCTAACGTAATTAACAAAAAAAAAACAATTACTATCATAAATGATGAAATAAGGCAAAAAAATTAACCTCACTTTACGCAAACTCACTTCGAATTTTGGAAAGTTGCCATTTTGTTCCTACGTGATATTTGGCAATTGTTTTAATTGCACATCAGAAATGCATTATTTTTCTATCGACATTACGCTTTTGAAGCAAATTCCTCAGTTGATTATTTTTTTACAATTTTTTAAATTATCGAATGCATTTTTTATTTTCTCACTTCGAATTTGGAAAGTTGCCATTTTGTTCCTACGTAAGATTTGGCAATTGTTTTAATGGAACATCAGAAATGCGTTATTTTTCTATCGATCTTAAGCTTTTGAAGCAAATTCCTCGGTTGATTATTTTTTCACAATTATTCAAATAATTGAATGCATTTTTCATTTTCTCACTTCGAATTTGTAAAGTTGCCATTTTGTTCCTACGTGAGATTTGGTAATTGTTTTAATGGAACATCAGAAATGCATTGTTTTTCTATCGATCTTAAGCTTTTGAAGCAAATTCCTCGGTTGATTATTTTTTTACAATTTTTCAAATTATCGAATGCATTTTTCATTTTCTCACTTCGAATTTGGAAAGTTGCCATTTTGTTCCTACGTAAGATTTGGCAATTGTTTTAATGGAACATCAGAAATGCGTTATTTTTCTATCGATCTTAAGCTTTTGACGCAAATTCCTCCGTTGATTATTTTTTTACAATTTTTCAAATCATTGAATGCATTTTTCATTTTCTCACTTCGAATTTGGAAAGTTGCCATTTTGTTTCTACGCGAGATTTGGCAATTGTTTTAATGAAACATGAGAAATGCATTATTTTTCTATCGATATTAAGCTTTTGAAGCAAATTCCTCGGTTGATTATTTTTTTACAATTTTTCAAATTATAGAATGCATTTTTCATTTTCTCACTTCGAATTTGGAAAGTTGCCATTTTGTTTCTACGCGAGATTTGGCAATTGTTTTAATGAAACATGAGTAATGCATTATTTTTCAATCAATCTTAAGCTTTTGAAGCAAATTCTTCGGATGATTATTTTTTTACAATTTTTCAAATTATTGAATACATTTTTCATTTTCACACTTCGAATTTGGAAAGTTGCCGTTTTATTTCTACTCGAGATTTGGCAATTGTTTTAATGGAACATCAGAAATGCATTATTTTTCTATCGATCTTATGCTTTTGAAGCAAATTCCTCGGTTGATTACTTTTTTTACAATTTTTCAAATAATTGAATACATTTTTCATTTTCTCACTTCGAATTTAGAAAGCTGCCATTTTGTTCCTACGTGAGATTTGGCAATTGTTTTAATGAAACATCAGAAATGCATTATTTTTCTATTGATCTTAAGAAATTGAAGCAAATTCCTCGGTTGATTATTTTTTTTACAATTTTTCAAATAATTGAATACATTTTTCATTTTCTCACTTCGAATTTGGAAAGTTGCCCTTTTGTTTCTACGTGAGATTTGGCAATTGTTTTAATGGCACATCAGAAATGCATCATTTTTCTATCGATCTTAAGCTTTTGAAGCAAATTCCTCAGTTGATTATTTTTTTACAATTTTTCAAATTATTGAATGCATTTTTTATTTTCTCACTTCGAATTCGGAAAGTTGCCGTTTTGTTTCTACGCGAGATTTGGCAATTGTTTGAATGAATCAGAAATGCATTGTTTTCTATCGATCTTAAGCTTTTGAAGCAAATTCCACGGTTGATTATTTTTCTACAATTTTTCAAATTATCGAATGCATTTTTCATTTTCTCACTTCGAATTTGGAAAGTTGCCGTTTTGTTTCTACTTGAGATTTGGCAATTGTTTTACTGGCACATCAGAAATGCATTGTTTTTCTATCGATATTAAGCTTTTGAAGCAAATTCCTCGGTTGATTATTTTTTTACAATTTTTCAAATTATAGAATGCATTTTTCATTTTCTCACTTCGAATTTAGAAAGTTGCCATTTTGTTCCTACGTGAGATTTGGCAATTGTTTTAATGGAACATCAGAAATGCGTTATTTTTCTATCGATCTTAAGCTTTTGAAGCAAATTCCTCGGTTGATTATTTTTTTACAATTTTTCAAATTATCGAATGCATTTTTTATTTTCTCACTTCGAATTTGGAAAGTTGCCGTTTTGTTTCTATGCGAGATTTGGCAATTGTTTTAATGGCACATCAGAAATGCATTGTTTTTCTATCGATCTTAAGCTTTTGAAGCAAATTCCTCGGTTGATTATTTTTTTACAATTTTTCAAATTATTGAATGCATTTTTCATTTTCTCACTTCGAATTTGGAAAGTTGCCATTTTATTCCTACGTAAGATTTGGCAATTGTTTTAATGGCACATCAGAAATGCATTGTTTTTCTATTGATCTTAAGCTTTTGAAGCAAATTCCTCGGTTGATTATTTTTTTACAATTTTTCAAATTATTGAATGCATTTTTCATTTTCTCACTTCGAATTTGGAAAGTTGCCATTTTATTCCTACGTAAGATTTGGCAATTGTTTTAATGGCACATCAGAAATGCGTTATTTTTCTATCGATCTTAAGCTTTTGAAGCAAATTCCTCGGTTGATTATTTTTTTACAATTTTTCAAATTATCGAATGCATTTTTTATTTTCTCACTTCGAATTTGGAAAGTTGCCGTTTTGTTTCTATGCGAGATTTGGCAATTGTTTTAATGGCACATCAGAAATGCATTGTTTTTCTATCGATCTTAAGCTTTTGAAGCAAATTCCTCGGTTGATTATTTTTTTACAATTTTTCAAATTATTGAATGCATTTTTCATTTTCTCACTTCGAATTTGGAAAGTTGCCATTTTGTTCCTACGTGAGATTTGGCAATTGTTTTGGCACATCAGAAATGCATTATTTTTCTATCGATCTTAAGCTTTTGAAGCAAATTCCTCGGTTGATTATTTTTTTACAATTTTTCAAATTATTGAATGCATTTTTCATTTTCTCACTTCGAATTTGGAAAGTTGCCGTTTTGTTTCTATGCGAGATTTGGCAATTGTTTTAATGGCACATCAGAAATGCGTTATTTTTCTATCGATCTTAAGCTTTTGAAGCAAATTCCTCGGTTGATTATTTTTTTGCAATTTTTCAAATTATCGAATGCATTTTTTATTTTCTCACTTCGAATTTGGAAAGTTGCCGTTTTGTTTCTACTCGAGATTTGGCAATTGTTTTGATGGCACATCAGAAATGCATTGTTTTTCTATCGATATTAAGCTTTTCAAGCAAATTCCTCGGTTGATTATTTTTTTACAATTTTTCAAATTATTGAATGCATTTTTCATTTTCTCACTTCGAATATGGAAAGTTGCCGTTTTGTTTCTACTCGAGATTCGGCTATAGTTTTACTGGCACATCAGAAATGCATTATTTTTCTATCGATCTTAAGCTTTTGAAGCAAATTCCTCGGATGATTATTTTTTTAGAATTTTTTTTTCTCACTTCGAATTTGAAAAGTTGAAATTGTTTTTACTTGACATCTTGCAATCATAAATGCATTATTCCTTCTGTAGTAAAACATTTTATATTTTCAGCGTTTGTTTAACTTTCAATGTTGAAAATACTTTTTAACACTAAATTATACATTATTAGAAATGCTAAAATAAAAATATAATTCTTTAGAAACCAACATTCGTCCTTTATGTAATCCTGTGTAAAATATTATTACATCATTTTTATCGATCACGCCACAATCAATTACGAGCCTAGTGCCAAAAACGCTTCATTTTTTGAACTGGAACAAAAGCTTTGAGTCAAATATTCGCAGACAACACGACTGTTACGTGCAGGACATCCATCCATTTGAATCGAAATTTCATTTATAGCTGGTATTATTTCTTCGGGCAATATTTGTATTGATTTTTAGGTTCTAACTTGATGATTTAACCTATTTTTGACATTTACGTTTGACGTTGGTTTTCCTCATAGAATTTATGCAGGAATTCATCGAGATATAAATTGAATGAGATCAATATCTAATGAAGTTATATTATGTTTTCGCACTTTAGAGTTTTTAAAAACAAATTTATTTACTAATTATTACATTTACTGAATTATAATATACGATTAAACGGGAATGAATTGATTAGCGATAGTCGATATTTTAACTCATTTATTGTATTATTTAAGAATTCAATATTACAATAATCTAAAATGATATTTTATGCCTTTCTAATATTGTCCATCCACAGTTGAACGTTCGAAATGAGCATCATCTCTAACGTTTCAGAATGTTCTCTACACCTCAATTGAACGTTCAAAGTGAGCATTAATTCCTCACTCTAACGTATATAGAATGTTCTCTTTGTCCCATTAATTGTTATGTTGTTAACTTACTTCGATAATTATTTAATTGACAGAATTGGTTCGTTTAATTGCGACGAGACACTGAAATCCTAATTGAGTTTCAATGGGGGCGACGGCGTTTTTGAACGCTGCGTTAAATGAAAATAAATAAAACGGCCCCGCCGAAAATTATTTATAGTACTCTCCAATGTCCGACGTTGAATGATTTATATAAACAATGAGAGTGAAATAGCGTGTAAGCTACTGAACAATCGCTTTTTTGTGCGTGTTTAAGAGTGGGTGTTATTCCTTCCTATTTATACGAATTATTAATGTAATATAATACAAATTTAAAGCCCTTGTATAATTAGTTTTTAGCTATGTATACCTCTGTAAATCGGTTTTTAAATGACTTCATGTTTGAGAACGGTAAGCCCACTTACCGAAACTTAAGTCTTAAAAATAAATAGCCAACTAAAGTAAAAAATGTTTTATTATGCACTGGTAGAAAAAAAATGAAACACATTGTGAAATTTCAACCATTTTCAAACCGCCATAACTCGGCGTATTTTCAATCGATTTTGATGAATCTTTGAGGGCAATAAACTTTGAAGTGTCTTCTTTAAAGTCATGTACGCGAACTTAAGCGTAACTCCTTCCGCCCCCTCTAGCACCCCTGTAAAAAAAAATGTTTTTGCAGGAAACTATGTCCAATTTTGACGATGTATACGGAGTTGGAAAAATTTCGTCGACTCGATCCACCATAAAGGCATTAAGATTTGGTCAATTCCCTATGCAGGACTCAAAGAACGAAGTTCCTACGACGATTTGGTACCAAGTTATGGGTGTTCGAAAAAAAGTGTATTTTGAGGTTTTTCGCACATAACTCAGTGACTTTTCAACCAAATTTGATGATTATTTCCGGAAAAATCCCATTTTGGCTCTACTTTAAGGAGGTAAACTCACATTGATCCCCTTTCGAACCCGTCAACCCCCGAACAAAAAAAAACACGTTTTTGGGCAAAAAAAGTCTACTTTGGCAATGTGTACCGAGTTGAAAAAAATGTGTCGACTCGACCCACCAAAAGGGCATTGAACTGTTTTCAATTGCCTGTGCAGGACTCAAAAAACTATTTGGCACAAAGTTGTGGGTATTTGAAAAAAAGCGTATTTTGTGTTTTTTTTACTCAAGTCCGAAGTTTTTTGACGAAAATGGCCCATGTAAATTTTTTTTTTCAAAATTTACTCAAAATAGAGGTATAAAAATTTGCACAAATTCCTCGCCCGTATTTCCTACAATCGCACACAAACACGCGTTACGTCATATCTTAGGTTACCTAATTTTGAAGGCGGCTAAAAATATGTAAAAAAAGAACAATTTCAAACTTTCAAAATTATTCATAATAGATTCTTCTACTTAAATCTGCAAACATTCTTAGACTCGATTTAAAAATAATCACTTTGCTCTCAGCTTGCACAATTTTAAAGTTGGCTTTAAAAATGTAACCCCTTGGCATGCAATATGCTTTAACTTGTGTATTATTGGTTTAAAAATAATGAGTACTATACCTAACCAAACAATTTCGAACCTCTTCAAAGTTGCAATTTATAGCCTAGAAATTTATTTTGACAGAATGATCGAGTGACGTATCGCAGACGTTATTATATGTGGAGGGGTTAATTAGCAGAGACTATGGTAAAAATTTGATCAAAAAATTGCCGCTCAATTTTTTTTTTTACCTGAAATTTGAGGGAATTTCAAAAAACGCTTGTGACCAAATTTTCTAAATCTTTTTTAAAGTCCAAAAATTGTATCCGCCTCCTTAACAAGGATCACCACAAATTTGAAACTTTTGAAATTTACGCAAAATAGATTGTTCTATTAGATTTCAAAATATTCTCACGTAAACGCACTTTTCTTCAATTTTCGGGTTGTACAATTTTGCAGTCGCGTCAAAAATTTAAAAAAACAATTGCCACAAACATCAAACTTTATACATTAAATAAGAATAGATTCTTCTTTGTGAATCTACAAATATTTACAAACATTTTATGACTATATTTCAAATATTTTTTAATTTTTTGAGCAGAAAAAATATAAAACGCTCAGACAAAATTCCATAAAAAATTATCCTTAATGGCCGAAGTATCTTTAATTCAAAATCAATTTGGTTTTTGTAAATTCTACAATTTTTAATAGAGATATAGATTTTTCAAAATTATTGTTTTATTTTTTTGAGCACCAGAACAAAAACATCGCACAAAAAAATTTAAAACATGCAGGAAAAATTCCACAAAAAATCATCTTCAATCGCCGAACTATCTCTATTTAAAAATCAATTTGGTTTTTGTAAATTCAACATTTTTTAATGGCTATATGGATTTTGATAATTTTTTGTTTTAATTTTTTGAGTACTTGGCCAAAAACATCGCTGAAAAAAATATAAAACATGGAGGAAAAATTCCATACAAAATCATTCTCAATGGCCGAAGTATCGCTAATTCATAATCAATTTGGTTTTTGTAAATAGAGCCATTTTTAATAGAGATATGGATTTTTGGAGATTTTCGTTTTAATTTTTTGAGCACTTAAATGAAAACAGCGGAAAAAAATATAAAACGCGTAGAAAAAAATCCCTAAAATAATATCCTCAATAATCGAAATATCGCTAATTCAAAATCAATTTGGTTTTTGTAGATTCAAAAATTTTTAATGGAGATATGGATTTTTGAAAATTTTAGTTTTTTTGGGGCACTTGAATGAAATTATCGCAAAACAATATAAAACGCGAGACAAAATTCCATAAAAAATATCCTTAATGGCCGAAGTATCTCTAATTCAAAATCAATTTTGTTTTTGTAAATTCAACAGTTTTTAATGGCTATATGGTTTTTATGGAAGTATCTCTAATTCAAAATCAATTTGGTTATTGTAAATTCTACAATTTTTAATAGAGATATAGATTTTTCAAAATTTTTGTTTTATTTTTTTGAGCACCTGAACAAAAACATCGCAGAAAAAAATATAAAACATGCAGGAAAAATTCCATAAAAAATCATGTTCAATCGCCGAAGTAAGATTTTTCCAAAAATATTTTTTTTAGATTTTACTATGTTCCATACTTTAGGCGCGCACTGTATAATTAAAACAAGAGTTGTATAACAACGATGAATACATAGACAGTCTTTGTGAGAAAAATAAGAATTGCAAAAATCCTATAAGCAAACCAGTAAAACATTAACTTCTTAAAACATGATTAACCTCCAATTTTCAATCATTTTCTATATTTTGCGTCTTTTGAGCCCATTTTATCTAAAAACATCAAAGTATAGCGGTTGATATTTGTTGTTTCGACAGTATTATAAATTAAAAGTATCTTTTATATCGTGTTTATAATCATTTAACACATTTGACGTTCGACTTTTTAATGTTACCAACCCTAAGAAATAAATTTCACCAAAGCTATTAAGGCGCGATATACATCTAGGATCCGGAAAAAAAGGTTTTTGTAATTTTTTTATGGGAAACTATTTGAAATATCTATCTGGAGTTTTTGTATCTAAAAGTATACACATTCAGGAATACTTTTAATTTTTTTTATTAAAAAAAATCCCAAATTGTCGGTATTGTGGTATTTTTTGGTAAGTTTTGACAGCTGAAAAATGCCATTTTTGACAGTTGAAAACTGTCAAAAAATGCTGCCTTTGATAGCTGAAAAATACCATTTATATAGGTCGGAAATGCCATTTTTGGCAGCTGAAAAATATCATTTTTAACAGCTGAGAAAATACATTTTTGACAGCTGAATAATACAATTATTAATAGCTGAGAAGTACCATTCTTGATAACAGTAACACATTATTATTGACAAATGTATCATAGCATTATTGTCAGCAAAAAAAATACAATTTTTGAAAGCTGAAAAATGCCATTTTTGACAATTTAAAAAATGTCGAAAAATGCTGCTTTTGATAGCTGAAAAATGCCATTTTTATAAGTGGGAAATACCAATGTTGACAGCTGAAAAATATCATTTTTGACAACTGAAAAATATAATATTTGACAGCTGAAAAATATCATTTTTGACAGCTGAAAATACCCTTTTTGGCAGCTGAAAAATATCATTTTTGACAGTTAAAAAATATCATTTTCGACAGCTGAAAATATCGTTTTTGGCAGCTGAAAAATATCATTTTTGACAGCTGAAAAATATCGTTTTTGACAACTGAAAAATATAATTTTTGACAATTGAATAATACACTTTTAACAGCTGAAAAATACCATTTTTAACAGCTGAAACCTACTATTCTTGACAACTGCAACAAACCATTATTAACAACTGCAACGTACTATTATTATCAGCTAGAAAATATAATTTTCAACCAGACAAAAATACAATTTTTGACAGCTGTAAAATGCCATTTTTCCAATTAAAAAATGTCAAAAAATGCTACTTTTAACAGCTGAATAATACAATTTTTATAGGTGAGAAATACCTCTTTGACAGCTGAAAAGTACCATTTTTGACAATTGAAAAATATTATTTTTTAACAGTTGAATAATACTCTTCTTAACAGCTGAAAATATCATTTTAACAGCTGAAAGATACCACTCTTAACAATTACAACAAACTATGATTGACAACTGTAACAAACCATTATTGTTAGCTAAAAAATACAATTTTTTACGACACAAAAAATACATGTTTTTACAACTGAAAATAATAATACATTTATTAACGGTAAATCACCTTTTTACAATTTAATAAAAATAAATAATAATTCAAAAATTTAAAAACCAAAATTAATTACAATAAACAGGTGTGCTAGTTATTAGACTTATAATTAAAAAAAATTACATAAAAAACAATTAAATCTTGTTTAATTTACTTTTAAAGAATGTGTATGATTCTCTAAATAAATCAAACTAAAAGTTGTTCCAATGGGTATTCGCAAGATTTAATGCCATTTTTGACAATTAAGTAAAATGTCGAAAGAAGCTGCTTTTGATAACTGAAAAATAACATTTTTATAGGTCGGAAATTGCATTTTTGATAGCTGAAAATATCATTTTTGACAGTTGAATAATACACATCTTGACAGCTGAAAACTTCGATTTTCAACAGCTGAAAAATACGATTGTTGACAACTGCAACAAACCATTATTGACAACTGTAACGTATCATTATTATTGCCTGTTAAAAAATACAATTTTTGACTACAAAAAGACAATGTTAGACAGGTGAAAAATGCCATTCTTGACAATAAAAAAAAAATCGAAAAATGCTGTTTTTGATAGCTGAAAAATAACATTTTAATAGGTGAGAAATACCTTTTTTTACATTGAAAAGACATTTTTGACAACTGAATAATATCATTTTTGATATTTGAATAATACGCTGAAAAATACCATTTTTAAGAGCTGAAAAAAGCCACTCTTAACAATTACAACAAACCATTATTGACAACTGTAACAAACCATTATTATCAGCTAAAAAATATAATTTTTGACAACAAAAAGTACATTTTTTGACAGCTGAAAAATGCCATTTTTGACAAATAAAGCTGCAAAGTACCATATTAATTGGTGAAAAATACCTTTTTTGGCAGTTGAAAAACAACATTTTTGAAAACTGAAAAATATAATTTTCGACAGTTGAATAATACATTTCTTAACAGCTGAAAACTACCATTTTTAATAGCTGAAACATACCATTCTTGGCAACTGCAACAAACCTTTATTGACAACTCTAACATATCATTATTGCTTGTTAAAAAATACAATTTTTGACTACAAAAAGACAATGTTAGACAATTGAAAAATGCCATTTTTGACAATTAAAAAAAAATCGAAAAATGCTGTTTTTGATAGCTGAAAAAGAACATTTTAGTAGGTGAGAAATACTTTTTTGACATTTAAAAAAAACATTTTTGATAACTGAAAAATATCATTTTTGAAATTTGAATAATAATTCTTTTCAGCTGAAAAATTCCATTTTTACGAGCTGAAAAATGCCACTATTGACAATTACAACAAACCATTATTGACAACTGTAACAAACTATTATTGTTAGCTAAAAATACAATGTTCTACAATAAAAAGTACAATTCTTGGCAGCTAAAAAATGTCATTTTTGACAATTATAAAATCAAAAATGCTGCTTTTGACAGCTGAATTAATTCTTAACAGGTAAAAATGCCATTCTTGACAACTGCAACAAGCCATTATTGACAATTGCAACACACCATTATTGTCAGCTAAAAAATACATTTTTTGATAAAAAAAGAAAGAACTATCTTCCTTGATCGAAGTAATTGGCGAAAAAGTGTTTTAAGAATTAATTAAAAATTCTTGCTAAGCTTAAAACTGCAGGTAGTGCCATGGCTCCTTGGCTGTATATAACGAGCCGCCCCTGATAGCAATAAGCTATTACGACACACTTTCGGGTGTTGTGGCCATATTATAGACACCAAATATTTAAACAAAATATTATTACTAGCTCTTATTTAGTTTTGAGTTTAAGAAATATCATCTAAAACTCTAAGTAGTAGTAACACAATTTATTGAAACTCGATTTACAAAAGAGCTACAAATGGCCATTGAGCGAAGTCTTTCATCCTTTTTGATAAAACTCTAATTTTTCCTCAAAAACAAATAAAATGTTCATAAAATATCACCAAGGAACATGTCTACGTTGCAAGATTAAGCACTTTGTACTCATGGCTTCAGCCAGTATAGCAAATTAATTGGATTCGCGTTATGATTAATATTAATTTAACTCGCGATGTCCTCGTAAACGCTCAACTCAAGATTCATACGCCGCATTAGCGTATGTTGGCTGCTGGTAACGCCATGCATCACCATCACTAAATATTATTGCACCAGCTCTCCCACAAACATGACAAGACGTTCGTCTTCCGAACTCATCGAGCGATCGCTGAAGGAACGATCCCGAAATTACCATCAATATTAGAGGAGGCACGAGTAATTAGTATTAATGGGTGGATGAGGGCTCAGTTTATGGGAGAGTCGGATGACGGGCGCTTACACGGCCTCTCCTAATGGTTATTAGAGTAGGAACTACTACAATTTGCTGATCCGAATGAAGTTTATGTCGGTGTTTACGTGAACTTTCTGGATGGGGCTTGAATAAAAGTCCGCACAATTCCCGTTCGAGTTTCGCCGACGACGACTTAATGAGGCGCACCTAAGTGTTGCAGACGATCGTATTGATTTTAAGATGAAAATAATAGACAATAATTTGAAGAATCGCGTTCAGACAAATTAAACTCATATTTCAAATGAATTCATATGACCCGACGGATACAATCACTAAATCTTAATTAGGAATAATGAACAACTAGATTCGTTTCGCGAAGTGTTCTTGAACAGACAGTATTTTTTTTTTATTTTTTAAATCACAACATGCAAATTTCGTTTTTCTAAAAATCCAGTTTCAAGTGCTCACATTTTACTTCCAGTGGTGGTACTTCGATCATTTTCCAATATGTAAAAAATACAATATTTCTGCATGCTTTTGGGAAATTTGAAGCTAAAATTCTGGCAGTTACTATTTTTTTTAAATTTTTTAAATCACAACATGCAAATTTCGTTTTCCCAAAAATCAAGTTTCAAGTGCTCACATTTTATTTCCAGTGGTGGTACGTCGATCATTTTCCAGTGTGTAAAAAATACAATATGCCTGCATGCATTTGGAAAATTTAAAGCTAAAATTCTGGCAGTTACTATTTTTTTTTATTTTTTAAATCAAGACATGCAAATTTCGTTTTTCTAAAAATCAAGTTTCAAGTGCTCACATTTTGTTTCCAGTGGTGGTACGTCGATCATTTTCCAGTATGTAAAAAATACAATATTTCTGCATGCATTTGGGAAATTGGAAGCTAAAATTCTGGCAGTTACTATTTTTTTTTTATTTTTCAAATCACAACATGCAAATTTCGTTTTCCCAAAAATCAAGTTTCAAGTGCTCACATTTTATTTCCAGTAGTGGTACGTCGATCATTTTCCAGTATGTAAAAAATACAATATTTCTGCATGCATTTTTGGAAATTTGAAGCTAAAATTCTGGCAGTTACTATTTTTTTTTAAATTTTTTAAATCACAACATGCAAATTTCGTTTTCCCAAAAATCAAGTTTCAAGTGCTCACATTTTATTTCCAGTGGTGGTACGTCCATCATTTTTCAGTATGTAAGAAATACAATATTTCTGCATGCATTTAGGAAATTTAAAGCTAAAATTCTGGCAGTTACTATATTTTTTTTGATTTTTTAAATCACAACATGCAAATTTCGTTTTTCTAAAAATCAAGTTTCAAGTGCTCATATTTTATTTTAAGTGGTGGTACGTCGATCATTTTCCAGAGTGTAAAAAATATAATATTTCTGCATGCTTTTGGGAAATTTGAAGCCAAAATTCTGGCAGTTACTATTTTTTTTTTATTTTTTAAATCACAACATGCAAATTTCGTTTTCCCAAAAATCAAGTTTCAAGTGCTCACATTTTATTTCAAGTGGTGGTACGTCGATCAATTTCCAGTATGTAAAAAATACAATATTTCTGGATGCATTTGGGAAATTTGAAGCTAATTCTGGCAGTCACTATTTTTTTAGAATTTTTTAAATCACAACATGTAAATTTCGTTTTTGTAAAAATCAAGTTTCGAGTGCTGACATTTAATTTCCAATGGGGGTACGTCGATCATTTTCCAGTATGTCAAAAATACAATATTTCTGGATGCATTTGCGAAATTTGAAACTAAAATTCTGGCAGTTGCTATTTTTTTTTATTTTTTAAATCACAACATGCAAATTTCGTTTTCCCAAAAATCAAGTTTCAAGTGCTCACATTTTATTTCAAGTGGTGGTACGTCGATCAATTTCCAGTATGTAAAAAATACAATATTTCTGGATGCATTTGGGAAATTTGAAGCTAATTCTGGCAGTCACTATTTTTTTAGAATTTTTTAAATCACAACATGTAAATTTCGTTTTTGTAAAAATCAAGTTTCGAGTGCTGACATTTAATTTCCAATGGGGGTACGTCGATCATTTTCCAGTATGTCAAAAATACAATATTTCTGGATGCATTTGCGAAATTTGAAACTAAAATTCTGGCAGTTGCTATTTTTTTTTATTTTTTAAATCACAACATGCAAATTTCGTTTTCCCAAAAATCAAGTTTCAAGTGCTCACATTTTATTTCCAGTGGTGGTACGTCGATCATTTTCCAATATGTAAAAAATACAATATTTCTGCATGCATTTGGGAAATTTGAAGCTAAAATTCTGGCAATTACTTTTTTTTTGATTTTTTAAATAACAACATGCAAATTTCGTTTTTCTAAAAATCAAGTTTCAAGTGCTCACATTTTATTTCCAGTGGTGGTACGTCGATCATCTTCCAGTGTGTAAAAAATACAATATTTCTGCATGCATTTGGGAAATTTGAAGCCAAAATTCTGGCAGTTACTATTTTTTTTTTATTTTTTAAATCACAACATGCAAATTTTGTTTTTCTAAAAATCCAGTTTTAAGTGCTCACATTTTATTTCCAGTGGTGGTACGTCGATCATTTTTCAGTATGTAAAAAATACAATATTTCTGCATGCTTTTGGGAAATTTGAAGCTAAAATTCTGGCAGTTACTATTTTTTATTTTATTTTTTAAATCACAACATGCAAATTTTGTTTTTCTAAAAATCCAGTTTTAAGTGCTCACATTTTATTTCCAGTGGTGGTACGTCGATCATTTTTCAGTATGTAAAAAATACAATATTTCTGCATGCTTTTGGGAAATTTGAAGCTAAAATTCTGGCAGTTACTATTTTTTATTTTATTTTTTAAATCACAACATGCAAATTTCGTTTTCCTAAAAATCAAGTTTCAAGTGCTCACATTTTATTTCAAGTGGTGGTACGTCGATCAATTTCCAGTATGTAAAAAATACAATATTTCTGGATGCATTTGGGAAATTTGAAGCTAATTCTGGCAGTCGCTATTTTTTTAGAATTTTTTAAATCACAACATGTAAATTTCGTTTTTGTAAAAATCAAGTTTCGAGTGCTGACATTTAATTTCCAATGGGGGTACGTCGATCATTTTCCAGTATGTCAAAAATACAATATTTCTGGATGCATTTGCGAAATTTGAAACTAAAATTCTGGCAGTTGCTATTTTTTTTTATTTTTTAAATCACAACATGCAAATTTCGTTTTCCCAAAAATCAAGTTTCAAGTGCTCACATTTTATTTCCAGTGGTGGTACGTCGATCATTTTCCAATATGTAAAAAATACAATATTTCTGCATGCATTTGGGAAATTTGAAGCTAAAATTCTGGCAATTACTATTTTTTTTTGATTTTTTAAATAACAACATGCAAATTTCGTTTTTCTAAAAATCAAGTTTCAAGTGCTCACATTTTATTTCCAGTGGTGGTACGTCGATCATTTTCCAGTGTGTAAAAAATACAATATTTCTGCATGCATTTGGGAAATTTGAAGCTAAAATTCTGGCAGTTACTATTTTTTATTTTATTTTTTAAATCACAACATGCAAATTTCGTTTTCCTAAAAATCCAGTTTCAAGTGCTCACATTTTATTTCCAGTGGTGGTACGTCGATCTTTTTCCAATATGTAAAAAATACAATATTTCTGCATGCATTTGGGAAATTTGAAGCCAAAATTCTGGCAGTTACTATTTTTTTTTTATTTTTTAAATCACAACATGCAAATTTTGTTTTTCTAAAAATCCAGTTTTAAGTGCTCACATTTTATTTCCAGTGGTGGTACGTCGATCATTTTTCAGTATGTAAAAAATACAATATTTCTGCATGCTTTTGGGAAATTTGAAGCTAAAATTCTGGCAGTTACTATTTTTTATTTTATTTTTTAAATCACAACATGCAAATTTTGTTTTTCTAAAAATCCAGTTTTAAGTGCTCACATTTTATTTCCAGTGGTGGTACGTCGATCATTTTTCAGTATGTAAAAAATACAATATTTCTGCATGCTTTTGGGAAATTTGAAGCTAAAATTCTGGCAGTTACTATTTTTTATTTTATTTTTTAAATCACAACATGCAAATTTCGTTTTCCTAAAAATCAAGTTTCAAGTGCTCACATTTTATTTCAAGTGGTGGTACGTCGATCAATTTCCAGTATGTAAAAAATACAATATTTCTGGATGCATTTGGGAAATTTGAAGCTAATTCTGGCAGTCGCTATTTTTTTAGAATTTTTTAAATCACAACATGTAAATTTCGTTTTTGTAAAAATCAAGTTTCGAGTGCTGACATTTAATTTCCAATGGGGGTACGTCGATCATTTTCCAGTATGTCAAAAATACAATATTTCTGGATGCATTTGCGAAATTTGAAACTAAAATTCTGGCAGTTGCTATTTTTTTTTATTTTTTAAATCACAACATGCAAATTTCGTTTTCCCAAAAATCAAGTTTCAAGTGCTCACATTTTATTTCCAGTGGTGGTACGTCGATCATTTTCCAGTGTGTAAAAAATACAATATTTCTGCATGCATTTGGGAAATTTGAAGCTAAAATTCTGGCAGTTACTATTTTTTATTTTATTTTTTAAATCACAACATGCAAATTTCGTTTTCCTAAAAATCCAGTTTCAAGTGCTCACATTTTATTTCCAGTGGTGGTACGTCGATCATCTTCCAGTGTGTAAAAAATACAATATTTCTGCATGCATTTGGGAAATTTGAAGCCAAAATTCTGGCAGTTACTATTTTTTTTTTTTTAAATCACAACATGCAAATTTCGTTTTCCCAAAAATCAAGTTTCAACTACTCACATTTTATTTCCAGTGGTGGTACGTCGATCATTTTCCAGTATGTAAAAAATACAATATTTCTGCATGCATTTGGGAAATTTGAAGCTAAAATTTTGGCAGTTACTTTTTTTTTTATTTTTTAAATCACAACATGCAAATTTCGTTTTTCTAAAAATCAAGTTTCAAGTGCTGATATTTTGTTTCCAGTGGGGTATATCGATCATTTTCCTGTTTATTAAATTTGCAATATTTCTGGATGGATTTGAGAAGTTTTGAAGCTAATTCTGGTAGTTACTATTTTTTTGAATTTTTTAAATCACAGCTTAAAAATTTTGTTTTTCTAAAAATCAAGTTTCAAGTTGACATTTTGTTTCCAATGGGGGTATATCGATCATTTTTCTGTGTGTTAAATATGCAATATTTCTGGATGGATTTGAAGTTTTGAAGATAGATCAGGCAGTCACTCTTTGTTGATGCAATGGCTTCCAGCTTTACTCCGTCGATTTCTAAAATTCATAAATACGAGAAAGTTACACTTAAAACCAATTGGCTTTAAGGGTATATGAAAAAAAACGTATTTTTTGTTTTTCATCTGTTTTGTTTGGGGGTGGGGTTACGTGGACGAAGAACGGTATTACATATTTAGTGCACATCAGGGACAAAATTAAAATTCACGAAAATTAAAAGTACATATAAATAAAATTTTCATTCTTTCTTCAAAATATATTATATGGTAAGTGGCTCTACCATTAAAATGTTCCACGAGTCGCCACTGCTCACGGGTCCAATTTTTTACTAATAAATAAAGTAAAATAAGTGAGAACCTTATTATTTATTTATTTATGATGGAAAAAATGGCGTGTGAACCACAGGTTGGATTGTAGGATAGGGCCCACCCACCACCCCCTGTTCCATTTTTATTTCAAGTACAAAATCATGTTCCTTGTGATTTCTAAACTTTACACCTCTCCAATAAATTATTAAAGAAATTTCTTCAACCGAATAAAATTTTGTAGTTTAGAATAATCTAGATTTGAAGGGTGGTGGTTGGGTGGGTCCTATCCTGTAATCCAATCCGTTGCTTGCGCATTCAGATTTTTACTAATAAATAAATTTTACAAGTAAGAAGGACAGTGAAAACCTTTTTTTTTATTCACTTATTAATTGGTGGAAACATGGATGCGTGGGCCACAGGTTAGATTGCAGTATAAGGCCCACCCGCCACCCCCAATTCCACGTTTATTTAAACTACAAAAACACGTTCCTTGTTATTTCTAAACTTTACACCTCTCCAATAAATTTTTAAAGAAAAGAAACACTGCTCTAAATCCATTGTCAAACTGTGATCTACCATTGTATCTATTTCCAACTTTCAAAACTACTTGGGAACTATACAGGGTGTTTTAGAGCTCTGGGAACGGTCAATCATGTGCTTATTTTTCTGAAACACCCTGTATATATACTCTTTTATTTATCGAAAAATTAGGAAAACTAAATTTAATGTGTTAAATGTAAAATTTTTGATATCAAAATATAGAAAATGTACATTCCCCTAAATAATTCAGTGTCAAACTGTTATCTGTCATTGTTGACCAACAGTCAAAATTTCTTAGATTTCCCAAATAATAAACTTCCTACAATTCTTGTTTATATAAATTTGACGTAACTATTCATAATTACAGACCAAAATAGAGAACATTTTTTTATGAGTTTATAAAACACTCTTGTTAACAAAAGATGCGCAGCTCTTTGTTATCTTCATCATTTATATAAAGATTACGTGTCTTGCGTGTTGTAATGCGTTAAGAATACTGATGCAATAAAACGTACGTTTACTACCAGATTTATATAAAGTGTGTGCCAAAAATCATTTGATAGTATCGTGAATACTTAGCCTGAATCATAATATTGCTGTAAATATGTTTATGCCCGATTATTAAATGCCGAATTGATTCGAGAGCTCATAAAAAGCTGACCGAGGTCACGGTTTTATTGATTTTGGCAAATCATCAAAATCACCGATATAAATCATTATTGCAACTACTTTGCACGTTGCACATGCACCAACGCTCGGTTTTCATCAAAAACATTACTCATGTCGTGTTTGTAGGTTATGTTCACGTAAAAGCAGATTTGAAGGGGTTGTAGGGAGAGAAGGGTGGGAACGTATTTAGAAATTTTATAGAAGTAAAAATGAATGTTCATGAAGAAATGTGAAGAGAGGAAGGGATTTAGAAATTTTTGGATCGGAATGCGAGAAGATCGGTTTGGGCGCGGAAAAGTGATATTCGAAAATAAATGCCGGATTCCTGGAATGTATTTCAGAAGTTTGCACGCGTGCTGAATATTAAATTTGAAACAATGCATCGGAATCCGTTAATAGTTCAAGCCAAATATGTAGCAATGCTGCCGAAATATGCATTAAGATGCAGTTTGGGTATGCGAGCGAGCGAGATGCACAATGCTGAATTGTATTTTAATTTTGTCGCACTAATATATTCACCACGCCGTAATAGGTATACATTTTATATACATATATACCTATATACACACGGTGGTCGCTATACTCCATTTTTTTACCTTTAAATTATTCCTTTCGATCGCCCTTTTTTGCCGCTCGCCCCGGCTATTTCGAAATTAACGATAATGTGAAGGCGTTCTGACAATCACGGACAATTATTTTTTTCATCAGCCCCTGCGCATTTTTCGCATTCCTCACATACAGCTACACCACAACCACCATCGCACGACTTGTAAAATTGATCAACTAACATCTGCACTAATTCAGCCATTATCAAGTTCTGATTAAATGACGTTATTCAATCAATTTACAAAAATATGGCATCACAGGTTACTGATTCAATTAAATCGTTTATAAAGATGGTAAAAACCAATGGGCCTAAGTTTGAACCCTGGGGAACCCCAGAGGAGGCATGAAGTGTAGGAGATAATTTTCGCGCACACGCAACGAAAACGTGCAGTGTCCTAATAATCACTTAATAATCTCAAGTTCTCACATCACCATAGAAATGTAAACGCATTAATACATTCTAAATTAACCATAGTAACTAATAAAATAATAAAATTCGTCGTATCACCGTACCCGGAAAACAAGGAAAATGATTAATTTCCATCCTCTCGCAACGAATACGCAATAATTGCAAAATTTTTCGAAGTTTGCACATTGCCAAATAAATTATGAGCCTCTCAGAGAGTCCAATTTCGTATTAATGTCATATGGAAAAGAAAAAAAAACGACTTGGACTGTAACAGGGGCGGCTCGTTATACAGAGCCACGGAGCCTGTAGACTCAAGCTCAGCAAGAATTTTTAACTGATTCTTAAAAAAACTTTTTAAATGTTAAACATCGCGTGGAAGTTCCACATTAATTTCAACAGATGATTAAAATTTTGTGAGACTATTTCTGAATAATGTGTTTTCACAAATTTCCAAAGAAAGCAAGCGCAAGTTTACCACAATAAAAATGGTTGCACTAAAAAGAAAATTTTGATGACCAAAAAGGTGCATTTTTCAAAATACAAGTAGGGATTGCACATTTATTTTAACAGATGGTTTAAACTTTGACTGACTAATTCTGAATAATGCGTCTTTACAAATTTTCAAAGAAAATCATCGCAAGTTTACTACAACAAAAATGGTTTCACTAAAAGGCAAATTTTGATCACCAAAAAGGCAAATTTTTCAGAAATTCACTTGAGAATTCCACATTTCTTTCGACAGATGTTTGAAATTTTGACAGATCAATTTTGAATAATGTCAGCAATTCTAAATTTAATGCAACAGATGATTGAAATTTTGACTACCTAATTCGGAATAATGTGTCTTTACAAATTTACAAAGAAAATAATCCCAAGTTTACCACAACAAAAATGGTTGCACTAAAAAACAAATTTTTGATAAGGCGCATTTTTCAAAAAGTTGCATGGGAATTCCACATTTATTGCAACAGATGGTTGAAATTTTGACAGACTAATTTTGAATAATGTGTCTATACAAATTTCCAAAGAAAATAATAATAATTTTTTTGTTAAAATTTTCGGATTTTTGATACACAATTTTGATTTTTAGGATCGAATTTTTCGTCAAAGTTTTTAATTTTGTATCCTATATTTTAGATTGTTTTAACCTGAATGATTCCTTTTTATCAGGGTTCGGAAAATATCCGATATTTATATAAATATCTATACAGTGCGAGTCTCTAACTTGGAATAAATTCAGTAAATCAAACAAAGTTTATTTTTCGGAAATATGCTCGGATACGTCGATTAGTATTTTAAATTGCGCTATTTTTGTTGTAATAAAATTTTATACAGCGTGTCCCAAATTTGAGATATGACGTCATCGACTATTTTTTTTAATAGCAACGCTAATTTTTTTATCACTATTTTTAAAGAGTATATCAAGTTACACATGTGTGCCAAATTTAAAATTTTTATTTCCTGTCATTTAGAAGATATTTAACAAACAGTATCAAATTTGAAAAATGAATTCAACTTAATAGTCTTTCTTCAATAAATGCTCAAAATGTTGTCCATTTTCTAACTGACAATACCCTAAATGGAACTGAAACTCGTTTTGAACATTTCTAATTACTTCGGGGGAAATTAGTCTACACTCCTGTCTTATTCGTTCTTTCAACTCCTCAAGATTTGGCGGTTTGGTCTTAAAAACTTTGCTTTTCAAGTATCCCCATAAGAAAAAGTCCATAGGTGTTAAATCCGGAGACCTGGGTGGCCATTCAACTGATCCTCTTTTGCCAATCCATCTTCGTGGAAATACATTAAAAAATGAGGAGGCGCACCGTCCTGTTGAAACCAGATGTTTCTATTCGGGACGTCAGCTTCTACAGGGCAAGGAAACAAAATAGCCAAACTCGGAATTAGCTCTTCCTCCAAGAATTGTAAATATTCCGCTCCATTGAGATTATTTGGAAAGAAAATTGGTCCTAAAATTCGATCACCAACAATCCCTGCCCAAACATTAACTTTTTCTGGATATTGAGTGTGGCTTTCCCTCATCCAGTGTGGGTTCTTGTCTGCCCAATAACGGCAATTTTGACGATTTACCTCACCATTTAACATGAACGTTGATTCATCGGAAAACAATATATTTTCTATTTTTAGAACATTTCTATGTAGTAGATCCATCATTTTTTCGCAAAACTGAAGTCTTCTATCTGGATCATCTTCGGTGAGTTCCTGGAGGATTGTCATTTTATAAGGATGAAATGTTTGCTCTCTAAGGATTCTTGACACTGAAGACTGGCTAATTTTGAGTTCCCTAGCCATCTGCCTAGAGAAGACATGATGATTTTCCTGAACAGAGAGAAGTACATCAATTTTGACTTCTTCGCTCAGCGCATTCTGATGATGATTATTCGTTTTTCTTAAATGCCCATTTTCCCGAAACTGACTTTCAATCTTGCTTAAGGTACTTTGAGATATGGCTGGTAAGTCAGGATACTTCTCTCTAAATAAATAAATAACTTCATTTTGTGTTCTTGTCCTATCTCCATAGCCAATCATCATTAAAATTTCGATTTTGTGGGTTTCAGTTAAGTACGGCATGTTAGTATAATTTTTCGACCAACGGTGAACAACAGTCAACACAACAATGAAACGACTAATACTCTCCTCACTCGAATATGCGTGGAATGCGATGCTACACTTCTTACTTGTTTTTATAACTAAACGTCAAAATGATAAACGTCAGTTTGAAAAAAAAATGACAAACCAGCACGTTTTGGCATTCCACTTTTAAAATGCATAAAAATTCGATTAAGGTGACTTGATTTCTTCATTCTACAAATTTGATAATGTTTGTTAAATATCTTCTAAATGACAGGAAATAAAAATTTGAAATTTAGCACACATGTGTAACTTGATATACTCTTTAAAAATAGTGATAAAAAAATTAGGGTTGCTATTAAAAAAAAAAGTTAATGACGTCATATCTCAAATTTAGGACACGCTGTATAAAATTTTATTACAACAAAAAGAGCGCAATTTAAAATACTAATCGACGTATCCGAGCATATTTCCGAAAAATAAACTTTGTTTGATTTACTGAATTTATTCCAAGTTAGAGACTCGCACTGTATATCGTATATATACCGGGTGTGGCACTTAAGACGCCTCGGACCATAGCTCCTTTACGATAAAAGCTATCGAAAAAAATCTAAGAACAAAGTGGTGCATAGTTACCGTCGCTATGTTTTAAAAATATTTCTAATCATCAGTGGCGTGCCGTACTCCAGTGGCGTACCAAACTTATGTTTTTTTAAATGGAATGCCCTATTTTTTATTGCAGATTTGGAAAGTGCTCGACGAGTACTTATTTTTTTATCTAACCTGTTATACCCTTCACTTTAGCGGTTTCGCTGTTATAACCCCTTCTTTCAAAATTGCGCCCCATTTTTGAGATTTTTTTGTAGAGAAACTAATTGACGCCGGCGCCTAAATTTTGAATTGAGGTACAGGTTAAGACCTCGTATACCTTCACATAATTTTTTTTCGGGTAATTTATGGCAAAAAAATAATTTTTGATTGATCTTCGCATGTTGTCATTTTTTCCGAAAATTTCAAATGGCACCCCCCTAAAAAAATTACGGCGTTGTACAGCCAAAACTCTAAATTTTTCATTGGTGTAAAAAAAATTACACATTGCATAACACAATTTCGGAGAAAAAAGGAATTTCATCGCAAATGTCGGGAAACGTTTTCCGTTCCCAAGTGTGCCATGAGAAAACAAAAGATTGGTAATTGTCAAAGTAAATTATTAGACGTCAGTAGCAGCCATAAGTCATTTTTGATAAACGTTCTAAAAATGTTCCGAACTCAAGAGGAAATGGTTGACATGATATTTATTCTTGGAGAATGTAACAAGAATTGTTTCTTGGCATCACGAGTGTACGCTGCGAGATATCCGCACAGGGCACATCCAAATGAACGTGCGTTTCAAAAAGTGTTGGAGAGATTTACTACTACGGGAAGTGTGAAACGGCCAAGGAGAGTTAGAAAGAAGGCAGTTATTACCGAAAATAATGAACTGCGGTATATCACCAGAAGTTGCGGTTATGCCTCCAGCAGGAAGGTCGTCATTTCGAACATTTAGTTTAAGTTGTTTAATTTGCTTTATCTGCATTTTTCATATCATGTTGAATAAATAGGTACATACTATTATGTTGACCGTATTTGTGTATTTGTTTTGGTACTTTGACAATTACCAATCTTTTGTTTTCTCATGGCACACTTGGGAACGGAAAACGTTTCCCGACATTTGCGATGAAATTCCTTTTTTCTCCGAAATTTTGTTATGCAATGTGTAATTTTTTTTACACCAATGAAAAATTTAGAGTTTTGGCTGTACAACGCCGTAATTTTTTTAGGGGGGTGCCATTTGAAATTTTCGGAAAAAATGACAACATACGAAGATCAATCAAAAATTATTTTTTTTCCATAAATTACCCGAAAAAAAATTATGTGAAGGTATACGAGGTCTTAACCTGTACCTCAATTCAAAATTTAGGCGCCGGCGTCAATTAGTTTCTCTACAAAAAAATCTCAAAAATGGGGCGCAATTTTGAAAGAAGGGGTTATAACAGCGAAACCGCTAAAGTGAAGGGTATAACATGTTAGATAAAAAAATAAGTACTCGTCGAGCACTTTCCAAATCTGCAATAAAAAATAGGGCATTCCATTTAAAAAAACATAAGTTTGGTACGCCACTGGAGTACGGCACGCCACTGATGATTAGAAATATTTTTAAAATATAGCGACGGTAACTATGCACCACTTTGTTCTTAGATTTTTTTCGATAGCTTTTATCGTAAAGGAGCTATGGTCCGAGGCGTCTTAAGTGCCACACCCGGTATATATCGGATATATATCAACTTCTTGATATTTATTCTTGGTCATTAATATTAATGTTTATATGACTTATTAATTATATAATGCACGTACTTTATTTATATTATATTTATTTATTGCAAACAAACACAGTTTCTTACAATATAGTAAAAAAATAACAATAACAAATTATTAAAATATTTGACATCAAATTGAAAATTTTTTGAAATAAGGACTTTTTTGATCTTCACTATGTTTTCAGGAATAAATTAAAGGATTTTCAAAGTGAGGACCTTTTCTTTGTTTTTTTTTGCTTACACTTACTTTTTTATTTTTAACCGAGTCGTGAGTCACTTGAAAAATCGCCTCTTTCCTACAAAAAAGAGTCATTCGCCCATCTCTAGTTTATATTAGAGCCAGTGGCGGCCCGTGAAATATACCTCTCCCCCACCCCTCATTTTTTGAAGAAAGACAGAACGATTTATCTTCCTAGTCCAAAGTAACTGAAGAAAAAGTGTTTGAAGAATTAATTAAATATTCTTGCGGAGCTTGAAACTGCAGGTTGTGTGTGTCAAATATTGAAGTGGATTATCAAAATTACATTCATTCTAAATGCATTTTGAAATTTTGAAGCTTAGTTCGGCCGAAATTATTTTTTTACGACTGCAATCTTTTCTCTGCTTTTCAACTTTTGAGGATTGCCAATTTGTTTCCAGCCACTATGTGTCAACTATTAAAGTGGATTATCAAAGTTGGGTTCAGTCTGGATGCATTCTGAAATTTTGAAGGTTACTTTGATCGAAATGAATTTTTTACAATTTTTATAAGCGCAGACTGCATTTTTTTTCTCTGTTTTTCAACTTTTGATGGTTGCCATTTTGTTTTCAGCCACGATGTGTCAAATATTGAAGTAGATTGTCAAAGTTAGGTTCATTCTGGATCTATTTTGAAATTTTGAATGTTACTTTGGCCGAAATGATTTTTTACAATTTTTATAAGCGCAGACTGCAATTTTTTTCTCTGTTTTTCAACTTTTGAAGGTTGCCATTTTGTTTCCAGCCACGATGTGTCAAATATTGAAGTGGATTATCAAAGTTACATTCATTCTGGATGCATTTTGAAATTTTGAAGGTTACTTTGTCCGAAATGAATTTTTTACAATTTCTATAAGCGCAGACCGCAATTTTTTCTCACCTTTTCAACTTTTGATGGTTGTCATTTTGTTATCAGCTATAATCAGTGGCGGTTCGTGGAACATGAAGATGGTAGAACCACTTATACAATATAGACCCCCCGCCCTCCTTATTTTTTGAAGAAAGAAAGAACGATTTATCTTCCCAGACCAAAGTAACTGGTGAAAAAGTGTTTTACGAATTAATTTAAAAATTTTGAAACTACAGGTAGTGCCATTACTCCTTGGCTCTGTATAACGAGCCCCCCCCCCCCTGATTAGAGCACATGCTTACTATTCATATTGCTGCAACTGGAAAAATTTGAGAAACGGGGGATTTTTTTTGGTATTGTGTGTTTCATAAATATCCATGATATATATCATCGAATATATATATCACGATATATATCATGATATATATCGTGATATATATCCGATGATATATATCGTCCGAACCCTGATATAAAGGACAGTGTTTATGAAATATTTATGCGGCGAAACTAGTCCAAATCCAGCGGCGGGCGGCGCTCGGAAAGAGATGCTTTCCGGCGTTCGTTGCCCGCCAAGAATTTTAACAATTTCGCCATTTACATATTATAAAAGAACGGTAACAACCGCAGAAGCGTTTAATATATGTTGTAGATCCTTCGGTGGCTCGCCATCGTAAATTTCGAGAGAGTCGGGCCTAGACTATATTCCTAGGCCGACGTCGTCGTCTGGAAATGTTAAATTCGCGAAATTAACAGCCCCGTTGAAGCATCCGTTCCATGAAAACAACGCGGATGCGAAATTTTGTTTACGCGATCGAAATGTAAACGCCGAAAATTAAGTGTTCTCCACGTTCCAGCTAAACTATATTTAAACTACGGTTTACTCCGCAGACTTTTCGGTATGGTGCATGCTTTACATGTTCTACCTGTTCTTCCTCGCGCGCGTGTTACTACTACTACTACCACTGACCTTCTTGATTATTTTCTGGGGAACATGTGTTGAAACGAATTACCAAGTCGTTATGCGTCTAATCAAAGGAAGGACAACAAATAGTCATTTTCAACTGCCAAAAACGGTAATTTTGAACCATCTAAAATAGCAATTTTCAACAGTCAAAAATAGCGATTTTCAACGGTAAAAATAGCAATTTTTAATAGTCGAAAGAAGTGACTTTCAGCACCCAAAAATGCGATTTTCACTCTCTGGAGATTTTATACTCTCGAAAATAGCGAGTTTCTACTGTTTGTATTTTAACAATTAAATCGAAAATTTATGTCAAAATAAAATAGGTCGAAAATTTAGGCTCAAAAGAATCGAAAATACAGGTCAAAAATCTAAAAATTAAAAATTCGGCTGGAAAATCAAAAATTCGAAAATTTTAAAAATTAAATTGAAAATTTCTGTTGGAACAGAGAAAATTTCTGTTGGAACAGAGAAAATTTAGACCCAAAATAGTCGAAAATACAGGTAAAACATCTAAAAATTAAATTTTCGGAGGGAAACTCAAAAATGCAGACCAAAAAAATTCAAAATTTATGTCAAAATAAAGAAGATTTAGGTCAAAAGATCAAAAATGTAGACCCAAAAGAGTCGACAATACAGGTAATAAATGTAAACATTAAAAATGCGAGCCAAAAAGTCGAATATTTAAACAATGAAATCGCGAATTTGGGTCAAAATGAAGGATAATTAGGCCAAAAGATAAGATATTTTGACCAAAAATATCGAAAATACAGGTTAAAAAATTAAAAATTAAAAATTCGTCGAGAAAAATAAGAATGCGGACCAAATAGTGGAAATCAAACAATAAAGAAAACAAAAAAACGCTATTTTTGACAGTTCAAAAGACATGTTTTTAATAGTTGGACGTCTATATTTTAGGAAGTTGAAAATGATTATATTTGACGGTTGCAAATAACTATATTTAAAAGTTAAAAATCACTATATTTGACAGTTGAAAATCGCTATATTCGTCAGTTGAAAATAACTATTTTTGAGTTGAAAGTCACTTTAGTAGACAGTAAAACAGGCATGTCAAACTCATTTACCACCAAGGGCCACATCAAGTATTACACACAAGCCGCGGGCCGCATTACCAAAAAAACTACAATTGAAACCAAACAAAAAATAATTATTTTTACCTTGTACATATTTTTTTTTTATATTTGATACCAACCTTGCCGGGCCGCGTGTTTGGCATGCCTGCTCTAGAGTCCATTTCAAATAAAAGAAAAATTTTGTGTGTCTGTATTGTGATCGTGAAATTTTTTTTAACGGAAATATCCGTTTTGACGTCTCTAAGAGTCCATTTCAAATATTACTGGAAAAAAAAAATTATGTGTCTGTATTGTGACCGTGAAAATGTTGTCAATTTTTTTTCCGTTTTGAGGTCTATAGAGTCCATTTCAAATATTTCTTTAAAAAAATTATGTGTGCGCCTGTGTTGTGGTCATAAAACTTTTTCAAAATTTTTTTAACGGAAATATCCGTTTTGAGGTCCCTAGAGTCCATTTCAAACATTTCTGGAAAAAAAAATATGTGTGTGTATTGTAACCGTAAAATTTTTTTTACGGAAATATCCGTTTTGAGTTCCCTAGAGTCTATTTCAAATATTTCTGGGGAAAAAAAATGTATGTGTTTGTGTGTTTCTCTGTGTCTCTAATGTGACTGTGAAAATGTTTGCAAATTTTTTTTCACGGAAATATTCGTTTTGAGGTCTCTAGAGTCCATTTCAAATATTTCGGGAAAAGAAAAATTGTGTGTGGGTCTGTATTGTGATCGTGAAAATTTTTTTAAACATTTTTTTGTCGGAAATATCCGTTTTGATGTCTTTAGAGTCCATTTCAAATATTTCTGGAAAATAAAAATAGTGTGTGTATCTGTATTGTGATCGCAAAAATATTTTCAATTTTTTTTTCACGGAAATATCCGTTTTCGGATCTCTAGAGTCCATTTCAAATGTTTCTGCAAAAGAAAAATTGTATGTGTATCTGTAAAAATTGTTTGTGGGTCTGTATTGTTACTGTGAAATTTTTTCCAAACATTTTTTTCACGGAAATATTCGTTTTGAGGTCTCTAGAGTCCATTTCAAATATTTAAATTTAAAATTGTGTGTTAGTGTCTCCATTGTGATTGTGAAAAAATTTTCAAATTTTTTTTACGGAAATATCTGTTTTAAAGTCTCTAGAGTCCATTTCAAATATCTCTGGGGAAAAAAATTGTGTGTGTGTGCCACTATTGTGATTGTGAATTTTTTTTCTTTTTTTTTACGGAAATTGCCCTTTTGAAGTCTCTAGAGCAGGCATGTCAAACACGTTTACCATCAAGGGCCACATCAAGTATTACACACTAGTCGCGGGCCGCATTACCAAAAAAAACTACAATTGAAACCAAAATAAAAATAATTATTTTTACCTTGTATATAATTTTTTTTAAATATTTGATACCAACCTTGCCGGACCGCAGGCAACTTGTAAGCGGGCCGCATGCGGCCCGCGGGCAGCGTGTTTAACATGTCTGCAGTAAAAGATCGCTATTTTTGTCAGTTAAAAAACACTATTTTTGGCGGTTGAAATCACTTTGTTTGACAGTTGAAAAGAATTATTTTTGATAGTTGAACATCTCTATTTCACAAAGTTGAAAATTACTATATTTGACGGTTGGAAATCACTATTAAAAAACAGTTGAAAAATCACTATTTTTCAGTTGAAAGTAAACACATTTGACAGTGAAAGATCACCATTTTTAGCAGTTGAATGTCTTTATTTCAAGCAGTGAAAAAATCACTACATTGACTGTTACAAATCACTACATTTGACAGTAGAAAATCATTAGTTTTTGACAGTTTTTAATCCCCATTTTGGGAGTTGATAGAGGCCATTTTAGACAGTTGAATCTCTTTAATTCTGGCAGTGGAAAAATCACTACATTATCAGTTACAAATCACTACATTTGACAGTTGACAATCACATTTTTTTGACAGTTGAAAATCAGTAGTTTTTGACAGATATGAATCCCCATTTTGGGAGTTGAAACCCGCCATTTTAGACAGTTGAATGTCTCTATTTCAGGCAGTGGAAAGATCACTATATCGGCAGTTACAAATCACTGTGTTTGACAGTTGAAAATCACATTTGTTTAACAGTTGAAAATCACTAGTTTTTGACAGTTAAACAGTTATAAAAGCCGCCATTTTTGACAGTTGAATGTCTTTATTTTAGACAGTGGAAAAATCACTACATTGGCATTTACAAATCACTACATTTGACAGTTGAAAGTTACATTTTTTTGACAGTTGAAAATTACATTTTTTTGACAGTTGAAAATCACTCGTTTTTGACAGTTACAAACTCCCATTTTGAGAGTCGAAAGCCGCCATTTTAGACTGTTGAAAATCGCTATTTTTGATAGTTAAAAATCACAATTTTTGACAGGTGAACATCACCATTTTGACAGTCTAAACCATCTTTTTGGACAATTGAAAATTTTGAGAGTCGAAAGCCGCCATTTTAGATAGTTGAAAATCGCTATCTTTGATAGTTAAAAATCACAATTTTCTACAGCTAAAAATCATCATTTTTTCGGTTGAAAATCACTAGTTCGATAGTTGAAAATTACTATTTCGGGCAATTGAAAATCACTATGCTAACCATTGGAAATGACATCCAGACAGTTGAAAAACCTAGGCCCGCGGTGGTGTCCATACGCCACTGGATACGACCAAAAACGTTTAATTTGTAGTTCAATTGTTTTCTGTTTTTTGAGGATAATTCTTGAACGAAAAGGCAGATTTTGAAAATTCTTTCAGCAAAGTGTTGCATTCGTCGAAAAGATGTAGACATGATCAAAACATTATTTTTTTTTATTTTTTTTTGTTTTTTAGAGGATTGAACGGATGACCAAATTTGTCAAATTCTTCCAGCTCATCGAATAGTTGCTGATAAGATAAAAAAAATTGTCGTTCAAATGTTCTCTAGTTTTTGAGGATAACTCTTGAAAATGGATATTGAAAATTCTTCCAGAAAAGCATCGCACTCACCGAATAAATGTATAAAAGATAGAAAAATTAAATTCGTTGTTCAATTGTTTAATGATTTTGAGAAGATAACTCTTGAACAAAACAGCTGATTATAGAAAAGTGTTGTACTCGTCGGATAAATGTAGATAGGACCAAAAAATTAATTCGTCTTCAATTGTATTTTTGTTTTGATTTTGAGGATAACTCTTGAACTAATGACCTTATTTATAAAATTCTTTCTGCAAAGCCTTGCATTCATCCGAAAGGTGTAGGTAGGACCAAAAATTTTTTTTTTTTGGTTTTCAGAGGATTGAACGTATGAACGGATCACCAAATTCGTCAAATTCTTTCAACAAAGTGATCTACTCATCGAATAGATGCAGATAAGACCAAACAAATTAAATTACAATAAGGTATAGTCGGTGGTAATACCACAAGAGGTTGGAATTTGACCGGATAAATTTAATTTTTTTGAGTCGACACAAATTTCGAGAATGGAAAAATCCAACGGTTTTCAATTATGTTTCTCAGCAGAGATATGCAGAACCGACACGAACTGTCACTGTTTAACTGAAGTTAGCTGTTTACGAAAATTGTTAATATGAAGGTCGTTGTCATGGTGAAGGTAAATAAATTTTTATCCACTTGCAAATTTTTTTTGTTCAAATTTTTATACATACAAGTTGAATTAACTTTGTAAAACGTAATTTTACGAGTTACGGAGAGATTGAATATTTATATATGCAGGCTATTTTTCGTCTTTATTTAATTTATTTATCGTTTTTTAGAGATGATATATAAATATTCAAGCTGTAAAATTCTGCAAAAAAATGTATTGCAAGCTAAGTGGCTCTTCCATCAAAATGTTCCACGAGCCGCCACTGATACCAAGGCGATAAAGTTGAATATAGAGTTTATTTTCTGGGAAATAATGCATGAGTCATGAAACAATAACTTTAGTGCTGAAGTGTTAATTTTTTTTTTTCTGAAAGCGAGATAAGGTAGGACCTTCAATTGTTTTGAAACCATGAAAAAATAAAATTTAGCTTCCAATTGTTTTTCGCTTTTTTATAACTTTGGAACGAATGATAGATTTTACTAATCGAATATACAGGGTGCCCGTTTTTCGAGCGGCACCGTGGGGATTTCAGTTATCTTAAGAGATACGAGGTTGGTAAAATTAGGGCAAAGTTGTGTATTATAACGTTGATTAATAATCTGTTGAGAAATTGGAATTACCTTGTTTTTGTTTTCAAAAAATCGCGAAAAAATAAAAAATTTCAATTTTCATTTTTACTTTTTTATTCGAAAACTATTACTATTGCACATTTTACACTAAGACATTATTACAGCCCTTTTTAATGGAGGATCTAAATATGTTATTAGATTTATTGTAGCTTTCAAGATCGCGGAGAAACAATAGACAACTTTTGTTTTTCTTATGGGCGCCATATTGGATTTTTACATTTTCTAATGCAAGATTTTTTTTTGTTTACGATGTGCAAAATGCGTAATAGTAATAGTTTTCGAATAAAAAATTAAAAATGAAAATTGATTTTTTTTATTTTTTCGCGATTTTTTTAAAACAAAAAAAGGTAACTCAAATTTCTCAACAGATTATTAATCAACGTTATAATACACAACTTTACCCTAATTTAACCAACCTTGTATCTCTTAAGATAACTGAAATCCCCGTGGTGCCGCTCGAAAAACGGGCACCCTGTATACAAATATGACTAAAAACTGAAGTTTGATTTTTAGTAGTTTTGCAGAATTTCTAAGATAACTATTAGATATATCAGATTTTTCATTTCTATAAACATATTTTTAATATTTTTTTTTATATTTAGGAAGATCTTGAAAAAAACAAAACAAAAAACGGTTAAGGTAATCCGGTAATCCGAGATGATTATTAGAAAAGAATTATGAGAATGATGTTTAATAGTTAATGGGGTTGTATACATCCAATCCACAACTTGATGATATTTCTTGTTTAGATATTCAGCGACATTTTTCAAAAATGAATCGTGTGAACATGTTGCGGCTCGCGGGGTGACTCATGGTACGGCCGAGGTAGCAGATGGATAGGGTCGGTTGCAGAGACCTGTATTGCTACCTCGGCCGTACCATGAGTCAGTTTTAAACAACTTACACCAAGTTTTTGAATCAAATTACAATAATTAATTGAATGAATTTAACTACGACCACTGGCAAATAAATCCCAGTGTTAAAACTTTATTACAAAACAAAACCTCTTGGCATCGGCCGGGATTAATCATCATTGCTTGCCACAACAACAAACAAAACACGCGACGAACGATTACGAGCGTCGCTGCGACAAAATGCATTTTCCGAGCGGATTTCGTCCAACGGACCAACATATTAATGGGTTAAAAATAAGAATCCTATTTTCGTTTATCAGGTCGCTGATCAAATTAGTTTGTAATTTTCGGCGTACAAACAAATACACGCACCCGTAACGTTGCACAATCCGAAATTGTCACCTTCCGCTCATAGACGGTTTTGGCTTCATTAATAACTTTCTTGCAATCCCCTCATCTACTCGAGTTTGTTTATTACCTACACTACTTCCAGTGGCGGCTGGTGACGTGACTCATGGTTGAGCCAGGGTGGTATGGGTGACAATAAAGATAGTTGCGGGTCGATTGACTCAGTGAGTCGAATCTATTCGTGTTTTTACTTCCACTGGCCCCACCATGAATTACGCCACCAGCCGTTACTCATTACTTCCCTTAACTTATTTTCCCTTTCAGCTTCTTTCACTTTGCCATCATTTCTAGCAGTGCTGCCGGTGCTAGGGTAAACGCAGCGACAGGCAGAATAGATTTGGTCGATCTAGATTTAAAAAAGTGGCCTGAAGGAGGCTAATGCAAATCTTTACAATCCACATTGCCAAAACTATTGGATCTATTTATTTCACAGCAGTTAATCTGAAATTGAAGGAATGTCATCATCAATGAGCAGCAAGGGTTTTTAATAAATATGTCTACTATTTCCAATTTGTTCTTATATCACTCGTATTTATCCGAGGCGTTGGAGAAAGGATACCTATTAATTTCTTAAGGCCTTTGCCCGAGTTGACCACAGAAAAAATTGAGAAAATTAGAATCCGTTGGGTTGGGAGGTCATGCAATTTAATTGTTATTTGGCTATTTAACTCAGATTGGTAACTTTAGCTCTTCGGAGATTAAAGTTACATCTGGTGTTCCGCAGGGCTCGTACAATGGACCCATTTTTTTGGCATAGGATAGCTTCTTATACAGGGTGTCCTAAATAGAGTAGGATTGCATGGGTATCTTTCTTATTCGTAAAGCTAGAGATCTGGTTAAATGGGAAATGTTGTGCAGTTTTCTATGCTGATTCAGATTATGTTGAGAAATTTTCAAAATTCCGAGCAGTTTAGAAAATATTAAAAAAAACTGAAAATCGCGATTTTCAAAAAAATCAAATATCTCAATAATTATTAAAGATGCGAAAAAAAGTTTTAAATAAAAGTTACTTGGTTTAATTAGGCAAACATAGAAATCAAGTCAAAATAAAATTCAAGATGGCGGTTTCCGAGATATTAATACCAACTTTCTTATTTCAAACGGCCGCAATATTTGATTTTTACACGCATAAATAGACTTTTTTTTTCTCTTTTCAACGATGTACAACAACCTATGTCAAAATAAAAAATAATGGAAATATTAATTGTTGTAAGTTTAAAACAAGTAGGCATAAATAAAAATAAAACAAAATTTGTTATAACGACTAACTGTCATCTTACATTAGTTTATCAGTTGTATTAATCATTCATACATGTGTATTGTCTTAAGTTGTTGTAATATCGATAAATATTAATTACTTGAAATGGCGAATTATTCAATATCTGAACAATACGATATGTTTTGTAATTAAATACATAATTACATCAAGTATTACAAAAAAACCCATCTTGGAGCACTAACATACCAAGCAAACTTTCCTGAAAGAAGGCAGCCGGATATTAAGGTATTTAAAAGATTGGATGAAAATATGCAATTGTATGGAAGTTTAAAAAAACCTAAGAGAAATAGAAATATGATCGTTGATGATGAAGAATTGACATTGGCTTGTGTGGCAGCTAATCCGAACATTTCATGTCGGCAGATAGAAAATGAAGTTAACGTATCTAAGTCTAGAGCATCAACAATTTTAAAAATGGTGATGTAGCCATCATGTTACTTTCTCCGACTTGATGGTATCATTTATATTTACGCTTCCATGGTTTATTTTCAATTTAAATCATATTTTAAGTATGCATCGAACGTTTCGTAGACTCGGATAAAACTGACGTTTAAAACGTCAAAATTATGAAAGATGGAAAAATGTACTTCAAATTCAAAAACTCAGTTTACTCAAAAACTAAAGAGATTTAGAAAAAACTTATGCTTCATAAATTGTTCATTTTGGCATTCTCTACAATTATTATTAACATAAATTTGCTATTAGCGTTTCATAATTGTATACCAAAAATGAAAAAAAAAATTAATAAATTTCTTTCTCGAATAACAATGATTTTATGAAAAATGTTTTCAAACAAAATAATCGCATTTCTTTATTTTCTTCAATATTTGTTTAAATGTTTTTGTGATATTTTTCATATTTAAGAAAATATTGGCAAAAAACAAAAAACATCTAAGGTAAACACCCACTTCCGGTGTACGAAATTTTACCAAAAGCTTTTCAGTTCTTCGGATTATCAAATAAAACTTATGTTCAAAGTTTCATCAATTAGTCGATTAGTTTTTGAGATACAGCGCGCACAGACACACACACACACACACAGACACAAAAACAAAATTTCAGAAATTGTTGAAATGGCATCTAGGGACCCCAAAACGGATATTTCCGTAAAAAAAAAATTTGAAAAAAAAATCACGATCACAATACTTTCTCGTACTTCCTAACGGAGAAAGTAAAAAAGCACAAGTTTCACCCTTATAAATTGCACCTATCTCAGACTTTACAACCAAATGATAACATCCGTAGATTAACATTTTGCAGGTGGTTAATCAACAAAATTACGGAAAATGGTGATTTTATAAACACAATTTTATGGACTGACGAATCTTACTTTTCCAATTGTGGATTATTTAATCGTCATAACGGGCACTATTGGGCTCAAGAAAATCCACACATAGTGATTCCACGGCGAAACCAATTACGGTTCGGCTTCAGTGTTTAGTGTTTTTTGTGGCATAATGGGAAATCATTTACTTGGTCCTATAATTTTTGATGGAACTCTAACTGCACAACGTTCAAGTTTTATTGGATGATTTACCTTTGGCACAAAATATGCAAATATGGTACCAGCAAGATGGCGCTCCAGCACACAATGCCAGAGATGTTATTACTTATCTAAATGGACGTTTTAATAATAAAGTAATAGCGACTAATACACCTGTACAGTGGCCAACCAGATCTGCAGACTTGACGCCTCTTGACTTTTATTTGTGGGGCACTTTAAAAAACAAAGTTTATGGAAGTAACTTCAATTATAACAATGTGGATGAACTTCGCGAAGCATTGACAGAGGCAATAAACGGCATTAATCGCAACACATTGCGAAAAGTAACTGGCAGTGTTGTAAAACGCTGTCAATTGTGTTTGGCCAATAACGGTCAACATTTTGAGCATTTTTTATAAATTATTGTTATTTTACTACTTGGTTGTATTACCTCTTTTGGTTTTGTTACATTTGCTTTAAAAATAATTTAAAAAATTAAAATTTAAATTTAAACAATTCATATTTCCATTATTTTTTACTTTGACATAGGTTGTTGTACATCGTTGAAAAGAGAAAAAAAAGTCTATTTATGCGTGTAAAAATCAAATAGTGCGGCCATTTGAAATAAGAAAGTTGGTATTAATATCTCGGAAACCGCCATCTTGAATTTTATTTTGACTTGATTTCTAAATGCTTTCGGCATGCTTTTGGTCATATAAACACTCTTTTATTAAAATAGATTTAACTTTATGCATTGTTAATGAAAAAATTGAAATTTCATTTAATAAATTAATTTAATTTAATTTTTGCAATGTTCCTAATAGCTAGCACCTAAGTGCGACACATGTTTTCGGCATGCTTTTGGTCGTATAAACGCAATTTCATTAAAATAGATTTTACTTTATGCATTGTTAATGAAGAAATTGAAATTTCATTTTATAAATAAATTAAATTTAATTTTCGCAATGATCCTAAAAGCTAGCACCTAAGTGCGACACATGTTTTCGGCATGCTTTTGGTCATATAAACACGATTTCATTAAAATAGATTTGACTTTATGCATTGTTAATGAAAAAATTGAAATTTCATTTAATTAATAAATTAAATTTAATTTTCGCAATGATCCTAATAGCTGGCACCTAAGTGCGACACATGTTTTCGGCATGCTTTTTGTCGGATAAACACGATTTCAATCAAATAGATTCGACTTTATGCGTTGTTGATGAAAAAATTTAAATTTCATTTAATAAATAAATTTAATTTAATTTTTGCAATGTTCCTAATAGCTAGCACCTAAGTGCGACACATGTTTTCGGCATGCTTTTGGTCGTATAAACCCGATTTTAATCGAATAAATTCGACTTTATGTGTTGTTGATGAAAAAATTTAAATTTCATTTAATTAATAAATTAAATTTAATTTTCGCAATGATCCTAATAGCTGGCACCTAAGTGCGACATATGTTTTCGGCATGCTTTTTGTCGGATAAACACGATTTCAATCAAATAGATTCGACTTTATGCGTTGTTGATGTTTTTTAATTTGCCTAATTAAACCAAGTAACTTTTATTTAAAACTTTTTTTCGCATCTTTAATAATTATTGAGATATTTTATTTTTTTTGAAAATCGCGATTTTCAGTTTTTTTTTAATATTACCTAAACTGCTCGGAATTTTGAAAATTTCTCAACATAGCATAGAAAACTGCACAACATTGCCCATTTAACCAGATCTCTAGCTTTAAGAATAAGAAAGATACCCATGCAATCCTACTCTATTTAGGACACCCTGTATATATACCAAATGTCACAATTTTTAACTGTTAAAAAGGGCAATTACCAACAGTCTAAAATGAACGTTTTTAGGTGTCAAAACGGCAATTTTCAATTGTGCAAACTGACCATTTTCGAGTGCCGAAAAAAACATTTCCAAGTACCAAAATTGACTATTTTAAGTGCAAAAAAATAAGGTTTTCCAACTGTCAAAAACTGTCAAAAAATATCATTTTCGAGTGCCATTAATTAAAATTTTTAAGTTTGAAAAATGACCATTCTCAACTGTCAAAAACGACAATTTTCAAGTGCCAAAAATGACAATTTTTAACTGCCAAAAAATGGCCATTTTCAGCTGCCAACAAATACAATTACCATCTATCAAAAATAACCATTTTCAACTGTCATAAAAGACAACTTTCAGGTGTCAAAAATGACAATTTTCAACTATGCCGAAAAAGACATTTTCAAGTGCTAAAATTGACAATCTTCAAGTGCCCTCTATACTACATGAGCAAAAAGGCGTCGTCGTCGTGCGCATGAGCGGAGCCAGAAATTATTTGGTTCCTAATGCAGTTCCAGAACGGAAAAATTTCTTGCCGACCTCGAAATTAGAGGTAGTGCCATGACTCCTTGGCTCTGCATAACGAGCCGCCCCTGGTTGACATTACTGACCCTGGAAACGTTGGGAGGTGTTACATTACTGACCGCTACGCAGGTTTGATGATGATGATCAAGCGAGTCTTCGCATAAACGCGCTTCAATAATGTTCTGTGATCAAGGTTAAATTTAGGTTTCAAAATCGCTTAAATTTTGGTTTCGTTTTGATGGGGGCTAATGGTTTTATCTACAAGTTGGGATGATGAAGGGAATTCAGGCTGGATGATAAGACTAACCCACAACCGGAGAGTTTTCGTTAAATCAATTGCTGAAGGCTATTCGCTCTGTATAACTTAATAGAACAGAGTAGTACGTAATATAAATAACAATGATCGAGTAATAAAATTTCAATACCACAGAATAGCCGCGACAACCACTGTCAAACGAATTTTACCGCCTCGCAAATAAATATGCGGCCCTCGTAGTGTCTACATGCACCCAATAAATAAATACAAATTAACGGTACCGTGTGTATTTTTGTAAATTTCATTTTGCGCATTCGGACGACGCGACCGGATTTAATATTCCGAACGAGACGGGCCGGTGTATGAAGAATCAGATTTTTGCACCATTAAGCGCAAACGAAAATAGCGCGGTCGGATCACCTGTAGTAAACCCAGGGAGGAGGATGTCCCATTTCTAGGATACTTAAAGTTTAATTTAAATATTATGCCAAAATTCGCTTGACACACATCTTCACTTGCAAAACCGAACCAGATATATATTACAGGATGCGATTCTCCCACAGGCCACTTCAGATTATTTATATATACGCACAACTCAATTATAATTCGTTTGAATCTTAACAAATTTTCAATGGTTTCAATAAAACTCATAATTATGTGCCGCTTTTTATTAAGTGTCGTCCAACGAAGCAGGATAATGTCTGCGTGCATAATAAGTTGCCTAACGCGGAATAAATATAATAGTTTATTTGCCCTACATAAAACAACATAAATCGATAAATGTAAAGTATTGAAAAAAATATTACGAAAACAATAAATCAATATAAAATAGTGTTTTTAATTAACTAAGTTTAGATCACGACTTTTTTTACGTAATCAGTCACGGCGAAAGTTTACGTGAAAAAAAAAGTTTGGATCAAGCGAAACGATTATCTGTCCTCCAAAATGCCGCCCTTGAAGAAAGCTTACGCGAGTTCAAAATCAGATGACGGACTTGTGGTAAAAAACATTTGTGAGATCTATTTCCAAAACATTTTTTTCTGAGCCCAGCGGTGTGTAGATACAGACAGAAAAACTTACGTTTCGACCAAAAAGAAAAGCAATATTATTTATTATTAAATTAAGCATATGACTTGAACAAGAGACATATTCTCCAACAGAAGAACGTTGTTTAATTCTACATTGTAGTGTTTGGTATTGGCCCAACGTCTTTGTTGACTTTTTCGAGATTTTTCTTTCTTCAGGATTTTTTTCAGAACTTTTTCGGGATTTCTTATTGGACTTTCTTCAGGATTTTTTCCAGGACTCTTTTTAATTCCTGAATGCACACATTTTTAGTATTATCGTTTTTAGCGTTACCCAGTTAATTCGAGCGTGTACGTTAAGGGGTTAAAGCCCTTTTTCAGGACTATTTAAAGGCATTTTTTCAGGACTTTTTAGAGCTATTCTAAGACCATTTTTCAGAGCATTTTGCAAGACTTTTCAAGACTGTTTTTGGGATTTTTTTCTGGACTTCTTGCAGGAATTTTCGTTCAGGACTATTTCCAGGATTTTTTTGGAACTTTTTTATAAACTTTTTCAGGATATTTTTTCAAGACTTTATTTTAAGGATTTTCTTTTCGGGTCTTTTTTTCGGAACTTTCATTCAGGATTTTTCTAAAGCACTTTTTAGGTCTTTTTCAGAATATTTTTTCAAGACTTTATTTTAAGGATTTTCGTTTAGGGTCTATTTCGGAACGTTTATTAAGGACTTTTCCAAGTCCCTTTTTAGATCTTTTTCAGGCCGTTTTCTCAGAATTTTTTTTGGGACTTCTTTCTTCAGTACTTTTTTTCGGGACATTGTTAAGGACTGATTTTTCAGGAATTTTCTTTTTATGATTTTTTTGGTCATTCTTCAGGACCGTTCGGGACTTTTTCAGGATTTTTTTAGGACTTTCTTCAGGATTTATTTAGGAGTTTCTTCAGGATATTTTTTAGGACTTTTTTCAGGTTTTTTTTCAGGGCATATTTTTTTAGCGTTTAGTCCGCTCGAATTAACTCGAGCGTATACGTTCAGGGGATAATATCTTTTTTTCAGAATTTTTCTCAGGAGTTTTTTAAGGCCTTTAGAACTATTTTGAGGACTTCTTTCAAGACAATTTGAATCAGAAATCTTTCAAGACTTTATCTTGGTACATTTTTGCAAGATTTTCTCACATGACATTCTTCAAGACTTTATTTTTCAAGACTTCTATTCCGGACTTTGTTCAGGACTGTTTGTCAAGACTTTTTCAGGAAATTTTGAGGATCTTTTAATCAGGACTATTTCAATGGCTAAGGGCTGTTTTTCAGGAGTTTTTTTTTTATTATGTCAGGCTTCTTTCAGAACTGTTTTCGGGACTGGCTTCAGGATATTTTTAGGACTTTCTTCACTTTTTTTACCTTTTTTTTCTGGACTTCTTGCAGGAATTTTCGTTCAGGACTATTTCCAGGATTTTTTTGGGGCTTTTTTAAGGATTTTCTTTTAGGGTCTTTTTTCAGGACTTTTCTAAGGGTCTTTTTTCAGGTCGTTTTCTTTTTTTCCGGGATATTTTTATCAGGACTCTTTCTTCAGGAGTTTTTTCAAGAATTTCTTTCGTGAGTTCTTTCTTCATTATTTCGGGACATTGTTAAGAACTACTTTTTCGGGAATTTTCTTTTTATGATTTTTTGGCCTTTTTCCAGTACCGTTTTCGGGATTTTTTTAGGGCTTTCTTCATGATTTTTTTAGGACTTTGTACAGGATTTTTTTTCAGGACTCTTGTTAATTCCTTACGTTAGCGTTACCGTTACTCGATTTAACTCGAGCGTGTACGTTTTTCAAAACTTTTCAAAGGCCCTTTTTCAGGAGTTTTTTGAGGCCTTTAGAACTATTTTCAGGACTTCTTTCAAGACTTTTTTCAAGACAATTTCAATTAGAACTTTATCTTGGTACATTTTGCAAGATTTTTCAAATTACATTTTTCAGGACTTTATTTTTAAAGACTTTTATTCCGGACTTTTTATCAAGACTTTTTCAGGAAATTTTGAGGATCTATTAATTAGGACCTTTTTTCGGGACACAGTTAAGAACTGTTTTTCAGAAGTTTTTTTAGGATATTTAAGGCTTCTTTTTTCGGGACTGGCTTCAGGATTTTTTTAGGACTTTCTTCAGGACTCTGTTTTTACCTTTTAGTGCGCTAGAACTAACTCAAGCGTGTACGTTAAGGGCTTAAGGCCCTTTTTCCGGACTTTTCAAAGGACTTCTTTCAAGAGTTCTTTGAGGCCTTTTTAAGATTTATTTTGGGTTTTTCTAAAGACAATTTGAATCAGAACTTTTTTCAAGACTTTTTCTAGGGACCTTTATTCGAGATATTTCACAGGACATTCTTCAGGACTTTATTTTTAGGATTATTTCATCGGACTCCTTTTCAGGACTTTTTATTAAGAATTTTTCATGAAATGTTTAGGATCTTTTAATCATTTTCAGGACTGCTTTTCAGGAGTTTCTTTTAGGATTTTTTAGGCTTATTTCAGAACTGTTTTCAGGATTTTTTTAGGACTTTCTCTTGTTTACCTTTTAGTGCGCTCGAATTAACTCAAGCCTGTACGTTAAGAGCTTAAGGCCTTTTTTCAGGACTTTTCAAAGGCTTTCTTTCAAGAGTTTTTTGAGGACTTTTTTCAAGACTTATTTTGGTTGTTTTTTTCAAGACAATTTTAATCAAAACTTGTTTCAGGTCTTTTTTAGGACCTTTCTTAAGGACTTTTTGTTTTTTTTATAGGACATTTTTCAGGACTTCTTTTCCGTACTCTTTTTCAGGTTTCTTTTAGGATCTTTTAATCAGGACTTTTTTTCGGGACTCTTTTTTTAGGACTTTTTCAGGGCATTTTTCGGGACTTTTTTTTAAATACTTTTCTTTAGGATTTATAATTTCTGATTTTTATCTTTCTTAATTTTTGTAATGCGAACATTTTTATATACCAATTATTGGTGTATCAATGGTGGAAGTATTTTCCATGTTCATCACTTTGCCAACAAAATTGATTTTCTGCAAAATAATTCGATTTCAAAATTTTTCAAATTAATTTTTAACAATTAAAATGTATGTAGCACACTTTCAGACTCGCAGATATTACCTGTAGAAGTCTACGGAATGTGCACACGATCTGAAAATAATTTCATATTTCAGGAGACATACTGAAAAAAGTCATAACGTAACGGATGCTATTTTTTAAATAATAATTTTGCATTTTTATCGCTCCGAGAAAGTTTGCCAGGAGCCAGGCTTAAAAATAGGCCTTCTATCATCTTCAGCCTTTAATTTATCGATTTAACAATAGTACTTTTCCCCGAAGGTCTCGCAGCCCCAAACAGTTTATTTTCGGCTTTGATGTACTCATCCATTAACTATTCAGTTGTTTTCAAAAATCTTCTTACCTCTAACAATGAAGTCTTTGGTGTATGCGCGCAAGGAAAATTAGGATAAGGACTGTTAAAAATAGCCGCCAAGGTTTTTTCAGGTGTGTGTTTACTTTCGGAAAAAGTGATGTCACGCGCAATTGTTAGATGCGAAATATTTATAGGCGCCTACGAGAGGATTTCCACGAATTTGGAATAGTGCCTAGTGATAGTAAAATTGTTTAGTATGAGTAAGGTGATCTAATAAAAAAAAAATAAAAAAAAAAGTGACCTCGAGTTTTCTGTTCCGTACGCGCGTACAGGGTGACAGTGAGTTCAGGTGTAGACACCAGTGAATCACTTGGATGTGAGCCATCATTACCAGACACCGCCACCGCAGGCTCGAGTATTTTCAGTTTTCGGTTTCTGAAAGATGCGGGCGCTCGGTTTCGACGCTGTCGCGCTCTATTTAAATTTTTCGCTTTTTCCGTGATTAATCTCGATACGACATTACACGTTCATCCTGCGCGTTATTTAATTCATTCACTTACTCATACGCGCATCCATCGCATTCTAAATTGGAGACCTTAAATATGCCGTTATTTATAAACCAAATTATATTCGTTCGTAATTATAGCTTCAAACGAGCGCCGCCACTCGAGAACTGTCTTCGTTTCGACTTCCTTCCGCAACATATCTTTTGTGAATGTAGAAACTGTTATGACTGTTATAGCAATATTTTGCGCCTCTTCTAAATTTGTCAAATAACGTGAATGGAGTAAATTGACCATCTCTAAGTCAGTGGGTCTTAATATTTTAACATACCAACAATCTTCGTCGGCAAGGTGACTTATCCCATTTACCATATGATTTCATCATCAATTTTGAGTTAACATCAAAATTGATGCTTATGTAAAAATCATAAAATCATAATCACTGTATGATTTTTCGTACAGAATTAGTCAAAACTTCTAGTAAATTGTTCAGAAATCATTAGTCTTTCATATTTCAGAAAAAAAATAGCACCATCATCTCGTAATTTTCCAAATAATCACCATCAAATCTCAAAAATGGCAATTTTCAGCAACATAAAAATCGAAAATGCGTTGATTTTTCAAAATCTAAAATAAATGCAGACTTTCTACTTCTACAAAAGTGTTCAGTAATTACTGCGCTTTCATATTTCAGTAAAAAATAAGCGCATTAATCTAGTCATTTTTCAAATAATCACCATCAAACCAAAAAGATGGCAATTTTTAGCAAAACAAAAATCGAAAATGCGTCGATTTTTTCAAAATCTAAAACAAATGCAGACTTTCTACTTTTACAAAAGTATTCAGTAATTACTGCGCTTTCATATTTCAGTAAAAAATAAGCGCATTAATCTAGTCATTTTTCAAATAATCACCATCAAACCAAAAAGATGGCAATTTTTAGCAAAACAAAAATCGAAAATGCGTCGATTTTTTCAAAATCTAAAACAAACGCGGACTTTCTACTTTTACAAAATTGTCCGGTAATGATTGCGCTTTAATAATTCAGCAAAAAATTAACATATTCATCTCGTAATTTTCCAAATAATGACCATCAAACCAAAAAATGGCAATTTTCAGCAACACAAACATCGAAAATGCGTTGATTTTTCAAAATCTAAAACAAATGCAAACTTTCAACTTTTACAAAAGTGTTCAGTAATGATTGCGTTTTTATATTTCAGCAAAAAAAAAAGTACATTTGTCTAGTAATTTTCCAAATAATCACTATCAAACCAAAAAATGACAATTTTCAGCAACATAAAAATCGAAAATGCGTTGATTTTTCAAAATTTAAAACAAATGCAGACTTTCAATACTTTTTATAGCTGTATTCTTTTGTTTAACAAAAAAAAAATCGATACGTTGAAATATCTTTAGCACGAAAAAATTGGAAGCAAAAATTGAAGTTGCAAGTGATGCGAGTTTGCAAGTCTTCTAAGGACTGTAAATTGCGAAGACATATTTCAGTTTTAATTCTGTAAAGGGATTCTGCTTCGAAAGATAACCTTCTACAAATTTTGGGAAGAAAATAAATGTTTGCTTCTCTTGTAATGCTATTACAGGAACATAAAATCCAACAAGCGTGAAAATACAGTTGGTACTTAAAGCTTAAAAACAATTTTAAAAAAATCATTTTTGGCACCTGAAAATTGTCGTGTTTAGCAGTTGACAATGGTAATATTTGAACCATTTATGGCATTCGAAAATGATAATTTTTGGCAGTTGGAAAATGTCGTCAATTTTGGCACTTTAAAATGTCTTTTCTGGCACTTAATGATTGTCAAGTTTGGTCTTTTGAAAATGTCTTTTTCGACACTTTGCACGGATGAAAATTGTCATTTTTGACACTTGAAAATTGTATTTTTTAACAGCTGAAAAATAGTCATTTTTGAACCTCGAAAATTGTCATTTATAACACTCAAAAAATGAGAATTTTTGGCAACGATAGTTGTCGTTTTGGCACTTGGAAATGCCATTTTTGGGGCTTGAAAATTGTGAATTTTGACTTTTTTTGCACATGAAAATTGTTATTTTGCACAGTTGAAAATGGTCATTTTTGACAATTGAAAACTGTTTTTTCGACACTTGAAAATGGGCATTTTTGGCAGTTAAAAATTGTCATTTTTGGCACTTGAAAATTGTCATTTTTGGCACTTGAAAATTATCGTTTTTGGCAGTTGAGAATGGTCATTTTTAAAACTTGAAAATTGTCATTTATGACACTCGAAAATGATCATTTTTGATAGTTGAAATGTTCGTTTTTGGCAGTAAGAAAATGTCATTTTTTGCATTTGAAAATTGTCAATTTTGGTACTTGAAAATGTCTTTTTTGGCACTTGAAAATGGTCAGTTTGTAGTTGTTTTTTTAGCACTTAAAAATGTTCATTTTAGACTGTTGGCAATTAACTTTTTTATTAGTTGAAAATTGCGAAATTTGGCAATTAAAATTTTTCATTTTTGACACCTGAAAATTATCGTTTTTCGCAGTTGACAATGGTAATATTTTGAACCATTCGAAAATGATAATTTTTGGCAGTTGGAAAATGTCATTGTCAATTTTGGCACTTGAAAATGTCTTGTTTGGCACTTAAAAAGGAGGTAATGTTACAAAATACAATTCGTCGTTTAATTGATTTTCGTGGACGAAGAACGATGTTACAGATTAAATGCGGGCAATGTTTCGTCTTTATTTAATTCTTTTAGTGCATTTGCAACAAGTAAACGTTTTTAATGGTCGATTTTATCTTTCCTCAAAAAGGAGGCGATGTGTGTATTCTAAGTGGCTCTGCCATCAAAATTTTCCACGAGCCGCCACTGATGTCAACTAATGTCAACATTACACATATGGTTGTGAATAAACAAAATAAAATATATACGTAAAACGGAAAATGGAACATCTACTATCATTAAGTGTATTTTTTTTTTCAACTCGCAAAATATTTTTTATCTATGGATCTTGCTGTATTATTTTCAATAATTAATCAAATAGATTGAAGTCAATTTTGAGTTATTGTTGATCTAAACTTTTCTAGAATTTTTGATATAGAAATATTATCGCTTCTGAAACTGAATTAAATCAATATCTGTATTATTATAGTGGCTGACTGTATTTTTAAGATGCGAACAATGTTTTAAAATATCCTCATTTTTCGATAACTCTGAAAGATTGTGTAAAAATCCAAAAAATTGATGATTGTTGAAATTGCTCCTACGCAATGAATTTGTGAATTATAGTTAACATAAACTTTAAACTTTGTGATGAATCTTCCATCTCCCAATCAAAATGATCATTGGCCACCCTGAATAACTTTGGATCTGAAGAAGTTACGTTTTCAAGAAAAAAATACGTCAATTTTGTTTTCGAGGAGAAACTTGAGAAACACTGTTTTCAGAATTTTATCTTTCACCCCCTCACCCCCAGCCACCCCATCTTTATAATTTTAAATTGCATACCCCATTGTGTGATTCCTCGTTTGAAAGGGATGAAAAACACTATCCAGCAAATAAAAAATAATTGAAATCAGTTCATTTGTTTTCATTTCAAAACAAGCCACCCTGGATAACTCTTGTTCTGAAGTAGTGTCGGTTTCAGGAAAAAATATGTCAATTTTGTTTTCGAGAGAGAACTTGAATTCTAGAAACAGTGTTTTGCAAGTTCCCCTCGAAAACAAACAGTTATTTATTTTAATTTAATTTTATTGAAGAAATATAAACCTTTATAAAACTAATTACAAATTAACCCTTACCTATAGCCATATTTGCTGTAGCAAAAAATATTCCCAAAATATCGAATACTGCCGTATTCACGATAATTCGATTTCTCTTACGAAGAGCGCATGGCGAGTTCCCAGCGCATCCACCATTTATTATAAATTAAAAATAATATACTAAGCTTATATTAGTTGTTTTAGTTGTCTGTAAAGTGATAGTTGCGACTATTATAAACTAGCTCATTAGTCAAGGGTTGATACTAAGATATAATAATAATAAATCATAAAGACGATTAACGAGTAGAATGCAATAATATTATTTAAATTAAATTAAAGACAAAAAGACGCGAAACTCTGACAAAATTCCTACAAAGAAGGCTGGTTGAGGCCATTTGTACAAGTGTTTCAATAAATGCATTGTGTTCTCTCTCTCTCTCTCTTACAAAGACTAAAATCAAATAACTTATTGGAACAACTACTGATGCCACGACGGATATCTAATGATACAAAGTGCAAGTATATACTAGACTTGTGTGTACTTGATAAATGTATATTTTAACAATTCCAACAACAAAATTAAAAATTATAACAAAAAGTGCGTTCCACGTAATGTTCGATGAATCCGAAAAAAGTTGACGTACAACGACGAGCGGGCACGATTCCACCCGATGCGTATAAAACAGTGAGATCGAATAAAAGTTAGTCAAAGTTGGCCATGAGCCAAAATTCCTAAACTTATTGGCAAGTGTCAAGCTGGCGTATATTGATATTTTCAAATTTAGGAACTAAGAAAAGACATTCGGCGGCTTTTTGTTCATGACCTGCTTTGACTAATTTTTTGTTCGATCTCGCTGTATTATTACTGTACATTTTAGCAAAAATTAACAATTTTTGACAGTTGTAAATTTTGGCATTTAGAATTTTCCTTTTTATTGTTGAAATGAAACCGTTTTCAGTAATGAGCAATTTTTGATGGTTCTGAATAGTTATTTTTAGCAATTGAAATTTCCTTTCTACTGTCAACATGCCATTTGTGATGGTAGGTATGTGCGATTTTTGACAGTTCGAAATTGTCATTTTTAGCAGTAGAAATTTTCTTTTTTTTAATATCAAAAAAATGCCGTTTTTGATAGTAAAATTCTACATTTTTTGGCAGCTGCTAAGTTTTTTATTTACCGCTGAATCGTGCCGTTTGTGATGGCAGAAATGCAGAATTTTTGACAATTCGAAATTGTCATTTTTGGCGGTTAAAAATGTATCTTTTTACTATTGAAAAATGCCGTTTCTGACAGTGGAATTGCACAATTTTTGACAATTTGTAATTGTTACTTTTGGCCCTTGGAAATTTCCCTTTTTTAATGTGGAAAAATGCTGATAGTGATAGTATAAATCCTCAAATTTTGACATTTTTGGCATTTGGAAATTTTCTTTTTATTGTTGAAACGTGCCGTTTTCAGTAATGAGCAATTTTTGACAGTATTGAATAGTTATTTTCAGCAATTGAAAATTTCCTTTCTACTGCTTGGTGCCATTTGTGATAGTAGTGCTATTTTTGACAGTTCGAAATTGTCATTTTTAGCAGTTGAAATTTACTATTTTTTAATATCAAAAAATGCCGCCTTTGATAGTAAATAAACATCATTTTTGGCAGCTGCAAATTTCTTTATTTGCCGTTATATCGTGCCGTTTGTGGTGGTAGAAATGTAGAATTTTTGACAATTCGAAATTGCCGTTATTAGCAGTTAAAATTTTCTTTTTTTTATACTTAAAAATGCCGTTTTTGATGTTTAAATTCCATAATTTTTGACAGCTGCAAATTTCTTTATGTGCCGTTTGTGGTGGCAGAAATGCAGAATTTTTGACAATCCGAAATTGTCATTTTTGATGATTGAAAATGAATCTTTTTACTATTGAAAAATGCCGTCTTTGCAACTGACCCTACCTATATGTATTGCCACCCTTGTTACCTCGGCCGTACCAGAAAAAAAACCCCGCGAACCGTCACTGTTTTTCAATATTGAAAAATGCCGATAGTGATAGTAGAAATGCTCAAATTTTAACAGTTTGAAAATTTTCTATTTACTGTTGAAACTTGCCGGTTTCAGTAATGAGCAATTTTTGACAGTCCTGAATAGTTGTTTTCAGCAATTGAAAATTTCCTTTTTACTGCTAACGTGCCATTTGTGATAGTAGTGCGATTTTTGACAGTTCGAAATTGTCATTTTTAGCAGTTAAAATTTTCTTTTTTTTAATATCAAAAAAATGCCGTCTTTGATAGTAAAAAAACACAATTTCTAGCAGCTGCAAATTTCTTTATTTACCATTGAATCGTACCGTTTGTGGTGGCAAAAATGCAGATTTTTTAACAATACAAAAATGGCAATTTTCTTTTTCTTTTCTAAATCAAAAAATACCGTTTTTGATTGTAAAAATCCACAATTTTTCGCAGCTGCTAATTTCTTTATTTACCGTTGAATCGTACCGTTTATGGTGGCAGAAATGTAGAATTTCTGATAATTCGAAATTGTGTTTTCTCTTTTTTTAATATAAAAAAATGGCGTTTTTGATAGTAACAAACCACAATTTTTGACAGCTGCAAATTTCTTTACCTACCGTTTTCGGTGGAAAAAATGCAGAATTCGAAATTGTCATTTTTGACGGTTATTTATTCAAAATTTCTGTAAATGAACAAAGAGAATTTTACGAGCCGAAAACAATAGTACTCATAAAATTATATCAATTTAAACTAGATGTTTAAAAAAAATGTTAAAAGTGCCGATTTTTTAAATTGAACAAATGTACAGGACGGCAAACGTAACTTGCCGTTGCGCAGTGGCAAAATTGTGGGCGGAACCTTCGAAGGGCGCTCCCGATAGATTTCGTGAAGAGTTCGCGCGCCTGATACATTCCTCTTCAAAATTGACAGTGCATTAATTATGTGGAGGAGAGCGCCCGATAGAGTTGTAAATGAATAGCGCACGCGAAGAATATGTACAGAGATTGTACTCGGTCGGCTGTAGAGAGAGAGCTTTCGCTCGCTCTCTGCGCGTCTGGCCAACTTACATTTGCCGTCCTGTACGTTGGTTTTTTGAAATTGTGCGAAATGCGCATTTGAGCGTCAAGGTTTTTTACTCAACTCACAAAAATGTAACTTTCGTCATTATATTTATTCAGCCGAAAAACATCTTACAAAAATATTATTTTCTATGATATATTTCGAAACAATCGTCCAAACATAAGCCAAGCTTGATTCACAATGCTTTTGTTGAGTACAAACGCGGCATTTCCCTTTGCCTGTATCGTTGTGGTAGTAATTTCACTTTGCATTTTGCACCGGTTGTAGATAAGCCGAAATTTGAATTGGTCAATTTTAGAGATCTTGTGTACGCGGAATCATGCACAACCCACTACACGAGTGCTAGCTCCGTACTGTTGCGTCAAAACTACGAAAGTAGGGGATGCACATGATACATTACGTTGTACGTAATACCCTAGGGCTATAAAACTTTTAAAAGACCTTCTATTACGTCACAACTAAACTCTTATAAATACAATAATTAAATCACGTTAATGCAAGCTCGCAATGGCAGATCTAAACTTCACGGAATTAAATAGAAAAACTAGTCATACAGGTTTGTGTGCACCATGTGCATTACTTGATGTTTATACCCCTCGAATTAGAGATGGCCAAAACGGTTCACTATCGGGAACAATTCCGAGCCGATTCACTCACTGAAGTGAACCGGTTCCTTGGAGCGGTTAACGGGTCTTTTCTACAGTTATGTACCAGATTGTTAGAAAGAAGTTTTAGGCTTCCAATTAATTAATAGAAATTTACGATACAAGTAACGTTAAGAAGGTTACATTACGAGAGACAATTTTGAAATCGAGATCGAGTAAAAATCGATTCATTTTTAAAATTGCAAGTTTTAGTTTTTCCCGGTTGAAGTTATCTACGAAAAGATCGTAGAGATAGCGGAGTGAACCGCATTAAATTGTGGCAGTTAACTTAACTATTTCTTGGAACCGCATGACTGCGGTTCCGCGGGGGCGTTTCTACAGGTAGAGTTACGCGTCTAGTTTTCACTCTTGAAGAGAGAGCCAAGTACATATTAAAGAACAGAGTAGCCGCGGTTCCTTTTGTCCGAACCGGTTCACGAGCGCTCTTTGCTAAGAACCGATTCGTTGAAGCGGTTCTTATACTGTTTGCCCATCTCTACCTCGAATGCCTTACATACCCGAGGACCAGAGGTCTTCGTGTATGTAAGCTTGTGCGTATGCGCATAAACATCGTCCTAATGCTCTTGGTACATAAATATCTATTATACCATCAAATCCACCATTTAACAATTTTTAAAAATAGAATACAATTAACCTGGTACTTTAATTCTTCCGCACCCCGCTCACAGCTCTACTACCCAACAATATCTTACATACCGTTACTCTGTTCCTTCTTGGTATAAGTATTTAGTTATGAGCGTAGTTTTCCGTATTTTTTCCAGAACCGAAACTGAGGAAGCCGACTGTCACCGTCAACACAACGGCCGAGAACCTTCAGCCCGGAAGGTTGCTCAAGGTGGTGTGTAAGATCAAGGGCTACCCCACGCCCATCATCTCTTGGAGGAAGGACAACACCACACTGCACAACAGTAATCACACACGCATCAATTTCTCACATAAAGGGTAAGCACACAACATTTTACAAAACACAAAAAAACGGGAATGAATTGACTATTAAAAAATTTTACAATCGTTATCTTTAAGAGTGAATTTTTAAGTGAACTAATTCAACTGCGTTAATGCTATTGAAGTGGCAGTTATATTTAAAATGTCAGATTTAAAGTTTTTGGTTGTAACCTCAGAGTCGAATGCGCTGACGTGTGAATTTATGGTGTAACTGATCAATGTAATAATCGATATGATAATCGAAAAAATAATCTTTAATAATCGATGTAATAATCTATATAATAATCTATGTAATAATCTATATAATAATAATCGATCAAATAATCGATAAAATAATCGATAATAATCGATTTGGTTCTTGTTTATCACGTGGTGAAACATATATTCAACTACCTTCGATATAATAATCTATATCATAATCGATGTAATAATCTATATTAATAATCGATGTAATATTCTATATAATAATCAGTGTAATAATCGATATAATTGTCGATGTATAATTGAAAAAATAATCAATGTAATAATCAAAATAATAATCGATAAAATAATCGATGTAATAATAGATATAATAATCGATGTAATAATCTATATAATAATCGGTGTAATAATCGATATAATTGTCGATGTATAATTGAAAAAATAATCAATGTAATAATCAAAATAATAATCGAAGTGATAATCTATATAATAATAATCGATTAAATAATCGATATAATAATCTATGTAATAATCTATATAATAATAATCGATAAAATAATCGATGTAATAATAGATATAATAATCAATGTAATAATCTATATAATAATCGGTGTAATAATCGATTTAATTGTCGATAATTGAAAAAATAGTCAATGTAATAATCGATAAAATAATCGATATAATAATCCATGTAATAATTTATATAATAATAATCGATAAAATAATCGATGTAATAATAGATGTAATAATCGATGTAATAATCTATATAATAATCGGTGTAATAATCGATTTAATTGTCGATGTATAATTGAAAAAATAATCAATGTAATAATCAAAATAATAATCGTAGTAATAATCTATATAATAATAATCGATAAAATAATCGATAAATTAATCTATGTAATGATCTATATAATAATAATCGATAAAATAATCGAGGCTATAATAGATATAATAATCGATGTAATAATCTATATAATAATCGGTGTAATAATCGATATAATTATCGATGTATAATTGAAAAAATAATCAACGTAATCATCAAAATAATAATCGAAGTAATAATCTATATAATAATAATTGATAAAATAATCGATATAATAAACTATGTAATAATCTATATAATAATAATCGATGTAATAATCGATGTAAAATCTATATAATAATCGGTGTAATAATCGATATAATCATCGATGTATTATTGAAAAAATAATCAATGTAATAATCAAAATCATAATCGAAATAATAATCTATATAATAATAATCGATATAATAATCTATGTAATAATCTATATAATAATAATCGATAAAATAATCGAGGTAATAATAGATATAATAATCGATGTAATAATCTATATAATAATCGGTGTAATAATCGATATAATTGTCGATGTATAATTGAAAAAATAATCAATGTAATAATCAAAATAATAATCGAATTAATAATCTATATAATAATAATCGATTTAATAATCTATGTAATAATATATATAATAATAATCGATCAAATAATCGATGTAATAATAGATATAATAATCGATGTAAGAATCTATATAATAATCGATATAATTGTCGAAGTATAAACGAAAAAATAATCAATGTAATAATCAAAATAATAATCGAAGTAATAATCTATATAATAATAATCGATATAATAATCTATGTAATAATCTATATAATAATAATCGATAAAATAATCGATATAATAATCTATGTAATAATCTATATAATAATAATCGATAAAATAATCGATGTAATAATCTATATAATAATAATCTATAATAGATATAATAATCGGTGTAATAATCGATATAATTGTCGAAGTATAAATGAAAAAATAATCAATGTAATAATCAAAATAATAATCGAAGTAATAATCTATATAATAATAATCGATATAATAATCCATGTAATAATCTATATAATAATAATTGATAAAATAATCGAGGTAATAATAGATATAATAATCAATGTAATAATCTATATAATAATCGGTGTAATAATCGATTTAATTGCCGATGTATAATTGAAAAAATAATCAATGTAATAATCAAAATAATAATCGTAGTAATAATCTATATAATAATAATCGATAAAATAATCTATATAATAATCTATGTAATAATCTATATAATAATCTATATAATAATCTATATAATAATAATCGATAAAATAATCGAGGTTATAATAGATATAATAATCGATGTAATAATCTATATAATAATCGGTGTAATAATCGATATAATTATCGATGTTAAATTGAAAAAATTATCGACGTAACAATCAAAATAATAATCGAAGTAATAATCTATATAATAATAATCGATAAAATTATCGATATAATAATCTATGTAATATTCTATATAATAATAATCGATAAAATAATCGATGTAAAATCTATATAATAATCGGTGTAATAATCGATGTATTATTGAAAAAATAATCAATGTAATAATCAAAATCATAATCGATATAATAATCTATATAATAATAATCGATATAATAATCTATGTAATAATCTATATAATAATCGATAAAATAATCGAGGTAATAATAGATATAATAATCGATGTAATAATCTATATAATAATCGGTTTAATAATCGATATAATTGTCGATGTATAATTGAAAAAATAATCAATGTAATAATCAAAATAATAATCGAAGTAATCATCTATATAATAATAATCGATTTAATAATCTATGTAATAATATATATAATAATAATCGATCAAATAATCGATGTAATAATAGATATAATAATCGATGTAATAATCTATATAATAATCGGTGTAAAATCGATATAATTTCGATGTATAATTGAAAAAATAATCAATGTAATAATCAAAATAATAATCGAAGTAATAATCTATGTAATAATAATCGATAAAATAATCGATGTAATAATAGATATAATAATCGGTGTAATAATCGATATAATTGTCGAAGTATAAATGAAAAAATAATCAATGTAATAATCAAAATAATAATCGAAGTAATAATCTATATAATATTAATCGATATAATAATCTATGTAATAATCTATATAATAATAATTGATAAAATAATCGAGGTAATAATAGATATAATAATCTATATAATAATCGGTGTAATAATCGATATAATTGCCAATGTATAATTGAATAAATAATCAATGTAATAATCAAAATAGTAATCGAAGTAATAATCTATATAGTAATAATCGATATAATAATCTATGTAATAATCTATATAATAATAATCGATGAAATAATCGAGGTAATAATAGAAATAATAATCGATGTAATAATCTATAATCGGTGTAATAATCGATATAATTGTCGATGTATAATTGAAAAAATAATCAATGTAATAATCAAAATAATAATCGAAGTAATAATCTATATAATAATAATCGATAACATAATCGATATAATAATAGATATAATAATCTATATAATAATCGGTGTAATAATCGATATAATTGTCGATGTATAATTGAAAAAATAATCAATGTAATAATCAAAATAATAATCGAAGTAATAATCTATATAATAGTAATCGATAAAATTATCGATATAATAATCTATGTAATAATCCATATAATAATAATCGATAAAATAATCGATGTAATAATAGATATAATAATCGATATAATAATCTATATAATAATCGGTGTAATAATCGATATAATTGTCGATGTATAATTGAAAAAATAATCAATGTAATAATCAAAATAATAATCGAAGTAATAATCTACATAATAATAATCGATAAAATAATCGATATAATAATCTTTGTAATAATCTATATAATAATAATCGATGTAATAATCTACATTATAACCGGTGTAATAATCGATATAATCATCGATATAATCGTCGATGTATAATCAAAAAAATAATCAATAATAATCGATGTAATAATCAATGTAATAATCGATATAATAATCGATGTAATAATCGATTATATCCAGATACCTCAATAATCGACTATTCGCTTATCATATCTCGATTATTCCCATCACCAGTTTAAACCAAAATTATCCGCTAATAAAATTTCGTAGCGATCACAATTTCTCAATTCTGCATTTTATACATTCCGATCACTCTTAAAAAAAAATCGATTTTCGGTTCGGTTTCGATTCGACTCTCTGCTTACAACGAATAAATCACCAAAAAAAACGCAGATTTCAAGTTTGTACTTATTTTAAATCGAGCCAGTCCGGCCCTGCGCTTTGCATGCCCGAGCGTAAAATGCGTCTATTTAAATGCCGCACATTCGGAAACGAAGTACTCGCCCCGTAGAATTTCAAGTAGCAATTAATTTTAATACGTATTTATAATATAATTTATTTTACATTTCTTTTTTGTCTGTTTCCCATCGCAGCGAGGAAATGCACGATAGGTATGTTACAACGGATCGTCTAAATATTTGGCTCGCCTTAAAAATAGGTCCGGCCGCACATTTTTACGCAGCAGCACGTGCACAAAAAATAGCATAGATATTCGCATAGCATCCATTCCTAATCTTATTTCTCTTTTCCCTAACTCCGATTTCGATGGATAACGCAAGAGACTTCGTTCGGAAACGCCGTTTTGAGTTATGCAACCGAATATACGAGAGTTGTGTATTTTGAATTGCATAACTACTAATGAGAAATAGTTTTTTTTAAGCTGACGGTAAACATTCGAGTAATAATTATTTTGAGTTATGCAATCGGATATACTCGAGTCGCGTATTTTAAATTGCATGACTACTAATGAGAAATACATTATTTTTTTAATCATCCAGCTCTATTAGAGTACGTGGTGCAGCACGAGCGGCATTTTTGTCTTTACCTCACCTACGGAAATCCACGAGCCGCCGCTGCATTCGTCTAATAATTCATTTTTTGATAACAGACTTTACTAAGCCATTGTGAGCAAATCTAAAGAAGAATTTTTTGCAGCAGTCTTCTGAAAAAAAAAAGAATTTTCTATTCGTTGCATTTTATAATTATAAAATTCAATACACAGAAAATTCTGTATTTCTTGTTTATCTAAAAAAAATTGATGTTGGTAAAATTCGACGCAATGAAAAGTTCAGCATATTACTTTTTTATAAGCGTTCATTTAACACCCAGTTTGTATATACAGGGTGTCCCGCCGAAACCGCTCATTCAAAATATATCGACTTCTATAATTTTCAGAATCTTTGTAAATCAGTGAACATATTTTCAAAATTCTTTATTTTAAGCGTAATGCTATATTTTTCATTGTAAATTTGTATTTTGTTGAAATTCCACGTAAAGAATAATTACATAACATAACCGGTAATTTTGTAGTTTGTGATACTAATGAATGGACCGAAGTAAACGCTGCAACTTCACGTCCAATATTTGACATCCCTAAACGGAAAACAAAATGGCCACACTTGAAACTTGAATTGGAGGAAGTGAAATATTCATCTCGCGATTAAAAAAATTCTAAAAGAATTATCAGTAGCGGAATTGTCTTCAAAATTTCCAAATCCACTTATAAACAACGTATTTTTGACATACCAGAAAATATTTGACATCCCTAAACGGGAAACAAAATGGCCACACTTGAAACTTAAATTGGTGGAAGTGAAATATTCATCTCGCGATTTAAAAAATTCTAAAAGAATTATCAGTAGCGGAATTGTGTTCAAAATTTCAAAATCCACTTATAAATAATGTATTTTTGACACACTAGAAAATATTTGACATCCCTGAACGGGAAACAAAATGGCCACATTTGAAACTTAAATTGGTGGAAGTGAAATATTCATCTCGCGATTAAAAAAATTCTAAAAGAATTATCAGTAGCGGAATTGTCTTCAAAATTTCCAAATCCACTTATAAATAATGTATTTTTGTCATACCAGAAAATAATTGACATCCCTGGACGGGAAACAAAATGGCCACACTTAAAACTTGATTTGGAGGAAGTGAAATATTCATCTCGCGATTAAAAAAATTCTAAAAGAATTATCAGTAGCGGAATTGTCTTCAAAATTTCAAAATCCACTTATAAATAATGTATTTTTGACATGCTAGAAAATATTTGACATCCCTGAACGGGAAACAAAATGGCCACACTTGAAACTTAAATTGGTGGAAGTGAAATATTCATCTCGCGATTTAAAAAATTCTAAAAGAATTATCAGTAGCGGAATTGTCTTCAAAATTTCAACATCCACTTATGAATAATGTATTTTTGACATACTAGAAAATATTTGACATCCCCAAACGGGAAACAAAATGGCCACACTTGAAACTTGAATTGCAGGAAGTGAAATATTCATCTCGCGATTAAAAAAATTCTAAAAGAGTTATCAGTAGCGGAATTGTCTTCAAAATTTCCAAATCCACTTATAGTGTATTTTTGACATACTAAAAAATAATTGACATTCCTAAACGGGAAACAAAATGGCCACACTCGAAACTTGAATTGCAGAAAAATTTAATTTCGATTAAAAAAAATGGTGATGTGTCCATCATGTTACTTTCTCCGATCTTGATTGCGTAACAGTTATTTATATTTATACTACCATGGTTTATTTTCATTTTAGATCAGATGATACTGACGTTTAAAACGTCAAAGTTATGAAAGATAAAAATAACAAATTATACTTAAACTAGTTTATTGGAAAACTAAAAAAATCCTTATAAATTCTTGAAAAAAGTCCTAAAAACAAATCTTGGTAAATCCTGAAAATAGTCCTGAAAAATATTTCTGAAAAAGCCCTGAAAGAGTTCTGGTTATAAAGTTCCAAGGAGAATACCCGAAAAAAGTTTTGAATAAAACAGTCCTGAAAATAATCTGATAAAAAAGTCGTGATAAAAAGTCCAGAAAAAAAGTCTAGCAAAAAATACTCTGACAAAGAAATGGTTCTTGAGAAAGACCTGAAAAAAGTCACAAAAAAAAATCTGAAAAAGGTCCTAAAAAAGACTGTAGAAAAGTACTGAAATTAGGCTTCGAAAAAGTTCTAAAAAAAGGCATTAAAAAGTCCTGAAAAACCTGTAAAATAGTCCAGAAAAAAAAACCTACAAAGGTCCTAAAAAAGACCTGAGAAAAGTCAAGAAAATAGTCCTAACAGAAGTTATGAAAAAGCCTTACAAAAGAACTGATAAGGCATTAAGAAAGTCTTGATAAAATAATCCTGATAAAAAATCCCGAAAAACGTCTTGAAAAAATAATCGTGATAAAGAATTCCTGAAAATAAGGCCCTAGAAAAAGTTCTGATAAAACGGCCAGAAGAAAAGTACTGAAAAAGCATACAAAAAAGTCAGAATAAAGACCTTAAAAAGTCCGGAATAAAGCCTGTGAAATAGTCACGCAAAAAGTCCTAAAAAAATTCTGAAAAAAGTCCTGTAAAGAGTCCTTAAGAATGTCCTAAAAAGACCCCAGAAAATTCCAAAAAAATAGTCCTGACAAAGGCCTTCGAAAAGATCTGATAAAAGGCATTAAAAAAATCCCAAAAAAAGGTCCTGAACATAATGGTTTTTTAAATAATATTAAAAAAAAGCCCTGAAAAAAAATTCGAAAAAGATAGCTTCTGAAACAAAAGTCCTGAAAAACTGAAAAAAATTTGGAAAACATTTCTGAAAAAAGGTCCTAAAAAAGACTGTAGAAAAGTACTGAAAATGGGCTTCGAAGAAGTTCTAAAAAAAGGCTTTAAGAAGTCTTGAAGAAAACCTGTAAAATAGTCCAGAAAAAAATCCTACAAAGGTCCTAAAAAAGACCCGTCTTGGAAAAAGCCTAAGAAAAAGGCATTAGAACAGTTTCAGAAAAATAATTCAGATTAAAAATCCTAACAAAAACTTTTTAATCTTGAAAAAAGTTCTAAAAAAACTCTTAACAAAAGTTTTGAAAAATGGTCCTGCAAAAAAACCCAAAAAGAGTCCTGTAAAAAGACTTAAAGAAGATCTGAAAAAGGCATTAAAAAAGTTTCAGAAAAATAATTCAGATTAAAAATCCTAACAAAAACTTTTTAGTCTTGAAAAAAGTTCTAAAAAAACTCTTAACAAAAGTTTTGAAAAAATGGTCCTGCAAAAAAACCCTAAAAAGAGTTTTGCAAGAAGACTTAGAAAAGATCTGAAAAAGGCATTAAAAGGTCGTGAAAAAAATTCCTGAAAAATAATCCTGATAAAAATATCCTGAAAAGAAGTTTTAAAAAAAAGTCTCGAAAAAAAATCAGAATAGAAAAGTCCTGAAAAAACATCGTTAAAGATGATTCCTGAAAATATGATTTTGAAGAAAAGTCCTGCAAAATAAGTTCTAGAGAAAGGTTCTTAAAAAAGAACTGAAAAAAGAAATGAAACAATCCTGAAAATAAAGTCTTACAAAACAGACCTGAAACAAGTGTCCTAAAAAAAGTCGTGAAAAAAGTCCTGAAAAATAATCCTGACAAAAAAATCCTGAAAAGAAGTTTAAAAAAAAGTCTCGAAAAAAAATCAGAAAAGACAAGTCCTGAAAAAACATCGTTAAAGATGATTCCTGAAAATATGGTTTTGAAGAAAAGTCCTGCAAAATAAGTTCTAGAGAAAGGTTCTTAAAAAAGAACTGAAAAGAGAAATGAAACAATCCTGAAAATAAGGTCTTACAAAACAGACCTGAAAAAAGAGTCCTAAAAATAGTCGTGAAATAAGTCCTGAAAAAGTCCTGAAATTTTGATTTATATTTTCATGATATTTTTTCAATTTAAATGTACATCGAACGTGTTGTAGTATTGGATGATTCTGACGTTTAAAACGTCAAAATTATGAAAGTTGGAAAAATTTTACTTCAAATTCAAAAACTCAGTTTACTCAAAAACTAAAGGGATTTCGAAAAAAAATTCTTTTTTATAAGTTGTTTAATTTGGCATTCTTTACAATCTTAATTATGTAAATTTGCTGTAACTATTATCGTTTCATAATTATAAACCAAAAATGAAAAAAAAATTAATAAATTTTTTCTCCAATAAAAATGATTTTATGAAAAATATTTTCAAACAAAACATGTTAATTTCTTAGTTGTCTTCAACATTTATTTGAATGTTTTCGTAAAATTTTCCATATTTAAAAAAATATTGGAAAAAAACAAAAAACGGTTAAGGTAAACACCCACTTCCGGCGTACAAAATTTTACCAAAAGCTTTTCAGTTCTTCGAATTGTCAAATAAAACTTATGTTCAAAGTTTCATGTTAATTGTTCTATTAGTTTTTGAGATACTGCGCGCACAGCCACACGCACAGACGCACGCACAGACACACACACACACACACAGACACAATTTTTCTTTTTTCAGAAATTGTTGAAATGGCATCTAGGGACCCTAAAACGGACATTTCCGTAAAAAAAAAATTTTGGAAAAAACACACAGGCACACAGACACACACACACACAGACACAATTTTTTTTTCCAGAAATTGTTGAAATTGCATCTAGGGACTCCAGAACGGATATTTCCGTAAAAAAAATTTTGGAAAAAAACCCAGGCACACAGACACACACACAATTTTTTTTTCCGGAAATTGTTGAAATGGCATCTAGGGACCATATTTCCGTAAAAAAATTTTTTGGAAAAAACACACAGGCACACAGACACACACACATATACAGACACACAGACACACCCACACATACAGACACACAGACACACACACACACAATTATTTTTTTCCAGAAATTATTGAAATGGCATCTAGGGACCGCAAAACGGATATTTCCGTAAATTTTTTTTTGGAAAAAACACACAGTCACACACACATACAGACACACACACACACACAATTATTTTTTTTCCAGAAATTATTGAAATGGCATCTAGGGACCCCAAAACGGATATTTCCGTAAAAAATATTTTTGGAAAAAACACTTAGGCACACAGTTACACACACATACAGACCAAATTTGGAAAAAAAATCACGATCACAAACAAATCAGTATCACAAACTGCAAAATGACCACATAACCTTTAAATTCTTCATTAATTACATGTTAATATCTTGAAAACGAAAGAAGATGTTTATAAATAGATCAATGCAGACTTAAATTCTGCTTCATAATATGTAAAAAATATACAGGGTGTTCCATAAAAACTTCGCATTTAAAATTTCGTCTTTATAAAGTTTCCCGCCGAGATAATTTTGTATTCATAAAGAATCTATTCAGCAACAATGTGATAATTATAAATTTAATAAAGACGAAAAATAGCTTGATATTAATTTATTCAATACGTTTGCAACAAGAAAAGTCGTCTGTAATTATTTATTGATAATTGTAAAATTCTATGCATAGAAAACTTTACATTTACAAAGTTTAGTGCATCTATAGTTTCATATTTATCGTATTTAAATTATGTTTACAAATATCTCTTCATCGAAAATTTTATAATTATTCAATTTTCTACATCGAAAATTTCTCGTCTGTAAAGTTCAATGCATCGATAATTATTGTATGGCAATTAATAAAAAAATTAACAACGCGGTTTTGTAGACTTTGGACTTGGAAAACGTGCTATTTGTTTTTTTTCTACTACATGTCTGATGGAAACCGGAAACTGAAACCGGAAACCGGAAATGGAAACCGGATGTACTTCTGGTATCACTTCCAGGATAATTTCCGGGTTTCCTATCAATTTGCAATTTGTTTTTTTTTTATTTCTATCTACTACCGGTCTAACGGAAACCGGATGTACTTCCGGGATCACTTCCGGGATAATTTCCGGGTTTCCTATCTATTTGCAATATGTTTTTTATTTCTATCTACTACAGGTCTCACGGAAACCGGAAACTGAAACCGGAAATGGAAACCGGCTGTACTTCCGGGATCACTTCCGGGATCATTTCCGGGTTTCCTATCAATTTGCAATTTGTTTTTTATTTCTATCTACTACCGGTCTGACAAAAACAGGAAACTGAAACCGGAAATGGAAACCGGATGTACTTCCGGGATCACTTCCGGGATAATTTCCGGGTTTCCTATCAATTTGCAATTTGTTTTTATTTTTATCTACTACCGGTCTGACGGAAACCGGAAACTGAAACCGGAAATGGAAACCGGATGTACTTCCGGGATCACTTCCGGGATCATTTCCGGGTTTCCTATCGCATTAAAAACTTGTAATATTTTGCGGCCAACTTTGGCAACCACTCGCTTATCACGACCACCTTTCTAATTCTTAAGCTCTCTTAGTCATGCATCGCCAATTTCTTTTCAGCACATTGAACCAGCACTAATTTAATGTTTCTGTTTCCTCTTTCTAGGAGGAGGTCGACACTTGTGATAAAGAGAGTGCAGGAGAGAGATTCCGGACATTACTATTGTGTGGCGACCGGAGTGACGGGGCAGACGAAGACGAGCGCTCCGGCGGACATCCGAATTCGGCGGACATCTAATAGTATTAGTAATAATCATGGTACCTTTATGCACATTTATATTTACCTTTTTTTGTGGGTGGAGTAATCCGTTTTTTTTGTTTGTTGACGTTACTAACCTGCAAATCATATCAAATTTTATAACGGGCTCCTGCTCACGGGCCTCGCGGTCGTGGGTTCGAATCCCATCCGGGCGGTCACTTTTTCGGAATGAAGTGGCCGTTCGGATCCATGGATGTTCAGTGTATGCCCCCCCCCCCCACTCATTATATACAGGGTGTTTCAGAGCTCTGGGAACGATCAATCACGTGCTTATTTTTCAAAATTTCGAAAAATGTTTTATACAAGAGTTGTGTATAATAGTGAGCTGCACGCCCTAAAAATATTTAAATTTATACAGGGTCTCTCATAACAAAGTTATAGACCAAACTTATGTTTTTTTTAATGGAACATCCTGTATTTTTTGTCATATTTGAACTATATGGAGCAAATAAAGGTGAGTTACTTCAATACTCCCTATACCTATTTTTTGCCGTTTTCGAAATATTTGAAGATTTGTTGAAATGCAAGGTCTGGCTGAAATTTTATTTTGCCCCAGTGATTGACGTTGAACGATTAAAATCATTTTAATTATTTGCTTGAAGGTTCGAACTATAGAGCCAACCATGATTTCATACAAAAAATTATACAGGGTGATAAAGAAAATGCGGTAGAAAAACCCAAATTATAAAGTTGAATAACTTCGTTTTTTCAAATGGCACACCCTGTATTTAGTAACGTATTCTCAAGTAGAATCCAATTATCTTTCAGATTATAATAATTATTCCTAATTTGATAATCGCCGAATACAAGAAAACTATTGAGATTAGGAACAGCGAACCCTTACACAATCTGAAAGATAATTGGATTCTACTTAAGAATGCGTTACTAAATACAGGGTGTCCCATTTGAAAAAACGAACTTATTCAACTTTATAAGTTGGGTTTTTCTACCGCATTTTTTTATCACCCTGTATAATTTTTTGTATGAAATCATGGTTGGCTCTATAGTTCGAACCTTCAAGCAAATAATAGAAATGATTTTAATCGTTCAACGTCAATCACTGGGGCAAAAATGAAATTTCACCCAGACCATGCATTTCAACAAATCTTCAAATATTTCGAAAACGGGAAACAATAGGTATAGGGAGTATTGAAGTTACTCACCTTTATTTGCTCCATATAATTCAAAAATGACAAAAAATACAGGGTGTTCCATTTAAAAAAAACATAAGTTTGGTCTGTAACTTTGTTATAAGACACCCTGTATAAATTTTAATATTTTTTAGGGCGTGCAGCTCACTATTATACACAACTTTTGTTTAAAACATTTTTCGAAATTTTGAAAAATAAGCACGTGATTGACCGTTCCCAGAGCTCTGAAACACCCTGTATATAAATAAATAGAAATCAATACAAAAATAGTTAATAGTTGGTACCTCTGGCAGAATGGACCAGTTTCCTAAGCCAAAAAAAAAAACTTTTATAACCTTCAAAAATTATATAAAAAAAATTAATTAAAAATGTATCACGAAGTAAGTGCCACCAACCTCAATCAGCTCAAAAATTATGGTGAATCACGCAAATCTTGGTAGATAGAAGAAATATCATTAATTTACAAATCATTTAACACGTTCACTGCGGCTACGGTTTTTATATGACGGTACGGGTCATATAAACCCCGTACAGTTTTTTTTTAATTGTATTACTACAAACCAAATGGAGTTAAATCGGTACCACAGATTGATAATAATTTATGGTCGGTACCAAAAAAACATTTAATTCCGTCAAAGTACGAAGAAGTAAATGTTTTTTTTTTACATTTCGATAGGATACAACTTCCGATAGAATTCTATTCTACCAAATGCGGAAATCCACGCCGGGACACATATGCCCCGTAACGCAGTGAACTTGTTAAAGATGAAGTATTTATAGTTTGTTTGTTGTAAATTGGTTTATTTTTGACCGATTGGATTTACAATATGGACATTTACAAATCGGTCATGGCAGAATGTCCTAAAGGCCTACACCAACGTTCTACATCAACACGAATTTATATCAATCAAAAATGCAGTCACCGTAATTTATTAATAGTCCTAAATACCGTTAAAAAAATTGAAGTTTCGCATAAATTGGAGTAGTAATAATACATACAATGAGACCATTCTAATTTCAATTGTGAGAACACTCCGAACTATAATTATATAAAGCGTGTTGTGATATTTTAACTGGGCGATTCCGAGGCGGTGCCAATTTCTGCATCGTCCTTTTCCTCTGGATTTGTTTACATGTAAGAGTCAAGGAATTAGTGCACTATTATAAATAAAATGATTAGTAATTCTACTACGAAAACTATCATTTTGCTTTTTTTTTTTCGAAAAACATTTATTATACAGGGTGCTTCAAAAGTGACGCCCGCGCTTTACCGATTCTGATTGATCAAAATTCATCAAATCAATTTATCCAAACTCCTGGCCATGTGTGTTTGTATGGCCCAAGACCATGTCAAAAAAAAAAAAAAAAAAAATCCAAACAGTATTTTTTGTAACACGTAAAATTCAACGCAAAAATATGGTAAGCTAGAATTTTGAAAGGTTCAGAAGATCAAACATAACAGCAAACTGTGTTATGGTCAACTGATTGGATTGTAGGATAGAGCCCACCCACCACCCCCCGGATTAACTTTTACTTCAATTAACAACCCTGTTTCGGCTGCTGTTGAACCTCCAACATCACCAATGAATTTACAAAGAAAATTGACTACACGAACATGGTTTTGTAGCTTGAGTTAAGGTTTATGTAAAGGGTGGTGGGTGGGTACTATCCTACAATCCAACCAGTTGAACACCAACGAGAATAGCGCAGGTGTAGAACAATAACGAAAACGTAGCAACGTTATTTTTTTTATTTGATTCTGTAAATTAATTAATTTCCAGCAAACTGTGTTATGGATTGTTGGATAGGGACCACCCACCATTTCCGGGATTAACTTTTGCTTTTCGGCTGCTGTTGAACCTCCAACATCACCAATGAATTTACAAAGAAAATTGATTACACGAACATGGTTTTGTAGTTCGAGTTAAGGTTTATATAAAGGGTGGTGGGGGGGCACTATCCTACAATCCAACCAGTTGAACACCAATGAGAATAGCGCAGGTGTAAAACAATAACGAAAACGTAGAACAACGTTATTTTTTAATTTATTTCTGTGGATTAATTCATTTGCAGCAAACTGTGTTATGGTCAACTGATTGGATTGTAGGATAGAGCACACCCACCACCCCCCGGATTAACTTTTACTTCAATTAACAACCTTGTTTCGGCTGCTGTTGAACCTCTAACATCACCAATGAATTTACAAAGAAAATTGATTACACGAACATGGTTTTGTAGCTTGAGTTAAGGTTTATATACAGGGTGGTGGGTGGGCACTATCCTACAATCCAACCAGTTGAACACCAATGAGAATAGCGCAGGTGTAAAACAATAACGAAAACGTAGAGTAACGTTATTTTTTAATTTGTTTCTGTTAATTAATTCATTTGCAGCAAACTGTGTTATGGATTGTAGGATAGGGCCCACCCACCACCACCCGGATTAACTTTTACTTCAATTAAAAACCCTGTTTCGGCTGCTGTTGAACCTCCAACATCACCAAGGAATTTACAAAGAAAATTGATTACACGAACATGGTTTCGTAGCTAGAGTTAGGGTTTACATAAAGGGTGGTGGGTGGGCACTATCCTACAATCCAAGCAGTTGAACACCAACGAGAATAGCGCAGGTGTAGAACAATAACGAAAACGTAGAGTAACGTTATTTTTTAATTTGTTTCTGTTAATTAATTAATTTGCAGCAAACTGTGTTATGGATTGTATGATAGGGCCCACCCACCACCCCTCGGATTAACTTTTACTTCAATTAAAAACCCTGTTTCGGCTGTTGTTGAACCTCCAACACCACCAATGAATTTATAAAGAAAATTGATTACACGAACATGTTTTCGTAGCTTGAGTTAAGGTTTATATAAAGGGTGGTGGGTGGGCACTATCCTACAATCCAACCAGTTGAACACCAACGAGAATAGCGCAGGTGTAGAATAATAACGAAAACGTAGCAACGTTATTTTTCAATTTGTTTCTGTGAATTAATTCATTTGCAACAAACTGTGTTATATATTGTGGGATAGGGACCACCCACCACCCCCCGGATTAACTTTTACTTCAATTGAAACCCCTGTTTCGGCTGCTGTTGAACCTCCAACATCACCAATGAATTTACAAAGAAAATTGATTACACAAACATGGTTTTGTAGCTTGAGTTAAGGTTTATATAAAGGGTGGTGGGTGGTCACTATCCTACAATCCAACCAGTTGAACACCAACGAGAATAGCGCAGGTGTAAAACAATAACGAAAATGTAGAATAACGTTATTTTTTAATTTATTTTTTGTAAATTAATTAATTTGCAGCAAACTGTGTTATGGTCAACTGATTCGATTGTAGGATAGGGCCCACCCACTATTCCCCGGATTAACTTTTACTTCAATTGAAACCCCTGTTTCGTCTGCTATTGAACCTCCAACATCACCAATGAATTTACAAAGAAAATTGATTACACAAACATGGTTTTGTAGCTTGAGTTAAGGTTTATATAAAGGGTGGTGGGTGGGCACTATCCTACAATCCAATCAGTTGAACACCAACGAGAATAGCGCAGGTGTAAAACAATAACGAAAACTTTGCAACGTTATTTTTCAATTTGTTTCTGTGAATTAATTCATTTGCAGCAAACTGTGTTATGGATTGTAGGATAGGGCCCACCCACCGCCCCTCGTATTAACTTTTACTTCAATTAAAAACCCCTTTTCGGCTGCTGTTGAACCTCCAACATCACCAATGAATTTACAAAGAAAATTGATTACACGAACATGGTTTTGTAGCTTGGGTTAAGGTTTATATAAAGGGTGGTGGGTGGGCACTATCCTATAATACAACCAGTTGAACACCAATGGGAATAGCGCAGGTGTAAAACAATAACGAAAACGTAGAACAACGTTATTTTTTAATTTATTTCTGTGGATTAATTCATTTGCAGCAAACTGTGTTATGGTCAACTGATTCGATTGTAGGATAGGGCCCACCCACTATTCCCCGGATTAACTTTTACTTCAATTTGAAAACCCTGTTTCGGCTGTTGTTAAATCTCCAACATCACCAAAGAATTTACAAAGAGAATTGATTACACGAACATGGTTTTGTAGCTTGAGTTAGGGTTTATATTTAGGGTGGTGGGTGGGCACTATCCTACAATCCAACCAGTTGAACACCAACGAGAATATCGCAGGTGTAGAACTATAACGAAAACGTAGCAACGTTCTTTTTTAATTTGTTTCTGCGAATTAATTCATTAAAATTCAAAAACCGAAATTCAAAATTTGAAATGAAAAACCTATAATACATTGGCCATAATAAAATAGTAATTATTAATGTAAATAAAAATATGAGTGTGCTTTAGATAATTCAAAACCTTCAAGATTTATTCCGTTTTAATTGGTTTCTCTGTTGTTTTCAGGGGAGAAATGTAAAAAACATTTCGACGACACATTTTGCCAAAACGGAGGTACATGCCAAGTCTCGACAGATTTAGGTGAAATGTACTGTGTGTAAGTATTAATATTTTCAACTACAATCTAGAGAAAATCTAACCATTCTTGATCATTTAACTCGTAACCTGAAACGCTAGAAATGAATAGATGTGATGCACACTGACTCTAAGAAGGGCTGGAATTTTTCTTCGAAGATTTCCAGTTTAGAAGATTCGAAGCTTTGAAGATTCGAAGCTTTGAAGATTCGAAGCTTTGAAGATTCCAAGCTTTGAAGATTCGAAGCTTTGAAGATTCGAAGCTTTGAAGATTCGAAACTTTGAATATTCGAAGCTTTGAAGATTCTAAGCTTTGAAGATTCGAAGATTCATAGAAAATTTTCGCAAGTTCGCAACTTCGATTTTCGAAGTTCCCTTTGTTCCTTCTGATTCTTCGAAGCTTCGAATGATTATTATCCTCGAAGTTTGGAGGATTCGAAGCTTTGAAGATTCGAAGCTTTGAAGATTCGAAGATTCATAGAAAATTTTCGCAAGTTCGCAACTTCGATTTTCGAAGTTTCCTTCGTTCCTTCGGATTCTTCGAAGCTTCGAATTATTATGATACCTACCTACAACTCTTGCACCACGGCCCTTTTTTCACTAGAATATTATTTGGTGTCCGCCATCACGAACCATGAAAAATAAATCGATAAAAATCAATGATTTGGTACTAATTCTTCGCCGCATCAACAATTTTTGTCTTCTGTGCTTTTCTACGCATGTAAAAACAACTTTTGAATTTATGGCGTGTTGATAACAAATTGTTAAATTGTTACGTCGTTATAGCAGCTTATTATGTATATAAACTTTTCGAAGCTAAGCAAGTAATTTTATAAGGTTTGCATCAGTGGGCACCAACCAACAAGAATCCTTCCAGTTTCCAAAAAGTTAAACACTTAAAAGTACAACCTAGAAATATTGCCTTTCTGTTCTTGCTCATTGATAAATTAGTTTATTCGTAGGAACCCTGGGCCCTATTTAACTGATTAGATTGTTGGAATTGGTGTACTCTTACTTGATGTTCTAAAAGAAAACGAAACGGATAAAAGAAAAAAGAGAAAAAGTCTTCACAAATATTAATTTAGTAGTGCGTTGGCTTTTTTTTCTAAAGACTTATTCCCACTCAAAGATGCACGACCTCCGTGATTCTACTGGGTCTATTCACCCCCACTCTCTTTTTGGTGGAGGGCTCAGCTGGTATTCTGCTGCTCTGAATATCGGGACACAAGTAGAATTATTCCGAGGGCATGCTTCACTTGGCGCCCCTTTCACCTTAATGATGTTCTGCAGTGCTATCTGGTCCCACGTCCTTCCTCCTTAGCACCACTTCACTAAAGTCTGCAACTGCGCGCCAGCTGGCGGCCGACGACAGCATGGAGTAAACTATCGTATCTCCCTCCAGTGGCTCCCTTCTAGTGACCACCAACTTTGCCCGTTCCACCGACGATTTTGGGCACTCCAGCAGCGTCTGTGCCGCTTCATCCACTGCCTTCTTGCAGTAGGGGAGGAAGGGTTTCCAAAGGGTGGCCGATCAGGTATGCCCAGAAGCATCCATGCCCTGTCAGGATCAGCTGCTCCCTGCTTCCTACAGACCCACTGCAGTACATCGGAGATGAGCCTGAGAGTCCATGCACCCTTGGCGCCCACAGCCCAATTCCGTTTCCTTGTCTCCAGTTGCCAAACTAGGAACCTTCCTCCTCTCCGCAATCTCGCGATAAGCTCTCGCCCGCCCCTCAACCGCGATGTCGGGTGAGACAGAGGACACCAAGACCTCGACTGCCTCTGTGAATATGGTGCCATAGCCCTAGCAAACCCTGATGAGTCCAGAACAAAGCGCCCGTTGTAGGTGCTCCGTATTCCTGCAGCTCTCGAGGCAGTTGGAACGGGAGGCAGCACCGTAGAGAAGCTTCGCTTTGGCTACCACCAGCAGTAGGCGTCGCTTTGGCTAACTTGAGCTGCAGTTATCATTCGCAACTGCAGGGTATGGTAACTTGGCGGATACCTTAATCGTGTGCAAACCCTACGCCTTGATACGAACGCAGCCCCCGCTGCTTCTAGACCTACCGACGTCATCCAGTTTGCTTCAGGGTGGTGATGCCCTGACAACTATTAGGATATACGATATCTGCTCTTCGCGGTAGCTGTAAGCGGAAGACACTGTCGTACACTGCATTCCACTATAAGGGCTCTAGAATGGAATCTTGGGAAATAACACCCGAGAGCTTAGCCTATCCCTGTTGATCCCCTTCGCCGAACAGTAAGTTTTTATCGGCCAGGTAACTCCTCATCAACTTCATGCGGTCGCCAGACACCTGCCTCTCGACGGGGACTCCCAGAATCGCTGGCCATGGGAGGGAGTTGAAAGCATTCTTGGCGTCTATTGCTATCGCCCAGCAATTCTTTCTCTCTTTTCGACCATTCGCACTTCGTCTACCCTCCCTGAAGCCGAATTGCTTCTTGGACGAGTCCCCAGGCTCCTCGATGACGGCCTCAAGTCTGTCACACGTCAGTCTTTCCATAATCTTTCCCTCGCCATCAACCAGGCATATTGGCCTGTATGCCCCCGGGTCATCTTGCTTCTTGTCCGAAAGCAACACCAACCTAGTCGACTTGTAGGACTTCGAAAACACACCTCCCTTGAGGCACTGATTTATGCAGGACAACAGTATGCCCTCGGATCATCGTACTTCTTGCCTTTCTTCGAGAGCGGCACCATCCTGGCCGACGACGTGTAGGGCTTCCAAAACACACCTCCCTCGAGGCACTGATTTATGCAGGACAACAGTATGCCCTCTGATCATCGTACTTCTTGCGCTTCTTCGAGAGCAGCACCATCCTGACCGACGACGTGTAAGGCTTCGGAAACACACCGGGATATCCCGCATGACCGCCTTCAGTGCTTTGTTGGGATTTCCTCCTCGTCCTGGGGCCTTCCAGCAGGACAACAGTATACCCTCGGATCATCGTACTTCTTGCCCTTCTTTGAGAGCAACACCATGCTAGCTGACGACGTGTAGGGCTTCGGAAACATACCGGGATATCCCGCATGACCGCCTTTAGTGCTTTGTTTGGGATTCCTCCTTGTCCTGGGACTTTCCAGCAGGACAACAGTATGCCCTCGGATCATCGCACTTCTTGCCCTTCTTCGAGAGCAGCACCATCCTGGCCGACGACGTGAAGGGATATCCCCCATGACCGCCTTCACTGCTTTGCTGGGGATTCCTCCTCGTCCAGAAGCTTTTCCGCTGATTTCCGCAGCTCCTCCTTGGTAAAGATTTCTAGCTTGGTGGGACCTCGAGAAATGGCTCAAAACAGCATATGCACTACTCCCATCACGCCTCAAGAAACTCAACGGAGGGGGCCTGACCCCGAGCTTCCGGGTGACGATCCTATAGGGTCGTCACAATACATAGGCCTTAACCTCCGAGCAGAGCTCCTTTCAAAGATCCTCCTTGCTACGCTTGATGGTGATACGCAGCTCGGCCTTCGCCGCGTGAACCGGGAAGTCCCCTTGGTTTGCCCTTCTTAATGTCTCGCTGCGTTCTCAGTAGCCCACGCGTCGGTCACCTCTGGTTACTGACCTAGTCTTCCTTGCCGGGCGCCTCTTGGGCATATTGTCGCGAAACGGACATCCGGTTCACGAGTACTCCAGTCGCGTACTCGGCGCGTTTCAAGGACTTCCTCGATTTACTAGTCAATAAGTTTTGTGCTGATTAGTGGAAATTGAGAGGGTCCGGGATGACCGCGCGCCAACGGTGGCGTATCGCGTACCTGAGATCTTTTGCTCTAAGAAAGGTCCATCGGGTTCAAGTCGAGCGAGTTTGGCGGCCAAACATCTTTTCTCCAAAATCACGAAAACAGCTCCTCGCAGACGGGGGTTGTTGAATTGGCAGCATGAGCCGGCGCCCAGTCCTGCTGAAGGGTAAATCCTTCTTGGCCGAAGTTCTCCGCCGCCCGCGGCTCCAGTACGTCGCGTAGAACCCGCATTCATTTTGACATTTCTAGGGATGAACACCAGCGGTGTCTTCCCTGTGCTGCCCACACCATCACTGAGGCTGGAAAATGGCTGCGACCGATCGTTTTCGCTGCATCAGTCTTCCGCTGACTTTTCTTGATCAGCTGCCGCAGATTTTGGCGATTGTGCAGCGGCTCAACGGTGATTATCTTCTCGTCTGTGAAGAGCACCTTTGTTCACGCGACCACCCCCGACCAGCAGAAGCATTCTGCGTGCTTTCTCGAGCCGTTTAGCCTTCATTGCGTCGTTGAGAAAGTGGACGCGTGCAAGCTTGTAGCTACGCAGTTTCAGCTTCTGTTTCACTATGTTGTTAACGCTGAACTTGCTGATCCCAATCTTTGCCATCTTTGGACACCTCCAGATCCCGCCAGATGCTGCATCGGACCCTGTTGACATTCGCAGGGGCCGTCGCGGTGGGAGGACGCCCTCTACGAGGATGGTCCGAAGTCACACCAATATCCTTGTAACGTTTTACGGCTCGGTAGACACTCGTTAGTTTGACCCCGTCGTGCGAACAATGCCGGCAGTCTTCATTCCAGACTTATGTTACTCAACTACAGTGATGCGTTCATTTGGACGTGACATAACGTACTAACAACTGAGAAAGACCAGATGAATAACGCCCTTTCTAACCTCAATTAAACAGGAAATTCGATGAAAGCATTAGAAATAACAACAAATGACTTTTACTACGCTAACAGAGGCTCCGAACAAATTATCAGAACTTTAATTCCACCCTGTAAATTGGTTACCTATTGTCTCTGTCCTTAAAGTTGCGACGACCCCCACGTAACAATATCCGAGTCGCAAACCACTCTCAGCCATTTGGAAAAGTCGTGCCCCGCGGAGCGTCGTCCTTCCACCCGCGGCTTGGGTCAACTCGGCCTCGTTCATTTTACCCAGGTCCCATGTCGCGACGGTCTTTAGCAGACACGACACCGCGCTACCTCGTAGCGGTGGTCACTGTGCGTTTCCACGTCCACCGCCAACTTACATCGCTCGATCCTTAGTAACGTCTGCGAGGCCCGGTTGATGTCCAGGACTGATGCCGATTGCCATCTTATGAAGATAGTCTGGTTGCCCGAGTCGGCAACCTCCAGGTCCAGGACCGCCAGGGTTTCAAACAACAGCTTGCCCCTTCTATAGATTCGGATGAGCCTTGGAGTTAAAGTCCCTGGGTAGTATTAGTCTGTCTCCGAGCCGCTGGGCGCAGGACTCCGATGTCTTGAGCCAACTCTTGTAGTTATTGATCACAGCTGAATGTGACTATGTCTGCTAGCCTGGTCCAGACACATCTCCCTTCGCTCTATCTCGGACCCACGAACCGGCCATTCTAAAGTCGTTGGGCTCCCTGACAATAACTATGTCAGTGTTCTGCTCTCTGACGTAGGGCTTGAGCAGGTCGTGCGCCGCGTGGCAGCTATTCAGGTTTACCTGCAGAACCTTCAGCGCCTCCCCCCGCCCCTCTCACCAGCAACGATTAAGTGAGTATTCTGCTCTCTCACGTAGGGCACGAGCAGGTCGTGCGCTGTATGCAGGACCTTCAGCACCTCTCTCCTGCCGCTCGCCTGTCGGTATAACCAGACGTTGCTTTGTACGGCCACTAGCCGTTAATTCTGGAGTCATTGGGCTCACTATTACTTACTACATTAGTGTTCTGCTAACGTAGGGCTCGAGCAAGTCGGGCGCCGCGTGGTGCCTATTCAGGTTTACCTGCAGGACCTTCTGGGTTTATGCGAAGACTTAGTCTGCTCTGACGAAGTGGCTATTACAAATTACTTCCCCTGCTGCTTCCGGAGAAGTAGTCTCCGGTCTGGGCGGAATCCCGGGCGAAGTATTAAGGGCCTGCGTTGAGTATGATCTCGCTAAGTTGACCAGGTCCTTCAACCAGTGCCTGGAACAAAGATGTTCCCGTAAGATCTACAAGAGGGCAAATCTGGTACTACCCAAGTGACCCGGGAGCATACACATGTCACCTGGACTGCGAGAGCAAGGTCCGTATTGTGGATATAATATTTGAAGTGCAAAAGCTAATGAGGGAGGCTTAAGCTACGCGCACACTTGTCGGAATCGGACGGACGGCACGCATCGGCAAAAATTGCTTAACACAGTTGTAAACGAGTCAACGCACATTTATCCGTTCCATGCCGTACCTGAGTACTGAGCCTTCACTCCCGCTCTTTCCGATGCCTTCCTTCAGCTCCTAGAGGATATTGTTGTACCCCGCGGCGCTGACCGCAATCTTTGCTGGCTTGGCTTTGGTGCGTGTCTTAGATATGACCTCGGTGGCTTCTTCGCTGGCTACGTTCGCCTCCGACCTATCGGATTGATCCGCCTCTTGGTTAAGACGACCTTCGCGTACGGGGATCTGGTCACAGGTACTTCGACCGGCGTTTCCTTTCCTTGCTCCCCTGCTGACTACGATCTTTTTTGCGGGAGAGGCTAGCTAGTTCCTCTTTGACTTCAGGACCAGTATGGCTTGATTTGTCGACCCCTCGTTGCTATTTCCTGCTACTGGGCACATAGGGTCGCTCTTCTCGGACACGGAACTCCTCCTCTGCCAGGGCCTTACGTAGCTCTGCCGTCGACAGCTCCTCTGAGGCAATCCTAATAATTGTTGCCTAATCTTTGATCTTTTTTCTTTGTAGTAGTACAATCCTTGACGTCCTTGGAGAATATCTTGTCGGTGCTGAGCAAGGTGGCGTGCAGTTCCCTACCTACCTCTGCCGTCGACAGCTCCTCTGAGGTGATCCTAATGATTGTTGCCTGATCTGTGATCTCTTTCTTTGTAGTAGTACAATCCTTGATGTCCTTTGAAAATATCTTGTCGGCCCTGAGCAAGGTGGCGTGTAGTTCCCTGTGATAGTGATAGTCAGGCGGGGGTCCTGCTTCTCTCTTCCTTTCTCCTTTTTCGTTTCGTTCCAGGATTGTTGGTTACCGATGGAGGATGTTGATCCGAACGGGGTTCCGCTCGACTTAGAGCCCTTGCCCTTGCCTTTGTCCGGATTGAAGGGGTCAGTGCCTGGCCCTACTGAGGTCGACAGCTTCTTTGAGGTGATCCTAATGATTGTTGCCTGATCTTTGATCTCTTTCTTCGTAGTAGTACAATCCTTGACGTCCTTAGAGTATCTTTTCGGTCCTGAGCAAGATGGCGTACAATTTCCTAATACTGATAGTTAGGCGGGGGTCCTGCTTCTGTCTTCCCTTTGTAATGGGAACTGGTCCTGTCACGTTCGCCATGTAATGAGATGATGGATAACAATAATGGGTACTGGTCCTGTCACGGCCGCCATGTAATGACGAATGGGAACTGGATTTCCGTTTCGTTCCAGGATTATTGGTTGTTGATCCGAACGGGGTTCCTCTCGACTTGGAGCCCTTGCCCTTGTCTTTGTCCGGATTGAAGGGGTCAGTGCCTGGCCCTACTAAGGCCTTCAGTAACAGGTTGGTCTCGCTCCTGACACTGTGATCAGAGTTCCGCCCGACTTCAAGTCCTTGCTCTTGTCCGGCTTGGAGCAGTCAATGCCTGGCCCCGCTAAAGGCTTCATTAGCAAGTCGATCTTGCTCCTGACATTCTGACCGAACTTCCGCCGAACTTTGAGCCCTTGGCATTATCTGGCTTGGAGGGATTAGTCCTTTTCTTGCTCCCCTGCTGACTGGCGTTGATTCAGCAGAGTCATGATACGGTCTTTTTTACGGGAGAGGCTAGCTAGTTCCTCTTTGACTTCAGGAGCTGTGTGGCTTGATTTGTCGGTCCCTCGCTGCTATTCCCTGCTACTGGGTGTTACGTAACTCTGCCGTCGACAACTTCTCTGAGGCGATCCTAATGATTGCTGTCTGATCTTTGATCTCTTTCTTTGTAGTAGTACAACCCTTGACGTCCTTAGAGAATATCTTGCCGGCCTTGACCAAGGTAGCGTGCACTTCCCTGATACTCTTGAACAACTGCTAGTCCCGCTTCTCTCTTCCCTTCTCCTTTTCCGTTTCGTTCCAGGATTGTTGGTTATCAATGGAGGATGTTGATCCGCTTGAGAGCACTGACCGGAGTTAATAATAATAATAATAATTTTATTCATTTACAAAAATAATGTACACATTAGTGACATTGTTAATCAGCGCATGTGGATTACATAATATACAACCAGGAATTAAAATTTAAAATCGTCACAAATTGTTCCGCTCGTCTTAGAACCCTTAGAGCCATGTAATGGTGAGTGGGAACTGGATTTCCGTTTCGTTCCAGGATTATTGGTTACCAATTGGAGGATGTTGATCCGAACGGAATTCCTCTCGACTTGCCCTTGCCTTTGTCTGGAATGAAGGGGTCAGTGCCAAGCCCTACTGAGGCCTTCAGTTGGTCTTGCTCCTGACATAGTGATCAGAGTTCCACCCGACTTCGAGCCCTTGCCCTTGTTCGGCTTGGAGGAATCAATGCCTGGCCCCACTGAGGCCTTCATTAGCAAGTCGATCTGGCTCCTGGCATTGTGTCCGGAGTTCCGCCGAACTTCGAGCCCTTGGTATTGCCCGGCTTGGAGCGATTAGTCCTTTACTTACTCCCCTGCTAACGCGTTGGTTCAGTACAGTCATGATACGGCTTTTTTTACAGGAGAGGCTAGCTACTTCCTCTTTAACTTCAAGAGCTGTATGGCTTGATTTGACAGTCCCTCGCTGCTATGCCATGCTACTGGGCATATAGGGTCGCTCTTCTCGGGCACGAAACTCCTCCTCTGCTAGGGCCTTACGTAGCTCTGGCGTCGACAGCTCCTCTGAGGCAATCCTAATGAGTGTTGCCTGATCTTGTAGTAGTACAATCCTTGACGTCCTTAGAGAATATCTTTTCGGCCCTGTGCAAGATGGTGTGCAGCTCCCTGATACAGATAGTCAGGCGGGGTCCTGCTGCTCTCTTCCCTTTGTTATAGGAATTGGTCCTTTCACGTTCGCCATGTAATGGGATGATGGATAACAGTAATGGCTACTGGTCCTATCAAGGCCGCCATGTATAGGCGAATGGGAACTGGATTTCCGTTTCGTTCCAGGATTGTTGGTTACCAATTGGAGTATGTTGATCCGAACGGGGTTCGGCTTGGGGCACTGGCCGGAGTTCCGCTCGACTTGAAGCCCTAGCCCTTGCCTTCTGGAATGAAGGGGGCTCTACTGAGGCCTTCAGTAACAGGTCGGTCTTGCTCCTGACACTGTGATCAGAGTTCCGCCCGACTTCGAGCCCTTGTCCTTGTCCGGCTTGTAGGAGTCAATGCCTGGCCCTACTAAAGATCTTGCTCCTGACATTGTGACCGGAGTTCCGCCGAACTTCGAGCCCTTGGCATTGTCCAGCTTGGAGGTATTAGAGCCTACTGAGGCCTCATTAGCAGGTCGGTCTTCCTCCTGAAATTGTGACCGGAGTTTCGCCGAACTTCGAGCCCTTCGCATTGTCCGGCTTGGAGGTATTAGAGCCTACTGAGGCCTTCATTGGCAGGTCGATCTTGCTCCTGACATTGTGACCGGAGTTCCGCCGAACTTCGAGCCCTTCGCATTGTCCGGCTTGGAGGTATTAGAGCCTACTGAGGCCTTCATTAGCAGGTCGGTCTTGCTCCTGACATTGTGACCGAAGTTCCGCCGAACTTCGAGCCCTTCGCATTGTCCGGCTTGGAGGTATTATAGCCTACTGAGGCCTTTATTAACAGCTCGGTCTTGCTCCTGACATTGTGACCGGAGTTCCGCCGAACTTCGTGCCCTTCGCATTGTCCAGCTTGGAGGTATTAAGAGCCTACTGACCTTTATTAACAGGTCGGTCTTGCTTCTGACACTGCGCCGCCTGTCGGTCGGGTTTGGTGAGCTAGCTAGGCAGCCATCCTTGAACAGCATCGCGATACCGTCATGACTCTCGGGTATCACTGGCTAAGACGCACTCCCAAGCGGGAAGGGTCGGCACACACATGGGTCTAGTTCTAGTTACGAATCTGTGCACTAAAGTTAATGGCTACACTAACCTAAAATCTATTCATATCCAAGAGGCAGGTAATGTATACCCAATGACGTGAACGGGAAGATTGCACAAGGTCGCACGTTTTTAGTCACCCACTTGAAAAATGGTCGAGAGCTCGCATCACCGAACGACCAATCGTATGCGTCTAATAAAGTGATCACGCGACTAGCAGGCAGCCGGTGCTGTTTACACTTACTGCCTCTTGGAAATGAACAGACTATAGACTAATATCCCACTTACCGAATTGGGAATTCAAAGTGTTTACACTTACTGCCTTTTGGAAATGAAGAGACTATAGACTAATATCCCACTTTCCGAACTGGAAAATCAAAGAGCTCGTTACGGTATGAAATAAATAGTTATTTACAGTAAGAGTGATGAAGGCAAAGCTTTCGTTCACATAATTGCGTGTTCGTATACGAAGCGCAGCTGGTAGCTATGGATACAGACTCACTTTCTGGAGAGGTATCGAACAAAGGTTTTTTACTTGTAGTTGTTCCACTGGATAAAATAACATTGTTCGTACTGAAAATAGTCCACCCAATTAGCCATTTGACCAATTTTTTCCAAGGTCATTCAAGGTTATTTCGACACTGAAAAAATTTCAAAAGATTTTAAACATAACATTTTAAATCGATTTTTTAATCATTATTTTTATACTGACGAACAAGTGAATGAAAAATTCTGAAAAAAATCATGAAAATAGTCCACCGAATAACCATTTTTGAAATCGAATAACCATTTGACCAATTTTTTCCAAGGTCATTCAACATAACTTTTTAAATCGATTTTTAATTATTATTGTTATAGTGGCCAACGAGTGGATGAAAAAATCTAAAAAAATCATTAAAATAGTCCACCCAATTACCCATTTGACCAATCTTTTTCAAGGTCATTCTATGCTATTTAGATACTAAAATATTCCAAAAATTTTTGAAATCGATTTTTCAAACATTATTTTTTTACTGACGAACGAGTGGATGAAAAACTCTGAAAAAAATCATGAAAATGGTCTACCCAATTACCCATTTGACCAATTTTTTTTTCAATGTCATTCTATGCCATTTAGACACTAAAATATTCCAAAAGTTTTTGAAATCGATTTTTTAAACATTATTTTTTTACTGACGAACGAGTGGATGAAAAATTCTGAAAAAAATCATGAAAACAGTCCATACAATTACATATTTGATCCTTTTTTCCAAGGTCATTTAAACCCTAAAAAAATTCCAAAAGTTTTTTAATCCATTTTTTAAACACTTTTTTTACACTGACGAACAAGTTGATGAAAAATTCTGAAAAATTTCATGAAAATAGTCCACCCAATTACCGATTTGAACGCTTACGAAGTTCCTATATTTAATTATTTATTTACTTTTATTACTTTATTTATTTATAAAAAAATACGATTTTTTGTTTTGATTTAAAAAAAACTGAGATTTTGGCAATTTGCGTTGATTTAAGGTGGAAATTTTCCAATGATTTTTAAAAATGTGTTAAATTCGCTACATGTTCACGTTTAAATCATCAAATCTAAGAACGCATTCAGCAGTTACGTAATAAAAAAAAAATTGTTTTGACTTGAAAATTTGCGTTTTTTGACAATTTGAATTTTTGGCAATTTGCGTTGATTTAAGATGGAAATGTTACAATGATTTTTCAAAACGTATTAAATTCGCTACATTTTCACGATTAAATCATCAAAATCTAACAACGCGTTCAACAGTTATACAATTTTTTAAAAATACGATTTCTTGTTTTGATTTAAAAATTTACAATTTTGGCAATTTGCATTGATTTAAGGGGGAAATTTTCCAATAACTTTTCAAAAAGTGATAAATTCGCTATAATTTCAAATTTAAACAGTTATATGATTTAAAAAAATACGATGTTTCTGTTTTGATTTTTGACAATTTACATTGATTTAAGATGAACATTTTCCAATGATTTTTTAAAATGTGTTAATTTCTCTACATTTTCACGTTTAAATAATCAAAATCTCACAATGCGTTTAGCAGTTACCTAATTGAAACATTTTTTTTGTTTTGACTTAAAAAATTGCGTTTTTGGCAATTTGCGTTGATTTAACATGGAAATTTTTCAATGATTTTTCAAAAAGTGTTAAATTCGCTACATATTCAAGTTTAAATCATTAAAATCTAATGACGCGTTCGACAGTTACGTAATTTATAAAAAATACGATTTTTTGTTTTTATTAAAAAAATTGAGATTTTGACAAATACGTTGATTTAAGGTAGAAATTTTCCAATGATTTTTAAAAAAAGCGTTAAATTCGCTACATTTTTAAAATCCAACAACGCGTCCAACAGTTATATGATTTTTTTTTTAAATACGATTTTTTGTTTTGATTTAATAATTTGCGATTTTGGCAATTGATTTAAAATGAAAATTTTCTAATAATTACTTTCTCCGTTACGAAGTACGAGAAAGTATTGTGATCGTGATTTTTTTTTCAAAAATTTTTTTTACGGAAATATCCGTTTTGGGGTCCCTAGATGCCATTTCAACAATTTCTGGAAATTTTTTTTTTGTGTCTGTGTGTGTGTGTGTGTGTGTGTGTGTCTGTGTGTGTGTGTGTGTGTGTGTGTGTCTATCTGTGCGCGCTGTATCTCAAAAACTAATAAAGCAATTGAAATGAAACTTTGAACATACTTCTTATTTGATAATCCGAAGAACTGAAAAGCTTTTGGTAAAATTTCGTACACCGTAAGTGGGTGTTTACCTTAACTGTTTTTTGTTTTTTGCCAATATTTTCTTAAATATGAAAAATATCACAAAAATATTTAAACAAATATTGAAGACAATAAATAAATGAAATTATTTTGTTTGAACACATTTTTCATAAAATTATTGTTATTCGAGAAAAAAATTTATTATAATTTTTTTAATTTTTGGTTTATAATTATGAAACGATAATAGTTACAGCAAATTTATGTTAATAATAATTGTAGAGAATACCAAAATGAACAACTTATAAAGAATAAGTTTTTTTCGAAATCTCTTTGGTTTTTGAGTAAACTGAGTTTTTAAATTTGCAGTATAATTTTTCCATGTTTCATAATTTTGACGTTTTAAACGTCAGTTTCATGCGAGTCTACAAAACGCTCGATGTACATTTAAAATATGATTTAAATAGAAAATAAACCATAAGAGTGTAAATATAAATGATGATACCATCGGAGAAAGTACCATGATGGCCACATCACCATTTTTTTTTTAAATGTGTTAAATTTGCTACATTTTCACGTTTAAATAATCCAAATCTAACAACGCGTTCAGCAGTTATGTAATTTAAAAAAAATGGTGATGTGGCCATCATGTTCCTTTCTCCGACTTGATGGTATCATTTATATTTACGCTTTCATAGTTTATTTTCAATTTAAATCCTATTTTAGATGTACATCGAATGTTTCGTAGACTCGGATAAAACTGATGTCAAAATTATGAAAGGTGGAAAAATTTACTCAAAAACTAAAGGGTTTTCGAAAAAAACTTATTCTTTATAAGTTGTATATTTTAGCATTCTCTACAATTATTATTAACATAAATTTGCTGTAACTATTATCGTTATATAATTATAAACCAAAAATTTAAAAAAAAATGGTGATGTGGCCATCATGTTACTTTCTCCGACTTGATGGTATCATTTATATTTACGCTTTCATGGTTTATTTTCAATTTAAATCATATTCTAAATGTCCATCGAACGTTTCGTAGACTCGGTGAAACTGACGTTTAAAACGTCAAAATTATAAAATATGGAAAAATTATACTTCAAATTTAAAAACTCAGTTTACTCGAAAACTAAAGAGATTTCGACAAAAAATTATTCTTTATAAGTTGTTCATTTTAGCATTCTCTATAATTATTATTAATACAAATTTGCTGTAACTATTATCGTTTCATAATTATAGACCAAAAATAAAAAAATTATATTAAATTTTTTTCTCGAATAACAATGATTTTATGAAAAATGTTTTCAAACAAAATAATCTCATTTTTTCGTTGTCTTCAATATTTGTTTAAATGTATTTGTGATATTTTTTTTTTCTTATTTAAGAAAATATTGGCAAAAAACAAAAAACAGTTAAGGTAAACACCCACTTCCGGTGTACGAAATTTTACCAAAAGCTTTTCAGTTCTCCGGATTATCAAATAAGACGTATGTTCAAAGTTTCATATCAATTGCTCTATTAGTTTTTGAGATACTGCGCGCACAGACAGACACACACACACCCACAGACACAATTTTTTTTTTCCAAAAATTGTTGAAATGGCATTTAGGGACTTTCTCGTACTTCGTAACGGAGAAAGTAAAAATAAGAATTTGTTTTTTACTTTCTCCGTAACGAAGTACGAGAAAGTATTGTGATCGTGATTTTTTTTTCAAAATTTTTTTTTACGGAAATATCCGTTTTGGAGTCCCTAGATGCCATTTCAACAATTTCTGGAAAAAAAATTGTGTCTGTGTGTGTGTGTGTGTGTGTCTGTGCGCGCTGTATCTCAAAAACTAATAGAGCGATTGATATGAAACTTTGAACATAAGTCTTATTTGATAATCCGAAGAACTGAAAAGCTTTTGGTAAAATTTCGTACACCGGAAGTGGGTGTTTACCTTAACTGTTTTTTTGTTTTTTGCCCATATTTTCTTAAATATGAAAAATATCACAAAAACATTTAAACAAACAACAAAGAAATGAACATGTTTTGCTTGAAAACATTTTTCATAAAATCATTTTTATTCGAGAAAAAAATGTATTTAATTTTTTTTAATTTTTGGTTTATAATTATAAAACGATAAAAGTTACAGCAAATTTATTTTAATAATAATTGTAGAGAATGCTAAAATGAACAACTTATAAAGAATAAGTTTTTTTCGAAATCCCTTAGTTTTTGGGTAAACTGAGTTTTTGAATTTGAAGTATAATTTTTCCATCTTTCATAATTTTGAAGTTTTAAACGTCAGTTTCATCCAAGTTTACACAACGCTTAATGTACATTTAAAATATGATTTCAATTGAAAATAAACCATGATAGCGTAAATATAAATGATATTATCTAGTCGGAGAAAGTAACATGATGACCACATCACCATTTTTTTTAGAATAACACATAGTTCAAGACATAAACAATTTAATTTTATTCATAATTTTTGGTTTCTTAACTGTTTACAAGATCAACTTTAGGAGAACAATATGAAGTTTCAAGAAGCGTACGAATTCCCTGCCCTTAATCACAAACCGCTCATTTTAAATTGATTTTATTCTAATAAAACTTATTTTATTTTTAGGTGTCCAGATGGTTTCAGCGGACAAAAATGCGACAACAAAGCGGTCAACTTCAACATTGGCAGTATGTATCGTCCATGTATATATGCGGGTTTTCCGGCGTACTATTGTTGAAAGCACACCCGAAGCCCTTCGGGTCTGAAAGTCAAACCGTACGGCTGGGCCAGCCGAAACAAAAACCTGTACATAACTCTCTCCGTAAACATTATTTTTTCTGCTATTCAAAACCAAAAAGAGAAATGAAAGTTCAGAGAAACGAGAATTATGTCCGCCTTTTCACGAGAAGAGCGGCCCGACACCAAACTATATTTGTACTTAAAGCAGCTCGGGGCCGCCCTCTCGCACGAAAAGCGAGAAACACAACAAAACACACGAACAATTTGTATATTTGTATAAATCCTACTCTTATAAGACTGTTATTTTTACGATTAACTTTTTGTTACGGAAACAGTCAAGAAAAGCAATTTATTATGTGTATATAGAACTATATTTATATATATACGAGATATCAGGGACCGAACTACGTTTCATTTTATTTAAGTCTTTTGTTTTATTATTTTTTTTCTTTTTTGTATAAAGTCATGTAGATATATTTATTTATTAATACAACTCTAATACTCACAACAAAACTCTGCAAATTTGTAACAAATTAAAAATAATAATAAATTATTATTCAGAGGAGATTTTTGATTGTCCTTCAATATGTGTAGTTTTCTCTATCGTAGATGGGTTTTTATTTTGGAAACGACTGGATTTTTTAACTAGGTATGTAAATGGTAACTTATAGAAAAATTAACCATTTGTATAAACGACTAACCCGATTAATCATAGATTTGTTGTGAGTGTTAGATGTGTCTAACTCATTAAAAACAAGCATGCTTTCTTTAACACTTGCGTAGATACCTTTTTTTCGTTTAATCGTTCAGCACGGGATTATTAATTCTAATGAATTTTCAGTGAACCAAACGACAGAACCATATCAGATTCAAGATGATTCGCGAATTTGAAGGATTGGATCTCTTTTTTGGCCTATTTTGTACACGGGCATTACTCAACGCCGGGCATCCCGAGGCAGTCGTTGCATGTTACCTACTTAGATGTAAAATAATGTATATTACAAACTATAATTTTTTTTATACATGTTTTATAATATTCCGGCGGCAAAAAGCCATTTTAATCCGCTTCGTCGCTTACCGAGCGGATAAGCGAGATAAAACGGAACGGATGCCTGCGCTAGGAAACATTACAAAGCGAAGAAATACCAAAGATTTTTTGTATAATTGTTACTATTAATACTGTATATAACATATTTACGTTAAAGTATTTATTGTATATATTTTCATGTTTACAGATCACTTTCGACTTATTTATTCTTTAAGTTTTGAAAACGGCCGCATTTGGAACTTTATACACCCGCCTTCGTAGCGTTTACTGTAATTTTTATAATCACGCTGTGCGTGCAATGGCGGCTAGAATTTATGTGCATATGTGCTTTCTGCAAATTTCTCATAATTACGTAATCAGAGGAATATATTATTTGGGTGTGTGGCACGTGCTGTGGCGCTCGGGTCGGCCAGTCGTAGTAGAAAGTATTCAGCGCACTCAGTGAATGAATCAACTACGACCAAAAATCTCGCACCACCAGCCTCCACTTTCATATTTCCAAACATGTCGCTTCGAACAGGCTAACAGTAATTTGGGTGTGTGGCATACTGCGAGTGTGGCCCTTGTTGTGAAGTTTGGATCGGCCAGTCGTAGCAGAGAACAGAATTTGTCCACTGAGTGAATGTGACGCACGTCTGTTACTACATTTACTTCCATGGCCGACCCAAACCTCGCGTCTCCATGTTCAGAGTTCCATGCCACGAACTGGCCAACCCAAATTACCAAAATACGTCGTAACTAACATAACGCTAAATTTGCCTGGCCAACCCAATTACCGAAGCGAGTCACCACTGATTACAAAAATACGTAATTAACTTTATGTATTTCATAGTAAGGTGTGAGCCACAGAATTTTGTTTCTGAGTTGGCCATGCCTGAGAGAGAGAAACACAGTCATGTCTGAGATTAATTCATTTTTTTCAATCTAATTTAATTGAACTAATCTAGTCTCATATGCGACAAACCTCATTTATCTCACAGCCAACTCTGAAACAAAATTTTGTGGCTCTCGATATTACAGAAGCAATGTCAGTAATGTAAAGGAGTCTCCATCACGATTTGACCAATTTTTATTTTTGACATCGACTACGAGATCATCTGCCACTACCGTTTTGTTATGTTATTTCTTAGATTTGACCAATTGCAATCAAAAATTTTTAAATATTTTTTTACCGAAGCAAAAATTTTGGCCTGATAATTTCGAAAATTTTTTTTACTAAAACTGCTCAAACATGTTCCATCAGTTCATGAATTTTCTGGATGTTATTCCCGTACGCTTTGTTTTTTTTTCTTTGGTAGGGATGATATTGGAGAAGCTAAGTGACCATTCTAAATTAAAGAAATGAAACCTGCTTTAAAAAATTGCAAAGCGCGAATGACCCGTAAATCCAAAATTTATTCATGCAAAAGAGACTAAAGAGTTTTTTTTTGGCTCTGTGGCTCAAAATTTTCTTGCAGCAAAAGAAATACTTTTTTTGCATCCATCGACTACGGGGTCATCTGCCACCACCATTTTTTTATGTTATTTCTTAGATTTTTTTATCCAAAATTCATTCATGCAAAAGAGACTAAAGAGTTTTTTTTTTGGCTCTGTGGCTCAAAATTTTCTTGCAGCGAAAGAAATATTTTTTTGGCATCGACAACGAGGTCATCTGCCACCACCGTTTTATTATGTTATTTCTTAGATTTTTTTATCCAAAATTCATTCATGCAAAAGAGACTAAAGAGTTTTTTTTTTTTGCTCTGTGGCTCAAAATTTTCTTGCAGCGAAAGAAATATTTTTTTGGCATCGACAACGAGGTCATCTGCCATCACCGTTTTGTTATGTTGTTTCTTAGATTTTTTTTAACGAAAATTCATTCATGCAGAAGAGACTAAAGATTATTTTTTTGGCTCTGTGGCTCAAAATTTTCTTGCAGCGAAAGAAATATTTTTTTTTTGACATCGACTACGGGGTCATCTGCCCCCACCATTTTTTTATGTTATTTCTTAGATTTTTTTATCCAAAATTCATTCATGCAAAAGAGACTAAAGATTATTTCTTTGGCTCTGTGGCTCAAAATTTTCTTGCAGCGAAAGAATTTTTTTTGCATCGACTATGTTGTCATCTGCCACTACCGTTTTTTTATGTTATTTCTTAGATTGTTTTATCCAAAATTCATTCATGCAAAAGAGACTAAAGAGTTTTTTTTTTGGCTCTCTGGCTCAAAATTTTCTTGCAGCGAAAGAAATATTTTTTTTGGCATCGACAACGAGGTCATCTGCCACCACCGTTTTTTTATGTTATTTCTTAGATTGTTTTATCCAAAATTCATTCATGCAAAAGAGACAAAAGAGTTTTTTTTTTGGCTCTGTAGCTCAAAATTTTCTTGCAGCGAAAGAATTTTTTTTGACCAATTGCAATCAAAAATTAAAAAAAAAAAATTTTACCGAACCAAAAATTTTGGCCTGATGATTTCGAAATTTCAAACGTGTTCCATCAGTTCATGAATCTTCTGGAGGTTATTCCCGTGCACTTTTTTTTTCTTTGGTAGGGATGATATTGGAGAAGCTACGTGACCATTCGAAATTAAAGAAATCGTACACTCATGAAACTTTGCTTTCAAAAGTAACAAAGCACGAATGATCTTGACACGTAAATCCAAAATTCATTCATGCAAAAGAGACTTAAGTGTGTATTGACGTGTCGCTAATGCGAGTTGAGGTTTTCAATATTCTCCTGCAGCGAAAGAATTTTATCCAAAATTAATTTGTGCAAAAGAGACTAAAGAGTTTTTTTTTTTGCTCTGTGGCTCAAAATTTTCTTGCAGCGAAAGAATTTTTTTTTGTCATCTGCTACGAGGTCATCTGCCACTACCGTTCTGTTATGTTATTTCTTAGATTTGACCAATTGCAATCAAAAATTTTGAAATATTTTTTTTACCGAACCAAAAATTTTGGCCTGATAATTTCGAATATTTGTTTACAAAAACTGCTCCAAAAGTCATTCATACAAAAGAGACCAAAGAGTTTTTTTTTGGCTCTGTGGCTCAAAATTTTCTTGCAGCAAAAGAAATTTGATTGGCTTTATCGCTGAAGCTTCCTGGTGAATATTTTCCTGCAACAACTGACAGTGCCAATGAGACTTTCCATAAGCATGCTCCATGTTTTTCTGAAGTGAAAGAATAAAAAAATTCTTTCTTCTCTTTAGATAGTAAAAAAAAATTAGGGTGATATTAACCAAACTAGGAGATCATGCGTCAGCCCCTCTGTAATACAGGAAATTTTTCTTCAAAAAAGACCAAGTGTTGCTAGTGAACGCTGGCCCTTTCTATGTGCATATATTTCTACATCAAAAGAATTTGGGTGGCTGTGTTGTTAGGCTTTCCATGTACGTGCTCCATATTTTCTCTGAAGCGAAAAAAGGGAAATAATCGTTGATTCTGTTTTCGTCAGTTGGGTTTGTTAAGCAATTTTTGGCATTTTTTTTCTTCTTGCACCGTCTTGTTGAAAAAAACATCTTCCAAATGATTTTACCCTTCAATATCTAACCATAAGAAACTAGAAAGAAATCGTAGGATCTGCTCCGCGCTTTTGATAATTAAAAAAAAAACATCTTCTATATGGTTTTTTTTCATCTTGCACCGTCTTGCTGAAAAAACCATCTCCCAAATAGTTTTACCCTTCGAATATCTGGCCATAAGAAACTAGAAAGAAATCGTAGGATCTGCTCCGCGCTGTTGATATTATTAAAAAAAACATCTTCTAGACGGTTTTGACCTTCAATATCTGGCCACGTAAAACAAGGATAAACTAGAAGAACATCGTACACTCTGCTTTTGTTGATATCGTCAGTTTAATTGTGATGCAATTTTTGCATTTTGTCTTGCTCCGTCTTGTCGAAAAAGATTCACCCAGTTGATTTATTAAAGTACTTTTCGGATTTAATTTTCTTCTTGCACCGTCTTGTTGAAATAAACATCTTCTAGATGGTTTCGTCCTGTAATACCTCGCCACAAGAAACTAGAAAAGAATCGTAGACTCTGCTTGCCCTTGTTGGTATTGCCAGTTGTGTTATGAAATAACAATTTTTGACATTTAGTTCTTGTACCACCTTAGAGATGGTTTTGACCTTCAGTATCTGGCCACAGGAAACTAGAATAAACTAAGAGAAAATCTTAGAAGCTGCGCTTATATTATCGATTGAGTTATGAAGCAATTTTTCCCAACTAGCAAAAAAACAAAGATTCTCCTGTTAATATTATCAGTTAAATTATGTAGAAATATTTTGCATTTTGTTGAAAAAAAAACTTATTTAAAATAAATTTGACCTTCAATATTCGGCCACTAGAATAAATTGAGAAGAAGAAAATCGTAGACTCTTCATCAAGATGGTTCAAAAAAAAATCCAAAACTTTTTTCTCAGCTTAATTGACAATATTTCTATTCCAAAACTTGTTTTAAGAATATTGAAATATTGTCAATTAAGTTGAGAAACAAGTTTTTAATTTTTTTTCTTCTTCAACCATCTTCAAGATTTTACATTTTTTTTCTCCTTGCGCCATCTTGTTATAAAAAAATCTTCGAGATGGCTTTTTTCAATCAATGTCGTTGCCACAATAAAACTAGAAAAAAACCTTCTTTAACCGTCTTCGAGATTTTACATTTTTTTCTCCTTGCACCGACTTGTTATAAAAAAAATCTTCGAGATGGCTTTTTTCCTTCAATATCATTGCCAGAATAAAACTAGAAAAAAATCGTAGACTCTGCTTTCTCCCATTTGGTATGGTCAGTTGAGTTATGAAGCAATTTTCGGCATTTTTTCTTCTTGTACCGTCTTGTTGAAAAAACATGTTCGAGATGGTTTTGACCTTCAATATGACCTTGACCTTCAATATGATTCCTTGTTGAGGAAAGATAACTTTGAAATTATTTTAACTTTCAATTTCTCGCCACAGTAAACTAGAAAAAAAAGCAAAAAAAAGTCGTTCTTTCTGTTGATGGTTTTAGATAAGTTGTAAAGCAATTTTTCTTCCAATTGCGCCATCTTGTTAAAGAAAACCGTCTTGATTTTGACCTTGAATATCTGGCCACTTTCTCCTGTTGATATTTTCAGTTAAGTTATGAAGCATTTTTTTTCTTCTCGCACCGTCTTGTTGAAGAAAGATATCTTTGAGATTATTTTGACTTTCAATTTCTCGCCACAGTAAACTAAAAAAAAAGGCAGAAGAACTCGTTGACATTTTTAGTTAAGTTGTGAAGCAATTTTTCTTCTTGCGTCATCTTGTTGAAGAAAACCATCTTGATTTTGACCTTCAATGTCTGGCCACTTTCTCCTGTTGATATTTTCAGTTGAGTTATTTCTTCTTGCGCCGTCTTGTTGAGGAAAGATATCTTTGAGATTGTTTTGACTTTCAATTTCTCGCCACAGTAAACTTGAAAAAAAGCAGAAAAAAGTCGTAGACTGTTGATATTTGTAGTTAGGTTGAGAAGCATTTTTTCTTCTTCTTGCGCCATCTTGTTGTAGAAAGCCATCTTGATTTTGACCTTGAATATCTGGCCACTTTCTCCTGTTGATATTTTCAATTAAGTTATGAAGCATTTTTTTTCTTCTCGCACCGTCTTGTTGAAGAAAGATATCTTTGAGATTATTTTGACTTTCAATTTCTTGCCACAGTAAACCAGAAAAAAAGCAGAAAAAAGTCGTTCTTTCTGTTGATATTTTTAGTTAAGTTGTGAAGCAATTTTTCTTCTTCTTGCGCCATCTTGTTCAAGAAAACCATCTTGATGCTGACCTTCAATATCTGGCCACTTTCCCCTGTTGATATTTTCAGTTGAGTTGCGAAGCATTTTCTTTCTTCTAGCACCATCTTGTTGGGGAAAGATATCTTTGAAATTATTTTGACTCTCAATTTCTCACCACAGTAAACTAAAAAAAGAGCAGAAGAAAGTCGTTGATATTTTTAATTAAGTTGTGAAGCATTTTTTCTTCTTCTTGCGCCATCTTGTTGAAGAAAACTATCTTTGATTTTGATTTTGACCACTTTCCCCTATTGATATTTTCAGTTGAGTTGTGAAGCATTTTTTTTCTTCTTGCACCATCTTGTTGAGGAAAGATATCTTTGAGATTATTTTGACATTCAATTTCTCGCCACAGTAAACTGGAAAAAAAAAGCAGAAAAAAGTCGTTTTTTCTGTTGATATATTTAGTTAAGTTGTGAAGCAATTTTTCTTCTACTTGCGCCATCTTGTTAAAGAAAACCATCTTGATTTTGACCTTCAATGTCTGGCCACTTTCCCCTGTTGATATTTTCAGTTGAGTTGTGAAGCATTTTTTTTTCTTGCACCGTCTTGTTCAAGAAAAATATCTTTGAGTTTATTCTAACTTTTAATTTCTCGCCACAGTAAACTAGAAAAAAAGTCGTTCTTTCTGTTGACATTTTTAGTTAAGTTGTGAAGCAATTTTTCTTCTTCTTGTGCCATCTTGTTGAAGAAAATCAGCTTGCTTTTGACCTTGAATATCTGGCCACTTTCAGTTGTTATGAAGCTTTTTTTTCTACTTGCGCCGTCTTGTTGAGGAAAGATATCTTTGAAATTATTTTGGCTTTCAATTTCTCGCCACAGTAAACTAGAAAAAACAGCAGAAAAAGTCGTTCTTTCTGTTGATATTTTTAGTTAAGTTGTGAAGCAATATTTCTTCTTCTTGCGCCATCTTGTTGAAGAAAACCATCTTGATTTTGACCTTCAATATCTAGCCACTTTCAGTTGTTATGAAGCTTTTTTTCTACTTGCGCCGTCTTGTTGGGGAAAGATATCTTTGATATCTTAAAAAGTCGTTCTTTCTGTTGATATTCTTGATTTTGACCATTTTCCCCTGTTGATATTTTCAGTTGAGTTGTAAAACAATGTTTCTTCTTATTTTGCCGTCTTGTTGTAGAAAAAACATCGAGATGATTTTGACCTTCAATATCTGACCTCAAGAAACTAGTTGCTATTGTGAATTAAGTTATAAAGCAATGTATTGCATTTTTCCTGTTGCTTTTGTCAAGCAACAATTTATGGATGTTTTCTTCCTGCGCCGTCTTGTTGAAGCAAACATCTTCAAGATCATTCTGAGCTTCAAAATATTTCTACAAGAAACTAAATAACGCTGACGATGAAAAATCTCATACATATTCTAGCCTAGTAAACCTTCCGAAATACAATAGTTCTGTTTGTTTGAACGGGTTTTGTCACTAAAGATGGTAATTTTTCAACAATAACAATGCACTGTGTCAAGTCCTCTATTTTATTTTTTTATCTAGATCTTCCTTCTCCTGTTGTTGGGAATCATCAAAATAATTCCTACCTCATCGACAGTTTTTTAAAATAGTTGAGCTGCGGCCAATACTTTCTCAACCAGATGACAGCTCGAAACAAAACTGGCTCCAGGAGGCACAGGCGATGGAAAAATGTATCCAGAAGTGGACGAGAAAGGAGAAGAAGGATTTGACAGGAGCTCTACAACATTCGAAAATTTCTTACCACTTCAGATTCAGATTAAGGGAGGGTGGCGAGGTCACAGTATGTATGGGCCTATTTAGAGTTTTCTTGAATAGTGACAGTGACAGATGTTAGTGGTGGCAACCATGGAGAGAATGAATTCTTTATCAAAATTAAGAGCTTTAGGCTATCCTCGCAATGTTGAGATTGCGACTTCACCGTTGATCCATTTTCAACCTTTAAATTTCCTTTAAATTCCCAACAGTGCTTTAAGATAGTGCATTCTTGACCCTCTATTGCGAAAGTCCAAAGCACAAAACCGCATGTTGAGACTGTTACGTTAAGACTCGTAGCGCCATTCTGTTGGAACCACAATGTCGTCGATATTTTCGAAGAAATATTCACTGATCGTTGTCCGGTTTCCTACATATTTATGTGTTGAATGTTTCAGTATTGTTTACAGGGAATTTATGGCTTGTGGATAAAGTATGATTTATCCGGGTTTTGGTTTTTCGTTTGATGCATCAGTTAGCAAATTTAAAAAAAATTTGATAGCCTCTAATTTTGGCCAACAATTTTTTTTTTTTGCGGTACATGATGTATACATAATTTTTCAATTCAGTTAGAAACAAATGTGAATGTAAGGTGCAGAAAATACTACATTTTAGAAAATAATATATTCCTCTCATTAAGTATAAATTAATAAAATTAGAATGAGCGCAGCATATATAAATATATATTTATAATAATTATATAAATGTATTACTCACATAAAATAACGTTAACGATAGCGGCCGGTTGAATTCATATAAATGTCCGCCGCTATTGTTGTTAAATAATACTCTCTCACATTGTGATATATTAGAATCTCGAAGAGTCGTTCGGATGGATGCGGATGGATGCGGGGTGGAGGAGGGGTCCGATCAGTCAATGTATTATGACAATAAAAAGAAATGTATTCCACTTACGGTATTATATTATTTTTTAAAAGCGATATATATATATGAACTATTTATATAATTGTAATTGCAATATTATTACTTAATACTTTTAATAAAAGTACAAGTGTTAAATATACTTTCAATGGCTGTTTAACAATTTATTCGTTGCTTTCTTTTCCCTCTAAAATTGTAATCTGTTCCTTAATCCAGACATTGTTTTTTTTTTACTTTTGGTCTTAATCTTAACATTACATTAGTGTAGATCTAACTTTTATGTTTAGTAGAAGTTTTCAAAAATGGTTACATCTTTAACGGCTGAATTTTCCTTAAAAGCAGTCCAAGGGGTATTCCGGGATAAGATGGTCAAAATGCCACCCGACACGGATTTTTAAATAAATATAATAATAATGAAAATATCATTAGTTGTGCCATTAAAGCAAAGTAGCCGTAAGCCGTATATCAAAAAAACCCCTACAACTCCGGTCCCAAATTGAGGTTTTTTCAAATATAATTTTTTTAACTAATAAATATTGTAATACTGTTATGTTTGTATGTATGTACAGTTGGTTGCAAAAAGGATTGGAGTTTAAAATAAATGTCAATCAAATGTCAAAATACTTTTGCTTAATTATAATTTTTTGTCGTAATGCACTTGGCGCTAAATTTATAATCTCCAAATTTCCAATTTTGCATATAAAATTGTTTAATAAAAAAAAAACCCTATGCTTCAGGCAATCCGTTGTTAAACGGCAACTTATTGCTAAATGCTTTATTGTTCCCAAGGCAATTTATTCGATAAGGATTTTATAATTCGAATTTAGGTCGCGGGTGTGCGGGTTGGGTCTGGTAGGAAAACTCTTGTTATTTACTGCCAATATTTCGTCGTTTATTTACAATTTCATCAGGGCTTAGAGTTTTCCTACCAGACCCAAGCCGCACACCCGTGACCTAAATTCGGTTTTCTTACTATAACGGCTGTTTACCCCTTCGTTTGATTTTATAATTATTATGTCACATACAAGCTACTTAAAATAATCATAACAATTAACAAACTAAAATTAATACTCCTAATAATTAAGCAATGCGTTTAAGAAAAATTATGATTGCTACTATTACTTCATGGTAATCTAAAATTAAACTGGCTTGGAAAAACTCACTACGTTAACAACCAATTAATTATGGTAAAAAAATTCATCCATCTAAGAATTAGATATAATCCACATCTCATATACTCCTCCCCGAACCATTCCTTTCTCCCCCTCTCTCCAGACCCACACCTAGCCCTCGCCATTATCACCCTTTGCTCCCTGCTCCACGCACCCTCACTCAGGTATCTCGGTAATCTCCCATACACTTGCCACCTCCTAAACATATCATTATATTTGCTCTTCGCTATCCGTCCCTGCCTCTCCCGAGCTTCCACTTCCTTCACCTTCTCTTTCACCCATGCCGCTACCTTCAAACCCCTACCAAACCACTCTTTCACCCTCACCTCAGCCAGTCCTACCCTCTTTCTCTCTTCTCTCCATTTACCTCCTTCTACATCCCACACCGCCTTCGCCAATCTCTCCTCCCCTAACTCACACAGCCTCATTTCGTACTTCACCACTCTCTCTATCGCCTCACATGTCAATCTCTCCCTGTTCATCTCCTGCGGTAGAATGTATCCAGGTGTCGACTTCTCTAGCACCAACATCCCTCTCAAAAACCATAACTGCTCCCTCTCCATACACTCATACACTCTCGTCCCCCATGCTTCCACTCGCTACAATAGCACAGGCCTTATACCCTTGCCACACACTCATCGAGTGGCATGGGAAGTAGCGAGGAAAGGAGACAGAGACGTGGTGTAGCAACATTACTCGTCATGCCGCACATCACGCTCCTCGTCATGCCCACTGCTCCCTGTTTTGACAGTTTTTGGGCGCGAGTCAAAGGACTGGCAATATAAACGTGTACGTTTATTTGAAAATAGTAAAGGGTTACATGTTTTGAGATGATTTAACGTTCAAATTATCAAAATCATCCCTCAGAATTGCTATTTAAAAGCTTTTAAACATTTTACGTTCGCATTCCCACGTCTTGTCGCCATCTATTCGACAATGGCCGAACTACTAAGTGATGTTTTTGAACAGCGCCAAAATGCTCGAACTTTATCCTTATAATCAAAGTGTTAATATTCAGCAATGCGCTGTACACGAAACGATAGACGATTTAATTCCGAATCGAATGGTGTATAAAATAGCTAAGGCTATTTAGCCGTTTTCTTGTAATTTGCGAATGAAAATTAAGCACGACACACTTACCGACATTTACAGTTCACTGTAACGTAAAACCTAAATGCACAATAATTTGCTATATTCTTCAATTAAATACGGGTCCCAATACTTATTACTGATTATTCAATTAACTTATTATATTATTAATGCATTACAATAAGAGAAATATGTAAGGAATCCTGATCTTCAAAGAGGGTACCCTCTGTTATCGTGGGGATAAACTACATTTTCATTTGTGGATTTAATAATTGTTTTAATAATGAAAGAATATTTAAAAACTTAAGAAGACTGTTATCTTATAATAAAATAAATTTACTTGTAGATATTTTCATATTTAAATTGCAGAAACAATACATTATAATATATCCGCCTAATCACAGGCAACCCGATAAACACATAACTACTATAAAAAAATTCCAATTTTAAAGGTGACAGTGACAAAACCATAAGTGTAATCCTCCGTAAAGCTTTAAAAAATAGTGCGAATATTTAAGTATTTAAATTGCAAAAATAATTATTTTACATAAAAGCCTACTTATAGACAATGCAATACACACATAAATAATATTAATTTATTAATAAAAACTTCAAATTTTAAACGTGACAGGGACAAAACCATAAGTGTAATATTTTTAAATCGTTGCTAAGGATTACACTCATGCTTGTGTCCCTATTATATTTAAAATTAGAAGTTTTTAATAAAAAAATAATATTAGTTATAGTATTATGGGTTGCCTACAAGTAGGCGTTTATATAATACCATTGTTTCCGCAATTTAAATACTTAAATATTCCCACTATTTTTGAAGCTTTACTCAGGATTACACTTATGGTTTTGTCTCTGTTACGTATAAAATTAGAAGTTTCTTATAATACATTAATTCGAGTTATGTGTATATCGGGTTATTTGGGATTAGGCGTGTATATTATAAAATATTGTTTCTGCAATTTAAGTACGTAAATATCCTCAAGTGAATTTGTTTAATCATGAGACAACATTCATTTTAAGTTTTTAAATATTCTTTTATTATTACAACAATTATTACATCCACAAATTATTAAGTAGTTTATCCCCACGATAACAGGTAGAGCCCTCTACTTGAATTATGATTTCTCGTATATTTCTCTTATTGTAATGCATTAACAATATAAATAGTTGAATGATTAATCAGAAATAAGTATTGGAACCCGTATTTGATTGAAAAATATAGCAAATTCTTCTTTATTTAATTTTTATGTTACAGTGAACTGTAAATGTCGGTAAGTGTGTCGTGCTGAATTTTCATTCGCAAATTACAGGAAAACCGCTAAATTTCCTCAGCTATTTTATACACCATTCGATTCAGAATTAAATCGTCTACCGTTTCGTACACAGCCCATTGCTAAATATTAACACTTTGACAATAAGTATAAAGTTCGAGCGTTTTGGCGCTGTTCAAAAACATCACTTGGCAGTTCAGCCACCGTCTAATAGATGGCGACGAAGGGCGGAAATCCGAATGTAAAATGTTTAAAAGCTTCTAAATAGCAATTCTAAGCGATGATTTTGATAATTTAAGCATTGAATCACCGACAAACATCTTTTGAAATAAAAGTACTATAAAAATCCTGCAATAATAAATATTGCCGCAGCAATTTTTTAATGGTCAATAAATGTTATGTAACAAGGAGATCAAGCAGCAGTTTAAATCTGAGGAGATACCGTGACGCCGAAGCGTAATAAAACTCCGAAGATTTAAACTTAGCTTGATCTCCGTGTTGCATACGATTTTTTATTTCATTTCGTTTTGAAAGTCTAATTTATTATAAGCCACAATATTACAATTGGTATGATTATTATCGATGATATTTTGAAGTTGAAACTGTGCTGCAGATTCAACTAGTGCGTCTGTACTGCTTTGATTTCAACACTAAATATCACAGATATAAATAATCGTAACACGAGTTATATTTTTTTTATCGAGAGAATAGTATGAATACAGTTTTGTAATATTGATGTCAACTTACAAATTGCAGTGTTTTGATTAAGTTTGTGGTTTGGTTTTATGCGGCACAAAAACTCCGTATACAGCCACTATTGCGATTCCTCGCGGTGTGTCGTCGCACTTTTTACGGTTTCACTGATTTTACTGCTAAACTATACCTCGACGTTTTGTTAGTCCATTTTAACGTTTGGAATTCTGACAGGACCATAACCTATGATCACCGCATGCTGCTATGGATTTCATTGCGTCTCATTTGATATGTTAATTTAATGTGTATTTTTAAAGTTTTGATCTCCGTTGTCATTGACAGCGGAGATAAAGATATACTTTATAGCATGATTTTTAGTACAATAAATTTAAGTTTATGATACGAAATGAAATAAATATTGTAATACTGTTTGTATGTATGTACAGTTGGTTGCAAAAAGGATTGGAGTTTAAAATAAATGTCAATCAAATGTCAAAATACTTTTGCTTAATTATAATTTTTCGTCGTAATGCACTTGGCGCTAAATTTATAATCTCCAAATTTCCAATTTTGCATATAAAATTGTTTAATAAAAAAAAAACCCTATGCTCCAGGCAATCCGTTGTTAAACGGCAACTTGTTGCTAAATGCTTTATTGTTCCCAAGGCAATTTATTCGATAAGGATTTTATAATTCGAATTTAGGTCACGGGTGTGCGGCTTGGGTCTGGTGGGAAAACTCTTGTTATTTACTGCCAATATTTCGCCGTTTATTTACAACTTCATCAGGGCTTAGAGTTTTCCTACCAGACCCAAGCCGCACACCCGTGACCTAAATTCGGTTAACTATAACGGCTGTTATACCCCTTCGTTTGATTTTATAATTATTATGTCACATACAAGCTAGTTAAAATAATCATAACAATTAACAAACTAAAATTAATACTCCTAATAATTAAGCAATGCGTTTAAGAAAAATTATGATTGATACTATTACTTCATGGCTTAGAAAAACTCACTACGTTAACAACCAATTAATTATGGTAAAAAAATTCATCCATCTAAGAATTATTCGGATATAAATAAATAAATTTAAAGAACGCATCCACTGACATAATCCACATCTCATATACTCCTCCCCCAACCATTTCTTTCTCCCCCTCTCTCCAGACCCACACCTAGCCCTCGCCATTATCACCCTTTGCTCCCTGCTCCACGCACCCTCACTCAGGTATCTCGGTAGCCTCCCATACACTTGCCACCTCCTAAACATATCATTATATTTGCTCTTCGCTATCCGTCCCTGCCTCTCCCGAGCTTCCACTTCCTTCACCTTCCCTTGCACCCATGCCGCCACCTTCAAACCCCTACCAAATCACTCTTTCACCTTCACCTCAGCCAGTCCTACCCTCTTTCTCTCTTCTCTCCATTTCCCTCCTTCTACATGCACACACGTCTCCCACACCGCCTTCGCCAATCTCTCCTCCCCTAACTCACACAGCCTTATTTCGTACTTCATCACTCTCTCTATCGCCTCACATGTCAATCTCTCCCCGTTCATCTCCTGCAGTAGAATGTATCCCGGTGTCGACTTCTCTAGCCCCAACATCCCTCTCAAGAACCATAACTGCTCCCTCTCCATACACTCATTCACTCTCGTCCCCCATGCTTCCACCCCCTACAATAGCACAGGCCTTATACCCCTTCCACACACTCGTCGAGTGGCATGGGAAGTAGCGAGGAAAGGAGGCAGAGACGTAGTAGATATATCTTTTCTATGGACGTAGTGTAGCAACATTACTCGTCATGCCGCACATCACGCTCCTCGTCATGCCCGCTGCTCCCTGTTTTGTCAGTTTTTGGGCGCGAATTAAAGGACTGGCAATATAATAAATTATTTGAAAATAGTAAAGGGTTACAAGTTTTGAGATGATTTAACGTTCAAATTATCAAAATCATCCCTCAGAATTACTATTTAAAAGCTTTTAAACATTTTACGTTCGCATTCCCACGTCTGGTCGCCATCTATTCGACAATGGCCGAACTACTAAGTGATGTTTTTGAACAGCGCCAAAATGTTCGAACTTTATCCTTATAATCAAAGTGTTAATATTTAGCAATACGCTGTACACGAAACGATAGACGATTTAATTCCGAATCGAATGGTGTATAAAATAGCTGAGGCAATTTAGCCGTTTTCTAGTAATTTGCGAATGAAAATTAGGCACGACACACTTACCGACATTTACAGTTCACTGTAACTTAAAACCTAAATGCACAACAATTTGCTATATTCTTCAATGAAATATGGGTCCCAATACTTATTACTGATTATTCAATTAACTTTTTATATTATTAATGCATTACAATAAGAGAAATATATAAGGAATCCTAATCTTCATAGAGGGTACCCTCTGTTATCGTGGGGATAAACTACATTTTCATTTGTGGATTTAATAATTGTTTTAATAATGAAAGAATATTTAAAAACTTAAGAAGATTGTTATTTTATAATAAAATAAATTTACTTGTAGATATTTTCGTATTTAAATTGCAGAAACAATACATTATTATATATCCGCCTAATTACAGGCAACCCGATAAACGCATGACTACTATAAAAAAACTTCCAATTTTAAAGGTGACAGTGACAAAACCATAAGTGTAATCCTCCGTAAAGCTTAAAAAACAGTGCGAATATTTAAGTATTTATTTGCAGAAATAATTATATTACATAAACGCCTACTTATAGACAATGCAATACACGCATAAATAATATTAATTTATTAATAAAAACTTCACATTTTAAACGAGACAGGGACAAAACCATAAGTGTAATATTTTTAAATAATTGCTAAGGATTACACTCATGCTTGTGTCCCTATTATATTTAAAATTAGAAGTTTTTAATAAAAAAATAATATTAGTTATAGTATATTGGGTTGCCTATAAGTAGGCGTTTATATAATATCATTGTTTCCGCAATTTAAATACTTAAATATTCCCACTATTTTTGAAGCTTTACTCAGGATTACACTTATGGTTTTGTCCCTGTTACGTATAAAATTAGAAGTTTTTAATAATAAATTAATTCGAGTTATGCGTATATTGGGTTGCTTGGGATTAGGCGTGTATATTATAAAATATTGTTTCTGCAATTTAAGTACGTAAATATCCACTAGTCAATTTATTTAATCATGAGACAACATTCTTTTTAAGTTTTTAAATATTCTTTTATTATTACAACAATTATTACATCCACAAATTATTAAGTAGTTTAGCCCCACGATAACAGGTAGAGCCCTCTACTTAGATTATGATTTCTCGTATATTTCTTTTATTGTAATGCATTAACAATATAAATAGTTGAATGATTAATCAGGAATAAGTATTGGAACCCGTATTTGATTGAAGAATATAGCAAATTCTTCTTTATTGAATTTTTATGTTACAGTGAACTGTAAATGTCGGTAAGTGTGTCGTGCTTAATTTTCATTCGCAAATTACAGGAAAACCGCTAAATTTCCTCAGCTATTTTATACACCATTCGATTCAGAATTAAATCGTCTACCGTTTCATGCACAGCCCATTGCTGAATATTAACGCTTTGAAAATAAGTATAAAGTTCGAGCATTCTGGCGCTGTTCAAAAACATCACTTAGCAGTTCAGCCACCGTCTAATAGATGGCGACGAAGGGCGGAAATCCGAATGTAAAATGTTTAAAAGCTTCTAAATAGCAATTCTAAGCGATGATTTTGATAATTTAAGCATTGAATCACCGACAAACATATAATCCTTTAATCTTTTGAAATAAAAGTGCTATAAAAATCCTACAATAATAAATATTGCCGCAGCAATTTTTTAATGGTTAAAAATAAAAATACAAACATAGGGTAAAATAACATACAGCAACAGAGAGGATCTGGATTGTTCCGGTGAGAGGGCAGAGAGGTCCGCTGCACGTAGGCCTTAATCGGCCCTTTGTACGTCCTCCCATCTGAGTCCTCACTTTCCGGTGCCGTCCAGCCAACCCACGGCATTGGCAAACGCCAGGACTGCACCAAGAGGGACTCTTTGGATGTCTGCCGTATGTAGACATCCCTCTCCCATTATGGATTGTCTTATTGAGGAGATAACCGTACATTTCAGAAGTACGTGTTCAGCAGTCTCCTCTTCAGCTTCACACCCTCTACAGATGGGACTTGGGCAGAGGCCCATTCTGTTTAGGTGCATTCTTAGGTTACAGTCCCACGATTTTTCGTAGGTTCCCCCTGGACAGTTGTATGCAGTAACTCGCAGTTTTGGGGTGCTTCGAAACAAAGTCTTTCACCACCCTGCAGCCAGGCTTGTTGTTCCATCGGTCTTGATGATGTTTAATGATATTTTACTTTATTTATATATCTGACATGAGTACATGCATATATAACTATATCTGTTCTCGAAAATAAATTTTATTCTATTCTAAGGGGTAGTAGTTTCATGCTTTGTTTTAATAGTAATAGTAATTTATTAAATGTATATAATAATACATATGTAAGTACTTAAAAATAATAAACAATTTATACACATAATAAATAATGTAGTTAAATGTTAAGGTGGTTTCCATAAACGTAGCGTTAAAGTTTTTCGTTAAATTTTACCCCCTGTGTCACAAGATGTCTCACTGTGCACCTTTGAATTTAGTTTTAGGAAAACAAAATGTCTCAATTTTGCTGACCCCGTTCCCCCTAAATCTCATCATTTATGGAAACTGCCTTAGTGAGATTGGACACAAAATATACACCATGTCCGGAAGGAGTAATTTGGGCATTCCAAATTGTATTAGAAATGTTGCTATCGTTAAGGTATCAGTTGTGCTTGGTTAACTCGTCTAGAGCTGAGAGAATTAATTTATTTCCGGCCTCTGTAATTGGAAGGGTACCAACAATATCTCTTGCTTAACATTATGATTTTCAGAAGTAGAAGTGATTTTCATTGGCTGGCTAGTTGCAGCATGCATTATTCTTGACCTGTGAAACCCTCGTTCGTGTCCCATCCGCACCCTTTGTATTAACTTTAACGAGTGGCAATGGCCAACTTTTATTAAAAAAATAAAATAAATAAATAGCCTTTATTGGCATAATTCTATTCCCACAATCTTAATTTTTCTCCTACTCTATATACATTTTATTCTTTCCTCCCCGCCTCTTCTTTCCCTTCATCTCGTGTCTTCCTTCTCCCATCCCACTTTCCCCAGTGTCTTTACCCTGGCCCCATCCTCCCTCATCCATTCCGTCACCCTTCTAATCCCTTTCACTCCCACCTATTCCTCATTCACACCCTCACATTCTTCCGCCAAGTTGCCTCCAACTTTTATATCTTTTTAGATACCTTCTGTGAATATCAAATACGATTACAAAATTTGACGAAGATAATAAGCTTATACAATGTGATGTGACATTTATATTATGTAAATATCACATTTTATCTCTGATTAAAAGGTGTGAGCCACAGAATTTTGTTGCTCAGTTGGTCGTGCCTGAGAAAGGGAAACATAGTAGTCATGTCCGAGATTAATTATTTTTTTAAATCTAATTCAATTGAACTAATTTAGTCTCATGACGTAATAATATGCGACATACCTCATTTATCTCACAGCCACCTCTGAAACAAAATTTTGTGGTTCACATGATATAATCAATAATAGAAAATATTGGTTACATACATTGACGAATATTATTTGTTTGGGTATATACTTAATTTTAGATCAATGTATTAGGTATACAGTGTATTTTTTTATCGTGGGCCATAGGATTTTACATGCTAAAAATTATACCTTGTGTTAATGTATATTTTATCATAAAATTTTTAAGGAAATTTTAGTTAGTAATAAATCAATTATTTTTCTACATGATCCGCTTAGTCAGAATAATTTAAACATGTTTTATTCCATTAAAAAAATGAAATTATTTAAAATAAATAACTGAGCAAAAATAATCAAAGTACCTTTCTGAAATGTCGCATTGATTAGTGAATTCATTTCATTTTTTAATGAAATAAAACATGTTTAAGTTAATCTAATTAAGCGCATCATGTGGAAAAGTAATTGATTTATTACTAACTAAAATTTGCTTTAAAATTATATGTTAAAACATACATTAACACAAGGTATAATTTTTAGCATGTAAAATCCTATGGCCCACGATAAAAAAAAACATACTGTATAACCAAAATGATGTATTTTTGACACTTGTACACAAGTCGCAGAGTCTACCCAGTTAGCACACTTGTATGAGTAACATATCTGAGCAAGTTCAAACCGAGAACAAGCACTTGTTCTCAGGTTGAGCTTGCTCAGATATGTTACTCATACAAGTGTGCTAACTGGGTACTTTTTGAAGCAATTTTAGGAAAAGGTAGTAACTGCACTGTCCAAGATCTAAATCTTTTTAACTCGTAATATCTTTGGACAAATTGAATTGTTTGGATTGCGACGTAATAACAAAATACCAGACAAGTATAGAAATGCATATTTTCCGACCCAGTTCTGATATTTTCAAGATCGACCCTGTATACAAAAAAATTCAATAACACACAGCATTTCAGTAAAATATGCAACAATTTCTATTTTTAAATATCCCGTCCGCAAAAGAAAGTGATTCTTGAACTTGGGCGCATTATCAATTGACGTAGATAAGAGAAATCAAGCTAGGAAAAAAAAGCCCAGTTACGGAAATCGGGTTCAGTCCATTCCATTCCGTACGGCCTAGATTAACACACGTCGTGCGTTTTATGAAAGTGGTTCCACGATAAATTAACGATTCATGAAAACATGTTTTCATGAAGAAACCGGACGCAAAAAACGTAAATACAAACGATCCGGGCAATGTCAAAAAATGTGACAGATCCCCTTGTTTTACATAATTTCCAGTGCTGCTGCTGCTCCCCCATAGTGAAGCAAAACAGGCCCACCATGATTATTGTGTACACACAATGGTAGCACTATACCACAGTTGACCCTTCTAATCAAGCCTTGATCTTTGCCGAGCAGATAGTGCCGAATAAATAAGCCGTAAAGCCGCTGGAATGTACGGGCTGAAGATTAACAAGTGCGACGAGAAGCCCGAGAGGGAGGCCATACACTCGGGGCACTTCATGGTCTCCCATTTCGAGGCGGAGGCCCAGGACGACGAGGACGAGCTGGCCGTGCCTCTGCCCGAGGCGGGCGAGATCAAGATCGAGCTGAGCGAGGTGCAGGTGAAGCTGGAGAAGGACGTGTCCGCATGGCAGAAGATTATCGCCAAGAGGAGGCCGCAGCTCGGAATCGACGGTAGTCTGACGAAGTTGTTCCAGTGCATGTCGTTGGCTTACAGGTTAGTCGCTTGCTTAACATCACAAATTCTTCAACGATACGTTTTAATAATGCAGTTATTGTTTTAATAACAAAACATGGCATAACCTACAAAATTGGTTTATTTATTAACCTTAAAGTTGGATGCTTCAATTTAATTTGGTTTGTATACTTTCTTCAATGAATCTTTGCGTGCACGTCATAGATAGCTGTACCAAGCTCCGACTACATTTTCATACGTTTACTCTCTCTACGATATTAAATTAGACGCAATCATATGTGCACGTGTGTCATGCAAGGCGAGAAAACTCAGTCTTTAGTAATGACGCACACGCAAATATCCATTGATCAAACTATATCATAATGAGTAAACTAATCTTTAACTTGTAACTGTAAATAACGTGTATTATTTACAGTTACAAGTTAAATAAATTTAAACGACGACGAGATAATCGAATTCAACATAACACTACATGAGTATCCCTGGAAAAAGTGTAACTAATTAGAGAATTTATTAATTTTCCTACTGATTGCAATTTCTGGGCTCCCATGGCTGAGTGGAATTGCACCAGGAGTAAAATAAATAAATAATTGGTAACCGAATGGATTCAGTGACTAAAACAAACCATGCTGTTTCATCAAATCAAGTTCTTTACAGTACACTCGCTGTTCATAACGATTATTTTTATATTCTACAAGATTTTGTTGGCCTTAGTAATTAGCTTTTCACAGATAACCGAAGAAACAATCATTTGCGCTCAGTGGCGGCTCGTGGAAAATTTTGATGGTAGAGCCACTTACCATACACAACATAACTCACCGCCTCCTTTTTAAAGAAAGAAAAATCGATCATTAAAACCCTTTACTTGTTGCAGAAGCATAAAAAAATTAACGAACGAAGAATACCGTTCTTCGTCCGCGGAAATCTCCTTAATACTTTAAGAATTTGAATCTCATTTTTGGTTAAAAAATGGAAAATTATTCGTTGATCTTATCTCCATCTCTTTAATTGGTGATGAGCGTTATTTTCACTAACTGCAACCGTTACTAAGAGATAATAACGGTAACCGTTATTGAAAAATCCCACTAACGGTGATTTTCTCAAAAGTTATTTTATAAAAGGAACTCGATTAAATAACGAATCACTTCTTAGTAACAGTAACTCTTGTAACCAATCAGTTCTTAGTAACAGGAATCAATTCAATATCGAATCACGTCTAAAAAAAACTCGAACAAATATTGAAAAGAATTTGATGTAAAATTGACAAACACAAAATGGACCAGCGATTTCACGAGAAAATGTAATCCGTTTTAAAATTACAAGAAATTCTTCAAATTTTGACATTCAACTCCATAAAAGCCATTTTTTGACTTGTGTAAACTCCTGGTATTGGCACGAATAAACTATTATTATTATTATTATAAATCATCAAAATCGAACAACGCATTCGGCAGTTGTACAATTTCAAAAATCAAAGTCGCGTTAATCTTGGAAATTTAAAACTGCTATTTTTGCATTAATTTCAAGAGAAAATTTGGAAATCCGTTTTAAAATGACATTAAATTCACCAAATTTCGACATTTGTATCATCAAAATCAACGCGTTGAGCAATTTAAAAATCAAAATTGCAATTAAAATCTTTGGTCGTTTTGCGTTAATTTTTGACATTTTCGAAAAGTTCACGACGACCGACAAGAAATCTAGACTCAAGGAAGAGATTATTTGCCCCTCCCTAGGAACCACCAGTGATAAACTGTTTTGAATAATACTAAATTCGCGATACATTGACATTTAAATCATCAAATTCGGACAAATCATTCAGTAGTTGTACAATTTAAAAAATCAAAGTCACGATTTTAAAATTTTGGATTGCAATTTTTGCATTTTGTGTTAATTTCTAGAAAAAATTTTCGTTTTAAAATTGTACAAAATTTGCCATATTTTGACGTTTGAATCATCAAAATGAAAAAATTCGGCAGTTGTGCAATTTAAAAAATTGAAATCACGATTTTACAATATCCGAACTAAAAAAAGAGATTTTTGCATTTTGTGTTAATTTCGCGGAAACATTTTGTAATCTCTTTTAAAATCACACTAAATTTTCCATATTTTGACGTTTGAATCGTCAAAATTTAACAATGCATCGGCAGTTGTGTTTTTAATAATTAATATTCGATTTTCTATTTTCGAAGTTTGAAAACATGTGATTTTGGCATTTTGCGTTGATTTCGTGAACAAGAAAAACTAATCCGGATTGTAAATTGCATGAAATTTGCCAAAATTTTGACCTTAGAATCACTAAAATCGGACAACGTGTTTGTGCAATTTCAAAAATCAAAATCGTAATTTTAATCTTCGGACTTTTAATTCGTTGAATTTTTACGGTTTGAGTGTTTCACAAAAAAAGGTTATTAAACTGTTTTTAAGTTGCATTAAATTCTCGAGATTAGAATCATCAAAATCGGACAACGCGTTTAGCAGTTGTGCAATTTCCAAAATCAAAATCACGATTTTAAAATATTCAAACTTGAAAAGTGCAATTTTTACATTTTGTGATAATTGGCCCCTTAAGATTCCCTTTGTTACAAACTGTTACTGAGTAAAGTTATTCTAAATAACGGTAACTAAATAACTATTTAATTAAATAGCCAGTTATTTTGTGGTAACAGAATTAAATTAAAGTTCATTACTCAGGGGCGGTTATTTAAAGTAAGTTGCTGTTATCACAAAATAACTAGTTATTTGTAGTAACAGTAACTGTTTAACCGTTTCTGGAAAATAACCGTTTATCTCATCACTAATAAGTACCGAAAGAATTTACAAAATCTGTTCTTTTGCTGAAGAAGTTATCCTCAAAAAAACAGAAAACAATTAAACTGCAAATTTAATTTTTTATGTCTTATCTGCATCTATTCGGCGAGTACAACACTTTGCTGAAAGAATTTGCCAAATTTGGTCATCCGTTCGCAAGTTAACCTTAAAAAAACAAATGATTTTTTGGTCCTGTACTCGATGAGTACAATACTTTTCAGAAGGAATTTTTAAAATCGGCCATTTTGTTCAAGAGTTAACTTCTAAAAACCACAAAACAATTGAGCGGTTAATTGATTTTTTTTATATTTTATACGTCCACACGGTGAGTGCAATACTTTCCTGGATGAATTTTCAATATCTATTTATCCGTTCAAGAGTTATCCTCTAAAGACCAGAAAACAATTAAAGGGCAAATTTAATTTTTTGGTCTTTTCGATGAGTACAGCAGGAAAAATTTACCAAATCTGGTCATCCGTTCCTCTGAAACCTGAAAAACAAATTTAATTTTTTGGTTCTATTTGCATCTTTCGGAAGGATCTTACAAATTTGGTCGTTAGTTCAAAAGTTATCTTTAAAACACCAAAAATTAATTTAATGACAAATTTATTATTTCTTTGCTAAGAATTTGAACTCTGTCTTTTCGTTTAACAATATTAGAAAATAATTTATTTTTCAATCTCATTTACATCTGCCCAATGGGTACGACATTGTGCCGAAATAATTTTCAAAATATGTCACGTTGTCACATGCACGAGATGAGCCAGAAATGATTTGACTCTAATGCAGGTTCAGAACGCGCTCCTCCCAGAACCGCGCACCGCCCCGCCGCTGCCAACATTCTAATGAAATGCCGCACCAGAAGTAAGTTGGCTCCGTTTGCGTTGGGGAACAAATGCATTGCGATTTTTCTCTACTCATTAAAGTTTCATGGGCATTGTATAGAGTTGTTGTTTTTAGAAATACAATATTCTTGCCGAGCATGTATGCGCTATGTGGCCCTCAAATTTGAACAATGAAGAGAGCCACCAGAATTGCCAATTTTGTGCCTGCACCTATATTTAGATTTAGCCAGTTTATGGTGTTTTTTAAACTTGCACCGGTATGTTTTCCAAAGTCTCGAGGTTTCACTTGTGATAACTGCTTAGCAAATTATTTTCTTCATCAGGTTCTGGTGTCTTCAAATCATGCGTCTCTTTCCAGATTTTGAAAATTTGATAATACAATACTTTGGTATTTATACTTCACCTTCTATCGTATACAAATAGTTGTTGGTGCAAACAACTGAAAGATGAGGATTGTAACGATATGACCATGATTTTCTGATAAAATATAATTATATCGGTATTCCAGGATTCTTTTGTGGATATTTTAAACCCTTTACTTCCCATTGTACTCAAGCGAGTACAACAAACATCACGGACTTTAGTGACACCTAGTAGAAATGTTATTTACTTTAGGTATCGTATCTGTGATACAAATTCTTCTTTATTAATGATAGAACAATATTTAACAGTGGTTCCATTTTGATTTTTAACCGTCCTTTAGGCACGCGTGCATTCGTGACGAGTAGGTTCAATTATATCATTATAGCCAAATTTGATTTATATTTTAAATAGTGTGTCTATTGATATTTATATATTCAAACTGTGTAAGCGCTATCGGCGTGCAGGTCACACACGCAGTTTGAACATTATTCAATAGAGGTCGCTAAACCACATCCAAGAAATTTATATTTTATTTATGTTGCATGTGCAAATATCGGGAATCGTCGATTTAATTTTTTTCCAACAATTAATAAGCGAATAAAAAATATTTTGGTCTTTACGGTCTTTCTTACTTATTTAACGTATTTATTAGTAAAAACCTGGACGTGCGAGCAACGAATTGGATTGTAGATAGCACCCACCCACTCACGGTAAAAGTTTAGCTGCTACATCGAGCCTAGTTTCCAACCAATTTCTAATCTGTGTACTATTTCTGATCCCAGAATTTACCTTTGCGTTGATCTTCTTTATGATCTCCTCCCATGCTGCACGTTTTTGAGGCGCTGTCGTACCATCACTTCATTTATTCTCAATTATTTTTTGTATATCTGTAACATACAGTTAGTTTATGACATAATCTTGTCATAATATAGTCCAAGTCAATTGATAGGGCGCTGTGTGCATAAGTAAGGCCGATGTGTTAAAAAATAAAAGCTGGTTGTCACAGTGATGTTTTGTATGTTCAAAAGTAACACAATTGAAAAGCCGATCATTATTTGACATATAAGTAACGTTTGCTTCTGCTTTAATTAAAAAATGGTGTACAATAAAATTAGTGACGAGAAGCGAATCTTTTTTGGTTAAATGTGATTCCGTTTATTTGCATATTTAAAAGCCACGGAAGAATCGAGAAAATTAGAAAGGACCACAGACCAAAATTGTTCAACGATCAAGACATTGAACGAATATGCAATTGGGTTTATTAAAATTGCACAATTTTAACACGGGAACTGCAAGAAAAGTGCAAAAATGTGATGCCGGCAGAGGCACCATCGATAGATGTCTTTGTAGCTTCCACTACGCACTGAAAAATGTTACAGTTGTTCCTGAGAGACGAAATAGTGAACATGTAATTGAGGAACGATATGGATATGGAATACGATTCACAGAACTTGCAGCAGTTTTCTTCCTCGATGAAACGGGAGTGCAAATATTTTCTAGAACGACAAGAGAAATAGCGCGAGAAACAAAAGTGGTAAAACGAATAAGGAGTAAACATATACCAATATTAGTCGCCAAGAAGTATATAAACACATTTTGCAGCTTTCTTACAAACTTTTTGCAAAAATTGGCCGATGTAATCACTTTGAATGCGCCGTTTTAATCATGGATAACCTTCCTTTCCACAAAACACAACAAGTAAAAAATCTTGTGTCGGCGTAATATTACGTCATAATATTATATACCTTCCACCTAACTCACCTTTTTTTAATCCCATTGAAAAAATGTTCAATCAATGGAAATTGAAAAAGAAATTGAAACGCTATGACCCGACGCTTGCTGAATTATAAAGCGCCATTGAAGTTTCTTTGAAGGAAATATCAAGAGAAAATTGTATGCATTATTTTGATCAAATGCAAAAATACATTCCCAGATGTTTAAGGAAAGAAACAATTCTGGATTAACATAGATGTAGGTACACCTTTTTTGGTATTTTCCCACGTACTAATTGCTAGTTATTTTGATGTTTGCATTATGTTCAAATGTACGATTTATTTATAAATATATAATACATTAAATAAATTACATTATATAACAGATCGGTCTTTCAATTGTGCACAACGGCCTTTGTTTTGAACAGGCGGCCTTACTTTTGAACATACGAAACGTCACTATGACAACCGGTCTTTATTTTCGACATATCGGCCTTACTTATGCATACAGCGGCCTATCAATTGATTTAGACTGTGTATAACAATGTTTACTTCTCGACCTCGGTATAAATTTTTGTTTTTCCACGCTTTGACGCCATGTTCAGCCAATGTTAAGCTTACTATTTGACTGTTCATAGCAATAACTCACATTCATAAAGCACACAATGCATTATCCAAGTTATAAAATTATAATCTCTGGGTTTCGTTACTCCGCTCAACAAAATATTGGTGCGACTGAGTTGGAAAATAACTCGGGGGTGGTACGACCCATGGTTAAATTGATCTTGATGCAAGCCTTTGTCGTATTACCCCGAGTTATTTTGCGGCGATTAATTTATGGCAGAATGGCAAAGTCGAAGATATCGTATCATACCAGACGCATCCATTCGCCTAATGGAGCCCTAAGGGCGATCTAATAAAAGAGAGTTTTAATTCGATTTTTATAATTCAAAGGACCACGCAGTATTTCAATGTAAAATGGGTTTCATCGAAATTGTGCAATTTTTTGCAGGGAGCTACCTTTTGACATCCTGAACAAAAGTCTTTATGGGCGGAACAAAATCCTGTGTAAGGATTTTGAGTTATCCGCCGAAGAAGGTCTCATTTCACCGATAATCGAAAATCGTAAAAACGGGGTGAAGAACGTATTCAACGATGTTGATATCATCATGTTTGGACGGCTTTGGACCAAGAAGTTCTTATACAATGCTCAACAGTCATTGCTGGGGACGCTGGGCAAATGTGCCCATCATTAAGCAACTCGTAGGGCGGCCATTAACATTTCAGGAAAAAAACTAACCTTTATACCAAAACTTCAATTGAAACTCGTATTTTGGACCGGAAGATCAATTTCACGAGCTGAAAGGCCCTAAAAACGTCTGACCATCGATGGGCCTCTCAATGGTTCTTCTTGGTCTAAAACAATCCAAACATGAAGATATTAATATCGTTGTATGCGTTCTTCCCTCCGTTTTTACGATTTTCGAGTATGGTGAAATGAAACTTTCTTTGGCGGATAACTCAAAATCCTTACATAGGATTTTGTTCCGCCCATAAGGACTTTTGTTCAGGATGTCAAAAGCTAGCTCCCTGCAAAAAATTGCACAATTTCGATGAAACCCATTTTACATTGAAATACTGCAGGGTCCTTTCTTAGGAAAAAGAAATATTATGCCCTCTATCAGAAACCGAAAAATTAATAATTAAAACACAGGCAACAATAAATTAAAAAGAACTGTAAATTTAACGAAAACTATTAATTTAACGAACACTGTGAATTAAACGAAAACTAAATTAGATGAAAACTGTAAATTAAACGAAAACTGTAAATTAGGCGAAAACTGTAAATTAAACGAAAACTGTAAATTAGTCGAAAACTGTAAATTCCAAGAAAACTGTAAGTTCAACAAAAACTGTAAATTCAACGAAAGCTGTAATATCTATTTAAATTTGACTTACAAGGAAACGGTCGGGGGCGTCCCTCACCGATTGTGACGCACCTTGTGTATTTTGTAGAGCATCAAAAACTAAGAGACCCATATTTTTTTTATATGCTTATCTTGAGAACAGCACTAGGGCCTATAAAGGTAAACGAAAATGAGTACCGAACAAGGACGAACAACGAGCTGAGACAAGAAATAAAAGGAGAAGACATGGTAAAAAAAATCAAGGAACAAAGAGCAAAATGGCAAGGACATGTATGGAGAGCAGGACCAAGCGACACAGTGCGTTTAATGTTAGAGTGGGAGCCGGGAAACAAGAAAAGAAGAGGTAGACCGAGATCTAAGTGGTTACAAGAAGTGGAAGGAGATCTCCGCAGGGCTGGCATCGGCTGAGAATGGAAGGAAAAGTCAGGAAATAGGAGGGCATGGGGAAATATATGCAAGAGTATAGAATAGGAAGTGGACGGAAACTGATCTACTCCAAAAAAACAAGATCTAGAAAGCTTCATTGAAGCGGCGCCACTCCACGAGGGGTGTCCAGCCACATTATTATTATTATTATTATTATTATTATCTTGAGGTTTAGGGGGTGAAACCATCTCTTGAAGAAAACGGCTTAGATTAAAAATTTTGGAATTTTAAAAACTTAGTACATCGTTGCAAAGAGCATAAAATACTGTAAAACTTTTATATGAAATATTTTTTCATATACCTTGTATTTTAGAAGATATATGCTACAAATGAAAAAAGCCATTTTCTTCAAGAGGTGGTTTGATCCCCTAAACCTCGAGATAAACACATAGAAAAAATACTGGTCTCTTACTTTTTGATGCTCTACAACAGCGCTGTCCAACTTCTCTTAGCCAGCGGGCCATTTTTTCTTTAGAAAATATTTTGCGGGCCGAAAAGGATAGGTAAATAATGTCCATATAAATATTTGTTGTGGCAACTCTAATTATATTTTTAAGAGTGGAGTCTTTCAGCCTGTTTCTAAATTTTGATTTTATATATTTCATGTCAGAGAATGCGCGCTCGCAGATATATGTACTTCCGAACATAGAAATGATTTGAAGTCCAAAATCTCTCATTTTTGGATATTTTTCTTTATCCAAATATTTGAAACACTTGTATTCCAGTTGCTCCACTAGATGCAATGAATGGGTCAGTCAAAATTTGATGTACAGTTTACTATAACTCGCGGGCCTTAAAAAAAAGCTTCCAGTTGGACAGCGCTGCTCTACAACATATACAAAGTACGTCGCAATCGGTGAGGGACGACCCCGACCGTTCCCTTGTTGGTAACATTTTCGAGCCTGTCGGGACACTTTGTGTGCCCCACGGCTTTACTGATCAAGTCTGACGGGATCTACTTGTCCCGATTTAATCTGTAATTATATCATAGATACCAAACTCTGTTTGACCCTATCAGGGGAGCTGGGTGGGTTCTATCCTACAATCCAACCTGTGGCTCACGTGCCCTTTCTTCCACCAATTAATAAGTGAATAAAAAAAAATAAGGTCTTCACTGTCTTTCTTACTTGTTTAACTTATTTATTAGTAAAAATCTGGACGCGTGAGCAAAGGATTGGATTGTAGGATAGGGCCCACCCGCCACCCTCGAATCAACATTATTTTAAACTATAAAACTCTGTTTGGTTGAAGAAATTTCTTTAACAATTTATTGGAGAGGTGTAAAGTTTAGAAATAATAAGAAACGTGATTTTGTAGTTGAAATAAAAGTGGAACCGGGGGTGGTGGGTGGGCCCTATCCTACTATCCAACCTATGGCCCACGTTCCTATGTTTCCACCAATTAATAAGTTAATAAAAAATAATAAGGTTTTCACTGTCTTTCTTACTCGTTTAACTTATTTATTAATAAAAATCTGGATGCGTGACCAGAGGATTGGATTGTAGGATAGGGCCCACCCGCCACCCTTTAATCAACATTATTTTAAACTATAAAACTCCGTTTGGTTGAAGAAGTTTCTTTAACAATTCATTGGAGAGGTGTAAAGTTTAGAAATAACAATGAACATGATTTTGTAGTTGAAATAAAAGTGGAGTCGGGGGTGGTGGGTGGGTCCTATCCTACTATCCAACCTGTGGCACACGCGCCCATGTTTCCACCAATTAATAAGTTAATAAAAAAAAATAAGGTCTTCACACTGTCTTTCTTACTTGTTTAACTTATTTATTAGTAAAAATCTGGACGCGTGAGTAATTGGATTGTATGATAGGGATATTATATATTTAATACAAATTTTCATTGAAAAATATACACATAACCTCAAAAATTGAGTCAATACTAATTAAAAAAAAAATCGGGCTCGAAAGGGTTAAATTATTGTGATTTTATTATAACATTTTGGAATTATACACATTATGTATAATTTATATTTTACTAAACTACAGACTGTTTCCAGGCAGAAATTAACCTCGCCCAAATGGAACCGGTTCAGAGGGATACGTTTGCGGTGGAAGGACAAGATCCGGCTGAACAATGTCATATGGAGGTGCTGGCACTTGCAGTGTAAGTAATTTTTCCGGCTAGAACTTGAAAATCCGTTATGTTTTGCTACCAATTTATTCGAAAAAATTTTAACCTGAATAAAGGAATTTGTTGTTTATTTTTGTTTGTTGTTTTGTTACTACTAATTTACATTAGATACATTTTTATTGGAGTGATTTAAATAGTCTACAGGGTGTTGACTTGGCGGACGCAACATAGGAAATCGCTTGTTAATTTTGAAGTGTTCAAATATTGGCACCCCTATTTATTTTAGAGACAAAATGTATTTAACTTTTTTGTAGAGGGAAAAATTCTGGATTTACTAATGTTTACACTCAACACTTTACACTTCGCCAAGTTAAAATAATTTAGATAATGTGATTTTTCAAAAATAACGACATGCCATGGAATTGAAACAACAATTGCTGATATCAAAATGGCACAAGATATCGCTGTCATTGGATAGAAAACATATCGCAAACATCCTGATAACTGTGGCCTGCATACTACCACTTACTACATTTACTTTAATCAAATGACAGCGATATCGATAATGCCATTTTGATATCCGCAATTGTTGTTTCAATTCCATGGCATGTCATTATTTTTATAAAATCACATTACGTTTTCCTAATTATTTCAACTTAGAGAAATGTAAACCTTTAAGTGTGAACATTAATAAATCCATAATTTTTCCCTCGACAAAAAAGTTAAATACATTTTGTCTCTAAAATAAACAGGGGAGCCAATATTTGAACACTTTAAAATTAACATGCGATTTCCATGTTGTGTCCGTCACATCAACATCCGGTATACAAAAATGATAATAATGCACAACATAATTAATTGCCAAATGCATTTTTTGCTCTCGCCAGTGATTTACAATTAATTAACAGGTTTAGCGCCGAATGCATTTTTTAGGTCTGGCTACAGCAGGGCCAAAGCGGACAAGTTAGCTTATAGGTGAGTAACCGTCTGGCCCAGAGAAACCTGTGAAGTTAACGCCGGTGTCCGTCACAGCGCAGAACTAAATTTTGCAAGTGTACACCGGTATCCAACATGGCGCTAAACCTGATAATTTAAAATTATAAATAAATCGACTCGCGGCTGATGACCAAGCAGTCAATCAATATAATATACAATTTCCTGACTGCAAGTTTGTTAAAATAATTTAAATATATTTAGGGAATTGGTAGCAAAAAAATAAAACAGTATTTGAATTGAACGTTTTTTAGTTATCAAGAAAGAAAACACGTTAATATGTCAATTCGCCTCGCCTTTAGATGTAGATACGCACAACAAACCGGAAGTAAGTGATTTTTGTTATTACTTTTAAATACAAGTTTATTTTGCTTGATTTATAAAAATTCAATTACAGAGATTGGCACATTCGGTTTTAGCGCTGCAAATTGCCTAACAAATGCTATTCTGATTATTATCGCTTTCATGTTAATAATTTTTCACATAAAAAATATTGTGATTAGCAAAAATATAGTAATTTAACAACACAAGAATACTCATAGTTGCTTAATAGAGTTAATCATGTTTACCTTCGTTCTTTAGTAATTTAAAAATGGAGAAGTTGCTAAAATATTTAATAAAAAAAGAAAAGTAATGTACAATATGATTGACGCATGTTGTAAAGATATATTTGTCAAACCTCGTTTTGACGTTTGTGTTAAACATAATAAACAAATATAATGGCTTGTTTTACTAAACGTTAATTATAAAAATTGTGTATTTTCTTGTGACGGTAACCCAAAAATAAATTTCAGGCCGTCGTGCTCGAAGGCAAATACTGGAAGAGGAAACTGGCGGCCGTCACTGCGGAGTACAAAAAATGGCGGATGTTCTACCGAAATCAGCTTTTAGGGCACAATCGAGATACTTCCGACATGGTACACTGGTTACTGGTAAATTTAATTAATTTGTAAATGAAATGTTGTTTGTTTAGTTGACCGAAATGGAATTAATGGCTTGGGATACGCCCAACACGGACGACAGTGTTCACATGATGGTGGATGAGGATTACATGGGCTTAATGAGCGATACGCTATTCTCCACAATCACAAATCAACCGTTTCCGTTTCCGGATACAAGAGAATTGGGTAATGTTTATTATAATAGAAAAATTTAAGACTAGGTTATTTAAATATTTGGTAAAACACAAAATATGGTGTAAATTGATTTTTTTTTATCGGCCAACCAGATTTGGCATTTATTTTTCTTAGGTTCTTTGATTATTTGGGTATCCCCACTGTTTGTCACGTAATGACATTATTGCGATTGATTAACCACTTCGCGCCCATGCTGCTTTGATTGGGTTATAGCATAATCCCATTTATTGAAAATTTACTTTTTTGTTGTTACAATTTTCTGCGAAATACTATTCCACTGTCACAAACTTACTCATTTATGGAAAAAATATTAAAAATATTCCATAGATGGCGCTAAAAGTTTTTTTTTTTGTAAAATATATTTGTTTCCTTTCTTTTTGCTTGTTGCCACATGTGGCGACCTGGGCGTGAAGAGGTTAATTATTCGACAGAAAAGTGGTAATAAAATGCCGAAAGCAATATCCAATACTTAATTAATCTTGGTGATAGGGTCTGGCGACGCTGTGAACGATGATTGTGATCTGCACTGGTTTAGATCTCGTTCACTGATTATGATGCGGGATAATAAAATAATGGTGCACTTTACCAAAATATATTCACCGTAATTACATTATTACATTTATTAATATTAATACAAATTACAGTAACCGGTCGTCGTTGAATTACAAAAGTGTGCAACTGCCTGCCTTAAGTAAAAACAGTGTTTCAGGAAATTTTATATCACGCACCATTGAACTGTCACTGTCAGATTTTTGCATAGCCTACTCATATTCCGCGGAAGGTTGTCTAGATTATGCATATTATTTTTTCGGCCCTGGATACGCTAAATCGTAGTTTCGACCCGATGTTTATGGCCCAAATATACGGTTTCGGTAGAGGCAGGCGAAAAAATACGTTTTACCCATTTTATTCCTTTGCCTTGAATATTGTATAATTTAAGCCGACCTGGTAATTTTAAAAGTAGATAAATTACTGCATGTTAATTAATCTACAGAAATTAATGTTTTACATTCAATATTTCAGCAAAGGCAGGACTGGCGGACTTCATTCAACCCAGCTTGGGCCCCCTGCAGCCCAACTTGGACGATTATATGGATACATTTGAGCCTTTTCATGGTAAGTCTCAATATGGACCACATTCTTTTGATAACGTATCTTGACCATAAACGGTACACATTTCTGGACTTTCCTAAAATTTGTGACAAACACCATCTAGCGAAAAAAGGGCTCAATACTTTTTCGACTACCCGAAATTATACAGGGTGTTTCAAAACTCTGGGAACGGTCAATCACGTGCTTATTTGTCAAAATTTCGAAAAATGTTTTATACAAAAGTTGTGTATAATAGTGAGCTGCACGCCCTAAAAATATTTAAATTTATACAGGGTGTCTCATAACAAAGTTAGAGATCAAACTTATGTTTTTTTTTAATGGAACACCCCGTATTTTTTGTCATTTTTGAATTATATGGAGCAAATAAAGGTGAGTTACTTCAATACTCCCTATATCTATTGTTAGCCGTTTTCGAAATATTTGAAGATTTGTTGAAATGCATGGTCTGGGTGAAATTTTATTTTTGCCTCAGTGATTGACGTTGAACGATTAAAATCATTTCTATTATTTGGTTGAAGGTTCGAACTATAGAGCCAACCATGATTTCATACAAAAAATTATACAGGGTGATAAAAAAAATGCGGTAGAAAAACCAAACTTATAAAGTTAAATAACTTCGTTTTTTCAAATGGCACACCCTGTATTTAGTAACGTATTCTTAAGTAGAATCCAATTATCTTTCAGATTGTGTAAGGGTTCCCTGTTCCTAATCTCAATAGTTTTCTTGTATTCGGTGATTATCATATCAGGAATAATTATTATAATCTGAAAGATAATTGGATTCTACTTGAGAATACGTTACTAAATACAGGGTGTGCCATTTGAAAAAACGAAGTTATTCAACTTTATAAGTTGGGTTTTTCTACTGCATTTTCTTTATCACCCTGTATAATTTTTTGTATGAAATCATGGTTGGCTCTATAGTTCGAACCTTCAAGCAAATAATTAAAATAATTTTAATCGTTCAACGTCAATCACTGGGACAATAATAAAATTTCATCCAGACCATGCATTTCAACAAATCTTCAAATATTTCGAAAACGGCAAACAATAGGTATAGGGAGTATTGAAGTAACTCACCTTTATTTGCTCCATATAATTCAAAAATGACAAAAAATACAGGGTGTTCCATTTAAAAAAACATAAGTTTGATCTGTAACTTTGTTATGAGACACCCTGTATAAATTTAAATATTTTTAGGGCGTGCAGCTCACTATTATACACAACTTTTATATAACACATTTTTCGGAATTTTGACAAATAAGCACGTGATTGACCGTTCCCAGAGCTCTGAAACACCCTGTATAGTAACTGATTCAATTCTATTTAATTGCACATTCGGTACAAAATCCTCATTAATTACAAACAGAATTTCCGTATAAACATTTAATAGAATTATGATGAATAGATAAATCTCTGTTTGCAGATCTAATTACTGAGAAACTACCAACTGTACCTGAAGAAAACACCGACTATAAACAGGGATGGTATCCCGAGTTGGATTTGTTGGGAACGAATACTAATCTACAGGTAATTTTTTGTAGGTTTTAATCCCAATTCACTGCTTAAAGTTTAACAAATGCAACAGTCAATATTTTAACTTGACGTTCGCTAAACCCCAGCCGCAAAAATTAAAAATTTCAAGTCATATAAACAAAGTAATAGCGTTTTATTTATTATTTCTTGATAGACTTTTGTTGATTCGTATTTAGATGCTTCCAAATTCAAACAATACGATGAACACATACCAAATACAGCCCTTAAACAAAGAACTGATTCCGGACACGAGGATCCAGCCGTACGACCCATCGAACCGCATGAGCACGTACAGCACAAACAGTCAATTATACAGCTCGAGGATAATCTCCAAGGATTCAAAAGTGATCGACATTAATTCCACCAAAATTGCCCAGAGCTACGAGAAGAGCAGTTACGGCACTTACGTCGAGCCGAGTGTATGTACAGAACAAAAAATACAAGGTAGAATATGTTTTTTTTTAATATCCATTATACAGGGTGTTTCTAAATTGATGCGTGAGATTTTGAAGGGTGATTTTTCAGCAAAAATTAAGGGAGGTCTTTCATACAATATTTTGTTCAAAACCCCTTCCTCTTCAAGTTACATCCCTCTAAAGTTAAAGTGAAAAAAATTTCATATATCTACTATGGAAGAATTTTAAAGAATGAAATTTGGCAGATAACGTTTCCTAATAAAATGGCACTTTTTTGACGATTTTTGTAACCCTAAAATGTTATTACAAGGGGGTGAAAAAATCAACCCCTATAATATTTTAATAATAATATAATAATACAGGGTGTTTCAAAGCTTTGGGAACGGTCAATCACTTGCTTATTTTTAAAAATTTCGAAAAATGTTTTATACAAAAGTTGTGTATAATAGTGAGCTGCACGCCCTAAAAATATTTAAATTTATACAGGGTGTCTCATAACAAAGTTACAGACCAAACTTATGTTTTTTTAAATGGAACACCCTGTATTTTTTGTCATTTTTGAATTATATAGAGCAAATAAAGGTGAGTTACTTCAATACTCCCTATACCTATTGTTTGCCGTTTTCGAAATATTTGAAGATTTGTTGAAATGCATGGTCTGGGTGAAATTTTATTTTTGCCCCAGTGATTGACGTTGAACGATTAAAATCATTTTAATTATTTGCTTGAAGGTTTGAACTAGAGTGCCAACCATGATTTCATACAAACAATTATACAGGGTGATAAAAAAAATGCGGTAGAAAAACCCAACTTACAAAGTTCAATAACTTCGTTTTTTTACATGGCACACCCTGTATTTAGTAACGAATTCTCAAGTAGAATTCAATTATCTTTCAGATTATAATAATTATTCCTGATATGATAATCGCCGAATACAAGAAAACTATTGAGATTTGGAACAGGGAACCCTTATACAATCTGAAAGATAATTGGATTCTACTTAAGAATACGTTACTAAATACAGGGTGTGCCGTTTGAAAAAACGAAGTTATTTAACTTTATAAGTTTGGTTTTTCTACCGCATTTTTTTTATCACCCTGTATAATTTTTTGTATGAAATCATGGTTGGCTCTATAGTACGAACCTTCAAGCAAATAATTAAAATGATTTTAATCGTTCAACGTCAATCACTGGGGCAAAAATAAAATTTCAGCCAGACCATGCATTTCAACAAATCTTCAAATATTTCGAGAACGGCAAACAATAGGTATAGGGAGTATTGAAGTAACTCACCTTTATTTGCTCCATATAATTCAAAAATGACAAAAAATACAGGGTGTTCCATTTAAAAAAAAAACATAAGTTTGGTCTGTAACTTTGTTATGAGACACCCTGTATAAATTTAAATATTTTTAGGGCGTGCAGCTCACTATTATACACAACTTTTGTATAAAACTATTTTTCGAAATTTTGAAAAATAAGCAAGTGATTGACCGTTCCCAGAGCTCTGAAACACCCTGTATATATAATAATAATAACTATAATATAGTAATATATATAATAATAATAACTTTTTAATGCTCAGACCCATTTGACAAAATTCAAAGATTGGTTATTATTTATTAAGAAAGGGGAAAAAACTGTTTTCAGTCCATACGTATAAAACTCTCTAAAAATTTGATAAAATAGTATGACTTCCCTTGACATCGGCCTTTCCATGGTAAAAGTTTGGCAAATGATTTAGTCACCAGTGATTTAAATCATACGTTTGATTGACATTGTCGATGCTGCCCTCTGCTGTTAAAAATGGTCACTTGACTAAGCCACTAAACTTTAGCCAAAATCATGAAGACTTCTGAGTAAAATATTGTATACTCTGTTCCATTTTGGTTTTTAACTAAGAAAGTGGTGGTTTCATTTTATAAAGTTTTTTACCAGCGATGAGTATTGACAGCGGAATACAAACGGGTTAGCCGGCTCTTTCGTCCATATGCTAGCGCCACCTAATAGAAGACAATCCGAAACAGGTAACCGAAACAGTCATGTGATCTTATTAATATGTCAATGTCAATCTATTCATCGGCGTAAAGTCGCCCGTGGAGCAAGAGAGGAACGCTCCGGGAAGAAAATTTTAGCGGGCGTGGTAAGGGATGGTGTAAGAGAGGAAGACTTTGGTCAAGATCACATAACTCTTTCGGTTACCTGTTTCCAATTTTCTCGCTAGCGTAGGGAGGAAAAAGTCAGCTCGTATGTTTGCATTGGCGTGAGCGATCCCTTTACTCATCTCTGGTTTTACAGATGAACACCAACAAAAATGATTAAATGTCAGATTTGAGCCTAACTCAAATATTTCATTAATTAAATTATTGCTTCAATCATTCAAATGTGCTGATGGTAACATTACCCGCTGTCATAAGATATAACCTCATTTTCTAGTGACTTTTTACATTGGCCAACAAAACTGTCACCCTAAGAGAGCTAACGTAGTTCAAAATAAAAATGGAGCAGAGTTTATCTCAATAAACTATAAATATATAGAAGTCGCTGTCATTAACCCTTTGGCCTACTTTCCTTACGTCCGAATGCAGCAGCAGAAACCAGTTCAACTGAGGCACGCCTGACACAACTGAAAACGTAAAATTATGTTTCGCAAGAAAATGCATTAATTGTGCAGCACTAGTATCGCAAGCGCTGCGCCAGGAGTTGAGCTCGTGCTCGATTTGATTGGCCCCAGCGGGTCGCCATGAGTTGAGCTCGTGCTCGATGTGATTGGCCCAAGTGGCGCACCACGAGATATGCTCGTGGTCATTGTGTTTGGCCCGAACATTTAAACACGAGGAGTACTCATGGTTGTAGTTCAAAGGGTTAACCCAGATATGCCTACAGTTCTATTTTAAAGGTCCTCTTAAAATTTTATTTAGAATATCATCAGCGCCATCTGTCATTTTTTTATTCCAATAAGTACGTTCAGTGATTGAGTATCGTCAGCGCCATCTATCATTTTTTTATTCCAATAAATACGTTCAGTCATTCAATATCGTCAGCGCCATCTGTCATTTTTTTATTCAAATAAGTGCGTTCAGTGATTGAGTATCGTCAGCGCCATCTATCATTTTTTTATTCCATTAAGTATGTTCAGTGATGATTCATTGACATTTCACAGGAAGCAAAAAATAACCTCTCTGTGTTTTCAAATCTTAACCACTTGATTTTAATTTAAACCTCTGGCAAATGCGAGTTAAACAAATACAATTGTTACAGATAATACGACAGACTCGAGTAGTTATAGAATACCGCAACAAGTAGTAATGCCCAGTGCCGGCTATAAATTTCCGCAGCCGACCACACCGAACGTTAAATTCGCATCACACTCTAGTTATAAACCCGCAGAAGCTCACGTAAGTATTCCGATAATCTTTTTTGCAAGCAACGTAACGTTTAAACATCGACTTAGAAGGAAGAGAAGGTAACCGCAGCGAGGCCAAGGGTGGTTGGCACGAGAGGAAGACAGCGGTCCCGGTCGAACACCAGAGAGCCCCTGAAGAAACCTCCCTTAACGTCGGCCGTTAGCGATCCGTCTCTGATTAATTCTTCCAACAGTGCCTTACTTACTCAATTACTCACAAGTAAGTGTTCAACCAAACTACCATCTGTAATATAAGGTGTGAGCCACAGAATTTTGTTTCGGAGTTGGCCATGCCTGAGAGAGAGAAACATAACAGTCATGTCTGAGATTAATCCATTTTTCCTATCTAATTCAATAGTCTTATGGCGTAATAATATGCGACATACCTCATTTATCTCACAGCCAACTCTGAAACAAAATTTTGTGGCTCACACGAAAGTTTGATCAATGGATCTTTGCATGTGCGTCATTACGGAAGACTGAGTTTTCTCGCCTCAATTATAATTGCGTCTAATTTAGCTTATCGTAGAGAATGTTGTCGGAGCTAAGTTCAGCTATTTATGACGTGCACGGTGATGTCCATTGATCAAAGTATACAAGCTCTAATTTTGTTAACTTGAAGTAACAGAATTAATGAATAATTGGTAGTTTTAAGTTAAAATAATTCTATTAAAAGTTTTGTTTCAATATCTTTAACAATGGATTTTACAAAGATGGTAATAAATATAACTCTGCATAAGACTGGTATTATATTGTTGTGTATACGATCTTTTAAATGGTACGGAATGCATAATTTGAGGTTAGGTTCTGCGATTACATTAAACATATTTTAATTGACATTTACTTTTTCACAATGTTTATTCACAAATTTTTTTCTATTTCGATGTATTTTTACCATGAATCCTCTTCTCGAAGCTCTATTTCAAGGACAATTCAATCATGTATGGAATAGAACACTTTTTACTCTTGTGTAACACTTTGACTTTAGTTTTGATAACGGCAAGCTGAGTTGCCGAAACAGCAGTCAAACGAATAAATCAAAGTGTTGTACGAAGTAAAAAGTGTTTTATTCCATATAAAATCATGTATAACGAAGTAGAAACTTCCTACATAAGAAAGAAAAATTTAAAAATGTATTCGGTGACAGACAGTGACATAAGGAATATTTACACAGCTGAAAATATAATACCGGCTTATGAAAAACTTGACTGAAATAAGTTCTAATTGTCCAATTGAATTTGATATTTTTAGTTAAGCCTGGTTATAAAACTTTAGAATTTTTAAAATCCACCTTCACACCCTTGGAATTTCCTCGATTTGGAAATTGTATTTTCAACATCCAGATGTCCCCATTAACTGACCACTTAAGCAAATACCGTCTTCTCGTTGCAGATAACGATAGCAGCAACACGTTTACACAGAATCACAGGATGAACAGCTCTCACGATAACTTAAGTCTGATCAGGATCAAGGACGAGCAGGGCGCCCATCCGGTCCCCATTCTGCCGCAGCCGCCGCCCGCCACGCTCATCATCACGTCGGTCAAGCTGACACCAATGAACGCCGCGCTGAATATGAACGATCCGGTGAGCACGCGCCAATTACTCGACCAGTTTTCTTCATATCCGAGCAAATTTTAATTTTCCAGTTGTTATTGAACACGATGAGTGCTTCCAATAGTCCCGGCCTGGACTCGAATCAGTGCTTGAACTCGCCGACATCATCACAGGGATCGATAGGGTCTCCGACCAGGGACGGTTCCAACAGGGACCACAGGCGCGTCGGTAACATCCACGCGGAGCAGAAGAGACGGTACAATATCAAGAACGGTTTCGACAGGATTCACTCGCTCATACCGCACCTGAATCAAAATCCTAATACTAAGGTGAATTAAATTAATGATTAACCCTTTCTTTGCCACTGATGCCTTATGGCATTACAACATTTTTTACGTGATACTTTTATAGTTTATTTGAAAAAAGTTCATATGCGAAAATTTCATCTATTGTCTCTAGATGGCACTAGTAGTTTTATATTATGCATTTATCTTTGAGTGCATGTGTTATTGAAATTCAAGTGATTCGACGAAGAGGTGCACACGACCGGGTGCAATAATTCTGGAAAGAAAGGGTTAAAAAGGAAGTCTCTCACTCTAAATAAATTTTAATGATTTGTAGGAATATCAAAAATCGATCTGATTCAGATTTCTTTTTAACCGATCTATCAGAAAATAGTATCGATTGAGTTACTGATATTTACCAGGTCTATAAATATGAAACCGGAATTTGCCCATAGATGTCCCTAGCTGTCAATGTAGTTAGCGTCAAACCGCGTCATTGACGCCATTACCTTGTTGACATCTCTGACAAAGATTTTCATCTCACAACAATACAAGTTTCATACAACAGCATAGTTTGTAATAGCGTTAAATTTTGTGCCTGGAAACTACGATTTGCGGACATCATTGATTTTCTGTTACCAATTGAAGAAAACCGCTGCAGAATCGCATCGAATGCTTGTCAAAGCTTACGGTGAGCCTGCTCTTGGTAAATCACAGTGCTTTGAATGGTTTAAAAAATTCAAAAGTGGCGATTTTGATGTGAGAAACGAAGAACGTGGAAGACCACCGAAAAAGTTTGAAGACAGCGAATTGCAAGCATTGTTGGATGAGGATGACGCTCAAACGCAACAACAACTCGTGGATCAATTAAATGTGACACAAGAAGCCGTCTCCATGCGTTTGAAAGCCATGGGCAAGATCCAAAAGATGGAAAAATGGGTTCCACATGAACTGAATGAAAGACAGCAGGAAAACCGAAAACCCACTTGCGAAATGCAGCTCACCAGGTACAAAAGAAAGTCATTTCTCCATCGAATTGTAACTGGCGATAAAAAGTGGATATATTTTGAGAATCCTAAGCGTAAAAGATCATGGGTAACTCCAGGCGAACCATCGACATCGACTGCAAGGCCAAATCGCTATGGACGGAAGACAATGCTCTGTGTTTGGTGAGATCGGAAGAATGTGATCTATTATGAGCTGCTAAAAGCTGGCGAAACCATTAATACTGAACGCTACCGACAACAAATGATCGATTTGAATTGAGCTTTGCGTGAAAATCGACCAGAATATCAAAAAAGGCAACCATCACACACAGCAAAACTGGTCAAGGAAACGATTGAGGCGTTTAGTTGGGAAATACTTTCGCATGTGGGGCTTACTCACCAGACTTGGCTCCGACCGATTACTACTTATTTGCATCGATGGGACACGCACTTGCCGAGCAGCGCTTTACTTCTTACGAAAATGGCTCAATGACTGGTTTGCCTCAAAAGAGCAACAGTTTTTTTGGCGTGGCATCCACAAATTGTCAGACAGGTGGGAAAAATGTATAGCTAGCAATGGGCAATACTTCGAATAAAATATTTTTTTATAATTTTCATACAATGTACGTGTATTTTCTATACAAAAATTCCCGTTTCATATTTATTGATCTGGTAAACCGATTTTGTAACCAATTTTGAACCGATTTATTGCTACTAAGATTTACTAGAGTTGTTCATGGTTATGTTGAAAAATTGGATTGCTAATAAACGGAACCAAGCATATTTATTAAAAACTCCTACTGAAAGTACGGAAAAGATAGTTTATCACCATAAACTATTATCATGTGTTAGTTGGCAATTTTATAAAAACTGTCAGAACAGTGCTTTAATTTCAAAAAGTGAAAAAATAACAAATATTTCCTTCAAAAATCTAATTGCTTCACCTGAATCGATAATAATTTGTGGTCTATGTTATAAGAACGTTCTGCAACAATTATATTATTTGAGGTTATAAAATTACAATAATCTTGACCCTTTTATTTATTGAAATACGACAGTAGTAATATTATAACAATTTTTTTCTAGTTAAGTAAAGCAGCTATGCTACAAAAAGGTGCTGAATACATTAAGCAGCTCCGATCTGAAAGAAATTTGCTCAAGGACGAGATGGACACGTTAAGGCAACAAATAGAGGCACTCAATTCATCAATAAGGTATAATTAGCCTGCGCTATGTAATATTTATCGTTCGAAATGTATTAATTATTTAATTTACTAAAAACGAGACATTTTTATTACCAAATTAATTGAGGATTCTCTTTAAAAAGCCGAAACTAGCTAAGAATTTTAATAAATCAGACAAATTCGGTAATAAGAGTGGCTATTTCATTTTACTGTTCTTTACCCAGATATGCACACAGTTCTATGTGTAGGACGGCTATTTTAAAGTTCCTCTTAAAATTATATCTAGAATATTGTCAGCGCCATCTATCATTTTTTTATTCCAATAAGTACGTTCAGTGAGTATTCATTGACATTTGACAGGAAACGAAAAATTACCTCTCTGTGTTTTTAAATCTTAATTACTTGACTTTTACATTTACATTCCTTTAATTTAAATCTCGGGCAAATGTGGTTTAATAATATGAACTACGAATAGTGGTGGCTGGTGGCGTGAGTCATAGTAGGACTAGCGGAAGTAAAGATTGGTCAGGACTAATAGAATGGAATTGGACTCACTGAGTGAATCAATCAACCCGCAACCAACTCTACTATCCTGGCCCCACCATGAGTCACATCACTAGCCACCACTGACTACCAATACGTACAATCCATAATTAAACTAAGTAGAAAAATTCATGGTTTTAGCCCTCTACTAATTAGTTGCAGTTAAAGTACTGCAAGATCAAAAAGTTGAAAATAGTTGGCAGCACATTTTCTGAAAATCGGGATAATAATTTCAAGTAATATTATGTTGGCTGTCTAGAAATCTATAATCGGCGCGCCGAACCCGTGGTAATAATGGGTTTTCGTGATCTTCGTGTGATATTCCCTGAGTGGTCAGCGCAAACGCATGAAACGCATGTGAACGGTTCGTCACGCAGCTGAAATTTTCAATCAGCCCCGTTGTTTTCCGTGCTCTCGTGTTTCCATCTTATTTAAATGTAGTGATTACGTTCTATCCATAAATCAGTCTTTTTCAATTACAACTAAATAGAAAGTGGTAAATAGTTAGTATTTGTGGGTTAAAGTAGTAAGATTTATATTTCAGACACAAAACTAAAATGTGGCGAAGCAGTGTGAATCAGGCTTTTCATAACGTCTTGACGAACTATCACGAGGACACGGGGTGAACCCAACGTGATCATACCACCGAGTCGGCGCGCCGGGTATAGCGCAGTGCAATTTGTTTATTTTGACATACAGTACTTTTTGAGGTTACTTGTTTTGAAAAATAGTTTTGTGTAGAGTTCTGCCAATTTTACCTATTTTTATGGTTTTATTCTGACCAAAAATGTTACCATCAACAGCGACATCGACAGATGTTATGATTGTACGATTCTGTACACAATGCCTGTCAATCATGGTGCAAAGATTACATGGTGTGCCTATAACTCCCGTACCACGCCACTTTTGAATATTTTTGATGCTGCAATTACCAACCATGAAAAATGAAACTATAAAAATCAACACTAACGAAAATAAATTGCAAAACACGTTAAAATTCGATTTCGACATAAAAAACGGTAAAACATTTAGTTTATTACACAATGATATATTAAAATATCACGAACATTAGTTGTTTTATTTTTTATTTAAAGCAATTAGGTTGGTAAGAAAAATAATAAATGTGATTTTAGATGTTTAATTTACTATTTGCACACTAAACAATACGAAAAAATATGATAAAATGTAAATAAAGTACATGCGACAGACATTTAAATTAGTTATATCGACTTTTTTTTAGCTTAGCAAGTAGTTTTACAAGGTTGCATCACTGAACATCGGCCAAATGAGAGAAGGGAAGATTTTAGAGAGAGAACGCGGCCGTCTAAGCACACCATGTAATCTTTGCACCATGCTGTCAACTAACATCGATGTATATTAACATTTTCGATGTTAAGCAAACGGTCGACGTTACACTAATGGTGATATATTTTGAGGTTATTTCTGGGTTTGTGTTTTTCATCAACAAAAAACTCGAATGGATAATAATATTATTCCAATATTCATATACAGGATGGCAAATGTAAGTTGGCCAGACGCGGAGAGAGGAAGTGAAAGCTCTCTCTCTCTCTCTCTCTCTCTCTCTCTCTCTACTGCCGGCCAAGTACATTCTCTGTAATAAGCAAGCACATATTCTTCGCGTGCGCTATTCATTTCAAACTCAATCGGGCGCTCTCCTCCGCATTGAAAAAGAATGTACGAGGCGCGCGAACTGTTTACGAAATCTATCGAGAGCGCCTTTCGAAGGTACCGCCCACAATTTTGCCACTGCGCAACGGCAATTTATGTTTGCCGACCTGTACATGCTTTATGAAACACTCATTTTATTTCTTAAAATATCCTCATAAACTTATAATCAATGATCTATCATAATAAACATGAAGTTGGTCGGTGTAGACGTGCACTGTTGCCAATTTGTTCAGAATACAGTTTTTAACAGCACTGTTCAATTTCACATAATAATGACAGTTCTTCAGAATATAGCTATTATTACAACTAGGGAAATATGAATAGTATATTTCCATAAAGGATACCTTCCTAAGTAATCGGAGGTGTTGTCCCGAGAGCAATTAAAACAATTCTTGCGAGAAGCTCCTAATGACAATTGTTTGATGACTATATTTCCCTAGGGAAATATGAGCACTTCATATTTCCCTAGGGAAATATAAGTGTGTTATGACATGTCGTAACTAAGGCAATATCACTCAATATTGTTTCAATCAGAAAAAACACCATTAAGATGAGTAACCTCAAAAGACCACGAGAAGGCAAAATAAACAAAAGCATGTGTACTGCACTGGAGATGTCAAGGCAGCCAATATAAAATACTTGAATGATTATAGGGATTTTCAGAAAATGTGCTGCCAACTATTTTCGACTTTTTAGTGAATTTTACTATTCAGTGCAATTAAAACTATTAATTATACTTATATTTCTCTTATTATTATTACAGCAATTGTCAATCATTATTACCTGCCACCGGTGCTCCCGTGTCCAGGAGAAGGGATAACAAAATGCAAGAGATGTTTGATGACTACGTTCGCACAAGAACACTAGAAGACTGGAAATTTTGGATTGTATCCTTTTTTGTAAACAGGGTGTCCCATTTTAAATTGCCACCCCAAATATCTCAAAACCTAAGCAACGTGGCAAAAAATGTTTCAGATCAAAGCTGTGGGGTTCGGAGGGGGACATATGGTGGTGACCTTGGGATCAATTTTCAAGGTCAAACGAAGATTAACTTTGATTTTTCAAATGGAATTCTCTATTTTTTATTGCGTAATCATATTCTACGGGAAAAAATATAAACTTTTTGTAGGAAACGTTTTTTTTTAATGCTTTTTTAAGAGTTTTTTCACAAATTTTGTTTGTCATGTTGTTTAAAATCTCAGATGAATCCAGGCTGTGATTCATGCATTAGCGTCGCCCCATGTGCACCTCCACATGGTGCACATGGGGCCGATGGGATTTTTCACATCATTGGCCCTGAATCCCTAATCCTCTTCTTCATGTTCTGCACTGTTGTCGGAGCTTCAGCAAATACTTTCTCCTTGACTAGTCCCCAGAAGAAAAAGTCAAGGGGAGTAAGATCTTGCTCCCGCACCTTTTATGCTAATGCTGAGGAAAATGCATGAATCACAGCCTGGATTCATCTCAGATTTCAAACAACATGACGGACAAAATTCGTGAAAAAACTTTAAAACAAAGCATTTAAAAAAAAAAAAACGTTTCCCACAAAAAGTTTGTATTTTTTCCCATAGAATACGATCCCGCAATAATAAATAGAGGGTTCCATTTGAAAAATCAAAGTTGACCTTCGTTTGACCTTGAACATTAACGCCAAGGTCATTTTCAAAATCACCAGCAAATGTCCTCCTGGAGTAATTAATGGTAGTTTTCACAGGTATGAAGTTAGCAATAGATTTTAAATTACGTTTTTGCATTAAAAGGGCTACGTAAGTCATTTATTCAATGATTATTAACAAATTCATGGACGATGCATTCCCAAAAAATATTTAAATACTTCTAAAAAGCAACATTTTGTCCACTGGAGTAATTAATGGTAGAAGTTTTCACGGGTGTGAAGTTGGCAATAGATTTTAAATTATATTTTTGCATTAAAACGGGCTACATAAGTAATTTATTCAATGATTATTAATAAATACATGAACGATGTATACCCAAAAAATATTTAAATAATTATAAAAAGGAGCATTTTCTCCACTGGAATAATTAATGGTAGAATTTTTTTGATGCGTGTGAAGTTTGTAATAAATGTTAAATTACGTTTTTCTATTAAAACGGGTTACATATACCCAAAAAAATATTTAAATAATTATAAAAAGCAGCATTTTCTCCATTGGAATAATTAATGGTAGAATTTTTGAAGGGTGAAGTCAGCAATAGATGTTAAATTACGTTTTTCCATTAAAACGGGCTACATAAATAATTTTTCCAATGATTATTAAGAAATACATGAACAATGTATACCCAAAAAATATTTATATAATTCTAAAAACCAACATTTTGTCCACTGGAGTAATTAATGTTAGAAGTTTTCACGGGTGTGAAGTTAGCAATAGGTGTTAAATTACGTTTTTCCATTAAAACGGGCTACATAATGCCGGGTTTACACGATGCCAATTGGCGAGACAATTGTCAGAGAACAATTTACTGGCATAAAATTATTGGCTACGTGTAAACACCTCTGACCAATTGGCGTGCCAACTGCCCTACCAGTTGTCCTGAAATTCGATTGTCTCTAGGAGTAGACAGAGGACAGTTGACTGGGCGAAGTGACGCCCCCCACCACTCTATCAAGACAGTTATCTAGACAATTGGTGCCGTGTGAAAGTTGTAGGGCAGTAGATCTCTCGTTTTGGGCCAGTTTGCCTTAGTCAGTCGAGATTGCTACGTGTGTGTTTTTAATTGTTTATTTTAAAGTTTTCTGTTGTTAACTAGAAAACTATGGCTCCTAAATGGAGTGATGATTTAAATTTAAAATTCTACTCCCTCTTCTTATTTAACTCTTCCTCGAGAACTTCGTTCGCAAGCCTCAGCGATAAATTCTCGACAAAGATCCTCACACATTACTTTCAATTCATCACGAGACACAACAGACGATGAGCACTCCACCATTTTTCGTCACCAACTGCCGTGGCAATAGTTTCACCGTGTGAACAAGTTCTCATTCAATTGGACTGGCCTCAGACATTCGCGCAACTGGCCCAAGACAACTGGCCCCGACAATTGTGTCTTCGATTGGCATCGTGTAAACGCGGCATAAGTAATTTTTTCAGTGATTATTAACAAATACATGAACAACGTATACCCAAAAAATATTGAAATAATTATAAAAAGCAACATTTTGTCCACTGGAATAATGAATGGTAGAAGTTTTGAAGGGTGTGAAGTTGTTGTTTTTTCTATGATTATTAACAAATGTATACCCAAAAAATATTTAACCCCCAATTGACCTACAAATTAAAAAACATATAAAACCACAAAATACAGCAGTACACACCCTAAAATCAAATTTTTTGATAATTATGATTCTTGGATGTGTACATAATGCAGCAGTATTTTTTGTTTTTATATGGGAATGTGTCTTCTTGTTGAAAAAACGGGTGAATTCGGAGAAAGTAATCTGTAAAAAACAATTAAAATGATGACTTTTGTGTTTACTAATTAATTTAAGAGAATATTCGAACCTTTCATGTTCCTTAACTAAAACCACAGTTTAGTTTATTATTTAGACCACTGCTGGCTTCTTTTAATAATTTCGTTTCCACATCAAGTGTCGATGATCTTTACCGATCGACATTGCTCTGGGTCGAACAGCACTGCACGTTAGTAGATCTCAGGCCAGGTATGTAATTCTAATTATCGCACCACAAAATCTATCTATTAATTCGAGGGTGTGTTTATTGCCATTTAAAGTGCTGAAGTACAGTGCGGCCATTATTTGTGCTTTAAGAATATTAATATAGTGTTTTGTTGCAGTGGTTTTAAATTCGTTGAGGTACCTGTGTACGAAAACTGATATATTATCAGAACCCGAGAAACTACCCGAGGAAACTCGACAAATCGTTTTATCCAATCAGTCCCAACAGATGCCCATGTAGCTGTGGGCGTTGGTAATATAAGGTCTTGCCATATGTTGCTCTACGATGTGTATATACCGTTTTATAATTACAGATTATATATAAATACAAATTATATGAAATAAATATATACTTGGTATATATGAATGAGATTGGATCTTCACAGATAATTATCATGTAATTTAAACTGAAATATACACCGAACAGTGGATTTCACAAGCATGGTAATAAATATAGGGTGTTTCAGAGCTCTGGGAACGGTCAATCACGTGCTTATTTTTCAAAATTTCAAAAAATGTTTTATACAACAGTTGTGTATAATGGTGAGCTGCATGCCCTAAAATGATTTAAATTTATACAGGGTGTCTCATAACAAAGTTACAGACCAAACTTATGTTTTTTTAAATGGAACACCCTGTATTTTTTGTCATTTTTGAATTATATGGAGCAAATAAAGGTGAGTTACTTCAATACTCCCTATACCTATTGTTAGCCGTTTTCGAAATATTTGAAGATTTGTTGAAATGCATGGTCTGGGTGAAATTTTATTTCTGCCCCAGTGATTGACGTTGAACGATTAAAATCATTTCTATTATTTGGTTGAAGGTTCGAGCTATAGAGCCAACCATGATTTCATACAAAAAATTATACAGGGTGAAAAAAAAATGCAGTAGAAAAACCGAACTTATAAAGTTAAATAACTTCGTTTTTTCAAATGGCACACCCTGTATTTAGTAACGTATTCTCAAGTAGAATCCAATTATTTTTCCGATTATAATAATTATTCCTGATATGATAATCGCTGAATACAAGAAAACTATTGAGATTAGGAACAGGGAACCCTTATACAATCTGAAAGATAATTGGATTCTACTTAAGAATACGTTACTAAATACAGGGTGTGCTATTTGAAAAAACGAAGTTATTTAACTTTATAAGTTCGGTTTTTCTACCGCATTTTTTTATCACCCTGTATAATTTTTTGTATGAAATCATCTATAGTTCGAACCTTCAACCAAATAATAGAAATGATTTTAATTGTTCAACGTCAATCACTGGGGCAAAAATAAAATTTCACCCAGACCATGCATTTCAACAAATCTTCAAATATTTCGAAAACGGCTAACAATAGGTATAGGGAGTATTTAAGTAACTCACCTTTATTTGCTCCATATAATTCAAAAATGACAAAAAATATAGTGTTCCATTTAAAAAAACATAAGTTTGATCTGTAACTTTGTTATGAGACACCCTGTATAAATTTAAATATTTTTAAGGCGTGCAGCTCACTATTATACACAAGTTTTGTAGAAAACATTTTTCAAAATTTTGACAAATAAGCACGTGATTGACCGTTCCCAGAGCTCTGAAACACCCTGTATATTTCATTTTAAATTATTTTAAATACTTCGTACTTTATTTCCATAATTTTTTGGCTTCGTGGAAGGAGAACAACCGAACCATTTCCTTTCGCACAAACTCCACCCCCTTCCAAGAAACAATAACAGTTAATTTTTGTAAACATTAAATATTGTTCCCCCATCAGAACACCTACAGACTGGTTTTGACCTTTCAGGTCTCATCAATGTAGTTAGTTGCTGATGGGGAAACGGAGATTACTATTGGAACATAAGTATTCCAAACACCGTTAAAGGTAGAAATGCCAGAGTGGCGGAACCTATTGACTGAATGCTGTACTGAACCGTCTGTAGGTGTTCTGATGGGGGAACAATATTCACATTAATATTGTTATATTTGCCGCTACTGGCAATGTCCATATCTTGTCGGTGTCAAAGCCACCCGAATTTGATTCAGTACAGCATTCAGGCAATAGATTCCGCCACTTTGACGTTTCTACAGTTATTTTTTGTTTAATTCTTTTTATCTAACTCAAACAATTAGCAATTAAAAGGAAAATGAATAATTCAATGTTAAAAGTAAAAAAATATAATTAACACTTAGGTAGTACTAGCAACACCGTCAAACATACTAATAGCCAACAACAAATTCCTCCTCGTAAAATGCAAGTGAATTAGAGGCGAATTCTTCGTGGCGTAACTCCACAAGAGGTAATTATCGCCGGTCTTGACGTCCGGATTGTGGGAAATGTTGACGTCCTCCGAGCTGGTGTCGTCCGACAACTTGGTGAAATCCCACAGCTTCACAGTGCAATCCAACGAACCAGAAGCCAGTATGTTGCCGCACCGGCTGAAGCAGAGCGTGTGAATCGGCTTCTCGTGTCCGTTCAATTCGGCGACCAAGTGGCCGTGGGCCAGGTCCCAGATCAGTATTTTACAGTCCGATCCGGCCGAGGTCAAAAATCTGCCGCACGTGCTGAAGGTGAGCGCGTGGATTGGAGATTTGTGCCCGGTCATCAGCCGGACGTGGTTGCCGTTGGTGCAGTCCCACAGGCACACCCTCCTGTCGCTCGAGCCGGTTGCTATGTAGTTTGAATTAGGGTGGAACTGGATGCACTGAAATTACAGATTTTATAAATCATATTATTATTATTATTATAAGGTGAATGCTCCTCAACAGCTCAAAATTTTGTGATAATAGTGTATTATTAAACGAGTGAGAAAGTTGGCCATTGCCACGAGGGTGAAGTTTTTTTCGATTTGGAAATGACAAAAACATATCGTAACCATAGTAACAACTAAACTGTTGAGAAAGTGAAATCGTCATGTCATTGGCTGAAACCTGTTGGGCAATGAAACCGCTATTTGATTGGATGTCACCTGTGGAGAAAATGATTCGGTCGAATAATGGACAACTTTCTCAATCAAAAACGATTTATATTATTTAATAAGATGCAAAAAAAGCCATTTAAATAATATGGTCATTAAATTAATGCACTTTTCTGACAATAAATGGAGAGTGAATAAAGATATTAATAAGCGGTTCTTGCCAAAAGTTAAGTTTCTTGGTATTCTGTAAAGCCAGTGTAAAAAAGAGATGCCGCTCCATTTAATTTCTGTGAGAAAACTGCCAATTTTGCCTGTAATGAAAAAAAGCGCCATCTAGCGGTCAGTTCAATAATTGTAATGACAATTAACCCTTTGCACTCCAGCCTAGTGACTAATAGTGAATTACCACAATTTGCTTCCTCACCGCTCATGGTGTTATAAAAACTCGTTCGTTAAGGTGGTAGGTTCGTAGAACAGCCGCTGTTTCGATTAAATTTGTGCTAAGTAAACCAAGCATGTCGCCATAGGGTCGACAATGGATGCCTAACATTTTCAATGTCGCAAATATGGCGACAACGGAGTGCAAAGTGTTAATATCTAAGTAGAATTGAGAAAACTGCTAATTTTGCCCATGTTGGAAAAAGCGCCATCTAACGGTCAGTTTAGTAATTGTAGTGACAATATCTACGTAGGGTTGGAAAATGCAAATTTTTTTTGTGTTGAAAAAAAAAACGCCATCTTGCGGTCAGTTCGATAATTGTTACGACAATTAACCCTTTGCACTCCAGCCTAGTAACTAATAGTGGATTACCAAAACTTGCTTCCTCACCGCTCATGGTGTTATAAAAACTCGTTCGCCAAGGTGGTAGGTTCGTAGAACAGCCGCTGTTTCGATTAAATTTCTGCTGAGTAAGTAAACCAAGCATGTCGCCGTAGGGACGACAATGGATTTAATCCTAACATTTTCAATGTCGCAAATACGGCGACAACAGAGTGCAAAGGGTTAATATCTAAGTAGAATTGAGAAAACTGCTAATTCTGCCCATGTTGAAAAAAGCGCCATCTAACGGTCAGTTTAATAATTGTAATGACAATATCCAAGTAGGGTTGGAAAATGCAAATTTTGCTCGTGTTGAAAAAAACGCCATCTTGCGGTCAGTTCGATAATTGTTATGACAATTAATATTTCAATTCCGCTAAGTCACATCAGTTATCGATATTAAAAAAAGTTTAAACTGTCCCCTACCACATTATTTTGGAAATAGCATGAAACAAACATTCTAGAGAAAATCTAAGTTTTCTAACTGATGATGCATGTTGCATGCCCTCTAGTGACCAATCTAGGAAGTTAAACATAATTCCCAGCGATATTTTTTGGTAACTTTTACCTGAAGCTTTACAAGATATCAGGACATCTGATATATTGATGATTCATTCAGAACTCGCATATAAAGTGAATATACAGTGCGCGCCTAAAGTATGGAATATATTCAGTAAAACCGAAATAAAATATTTTTGGAAAAAATTCTCCAACACGTCGATTTCGTTTTTTAAAAATACACATTTTTGCATGAAAGTCGATTTTCAGTCGTCATTTTTTTTTGAGTAATGACGTCATCCATTTTGTTTTTAAATGACAACCCCCTATTTTTGTTCTTGATTTTGAGAGATCTTTTTATTGTCGAATTGGCAGTATAAAAATATTGCCATCTTACATGAGAAATTTTTCGAGTAAATGATAATTGAAGGCGAGAACTTGACATCTAGAGTTTTTGCAAAACGATCTTGTTCCAGCGTTTTTTTTTCCAAACAAAAATGATCTTGACCTTCTATACATACAATATGGTTTCAGCAAGATGGCGCAACCCCGCACTATGCGCGTTTTTTGGACAATTGCATTACGAATAGGTGGATTGGCATGTGACGACCGATATAATGATAAATGCGCAGAATTAGCCTGGAAAATATTCAAAATGTTCAAGAAGAATTTTCACACGTTCCATTAAAAAAAAAAAAAAATTTAAATAAAAAAAAAAATAAAAAAACGCGCCTAGTGCGGGAATGCGCCGTTTTGGTGAAACCATATTGTGTTATATAAAAGGTCAAGATCATTGTTGTTTGGAAAAATTGCTACAAGCGCTGGAACAAGGTCGTTTTGAAAAAATTCTAAATATCGGGTACTCGCCTCCAATTGTCATTTACTCGAAAAATTTGTTATATAAGATGGTAACATTTTTATACTTCCAGTTCGACAATGAAAAGATCTCTCAAAATCAAGAATAAAAATTGGCGGTTGCCATTTAAAAACAAAATGGCTGACGTCATTACTCAAAAACAAATGACGACTGAAAATCGACTTTCATGCAAAAATGTGTATTTTTATAAAAGAAAATCGACGTGTTCGAGGATTTTTCCTAATAATATTTTATTTCGATTTTACTGACTATATTCCATACTTTAGGCGCGCACTGTATAATTTTTTACTTACATCGACATCAGAAAAATGTCCAGCAAATACTCTCAGCGGTTGGTAATGATCGGTGGCCCATAATCTTGCAGTCCTATCGTACGACGCCGATGCGAAATAATACCCCAGGGGGGAGAACTTGATGTCCCAGACCGGAAACATGTGACCTTTATACACCACAAGACACGTCCATATTTGCAGACTCCACAATCTAATGGTGGTATCCTCTGAACAGCTTAATAACAACGTCCGGTCGGGTGAGAAGGCTACGGAGTAAACATTTCCAGAGTGACCAAATAGTGTTCGGGACGTTTCTCCCGAGCGATCATCCATCATTCTCACCTTAAAACATATTTCGGGTGTAATAACATTAAGGTGATCTCGGTTTTGAAAATAAATTGTGTGCCATGACACATAGGTACGATAGTTCTTATAAAGTATGTTCATTAAAAAAAACCTCAAGTGTGCCATGATTTTTAATTTTTTTAAATCTAAGTTGGTGTTGATGTTGAGGTTATGTTATTTGCGGCATGTTCCTACCGATAAATTAATTTGCTGTGGTAAACGACGCAGAGTAGACGTAGGTTCACCTTCTAAAATTCCTTGGGCTGTGTTTGATTGGTCTACCACTTCCTGGTTTACGGAGAATACTACCCGTTTCATGAAATAATACAACAGATCGTGATAAAGTATTTTTGAATTCATCATAAATAATGAGAACGTTAGGAAATTCTTCCTGAAACTCTGCCGGAGATGCGTCGAATGAATACACCCAATTTCCGTTCACTTTAGTCCCATTTCGGAAATAACTTTCAACTAGAAACGTTTTTGCTGGTTGCTGTAAACCATTGTAACCACGGAATAATTGTGAATTTTAGAACGATCTGACGTTTTGTATGTCAATTCCTAACATGTGTGCCAACTTAAATTTTTTAACGTAAAAAATCATGGCACACTTGAGGTTTTTTTTAATGAACATACGATACTTCGATCAATGTATCTTTGCATGCACGTCATAAACTACTGAACCTAGCGCCGATAATATTTTCATGCGTTCACTCCTTCTATGTGCTTACGTATGTGAGAATACTCTGTTTTCAGCAAAGACGCACACGCAAACATCCGTTGATAAATTATACCCATACTCAAGGCCAACAAGATTTGGGATTTATTTTTCTTAGGTTCTTTGATTATTTGGGTGTCCCTACTGTTTGTCATGTACTGACATTGATGTATGCAACTGATTAATTATTTGACAGAAAAGTGCCAAAAGTAATATCCAATCAAAGAGGCTGTATGAATAGAGACAGCATGAATCCATTTGTTTTGATGCCAACGTTCGATAGGCGGGGGGCTTTGTTGTACTCTCCACAGCTGATTTCTGTCATTCCGAACGTAAACAAATAATCGTTATTTTTATTCGGCTAGTTTACTTCGTTTCTTAAGTTAGTTTTTAACGTCTTTAATGCTAATATTAAGTGTAGTTGTAAATAAAAATAACTAATGTTCGTTTACGTTCGGAATGACAGCGATCAGGTGTGGAGAGAACAACAAAGCCCCCGCTTATCGAACATTGGCATCAAAACAAACCTATCCCTACCATTGTAAATTCAATGTATTACTGTATATTATACTTAGTCTGAGTATCCAATACTTAACCCTTTGGCAATTGCCACCGCAACATTTACATGTCTCTACTTACTGCGACAATCCATAATTTTGCTATTTATCACTAGATGTCACTTCAACAAAGCCTCACTAATTAATTCCTAGACTAATTAATCAAATCAGTTAAAATTTGGTATTTATGGTCTTAAGATAATAATTAACAAAAAAATGTTTTTTTTTTCAAATTTAAAAATCCAGGGCTGAAAGGGTTAATTAATCTTTATGAGAGGGTAATTAAGCACATAGCAACCATGTGGAAAACATAACCTCAAGTTTATTTTAAAGGCAAAAGTCAGAATTACAACCAGAGTATCCAACATTATAAAAAAATCTCTTGATCTAGTTGGCCAATAAAAAAAAACGAGTATAATTACAGTATATTAATTCCCGCTAAAACATCCCGTTTCTGATTATGAAAATACTCACCAAGACATCCACAGCATCTATATTAACATTTTGCAACTGGCTGGCCGTTTTTAAAGCCCTCAATTTTTGAGGTACAAGCGTCCACACTTTGACGATTGAATCGCTGAATCCGACAGCTAACATGCTGGAATCTTCCGTTACTTCTGCGCACGTCACTCTAAAATGTACACGATATTCACTCCAGTGAGAATCACGATTGAAAAAAACAAAAACTTACGTGTGGTTGGCATTGAGAAGCGTGTAGCAGCAAATTGAAGGGCTCGTTTCAGCGCTGAGGTTCACCCGTTTGGATATTTCCCGCAGTGCTTTGACTTTTTCATGTTTGTCGCTGTCTTTCCTAGTATGCAGAGTTTAGAATTATTTTAAGTTTTGTGCAATAGTTTGAGAAGTCGGTTGCGTGTATCACCTTGACTTTCAAATCTCATTGAATCCAATATTTATTCAATTCCAATGTATTCAAGACTTAAACCTTTGGACTACGTTGTCGCCGCTAACGTGGCATTTAAAATATGAACTTTAACCTCTTCACGCCCAGGTCGCCACATGTGGCGACAAACAAGAAAATGAAAACAAAAATATTTTACAAAAAACAATTACACCTTTAGCGCCATCTATGGAATATTTTTTCATATTTCTTTGCATAATTGAGTAAATTTGTGACAGTGGAATAATATGTCACAGAAAAAGGTAATAACAAGAGAAAAGTAATTTTTCAGGATTATCCTATAGCCCAATCAAAGCTACATGGGCGCGAAGTGGTTAAATCCACTCTCGCTTCTGTGGTGACACCTTGTTTGAGCATCTTTGTAACTGATGCGCTTATTTTAACGTGTTTTTATTACGAAGAAAATTCAGAAATAAGTGATGTAGAAGGTAAATTTGATTTTGTTTTGGTGTACTACACGAGCCACAAGGCTGGAGTGCAAAGGATTAATCAAATGTACTCTAGTTGTATCTTCAATAATTTAAAAAGTCGGAACGTTCATAAAATTTACAAAAAATAACTGAATCTGATGATATCTGTACTTGTAATTATTTTTAACCCTTTCAGCCCTGGATTTTTAAATTTGAAAAAAAAAATTTTTTTATTAATTATTATTGATGGGGAGCTTCTGAAGACCATAAATACCAAATTTAAACTCATTTGCTTAATTAGTATAGGAAGTAATTAGTGAGGCTTTGTTAAAGTGACATCTAGTGATAAACAGCAAAAATATGGATTGTCATAGTAAGTAGAGACATGTAAATGTTGCGGTGGCAATTGAGGCTTTGTTAAAGTGACATCTAGTGATAAACAGCAAAAATATGGATTGTCATAATAAGTAGAGACATGTAAATGTTGCGGTGGCAATTGCCACCATCAGGGCCGAAAGGGTTAAAATAATCTGGTCATTAGTCGTCAATTAATAGATACTATACTCGGTTGATTTTTTATTGACCAACCATATCTGGTGATTTTTTTATAATGATGGATATTTGGTTGGATACTCTGGTTGTAATTTTGACTTTTGCCTTCAAAATAAATTTGAGGTTATGGTTGCCATGTGCTTAATTACACTATTGGATATTACTTCCGGCATTTTATTACCACTTCTGTCAAATAATTAATCAATTGCAACATGGCAATTATGCAACAGTGCGTCGGGCTTTCCTAGCGCCGTTCCCGTGAAAAAAAGAAAAAATGTTTCGTCTAAAAAGTTATTCGTTTAACCCTTTCAGCCCTGGAATTTTAAATTTGAAAAAAAAAATGTTGTTAATTATTGTTGATGGGGACCTTCTTAAGACCATAAATACCAAATTTGAACTGATTTGATTAATTAGTATAAGAATTCATTAGTGAGGCTTTGTTGAAGTGACATCTAGTGATAAACAGCAAAAATATGGATTGTCATAGTAAGTAGAGACATGTAAATGTTTCGGTGGTTATTGCCACCACCAGGGCCGAAAGGGTTAAAAAAACCTTCTTGGTGTAAAATTATTTTCAAACATACAGGGTGTCCCAATTTTATAGTATGACAAAAACATTTTTTTTTATGGAACACCCTGTTTTCTGTTGACATTTTTCAACCTCTTCATTGTTGTCAATTCAGTTTTGGATTATGTTACAGTGTTGCCAGTTTACAATTTTTTTCTCCAAATATCATGCATTAGCAAGCATTTAAAAAATCGTGGCGACCTCGTTTTTTGAAGATAAGAATAAGTGTTGGCAAAAATTTCAGTGTGGTTTTAGTAATGATCAATTTGAATTTAGTAATACAAGGTGTTCAGAAACATTGATATTTTTCAACCTCTACATTGTTGTCCATTTAGTTTTGGATTATGTTACAGTGTTGCCAGTTTACAATTTTTTTCTCCAAATATCATGCATTAGCAAGCATTTAAAAAATCGTAGCGACCTCGTTTTTTGAAGATAAGAATAAGTGTTGGCAAAAATCTCAGTCTGATTTTAGTAATGAGCTATTTGAATTTAGTAATACAAGGTGTTCAGAAAAAAATTCCAAACTGCAAATTTCGCGAAACATTTTTTTTCCTTTTTTCACGGGAAAGGCGCTAGGAAAGCCCAACGCATCGTTGCAGGACCCTGTATATCAATGACGGGGACACCCAAATAATCAAAGAACCCAAGAAAAAAAATCCCAAATCTGGTTGGCCAATAAAAAAAAATTACTAACAAATCAGGAATCGGTATTCGATCGATGGGAGGAGCATTTGGATCGGATTTCGTCTTCTTGGAGAATAAGGGATCTTTCTTGGCCTTCTTCTTTTTTGGTTTGTCCGGTGTCTCGGCATCGCCTCCCTCCTCCTCATCCTCTACGGGCGCGACCAACGATTGGATGTCTGGAGCCTTAGGCAGACCGTAATACACCTTCGTTTTGTTATCTGAAAAAGTTATGCGTCAATTTATAATTCAACAAAAGTTGATCCATAAATACATGGCATTTTTTATAACTTATTATCAGTGAGATCAAAAAGTCGAAAATAGATGGCAGCACGTTTTCTGAAAGTAGGGATAATAATTCACGTAATATGTTGGCTGCCTGGATCAGTATTTTGACATCTTGTGGTTTTTTGAAGTTAGTTTTTAAAACAATATCGTCAAAATATATAAAATGCACATACACTGCACTGAAAAAATTCAGGCGGCCAATATCAGATTACTTAAATTATTATAGGGATTTTCTGTACGGTGAGATCAGAAAGTCGAAAATAGTTTTGCAGCACATCTGAAAATCCCTAGAATAATTCAAGTAAAATTATAATGGCCGTCTGGAATACTCCAATGCAGTGCAGTGTACATTTTGTTAATTTTGACATCTTGTGATTTTTTAAGGTTACTTGTTTTAAAAATAGTTTTGTTTGTTTTATCTGCTTATTTTAAACATCAGCAGTTATTTCTAGAATTGATCATCACTATTAACACGTTGACCGCTTTGTCAGTCACCGGTGACTGACACCGGAGTATTCCAATGGGGACACGTCAGTCACCGACTGTTTGATTGGCTGTTGAATTTGTCAGAGAGAATGTTTGTGATAGTGAGACACATGACTGACACATTGCCTGACTGGGCGAAACGCATAATTTTTTGCCATTGGAGCTTTGTCAGTCACTTTACAAAAAAACTTGTTGGCAGCCAATGTGTTAATAATACGTTTAGGATTCATAATCTAGCTGTTTATGCCAAAATTCCCATCCTTGACGCCACTGAACTTCTGTTAGTTACCTTGTGTTTTAAGGGCTGCCAACTATTTTCAACTTTTCGATCTTACGATATAAAATGTATACCCTGTCTAGTCGCTTCGCCAATAACAGCACCCGAAGTGGAATCGATCTGACTCTTATTCCTGGCCACGCCCTCGTACATATCGAAGTACAGATGTTCCTGCACAATGTTCATCAAAACCGAGGCCTTCTTGTCCTGCAAATGCCTCTTGAGCAGCGAAAGCGTGTCCCTCGACATCCTAATAATGAACTGATTCGACTTGAAGGTGTCGGTCAGCTCGTTTCCGTTCATGTGATCCCTCTTCGTCACCAGGGCCAACTTTTTCAGATCGTCCTGATAGTAAAAGTCCTGCTCGGGCCCGAACCTCTTCATCAGGCTGATCGCTTTCTCCGTGTGGCCGTTGTAGACCAGCTCGAGGTACATGTGCACGAGGACCGGGTACAGAATCATGCCCAGCTCGTGTTTGTATATGTCGAGGGAGCCCTCGACGAACCGCTTCAGCTCCATGTAGCAGTCTTCGTACTTTTCCGGATCGCCGTCGCTCTTGTAGCCCGTCAGGACACTGCTGACGTCCGAGTCCTGACCTTCTAGGTTCGCATCGATGTTGGCCTCTTTTTTCAATAGCTCTTCTGTCTCCTATTAATTGTTAAATTAATATTAACGTTCAGATAGGTTTAAATAAGTGTACAATGAAAAAAAAAGTAGAAAATAGTTGGCACCCTTAAAAATTAAGGAAGAGTAGAAAATAGTTGGCAACCCTTAAAAATTAAGGAAGAGTAGAAAATAGTTGGCAACCCTTAAAAATTAAGGAAGAGTAGAAAATAGTTGGCAACCCTTAAAAATTAAGGAAGAGTAGAAAATAGTCGGCAATCCTTAAAAATTAAGGAAGTTCAGTGGCAATTGGAATTTATCAGTGTAGGCTCGTGGAGTGCCTCATGGTACGGTATTGGATTACCACCTCTCACCCTGCGAGCCGTCACTGGAATAACATAGACCATTAGACAAAACAAAGATGAAGAATAAAATATCTCCTGCTTGACTTTTCCCTCTATTTCAACCCATCATCGTACAAGGTCATATTGGCCCCATTTCCTTGACTGTATCTTATGAAAAATAAAGTATAGTTGTTGAACGCAAATTAAAAATCTAATAAACACAGTGAGAGAGATCACCATATAAAAAATAATAGAATTATGAGATAATTACACGAATTAACATCTAAAATAAATTAATAGCTTATTTAACTTGATGCCGCAGGACACGGGATCAACGCAATCGACACCCCAACATTAAAGGTAATACGTAATTTATAACAATATTTTCACTACTGTATCTAATGAATTGTTTGTAACTAGAAACAATTTTACATAACCTTACTTTACTTACTTTTAAATTATACTTCTTGAGGACTTGTAGCACCGCGAACAGTTGAGACTTATCCTGCGGTGAAGGATGCATCTTGGCCCTGGTTTGTGTCCACCCTCTTATTCTCTAATAATATTAATTTAACTCGTTTCAACTTCCTATAACAAATCTGACGGCTTAGTAATTATTTACTAGTTGGGGATATTTCATGATGTAGTAGTGGCAGCCGTGGAATCATCGAGTAGTAATAAAGATTCAATCGTAATCATAAGTGCCGCCTATATAATATTTATATAACCGCGTTATTCTTAACGGTCATGACAAAGATCTATGCAAGAGTGAACCTACAGTGTATGTATGTATGTTTGATGCTCCCTGTTTTGTCGGTTTTTGGGCGCGAGTCAAAGGACTGGCAATATAAACACGTACGTTTATTTGAAAAGATTTAAGGATTTTAAGTTTAGCGGTGATTTAACGTTCAAATTATCAAAATCATCCCTCAGAATTACTATTTAAAAGTTTTTAAACGTTTTACGTTCTCATTCCCACGTCGTGTCGCCATCTACTTGACGGTGGCCGAACTACTAAGTGATGTTTTTGAACAGCGCCAAAATGCTCGAACTTTATCCTTATAATCAATGTGTTAATATTTAGCAATGCGCTGTACACAAAACGATAGACGATTTAATTCCGAATCGAATGGTGTATAAAATAGCTAAGGCTATTTAGCCGTTTTCTTGTAATTTGCGAATTAAAATTAAGCACGACACACTTACCGACATTTACAGTTCACTGTAACTTAAAACCTAAATGCACAACAATTTGCTATATTCTTCAATGAAATACGGGTCCCAATACTTACTTCCGATTATTCATTCAACTTTTTATATTATTAGTGCATTACAATAAGGGAAATATATGAGGAATCCTAATCTTCAAACAGGGTACCCTCTGTTATCGTGGGGATCAACTACGTTTTCATTTGTGGATTTAATAATTGTTTTAATAATGAAAGAATATTTAAAAACTTAAAAAGACTGTTATCTTATAATAAAATAAATTTACTTGTAGATATTTTTATATTTAAATTGCAGAAACAATACATTATAATATATCCGCCTAAACACAGGCAACCCGATAAACGCATAACTACTATAAAAAACTACCAATTTTAAAGGTGACAGTGACAAAACCATAAGTGTAATCCTCAGTAAAGCTTCAAAAATAGTGAGAATATTTGAGTATTTAAATTCCAGAAATAATTATATTACACGCATACATAATAATAATTTATTACTAAAAACTTCCAATTTTAAACGTGACAGGGACAAAACCATAAGTGTAATCCTCCGTAAAGCTTAAAAAATAATGTGAATCTTAAAGTATTTAAATTGCAGAAATAATTATATTATATAAACGCCTGCTTACAGGCAACCCAATATACGTATAACGAATAATAATGAATTTATTTAATAATGATTTATTATTTAAAACTTCAAATTTTAATCGTAACAGGGACAAAACCATAAGTGTAATATTTTTAAAGCGTTGCTAAGGATTACACTCATGCTTGTGTCCCTATTATATTTAAAATTAGAAGTTTTTAATAAAAGATAATTGAAGTATTAGTTATAGTATATTGGGTTGCCTACAAATAGGCGTTTATAAAATACCATTGTTTCCGCAATTTAAATACTTAAATATTCCCACTATGTTTGAAGCTTTACTCAAGATTACAGTTATGGTTTTGTCCCTGTTACGTATAAAATTAGAAGTTTTTAATAATAAATTAATTCGAGTTATGCGTATATCGGGTTGCTTAGGATTAGGCATGTATATTATAAAATATTGTTTCTGCAATTTAAGTACGTAAATAACTACAAGTGAATTAATTTAATCATGAGACAACATTCTTTTTAAGTTTTTAAATATTCTTTTATTATTACAACAATTATTACATCCACAAATTATTAAGTAGTTTATCCCCACGATAACAGGTGGAGCCCTCAACTTAGATTTTGATTTCTCGTATATTTCTCTTATTGTAATGCATTAACAATATAAATAGTTGAATGATTAATCAGGAATAAGTATTGTAGCCCGTATTTGATTGAAGAATATAGCAAATTCTTCTTTATTGAATTTTTGTTACAGTGAGCTGTAAATGTCGGTAAGTGTGTCGTCCTTAATTTTCATTCGCAAATTACAGAAAAACCGCTAAATTTCCTCAGCTATTTTATACACCATTTGATTAAAAATTAAATCGTCTACCGTTTCATGCATAGCCCATTGCTAAACATTAACACTTTGACAATAAGTATTAAGTTCGAGCATTTTGGCGCTGTTCAAAAACATCACTTAGCAGTTCAGCCACCGTCCAATAGATGTCGACGAGGCGCGGAAATCCGAACGAAAAATGTTTAAAAGCTTCTAAATAACAATTGTAAGGGATGATTTTGATAATGTAAGCATTAAATGACCGCCAAACATATAATCCTTTAATCTTTTGAAATAAAAGTGCTGTAAAAATCCTGCAATAATAAATATTGCCGCAGCAATTTTTTAATGGTTAAATTGATTTTAATGATTTAAATTGTAATTTACAAAGGTATTAATGGTTTAATAATAAACAATAATAGTGTATTGTACAACGAGCATATAATGATCAAACGATTTGCTCCACTCGCCTACGGCTCGTTCCGCAAACCTCGTTCTCGTGATTAATAGCCATTATATGCGAGTTGTACACTATACTTTGTTCACGAAAATTAAAATCAAGATCAAAATTTGATTTATAATTACAATTAGAATCTAAATTAAAATCAAAATCAAAATTAAAGTTGTAATTACAATTGAAAAAAATTTAAAATCAAAGTTAAATTCAATATTAAATAGGGTAAACAAAATATTATCATAAATCGCGTTGTGTGAATCAAAGCGCGAATTAGCGTGTTTAATGACTATATTAAACACGCAAATGCGTCGATTCTTTTCGCAAAATTTATGATCGGTAAGACCACAGTGCACTAAAGGAACACACACATTAGCCGTTTGAAATTTTTGCGATAAGCAACTGCAGAGAAAACATGAAAATTTGAAAAAAAATCGTTGGGCAATAACGGGCTAATAAGCATATTAAAAACGCAAATGCGTGTTTAATGAAATTGAGTGTTAAATGTACCCCATTAATGTTGCCCATACAATTAAATAATGCGCACATTATAACATTTTCGTGAACAAAGTTTATTATTATTAATGTTCATACTTTGATTTTAGGCAAACGTATATACTTATATGCATAATTTTCTTAAGGCCGCTTCACAACAACCCGGGAACGATAACGAGAATTGGAACGCGAACGAAAATATATCAAGCTTCTCGTTCCCGTTGCCGGAAATTAGTTATTAGTTGTGTATCTTCATATGCGAATTATATCATTTAACTTTTGGTTACCGTTCACGTTACCGTTCCCGGGTCGTTGTGAAGCAGCCTTAAATAAATTATGTATGTGCGGTTGCTTAATTTTTTTTTTTCATATTTTCGACTTTATCCATTTTAAAAACTAATTGTTCAGTGAAGAGTAAATTTTAAGCCTGCCAAAAATAATGGTAAAATTTGAGTTTTCTCTCTCGAAATTTCTATTCTTGGTAACGTATTGAACTTCAGTTGGTTACCTTATTTTTTTAAGGGCTGCCAACTATTTTCTACTTTTTGATCTCATTGTAAATAAATACAGCATTGTATTTATATACGATTATTATTATTAACACCTTCAAAACAGAATCTCATATTTCGTTTCAATTTAACAGTAAGCAACCAATATATTTGCACTAACAATTTGAATGCAGCGTAAATAATCAAAATCGTTAGCATATTAAATCACGTGGTGTATTCCGATACGAGAATAATCAAACCGATTCCTTTGTTAGACCGCCGCGTCCGCTAAAATCGTTAGAAGCGTTCCATGACCACCGCACGCCTAGTCGAAACACTTTTATTTTTAACACACGCGTTCTCCCACCACCGGAATTTTGAAAATATGCCTTGATCAAGGTTAAACAGGTGGGCGACGGTCATGAGCGAGTGTGTTCTATTTGTTATCGTTCCGAACTTGCTGGTGCGCGGTCTCGTCGGTGTCCAGTGATACTGCACTCATGTTATTCAATATGGGCCAAAACAACAGTATGCCGAAGCCCAGGAGAAGGTCACTGCGGTCACCCTTCCTGCCCAGGCGGAACCACAAGATCTCCCTAAGTCACACGTTCAACTTGTCCCATGACGACCAAAAGATTGACCAGCTGAACATAAACTTGGCCACCGAGGAGGAATTAATGACGCTATCAGGTACGGGTAATCGATTCATTTGTGCGACGGTACAAGGATTATGATTTAGAGTGTGTGAACCAACGGTCAATAACAGTGAAGGATTTTGTGGTTTGATTGTGGGGTTGTCTATCAAATATAGTGCAGAAAATAAAAACGCCCTCTATATCCTATTAACGAGAACAATTAAATATTGCAATAATAGTGAATAGAAAAAAATGTGTGCTACAAAGCGTGCTAAACCAAAGCCCATTTGATTTTTCCGTTTTACTTAGCTTTTTCAATTGTTTTGCAGTGCCATAGCTTCTCCTGGCAAAACGAAACTTTATTATTATATTATTCAAATTCAATTAAAAATTGTTTCTACACTAATTACGCTATTAACACTTTCGCTGCCGACGTTACGGCCAGTATTTACTCGATGAGCCGAATAAAACCAACTCGTTGGTTTTACACATGTTCTGCAATCGGCACCGTTCGATAACACCTGATGGCACAACGTGTGTGCCCTGTGGCAGCGAATTTCTTCAGGCAAAATGAAACTTCAATTTCCTGTGTGTACATAATTTTAAAATAAAATTTGTTTCAGGAGTGACGAGAGAAGTGGCGAAGAGCATCGTAAAACACCGGCAGGCGATCGGACGGTTCAGAAAGGTGGAAGACCTGGCGCTAGTCGCCGGAATAGGAGCGGAAAAGCTGGACCTGGTCCGCGGGGAGGTCTGCGTGAAGAACAACAGCTGCAGCAGTTCGAGGGCGCAAAGTGTGGACAGTTTAAAAAGTACCGATACCAGAGTGTCAATGAAACCCGTCGACGTCAATAAGGCGAACGTGTTCGATTTGCAATGCATAAACGGAATGACCCAGGAAATGGCCGCGAACATTGTGCACCACAGGAACAAGAAAGGACCTTTTAAAAAGGTGAGTACACTCGTGGATATTCACGGCTGCAGCAGATAAGGAAGTTGTTCCGACGTTCGTGTAACCTTTGATCGTGCTATCTGTAAATCATAAACAAGAAAAGATTAGATACCTAATATCTCATTTTAGAAATTGGGTTGATTATTTTAAAACGATTTATTAAAATCCTGACCGATAAATTGAAAAGAATTTTATCATGCAACATCACTTAAGCACAATTACTTTAAAGAATCACGTCACATTGATGCCATTTATAAAATGACACGGCCGTTATTACATTTAAGTGATTTTAATTATCATACACATAATAATTACGTGTAGATACGTGGTCAAAGGTCTGCGTGAATTAACCCGTACAATGCCAATGGAATGACTTGTTATTCGTGATTGCATGAAAAGATTATATGACGTCGTGAGATTTAAAAATACTTTCATGTGTTATCAGGAGCAATTGAGTAACGTGCATACAAAGAAACGCTTAATAATCAATTACGCAGTTTGTGAATTATATTTACGGGTGACACTGCCAATGAAAGATATTAGAAAATATTTAAGTGGAGCCATTTTTGGTTTACAGCCAAAATCTTTATTAAATTATTAATAGAATAATTACACAAACGACACAATTACATTCAATCGGAATACATAATTCTTACCATTATACATTTATAATGGGAATAATACATTTATTTGTTTCTCACTTATTTTAGCTTGGCCACCAAATATAAAGGATGAATAATGATTTATTTTTGCTTAATCTCGAAGTAAACATTAGCCGAGCTGTTGTTTTAATTAAATGTAAAACAATCCAGAAGTGATTTAATTGGTAAATAATATCGGGAAAAGTGATAAAATTAATTAACCTCACAAACAGGTTAATTAATTTTGTAGCTTTGCAAGGCTAATATCACTTCCTGAACTATTTTATTACATAATTATTCAAGAATGGTTAATAGAAATTTGATTTTGTTTTCTTCAGTATTACTGTTTACGATAGTTATTTAACACGTTGAGCGCCGCGTCAGCCATCGGTGGCTGACACTGGACTTTCCGTTTAGGCCGCGTCAACCACCAGTGGCCGACACTGAAATTACATTTAGGCTGCGTTTGCCACCGCTGGCTGACACTGACGGCTCACATAGGCCGCGACAACCACCACTGGCTGACGGCGTATAACATGATATAGAACTATAAAATTTACACTGTTTTATGGAATTGCAGAAAATTTATTCAAAATTTACTTAATTTTGACACATTAAGTGTCGAATGAATGAATGCCTGAAGGCGTCTCTTTCTAAACGTAAACACTCTTCTACTGCGATAAGAGACATTGGCCTACAATACCAGCGCTTCTAAGTGGTACGTGTTGCCTGATGGGGCCTTCAAAATCGGCGTGGCGCTCAACGTGTTAACCCACATTTGCCCAAGATTTAAATTAAAGGAAAATAAATGATAAAATTCTCTAAATCAAGTAATTAAGATTTAAAAAAACAGAAAGATAATATCTCGCTTTCTGTCAGATGTCAATGAATAATCTCTGAATGTATTTATTGGAATAAAAAAAAATTATAGATGGCGCTGATGATATTGTAGACATAATTTTAAGAGGAATTTTAGAGTAGTCGTCCTACATATAGAAGTATGAGCACATCTGGATTGAAATAAACTCATATTTAGCATATACTAAATATATACAGGGTGTTGATTTTTTCATGGAACATAGGATTTACAACTTATATTCGAATATTATCATCCTTAACCCCTTAGGCACGGCTGAATTTTGCATGGGGCTGTTTCTCTGCACGGCAGAGTTCAATTTGAAAATTGCATCCGCAAAAACCACTATTGTGGCACGTCGTACAGAAAGATGACATCCGCGAAAGCCACTATTGTAGTGCATAGTGCCTAAGAGGTTAATTATTGTAGAGCAAAGATGTCAATACACTTTTTTTTAGAGTAAAACTATTCATGCTATTATTTGTTTTTGCATTCTACAAAAAACAAAAAAAGTATCAAAACAAAAATGATTTCTTGCAAATTATTTTTATTTTGGGGCAGCCCGTTGGTGTAGTGGGTACAGGCGAGCGCTTCTGCTGGTTGCACCGCGTGCCGTGTGGGTTCGAATCCCAGCCCGGCCGAAAGATTTTTCGGGGATCGAGAAGTATTCGGTCGGGTCCATGGTTGTTGTGTATACGTCTCACATTATTCATTTATTCATTTGTTCATTTACTCATCCCAAAAATTAAAAATACATAATTAATAACTTGATGTGACTGAATGGCTCATGCCTAAGTCACAAAAAAAAAGAAAAAAAATTATTTTGACATAAGTACTTATAATCATAATTAACGTGTGTAATTATTCAAAAAGAATGAATGAACTGCACTTTTAAATTAATTTGATACAAAGAATATTTTATACAAAAAAATCCTTTTAATTAAGAATACAATAAAAAGACTTTTTCTAAACGAAAAATTTGTATTTATCTTTCATTACTCATTTGTTCATTTCATTTTAAATGTATATAATTGATAAATATGATAATGGCTAATGGTGTAGACACCAAGGCCAGGCGCAAGGCCGAAATAAAAGTACAATAAAAGACGAAAACAAATTAATGCAATTAAAAAAAATATTGCAGAATGATTTTATGTAATGCAAATCTGGAGTACTAAAATCTGTAATTTGGTACTTAATTAGCACATGCTGGGCTTTAAATTACTGTGTAGTTTCGTTGAGTTCCGCTTGTTCATTTTTCAGATATGAAGTACAGAGTACATGTTGGAATTATAAAGTGCAGAGTGTAGAAAATATTTATTTCTAGGTTAGGGGTGAAGTGCTAAAATCTGAAATTTGGTACTTAATTAGCACATGCTTGGCTCCAAATTACTGTGTAGTTTCATTGAGTTCCGCTTATTCATTTTTGAGATATGAAGCACAGAATACATGTTGGTGGAATGAAGTGTATAGTGAAGAAAATATTTATTTCTAGGTTAGGGGTGGAGTGCTAAAATCTGAATTTTTTTACTTAATTAGCACATGCTAGGCTCTAAATTACTGTGTAGTTTCGTTGAGTTCCGCTTGTTCATTTTTGAGATATGAAGTACAGAGTACATGTTGGAATTATAAAGTGTAGAGTGTAGAAAATATTTATTTCTAGGTTAGGGGTGAAGTGCTAAAATCTGAAATTTGGTACTTAATTAGCACATGCTTGGCTCCAAATTACTGTGTAGTTTCATTGAGTTCCGCTTATTCATTTTTGAGATATGAAGCACAGAATACATGTTGGTGGAATGAAGTGTATAGTGAAGAAAATATTTATTTCTAGGTTAGGGGTGGAGTGCTAAAATCTGAATTTTTTTACTTAATTAGCACATGCTAGGCTCTAAATTACTGTGTAGTTTCGTTGAGTTCCGCTTGTTCATTTTTGAGATATGAAGTACAGAGTACATGTTGGAATTATAAAGTGCAGAGTGTAGAAAATATTTATTTCTAGGTTAGGGGTGAAGTGCTAAAATCTGAAATTTGGTACTTAATTAGCACATGCTTGGCTCCAAATTACTGTGTAGTTTCATTGAGTTCCGCTTATTCATTTTTGAGATATGAAGCACAGAATACATGTTGGTGGAATGAAGTGTATAGTGAAGAAAATATTTATTTCTAGGTTAGGGGTGGAGTGCTAAAATCTGAATTTTTTTACTTAATTAGCACATGCTAGGCTCTAAATTACTGTGTAGTTTCGTTGAGTTCCGCTTGTTCATTTTTGAGATATGAAGTACAGAGTACATGTTGGAATTATAAAGTGTAGAGTGTAGAAAATATTTATTTCTAGGTTAGGGGTGAAGTGCTAAAATCTGAAGTTTGGTACTTAATTAGCACATACTAGGCTCTAAATTACTGTGTAGTTTCGTTGAGTTCCGCTTGTTCATTTTTGAGATATGAAGCACAGAGTACATGTTGGAGTTATGAAGTGTAGAGTGTAGAAAATATTTATTTCTAGGTTAGGGGTAAAGTGCTAAAATCTGAGATTTGGTACTTAATTAGCACATGCTAAGCTGTAAATTACTGTGTAGTTTTATTGAGTTCCGCTTGTTCATTTTTGATATATGAAGTACAGAGTACATATTGGAGTTATGAAGTATAGTGTAGAAAATATTTTTTTTCTAGGTTAGGGGAGGAGTACTAAAATCTGAAATTTGGTACTTAATTAGCACATGCTAGGCTTTAAATTACTTTGTAGTTTCGTTGAGTTCCGCTTGTTCATTTTTGAGATATGACGCACAGAGTACATGTTGGAGTTATGAAGTGTAGAGTGTAGAAAATATTTAATTCTAGGTTAGGGGTGGAGTGCTAAAATCTGAAATTTGGTACTTAACCTTCACCTGGCATGCTCATCCTGAGTAACAAACCTCGACTTGTGGGGTACGTACGAAGCCCAGTGAGTAACAGTGGCGGCTCGTCAGGGGAGGCAGGTGAGGCATTGCCTCACCATTAATTTTCAATATTATAGAAATAATAATTTATTCAATAAATTTCTTCCGTGTTGGCTTAAATATTAATAATTAATTATACAGTAATTAAAAATGGTTGTAATAACGGAATGTTCCCGTTTTTAATGATTAGAATTAGCGCACCCTCCCAGACCCGACTTGAGGCAAATGTAAACCAGCGCAATCGGAATGTATGCAACTAAATATGTCTCCATACAGTTTCATATATCGCATTCGTGTAATATGCAGATTTATTTGGATATTGGAGGCGAGCCTCAGAGACTTCCCATTGGTCGGAAATCACCCGCGTGATAGAGAGAGAACACTCGCAGCACTCAGATGTGTTGAGGCAGCTTCACAAGAACCCGGGAACGAAAATATACCTAGCTATATTTGTTATTACTTATTAGTTGTGTATGTCAACATGCAAATCGTATCATTTAATTGTTGGTTCTCGTTACCGTTTCTGAGTTGTTGTGCTGCCTTCAATGGACGGCAGAGTGAAATTAAAACCGAAACGTATATCAACGTGAAGGAAAATAGGGTGATTTTATAAAGATGTGTAGATAATATTAAATCTGTGCCTCGCCAAACCAAAAGTTGACGAGCCGCCACTGGTGAGTAATATCTTTGTAAAAATTGAAATATTGATTATTTTTTCTTAAAAAAAATCAGATCATCTCTAGATACCACTTTAAACTGTAGAATAGTCCGTGTTTAGAAAAATCAAAATCAGCGTTCATAAAAAATTCGGAAACCTGAAAAACTTGAAAAAAGTGCATTTTTTACAAAAAAAATTCATAACTTTTTTGTTTTTCGATAAAAAGGGCTAAAATTTTAGCTGTCTCTTCTTCTTCTTCTGTTACATCACTATAAAGGAATAATAATAGTTTTCATGGGTCTTTAAAAAAAGGTATTTATTTTGAGAAATTAAAAATGAATTTTGAAATATAGTAAAAAAGTCGTTGTTTTTTATTTTTTAAACAAATTCATTACAAAATAATCATTGAAACAAGTAGAGTTGATGAAAAAAAAATCTTTGTAGCTTATAAAAAAAAAATTAAATTAATAACCGGCACATCAAAATTCTATGGTCTTGTGCATATAGGGCGTTTGCAGGATGCACATCCTTTATCTGTTTTCTTGTCTTTCTTCCGATCACATAAGGCGCATCTTCGCTTAATGACAAGATTCAAATTTTGTAAATGGCGTTCAGACAAAACCGGTCAATTCAAAATTGTACTAATTCCTACTTTCAAATCTCTGGGAAGCCTGAATTGAGTAAGACGACGTTCCAAATGCGGCGTAATTAAATGTAAATACATTTTTTCTAAACAATAATGTGCAGTTATTGCTATTTCTTCTTGATTTTTGCACGCTCTCAAAATTCTTGCATTCACGATTGCCATGTCCAAGATGCCTTGAAAATATCGCTGTGGCCACCTGTACGTCTTTTCACGTACACTGAAAGCACTATTATCTTTCATTGGTTCCTTGTCTAAGTCATCCTTGAGCAACTGCTCTAGTAAATATCGAGAACGCAAATTATACGCCATTCTAAACATAAACGTGAAAAATCGTTGAAAAACGTTTAAAAAAATTTTGATGCATAGAAACGATGATTACTTACCTCTCTTTTCTTCCTAAACACGAAAATGAAAAACACAAAAAATTCTACAATTTACAATACAATTTGGTGTATTGGTAAAATAAGAAGTAAGGGAACGCATGGTGAGAGCAAAGAAGTAAGGGAACGCATGGCGAGAGCAAAAAAATAGTCCGCGACTTTCCAGAAGCAGCTTGCTGAACGTTTTTCGGAGATCATTTTATTTTAAGCAAACTATTGTTTTCCTTGTAAGCTTTTTTATTTTTTTCTTATTCTTACTATACAAACTATTAACGCGTTCCGTTTCTGAAAAAAGGTGCCGGAACGTCGTTCCTCCCCGTTCCCCCTCCAACACACCACTGGTGCCAGGTGATGGTTAATTAGCACATGCTCGACTCTACATTACTGTATAGTTTCGTTGAGTTCTGCTTGTTCATTTTTGAGATATGAAGTACAGATTACATATTGGAGTTATGAAGTGTAGAGTGTAGAAAATATCTATTTCTAGGTTAGGGGTGGAGTACTAAAATGAAATTTGTTACTTAATCGACACATGCTAGGCTCTAAATTACTGTGTAGTTTCGTTGAGTTCTGCTTGTTCATTTTAGATATATCAGGTCGTCAAGTATGAAACTTGTAATTGAAAATATTGGCAACTTTAACAGCTGATGATTTGACATTGGCTTAACATTTTGCTGTTCTGTTTTCTTTGGTAGAAAGTTGCACATCTGGCTTATTTAAATAATATAATTACAATCTCTAAAAAATATTATTATATTAACACATGTTCAATAAATTATTTTTGTTGAAAATTGAATTGTCGACAATTCGCATTATTATAAAATATTAGTTCTTGCGTGGAAGTATGCCATCGCATACCGCGCGAAACATTATGTATTTGTCTCTAGTGTAAATACGCAACAGACAGTGTCAAGTTGGTTCGCAAAATTTTGTACAGGTAACTTTGACTTTACAAATGAGCCACGCGGTCACCCAGAATCAAAGCTCAATAATGATGAACTAAAGGTCACCGTTGAATCTGACTCATCTCAGAGTGCCTCTGAATTATCGTTAAAGTTTGTTGTTAGCAAACAAACAATATTAACACATTTAGTTCAAATCGGTGAGGTGAAAAAGTTGGATATGTGGGTTCCACATGAGCTGGCAGAAAAACAGAAACAAGTGTTTGGAAGCCTGCTTAATGTTGCTTTCTCGTCACAAATCTGATCCATTTTTGAATTGAATTGTCACTTGTGATGAGAAATGAATCCTATAAAACAATCGCAAACTTTCAGCACAATGGTTGGATGAGGATAAATGTTCATCAAAAGAAGTTGATGGTAAGTATTTGGTGGTCTAGCGTAGTGTGTGATCCATTATGATTTCATGTAATATACTGCAACCAATTGGACAAAATGATGCAAAAACTTAAGGAAAAACAGCCTAGATTGGTCAACAGATTGACTCCTATCTTATTCCAAGATTACTCTAGACCGCACACTGCACAAATGACGGTGGCAAAACTGCAGGAATTGGAGTTTAAACTTCTTCATCATCCTCGATACTCACCAGACCTAGCACCCACTGACTACCACTTCTTCCGCAATTTGGACTACTTTGTAATTGGAAAACAATTCAATTCCGACAATGCTGTAAAATTGGCCTTCCAAGAATTCATCGTCTCCCGTCTGCCAGGGTTTTATACCACCGGACTGAATAACCTGCCGCTTAAATGTCAAAAGTGTATAGATAATGTGGGTGCATACTTTGATGGATAAAATAATTCATTGTATTTGTAAATTACGAAAGAACTTTGCATTTTTTTCTACAAGTTTCATACTTGACGACCTGATACAAACTACAGAGTAAATTATTCCGGTCACTTCAATAATTGTAATGGTGTCAACAAAGTAGAGCAAGACAAGCTCTTTTCGACAAGACCAAATTTGTACAATTACATCAAGCCACGTCAAAGTTATCAATTTTTTAAAGACAAAAATTTAAACGCTGTTTATACTGGAGGCTTCTACTTCGTTGTACATTTTATATAATAAATAAAACACTATTACTTTGTATAACTTTTGGAAAGTTAAGTTATACAAAGTAATGTGTTTTATTTTAAAATTTCAACTGCCCCCACCTCTTTACTTTGCAAGAGAGAGAAAATAGTGTGAAGCAAATTATATGCAAAATCATGTGTAGTTTACTACGTGCATATTTTAGACTCACCTTTAATAAGCAAATTCTAGAGAAATTGTATGTTTTCTAACTGATGATGCATATTACGCCATCTTGTGGCCAATTTAGGAAGTTTACTACTCGTAAGGATTTTTCTCGCGAAGCTGTAGGCTTAACAGTTTCTTAATGAGGCCACCTGGTATATATTTATTACTGTAAATATATTATTATTATTATTCATTATTTTAAGCAATTTTTTTGTAGCTAATCCCAGGCAATTCGATTGTTTCTAGTCGAATCTTTACAGAAAAGCTTTATATTATTATTGTCCCCCTAGTCGAGTTGGAATAGATCTCGTCAAAGAAAATCCTGGCAGGTATGTCAGTCCTTTTAAAACCGATAGGCTTGCTATGCCTGGAATTACGGATCAACGCGATCGGATATTTGTTGGCGAGCTTGAAGTAACATCAAGCCAAAACTGATCGTGTGTGTGGAACATCATTCCCGGTTGTTTTGCTACTTGCTAAAAGTTTGTATTAATCACCACCAAGTTCAAGAAACGATTATTTTGGTTTTTGTGGTAATACGATTTTTAATGTAGCATTTTAGAACTCAAGTTAACAACGGTAAAGCATTTAAGAAGGTGTGTAGTCCGTATGTAGAAGACGGGGATGCTTCCAGTTGGTCTCCCCATCATAAGAGTGAGGATGTGCCTCTGTGGGATATCTAGAAATTTGCATTTTGCTTGACATGGGATGCGTTGGAGAAAATTTAATTTTTGCTTTTACATTTGGATTCAGCTAAACTTATTTTTTCCGCTACCGACAACGTAAATAAGCATTGCATCCTTGATTACAGGTACTGTAAGTGGCTGATAACATTTGTGGTATTTGTCGTCCTTGACGACGGAACTTTTTTTACTTACGGACCTAGGAAAATAATAAACAGAAACGTAACGCTCCAACATAAAGGCGAGCAACACATTTTCGTCTATACCTATAGCATCGGCATCCTTTTTACATAACCACTGCTTAAAAAAGTCGTAACAGGACACATACCGTTTTCGATTTTGTCGGTAACAGGTTCTAACAAACAATATTCGCAGCTTCGTTTGCATCCATGCCCGCAAAAACTGTCACTGTATTGACACAAACAAACAAAATTTGACATTGTTTTCTCGGTTGCTAGGTTACCATAGGATGCATAGGTGACTATAAAAATTTTAATCCCAAATGTTACAAGCCTTATTTTAGAATATTTTCTGATCTTTTTAAGTATTATATTTCCGGTAGGGGAAAAAAATTAATAAGCAACACGGAACGTAATGACAATTAACATTTTCGGCAGGCGACGAGCCTCGGCTCGTATTCGCCTACCTTAAATGTTAATACGTCCTTACGTTCCTTGTTGCTTAAATAACTATTATATTCACACTTTCCAAAGCTTTCTCTTTTCTAATGACAAACAGCAATTTTAAATGCTGTAGAAATGATAAGGAATTGTAATATGAAAGACAAACCATTTGGAGTCTAAATTTTTAGAAATCCTTGACTAGTTTCTTCGTATCAGAGCATTTGCAAGAGAATTTTAAATATATTTCATTTTATTTTATTTGCTAGTATTAGTATCTTTTTCGGTTTGTTTCTCATTGATCGCTTGATGAAACACGATTGAATATTTATATTATTAAAAATTAATAAAGGATAATCACTTGGTTTTAGTATCTATTTAATATTCTTAAATAGTTAACGATTTACCTAAAAATTTTCCCTAGCTGTATTCATAAATTATTTATCGTGAATAAACTTTAAATATATAGATAATGACCATAAAATCTGCATTTCTCAATGACAATGCTAATATGTCATGTCCTGATAATTGTACAACACATTACATAAACTCTTCCTCGGTGCAATTACGTTATATAACATTCTATTGTTGTTTGGAAACTAAATAGCTTCAATTGTACCACCAATTTATAACGTTGACCTTGATTACAGGAGTCTTTCTAAAATGCACAGTGAGAAAGTCGAAAATAGTTGGCAGCGCATTTTCTGCAAATCCCTATAATAATTCAAGTAAAATTCCCATTCTTAGTGACGCCACTGAGCTTCTGTTAGTTAGGTTATGTTTCAAGGGCTGCCAACTATTTTCTACTTTTTGATGTACAAGGTGTTTCAATGGTCTGGGAACGGTAACCACAGGGATATTAATCAATTTTGTATAATAATGACTACTAAATTTATACAGGGTGGTTTATAACAAAGTTGGATCCTGTGTAACTACAGAATTAAAATCATGACAAAAAGTTTTGTAAAAGTTAATTTGTCTAGAAAAGAAAGCGAGCGATAATTTTTTGGGACAGTGTTTTTCTTAAATCAAAACTACATCTCGCACTTCAGCTTTTATTAGACATTATTATATTCATAAGACATAAGCTGTTAATAACCCTGAATGATAAATGTCTATAATTAGAAGAATTATGTACAAGTACGCCGTTTAAAAATAAATGTTCTGGAAATTGTCAGTGTCTGTATGCTTACAATTTTATAAGGAATTTTGTTGATAGGAAAGTTATACATTTTGAGTAAGTTTCCGTGATGTAATGATTATAATAAAACTTTAATTATCTAATCTAAGGTATTAAGAATGTTAAAAATCAAAACTATATATTTTACAACTTGTCATTCAATTATAATAATTGTATGCATTTTAAGAATAGTAATAGCATAAATGGACATGTAAAAAATGCTGTGATGGAGAGATCAGCGACAGACTTCAATTGTCCGGCCCCTGAAATTAGTAGGAAACTACATAATTTAAGAAATCAGTAAGGCAACCATAATACGTTCACGAACAGATATTGCTTCTTTCAATGTAGTGTCTTTTTTTAAAATTATGGGTCCTACTAATTCTACCAGTCATTCAACTTCAACACTTGAAAATCTGCAAAATTTCCTAAATTGCTGGGCGTCTTCAAGTTCCAATTCGCGTGCTAAAGCGTGGTACGCGCCTACATTATTCCTCCTTTGTACCCATGACTTGATCCACTTGGTTTTCGAATAGTTATTTTTTTTGATATGCACAAAACTAATAACGCTGCTGCTACTTCTCTTCTTCGTGTTGAAAACATCTTGTCAACTTAAAATCACTCTCAGAACTGACTGCGTCTGTGTAAACGGTTGGAAGCGACTCTCGAGAGTCGCAATGGAGAGTTGCTCTCCGAGAGTGAACTCGGGCGAATTTCACTCTCCCGTGTAAAGGGCTCTGAGAGTAACTCTCGAGAGCTCCGGCTGCGAGTTACTCTCAAATGTAAACGCATCTTTACACTGGCGAGAATGATGCAATATTGCAACTCTCGGAGAGCTTTCCCTCCACTTTTGGCGCGAACTCTCAGAGGCATTTACACTTGCGAGTTTTACTCTCGAGAGTAAGTCTGCCAGTCTCAAGAGTAAAAACTCTCACGTGTAAACGCACCTTTATAATGAAAACTGTTGTCAGGTTAATCAAATTTAGGTTATTTGTTATAGATATCTTCTTCTAGTGTAGTCTTGTATTATTACATTTAAGTTATTGAATTTAATTAACAGAAAAATAATGCCTCTGTATATTGGTGACTGTAAATTATCGACAAAAATAAAATAACGACCTCTGGCAGAATTTCAGATAATACGAGGACAGTTTGACTATTTTAGAAAAGAGAGAGTTTCTATTACTATGATGCTGAATATGTAACGATGACAACATTTAGTATGGAACAGGTTTTATTTAAATCCAAGTTGAATCACTCTTAAAAGCAGGCTTAACCCTTCAAGCGCTAGCGTTACCGTACGGTAATGTAATTGTGACAGGTTTCTGTATTTGTTAGTAAAATAAATTTAAGCTATAATTACCAGATGATGCTTGAAATGTTTTGCTAATACCACAAGCTAGTCATGAGTTTGTTTATGAGTTGTAACCATTTTAAAAGTGAACTTGTAGTGAAGTAAAAATGTTGGATGTGATCGATTTTCGCTTGACGCAAGTACAAATAAGTAATGTATTTGCAAGTACTTTTTAATCATACATGGAATAATAATTGTGGATATTTCATAAAATGTCTCTGTATGTTATATGGGGCCATAACATATTTTTTCGCCTGCCTCTGCCGAAACCATTTATTTCGGCCATAAAAATCGGGCCGATTTAGCGTATCTAGGGCCGAAAAAATAATATGCATAATCTAGACAACCTTCCGCGGAATATGAGTATGCTATGCAAAAATCTGACAGTGACAGTTCAATGGTGCGCGATATAAAATTTCCTGAAACACGGTTTTTACTTAATAAGGCAGGCGAAAAAATATCGAGTGTAACTCATGCCGAAATGCTTTAGCAACCCTTCACTTTTAGCAACCCTCGCTCGCTCGTGTTACTAAAAGCGGCGGGTTGCTAAAGCCTATTTTCGGCCCTTGATACACTATATACTGTACATATCTACCGAAAGCAATGTCATAATTTATCCAAATATAAGGTTTTTTTTAATTTAAAAATTTCGGACTTGAAGGGTTAATAAAATGTTATGTTTATTATAAAAAAATTGTTGGCAGCCCTTATAACATAAGGTATCTAATAAAACAACTAGATAATGAATCTTAAATGTATTATTAATAGTGATGATCAGATCTGCTGATGAATAATATGGGCAAAAATTATATAATTTTTTAACTGATTGAGGTTGGCGACATTTACATTTTCAATTAAATAAAACACACTTTTACTTGGTTAACATGACACTTTATTTATTAGTGACTGCAGTTTCGATCAAACAATGATCATTATCAAACTATAAGTAACGTAAATACAGAGAGAAAATCTTATTTATACTACATTTAACATAAGGTTGGTTTGTTCATTGATTTTTTAATTACAGGAATTTGCAGTAAATGTGCTGCCATCTATTTTTAGCTTTTTGCTTTCATACATTACATTAAGCTGAACGTGTTAATACATCTTGAACTTGACCTGGGAACATGAAAGTCTATTTTAGATAGAGCATAATAATGATAATAATAATAAATTTTTTCCACTACCGACAACGTAAATAAGCATTGCAGCCATGGTTACAGGTACTGTAAGTGGCTGATAACATTCGTGGTGAAAATAATAAACAGAAACGTAACGCTCCAACATATAGGCGAGCAACACAGTTTCGTTTATAGCGTCGGCATCCTTTTTACATAACCACTGCTTAAGAGTCGTAACAGGACACACCTTTTTCGATTTTGCTGGTAACAGGTTCTAGCACGCAATATTCACAGCTTCGTTTGCATCCATGCCCGCAGAAAGTTTCACTGGATTGACACAAACAAAATTCGTCATTGTTTTCTTGGTTGCTGAGTTGCCATAGGACACATAGGTGACTATAAAAATTTGAATCCCAAATGTTACAAATGTATTTTAGAATATTTTCTGATCTTTTTTAAGTATTATATTTCCGGTAGCGGAAAAAAATTAATAAGCAACATGGAACGTAATGACGATTAACATTTTCGGCAGGCAACGAGCCTCGGCTCATATTCGTTAATATGTCCTTATGTTCCTTGTTGCTTAAATAACTATTATTGCCCAAGGGAAGGTCCAATACAGGGAAACAAATGACTATATAATTGTTAAATAACTTAACTAATATAAAATAACATAATCGAATATTATGTTAATTATACGTTCTGGAGCAGGTTGACCTTTGTTTTATCTCTCCCAGAGGGTATTAACATTTCAGTGAACCCTAAATTATTCAGAAGTTTTATTGATTACTGAACAGAAAGCTTTCAAAATGAACTTACGGAAAACTATGATATTGTTGATGAAGAATTTTGCTTCAAAAATCAACACTGGATTAAATCTGTTGCTTTTTCATAAATTTTATTTTAAAATCCTCAAAATACATGGGGGAAACATACGCCAACATAAAAAAAATGAGGTATTGTTTTCGCGATTCCAGTCAGGAAACGTGTTTCGAAATTTATTTTTTCTTGTATTATTAACTTTAAAAATAAACGAGGCTACCCACAGTAGCTTAACTTATTAATTGGGCGGGTGAGCCACAGGTTCCACTTTTATTTCAGCTACAAAATCACGTTCCTTATTATTTATGCGCTTTACAACTCTCAAATAAATTGTTGAAGAAATCTCTTCAACCAACCAGAGTTTTGCAGTTTAAAATAATGTTGATTGGAGGGGTGGTGGGTGGGCCGTATCCTACAATCCAATGTTTCTCACGCATCCCGATTTTTACTAATAAATCAGTTAAACTAGTAAGGAAGACAGTGAAGAGCTTATTCTTTTTTATTCAATTGAATTCTTTATTTCACGTAGCCACCATACACAAAAATACTAAAAGCCAAAGCAAAATGCGTTTGCAGTGGATATGAGTGTCAAAATATATAGTCTAAGTAATATAAAATAAATATAAATACAATATATTAAAATCAAAAATAAAATCAACGACAATATTGTTTCAATTATAAAATAAATGCAAAGTTGTTTCTTTTTGTAAAGTTAGGAATACAATTACATACGATTATAAGTTGAACCTCATCGATTTGACCAGATCAGATGAGATTAAAGATCTGGGAGTTGTTTTCGATACATCTCTCTCTTTCAAGAGTCACGTCCCAACTATCACTCTAAATGCCTCTAAATTATTAGGAATTATTAATACTAACTCCAAAGAGTTGTCGTTAAACTCATATAAAACTCTATACTGTACTCTGGTTAGACCAAATTTAGAATACACTTCACAAATCTGGTGGCCTTATCAAGGTTATCTAATTAACAAACTTGAGTCAGTTGAGAAACGCTTTTTAAGAACCTTAGCTTATAGATCTGGCCTTGTCAATCGTACCTCTCAAGATCTCACAGCACTGAGATGCTTCTATAATATTCGGCCCCTACACATTAGAAGTTGCGTTACGGACTTGTGCGCACACTACAAAATTGTATCCAGTCAATTTGATTGCCCCTTTCTGTTGACACAACTTAATTTATGGTTTCAGCCGCATGGTGCTGTTACTAGACAGATGAAACTGTTCAGATTGAACTTTCATGATTCTGTTTACGCCTACAGTAGCCCACTTCCTAGATTTATGCGATTTGCTAATCAATTGCAAAGTTTTCCTGATTTTGATCTCTTTGCATCAAACATTTCAAAGTTTAAAAAACACCTACTGCGCATTAACCTCAAATGTGTGCTAGGGTAGGGGTTTATCGATTTTGACGTTTTCTACCAACTTGTAGCGTTTTTATGATACTTTTTTTTTTAACTTGGTCGATGGGCAGATAACCATCACGTGTATAATTTTTGCGATATTTTTAATTTTGTGTGTACATATGTACACGTTTTAAATTTAAGGTAGTTTTAGATTATATTTAAGTTTGTACAATGTTACAAATTAGAGATGTTCCGTTTTTTTTTAACATAAATAAATACAACACATTAAAATCAAAGTTAAAATCAAAAACAATATTGTTACAGTTATAGAATAAATACAACACATTAAAATTAGGTTTAAAATCAGTAACACTATTGTTAAAATTAAGACACGGACAATAACGATCGGACAATATATCGCTTTCACATTTTAGTGGGTAAATAGATGGTTACTGCACATGTATTCTGGTCAAGGCGATAAAAAGTCAGAGATTTTGTAGTAACATTTTTCGGTTAGAAATTGTTTTAGTTTTGGTTTAAAGTGAACAATAGTTTTACATTTTTTATGTCATTTGGTAGTTTGTTATATATTAATATACACATGTACTTATTAACTTATTAATTGGTGGACACATGGGCGCGTGTGCCACAGGTTGGATTATGGGATAGGGCCCACCCACCCCCGGTTCCACTTTTATTTCAACTACAAAATCACGTTCCTTATTATTTCTAAACTTTACAACACTCGAATAAATTGTTAAAGAAATTTCTTAAACCAGAGTTTTTCAATTTAAAATAATGTTGATTTGAGGATTGATCCTACAATCCAATCCGCTAAGTAGTGGGTGGGCCCTATCCTACAATCCAATCCGTTGCTCACGTGTCCAGGTTTTTGCTAATAAATAAGTTAAAAAGACAGTGAAGAGCTTATTTTGTTTATTAACTTATTAATTGGTGGACACATGGGTGCATGTGCCACAGGTTGGATTGTGGGATAGGGGCCCACCCACCACCCCCGGTTCCACTTTTATTTCAACTACAAAATCACGTTTCTTATTATCTCTAAACTTTACAACTCTCGAATAAATTGTTGAAGAAATTTCTTCAATCAAACAGAGTTTTGTAGTTTAAAATAATGTTGATTCGATGGGTGGCGGGTGGATCCTATACTACAATCCAATCTGTTGCTCACGCATCCTGATTTTTATTAATAAATAAGTTAAACAAGTAAGAAAGACAGTGAAGAGTTTTTTTTATTAACTTATTAATTGGTGGACACATGGGCGCTTGTGCCACAGGTTGGATTGTGGGACCCACCACCCCCGGTTCCACTTTTATTTCAAGTGCAAAATCACGTTCCCTATTATTTCTAAACTTTACACCTCTTGTACAATCCAATCCGTTGCTCACATGTCCAGATTTTTAGCAATAAATAATACTCCTATTAAACAAGTAAGAAAGACAATGAAGACCTTTTTTTTTATTAACTTATTAATTGGTGGAAAAAAGGGCACATGGGCAACATGTTGGATTCTGGGATAGTAGTTTAGACTTTGGATTTATCCAAAAATTTCTTTTTTTATATTAATTTATTTCTGTACCAATTAAATTGCAAATCTACGTCCAACTAATTTCTGATACTGATTCCCACTTCAATAATCACCAGAGGTGCGTCACAATATATAAAGAAGAATTGTAACATTATTGTTTCAAACAGAATAAAATGATTTTTTTTCAATATCCGGCGTGGCACTAGCCAGGGAAGTAGTTGTTTCAATAAGTTATTTGTTTATAGTCTTAGTAAGACTTAATTTTGTTTTGCAGAGTTACGAACTTACAGGCTATATTTCGTTTTATTAAATTTAAACAAGTGAGGTTGCCTCAAATTTATTTATGTTTTTTTTTTTAATTTCAGGTCGACGACTTGCTGAAAGTGAAGGGCATAAACATGTTGCGTTTTAGCAACATGTGCCATTACCTTACGGTCGAGAGCGACGACATAAATTCCAACTTGACTCGTACGGCAAGTGCGTCGGAAGTTTTATCCAACGGATTCATAACCGCACATTCTTTACCCAACGGGACTAGTACACCAATTAGACATAGGTACGTTAATAATGACACTACTCAATCGTTGTAATCTGATTAATTTAAATTTCTGTGTTTCTCACATTAAGAATGCATTCTTCAATCAAGTAAGTGTTAAAAAATTCGCCGACACGCATACACACAAATTATTCAAAAAGTCATAATAATAATAGCTAAATGTTTAATAATAATTTTTGTTATGTAGGAAGCTTCTACTTTGTTATACACGCTTTTATATGTAATAAAACACATTAAAAAAATAAATTTAATTAAAGCTTCTGCAACAAGTGAGGTTGCCTCAAATTTATTTATGTAATAAAACACTTTTTATTTTAAATTTAATAAAGATGAAATATATCAAAACTAAAAGTCTATGGCAAGCTGAGTTGTCAAAACAGCAGTCAAACAAATAAATCAAAGTGTTATACAAAGTAAAAAGTAAATATAGACGAAATATAGCCTGAATATGTTAATATTCAGTTAAATCTTACGGTTGAATATTCACATATACAGGCTATATTTCGTCTTTATGAAATTTATTTTATGCTTCTGCAACAAGTGACGTTGTCTCTAATTTACTTTTTACTTTGTATAACACTTTGATTTATTTGTTTGACTGCAGTTTCGACGACTCGGCTTGCCATAGACTTTTAGTTTTGATAATGGCAAGCCAAGTTGCCGAAACTGCAGTCAAACGAATAAATCAAAGTATTATACTAACAAAGTAAAAAGTGTTTTATTCCATAATAATCTATTAATTAATAATTTTTACTAGCTGAGCTTTCAATGTCTCCAAAAAATATGCAACATCCAACACCTAAGAATTTCATAAAAAATTACATTTAGTAGAAACAGTGCTTTTATATATGTCATCATTTTTCATTCAGGTCGCGATTCATGTCCCTCGATTTAGTTTTTCCTTTAATTTGTAACAATTCTGCTTTTTTAGGAACAAAAATGTATTTTCGAGGTTATATCATTGTATTACAACACTACACTAATTTTGTTCTATTTTAATTAACAGGGTAGTTTATTACTAAAACAGGGTAGTTTATTACTAATGACTCCTTCATTAAATAAACAATAAACGAAAATTGCTCTGCAGCACTTCTCTAAAGTAAACCACAAAAATGTATGCTAGAGGTTATGTCGTTGTATTAGAACACTAATTTTGTTCTATTTTAATTATCCGAGTAATTTATTATTAAACCGTGGACTCCTAATAAATAATAAACTAAAATTGCTGTGAACCGCTTCTCTAAAGTAATCCACGAAAATATATTTTCGAAGTTATGTCGTCTTGGCTACTAATTTTGTTCTATTTTAATTAACAGAGTACATAATTTATTATTAAATTTTTCTGTAGAGTAGACCACAACACTAATAAATTACAATTCACACACGTGCTGCCCGGCTTAAGCTTAAATGCGCACGATTCGATTCAGTTTCATTAATTAATCGGACCACGAATATTTCAGGAAAACCTCGAGCGCACCAGTAAAACTACACGTAGCGAATGGACTTCCTTCTCCGTCCTCGTTGGGCGACATTTTCGAGTTACTTTCGGCTTACTCCTACAGGCCCATCCTGGAAGAGGATTTCAAGTACAAAAGGAATAACAGGGACGCCTTTCGAATAGCAACGTGGAACCTGCACGAATTCACCTGCGAAAAGGCACAAAATTTAGGAGTCAAGGAGATTATTTGTAGGACCATTCTTGAAAATAGGTAAATACAGGACGTTAAAAATTGGAATTTTCTGCAGGCCTAATGAAATTAAAATTTGACAGCCATGTTTCTAATAACTCATTGTTTGTTGTCATGGTAACAATATTTTTTATCTAGGTGAAAATAGAAATAAGATTTAATAATAGCTATTATTACAACTAGGGAAATATGAATAGTATATTCAACCCGAGGTTGGATAGTTACATCCGAGGGCGAAGCCCGAGGGATGTATAGACAACCAAGGGAAATGTATTCATATTTCCCGTGTTATAATCAATAGTTTTTTTCTGATTGAAAGAATATTGTTCTGTAAATGGGAAAATATTGGATTGTAAATTTTTGAATTTATCGGATTGGTAACGTTGCTAAGGGCTTTGTTTGTAAATATCATAGTTGACTGGTTTGATTTTTGCATTGTTTCATAAATTGGTGAAATGTCAAACTATGTGTAAACGCAAGTGACGAAAGACTGTGAATGTTTGGTTCCGGTAAAATCCAAAGCTGTAAAATCCATAAAGGATACCTTCCTAAGAAATCAGAGGTGTTGTCCCGAGTGCAATTAAAACAATTCTTGAGAGAAGCTTCTAATGACATTTTTGTGATGTTTATATTTTCCTAGGGAAATATGAGCACTTCATATTTCCCTAGGGAAATATAAGTGTTTTATGACGTATCGTAACTAAGGCAATATCACTCAATACAGTTTCAATCAGAAAAAAATGTTTTAGGGTGTGCAAACGTTCTGTTTTGAACGTGATTGTCCCATTGCCTCGAGATGTTTTTTCTTATTAATTTATTATTATTATTGTTATTAAATTATTATTTTTAGGTGGTCCATTATTTGTCTACAAGATATTATAGAAAAAGAAGCTTTACAATTAATATGCAATGAATTAAACTCACCCAGATTACGCAAAGTGTCCGAGTTCGGATCAAACAGCCACGAGTGGCACTTCAAAGTCCTCGACCCACATTTAGCTTTCATTTACGACGGGCACAGTGGAGGTGATATAATTACAATTCCACCGGCGCTTTCACTTACGCAACGTCTCTTTTTTAGGAATCGGCATCAAGTTACTGTCGGTGCTGAAGCAAATAGAAAGCGAAGACTACAGGGCCGTGCTCGTCGATTTTAGCGTGGGTCTACTTAGTATTAAGGTTTTAAATATCGACTTCTCGCACCGGATGACGCTGAGCGTTATCGAGGACGAAGTGAAAAAGTTGTCCGAGCAGCACGAGGACTTAATTATAGTCGGCGATTTCACGAACGTGTCCAATCAATCGTGCCGGGAGATCGGGACCATGGAAATGATCTTGCCTTTGCACACGAACACGGGTTACCAGAACATCAAGTGCAGTCATTCCGATAACATGGCGATTTCCAGGAGCGTTAAGGGTTTGCTGACGGGCTCGTGGAGCATAGTTAGGCAGGGTCTGACGCACCTCGCCATACCGAACGGGTGGAGCTGGGGGGGGCCCGTTTCGCCGCACTGTCCGCTCTGGACTGAATTATACGTAACAAATCCAGTACAAAATGGTTTTTGATATATGTCTTTCAATTGTTTCTTATACATAATTTATTTTCTAGTATTATATTTTTTGATCGTCTGCAGTTTTATGCCTAGCTGGTATAGGCAACTAGAGATATTTATTGAGATGTTGGTTTGTAAATTTTAATGTCTGATATATTATAAATTTTATATGATGAAAGGAAGAGCCGAACAAAGTGTTGTTAGAAAGAGGACGACAATCGTAATTAGATTTGCAATTGTGATATAGTTATAAATGGTGTACAGAGTAATTTAAAAGATATCAATTGGCCAGAAGTATGTAATTTGTATATTTTGTTATCAGATTATGGAGTTTTAAAATTATGAATAAATAATTTTATCAACTGTTTATCAACTTTTTGTATTTTGAATCGTTGGGACTATAACTACTTATCGGATAGTGTATGATTTTAATTTGGACTGCACAGAAGATGTAAGTTCATGTTAAAGTGTATCCCAGGTTAAGATAATTAAAATGCCCTTCAAATAAATATGAAAATATCATAACGAAGGCAGCTGTAAGCCTTGTATCGAAAAAACCTACACGACGCAAAAATAGGGTTGTCATTTTACACATTCCATCATTAGTGCTGTGGTGATTTAATTAATTGCTGCTCTGCAGTCTGTGATGATGTGTATAGTTTTACCTTTGATATTTCTATCAGCGATTTCTCTTGCTGCATGTAGTATACCTACGAGTTCCACCTTAATCGGGGTACTCATTGATACACCAAGTGCAGTACTCTTTTTCAGGGATAGCTTTTTGCAGTATATGCCAACTCCGGCCCCCGCTTTCATTAACGATCCATCTGTATATATATGAATGTTAGCCTGTTTGCTGCCTTTGCCTGAATCTACGTGCTTCAGGTTTACTCGTGAAATGTTCGCAGGCATCGTTATAACATTTAAAATGACGAATCAGTGATTTTAGAATTAATAAAAATTATCTTCTTTCGTCCCGATATAAATACCCACGCCAAATCCCAATATAAATACCCACACACCCAATCCCAATGTAGATACCCACACACCCAATCCCAATGTAGATACCCACGCCAAATCCCAATATAAATTCCGACGTCAAATCCCAATATAGGTACCCACAGCAAATCTTGCTATCTTCTTTTTCAAACATCAACACCTAACGCAGATGCGCTAGGTAGTGGCAGACACAGAACAATTACCTGGCAGATAACCGCGCAGTGGACGCCCAAAAAACAAATAAAACTCCGATGCTAAAATTTAACTTAATTACAATTTTAGATCGGTTTGAATTGCAAACACAGTTTAGATTTTACTGTATCTTAAATTTTGTAAATTCAAACAAATTTAAGTAATTTCTTCAATAGTGCGCCATCTGTCAGACAAGAGCTGAACTACCAAGTGATGATTGCGATTAGCACCAAAACCCTCGAACTTTATACCTATAATCAAAATGTAATAATCCGGCAATGCGCTATACTTGAAATGATAAATTATTTTATGCTGAAACGAATTACGTATAAAATAGCTAAGGAAACTAAGCGGTTTTCCAGTAATTTGCAAATGAAAATTTAGTATGAGCACCTGTCGGTAATTAAGTTCACTGTAAACCTTGCAATTGAAATCAAAAGCATTCCGCTATATAATAGAAGCTTAAATGCATTAAATAATATTTAAAATGATTGAATAACCATTATCAAAGCTTCTAAAATATTGCGAAATGCCTCAAAATTAAATTGTAAAATTTACAGTGAACTGAATTGCCGGCTGCATTTTTATTTGCAAATTACTGAAAAACCGCGTAGTTTCCTTAGCTATTTTATACATTAGTCGATTCAGAAAAAATACTTAATCATTTAATGTATAGCTCATTACTGAATTTTTATATTTTGACTATATGTATAAAATGAATAGTTAAATCACTTAGTAGTTCAGCCTTCGTCCGATAGATGGCGCAGTCGCGGCAGGATTTATTTAAATTAGTTTAAATTTTCAAATGCCCAAAACTACAAATGATTTGACTATTTTAATTATTGAAACGTTTAGTTACCGACAAATTTGCAGTTTTTAAATTTGAATACTTACATCTGTTGCTGTTGAAATCGGAAATTATTACGCCTTATCGCAGGCAACCCAATGTACGCATAACATGATTTAATTTCATTTTAAAAACTTTGGACTTTACGCATACAGTGTAATAATGCCAACATATTCCACGGTTATTATTCAACATGTAGGGAACATAAATGTACGTACATGTGCTGTTAAAATCGGAAGTTAATAGTGCAATAAACGCCTAATGGCAGGCAACCTAATGTACGCGTAACTGGTTTAGTAGTTCAGCGTTCGTCCGATAGATGACGCCGTCGCGGCAGGATTTATTTAAATTAGTTGAATTTTCGAATGCCCAAAACTACAAATGATTTTACTATTTTAATCATTGGAACGTTTAGTTACCGACAAATTTGCATGTTCTTTTATTTGAAGACTTACATCTGTTGCTGTTGAAATCGGAAATTATTACTCAGGCAACCCAATGTACGCGTAACTTGATTTAATTTCATTTTAAACACTTTTGACTTAAAGCATACAGTTTAATAGAGCTAATATATTCCACGGTTATTATTCAATATGTGGGGAACATAAATATACTTATATGTGCTGTTGAAATAGGAAATGAATGGGTTGCCATAAATGCCTAATCGCAGGCAACCCAATATACGCGCAACTAGATTACTAGTTCAGCGTTCGTCCGATAGATGACGCAGTCGCCGCAGGATTTATTTAAATCAGTTTAAATTTTCAAATGCCCAAAACTACGAATGATTTGACTATTTTAATTATTGGAACATTTAGTTACCGACAAATTTGCAGTTTTTAAATTTGAATACTTACATCTGTTGTTGTTAAAATCGGAAACTAATACGCTTAATCGCAGGCAACCCAGTGTACGCGTAACTAGATTTAATTTCATTTTAAAATCTTTTCACTTTACGCATACAGTTTAATAGAGCTAACATAATCCACGGTTATTATTCAATATGTAGGGAACATAAACGTACTTACATATGCTGTTGAAATCAGAAATTAATAGGTTGCCATAAATGCCTAAACGCAGACAACCTAACTAAATTTAATTTAATATTAAAAACTTTTGACTTTAAGCATACAGTTAAATAGAGCTAATATAGTCCACGGTTATTATTAAATATGTGGGGAACATAAATATACTTACATGTGCTGTTGAAATCGGAAATGAACGTCTAATTGCAGGCAATCCAAAATACGTGTAACATGATTTCATTACATGTAAAACACTTTTGATTTTACCCATACAGCTAAATAGAGCTAATATTCCACGGTTAATATTCAATATGTAGGGAAAATATACTTACATGTACTGTTGAAATCGGAAATTAATAGGTTGCCATAAACGCCTGACTGCAGGCAACCCAATGTACGCGCAACTAGATTAATTTCATCATGGTGATGGTTGTGACCGTTACTACGTGGTAATTCATTATAAATTATAGACTTAGCAATAATCCCTTCGTTAATCTGTTGAACGAGCAGACCGATCTAATGTACTCACCGCTTTTCAAAATTCTTTAATCTCTTAATTATGTTTTTGCACCTGTTCACTGTAAACCATTTTGTTACCCTCACCCTATTTTCGTACCGATATAAATGTAACGCCTTCCATTAATTGTTTCACTTGATAATGACAGTAAAACGTCGAAACTTAAGTCGTGATATGTATGTATATGAAATATTTGTACATACATCAAATAAATTGTGGTAAAAAACATAGTAAGTGTTTTATTCAGTGATTTTTTAGATTAATTTCAATATTAAAAACTTTTGACTTTAAGCATACAGTTTAATTGAGCTAATATATTCCATGGTTGTTATTCAATCATACCAAAAATTCCACAACACTGACAATTTGGGACTTTCTTTTAATAAAAAAAAAAACGAAAGTATTCCTGAATGTGTATACTTTAGATCCAGATCCGATATTTCAAAGTTTCCCTTAAATAAAAAATACAAAAATTACCTGTTTTCCGGCTCCTAAATGTATAACTTCCCTTAACGTAAACTTTAAATACATTTAATTTCATGTACATAAATGTTACACAAATATTTGTTTCAATATTTTTCTTGTATCGTATGCAACCTCATATAACCCAACTGTTATACAGACGCGGATCTTGAAAGTAAACTATAGATGTGCTGACGTTTAAATCTATAAAATGCAATGTACAAACAAATATTTGAACTGTAGAATCAAATACGTTGTTGTTATTATTCATGTCAAGATTTTTCAAAATTAAATTTGTTCTTGGACAGTATGAGAGGTCCAGTTTGAAGAAATTTTGGCACCCCTCCAATTCCAATTCCAGCAGTAATTATTATTATTATTTACTTCATCTTTTAAAATCACCAATGAATAAATATAATTGTACAGCACAATTGTTTGATTTAATAAAAAGGGAAGTTGTAGGCAGCTGCAGACTGCAGTGACATCTAAATTGAAACAAAATTTATACACTTCAATGACTACGGAATAACTTGGTTTGATTTTCAATTTCAGAAATTAATTGTACTTCACATATTATCCGATTTTAAGGACATGTTTTCATGCTCCTCTCTCTTTCTTTAAGTCTAATAATTTGATTATCAGTTGAGGTTGCTCCATAAATGATGACACTGGTTTTCGGTAAAAACCTGTTGAATAACAACACGTCACTTGTAAGGTTTTGGTTTATAATTTATTGTAAATGTAAAAAATTATCAGCATGGCTTTATAAAAAAAAACTGAAAGACTTGGGCCCAGTTTTACATGTACAAATTGATTCCATCTTTTATTCCATGCATGTAAATCCAGCCCTTGGTAAAATAAAATATACTGTTAAAACTCATGCCGCAACATGAAAAATCTCTCATTAATAATTTACAATCCACACTATGTTTTCTCCAACAAGGCACATCGCTTAAGACTATCATAGCATACACTTTCAAAAGTAAAAAGAGACACGATTTTCAACGCACATTTTGCCTATTAATAATACCATCCGTTATTCCATCATTTACTTAATCAGCTTCATTTTTGTAGGTAACCATGGTGTTGACTTTGTGAATGTTGGTGCTGAACGTGCGCATTTTCACGCACTGGGCGTTTCTTATGTGCGCTGGCTCCGTGTCGGCCCATTCTTCGGGCAAGTTGATGTCGTCCTTAGTGTAAATTTGGATGTCGAAGCTGCACAGGCAGTCGAGGAGAGGCAGGTACGTTATGGAGGACGTGATCTGTTTCAAGACGTCGCGGATTTCGTTCCTGATTTGCTTCAGAGGTTTGTCGGACGTCTGCGTGCCCTCGGGATCATCGGCGCCCTCGTACTCCACGTTGAAATCCCACCGCTCCACCACTTCGAGGGTTTTGATGTTTGTTATCACCAGGGCCACCTTCTCGACGTTTCTCTTCACCAGCCATTCTGGAATAATTGTGAAGTGTAAAATTTGCAGTTAACTAAATTAGTTTTTTTAATATTTTAATTAACTATAGCAAGTAGTAGTAGTATAAACAATTTAGTTATTTACTGAAAATTATACAATATGTGCAATTTTAAACAAAAAAATAAAGCTATATAAATATACCGTGAGATCAAAAATAGTTGGCAGCACATTTTTTAAAAATAGGGATAATAATTAAAGTAATATTATGTTGGCTGTCTGGAATTCTCGGGTGCTGTGCATTTTGTTTATTTTGACACCTTGTGGTTTTATGAGGTTTTAAAAATGTTTTGTGTTTATATCTGCCCATTTTGCCAAATTACAAATTACAACAAAAAGTGCATGTTGTCCGTGTTGTTGAACCTAAAAAAGTTGACATCCATGCCTAGAATCTTACCGCGTTCTTGAGTATGACGTTTCGTAAGTACTACTTTTTGTGGTGAGAGTTGTTCGGCAACCTAATAGGATTTCTACCACTCAAGATGTCAAAAAAGTCTAATCCGTGAGTTGATGGAGTATATTTATGTGAGAACACAAATAAACAAATTAAACAATTTTTGTTTAATTGGATGTCTGTAAAATACGTTCAATCTGTTACCTTTTAATTGATTCAACGTGGTACTTAAGAATTCTTTTATCTTGTTGTCCTGAGACATTAAAATTGTTAAGCCATAATTTTCCACAGGCCGGAAATCCTCTGGCGGGTAAATGCCTCTTTGAAACAGGATTGAGTGAACACCGAATTCTGAAAAAAAAAAAAAGAACTATTTATATGCTCAATACGTCCTCTCCACCTCATTCTTAGCATATATGAGATCGACAACTACACCGAAGACTACATCAAGGTGATGGATCACCTTTGCATTCGCAGTACATGTTCGTTGTAGAACAGTTTGTGCTGTGATTAAATTTGGACCATTTTTACTATTCATATATATCTTTATTACAGACATATACATAGAATTACAAATACATTACAGACTATTATAGAACGTGTTAGTTTGGGCCCTTTCACTATTTAAATATTGGAATTTGAATTTTTATAATTTTAAGCATAACCTAAAAATAAACAACACCGATATTTACCTAAATATTCGGACACAATTTCCGACGACCCCTTCAATGTGATCGTGGACTTATTTTTCTGTGCAACCCCAGCCATAATCGCAATTGAAAAATTAGCTCTACAACAAAACTTGATGAAGTTACAGGACGACCGTTACACCACCGGCCTTTCAAATCCGGCCGAAGCAATTCCGCCAACCGAACGGCGCCAATTCACGAATTTTCTAGAAAAGCCTTTCATGGAAAATGCTAGAAACTTCTACAAATCTGCATTTTCCAGACAAATAGAAAAACTACGCAAACCTTGACGTTATTTCTAGAATTCGTGAATTATTTATATATTATCTGTGTCAGCATAAAAATAACCTAGAAAAAGGGTGCAATTATAGTTTTTTATGAATGAAACTAATGGATTATTCGTTGGAAAATGGGTTTTTCTGTATGGAAAATTCGGGTATCGAACTCCGTTGTGGTTATGCGTAGGTTTAAACAACATGACACGAGTAATTCCGCAGTGTCCTTGAATAGAATGCAAAACGCATTTTCGCCAATAAAACGTTAATTCAATCAAATCTTAACATTAAATACTAATTTATTGATTTATTATACACCCTTTAATACACAGATAGGTTTCTATATTTAAAAAATACAGCTTGAAAATACGAATAACCATTAAAACTATTATTGATTATTTTCCTTGCAAATACCCTACGATTATGTTAATTCGCAACTGGATAACACCCACTTTTGTAAATATTGTAAATTTTAATAATCACCACCCCTATCATTATAATTCTAATTTAACAATAGAAAAATTGATGATATTTTTGATTACGAGCATTGATCCTAACCGATTTCGTGCCTCATACCACGAGGGAGCCCTAAAAACCAATTACCGGCAGCAATCATTACCGGGGGTTGTTTATTTCGATCGATAATTCGAGTTTTTTCGGCGGCCACGTGACGCCGCATTCGAATTTCGCGCCCGATCCGCCGGAAACGCGGCGACGACCTCTCCGTCTAAACGCTGCATCGGCGCTTGTTATTCCTTCTGGAACATTCTAGAAAATTCTAGAACGAAGTCGGCTATAAAAGCAACCGACTGTCGCGCAGGAAATCAATTTCAAAGTAACAAGCGAGCGGTCGAGACGCTGCAGGGACGAGAGGAAGAGACCAGTGATTTACTTATTTCTGTGCCAGTGCGAAGCGTTCATAATTCAAGTAAGTGTTTTACCGTTTTCCAATGCAATTCACGAATTTTGGTATTTTTTTGATAATTTGTCGAGCACGTTTCCCGCGTACCGGTGGCGAAGCCGTTGACCGGTTTTTTTAAAATGCTAAATATCGTAATGATTCATCGATTTTTCTCTGCATTTCATGATTCATGTAATGCACAAAATGGGGTTGGTTCATGATGCATCATTTTGTATTCTTCAGTCATTTTTTCTTGTTAAACAAAATCTGTGCATCATAGTACAGTTGATTTTGCCCTAGTAGTTTCGTTTTGGGTCCATTATTGTGGTTCGGTGATTATTCTGGAGTGTTCCGGAACATTGCATGTCATCACTATAAGCTTGTGGTTCGGTGATTATTCTGGAGTGTTCCGGAACATTGCATGTCATCACTATAAGCTGACACCTCGCCTAGAATTTATGATTAATTGAACGATTGTAATCTACAACTGAATTAACCCATTATAGGCTTTAGTGACAATTACCGTCAATATTACTTACTTTAGAGAAGTTATTTGTGATAAAAAACGTTTTGTTTTAATGGTATAACCATGATTCTATTTGGTTTTATGATTTTGGGTTTTCGAAGATATTTGAAATTTACTTACGTCATGGGTAGTAACGGGTTAAGAGCAAATTTTTTGGTGTTTTTTTAACAATAATTCAAGCTATTAACAGATTCTGCGCCATTTACTGACAGATCGGTGTCTGCTTATACATTCTAACTTTACCGTTTTTTCCGGGTCGGGCGGTTACTTATTTATACATTCTTATATGCTTTGGCCCTGCAGAACATGATCCTATAACAAGGGATTTGATTAAGTGGTGAGAGTGAAAAATGCATTGGCGCTGAATCCGTTGACCCTTTCGCTGCGGCATCTGAGTTTCCGATGCTTATTGGTGATTGGAATTGGTGTAGTTTACACTGGATCCATTAAAAAGAGCTACCAGTGAAACAAATTCATTTCTACATGCCGTGTAATTTCCTGTGTTACTTGAAACGTAGAATGTCAAACAGTGCGGAAATCGTGGACGAATAAAACAATCATTCCTTGTTAGCCTTATAGCAAAATATATATATCACCCGATGAAACATTTTAACAAGGTAAATATTAATAGACAAAATCACTATGTTTTACTATTTATATTAATAGAATAAATATTATACAACTTGCCTAACTAACATTCCCGAAAGGAGAATGCACAAAACTTGTACAAGTGTAATGTTAAATTAATACGTATCATAAAACAAGTAAAACCAAGTGTTTTTGATTACCAATATTTAACTTATTGTGTAGTACGAAATAATATATACGCACACTACACGTAACGGTTGTGTGCATGTGTTGATGTTGGTTCGCGCCGCTAATTATAGATGGCGCTTATCTATTCCAATTTTCAACATGCCTTTGTCGCTTCCAGTTGTTATTCCATGATTAAAGAGTAGAGGAACTGCGGTTCCTTTTGTCCGAACTTATTCCTGAGCGTTTTTTTGCTAAGAACCGGTTCCTGAACTGTCTGCCCATCTCTAGTTCCTGGAGTAAAATGGATATTTTCGATTCGTACATGCTCAAAATCACACAACTTCAAACAAAATGTAATCACATTTGTCAGTCGAATTCATGTAAGGTAATGAACACAACAGCTTCTATAATTCTTCACTGAACGGACCAATCGAATGCGCTTAGTAAAGTGATCATGGGTTGTTTACTCCGCTAACAGACGATGAATTATTTATTTATATCGATATGCTAGTCTTCCTGTAGTTACTCTTAGGTTTGAAGCTATTTTAGTGGTTGATGGTCAAGTACAGGCTGGACTTTATAGGATAGCGAGAAGCGGCGCAGCTTGAATATCTCCGAATGCGCTGGCTCTGCTTACCACCGTTCGGCAGATTTAAAAGTTTTTTCTCTGTGCATACCAGGGAAACGTAGGGAATATTTTTTTTAGTCATTATGTTATATGGAAATTATTTATAATGAAGGAAATATAAAATTGATTTGCCATTTTAAGCACAAATGTATGGTATACTTACCATGTAAATAGTTATAATGGTTTGCCGCCAGTAAGGATTTTTAAATTTAGCGGCATGTATAGTCCATCCGTTGAGAGCTGACGGTGACTCATGCATTTTCGTACTAAGAATTGCTTTGCATTTTATATCTATCTTTTTCTATCATGTACGAAACAGTATGAAATTAAATACGAAACGTGTGTCTGCGTGTTAAAGAATAGGGCAGCGTAAACGTAGGTCCAAGCTCACGGATGACTCTTACATCGCATTGGCACGCTTCATATAAACACACAAAACACGCGAGCGCTACGTCAAATAACATAACCGTAAAAAGTTTGTTTGTATTGCGCTTTAGGTTTCATTTCAATCGAGTTAATACCTAATTAATTCATCATGCTCAGAAATAAATCGCTAAAAAGTCAGTCTCAACACGTGTTGATTAACGTGTTTAATTATTTTGAACGCAAATCGTCAAATGATAAACTGGTCTGAAAATATATAAGGTGGTATACAGGCAGCTCTCAGCGGCCCGACTATAGCTATGGTTCATGTTACTCCTTCAACATATCCTCGAAATTTGTTTAGAGTTGAAACGACTGCAAGTTTCATGTTCAGTGGTCGAATAGTCTGTTGGGCTGGACTCTATGGGTTGCTTGCTTTTTTTTTGCTTTATGCATTTCTTCTTTCCATGTTTCGCATTCCTCCCTTATTTGTTGCGTGATCATTTGGATAATGTCTCTGCAGTTCCATAGTGTTGCCAAATTGTTTTTTCTTTTTAGGGGTATAATTTAGGTGAAAGAGCGCTAGATGGCGGTAGCAATTATTATCAAATATTATCAAAGCGGTAGATTGAATAAACAAGTGGTAATAATGATTTAGAAGCGTCGCAGACATTGGGTAAAACATATAAACCTGATAATTGTAATGCCTGGAATAAGTCCAGTGTCTTAGAAAATAAGAGGAATGTATTAACATAAAATATGACAAAAAAAAATCATTACTAATACATATTTTTGGTAACTAGGTGACATAAATCATTGTTGCTTTAAAGCATGTAGCACGAGTCAGTTATGAGACGTTCGTCTATAATCGTATCAGTATTTAATTTATTTGTCTGTTTTCTTTTGACAAATTTATTGCTAAAGCACCAGAATATGGCAAAACTAATAAAGCAAAGTTACTAAGTTACAAGTATTACTAAACATTAGAGCCTGATCATAATTAATGATATTGCACTCCAAAATTCAAAAACATTTTCGGTTTCAGAAGATACATCACCACTTATTGTCTAAAATTTCAATTACATTATTGTCTATTATCATTTTAATGTAAATTTAGCAATGCTGTTTGAATTCCTTTTATCCATAAATTATGGAATTTAAAAAAATCATTACTTTAATAAATTATCTTTTAATGGAATACTTTGCAGAATTTGGCGACACTTTCAGCATAAAAAGGCGACCACTACTTCTTGCCTTCTTCGGCACATATTCAGGAGAGTTGTAATTTTTAACTTTTCTTAGGTGCGAACTACATGTTTATGATTTACAGAATTTTTTGGTTGCAAAATTATCAATTTAGTGTTGCGGAAATTTCAAGTTAACACGTTGAGTGCCGCATGGTGCTAACATGGTCTCACGCACTTTTTGGACATATACGCCACGTGAGACATACGTGGTCTCACACGAAATGAAAATTATGTTTTCGTTTATTAATGTCGTATGTTGAAAACATTTATTCGTCAATTATTGCGATTAAAAAATAACAGCCTCCTAAGATTTTTTTTAATACATTGCGGCACTCATCGTGTTTAAAGAAAAAGAATTAAAAACAACTGCCACAAACTTCAAACTTTCAAAATTGACTTATGATTGATTGAACTTTATAATTCTATACAAATTTTTAATAATCCTTTCTCAATATTTCAAAATAATTATATTCGATTACGCCATGTCATATTTTCAGTTTGCACATTTTTTAAGTTGTTAAAAAAAATTAAAAACAACTACCACAAAACTTCCACTTCACCCCGGTGCGTGAGACCGACGTCACCATTAAATTTGCGTCACCAATGGCGGGTTAAACTTACTATTTAGCACTGTCAGTGGCGAGTATGATTGGCCGCTGAATTTGTTAGAGAGAATGTTTGTGAGAGTGATGCATAATTTTTTGCCATTGGAGCTTTGTCAGTCACCTTTGACTGACACATAAAAAACCCGTAATTTCATCTAAAAAATGCACCAAAGTGAATTAAATAAGTATATTCTTACTCATTCTATAAAAGAAAACTTGAAAACAAAGAAAGCTTTTTTGACATTTTACAAAAAAACTTGTTGGGAGCCACTGTGTTAAATGATTTTTTTATTACATTTTTTTTAAATCTTTGTAATTTTCGTTTTTTCAGTTCAAATTTTAAGCGTTTCTTTCTTTTCACACAAGATATGGCATTTGTTTTTGTAGTGAATTATAAGTAGATTATGGGTTTATGGATCTTGAGATTCTAGAGAAAATTACACGGCTTTATTCATTTCTTATAATGTTTCAAACCGTCGAGTGCAGTTTTCTTTTTCTCTGTATTTTAGAAACGGCAAGTGAAAGGATCTTGCTACCCCCTCTTAAAAAAATTTGGAGGCGTCCCTGGAACATGTTTCAAGGTTAACCCATTTTTCGGGTCTTCGGGGAGAATGCCCCCTTAAGAGATTTAAAGACTACAACTTCGTCAGTCCGCCAGTGTAAAGATGTTAAAAAAAACACTGTTCAAAGCCATTCTAAGTCTAAATAGTGTACTAATGTTAAATTTTCTTGTTACAGAATGCCAGAGGAAGTACAAGATGTCGAAACTTTCGCCTTCCAGGCGGAAATCGCCCAGTTGATGAGCTTGATCATCAACACCTTCTACTCCAACAAAGAGATCTTCCTCAGGGAATTGATCTCCAACTCCTCAGATGCTTTGGACAAGATCCGTTATGAGTCTCTCACGAACCCCTCGAAGCTCGATTCCGGCAAGGAACTGTACATCAAGATCATCCCCAACAAGAGCGAGGGCACCTTGACCATCATTGACACCGGCATCGGAATGACCAAGGCCGATTTGGTAAACAACCTGGGTACCATCGCCAAGTCAGGAACGAAAGCCTTCATGGAGGCACTGCAGGCCGGCGCCGACATCTCCATGATTGGTCAGTTTGGTGTGGGTTTCTACTCTGCGTATCTCGTGGCCGATAAGGTGACCGTCGTTTCCAAGAACAACGACGACGAACAGTACCTTTGGGAATCGTCGGCCGGAGGCAGCTTCACGGTTCGTCTGGACCAGAGTGAGCCGCTCGGCCGCGGTACCAAGATCGTCTTGCACATCAAGGAGGATCAAACTGAATTTTTGGAGGAAAACAAAATTAAGGAGATCGTCAAGAAACACTCGCAATTCATCGGCTACCCCATTAAACTTCTCGTGGAGAAGGAGCGCGAGAAGGAGTTAAGTGATGATGAGGAGGAGGAAAAGAAGGAGGAGGAGACCGAGGATAAGGAGAAACCGAAGATTGAAGATGTAGGTGAGGATGAGGAGGAAGATAAGGAGAAGAAGGAAAAGAAGAAGAAGACCATTAAGGAGAAGTACACTGAGGATGAAGAGTTAAACAAGACCAAACCAATCTGGACACGCAATGCCGATGATATCACCCAGGAGGAGTACGGTGAGTTCTACAAATCCCTCACCAACGACTGGGAGGATCATCTAGCCGTGAAGCACTTCAGTGTTGAGGGTCAACTCGAATTCAGAGCTCTTCTCTTCGTGCCAAGGAGGGTTCCATTCGACCTTTTCGAAAATAAGAAGCGCAAGAACAACATCAAGCTCTACGTGCGCCGTGTGTTCATCATGGATAATTGTGAGGAACTAATTCCAGAATACCTAAATTTCATGAAGGGAGTCGTTGACAGTGAGGATCTTCCATTAAACATTTCCCGTGAGATGTTGCAACAGAATAAGATCTTGAAAGTAATCCGTAAGAACTTGGTCAAGAAATGCATGGAGCTTTTCGATGAACTGGCCGAGGACAAGGATGGTTACAAGAAATTCTACGAGCAATTCTCCAAGAACATGAAGCTTGGTATCCATGAAGATTCCCAGAATAGATCCAAGTTGGCCGAATTACTCCGTTACCACACTTCCGCCAGTGGTGACGAAGCTTGCTCTCTCAAAGAATATGTCAGCCGAATGAAGCCTAACCAGAAGCACATTTACTACATCACTGGTGAAAGCAAGGAACAAGTCTCGAACTCCTCATTCGTTGAAACCGTTAAGAAGCGTGGTTATGAAGTTGTATACATGACCGAACCTATTGATGAATACGTAGTCCAGCAGATGAAAGAATACGATGGCAAGAATTTGGTGTCCGTTACCAAGGAAGGCCTCGAGCTGCCAGAAGACGAGGACGAGAAGAAGAAGCGTGAGGAAGACAAAGCCAAATTCGAAGGTCTCTGCAAAGTGATGAAGACCATCCTGGACAGCAAAGTTGAGAAGGTGGTCGTTTCGAACCGTCTAGTTGAATCTCCTTGCTGCATCGTAACATCCCAGTACGGTTGGACTGCCAACATGGAGCGCATCATGAAGGCACAGGCCTTGCGTGATACATCCACCATGGGGTACATGGCCGCCAAAAAGCACCTGGAAGTCAACCCGGACCACTCGATCATCGAAAATCTGCGCCAGAAAGTTGAAATCGACAAGAATGATAAATCCGTGAAAGATCTGGTCATCCTTCTCTTCGAAACCGCACTTCTGAGCTCCGGATTCACTTTGGACGAGCCACAAGTACACGCTTCCCGCATTTACCGGATGATCAAGTTGGGTCTTGGCATCGACGAGGAAGACATGGTGATTGAGGATTTGCCGGCCGGCGATGCTCCGCCAGCAGAAGGCGATTCCGAGGATGCTTCACGCATGGAGGAGGTGGATTAAATTCAATACTTTTACACTACTAAACTACTTCTGATACGTTAGGACATGTGTTATAATATGTTCCTTCATTCCTTTTTTTATGTATATATTTTTTTGATACCAGTAACAAGTATTATTTTTGTAGGCTCGACTTATGTGCACTTGTCCTTTCAAGTAGGTAGAAAATCGGCTGTGTAATTATAAAACCAAATTACAAACTTGCGAATGTACTGATTTTGTTTTCAATAAAATAATTCGTTCATTAAGATCTCGAGTTTAATTTATTTATTTTATCCTATAATGTGTTAACATTGCCATAACTTCTTAGCAACGAGTAATGTTAAGGTACCTTTAACAACACTGGTGTTGTTAAGAAATTCTTAACAATAGTGTTGTTATATTATCTTAACGCAACTCGTTGCTATGGAGATATTGGCAAACGAACATGATTTCGCTTTTTGGCGGTTTACATTAAACATTTTTTTAAATAAAAAAAATTGAAATGGGATAAAATAAACCGTGTTACGACGCACGTAACGCTATGTCGCTCGTGCTTTCAAACTTTTCTCGTAATGTAAAAACCTTCAGAACGTTACTTGTATCGAAAATTACTATTGCCTGGTAGGTGCAGAGATAAAATGTTTTGGGGGCTTCGTGGTCTATTAACCCATTAACGCGGTTGAAATGGCACAAATTTTAGGGAGGTTTTTTAGAGAAGTTCATTTTTAATGGTTTATACAAATTATGTATTTGTGAGTTATGTGAAGTTGCGTAATTAAATAATTAAATACAGTTATATTCCTTACTTCACTCGTTTATTTATAACACTAATAACACATCGTGTTTGAAATGTACATTTAGTGTTATAAATAAACGAGTGAAGTATGGAATATAACTGTGTTTAATTATTTGTTAATACAAATATTCAAAAGAATTTAAGTAGCATAAATAAACATTTATTTTTGAACGACATTAACAAATTAACCATCCAATAACTTGGATGGAAAGTGTTTTACTAGGATTTGTTTCTCCGGCATTTGTGCTTTGACAATTTTTCAAACAACGCCGGATGCAGATGCACTAGGTAGTGGCAGATGATCACGTAGTAGACGTCCAAAAAACAAAACTTATGCTGAAATTTGATTTAATTTTTTTAGATCGGTTTGCATAGCAAGCATAATTTAGATTTTACTGTATTGTTCACAAAACATCTTAAATTTGAAAATTCGAACCAATTTCTTTCAATGCTGCACCATCTATCAGGCGGGGGCTGAACTACTAAATGATGATTGCGATCAGCGCCAAAACCCTCGAACTTTATACCTATTATCAAAATGTAAAGAGCCAGCAATGCGCTGTACTTCAGATGATAGATTATTTTATTCTGAATCGAATTATGTATAAAGTAGCTGAGGATATTAAGCGGTTTTCCTGTAATTTGTAAATGAAAATTTAGCACGAGCACCTGCCGGTAATTCAGTCTACTGTAAATCTAGCAAGTGAAATTTAAAGCATTTCGCCATATTTTCGAAGCTTTAATGCATTAAATAATATAAGAAATGACCGAATAATCATTATTAAAGCTTCGAAAATATTGCTAAAGGCTTCAAATTATAATTGTAATATTTACCGGGAACTGAATTACCGGCAGGTGCTCGTGCTAAATTTTAATTTGCAAATTACGGGAAAACCGCTTAATATCCTCAGCTATTCAATACAAAATTTGATTTAGAATAAATTAGTGCATCATTTGATGCACAGCGCATTAATGAATTTTTACATTTTGATTATAGGTATAAAGTTCAATGGTTTTGGCGCTAATCGCAATCATCACTTGGTAGTTCAGCTTTCGCCTGATAGATGGCGCAGTCATGGCTAAAATTTGTTTAAATTTTCAAATGCTTTGAACTACAAATAATATGACCATTATTTATATATATTTAGGTATAAGTTCGCAGTGGAATAAATACCTGCTGCTTGATGTAGTCAAAGAAAAAAAATACACGGAGTGAAGTCAAGGCTAGGGCTGTGCAAAATAATCGATCAATTGATTAATCAGTTCTTCGATTATTACTCGAAACTAATCAATGAATCGATCATTTGATTAATCGATTATTCGATAACTTTATAAAACGATCATTTGATTATTTAATTATGAATCTTTTACTTTTTAAATAGGAAACACTGACATTTCAGACTGGTAAAATATGCCTTTTTAGCATGTAATATATGCTATTTTTGACAGTTAACGTATGCCATTTTTAACAGGTAAAATATGCCAATTCCCTTTGGTAAAACATGCCATTTTTGACTGGATGAATATGCTATTTTTAACAGGCGAAATATATCCCCTTTTCACTTGTATAGAAGTTGTATACAATCTGCCACTTTTGGCCTGTAGAATATGCCAGTTTTGACTATTAAACTATGCTTGTTTTGACCATTATTTACTGTCGAAATATGCTTTTTTAGCTAAACAAATAAGTCACTTTTGATTTTTAAAATGTCCCTTTTTAACTTATAAAATATGCCATATTTGACACATAAAATATGCCAGTTTCGACCGTTAAACTAGCTCAGTTTGACTGGTTACATACATGCTACTTTTGACTGTTAACATATGCCTTATTTGACTTGTAAATATGCCAGTTTTTACTCGTAAAATATGGCATCTTTGACTGTTAAAATATGCCAGTTTTGACTGGTAAAATATGATATTTTTGACTGTTAACATATGCCAGTTTTGATCGGTACAATATGCCATTTTGACTATTAAAACATGGTATCTGTTTTGACTGTTAAAATATGCCAGTTTGAAATTTATTATTTGCCAGTTTTGACTAGTACAATATGCCAGTTTGACTATTAAAATATGCCATCTATTTTTGACTGGTAAAATATGAAATTTTTGATTGGTAAAATATGCCATTTTTGACTGTTAAAATATGCCAGTTTGAAAGTTATAATTTGCCAGTTTTGACTAGTACAATATGCCATTTTGACTATTACAATATGCCATCTATTTTTGACTGGTAAAATATGCCATTTTTGACTGTTAAAATATGCTATTTTGACTATTAAAACATGCCATCTATTTTGACTGGTAAAATATGCCATTTTTGACTGTTAAAATATGCCTGTGTGAAAGTTATAATTTGCCAGTTTTGACTGGTACAATATGCCATTTTGACTATTAAAATATGCTATCTATTTTTGACTGGTAAAATATGCTAGTTTTGACTAGATAAATATATTTTTGACAAATAACACATGCCATATCCGACTGGTAAATCTGCCAGTTTTGACTAGTACAATATGCCATTTTGACTATTGAAATATGCCATCTATTTTTGACTGGTAAAATATGCCATTTTTGATTGGTAAAATATGCCATTTTTGACTGTTAAAATATGCCAGTTTTGACTAGTACAATATGCCATTTTGACTATTAAAATATGCCATCTATTTTTGAGTGCTAAAATATGCTAGTTTTGACTAAATATATTTTTGACAAATAACACATGCCATATCTGCCTGGTAAATCTGCCAGTTTTGACTAGTACAATATGCTATTTTGACTATTAAATCATGCGATCTATTTTGACTGGTAAAATATGCCATTTTTGACTGTTAAAATATGCCAATGTGAAAGTTATAATTTGCCAGTTTTGACTGGTACAATATGCCATTTTGACTATTAAAACATGCCATCTATTTTGACTGGTAAAATATGCCATTTTTGACTGTTAAAATATGCCAATGTGAAAGTTATAATTTGCCAGTTTTGACTGGTACAATATGGCATTTTGACTATTAAAATATGCCATCTATTTTTGACTGCTAAAATATGCTAGTTTTGACTAGATAAATATATTTTTGACAGATAACACATGCCATATCTGACGGGTAAATATGCCAATTTTGACTGGTACAATATGCCATTTTGACTATTACAATATGCCATCTATTTTTGACTGTTGAAATATGCCAGTTTGAAAGTTATAATTTGCCAGTTTTGATTGGTACAATATGCCATTTTGACTATTAAAATATGCTATCTATTTTTGACTGGTTAAATATGCAATTTTGACAGGGAAAATATGCAATATTTGGCTGGTAGAAGTGCCAGTTTTGACAGTTCAAATACTCTAGTTTTGACAGTTCAAATATGCCAGTTTTGACAGTTCAAATATGCCATTTTGACTATTAAAATATGCCACCTATTTTTGACTGCTAAAATATGCTAGTTTTGACTTGTTAAATATATTTTTGACAGTTAATATATGCAATTTGACTGGTAAATCTGCCAGTATTGAAAGTTAAAATATGCTAGTTTTGACTATTAAAATATGCCATCTATTTTTGACTGTTAATATATTCATTTGAAAATTAAAAAATACCATTTTGACTATTAAAATATATTATCTATTTTTGACTGGTAAAATATGAAATTTTTGACAGGTAAAATATGCCATATTTGGTTGGTAAAAGTGCCAGTTTTGACAGTTAAAATATGCCAGTTTTGACTAATACAATATGCCATTTTGACTATTAAAATATGCTACCTAGTTTTGACTAGTTAAATATATTTTTGACAGTTAACATATGCCATATTTGACTAGTAAATCTGCCAGTTTTGACAGTTAAAATATGCCATTTTGACTACTAAAACATGCCATCTATTTTTGACTGGTAAAATATGCCATTTTTGACTGTTAAAATATGCCAATTTGAAAATTTAAATTTTGCAGTTTGAGTAGTACAATTTTGACTATTAAAATATGCTATCTATTTTTGACTGGTAAAATATGCCATTTGGCTGATAAGTGCCAGTTTTGACTATTTAAATATCTTTTTAATTAACTAATGCCATAATTAACTGGTAAATCTGCCAGTTTTGACTGTTAAAATATGCCATTTTGACTATTAAAATATGCCATTATAACTAAAGCTGTGCAAAATAATCGATAAATTTATTAACCAGTTGTTTGATTATTACTCGAAAAAGAATCAATCAACCGGTAATTTGATTAATCGACTATTCGCTTAATTGATTACTCAATATAATCAATTATTAAAAATAATCAATACCCGATTATTTATTTCCATAATCGAACAATCCGTCAGGGCTGCAAGGAGGCTATACATGAAGAGTAAGGTCCTGGGGTACTCCGCAACCAATTTACCGGTCATTTAAAACTTTCAACTGTTATTTTTGATTTCCGATTAACAAGTTTGTACTTTGTTGTTTGTTTAGTTTCGTTTCAATAGCTCTGTAAAGTTGGGATATTAATCAATGTACACGCTGTATTATTCGACAGAAAATTGTTTGGGAGGTCCATATTTATACACTCATAGCAACATTTATGGTCAAAATTAATTATAGTAGTAATCACAAAAACGTTTTTGAAAAAAAAATTGTACTCAATTGGAATGTTCCTTGTTTGTGTTCTATTCACATAAGCGAAACTTGATTTCTTTTTGCTTTCCAGAACTCATCTATTCCCGGACCGAAATGCGTACAAGTTATTTCATAGTTGGCAGAAAATGTGTTATTACACAAATCGTAATAAGAGATTACTGTACTCATTTTGCCATCCAATCCCCCTACAATAATAATTTGTGTAATATAAATACACATTAACTTTAAATGTCAATGTCCTTGAATATAAAAATTGTTGATGCAAATAAAATTTAAAAGAAATAATCTGCTAGCTTTTATATCAGTAGATACCTTAATTTTTTTTTTCTTGCATGATCAACACGGGTTTTCAAGGAGACATTCATCTTACTAGTCGACAGTATTATATTTAAACATACATAAATAAAAAAATATGGATGACCTACTACAAAACAAAATAAGGGCACAAATAGGGTCGTACTTAGGCCGAATTCCGTTGAGGAGTAGGGGCCACCGAACAAATTTCCTTCTCGGGCCTAATTCCGTACGAAATTTCACGGGCTTACAAAAATACCGTAGTAGTACATACACGATAAAACTACATAAATTTAATTCAAAACACATTCAAAATTTAACTGGATTCTGTATATATACAACTTATACAGGGTGTAGAATTGGTTTACGCACCATAGGGATTTCCATGTTCAAATATTGGCTCCCCAAATAATTTTAGAGACAAAGTGTAAATATGTTTTCATGTAGAAAAAGAATACTCTACACAACCGCCTCCTTACTTATTTTTTTACTTTCTATACAAAGGGGAAATGGAGGAAATTAACACGTTCACTGCCACCGACGCGCTAGTGCGTCCGACTTTATATTTACGTAAATGCAATCCCAATTGCGGTGGCAGCCAACGAGTTAAAACTACTATTTTAGCAAAAATAGGTGGTGCCTTGGAATTGCTAAAACAATAAGCCGTTGAACGTTAGCTCGTCATGTTAATGTTTTAATCAAAGGTTTAGGCGTATTTTAAGTAATTCTGAGTTAATATTATGGATTTGTTAAATGAACAGATCCTAATGGTAAAATCTAACTATTCTGCTAATAGCGCACGCGCAGTAAACCACTTCCGTTAACAGAATGGTCCGCAAATTTCGGATTATGGTTCCAACAATTCCAAGGCACCACATATTTTTGCTAAAATAGTAGTTTTAATTTCCTCGATTTCCCCTTTGTATGGAAAGTACAAAAATAAGTAAGGAAAGTTGTGTAGAGTATTTTTTTCTCTACAAGAAACATATTTACATTTTTTCTCTAAAATAATTTGGGGAGCCAATATTTTAACATGGAAATCCCTATGGTGCGTGAACCAATTCTACACCCTGTACGGAGGTTATTTAGATCCTCTCGCCTCTGGGTTTTTACAGAAAATATATTTATACTTACAGGACCATGCCAAACTTAAATTCCCATTGAATTGCACCAGAAATGCTTGCCCGCTTAATACGGCCCTGCATAATAAAAAAAAAAAACATTTACGAACTAACGGAGTATGTAATTTTAACAAACTAGTTTTCTTAATGAATACTCTTAATATAAAATAATTAGTTACATCCTAGGTGAAGATTATCATCATTTTCCCCGTTTTCAGTCATCTTCTGGAGAGTGCCATGCAAGTCTTTGTTCGTAGAAAGCGATAACCACTTGCGGGCAGATTTTATTGGCGGTCTTGGCTGGAACGAGGTCCGCCTCGTCGATGCCCTTCCACTTCATTAAAAACAGCAGCTCGCCCGTCGTGTCCGAGGCGCCGATGATCTTGTCGGCCTCGTAGCCCTTGTCAAAGCCGTTCTTCTCCATCACCTCCTTTATACTCTTTTTGTTCTTCTTGTCCTTCTCCTTCTCGTCGACCTTCTTCTTCTTCATCTTGTCCTTCTTCTCGTCGGCGTCGGAGGAGGACCTTTTTCTCTTGTCGCTCTTCGACTTCCCCTCCTCGTCAGAATCGCGGTCCTTAGTGTTTTCCTTGTCGTTCGATTCGGAATCTGAGATCACTGAAGGCTTTAGCTTCTTCTTCCCTGAATCTTTATCTTTACCCTAAAAATTGAATATCACCAATAAAAATTAAATTACTAAAACAAACAAAAGCGTTTTTTTATTTATTTAACAGCCCTATCTCTGGATTAGTTTTTAAACCATGAATTTTGTTGAGTAGATTTAATAGATATGTAAAATATGATTTTGGAATTTTTATTATCGTAATTGTTTGAAGGCGTACACGATACAGAGTAGAAGTATTGGTCATGTAGATTGGGGGCATATTGCTTACGTTAGTAGAGATAGGGCGGTTAAAATTGATTAAATAATATATTGGTACTTCTAAAACAAATACTGTGAGATCAAATAGTTGGTAGCACATTTTCTGAAAATGGGGTTAATAATTCAAGATAATTGGATTTTACTTAAGAATACGTTACTAAATACAGGGTGTGCCATTTGAAAAAACGAAGTTATTCAACTTTATAAGTTGGGTTTTTCTACCGCATTTTTTTATCACCCTGTATAATTTTTTGCATGAAATCATGGTTGGCTCTATAGTTCGAACCTTCAACCAAATAATAGAAATGATTTTAATCGTTCAACGTCAATCACTGGGGCAAAAATAAAATTTCACCCAGACCATGCATTTCAACAAATCTTCAAATATTTCGAAAATGGCAAACAATAGGTATAGGGAGTATTGAAGTAACTCACCTTTATTTGCTCCATACAATTCAAAAATGACAAAAAATACAGGGTGTTCCATTTAAAAAAACATAAGTTTGATCTGTAACTTTGTTATGAGACACCCTGTATAAATTTAAATATTTTTGGGGCATGCAGCTCACTATTATACACAACTTTTGTATAAAACATTTTTCGAAATTTTGAAAAATAAGCACGTGATTGACCTTTCCCAGAGCTCCGAAACACCCTGTATAATGAATAGGGGGGACATACACTAGACATCCAGGGACCCGCACGGCCACTTCTTCGTTCCGAAGAAGTGACCGCACGGATGGGATTCGAACCCACGACCACGAGGCCCGTGAGCAGGAACTCACTTGACCACCGCGGCCCTTTTACAAACATTATTCAAATGTTTAATGCATTTACATACGTTTTCTTCTTCTGCCAATTTTGTGTATTTTTAAGACAAGTCACCTCAAAATATGTCAAAATAAACAAAGCGCACTGCACTGGAGAACTCAAGGCAGCCAATATAATATTACTCGATTGTTTATAGGGATTTTCAGAAAATCTGCTGCCAACTATTTTTGGCTTTCTGATCTCACAGGACTACCAAATATAATCAGTGGTAATATGGCAAATTAAATAGCTAAAATCTTATATCTTGCCGCCGAGGCAAATCTTAAATAGTTTTAAAACTTCTGCAGTAAAAAAAAAAACAACAACCATATTTGCAGAGAAGTACAGTGTGATATTGGAAAAAGTGAATTGAAAGCGAGGTGTAAAATTCGAAAACCCCAAACAGTATATACTTTTGTTCAATTGAGACGTACCGTTGTATCCCGACTGCAAACGGTTCCACTAGTAAATCACTTTCGGCCAATGTTGCTTATACAGGCAGTACGGAAATTTTGTTAAAACCAATAAACGTAATATTTTTTTAATTGCAATAAATGATGTAAACAAAACACTATCTTTAAGAATTTACGTTTCTCTACTAGGATTGAAAATTAATAACCTTTTTTTTATCACTTTTGCTGGTCTCTTCAGAGCTGTCCGAATTATCCGGGGAGGCATCCCTCTTGCTGGCCGGCTTTTTCTTGCTGTCCTTCTCTTTCTCCTTTTCTTTCTGAAATGTTAATTAATCGGTTTTAGAGAACAAACTAATAATAATGTTTGAATGTTCTTTTTCTCCGTCAACTCTAAGATACTCAAAATCAATTATTGACACACATACCATGTGTTCAAGTTAACACGTTTGCTGCCACTACAATTGGGATTGCACATACGCAAGTATAAAGTTGGACGCACTAGTGCATCGGTGGCAGCGAACGTGTTAAGGGGTGAACATAGGAATTTAAAATGTAAAATCACATTTATGCATTTTGCTGCTTCCTTGATAATTTCTTAACCCTTTCGGCCCTGGTGGTGGCAATTGCCACCGCAATATTTACATGTCTCTGCTTACTATGACAATCCATATTTTTGCTGTTTATCACTAGATGTCACTTCAACAAAGCTTCACTAATTAATTCCTATACTAATTAAGCAAATGAGTTCAAATTTGGTATTTATGGTCTTAAGAAGCTCCCCATCAATAATAATTAGCAAAAAACATTTTTTTTTCAAATTTAAAAATCCAGGGCTGAAAGGGTTAGGAGCAAAAATATGTTCAGAATTTAAAAACGTAGCAAACAGAGAGGAGAAAAAGTAAAAATGAAATGGTGATAATTAGATGGGGTCGTGACTGTTGAATGACGCAATGTGGAAGTCAGCAACACATTTTGCTTTTGGTGCATATACATATAATTTTTTCTATCATTAACACTTTGCATGTCACGCTGATCATACAATTGTTATATTCGTCCCGAAAATGCGCGACTTCAAAATAGCACTCTGCTCTGTTTTAGTGTATTTTGGAATTTGGTAAAGGCATGGTTTTGGATTTTTATTGGAACGTAAAGAAGAAAAATTTTTGAGTAAATTTGCAAATTTTCTGCAATTGTTTCTCTTTTTTTTTATTCGTCCATAAGCCGCACAACTTCAAAGCAGCACTCGGCTCTGTTTCAGTGTGAATAATTGGGAATTTAATGAAGGGATGGTCTTGGATTTTTATTGGAACATAAAGTAGAATAAATTTTGAGTAAATTTTCAAAATTTCAAGTTTCTAGCAATTGTTTTTATATTTTTTAATCGCTAGGGAAAATGCACAACCCCATTGCTAAGTTTTCCGGAATTTGTCTTGCAAAATTTACATATTCAACTAAATTTCTAATTTCCACAAAAACCCCTCGGTGGATTGTAATGAAAAATTGAGGTAACATTCCAGACATCCGCAGCTGTAAAACCAATGAAAAATCCGAAAACAAAAATCTCTCTTGCAAAATTTACACTTTCAACTAAATTTCTAATTTCCACGAAAACCCCTTGAACGATTGTAATGAAAATTTCAGGCAGCATTCCAGACATCCACAGCTGTAACACAAATGAAAAATTCGAAAACACCCCATCGTTAAGTTTTCCTTCAAAAATCTGTCTTGCAAAATTTACACTTTCAACAAAATTTCTAATTTCCACAAAAACCCCTTGAACGATTGTAATGAAAATTTCAGGCAACATTCCAGACATCCACAGCTGTAAAACAAATGAAAAATCCGAAAACACTCCGTTGCTAAGTTTTCCGGAATTTTCTTTCAAAAATCTGTCTTGCAAAATTTACACTGTCAACTAAATTTCTAATTTCCACGAAAACCCCTTGAACGATTATAATGAAAATTTCGGGCAACATTCCAGACATCCTCAGTTGTAAAACAAATGAAAACTCCGAAAACAAAAATCTGTCTTGAAAAATTTGCGTTTTCAACTTAATTTCTAATTTCCACAAAAATCCCTCAGTGGATTGTAATGAAAATTTCTGGCAACATTCCAGACATCCGAAAACACCCCATTGATAAATTTTCCTTCAAATATCTGCCTTGCAAAATTTACACTTCCAACAAAATTTCTAATTTCCACAAAAACCCCTTGAACGATTGTAATGAAAATTTCAGGCAACATTCCAGACATCCACAGCTGTAAAACAAATGAAAAATCCGAAAACACCTCATCGTTAAGTTTTCTGGAATTTTCCTTCAAAAATCTGTCTTGCAAAATTTACTAATTTCCACGAAAACCTCTTGAACGACTGTAATGAAAATTTCAGGCAACATTCCAGACATCCACAGCTGTAAAACAAATCAAAAACCCGAAAACACCACATCGATAAATTTTCCGGAATTTCCTTTCAAAAATCTGTCTTGCAAAATTTACCTTTCAACTAAATTTCTAATTTTTACGAAGACCCCTTGCTCGATTGTGATGAAAATTTTAGGCAACATTCCAGATATCCACAGCTGTAAAACAAATGGAAAATGCGAAAACACCCCATCGTTAAGTTTTCCGGAATTTTCCTTCAAAAATCTGTCTTGCAAAATTTACACTGTCAACTAAATTTCTAATTTCCACGAAAACCCCTTGAACGATTGTAATGAAAATTTCAGGCAACATTACAGACATCCACAGCTGTAAAATAAATGAAAAATCCGAAAACACCCCATCGCCAAGTTTTCCGGAATTTTCCTTCAAAAATTCGTCTTGCAAAATTTACACTTTCAGCTAAATTTCTAATTTTCACGAAAACCCCTTGCTCGATTGTAATGAAAATTTCAGCCAATATTCCAGACATCTTCAGCTGTAAAACAAATGAGAAATTCTAAACAACCCATCGCTAAGTTTTCCGGAATTTCCCTTCAAAAATGTCTTGCAAAATTTAAATTTTTAATTTTCACGAAAACCCTTTGGTGGATTTTAACGAAAATTTCAGGCAACATTCCAGACATCCTCGACTGTAAAACTAATAAAAAAAATTCGAGGACTTCAAGTGGCGTTTCCGTTTTTGATTCGGTCATAAAATGGTCGTAATTATAGCCACGGTTGTGTTGACACGGGCCGTTGTCACAAAACTTAAAAAACAATGTTTTAATGAGGGAAGTCTACATCTCAAACTAAAGCCGTTTCATACATCACTTGAAACTTATAGTAAACACTAGTAATCTTATACATTATCTTTCAGACATTTTATCTCACACTAAAATTCGTTCCAAGGTTATTAACCTCAAGTTTTCAAATTTCTAGACTGCCGAACCTTCTTAAACCCAAAATCTTAATCTAATTTATCGACAAAATGTGGTTACATGCAGACCAATTTTTTTTTTCTTTCAGAAACTACTGGTGTTGCCCCATCCTGTTGGGATACTGCAATTTTATATGGCTGCATTACATATTAAGGTGAAGTATTATTTATAACAGGTTGGTTAACCCTTTCGGCCCTGGTGGTGGCAATAGCCACCGCAACATTTACATGTCTCTACTAACTATGACAATCCATATTTTTGCTGTTTATCACTAGATGTCAGTTCAACAAAGCCTCACTAATTAATTCCTATACTAATTAATCAAACGAGTTCAAATTTGGTATTTATGGTCTTAACCTGTAACTGCTGTTAGCCTATTTCAGTTACGTACTGACTGTGAACTGGTCAAACTGGCCGGCACGTATTTAATAGCTTTTATCATAATGTATTGTGCCAGAAGATATAGCTATTTTTATGTTCAAAATGTTCCCTCACAATGTTTTAATATTTCAACCAGTCGACTAGCATAAGTGACGTGCTAAAATACCCTGGTGGGCTAATTTGTAACAATAAAATGGAGAAGGGTAAATTTAAATTTAGATATTCAATGGTCAAATTGACCGGCTTACAGCAGTTACGGGTTAAGAAGCTCCCCATCAATAATAATTAACAAAAATTTTTTTTTCAAATTTAAAAATCCAGGGCTGAGAGGGTTAATATGTGACTGGTGGTCACCGGTGACCCCCACGGCGCGGGAATATTTGGTGATTAATTTTTTACGATCACAGAAAAATTGATGCACAATAACAAACGGTATAAGAATTCACGTTTCTAAAACGAAATCAAAATTTACTCACCACGACAGTTGCCTTCTTTTTGTCATTCTTCGAGCTGCCGTCAGAAGAATCGGAGTCGGGAGACGGCGACCTCCTGGGCTTCTTCTTCTCCCTGTCCTTGCTCTTCTTGGATTTGTCACCCTTGTCGGACGTCTCGGAGGCGGAGGGCGAAGGCGAGCGGCCCTTGCTCGCCTTCTTTTTTTCCTTGCCGGCGGCCTTGGCGGCCGCTTTCTTCTCCTTGCGCGTCTTCTCGTAGGCCTCGATCAGCTCCGGGCAGTCCAGGTTGGCTTCCGGCTCCCACGTGTTGTCCTCGTTGGAGTAGTTCTTCCACTTGAGCAGATACTCGACGTGCCCGTCCTTGATCCTCTTGTCGATTATCTTCTCCACCGAATACTCTTCTTCGGATTCTGAGTCGTCAACTTTTTTATTACCCATTGGTCGTTTCAAGCTGAGGAATTCGATCGCATTAAAAACATCCGCATTCGTTAGTTCCACAAATATTTCGGTTAAAACATTGCACATCGCTTATGTCTATTTCTTGGGTTTCCGACATGTATGTATTTCGACAGATGCTTAGAATTTTAGCAACTACCAAAATAAAATTATCTCAACTTTAGTCACGAAAATGGAAAATTGAAAATGCACCATTTCCAGAAATTCCGCATTTCTTTCGACACATGCTTCAAATTCTGAGAAACTAATTTTTAATGACGGGCCTTCGCAATTACCTTAGGAAATGTATTAGAACTCTGCAGTTCTAATAACTGCGCTAGAAAACAAACTAATTTTGATTACTCGTTCCAGAAATTGCGTGTCTTATGATTAGTTAAAGAAAATCATCCGAGCTTCGGAACAACAAAAATGGCTGCAATCCTTGAAATTGATTGAAACGAATGATTTCCGAATAACATATCTTTATAATTACCTAATCAAAATTATTAACTTTACAGCGAGAAAAATGGCTGCACTTAAAGTTAAATTATGATGCTTGAAAATTAAGTTTAGAAATTGTTTACGATGCTTAGAATTTTGATTTATTCTGGAATATCGTGTTTTTATAATTATTTAAAGAAAATAACAAAAATGGCTGCATAATTTGAACACTGCACACAAAACATGAAAATAATTGTCGGACGTCACCAGAACAGTGGAAAGACCATCAGTTAGGCCTCCGAAGTGAAGAAAATTCACACTATATAAAACAGTATTATAAGTTCTGCGATAAAATCTAACCACAGTTCATCTACCAGTGACGGTTCGTGGGGTTTTTTCTGGTACGGCCGAGGAACAAGAGGTGGTAATACAGATAGGTAGGGTCAGTTGCAGAGACGGTTGGCTGCGTGACCGCACCTATCTGTATTACCACCTCTTGTTCCTCGGCCGTATCAGAAAAAAACCCGCGAACCGTCACTGCCATCTACTAACTTTTACTGGTACCAGCCATCCATTCAAACCTGAACCGACATTGTTAAACACAATCAGGATCTAAGTCGGCAGCTAGCCCACATTTTAACAATAAAATTAACAAAAAATCAATTAAGATACGATCATGTAATAATTAATACGTGAACATTTTACAGGCTCATCTTATGTAAATCACGATTAAAATAACCTTTCCACTACTGGAACGAGATAATTACGAATATATTGCACACTTACATGCATGATCCAGATATATACGCAAGTTGTAATTAAGCTTTTGACAGCGGTTAAAATCCAACCTTTATTGAAGCGCTATAATTATTGCATCAATTCGCATTGTAAAAGCAGAACAGACAGAGTAGGTCAGTGCTGTTTATCAAAAATGGATGCAGCTTTTTTTATAACAAAATTCATCAGAGAGCATCCATTGTCAATAAGACACAGGTTATGGAAGGAGAGGTTGATTAGGCGTGAGGGGTCGATTAATGCACTTACCATTTATAAAACGCTTTGGAAATGATCAGAACAAATAGAGCACACGGAAAAACACCGCCCGCCCGTAATTACACACAAGAAAACCGTTCGTACGCGTCAATAATCGAGAGCCGGGGCGACTCGGCGAGGAAGCACAAGCACGGCCTCGAAATATGGCGAAGAAATGACGAGGGGATCGCGTCGGGTTTTATGTCGATACTGGACGCGAGCCCTGCTCACCCCGGGCAGTACAGAAAGGTGATGTAATAACTTACTATTTTGATGTAAACTAGCCTAAACTATCTCGGGTCGGGGGCCTCTGGGAAAAGACCGGGAAACGGAGATGTTTGATGCTGCAAAATCAACGCCACAATAATTGGCGTCGGTGTCAGTGTTCGGATGAACGAAAGAATAATGGGCGAACGTGAGACGGAGCGATGCACGCCGCGGAAAAGCATAAGTCCGTCTCACTCGCGGCTGTTACACTTGTTCGCAGCGTTGCCGTTGGAGCATTGTTTGTCCATTGTTCTGGGACGGGATCGGGGTGTTTTCAGCACTTTCTCCACTCACAACAAATAACGTACGAGTTGATACGAAAATCGAATCTGATGATTTTGATTAAAAACAAACCATATGACATGTTTTTACCCGAAAATCAATACGCGAGGAGTGTATACTAATAATCTAATCAAATAGAAAAGTTTTACCTTTAAAGTGTTAACCACAGGAGGCAAATTGCAGGTGTTGTTCTCTGGAAACGTTAAAAACTTGTAACACCCTTCAACGACTCCATCAATATTGCCAGGTTTCTTTGTTTTGGCGGGAGACAGGAATTGTGCTCCGTTTCCATAACAGGTTACGAGATTGTCCACCACATAATTATGCTTAGAAATTCAACCAATAGATGTCGGCTATAATCACTGTGGAAGAAAAACTAGATTTGAGGGTTGATTGCTTAGAACATATACTCCAGTGGCGGATTTACGAATAGGCGCACGCAAATTCAGGGGGCCCCAAAACTTATCTCTCAGATTGAAAAAAAATTATTCAAAATAAAAATTAATTGTTTTTCGCTTTTTAGCCTTACAAATAAGCAAAAATGTAGGTATTTTATAATTTAAATTACGCTTATTATTATTAACCCATTTGGACCCGTTGTCCCTATACGAGGCAAATTTACTTATAATGCAATAAATGCAGTGACGGTTCGCGGGGTTTTTTTCTGGTACGGCCGAGAAACAAGAGGTGGTAATACAGATAGGTGCGGTCACTGCAACTGACCCTACCTATCTGTATTACCACCTCCTCGGCCGTACCAGAAAAAACCCCGCGAACCGTCACTGAATAAATGTTATTTGATACTTTTAAATGTGTTTAAGTACTTAGTTATAATGTAATAAATCAAATAAATGTTATTTGATACTTTTAAGAATGTTTAAGTACATTACAGGGTTCTACATAGTCCATTTATGCCATGTTACACCTAAACGACACAAGGGAGCGCTAGTAAGCATGTAACATTAATTATTTATTATTTTTTAACATGTTTTCACAAAAAGTTAAAAAAACAGGAAAAAAAGCCGTGGGTCCAAATGGGTTAACCCAGCGCTGTCCAACTGGCGGCCCGCGGGCCGCATCCGGCCCGCGAAGCTTTTTTTACGGCCCGCGAGTTATAGTAAACTGTACATCAAATTTGAACTGACCCATTCATTGCATCTAGTGGAGCAACTGGAATACAAGTGTTCTAACATTTGGATAAAGAAAAATATCCAAAAATGAGAAATTTTGGGCTTCAAATTATTTCTATGTTCGGAAGTACATATATCTGCGAGCGTGCATTCTCCGACATGAAATATATAAAATCAAAATTTAGAAACAGCTTGAAAGACTCCACTCTTGAAAATATAATTAGAGTTGCCACAACAAATATTTATATGGACATTATTTACCCATCCTTTGCGGGCCGCGAAATATTTGCTAAAGAAAAAATGGCCCGCTGGCTAAGAGAAGTTGGACAGCGCTGGGTTAACCCATTTTAAACATTCTGCTGTCAATGGATTGCAATCATTGAATTTAATTTGAATAGGGTAAAAAAATCTGAAATTGACCTTCAATTGCTTTCGTTTTATAATAGTTCTTAAAGGCATGGTCTGATTTTGGAAATTCGTACGATAATGTATGTGAATACATATAGATTCGAAAAGAAATTTGACTTTTAATTGTATTGTTTCGAATTCGAAATTCCAACGGTTAATCAATCAATCAATTTACACCCACAAAACCCTCGCATACGTTCCAGTGACGGTTCGCGGGTTTTTTTCTGGTACGGCCGAGGAACAAGAGGTGGTAATACAGATAGGTGCGGTCACGCAGCCAGCCGTCTCTGCAACTGACCCTATCTATCTGTATTACCACCTCTTGTTCCTCGGCCGTACCATAAAAAACCCCGCGAACCGTCACTGGAAGCGAGACTGATTATTAATCAGCATTATTGAAATATTCTGTACTTGAGTGTCGGTGGAAGAACGAACTGGAGTAAGAAGATATCTGGTAACGATTTCCCCTATTGCGTGTATGTTAGGTTGCCTATGTTACAGCGCTATTACATTAGCGATAATACATAACTTTGCCCCAATTTTCCGACTTTGTATCTCTTAAGATAAGCGAGATTACTATGGAGTGCCGCTCGATAACCAGACACCCTGTTAATAAGGGCCTTTATGCTGTAACCTCGCCATCCTCCCTTTTTTATCAGTAAGTCTATTCTAAAAAATGGTGATGTGGCCATCATGTTACTTTCTCCGACTTGATGGTATCATTTATATATACGGTTTCATGGTTTATTTTCAATTTAAATCATATTTTAAATATACATCGAGCGTTGCGTAAACTCGGATCAGTGACGGTTCGCGGGTTTTTTTCTTGTACGGCCGAAGAACAAGACGTGGTAATACAGATAGGTAGGGTCAGTTGCAGAGACGGCTGGCTGCGTGACCGCACCTATCTGTATCGCCACCTCTTGTTCCTCGGCCGTACCAGAAAAAACCCCGCGAACCGTCACTGACTCGGATGAAACTGACGTTTAAAACGTCAAAATTATGAAAGATGGGAAAATTATACTTCAAATTAAAAAACTCAGTTTACTCAAAAACTAAAGGGATTTAAAAAAAACTTATTCTTTATAAATTGTTCATTTTAGTATTCTCTACAATTATTATTCACATAAATTTGCTGTAACTCTTATCGTTTTATAATTATAAACCAAAAATTAAAAAAAAATAATAAATTTTTTTCTCGAATAAAAATGATTTTATGAAAAATGTTTTCAAGCAAAAGATGTTCATTTCTTTGTTGTCTTCAAAGTTTGTTTAAATGTTTTTATATTTTTCATATTTAAGAAAATATTGTCAAAAAACAAAAAACAGTTAAGGTAAACGCCCACTTCCGGTGTACGAAATTTTACCAAAAGCTTTTCAGTTCTTCAGATTATCAAATAAGTCAAAAGTGGCTAAAACTCCTACTTCAATTTATCAAATTAAATAACAGCCACTAAACATTAGCAATCACATTTCTGTTGGAGGGTTGAATTAATGGTAATATTTTGTAGACTACTCCGTCACTAAAATTTACTCGCAGCTAAGATTTCCATGGGATTAAAAAATAGACAATAATAATTTACATTTTAATCTAAACAAACTTATGAAACAATTAATTTGAAGAATATTTATTAATCATATACACTTGTCGGTAGTATAAATTAAACTGTTCATTTTAATTAATGATTCTTTAACGGTTTACATACTTTACACGTTCAATAAAACTATAAAATGTTCGATCACAAGAATTTTCTGAAATCACAAAGAGATAAAAAATAAAATATATCTTCTACAATAGAACAGAAAAAATCAATTTTTGATGCAAGTAAAAATGTCCTGATTACACCAAACCATCAGCTCGGACTCCTAAATAGTTACTAAACAATCAACAAAACAAAAAACGTTTCATAAGATCGGACCAATTATCATATATCTTACACATGTAGGAAATGAATGAAAAAAGAGTTAAAATTTAAGTTAAGCAGTCTTATAGATAAACTTTTTTATAGTACGGTGGATAATTAAATTTCTTATCGGCTGCACATTCGGATAATGAAGTTTTGGAAAACAATATCTACAGCACTTCTCTTTGCCTTCATTCAGTGATCAGTTGCTATAAAGGAAACACAAAGGCAAATAATTTGTAAGTAAAAATTTTACGGTTAAAGTTTATTTTTACAGAAGCCAATAAAAAAAAGGACATATTTGGAAAATAAAATTCTTCAAATTTGTTATACCACAGACAGATAGTTAGGCTAAGCCTTATGAATACAACTGTAGTTTCGACTACCCGTTGTAAAACAGCAATGCAATAATTAATAGATGGCGCTTTCTTACAGAATGATTGGCAGTATTATATTTTTATGGCAGTGAAAGATTTTTTATGCACCCTGTTAAAATATGTAATAAAGCCACCACGATGCTACCTCTCCAACCGAAATAATTTCCGAGTAAGCAACATCTATTGTTTATTACAAATGAACCGGATGGTATGATTAATAAAACCATTATACGAAGAAGATTCCGATAAGAAATTCATTACGCGTACTGTGTGTATATATATATATATTTATATATGCGTGTATTTTTATGGCTTAGGTTAAAAATCTGAGATGCCCCGTGTTCGTGGCGAACACCAAACCCTGTCCGGATGTCGGCAGCCATCTTATGCAGTTCACGCTCATGTAGTTGGTGTCTCGATTTTGCTCGAGTTCGCGTATCGGGGACAGTCTCACGAAAGGCGCGTCCTTCTCGTCCAGCAGGAATATCTGTGCCATGGTCCACTTGTCGCTCGGCATTATGGGGATCCTACGGGACGCCAGTCCCACGATCAGGTGTCTGTTCAGGGGCGAGAGGGACACGGACACGGCGTTTTGCTCGAAGCTGGTTTGGTACAGACACTGGCCCAAGGTTTCCCACTCCAAACTGTAAACTCCTGCAACGTAAGGTTAAATTGGAGTAATGATAATTTTTAAGCAAGAACTGAAATAAAGTTTCAATCATGGTACGGACAGCGGAAGGACAAGCAAGCAATAAAATTCGACTCGCTGTGTGAATGAACCACGAGTCACGCCGCAAACCGTCACTGATATCAATCCAAGTGGATTAAGATATACCATATCCACCGATAGATTAGACTTTAATAATAATAATAATCTTTATTTAGCACTGCTGCTATAAGATACAAATGTTATTATTTTGATATAAATTATGTATAAAAATGTATTGACAAACACTAGAAAGTGAAAAGTACCAACACTGATATGAAGAAAATGTAATTTTGCAGCACGTTAGGTTGGTACCGGTACACTTTCAATATAATCATACGCAGACACATTATTGATAGTTTGTTATTGTTCTTGAGTTTTAACTATTTTTTCGAATTTCCGTCATGGAGAACGTTTTAAACGATGTGTGCGTTTTTTGTAATAAATTATAAATACAATTTGCCGCAAAGTTTCTTAAGTTCTACTTTTTGTGGAGACTTGTTCGGCAAGCTATTGGGATTTCTGTCACTCAAGTTGTCAAAAAGTCTAATCCATGGGTAGGTGTAGTATATAAAGAATTGAATTTCAACGAAACCATGGTCACGCATCCTAGTTAAGAAATCTTATTGATGAGGAAGGGTGGGGTGGAGATGAATTCTACCAAAAAGGAAATTATTAAGCAACAACAAATTATTAAATATGATAAAACCAAGGTTGCCCAATTGCCAACGATCTACTTAGTGTCCTTGATGCCGAGTCTAAAGCAAAAATTAAGAATCAACCCTGATAGTTATGGAAAAAACTATAGCATAGACTTACCTAATCTATTAGAAATGTTCATATATCCACCAGATGGCAGTAAAGTCACCAGGATGCTGCCATCGGAAGCATAGTCAACACTAGCATCATTGTGTATTTTACACTCAGTCACAACCACATTTTTTAAAGCTAAAACAATCGAATGACAACCTAATTTCCACCAAATGGATATACACTACTTACCATTATTAATATTCGGTATGTTACCGTGAGAAAACTCCCAGACTTGAATCCTATGATTGGGAGTAACGTTCGCTATAATATCACTATCATACATTTGCTCCCGGTGCAGATCGTCAAGGTCGGGTTCAAACGGATTCGGCCCCGCGTACATCGGATGAAGAAACCTCGGCCTGAATAACCCTCCGGTCGTCCTCAGCTCGTCTAATCTCTCCGATAATCTCTGCCTGTTGGCGAGGAATCTGGGATGCCAAGGTGAGTGTTGCGGTTCAGTTACGGGAACATCGTTGACGGTAACGGTGGGAACGTTCCATAAACGATTTCGAGGCCCGGGCGAAGAGGATTCCTCGTTATTCAGCAAATTAACGTTACTAGTTCGGTACAAAGGTCTGGAAATTCGTTCCCTAGCCGCGGTGTTATTATTCGAAGTGGAATTATTATCATCGCTGCTATTAGCGTCCTCTATGGTCGTCGGAGGTCTGCTGTCTTCACCAGTTTCACTGTTTAATACTGAATTAGAAGTACTTTCCTGCGAAGGAGAGTTAGTGTACCGAGTTATTAAATCATTTATTGTCCGATACCACTCTCGCCCGGTTGGATTTGTTACATTATCGACTCGAGTTGAAGTCTCCCTGTGCCTACGTATATTCCGCAAACAATTATGTATATCGTACAACAACCCCTGCCGGCTGCCCAATCTCTCATTATCACTATTCGACGGCAACATGGCATTCCTACGAGCGGTGTAAGTCTGTCCGAGCGCTTGCGTCGCATGCCTCACCGTCAACCTCAACAACCTCAAGCTTCTGGTCAGCTGGTGCGACTGCCCGCTCAAACGGCTCTGCAACATTCTGCTGCACATCTGGTCGATTCTCATCGATAAACTCTCCCTTTCGGGATCCAAGTTCATGCCGCTGGGCGGCGGAATCGAATCGACGATTTGCAACAGCAATATTTCCGAAAGCAGCAGAGACAGCTCGATTACTTCCCAAATGTGCGACCTGAAATGCGTCGAGATTTGAGTGCTCGTGTTCGCGTCCATGTAACGAGTCAGCGTGTCCAAAATCGAACTGAGGGTTTGCCTGGCGCCGAAACGGGTCGAACCGTCCACCGTCACCCTGGAGTGGTTGTTTCTGTTCGTGTCATAATTCAGACCTGAAATGTAAATAGTGTAAATTAAGCAAAGTTTTTGAGGTAATATGCTATGTTAGGGTGACTTTTTAGGTGGCACGATTCAGTTACGCAAGAAGTCAGGTTATAATCTATAAAGGTATCATATGCAGTTGATATAGTCATAGATAAAACTCCAAAACCACTTCAACATGTATTTGGAAATAAGAAACGTCAAAAGACGTCACCATTTTCAACATTTATTGTGAATATAAATTAGAATATTTGATTTTTCTTTCTAATTATAAAATAAAGAAAACCCAAACTGATTTTTATCTAATTTTTACATTTATAATATTGGCATAATGTTAAAAAATTATTTGTTACGATAATGGAATTTTTATTTTCATTCATTGCAATACCATCACGCGTGTTAAGTTGCCTACCGATCAAACCCCAGACGTTGAAAAACATAGCTTCCATCACTTACCTAAAATCCTATTCATCCTCCTCCTACAGATCCCCAGCCGTAACATCATTATATGCTCCCCCACAACCGACCTGGAGTTCGAACTCGAATTACTGGTCGGTAGCACAGACCTCCCGATGAACCGCCCGTTCTCCATCAAAAAATGCTCCAACCGCCTAGTCATATACGTCAGCGTATCGGGATTGAACAAATTCAGCAGCCCCCTTCCCCTATTACTCGAGATATCAACATTGGGCCTCGCGCTCGGCCGGTTGGGCACGAACCTCCTGTAAATGTTCCGTTTCACCACCCGATCTTTGTTGTTGTTCCTCCTCGATCCGAGGATGAGGTTGATCGAGCGCTTGAATTGCCTGTGCATCAAGAACAGGCAGCGGGGGTTGGTTTTCCTGGAGCGCGTGCGGGCGTTTTGGTTCTGGTTGTCCTGGGCGGCGCTGCTGGTCGAGGCCTGCGGCTCCGATTCCGTGTTTTGATTCTGCGCGTTGTCATCACTGGGAGGGGAATCGTAGGGGCTGGAATCGCTGATTCGAGTGCCGGCCATCATCTGCCGAACGCTGGATACTCCGGATCCGGATCCGGAAATCGATGAGAAGTGACCGTGGAGCTCGTCGAACATTTGCCGCATCATTTGCAGCTGGGCGACTTCCAACATGGCCCTGTCTATCCGTTCGATGCTCTCGACCTGCTGCCTTAGCAACCGGGCCTGCCTTTGGATGTGCGAGACGGTTAGGTGCAAGGATACCATTAGCGGCGACATGTTGGCCATTTGTGGGTTTTCCGGGTTTAACGGGTAAGTGTGGTCGGAGGTTAACGGGTTGCTCGTGTTGAAAGCATTCCTTCTGGAATCACCCACCGGGTTGACTAAATCGTACAGGGGATCCTCGGGGTTGTTTCTGGTTAAAATACCGAGGGTGCGTAACGACCGGAACACCCTGTTTAAACTCTCGGAATTAGCGCGGTCGTTATCGTTTGCTGGCAGTGTTTCTAACGAGGTGCTCAGGTTCCTTAAAATAGCATTTGATTGAGTCATTATACTCTCTAACCGTTCGGAAAAGCTGCTAAGCATATCGGAGGTTTCTCCTAACCTCCTGTTATACCGGATATTCCTAACATCATTCAGGCTCGATTCCAGTTCTTGAACGATGTTGGAATACATATTTCCTATTCCGATGTTTTCAGGATTAATAGACATTAATTCGGGCGGAGGGTCAAACGGATGGTAAGCCCTGGGCGCTTCTTCCTCGTTCATCCTTTCGGAGTAATTAATGACCTCGTCGGGGGCGAAACTCTGGGACCTCGTCGGACTCTCGCTTGAGGTTAGGTTACCCAGTCGATTCCTTAATAGGAAACTGGGACTTCTTAAAGATCGTGCGGGTGTTCTTTGGTTTGTTAGTCTAGTCGGATGAAACGCGGATAATCGATGAGATAAAAGCCTACACCGCAACGGCTCAGTAGTCGGTAAATTTGAGTTCGAGTTATTAGTCCCGGAATCATTGTTAGTGAACAACGTCCGGGAGCAAATGTAAGTCCTAGAACAAGTTGGTGCTGGTGTCGATGAATTATTTTCCGACCTTCGTGTTCTGTCTTCGATTGCTCCGCCGCAAGTTCCACACACTCCATCATTATTCTCACGCCTCTCCACACTAGGGCTCACGCTACGGTTACTGAACATTTCATCGGCTTCCCTCTCGTGTTCTGTAAAACTTAAATTAACAGGTTGAGGAGTGTCGGGGGTGGAATTCACCTCGCTGGTTGGTGGTGTTGTTGCCTCAGTTTGTAAAATTTCTTCATTAACCGATGATAAATTTATTTTAATTCTGACAGTGTTATCAGGATTTGAATTAGTTTCCGTAAGACCGGCATACGAATGCTCGTTTATTTGGGATGAAGTTCCAGCGTACGAGTGATCGACGCTGGGGGTTTCACCCGTTTTCCGACCCTTCTTGCTGCTACTTTGCTCGTCGTCGGAACTGCTGCTGTCGAGCGGTACAATCCAGCTAATCGGTGGATGCCGCTTTGATCTTTTGTGCGGATACACACGTTTACGTACAGCATTCGCGTTCGGTCTCCTGCTTGTCGACGGTTTGACCTGATCCTCCGGTTGCGCCTCCGAGGTCGAAGGTGCGTCCGAATTTTGCAAATGCCCGCGCTGCTCCAGATTCTGCCGAAATTGCGCCAGCATTATCTCCGCATTCCTAATCAGATCCGAGATGTGATCGCTGTTTTGTGCATTCGTAGACGCCGACGATGATGAAGTCGAAGGTTTCGGAGCGGACTCCTGATTCTCCCCGGGTTCCGCTTCGTTGGTGTTAGGGGTAACGGAACACTTGATTCGCATTTTGTAAGTCGGTTCTTGACTACTACTGCTACTACTCGCGGCCGGGTTACCAGGATTGCTCGATTTTGCAGGTGCCGCCGCGTCCTCGGGATTCGAGTTATCCGAAGACGGTGGAATCACAAATCTTCTCGTCATCGTCACCCGGGTCACATTCGGACTCAGCCGTTCCCTCATGACCTCGGTGTCGCACCTCCTCGACAAGTTCAAATATCTGTATATTGCCAGATCTCTCTGAATCCTCTGTTCCGGATCCTCAGTTTGCACCGGTTGCGGGTTCGATGTGGACGGTGCGCTCTGACCATTCCTGGTTTCAAATTCTGCTATGACGTCGTTCAGAAACCTCTCCTCGTCCTCCGACGAGCTGTTGTCGAAGGCGTTCCTCTGGATCCGTATGCGGAAATCAATTTTGTTCGCGTCGTCACCCGTGCCGCTACCACTCTGATTCAATTTCTGCGGGTTAGTCGAGGATAAACTGGCCGTTACTGCGTCGTTGGCGGGAACGATCGGACACTGCGTAGGCGCTGAAGTTTGGGTGCTACCGATCGTCTTGTTAGTTTTCCTCGGAAACAAATTTAAATTTGAATTTAATTGTATGGGCGACTCTGTTAGACTGCTGTTTCCGCTAGTACTGGGACTTTGCGAGTCCGTCGTTTTCGTTTTTTTAGATTTATTTTTGGCCGGTTGGGACGCGCTCGATTTCTTGAGGACTTGTGCCGGGGTGGTGCTGGTCGAAGGCCCGGGGTCGGGTTCCGTTATTTGACTAGTCGACGGGGCGGGTTCCGAGGAGGTCGACGGTTGATCGGCCGGTGGCGGCTCCACTTCCATCGGGTCGGTTCCTTGATCGATCTAAATGAGGAATGCATTAAACGAATGTTGCGCGTACCCTTTCGGAACTTACCATCACGGGGGGCCGGTAGATTTGCAAGTAACGATGCACGAGCACCTCGTATTGATGGACCAGGTCCCTGTAGCAAGTCGTTATCCTTCGCTCGCGTTCCGGGACGCTCGATAATGGTTCCCTGCTGGTGCTCGGCCTGGTACACTGAAATTATAAGATAATTTGAATTTAAATTAGTAAATTGAATCTCATTTCAGTTCTGAAGGAGGCACACTTCTTATAAAAAAAAAGGGATAGACACATGCAGATAGGCTTGTGCTTGTTGCTTCATGTGTTGAAACAAAAAAAAAAAACAAAAATAACGCAGATATGCATACAGTTCTATATGTAGGACGACTATTTTAAAGTTCCTCTTAAAATTATATCTAGAATATCATGAGCGCCATCTATCTTTCTTCTATTTCAATAAGTACGTTCAGTGATTATTCATTGACGTTTCGCAGGAAGGAAAAATAACCTCTCCGTGTTTTTAAATATTAATTACTTGATTTAGTGAAAGATATCATTTACTTTTCTTCGATTTAAATCCCGGGCAAATGTGGAAAATGTTGCCTTTGCTGCTCTTGAAAATTGGACAATTTGTAAAACGCTGATCAACTGATTGGAGATTGGGATAGGGTGGGCTGTATTCCACAATCCAATGTAGGCGGCGAGTGGGCCCTAACTCATTATTCAATGTGTCAAATCCAAAACAAGAATTACCTAGATGCAGACAGAAAGTAAAGAAGATAAAGAAGCAAATGTTGATTTTGTTTTATAATCAACTTGTTCTAGGATAGAATAGAGCCCACCCACCGACCTAACTTAACTCAATTTTAACTTAATACTATTTTTAGATTCTTCTTCTTCATGTCGCCGGACCTATGATTGCCTGTCAAGCAACGTTGGTCAGGCTCTGAGGTTGGATGACTAAAGGTCGATTTTCTTGGATAAAAATTTTTGCATTCGATTTTCAATCATTCGTTTTTGATTGATAACCCCCTATTTTTGTCCTCGATTTTGAGAGATCTTTTCATTGTTAAACTGACAGTATAAAAATATTGCCATCTTACCTAAGAATTTTTTTTGAGTAAATGACAATTGAAGGTGAGAACCCAATATTTAGAATTTTTGCAAAATGACCTTGTTCCAGCGCTTGCAGCAATTTTCCCAAACAACACTGATCTTGACCCACCACACACAAATCTACATGGGTGGAGGATCTCGCAAAAAAACTTCACCTGTATATTAATCGGTGTTGTTCCCGAAGGCAAATTCGTAATCAGCCGTGGCGTTATCCTTCTCCTGTACGGGCTGGCGGCCCTGTCCGCGGGCCTGGGAACCGGCACGGGGGCCCTCACCCTCTCCCACCTGGTCTGCGGACTGTTTGTTATGCCCGTGATCAGCTTGTGGCCCAGTTTATCGAAGGCCACGTATCTAACTTTCTCCTTGGTACTGCCGGTCGCAACGTGCAGGAACGGCTCGGGCTTGCTCCAGTCCCAGAAGAAGAGTTCGTTGTTCGTGGCGATCACCAGCAGCCTCTCGTCGGGATGGAAAGCGATCGATGAAATCACCGTTTGACTCTCGGCCGTCCACACCTCGCTTCCGCCCTGAATAATAAGTACTTGGAAAAATTGTTACACGACAACTTAAAAATGGCTTCGCAAACATACAGTAAAATAGGGTAAGATAAAAAAATTGAAAATAGTTGGCAGCCCTTAAAACATAAGCTAACTACACTCGATCTACTCAGAGATTAGACTTTTTTGACATCTTTAGTGACAAACACTAGAAAATTAAAAGTACCAATACAACTATGAGAAAAATGTAATTTTGCAGCAAGTTATGATGGTACCGGTATACTTCTAATATATTCATATGCGATGTCGCCAATGGACACATTATTGACAGTTTGTTATTGTTATTATTCTTGTTTTCTGCTATGGAGAACGTTCTAAATGATGTGACGAACTACCTACACCTACGCGGTAGGTAAAATTCGTGAGAGCGATTTTCGTAATAAATTAGGTTTCGTAAGTACTACTTTTTGTGGCCAGAGTTCTTTGGCAACCTAGTGGGATTTGTGTCACTCAAGATGTCAAAAAAGACTAATCTACGAGTAGATGGAGTATAACGGAAGTTCAGTGGCGTCACTAAGAATGGGAATTTTTGCACGGAAAACCCTGGATTTTAAATAAAACAGCTACATAATGAATCTTAAATATATTAATAGTGATGATAGTTCTAGAAATAACTTTAAATTAGGCAAAATTATTATAAAAACAAGTAACCTTAAAATGTCAAATGTCAAAATTAACAAAATGTACACTACAGAATTCCAGACATGCAATATAATTTTACTTGAATTAATATAGGGATTTTCAGAAAATGTGCTGCCAACTATTTCCGACTTTTTGATCTCACTGTATAGTAATATAGCCATACCATTTCATCGCTCAAAATTTGAAATTAAGGCAGTGGTTCATCAAATGATTAATCTAATCTGATAAGAACATGATTTCATTAACATAAAACAAAGAAAAAAATCCCATTATCCCTTAAGAGTCAATTAGATTAAAATAAGAAATCAACAAACTATGCCATGATTAACATTTCTATTTATAGAATCGACACGACCTTGACGGTGAAAGTCTCGTGCACTATCTTTAATGCACTAACGTGCGTAGATGAGATAACAATAAAAATCGATTATACATGCTTACACTCAGGTCCCATATTCTGACTTGGCCGCCGAGGCACCCGGACGCGATGATCTGATTCGAAGTGGGATGGAAGGCTATGCACCACGGCGTCCTCGGGTGGCCGAGGAGAGTCTTGATGTTCTTCCCGGTGCGGACGTCCGTTATGTAGATGTTGTGGTTTCCGTGGGTGGACGCTACTTTAGTGCCGTCAGGGCTGAATACCATAAGGAATGTAGATCTCGGCATTCCCGGCATCTCGCACCGCTGTAAAGAATAGAAATTATTGCAAATTGCTTGAAGCTCCGTGAGTGGGGCCGGATTATCCATAAGGTAATATGGGCAGTTGTCTAGGGGTGCCGGTGCACAGTGGTCGATTCCCAATTCAACTGGACAAATGTCGATTTAGGAAGTTTTATCGTTGCTTCGGCAAAATAATTTGTTTATAGATACTCTGGGATGTGTTTAACGGGTCGGAGAGTAGGATAGGGCCCGCCCACCGCTGTTTAACGGGTCGGAAAGTAGGATAGGGCCCGCCCACCATCCTTCGATTCCACTTTAACCAAACCCGGCAGCCCTCTTTATTGGTGGTCTTGCAACTTTTGAAACTCCAGTGATTTGACGAAGAAATTTCTTTACTCGGAGTTATTTTGGTTAGGTGAAGTGGAAACTCGGAGCGGTGGGTGGGCCCTATCCTATCCTATCATCCAATTCTTGGAACACAAACGAGGGTTTTGCAATTGTTAATTAATCATTTAAAGAAGTACCGAACAATTTTTTATATTACATTTTTGCTTGTCTCACAAATTGGAGAGTGGGATAGGGAACACCCACCACCCTTCATTTCCACTTTATCTTAATCCAGCTACCCTCTTTATTGTTGGCTTTGCAACTTCTAAAACTACAATAATTTGACAAAGTTTGTTTAACCTAACAGTGTTTTCTTGGTTAGGTAAAGTGAACACTCCCCGCGGTGGGTGGGCCCTATCCTATCTTTCAATTCTTGGAACACAAACGCGAGTTTTACAATCGTTAATTGATAAGAGAAGAATCAAATGGTTTATCGTTGCTTCGACAAAATAATTTGTTTGTAGAAATCTTGGGGTGTACTTAACGGGTTGGACAGTAGGATAGGGACTGAGTTTCTTCAATCAAAGGTTTCTTTTTTGGTTAAGTTTAAGTGGAAACGAGGGGGGTGGTTGGTAAGAGTATTTTATTGGTTAGGTTTAATTGGAAACGAAGGGCAGTGGTCCCTTTCCTCCAATTCTCTGATCCTATCGAGGGTGTTACAATAGTTAATCAATTGATAAGAGAAGAATCAGAAGGGTTTATCATTGCCTCGACAAAAAAAATTGTTTATAGAAACTTTGGTGCGTGTTTAACAGGTTGGAGAGAATGATAGGGCCCACCCACCACCGTTTAACAGGTTGGAGAGAATGATAGGGCCCACCCACCACCCTTCGTTTCTACTTTAACTTAACCCAGAATTTCTTTATTGGTGGTTTCGCAACTTTTGAAACTTCAGTGATTTGCCTGAGAAGTTTCTTTAATCAAAGCTTTTTGGTTGGTTAGGTTTAAGTGAAAACGAGGGGAGTGGGTGGTTCCTATCCTACCTTCCAATCCTTGGAACACAAACGAGGGTTTTACAATTGTTAATTAACTGATAAGAGGAGTATTAAATGGTTTATTGTTGCTTCCGCAAACGAATTTGTTTGTAGAAACTTTGAGGTGTGTTTAATGCATGGTGCAAAGATTACATGGTGTGCCTAGACGGCCGCGTTCTCTCTCTAAAATTTTCCCCTCTCTCATTTGGGCGATGCTCAGTGATGCAACCTTGTAAAATTACTTGCTTAGCTAAATAAAAAAGTTGATATAACTAATTTAAATTACTGTTGCACGTAGTTTATTTGCATTTAATCATATTGTTTCGTACCGTTTAGTGTGCACGGCAAATTAAACATCTAAAACCACATTTCTTAATTTTCTTACCAACCTAATTGCTATAAATAAAAAAAAATACTTTAATGCTCGTGATATTTTAATATATCATTGTGATATAACCTAAATGTTTTATCGTGTTTTTATGTCGAAATCGAATTTTAACGTGCTTTGCAATTTATATTCGTTAGTGTAGATTTTTATGGTTTCATTTTTCATGGTTGGTAATTGCAGCATCAAAAATATTCAAAAGGGGCGCGGTAAGGGAGTTATAGGCACACCATGTAATCTTTGCACCATGGTTTAGGGCCCATCCACCACTTTGGAGAGTGGTGGATGGGCTCTTCTTCGTTTCCAATTTTTTTTCAACTCAGAAATCCTCTTTATTGTTGGTTTTGCAGCTTTTAAAACTCCAGTGATTTGACAAAGAGATTTCTTTAATCAAACAGTGTTTTCTTGGTTAGATTTAAGTGGAAACGAAGGGCGGTGGGCGGGCCCTATCCCATTCTCCAAACCTCGGAACATAAAAGAGGGTTTTACAATTGTTAATTAAGCGATGAGAGAAGTATCAAACTGTTTATTGTTGCTTCGACAACAGAATTTCTTTGCAGAAACTCAGGGGCGCGTTTAACGGGTTAGAGAGTAGGATAGGGCCCGCCCTCCACCCTTGATTTTCACTTTAACTTAACCCAGAGACCCAATTTATTAGTGGTTTTGCAACTTTTGAAACTTTTTTTTTTAATCAAGTTGAGTTTTGTAGGTTAAGTTTAAGTGAAAACGAGGGTGGGCGGGTTGGCCTTATCTCATCCTTCAATCCTTGGGACATAAACAAGGTTTTACAATTGTTAATTAAATGATAAGAAAAGAATCAAACGGTTTATCGAGGCCTCAACAAAAAAAATTGTTTATAGAAACTCTGGGGTGTGTTTGACAGATTGGTGAGTGGGATGGGACAATGAAGACTGGATCCGACGTTGATCTGCAATTTTATCATTGTTTGCAAGCAGGTACGAAGTAAATTTTGGTGCTTTTGAAAAGTACCTCGCAGACGCATTTAAATTATACTTAGCTATAGTGCCAATTGGTCAATTAACAGAGAATGTGCGAAAAGCTATCAACAAAAATTACAAACGGATCCACGTAAACAACACTAGAAAAATTTGCAGAATGTAAACGATGGAAGATTTGGTGCATTTGCTTACATATTTATCTATATTATACTTTTCCTCATCCTCCCCTTCGACCCCTCCCCTCCATCCATCTACCCTCCTTTTCCCAACCCACCTTCTCCAGCGTCTTCACTCCCGCCCCATCCTCTCTCATGCATTCCGTCACCTTTCTATTCCCTCTCACTCCTACCCATTCTTCATTTACCCCCTCGCATTCCTCCGCCAGGTGCTTCCATGTATCCTTCCCCCACTCACACAACCCACATCTCACATACTCCTCCCCCATCCACCTCTTCCTCCCTTTCTCTCCCGACCCACACCTCGCCCTCGCCAATCTATTAGTAAATAGCTTAATTTTGCTGATATTATAAATTCGACAGAAAACAGATATAAAAATGTTTATACCTATTATCCGTCAGCTTCAAACTGACCAGTGGGGAGGCGGACCGCGCACCGATCCTCTAAGCGAGAGGAACAAACAATTCCCCGAGTATAATCATAGACAAAAATTGGGCGGTTTATTCGTCTCGTAGGCTTGCCGCCAGACACGTGCGGGCCTCCCGCAGGGAATGCACACCGTTTTCAACAGATTATGATAATTTTTGTCATTGAATGTCTTAAACGAACGCACTCCGTATTATACCGATGGCCTTCTCCCACCCTACGCCCATCCATTTGCCACTGCGCAACTGGTCTACTTGAGGTTGACGGATTATACTTGTAAACTCTTCCATTTAATGTTTTTTGTCGTTTGTTTGTATTGCTTTTTATATTATATTATTCTAAAGTACCATATGTATAAAAATGATTTAGATAAGGGGTGCCTTTATATTTCGGAACGTACGTTGCAGGTTTGATACGTCGCATCACATCTTCGCCACCAGTTGTTCAAAGTAATTATTTGACATAAAGTCAACAACGTGCTGAACTAATCTAAAACAGTGATTTTGTTTATCATGGCCATGCCTTATCTAAATCATTTTTATACATATGGTATAAACAATAGCATTTTAAAAGTTTTGCGCTATAATATAGTTGCCTATTCCCAGAACAGACTGTAATTTTGCAGAAAAAAAAACAAATGATACAGCATGAGAATTAATAGAAACGAAAAATAAAGACTTTGGCAAATGCATCAGATTTTCCCAGAACTACATTATTATGATTGCTGATTAGTTACTTAAATGTCAATAAATAACGCTAAGGTTATCATCAATCTGGAATAAATAAATGTTAAATTCAATAATATCGTAGTGCTTCATGAAACTTCCTATGGAATACTCCCATCGTCACAGAGGGGATTCAACTATTTGAGGTACTTAAAATGCCATTGCGCAGTATAAAACATGTATGTAAATTAATAGTGTGAATGAATGGGAACTAGACGAGGTTTACAATGTCATGTCTGGATTCACGGTAACAATAACATTTAAAGAAAAAAAAAACAACCTTTATTGGCATTACAGTACAATATTATATCGTGCGAGCCACAAAATTTTGTATGTTTTTTGGCTGTGAGATAAATGAGGTACGTCGCATATTATTACGCCATGAGACTAGATTAGTTCAATTGCATTAGATTTAAGAAAAATGAATTAACCTCAGACATGACTGCTATGTTTTTCTCTCTCTCTGGCACGGCCAACTCTGAAACAAAATTCTGTGGCTCACACCTTATTATTATACATAACATGACTCTCATCCCCCACATTTATAGATTTTCAGTTGTTTTGGTGTTAAATAAATATAGTGAACCTTCAATATCTCAGTAATAAATTAATTTGCTTAATCTGTGCTAGTTTATAGCTATTATTACAACTAGGGAAATATGAATAGTATATTTCCCGAGGTTGACTAGTATACAGGGTGTCCTAAATAGAGTAGGATTGCATGGGTATCTTTCTTATTCTTAAAGCTAGAGATCTGGTTAAATGGGCAATGTTGTGCAGTTTTCTATGCTGATTCAGATTATGTTGAGAAATTTTTAAAATTCCGAGCAGTTTGGAAAATATTTAAAAAAAAACTGAATTTTCAAAAAAATCAAATATCTCAATAATTATTAAAGATGCGAAAAAAAGTTTTAAATAAAAGTTACTTGGTTTAATTGGGCAAACATAGAAATCAAGTCAAAATAAAATTCAAGATGGCGGTTTCCGAGATATTAATACCAACTTTCTTATTTCAAATGACCGCCATATTTGATTTTTACACGCATAAATAGACGTTTTTTTTCTCTTTTCAACGATGTACAACAACCTATGTCAAAATAAAAAATAATGGAAATATTAATTGTTTAAATTTTAATTTTAATTTTTAAAATTATTTTTAAAGCAAATGTAACAAAACAAAAAGAGGTAATACAACCAAGTAGTAAAATAACAATAAATTATAAAAAATACTCAAAATGTTGACCGTTATTGGCCAAACACAATTGACAGCGTTTTACAACACTGCCAGTTACTTTTCGCAATGTGTTGCGATTAATGCCGTTTATTGCCTCTGTCACTGCTTCGCGAAGTTCATCCACATTGTTATAATTGAAGTTACTTCCATAAACTTTGTTTTTTAAAGTGCCCCACAAATAAAAGTCAAGAGGCGTCAAGTCTGCAGATCTGGCTGGCCACTGTACAGGTGTATTAGTCGCTATTACTTTATTATTAAAATGTCCATTTAGATAAGTAATAACATCTCTGGCATTGTGTGCTGGAGCGCCATCTTGCTGGTACCATATTTGCATATTTTGTGCCAAAGGTAAATCATCCAATAAATCTTCTAAGGTTGTTTGAAGAATTTACAAATAACGTTGTGCAGTTAGAGTTCCATCAAAAATTATAGGACCAAGTAAACGATTTCCCATTATGCCACAAAAAACACTAAAGCCGAACCGTAATTGGTTTTGCCGTGGAATAACTATGTGTGGATTTTCTTGAGCCCAATAGTGCTCGTTATGACGATTAAATAATCCACAATTAGAAAAGTAAGATTCGTCAGTCCATAAAATTGTGTTTATAAAATCACCATTTTCCGTAATTTTGTTGATGAACCACCTGCAAAATGTTAATCTACGGATGTTATCATTTGGTTGTAAAATCTGAGATAGGTGCAATTTATAAAGGTGAAACTTGTGCTTTTTTAAAATAGTTGATGGTCTAGACTTAGATACGTTAACTTCATTTTCTATCTGCCGACATGAAATGTTCGGATTAGCTGCCACACAAGCCAATGTTAATTCTTCATCATCAATGATCATATTTCTATTTCTATTAGATTTTTTTAAACTTCCATACAATTGCATATTTTCATCCAATCTTTTAAATACCTTAATGTCCGGCTGCCTTCTTTCAGGAAAGTTTGCTTGGTATGTTTGTGCTGCAAGATGGGGGTTTTTGTAACACTTGATGTAATTACAAAACATATCGTATTGTTCAGATATTGAATAATTCGCCATTTCAAGTAATTAATATTTATCGATATTACAACAACTTAATACACATACACATGTATGAATGATTAATACAACTGATAAACTAATGTAAGATGACAGTTAGTCGTTATAACAAATTTTGTTTTATTTTTATTTATGCCTACTTGTTTTAAACTTACAACAATTAATATTTCCATTATTTTTTATTTTGACATGGGTTGTTGTACATCGTTGAAAAGAGAAAAAAAAGTCTATTTATGCGTGTAAAAATCAAATATGGCGGCCATTTGAAATAAGAAAGTTGGTATTAATATCTCGGAAACCGCCATCTTGAATTTTATTTTGACTTTATTTCTATGTTTGCCTAATTAAACCAAGTAATTTTTATTTAAAACTTTTTTTCGCATCTTTAATAATTATTGAGATATTTGATTTTTTTTGAAAATCGCGATTTTTAGTTTTTTTTAAATATTTTCTAAACTGCTCGGAATTTTGAAAATTTCTCAACATAATCTGAATCAGCATAGAAAACTGCACAACATTGCCCATTTAACCAGATCTCTAGCTTTAAGAATAAGAAAGATGCCCATGCAATCCTACTCTATTTAGGACACCCTGTACACTGCTTTAAATTTTCTTTGCTAAAGGGCCATCTCTTGACCGCCGCAAAAAAAGTGGCTGGGGTTTACCTAGCCACTCTGTGTTTTAAAGAAGAATGTGGAAGGTGGTTACCTGATAATACATAATTAATGCATTTTTCAGTTCAGTGTATTAAATTTATTTAGGACACCCTGTAGATAACCAAGGGAGATGTATTCATATTTCCCGTGTTGTAATCAATAGTTTTTTTCTAATTAAAGAATATTGTTCTGTAAATGGGAAAATATTGGATTGTAAATTTTTGAATTTATCGGATTGGTAACGTTGCTAAGGGCCTTGTTTGTAAATATCACGGTTGACTTGTTTTGGTATTTGCGTTGTTTCATAAATTGGTGAAATGTCAAACTATGTGTTAACGTAAGCGACGAAAGATCGTGAATGTTTGGTTCTCGTAAAATCCAAAGCTGTAAAATCCATAAAGGATACCTTAGCAATAAATCGGAGGTGTTGTCCCGAGAGCAATTAAAACAATTCTTGCGAGAAGCTCCTAATGACAATTGTTTGATGTCTATATTTCCCTAGGGAAATATGAGCACTTCATATTTCCCTAGGGAAATATAAGTGTGTTATGACATATCGTAACTAAGGCAATATCACTCAATATTGTTTCAATCAGAAAAAAAATGTTTAAACACAACATTTGGTAGTTTCATAGTAATTCTTTTTTGTTGTGTTTTAATGATTAACCTCTTAGGCACTATGCGCCACTATATTGTCTTTCTGTACGACGCGCCATGCAATTTTCAAATTGAACTCCACCGTATAGAGCATCAGCCCTACATAATATTCAGCCGTGCTTAAGAGGTTAATATTCATTATGTTTCACCGAGTATTCGACGAGAATTTAGTAAATTTGATTAAAACTTTTTCAAAAGCCTTTATTTGTTTTAGATAAAAAAATGTCAAACGAATATGACGAACTTGATTACATGTACCACGACTACGACGATTACGTAATTAATACCACCGAGACACCCGAGCCTGCAAATCCAATCAGTTACACCACCTACCTCAAAACAGCACTATTAATCTGCAACATCATCGGAGGACTAACGGACGTACTGCTAATACTCCTAATAAAAACGCAGAAAAAATCCCGCACGAGAACCCTGCTGTTACACATGTGCACCAACGACGCCCTCCTGCTGTTAAGAACCAAACTGCTCCTCGAGTACATCCTGCAGCCCTTCAAGCCAATCGAGTGTTTCTTGGAACATCTCGACGGCCTCCTACTAACGGCCTACCTGTTATTCGTCATCGCAATACAACTGAACTCGACGAAATGGACAGTCGCCATCATCTACACGCTGGTCGGCAGTTTTGCATCCCTAAGAATCACACTATGCGCCGTCTACACGGAAAACAAGTACCTCGGTTTAGTCGTGGTAATAGTTATGCTCTCGTTGGCGATCAACACAATCGTCAAAGATGTTATGATCTGCTGCCGGCGAAATTCTGCTTCGATCGGGCAAGAGGAAACCGTAAGGATAAACGTGGCCCGGATCGTTGTCTACATGATTCTGTCGACGGCCGGCGCGATGGCATTCTCGCATCTCCTGCTCGGCGAAGAGCACGCGCACGCCGTCAATAAGATTTTGCACATGCTTTTGGGCATCAGACCGGTGTTCCTTTTGTTGTACCTGGTGCTCGCGCAGAAGGATTTGAAAATGTACGTCGTGAATTCGTTCAAGCGGAGTGAGAATAGGTACGATTGGCTGGCTTCGGTTAGGTTGCCCGATGGTAAAAATTATGATCCTGCCGTTGCCTTTAATATGAACGTTACTGGAGATACTACTCCGACTCTGGCCTCCAAAATAAATGATGATGATGAAGTAACGCCTGATGTTACCGTCAATATAAATGGTGATGAAGTTAGCAACAATATAAATTGACCGAAGTGAAGTACTCCAACAGTGGATTATACAAAGTGACATAACTCCGGTATTATATTTTCGGTAAACAGAATACGTAATTTGAGGTTTGTTTTGATTTACTCTTATTAAGAAATTATTTTTTATTTCAATGTATTTTTACCTTAAATCCTCTTCCAAAGCTTTATTTCTAATTTAAACAATAACTACGCAAAAATGTATTCGGTGACTGAATAAAGAACGTTTACACAGCTGAAAATATAATACTGGTTTACGAAAAACCTAACCATCGTAATTGTAAATCATTATAATAATGTATAAACAAACAAAACGCAACTTTTCGTTTGGCCAAAATCAAGATCCCTGAAGATGCCAAAAATCAGCTGTAGCTCGTGGCAATATCAACTTTTGTTTATTAAATTGAGATTTAGTTATAACCCAACTTCAGACATTGCCGGCAATGATGCAGGCAGTGGCATAACTTAAGGTGGGATCATTGGAAGTAGATCTTGGCCAGGACAAAGCATCTCCACTGCACTAATAGACTTCGACTCACCAAGTGGATGAGTCAATCGACCTGCAATCATCTTTAATGCCACCTTTATCACCCTGATCCCACCATGAATCACGTCACCAACCGTGTATACAAGGTGTCACCCATGCAGGGCCTTCTCCTGAATTTACTACTATTTACTAAAGAGTAATGAAAACTCACCATCTCCTTAAACTGTTTCTTAACCAACTCATCCTCGGCGCAGGCTTGCAAATCGAAACCGGCATTCGAGTAACCCTTGCACTTCAAACCGATGCTCCTCTCGCTCAGCGCATTCAGGAACTCCACGTCGGGCCTGCTCTGCCGCTGCAGTATCTTCAACTTCTGATCGAGGTTCAGTTCGTCATCTTGATTCATTGTCCTCACAAAACGCGTTCAGTGAAACGTATCTTGCTCATAACCTACAACAATTGGCACTATTTACCGCCACCCCAAATGTCTAAATGAGTGAATAATTTGTGCTACCTCTGCGAGTCATTATGCAAACATAAACAATGGCTGCAGAGGAATTAAAGTGTGTGTATTTCAGGTGCGTCCGTGGGGAGGGTAAAGGGGTCACCGTTTTTTTTTAGTCCAAAAATAGTAATGTTTTGAAAATAAGCCGTGGGCTGGGCTGCGATGGGGGGGCGCATCCCCGGACGCACCGCGGGTTTTCGCCGGAAGAAAACGTACCTAGCTAATAGAAAACGGCGGCCGACATGCGGGCGGAGTTATCCTCGCACTGGACATTAAAATAAAACGGGAAACATTGGTGTGTTACTGATGTAACACGTCTACTACACTTATTAACAACTGTCAAATGTCAACCAGTGCGGACATCATTTTTTTAGACTGTCGCTCACTCGGAACGTGTACGCGATAACTGTTTCATTTGTGTACTATTATTTATAGATTACAGCGTTTAATGCGCCGCATCAGCACTACTCAAATGAATCATGTTTTTATCGTGTTTTTTGGATTATTTCACTCCGAGCTCCGCGACTTGTGCGGCTCAAGCCAATCCATTTTCACGTCAGCTGTTTCTACTATTTGATTTCGACACGTTCGACGTCAATGAAAACTGATTTGGTTGTATTGATTCCGTCTACTAATGGCACGGTAATTTAAGATTCGTGTACGTATAATTTGATATCAATACAAATGAATAGCTATCATCAAAATGAATGGTAAATTTATTATGGATGGCAACATGGCAGCTCGTGAATTTAGCAATTCAAATGTTGATAATTTGGAATGGATAAGCGCCATCTGTGATTAGCGGCGAGAACTAACATCAACCCACGCACACTACTGTTACGTATAATAGTATACAGGGTGTCCCACGAAGTTTGGTGGATTTAAATAGTTCGCCTGATGCCCCTTTCTGAATGCCTAGATTTCATTTCTGTTTCTCCATTTCAAGAAAAATTACATCATTGAGACACCCATCAAATGAGACACCCTATATATTTATGGATTCTTATAAAGATGATTCGAAGACAAATTCAGCGATATATCATTTGTGAGTTTTATTGTAAATGAGAGAGCAATGATGTGGTGGTAACAGAATGGTGCAGCCCTTCAGTATGCCAATTGCATGAACCTAACCCAACACAACCTAACCTAACATAACCTAACTTAACCTAACCTATTGTTTGATGAAACTAATTTCGTAGTCAGATCTCGAGTGATGGCTTTTGTGAGAAAAAATTAAATTAAACAGTGGGTGGTGGGTGGGCCCTATTCTTCCCTCCAACCCTTTAAGGACACCCTAGTGTTTCTACAAATAAAATCGTGAAATTTGAGCTACTGAAAAAGACAATTTTCAAGTGTCAACAATAACAATTTCAACTGCTAAAATTGACCATTTTCAAGTGCCACAAATAACAATTTCCAACGAATAGAATTTATCACGTTCAACTGCCAAAAATGACAATTTTCAAACGCCAAAAAACGATTTTGACTGCCGAAACTGACAATTTTTTTTGCGAAAATGGTCATTTTCAACCGCCAAAATGACAATTTTCCAGTTACTGAAAAAAACTGTTTTAACAGACAAAAATAACCATTTTCAACTATGTAAAATGGTAGTTTTCAACTATCAATAATGCCAATTATCAACTGTCAAAATTGAAAATTTTCACATTGCAAAAATAACTATTTTCAACGTCCAAAAATGTCCAAAATTACCATTTTTGACAAAAAAAGCCAATTTGAAAATAGACTATTTTAACAGACAAAAAAAATTTAAACTACGAAACATGATCATTTTCAACTTCCAATAATGACAATTATTAACATTGGCTGTATACAACTGCCAATAACGACAATGTTTATTGCAAAAAAATGGCAATTTTCAACTGTGCAAAATTACCATTTTTGGCCAAAAATGAAAGAATTTTCAACTCACAAAATCAACTGAAAAAAGTGGCCATTTTCATGTGTCATAAGACCAGTTTACCTGCCAAAATTGACAATTTCCAAGTGCCAAAAATGACATTTTTCCAACAGTAAAAAATGACATTTTTAAAATCTTCACATTCCTAAGATAACTATTTTCAACTGCCAATAATGTTTACTGCCAAAAATGTCCAAAATCACCATTTCCAAAAAAACAATTTGAAAATGGACTATTTTAACAGACAAAAAACAATTTTAAACTACGAAAAATGATCATTTTCAACTGCCAATAATGAAAATTATTAACATTCCAAAAATTACTGTATACAATTGCCAATAACGACAATGTTTACTGCCAAAAATGACAATTTTCAACTGCAAAATTACCATTTTTGACCAAAAAAGAAACAATTTTCAACTCCCAAAATCAACTGAAAAAAGTGGCCATTTTAATGTGCCATAAGACCATTTTACCTGCCAAAATTGTCAATTTCTAAGTGTCAAAAATGACATATTTCCAACAGTAGAAAATGACATTTTTTCCAACTGTCAAAAATGATGATTTTGAACAATCAAAATTGACTTGTCTAATGGTGCAAATGAAGAATGTGATGGACCAATAAAAATTCTAAAGTGGCAAAAACGACAATTTTAAGTCTCGAGAATGGTCATTTTCAACAGCCAAAAATTATTATTTTCAAGTGTCAAAAAACGACAACTTTTAGCTTAAAAAAATGATTAGTGTCAAAATTCATCTGCCAATAACAGGAGTTATCAGAAGGGCATTTTTTAACTGCCGAAAAAGAAAAGTGACCAATTTAACTGACAAAAAATAAAATTTCTAACTGCCATAAATGACAATTTTCAATTTCCAGTTATAACAATTTTCAGCGGTCAAAAATAAAAATTTTCATATTTCACAAAGTGGCAATTTTCAGCTGCCAAAAATGAGAATATTCAACAATTTTTGTTGCCTAAAATGGCAACTGTACAAAATTGCCAAAAGACAATTTTCAACTGTCAAAAAAAGTTGTCATTTTTGGCAGTAAATATTGTCTTTTTTGGCAGTTCAAAGGTATTTTCAACTGTCAAAGTTGTCATTTTGGCCGTAAATATTGTCATTTATAGCAGTAAATATTGTCATTTTTTGCAGTAAATATTGTCATTTTTGCAGTAAATATTGTCATTGTTGGAAGTTCAAAGGTATTTTCAACTGTCAAAAATAATACTTTTGAACTATCAAAAATGACAATATTTACTGCCTAAAATGAAAATTTTCAAATAACCAAAATTGTAAAAAAAAGTACTTTCAACTGTCCAAAGACGATAATTTTCAAATGAAAAGAGTGACCATTTTCAAATTACTTTTTTCAACCAAAACAGGAACATTTTTTAACTCCCAAAAAACGATAATTTTCAAGTGAAAAGTGTGACCATATTCAAGCGCCAAACGATCATTTTATCTGCCTAAAATGACAATTTTCAACTGTCCAAAATTGCTAACAAAAAGATCATTTTGAACAGTGGAAAATTACTTGTTCAACGAAAAAAGAAATATTTTTAACTCCCCAAGAGCCCAAACACCACCTAGAAATTACTTTTATTTTTCAACAATCATGTAACAGTATTGTGGCAAATTAACAAGTTTTAATCATTGAAACCATTGTTTATTAAACATTTTTTTTTGGCCTCGGGAACGTTGCCCATATGGCCAGCTCACGGCGGCTGCTATATTGTATTTACAAATTTTGGGTGAATAAATGAACAAATGAATAAATAATTAAACATTTATTTATACACATTCGGTTTCGTTCCTAAAAGTGCTATCTGTCGGAGATAGACTGAATGCAAAGACACGCTGACCAGGAGGGGTCCACCAGCGACAGTTACCTGTCGGAGCAGGGAACTGTAATAACTGTGTAATTTACAAGCCCAGGTAGAAACCTACTCCGGAACAGCGACAGTAGTTACCTGTCGGAGCAGGGAACTGTAATTGTAATTTACAACCCCAGGTAGAAACCTACTCCGGAACAGCGACAGTAGTTACCTGTCGGAACAGGGAACTGTAATTGTAATTTACAAGCCCAGGTAGAAACCTACTCCGGAACAGCGACAGTAGTTATCTGTCGGAGCAGGGAACTGTAATTGTAATTTACAAGCCCAGGTAGAAACCTACTCCGGAACAGCGACAGTAGTTACCTGTCGGAGCAGGGAACTTTAATTATAATTAGAAAAGATAAGGGATTAATTCGGTATGTGAAAATATTTGAAGACCTTACAGCTTTTTCCTCTCGGCAATTCTATTATTTTGATCGTGTCGTCGGCGAGGAAGTAACAAATCACGAACACCCTTTCGCAGTTCGTCTTAACTTTGGATATCATTCTGGCCTCGTAGCGTAGGACACGGCTGTTCATCCCAACGCTTAGCATGGATAGGCATACGGTGGGGAAGTCGAAACAATTTTGTTTTTACTTTCCGATCGTACTTTAGAAACTTTTTGAAATCTTTAATAGGAGGAGTTAGCTGCACTGTCGTGCAATTCTTTTCGGAATCTTCGTACGATCCGTAGCCATTCCACGGAGGAAGTTCGCGTTCTCTGGTTGATGTACTGATGCACGGACTCTCTTCGATTGGTTTTGAAATTGGAACAAAACTGGATACTCCGTATTTATTTCTATGTAGAAAGAAAATAATAGTATATTGTACAACGAGTACATAACGATTTGCTCCACTCGCCTACGGCTCGTTCCGCAAACATCGTTCTCGTGATTAATAGCCATTATATGCGAGTTGTACACTATACTTTGTTCACGAAAATTAAAATTAAAATTGAAATCAAAATCAAAATTAAAAAAAAAATTAAAACAAAATCAAAATCAAAATTAAAATCGAAATTAAAGTTGTAATTACAATTACAATTGAAAAAATAATTAAAATCACTATTAAATAGGGTAAAAAAAATATTATCATAAATCGCGTTCTGTGAATTAAAGCGCAAATTAGCGTGTTTAATGACCATATTAAACACGCAAATGCGTGTGCGTGTTTAATAAGCATATTAAACACGGAAATGCGTGTTTACGAAATTGATTGTTAAATGTACACCATTAATGCTGCCCATAGAATTAAATAATGCGCACATTATAACATTTTCGTGAACAATAGTATATTGTACAACAAGAGTGGATATGATGCACATATCTCACGAAGGCAAGTTTGGGGAACGAGCCGTAGGCGAGTGCCCCAATGCCGAGTGAGGTATGGGGCCATCATATCCACTCGCGTTGTACAGATAACTTTTTCTACGAATGAAATCCCTTTCATTTTTCATAATGAATACCGAAAAAACATGTAAAATTATCTGTAGTTTCATGTGTGACGTTTTCTCGTCGCGGCCGCGTCTACAGTATAAAAAAGTCACTGTAATGCGTGATCTACAATGTTGAAGGTTTATCAGTTTTGGAAATGTTTTCTATGCACGTCATCATAACGTTTTCATTGATAGTTTGCACATTCTTACTTGTACACCAATCCATATATTGTTTGTATGCGAAGTCATATTTTGGACGGATCCGATCGGCAGTAATCCCTGCTGGATATCTTGAGCAGTTTTCCTAACTTCAAGTGGGATACAATTATTCGAATCACATTCACTTTCAGTGATGATTTTCGATTATATAAAAATGTAAATTAATTATTTGACGTTTGATGTGACGTTCTCCCGTTGCTGCCGCCGCCGCCGCAACGTGCTGTAACAATGGTTGTTTATTATCTGTAACCTGGATTTCATATTCGTACAGTTAACCGAAAAATAGCTCACATCCGTACAGTTTATTGTTAGGGAATTAATCAATATACGGCAAGGAGTAGAAAAAAGCTTTTAAACATTTTACATCGCATTTTCACGCCTCGTCGCCATCTATTCGACGATGGCCGAACTACTAAGTGATGTTTTTGAACAGCGCCAAAATGCTCGAACTTTATCCTTATAATCAAAGTGTTAATATTTAGCAATGCGCTGTACACGAAACGATAGACGATTTAATTCTGAATCGTACGGTTTATAAAATAGCTGAGGCAATTTAGCGGTTTTCTTGCAATTTGCGAATGAAAATTAAGCACGACACACTTACCAACATTTACAGTTCACTGTAACTTAAAAATGAAATGCACAACAATTTGCTATATTCTTCAATTAAATACAGGTCCCAATACTTAATACTGATTATTTAATGAACTTTTTATATTATTAATGCATTACAATAAGAGAAATATATGAAGAATCCTAATCTTCATAGAGGGTAGCCTCTGTTATCGTGGGGCTAAACTACGTTTTCATTTGTGGATTTAATAATTGTTTTAATAATGAAAGAATATTTAAAAACTTAAGAAGACTGTTATCTTATAATAAAATAAATTTACTTGTAGATATTTTCGTATTTAAATTGCAGAAACAATACATTATAATATATCCGCCTAATCAGTGACAAAACCATAAGTGTAATCCTCAGTAAAGCTTCAAAAATAATGCGAATATTTAAGTATTTATATTGCAGAAATAATTATATTACATAAACGCCTACTTACAGACAATGCAATACACGCATACATAATATTAATTTATTACTAAAAACTTCCAATCTTAAACGTGACAGGGACAAAACCATAAGTGTACTCCTCCGTAAAGCTTAAAAAATAATGTGAATTTTAAAGTATTTAAATTGCAGAAATAAGTATATTATATAAACGCCTGCTTACAGGCAACCTAATACACGTATAACTAATAATGATTTATTATTTAAAACTTCAGATTTTAATCGTAACAGGGACAAAGCCATAAGTGTAATATTTTTAAAGCGTTGCTAAGGATTACACTTATGCTTATGTCCCTATTATATTTAAAATTAGAAGTTTTTAATAAAAAATGTTAGTTATAGTATATTGGGTTGCCTACAAGTAGGCGTTTATATAATACCATTGTTTCCTCAATTTAAATACTTAAATATTCCCACTATTTTTTAAGCTTCACTTAGGATTACACTTATGGTTACGTATAAAATTAGAAGTTTTTAATAATAAATTAATTCGAATTATGCGTATATCGGGTTGCTTGCGATTAGGCGTGTATATTATAAAATATTGTTTCTCCACGACCACCATAGAATTTAAGCATTCTGAAATCAATTTTGATTATAGAACGTACACATTCTCACTCTTGTTATGGAACAAAACACTATGCGCTTATGCGTTTTGCATGTAATTCATTCCATAACAAGGGAGAGAATGAATATTCTCACATCGTTTCGAATAAAACAATTAGCCTTGGATATCACAATTGTCAAAATACTATAAACATAACCACAAACGTGATAATAAAACGTAAGTTCTTTGTGTTCATTATTTTATTAGTATATTTTATCTGGTCGAGGAGAAAGTATAGTCTGATACTCGGTAAGAATGGAAATTCAGATGCTCGTGGTTCCTCGCGCTCGCCTAACGGCTCGCGCTCGAAATATTCCACTCGCATCGAATTTCCATTCTAACCTTGTTACAGAATATACTATTCTGCATTTTAAGTACGTAAATATCCACAAGTGAATTTATTTAATCATGAGACAACATTCTTTTTAAGTGTTTAAACATTCTTTTATTATTACAACAATTATTACATCCAGTATTAAGTAGTTTATCCCCACGATAACAGGTAGAGCCCTCTAATTAGATTTTGATTTCTCGTATATTTCTCTTATTGTAATGCATTAACAATATAAAAAGTTGAATGAATAATCAGGAATAAGTATTGTAACCCGTATTTGATTGGAGAATATAGCAAATTCTTCTTTATTGAATTTTTATGTTACAGTGAGCTGTAAATGTCGGTAAGTGTGTCGTCCTTAATTTTCATTAGCAAATTACAGAGAAAACGCTAAATTTCCTCAGCTATTTTATACACCATTCGATTCAGAATTAAATCGTCTACCGTTTCATGCACAGTCCATTGCTAAACATTAACACTTTGACAATAAGTATTAAGTTCGAGCATTTTGGCGCTGTTCAAAAACATCACTTAGCAGTTCAGCCACCGTCCAATAGATGGCGACGAGGCGCGGAAATCCGAACGAAAAATGTTTAGAAGCTTCTAAATAGCAATTCTAAGGGATGATTTTGATAATGTAAGCATTAGATGACCGCTAAACGTATAATCCTTTAATCTTTTGGAATAAAAGTGCTGTAAAAATCCTGCAATAATAAATATTGCCGCGGCAAATTTTTTAATGGTTAAATAGATTTTAATGATTCAAATTGTATTTTACAGAGGTATTAATGGTTTAATAATAAACAATAATAGTATATTGTACAACGAGCATATAATGATATGCTCCACTCGCCTACGGCTCGTTCCGCAAACCTCGTTCTCGTGATTAATAGCCATTATATGCGAGTTGTACACTATACTTTGTTCACGAAAATTAAAATCAAGATCAAAATTTAATTTAAAATTACAATTAGAATCAAAATTAAAATAAAAATCAAAATTAAAGTTGTAATTACAATTACAATTGAAAAAAAATTAAAATCAAAGTTAAATTCAATATTAAATAGGGTAAACAAAATATTATCATAAATTAGCGTGTTTAATGACCATATTAAACACGCAAATGTGTGTGCGTGTTTAATAACCGTATTAAACACGCAAATGCGTGTTTAATGAAATTGAGTGTTAAATGTACCCCATTAATGTTGCCCATACAATTAAATAATGCACACATTATAACATTTTCGTGAACAAAAGTTATTTTATAGAGCCTTAAGTCAAAACAATTGACGATTGACAACTTTCAATCGTCAATTGTATTGCGACGAAATATCTTTTTTTTCTAATTGAAACAATATTGAGTGATATTGCCTTAGTTACGATATGTCATAACACTCTTATATTTCCCTAGGGAAATATAGACATCAAACAATTGTCATTTGGAGCTTCTCGCAAGAATTGTTTTAATTGCTCTCGGGACAACACCTCGGATTTCTTAGGAAGGTCTCCTTTATGGATTTTACAGCTTTGGATTTTACGGGAACCAAACATTCACGGTCTTTCGTCGCTTGCGTTAACACATAGACATTTCACCAATTTATGAAACAACGCAAATACCAAAACAAGTCAACCATGATATTTACAAACAAGGCCCTTAGCAACGTTACCAATCCGATAAATTCAAAAATTTACAATCCAATATTTTCCCATTTACAGAACAACATTCTATCAATCAGAAAAAAACTATTGATTACAACACGGGAAATATGAATACATTTCCCTTGGTTGTCTATACATCCCTCGGGATGTAACTAGCCAACCTCGGGAAATATACTGTTGTAATTGAAGGATCACGTCGTGTGAACTAGCTGTTGTGGTTGATGATTCTCGTTGGTCCAACAATTCAACACTTGTAGATCAGTCGTTATCGACTTGATACAATATAATTTAACTTCAAAAAGAGAGGCAGGTCGACGAATAAGGTGATTACTTTATTTTTGGTAGGAATTACAAAAATGAGTGTGTTTTCTGTATTCCAGCAAAATTCTTCTTTTTTTTATTATTTGTTTTTCTCGCCTCCCTGGTAACCGCGTTTTTCCGGGCTACCCGTGATCCTCGTTTCCATTTCTCCGTTCCATGACCCAGGCGGTCACCACACCACTCCCCGTCTAAAAGAGGCTACGGAAGGAAACAGAACAAGAGAAAGATACGTGTTTGCGAGAAATAAAAGGTTTTGTAGAAGATTTGTTAGATTTTAAAATTGAACGTGGAAAAACAGAAAGGTTGGTGGTGTTTTGTGTGTTTTTAACTGAAGTGGCCGAAATAGTGGAAAAATATCCAGGTTTCAGTCGGTCAATGGAAACGTTGTCTTGTTTACCGTCAATTTCAATTGTGTAAAATTTTGAATTTCGACTTAAAATTTTGAATGGGCCGTCGTAGCATGGATGTGTAATGTTTTTTACGCAATCCCGACGGACGAAAACATGCGTGCAAGTGTTTAAGTCGACAGGAACGTAATTCCTGCGAACGGATGGCCGCGCCGCTGCAGGACCAAGTGTCTGCATATTGTCCCTCAGGTCGTCGAGAAATTTTGAACCAGAAGGAATTTTTTTACGCGCGGAATTTGGAAATATGAAATCGCCCGGCAAGCGTAATGTCTTGCCGTAGACGAACTCTGCAGTCGTTGCCAAAAGAGATGATTTGAAGACTGTTCGGAGCCCTAGGAGAATTAAAGGGAGTTGGGTTACCCAGTTCTTAGGATCGTTGCTCATTCGGATTGAGTCTTTTATTTGGCGATTGAGCCGCTCTACCAGGCCGTTACATTGCGGATGGTAGGCGGTTGTGGATTTGTGTTGTATACCGAAAGTCCTGCAGAATTCCTTCCAAGTGTTGGACTGGAACTGTCGACCTCGGTCAGTAATGACCGTAGATGGAGTTCCAAAACGTGCAATCCAACCACTCAGAAATGCTCGTGCAACGGAATCCGCAGTAATTTCGGTAAGAGGAATTACTTCTGGCCAACGCGTAAAGCGATCAATGCAGACCAGAAGGTATCTGAAATTGTCACAAATAGGCAAAGGGCCGATTATGTCGATGTGGATGTCAGTGAATCGGTCATCCGGGTCTGGAAATTTCACAATGGGTGACACAGTGTGGCGATGAATTTTGTTCTTCTGGCACTTCAAACAGGACTTGACGAAAAGTGCAATGTCATGGTTCATCCGCGGCCACACGTACCGTGCTGCTACGAGACGTCTCATTGCACGAGTACCCGGATGTGTAAGTTCGTGAAGCGAACAAAGAACTTCCTGTCGCATTGCAGGAGGAACATAGGGTCGTCGTGCAGCTAGAGACGTGTCTACGTAGATGGACGTGTTGGAGCCGGCCGGAATGAACTGTTCCAGTTTGAGTGCTGTAGTGCCACTACCCAGAAGGGATTTGAGTTCCACATCTTCAGATTGTAATTTTGCCAGTTGGTTGAGGTCTAAAGCATTAATTTCGACTCGCGACAGTGTGTCAGCCACATTGTTGTCCTTTCCAGGGATGTGCCTGATGTCAGTGGTGAATTGTCCGATGTAGTTCAAATGTCTGTGCTCTCGTCCTGAAAAACGATCTGAGTGAGAACAGATAGCAGATATCAAAGGTTTATGGTCTGTAAAGACAGTAAATTCTCTACCTTCGAGATAATATTTGAACTTTTTAATTGCCAAATATACGGCTAACAATTCACGGCCGAACGTGCTGTATTTGCGTTCTGTCGGAGTGAAAGATTTTGAAAAGAAATATAGCGGTTGTTGAACGCCAAATTTATCCTTCTGCTGCAAAACCGCACCAGCAGAGGAGGAGCTTGCGTCTACCATTATGCTTAACTCCGCAACAGGATCTGGAAGCGCGAGCATGGCAGAGTTGGCCAAGGCGGCCTTAGCTGCCGAAAACGCGTGCAATGCAGATTGATTCCAGATCACTGGTTTGTTGCGTGGAGTTGTTGCAGCAAGTTGATTTAGCGGTGACAATATGCTCGAGCATGATTTTACGAAACGGTGATAAAAATTAATCATGCCGAGGAAACGTTGAAGTGCTTTTAGGTCAGCGGGTTGAGGGAAAGACAAGATGGCATCCACCTTGCACTGCAGAGGTTTTATCCCTTCACCACTAATGCTGTGTCCTAAGAAGCTCAATTTAGGTTGGCCGAAAACGCATTTTTCAGGGTTAATTCTAATACCAAATGATGTCAACCGCTCAAAAATTTGGAAAAGGTGACGATCATGTTCGCGTTCGTCTTTGCTGAAGACGAGTATGTCGTCAATGTACGCGAAACAAAATGGTAGTCCGCGTAAAACCGAATCCATAAACCTTTGAAAGGTTTGAGCGGCGTTTCTTAGGCCAAAACTCATCCTGGTGTATTCGAATAGTCCGAAAGGTGTTGTGATTGCCGTTTTCGGTATATCAGGAGGATGAATTGGAATTTGGTGGTATGCCTTGACCAAATCGATTTTAGAAAATAACGTGCAACCACAACAGTTATTTGCGAAATCGTGAAGAAGAGGCAAGGGATACCGGTCTGGAGTTGTTACCCTGTTTAAGCCACGGTAATCTCCGCAGGGACGCCAAGTACTGTCTGGTTTTGTAACCAAGTGCAATGGCGCAGCCCAGGGACTTGCCGAAGGCCGTAGGAAACCGAGTTTGATGAGTTTGTCAAACTCGTTCCTAGCCGCCTGGTACTTTTGTGGTGGCAACCTGCGGGGCTTAGCAAAAACAGGGGGACCCGTGGTCGTGATGTGATGCACAACATCATGCTTCACGGGTTCTGTAAGGTCAAATGGGGTTGTTAGGCCAGGAAATTGCTGAAGTAATTTTGAATAAGGTGAATTTTGAATCAGCAATGAATTTAGTTCTGATGGGCCGAAAGCATTTCTCAATAATTTATTATGGGCAATATCAACAGTGATGTTGAAATGCCTGAGAAAGTCGGCGCCCAGAATGGAATGGTTCACTTGTGCAAGAACAAAGTGCCATGTAAAATTTACATCCAGGCCGATATTAATGTTTAATTTTGTTTGACCGAACGTGGGTATTGAATTCCCATTCACCGTTGTTAAGAAAAATTTAGCGCGGTGATGAGTGTTGGCATAATTTTGATCTACCGCCAAAATGCTAATTTGGGCACCCGTGTCAATTAAAAATTTGATACCTGAATTTGTGTCGCGAACAAAGTATAGCTGACCTGGAGCGCTAGCAGGACAATAGGCCGACATTAGCCCTGCAGCTGCCCGTTTCCCCACTCGCACGGAGGTACACATTTGGTGGCTTTACCCGTGAACTTACGGTGGTACCAGCAATACCTGTTTTCCGGTTGTCGGTTGGCTGACTTAGACCGACTTCTGCTGCGTGTTTGGCGTGAAACAGATATTTCAAGTTGTGCTACTTTGGTAGCCAAAGTGGCAACTTGTTGTTGCAGCAGCAGAATTTGTCGGTCGACCGGAATTGCTGGTACCGCTGTCGGGGTGGAAGATACTGCGCAGATGTTATGAGCGCCTGATATCTCTAGAATTTGGTCTGCCATGTCGGCGAGCGTAGCCAGGTGAGTCGTGTTTGCGGAAATCAAGATGCGCTGCACATCTGTTGGGAGGCGGCTAACAAAAATTTCTCGTAAGAGGCCGTCGTCGATGGCAGTATCTCCCAAAAGATGCTGCAACCTCCTAAGCAACTGGGATGGTGTTTGATTACCCAATGTTTCCTTAGAAAGGAGTTGCTGCATCCTTTTTTTGTCTGAGATAGAGGTACGTCTGATAATTTCCGTCTTAAGTGTTTCATACGGAAGGATTTCCGGGGGATTCACTAACATTTCACGGACGTCTAAAGCTACTTCGGCTGGGAGTGCCGAGACCACATCGTGGAATTTGCGCAACGAGTTGGTAATGCGGTTATTCCGAAAGGTGGATTCTACTTGAATAAACCATATCGTGGGGTCAAATTTTGAATAGACCGGAAGTTTATAATTAAATGTATTGACGGTCGTTTCCATCTGATCCTCCATGGATTTGTGTGAAAATGTGCGTGTATGTGTGAGAGAATATAGGATAGAGGAAAAGTGAGGGAAACGGAGAAATGGTTAGCAATCACCTGGAGCACGGAACAGAAAAACGGGTTGAGGACGTCGGTGGGCGGAGGCTGGACGTGGGACGGTCGACGTCGGGTGTGTGGTTCCAACGGCGTCGGTTGTACAGCGTCAAACGTCAAAAATGACAGTGGGGCTCCGCGCGGCGTTTTTCGTGGAGTTTGGAAGGTGTCGCTCAGTGGCTCTCGGGCGTCTTCTGTCGGGGTCACCAGATGTTGTAATTGAAGGATCACGTCGTGTGAACTAGCTGTTGTGGTTGATGATTCTCGTTGGTCCAACAATTCAACACTTGTAGATCAGTCGTTATCGACTTGATACAATATAATTTAACTTCAAAAAGAGAGGCAGGTCGACGAATAAGGTGATTACTTTATTTTTGGTAGGAATTACAAAAATGAGTGTGTTTTCTGTATTCCAGCAAAATTCTTCTTTTTTTTATTATTTGTTTTTCTCGCCTCCCTGGTAACCGCGTTTTTCCGGGCTACCCGTGATCCTCGTTTCCATTTCTCCGTTCCATGACCCAGGCGGTCACCACAATACTATTCATATTTCCCTAGTTGTAATAATAGCTATAATGTTCATCAGTGACGGCTCGCGACTCATGGTACTGCGGCGGTGGTAATACAGATCTCTGTAACCGACCCTACCTACCTATATGCTACCTCGGCCGTACCACGAGTCACCCCGCGAGCCGTTACTGATGAACATGGTGACATCTGGCTGGTGTTTATCAAATCATCACCTGTAATATTCTTTAGTCGTCGGGTCCGCATCCGTTAGCACCAACCTTCCTCCCGAAGAAATTAAAAATTCCCCCGATCGACAAATCGTTATCTTTGTAATATTCGATGTGTTCCTTTCCACAATCCAAACGTTCGATGTACATTTAAAATATGATTTAAATTGAAAATAAATATTATACCATCAAATCGGAGAAAGTAACATGATGGCCACATCACCATTTTTTAGTTTTAGTTTTTCTTCATGTAGCTACTAATATTTTCAAATGAACAAAATGAGTAACACCGTTAATAAAACAAATGCGAAGACTTTATTATCAACATCATCGTCATATCTCTTCGTGCTTTCGTGCACCACTTCGAGAAGGTGAACCGCTTAAAAAGTATACATATCATTATATTTACAAGCTATGTTACGAGTAACTGATTTACAAATGTCTATAAAAATATAAATGGTCAATTCACGATCCATCTCGATAGCTGTCGGACTGGCTGGCGATTTCCTGCGTCGATAATCGGCCTAAAATAAAACACTTAAATCACTGTACATAATGTAACTACATCGACTATATATAAAGTCGGCGTGGGCTCGGATTATTTGCACTTCATTCATGGGCCAGCTACAAAAAAAATTTCGACGAAATTTTGAAGCGGTTATATTTAACCGCGTTTAAATTTGTCCTCTGGAAAATATTTTGAAGCGTGAATTTTTTATGCAGCTTGGGAAATTTCTATTTTTAGTTTGGGTTGTCACTTCTCCAACGATGGAGTAAATCCAAAGATTCTGATTCATTATGAATTAAATCATCATTATTCCTCTTTTGGGGGTCGATTCTGTTAATCGGTGACTCTTGTCACCGGTGTTTTTTGTCACCGAAATGACGTAATTTGCGTGAGACCGTATTCTTCTAACATATGAGTTTTGCCATCGATGACAAAACTCACCAAAAATCGGTGGCTTTTTACGAGTGCTATGTAGGTGGTGACAAAGTGACAGTTCGCGTGACTGTGTTTCGTCATTTGTAAAATATTTCGAAACTCGAGGCACCATCCGAGAATTTAAGATTTCTGTTAAAACACCGTTTCCTTATTTATTGAAATTCTATTGTCCTATAATTAGTGACTGATTGGAAGAAAATGTTTTTTTTTCAATAATTTGAATGAATGAATTAAATTCTCGCGGTCTATTTTCGCTTCAATAGACACTGTATTTTTAGATCAATTTAGATAACAACACTGGCGCACCGTGTGTAACCTATTTGCACGCGAAAATCTATTTTCGGTTCGAAAAAAATTGTTTGCGTTCGTGTCAAAAAACCATTAAGCAAATTCTACCACTGATGCAACTCGGATTGTTTATTTACCTTGGCTCCTATTGGATTCCCGCGTAGAGAAGCCACAAGGCGAACAGCAGTACTGCCAGGATGAGGAAAGTCATGAACAAACTTTGGGCCTCGCTTGGTTGTGGCATTTTTGCTTAGCTGAAACAAAAAGTTTGAGAATTTGCTTATCTGGAATTGTGCTTAATAAAGTTTCAAATTCTTGACTAATGACTAAGAATTTCGTGTTTACTTTTGTAGTCAAAGCATAACCATTAAAACCAGCTCCAACGCAAATATTTTTAATCCGTCGGTCATGCAATCGTACAAATGTGCACAACCGGAACACCTGGAAAATTCCAGCCAAGTCTATTTTTAAGTGCGCTGATTTTTTAATATGTCATCTTAAATATTTATAACGGTATAAAATGTAATGGCGCCCGTGGGCGTTGACGATGTGTGCAAAATCGCAGAAGTTACCCAACGTAGCTATTCAAAGTGATGAGCGATTTTTTTATGGGTTCTGAAAGTGTGGCCAATTTTTTTTCAGTATTTTTAAAATTTTACAAGTTTCAGGCACTCGTTATTATATTTTTTTTCAACTGGAGAAATGCGCGACCTCCGAATTACAATAAAAAATTTGGGGGGTGATTATTTCGAATTCTAACGATGAAACATTTTCACATTTTTATTGATTCGTAAATTACAATCGATTTTGAGTAATTTTAAAATTTTACAAGTTTCAGGCACTCGTTATTATATTTTTTTTTCAACTGGAGAAATGCGCGACCTCCGAATTACAATAAGAAAATTGGGGGGTGATTATCTCGAATTCTAACGATGAAACATTTCCAGATTTTTATTGATTCGTGAAGTACAATCGATTTTGAGTAATTTTAAAATTTTACAAGTTTCAGGCACTCGTTATTATATTTTTTTTCAACTGGAGAAATGCGCGACCTCCGAATTACAATAAAAAATTTAGGGGGTGATTATCTCGAATTCTAACGATGAAACATTTCCAGATTTTTATTGATTCGTGAAGTACAATCGATTTTGAGTAATTTTAAAATTTTACAAGTTTCAGGCACTCGTTATTATATTTTTTTTCAACTGGAGAAATGCGCGACCTCCGAATTACAATAAGAAAATTGGGGGGTGATTATCTCGAATTCTAACGATGAAACATTTCCAGATTTTTATTGATTCGTGAAGTACAATCGATTTTGAGTAATTTTAAAATTTTACAAGTTTCAGGCACTCGTTATTATATTTTTTTTCAACTGGAGAAATGCGCGACCTCCGAATTACAATAAAAAATTTGGGGGGTGATTATCTCGAATTCTAACGACGAAACATTTCCAGATTTTTATTGATTCGTGAAGTACAATCGATTTTGAGTAATTTTAAAATTTTACAAGTTTCAGGCACTCGTTATTATATTTTTTTTCAACTGGAGAAATGCGCGACCTCCGAATTACAATAAAAAATTTGGGGGGTGATTATCTCGAATTCTAACGACGAAACATTTCCAGATTTTTATTGATTCGTAAAGTAGAATCGATTTTGAGTAATTTTATAATTTAACAAGTTTCAGGCACTCGTTATTATATTTTTTTTCAACTGGAGAAATGCGCGACCTCCGAATTACAATAAAAAAATTGGGGGGTGATTATCTCGAATTCTAACGACGAAACATTTCCAGATTTTTATTGATTCGTAAAGTAGAATCGATTTTGAGTAATTTAAAATTTTTACAAGTTTCAGGCACTCGTTATTATATTTTTTTCAACTGGAGAAATGCGCGACCTCCGAATTACAATAAAAAATTTAGGGGGTGATTATCTCGAATTCTAACGATGAAACATTTTCAGATTTTTATTGATTCGTGAAGTAGAATCGATTTTGAGTAATTTTAAAATTTTACAAGTTTCAGGCACTCGTTATTATATTTTTTTTCACCAGGAGAAATGCGCGACCTCCGAATTACAATAAAAAATTTGGGGGGTGATTATCTCGAATTCTAACGACGAAACATTTCCAGATTTTTATTGATTCGTAAAGTAGAATCGATTTTGAGTAATTTTATAATTTAACAAGTTTCAGGCACTCGCTATTATATTTTTTTTCAACTGGAGAAATGCGCGACCTCCGAATTACAATAAAAAAATTGGGGGGTGATTATCTCGAATTCTAACGACGAAACATTTCCAGATTTTTATTGATTCGTAAAGTAGAATCGATTTTGAGTAATTTAAAAATTTTACAAGTTTCAGGCACTCGTTATTATATTTTTTTCAACTGGAGAAATGCGCGACCTCCGAATTACAATAAAAAATTTAGGGGGTGATTATCTCGAATTGTAACGTTGAAACATTTTCAGATTTTTATTGATTCGTGAAGTAGAATCGATTTTGAGTAATTTTAAAATTTTACAAGTTTCAGAATCGATTTTGAGTAATTTTAAAATTTTACAAGTTTCAGGCACTCGTTGTTATATTTTTTTTCAACTGAAGAAATGCGCGACCTCCGAATTACAATAAAAAATTTGGGGGGTGATTATCTCGAATTCTAACGACGAAACATTCTCAGATCTTTATTGATTCATGAAGTAGAATCGATTTTAAGTAATTTTAAAATTTTACAAGTTTCAGGCACTCGTTGTTATATTTTTTTTCAACTGAAGAAATGCGCGACCTCCGAATTACATTAAAAAATTTGAGGGGTGATTATCTCGAATTCTAACGATGAAACATTTTCAGATTGTTATTGATTCCTTAAGTAGAATTGGTTTTGAATAATTTTGAAAAGTTTCAAGTTTGTGGCTTTTGTTTTTATATTTTTTTTTTCAACTTTTTTGAGACATCTCTGCCCAGAAAATAATTTTATTTTTCGTTATTTAGGTACACACACCAACTTTAATTTTCAACTAATGATGTGTCACTAAATTGTTACGCCACTGTACCTAAAAATTAAAAAAAAAAATTAATCACAATTACCGACGGGTATATTCCCTTCATCAATTTGTAATATCGCGTGATTTTTTGTATAGATTTATGTAAAAGTCTTCTCACTTTATACAATTTCATGCAAATATTTAAGTCACAGACCGGTTTCACTACTCTTAATTAATATTAATACCAAAACTTACGTTTAATTTTGTATTATTTTGGAAATGACCTGTTGGAGATTCGAAGACTTCAAACGGTGTGTTCGATAAGGAGTCCAGCGTGGCGATGCCTTTGAAAAGCCGTCGTGACGTCACGGCATCGGGGGTGGGGTTTTTTCCACGCGGGCCTCAGATTTTCCGATGGTGAGCCTCTCCTGTTTACCATCCACAAATAGCGCGCCACCGAGATAAAATCGGATCCAGCGTGCGTAAAGTTCATACACTCGGATTAAAAATAATTTTTTGGGCAATGCCGAAATCCGAGATCAATCATCATTAATATCACTAGATTTATACGTTGCCAAAAAAATACCATTCGTACGGTTCATTTTGTGTGTATGTTCAAATGTACAACTTTATTAATCGTGCGGAACATTTTGGCGCTGCTATCGGTGCGGATGATGCGGGTTCGAGTCCCAACTTATGCGGGTTTAATTTACCGTTCGGGTCAATGGATGTTTAGTGGTTATCCATTAAAAAATGTATTTTTATTTACTGTAAAAAAATGCCCACAAAACTTAGACTGGTAAAATGAGAAAATCATTCAATGATTTGAAAAATTGGAATACAGTAATTAATTTTAGAATTCTACAAACAATATCTTCCCTTACTTCACACGGAGAATGTAAAAAATAATTCCCATTCGAAATGAATAGTTTCTTGAGGTTAAACAACATGAGCAAAAATAGATTCCACAAATCGCAGAACAAACAAGATCAAAACGCATTGCACGTAAACATCAATAAAAAAATAAACGATGTTTTTGGTACGAAAACATGAATCAGGCGTTGCGCACGAAAGTAACCTTTGGCATCTTTTCAACACCATAAAAATACATAGTAAACGTTAATATAATAATTGTTAATTAAACAAGTTTTGAAATACTGTTTAGTACTAAATCAGAAAATAAATATCGCAGACTAATCTAATTCTTATCTATTTATTTAAGCTCGAGCAAGATAGCCACCCTCCTGGGTGCGCCCCTGTTTGTAGTAACATCGTGTATGTTTGGTGGCCTACTCACCAAACATCAAACATTACAGATCACCCGATAAATAAAGATTAGAACTTAAAACATCTCTTGATTCTAATTACGTGTTGTAAAAAGTCTGTACCTGGTCCTGTATTGGTACGCCACTGCCACAAGTTAACAACGCCAATGCTTTTGCTTTACCAAATGTACATCATATCTACAGTATAACTCCTAGATACTATACTGCCATGACCTTTGCAAAGGCTAATTTAGATCAGCTGAGATTAATTAAAAGAGCGACGCCCCGACAGAATGTCTGGAACGCGCGAAAAAAAAAATTACACACTTCAAATGAATCAAACATGTTACTTTTCTAATAGCGGCCAAATTGGTTTATTAATAGTAAATGATAATAAAAATGTACATTAATACACATTTAAAATTAACATGCACACACCTGTGTAGGCGTAGGCGCCAAAATATGTTGGAACATCTGGAAGACCTTGCGTAACTTTATGTATTTCACATGTTGCTCCACAATTATTATTGATCCAAAATACTTCAGAATTGGCATGGGAAGATTAGTGAACAGTTAAAGAACGTAAGAGCAATTTTGACATTCGTATTTAAACATATTTTAGGATAAAAACGTTGTCGGTGATTTATTGTTTCAGGTATCAAAATCATCCCCCAGAATTACGATTTATAAGCTTTTAAAAATCCAAACACGTTCACACTTTTCGCTATCTCCGCGCCATCTACGCCATCAAGGCTGAACTACCAAGTGGCGTTTACGTTTCGCTCCGACACGCTCGGAATTTATACTTGTATTTAAAATGTATAAATCTAGCAATTAATTGTTCATCGAGTGATAAATTTTTTTATTCTGAATCGTATGAAATTCAGCAATTAAAACTTAGCAAGTGTAACTGTTGTTAATTCAGTTCACTGTAAATAAGAATATTTATTATTCAGCAATTGTTACATTCGTAAGGAGGCAGAGACGTAGTGTAGCAACATTACTCGTCATGCCGCACATCACGCTCCTCGTCATGCCCACTGCTCCCTGTTTTGTCGGTTTTTGGGCGCAAGTCAAAGGACTGGCAATATAAACGCGTACGTTTATTTGAAAAGATTAAAGGATTGCAAGTTTGGCGGTGATTTAACTTTCAAATTATCAAAATCATCCCTCAGAATTACTATTTAAAAGCTTTTAAACATTTTACGTTCGCATTCCCACGTCTTGTCGCCATCTATTCGACGATGGCCGAACTACTAAGTGATGTTTTTGAATAGCGCCAAAATGCTCGAACTTTATCCTTATAATCAAAGTGTTAATATTCAGCAATGCGCTGTACACGAAACGATAGACTATTTAATTCCGCATCGAATGGTGTATAAAATAGCTGAGGAAATTTAGCGGTTTACTAGTAATTTGCGAATGAAAATTAAGCACGACACACTTACCGACATTTACAGTTCACTGTAACTTAAAACCTAAATGCACAACAATTTGCTATATTCTTCAATGAAATTCGGGTCCTAATACTTATTACTGATTATTCAATTAACTGTTTTATATTATTAATGCATTACAATAAGAGAAATATATGAGGAATCCTAATCTTTATAGAGGGTACCCTCTGTTATCGTGGGGATAAACTACGTTTTTTTTTGTGGATTTAATAATTGTTTTAATAATGAAAGAATATTTAAAAACTTAAGAAGACTGTTATCTTATACTAAAATAAATTTACTTGTAGATATTTTCGTATTTAAATTGCAGAAACAATACATTATATTATATCCGCCTAATCACAGGCAACCCGATAAACGCATAACTACAATAAAAAACTTCCAATTTTAAAGGTAACGTGACAAAACCATAAGTGTAATCCTCAGTAAAGCTTCAAAAATAGTGCGAATATTTAAGTATTTAAATTGCAGAAATAATAATATTACATAAACGCGTACTTACAGACAATGCATTACACTCATACGTAATATTAATTTAATACTAAAAACTTCAAATTTTAAACGTGACAGGGACAAAACCATAAGTGTAATCCTCCGTAAAGCTTAAAAAATAATGTGAATATTACACTATTTAAATTGCAGAAATAGTTATATTATATAAACGCCTGCTTACAGGCAACCCAATACACGTGTAACCAATAATGATTTATTATTTAAAACTTCAAATTTTTTTAAATCGTTACAGGGACAAAATCATAAGTATAATATTTTTAAAGCGTTACTAAGGATTACACTCATGCTTGTGTCCCTATTATATTTAAAATTAGAAGTTTTTAATAAAAAATAATATTAGTTATAGTATATTGGGTTGCCTGAAAGTAGGCGTTTATATACTACCATTGTTTCCGCAATTTAAATACTTAAATATTCCCACTATTTTTGAAGCTTTACTCAGGATTACACTTATGGTTTTCTCCCTGTTACGTATAAAATTAGAAGTTTTTAATAATAAATTAATTCGAGTTATGCGTATATCGGGTTGCTTCGGATTAGGCGTGTATATTATAAAATATTGTTTCTGCAATTTAAGTACGTAAATATCCACAAGTGAATTTATTTAATCATGAGACAACATTCTTTTTAAGTTTTTAAATATTCTTTTATTATTGCAACAATTATTACATCCACAAATTATTAAGTAGTTTATCCCCACGATAACAGGTAGAGCCCTCTACTTAGATTATGCTTTCTCGTATATTTTTCTTATTGTAATGCATTAACAATATAAATAGTTGAATGATTAATCAGGAATAAGTATTGTAACCCGTATGTGATTCAAGAATATAGCAAATCCTCCTTTATTGAATTTTTATGTTACAGTGAACTGTAAATGTCAGTATGTGTGTCCTGCTTAATTTTCATTCGCAAATTACAGGAAAACCGCTAAATTTCCTCAGCTATTTTATACACCATTCAATTCAGAATTAAATCGTCTACCGTTTCATGCACAGCCCATTGCTAAATATTAACACTTTGACAATAAGTATAAAGTTCGAGCATTTTGGCGCTGTTCAAAAACATCACTTAGCAGTTCAGCCACCGTCTAATAGATGGCGATGAGGCGCGGAAATCCGAACGAAAAATGTTTAAAGCTTCTAAATAGCAATTCTAAGGGATGATTTTGATAATGTAAGCATTAAATGACGCCAAACATATAATCCTTTAATCTTTTGAAATAAAAGTGCTGTAAAAATCCTGCAATAATAAATATTGCCGCAGCAATTTTTTAATGGTTAAATTGATTTTAATGATTCAAATTGTAATTTACAGAGGTATTCATGGTTTAATAAATAAACAATAATAGTATATTGTACAACGAGCATATAATGATTTGCTCATACGATTTGCTCCACTCGCCTACGGCTCGTTCCGTAAACCTCGTTCTCGTGATTAATAGCCATTATATGCGAGTTGCACACTACACTTTGTTCACGAAAATTAAAATCAAGATCAAAATTTAATTTAAAATTACAATTAGAATCAAAATTAAAGTTGTAATTACAATCACAATTGAAAAAAATTTAAAATCAAAGGTAAATTCAATATTAAATAGGGTAAACAAAATATTATTTTCATAAATCGCGTTCTGTGAATCAAAGCGCGAATTAGCGTGTTTAATGACCATATTAAACACGCAAATGAGTGTGTGTTTAATAAGCATTTTAAACACACAAATCATCATTTGTATTTTTACGTCTTGATTATAGGTATAAAGTTCGAGCGTTTTGGTGCCGATCGCAATCACCACTTAATAGTTCAGCCCTTGTCTGATGGTGCAGACATGGTGAGAAATACCATTTTAATTTTTAAATGCTCATTACAAATGGAATATTACCAAATGCTTTGCAGTTCTTCAGTTGTCAAATAAGGCTTACTTTCAAAATTTCATTTTAATTTCTGTATAAGTTACAGCGCGCATAGATTTTTTTCCCCAAAAACTTTGAAATCACTTCTAGGGGCTTCAAAACGGATATTTCGATTAAAATTTTTTCGAAGATGACGGAAAAACTACTTTTTTCGCGTAGCCTTATTAGCAACTCAAAAACAATTTTTTTTTGGAATTCATCCAAATACATTATTTTAAAGGAAATAACTCCAAATTTGGCAACAGCAACTTTACTGAGCACTCAAGATTTGGTGGTAAAGCTTGCCTAGAGTGAGGGAATATTCGGAGATCTACTCTACTTTTTTGACATCTTGATGTCTAGGTTGCCGAACAATACTCGCCACAAAAAGCAGTACTTACGAAACTTAATTTATTACTCAAGAATCTTACCGCGTAGGTAACACATCATTTAGAACGTTCACAGTAGCGGAAATCAAGAACAATAGCATTAAAAACTGTTAATAATTGTGTATAGGCGATGTTGCATATGAGTATATTAGATGTTTACCGGTACCAACTTTACATTTTTCTCATAGCCGTGTTGGTACTTTTCATTTTCTAGTGATTGTCACTAAAGATGTCAAAAAAGTCTAATCTATGAGTAGATGGAGTATACAATTATACAATCCAAACTAGTGAAAGACACAAACACACGATAACAAGTATTCACTTTATTAGAAATCATGTAAAACATACAAAAATATATCACAATCACACTTGAATCAAATTCTTCAACTTGGAATTGAAGAAATTGCTCTTACTTATTGTTAAAAAAATCATTCTCGACGACGAAACGGACGCATTGCAACAGCACGTTCCTCTCGTGACGGATTTCCTTATCCAGCAACTTTTCCAAAAGGGTCGGAGGGCGTTTTTGGAATTTCGGTGCTTCAGGCGGTTTATCCAATTTCTGCCTTTTGTTGGCATTCTGTTTACCTTTCCTGTGTCTCTTACCTTTTTTTGGTTTCCTTTCGGGCTCCTTCAACTTTTCTTCAGTAATCGGAGGAACGGTCGTGGCAACAGGCTGCCTTAAGATTTTTTCTTCGACTACAACATCTTCATCAGCTAAAATTTCATTTTCTTCGATTACATCATCATTTGCATTTGAAATTTTGATTAATTCATTTTTACTCTCCGTTACAGATGATACGCTGGTAGTTGTAGTGTTATTTAATTGGGCATTATCTTCGACATCAGAGTCATCGGAACAGTAGGCGCCCATGAGGGCGCCTAAAGCGTTGGATAGATTGAGTTTCGTGTTTGTTTTTGCCGCCGCGGTACTTTCTGCGGACCATTCGGAGTCGTCGAATTCGTTCTCCGTTGCGGTGGCGGTGTATAGTTGGCTTGTGCCTTTGAAGGGGAACATGGTGTCGTTCCAATCGCACTTTTCGTTGATTAGTGATTTTGGTTTTATTCGTATCATTTTTTTGGGTTTCTTTGTCTTGGGAACTTTGGATACTGAAAATAAAATTCGTTTTACTTACATTAAAACAAAGAGAATTACTGCATTAAACAGCTACAGTATTACCGAGCACTCGAGGCGTGTGGGGGTAAAGTGTGCGCACAGTGAGAAAATATTCAGAGAACGTAACAAAAAATCTCCGGAACTGAATGAATTTAACAACGGACCTCGAGAGCTCGGTATGAATTTACGAGTATTCTTATAGTTGACAGTGTTAATACCGTTATACCTATAAATATTTGCAGCAACGAATGTGTTCAATGAAACTTCAACTGAAAAACCGAATGATTGAGAATATTGCTAACTGAATAGAATTTTTTGAAATGCAATAATATCGTATGTTATTTGGGTAATTTTGAGAGTCATATTATAATATTCAAATATTTTGCTGTTGTTTTTATTCACCTATTAAATTCTTAAATATTTCAAACTTGCAGCCATTTTCAACTCATTTAAAATTTAATCAACGACCTTGAACTTCTGATGAATACTCTTCACATTTTATTCTCACCGCAGCTGGGGTGTTCACTTGTTCTTACATTGGGTATGTTGTAGTTTTGATAGTAATGATTGAAGTATGTTATTAACCTATAATTTCAATAAAACGTCAAACAATATTTTTACATTTGAATGAGAAATATTATAAAATGTAACATTGCACTACACAACCAAATGCAATGACATAACCAAATTGTTAGTAACATTTTTACTACCAAGAAAAATATCACCCTAACAAAGCTTACTGCTGCGAAAAATGTGAATTGAGTATACTTATACTCTCAACAACGAACAACTTAACGAACTAATTATTAAACTACTCACATTTACACCTTCTATCAGCAAACCGCTTTTTCCTCTCCTTAATCCGCTCGCCCCTCTTAATCATCTCCTCCTGTTTCCGGTACCTCAACTCGATGTTCTCCTTGGTCGGGTAATTCTTCCTCCTCTCCTCCTTCCACTTGGAGATCTCTTCAGGACTAGAACTGCTGCATATTTTATGGTACAGTCCTGTCAAATGCTGCATTGAAACATGCATAGAAACAAGCTTTTCGTTCGCCTCGAACGTGCAACCATCGATACCACACACCCTGTGCTCGGACATGTGCTTATCATAAAACTCCCAAGAGGGAAATTCCCGATTGCAGGTCGAACAGTTGTATGACGACGGTGAATCATCATCATCATCATCGTCATCAACAAACTCGTCACTTAGCTCCTCGTCAGACACGTGGTCCTAATCAAAAACACCCTATTAATAGAAGTGGGCAGTTAACGTTAACGGGGTGAAAGTAAAGTGAAAGCTAGAAGCAAACGAGTATACTCTGACTTTTAAAAGAATTTTTTTTAAGGTAAAATAATAGGAATTCACTTACGGAAACATCCTTCAAGCAATTCTGAACAAATTACACTTGTTTTTTTTTTAGTGATTAGTAGTAGCACCAGTTCGGCGTTTTCGAGCCAAACTTTACCACAAGTGGGGAGCAATTATTCGTATGGAAATTATTATCGCAGGTGTTATTCTTTTGATTGAAAATTTGTGAGGTTAGAATGGTGTAAGAAATTAACATAACAGATGGCGCTTTTATCAGTAAAAAAAAAATATATTTATTATGTTGATTCAATAATGATAGCAAGAGCAAACATAAAATTATTTAAAAAAATTGTGCATTAATGGGTTCAGCGCAAGCGCATTTTATAGACCTCACACCACCTGATCAACGCATCATATTCTGCAGGCCAAGTTAGCAAATTATTAAATTAGTTGTAACCGCTTTGCCCAGAAAAATCAGTAAAGTTAGAATGCACAAGCGGACAACGGCATCCGCCATGGTGCTCAACTTGTTAAGAGCGGAGAGAAATGTTTTGTTGGACTGACAATGAAGTACACAATTTTGCAATTCTGTACGGCATTTGTGGACTCACCTGTACATTTAAATGCGAGTTATGAAAGCAGTTAGCATAAAGTGCAGCAATGGTAAGTTTGAGAAACACTGTTTGTTGTATTGAATTTAACCAGTGATGGTTCGCGGGGTTTTTTCTGGTACGGCCGAGGAACAAGAGGTGGCAATACAGATAGGTAGGGTCAGTTGCAGAGACGGCTGGCTGCGTGACCGCACCTATCTGTATTACCACTTCTTGTTCCTCGGCTGTACCAGAAAAAACGCCGCGAACCATCACTGAATTTAACAGGTTACAAAGCGATTTAAAATTTACCACGTGGGTCAAAAATTCCCGGGCCTAACCACTAGATGGCGCCTCTAACGAAATATCCGTATGACCTTCGCTAAGATATATGTCTAAATTTCATGACAATCCAATCTTTTGTTTAGAATTTACAGTGGATTTGTTATTTAAGAAATAATGGATTCAAAGCAATTTTTTACCACATGGATCAAAAAGTCCCGGGCCTAACCACTGGATGGCGCCTCTACTCTAATGAAATATCCGTATAATATTTCAGTAGTGCCAACCTTCCAAATATACACGTCAAAATTTCATGACAATCCGATCTTTAGTCAAAGTTACTTTTGTTATTTCAGAAACAAATGATTCAAAGCAATTATTTACCGAATGGGTCAAAAAGTCCGGGCCTAACCACCAGATGGCGCCTCTAACGAAATATCCATATATTTCAATAGTGCCAACCTTCAAAAGATACATGTCACAACTTCATGACAATCCAATCTTCTATTTAGAAGTTACAGTGGATTTTATTTCAGAAACAATGGATTCAAAGCAATTCCGTGTGTTGATTTATCATTGTTTTTCAATGGGGAAACACACCGTTCAAGCTGAGCAATGGCTTCAAAAGTGTTAACCGGACTCCACTCCATCAACAACAACCATCAAACGGTTTACTTGTTTACGTGGCCGTACAGACACCGATGATGCTGAATGTTCAGGATTGACAAAACCCTGAAAATCATTACGGGCAATCAAAAGTGAAGTTGTAAGAGAAGTTATCAAAAGGTAGTGTTTTCACTATCACCCTGAACACTCGGACGTCCAAATGAGGTCGTCAATCCCGGAAATATTGAAAAAATCCTGAAAATCGTTATGGACAATCACAAAGTGAAGTTGCAAGAGATAGCCGACACCCTGAAGTTATCAAAGGCTAGTGTTTTCACTAGTATACACGAACTTTTGGATATGAAAAAGCCGTTTTCCAAATGGGTGCCACTTTTGCTCACACCAGAACAAAAACAACAACAAATTGATGATTCAGAGCGCTGTTTGGACATGTTGAAGCGGAATAAGCCCGAGTTTTTGCATCGGTACATCACATGGATAACAGATGGCTCCACCATTTCACTCCAGAACCAAATCGACTGTCAGATGAGTGGGGAGCAGCCGGTGAAAGCCGTCCGAAGCAACCAAAAAGGTAACAAAAGTTATGGCTTCCGATTTTGCGATCCGCAAGGTATAATTTTTATTAACTACCTTTAACATGGAAAAACAATCAAGCATTTGAGGAACGAAATCGCCAATTGGCGAAGAAAGAAATCCTATTTCACCAAGACAATGTCACTGGAAACGATGGAAAAGATGCAGTGGCGGCTCACGGGGTGACTCATGGTGCGGCCGAGGTAGCAATACAGATAGAGTCAGTTGCAGAGATCTGTATTACCACCTCTGCTACCTCGTTGCACCATAAGTCATCCCACAAACTGCAAAGATGCATGAATTGGGCTTTGAATTGCTTCCGCACCCACCGTATAGTCCAGATCTGGCCCCTACCCAGAACTCAAAACGCTCCGTGGTAGGAGTTTTGGCTCAGACGGAAAGTCTTGGCAGAAACTGAAGCCAATTTCGAGGCCAAAGATAAACTGAGGCATTACGAATACAAAGGGCGAACTCGAGAAATGCTGCTTTCCAGAAAAACACATTTAAGTTGCAGATTTATCTGAGGACATTAAAATATCTCGTAAACTACCCATCGGATCAAAAAGAATTCTGAATAAAATTTATTTGCCCAGACGAGGGTCATCCAATGATACCAAAGTCGACATCCAGGGGAGTGGTGGGGGCAACTTTGACATCATAAATGGCAACCCCCACTCCCATCCCCTGGGTTGGGGGTGGGGACAACTTTGACATCATAAATGGTAACCCAGACTCGCATCCCCTGAGTTGGGGGTAGGGGCAACTTTGAAATCTTAAATGGCAACCCCCATCTTATATTGCAGATTAGGATTCCGCATAAAAAAATAAGTAACTTTTATGGGAAATATTTTTCCGATTCGTGATAGATGGCGCTGTAATCGCAAGAAATGATTTTTGCGAATATCTCGAGAAATTACACATCGGATCAAAAAAAGCAACACATGTTTTTCAAAAAGCTATTCAACGATACAAAACTCGATTGGGCTTCAAAATCATGTTTGGAAAACCCAATTTGTTTAATAGCAAATCCTGCCTTTCCAAGACAAAATATATTATTGTTGATATTCAATTTTCTCACATGGTGCTGCAAGCGAAAGCATTCCAACTGGCCACCGTGACCGTATGGGTTATAAAAGCCAGTGCAATGTCATCAAAGATGAAACCACCTCCAACATGTCAATTCAATTGAATATCTTTACTAATGAATGCTGCAACAGTAGAAGATTACAGCGCCATCTATCGCGAATAAAAAAAAATTGTTTGAAATAAAAGTCACTTATTTTGTATGGGGAAACCAAATCTGCAATAAAAAACCGCAGGTCTGGCGAACTACAGGTTATAAAAGCCAGTGCAGTGTTGTCAAAGATGAAAATTTTAACTGAAAACACCTCCAACATTGTTCATTCAATTGACTATCTATACCCTTAATTCCTTAAACGAGTGCGAAATGAATGCTGCAACCGAAGATTACAGCGCCATCTATCGCGAATTAAAAAAAAAGTTTCAGATTTTTGTGGGGAAACCGAATCTGCAATAAAAAAATGGGGGTTTCCATTTAAGATTTTAAAGGTGTCCACGCTCCCACCCCAGGTTGACGCGCCACCGTGACCGTCTGGCGAACTACGGGTTATAAAAGCCAACGCAGTGTTGTCAAAGATGAAAATTTTAAATGAAAACACCTCCAACATGTCAATTCAATTGACCATCTTTACCCTTCATTCCTTAAGTGCGAAATGAATGCTGCAACGGAAGAAGATTACAGCGCTATCTATCGCGAATCAAGAAAAATGTTTCAGATAAAAGCCACATATTTTTTATGGGGAAACCGAATCTGCAATCCCCTTTAACATTTCAAAGCTGCTCCCACCCCCATCCCAGGTTGACGCGCCATCGTGACCGTGTGGCGACTACGGGGTATAAAAGCCAGTGCAGTGTTGTCAAAGATGAAAATTTAAACTGAAAACACCTCCAACATTGTCATTTACCCTTCATTCCTTAAACTAAAGTACGAGTGCGAAATTAGAGCTGCAATCGTAGAAGATTACAGCTCCATCTATCGCAAATCAAAAAACATGTTTCAGATAAAAGTGGCTTATTTTTTTATGCGGAATCCGAATCTGCAATAAAAAATGAGGGTTCCCATTTGAGTGTGAAATTAGTGCTCCAATCGTCTTACAGCGCCATCTATCGCGAATAAAAAAAACATGTTTCAGATAAAAGTGGCTCATTTTTTTATGACGAATCCGAATCTAATAAAAAATGACAAATTTTATTCCAAACTTGTTTTGTTCCGATGCGTTTTTCTCGAGACATTTCGATGTCTTCAGATAAATCGGCCACCCTGTATAGTAGAGCTACTGTCAACCCTACTTATATGTAGTTAGGAAGGTCGCAAATAAAAAAAAAGTGTCTACCATTATTCAGTAATGTCCGACAAACAGATGTGGCATAAAATAGATTTCGCCCTTCGTATCCGCAGCGCCTCAATTTTGCCACGAGTGCGGCATTGAAAAATCAGAAAAGCGTTGGAATGATTGCATCGCCGCCAAAGGACACTATATTAATGAATAATAAAAACCATTCGTGTTTAATGTATTATTATGTCTATTTTGCGCCATTTTGCTTATTATACAGTGTGTCCCATTTTAAATTGCCATTCCAAATATCTGGAAACCTGAGCAACATGGCAAAAAATGTTTCAGATAAAAGTTGTAGGGTTTGGAAGGGGACATTTGTTGGTGATTTTGAAAATGACCTTGGGGTCAATTGTCAAGGTCAACCGAACATCAACTTTGATTTCTCGAATCGAACCCCCTATTTTTTATTGCGGGGTCGTATTCTACGGGAAAAAATACAACTTTTTCAGATTCGAATTCGTCATAAAACCAGCCACTTTTATCTGAAACATGTTTTTAATTTAAAATGGGACACCCTGTATGTTATTTTTTAGTTCGCTTTGTCAATTTTCTCTATTCATAGTAAGAATTATTCCCTATTTTTAATTGTGATAATTTGTAAAATTGTCCTGTAATTAGTCTTTAGACTGTTGGATAATGATAATAATAGTAATTAAAAAAGAATAAATTTATAATTAATTTTGTTACTTGTAATACCAAATACACATTTTATTACAGCTCGTCTACAGAGCCGTGGCAGGTGAGGATACAGTTTGTGCAGAGGGTGGAAGTATTCGAAGAGAACGAGATAACAAATCTCCGCGTGGCTGCATCACTGAATTAGCCTGAGATATAATCAACGCCGCTACATCCCGAGGTGGGGACAAAGGGAAGAATTACAAGAAGGACCAACACAAAAATTAATTATTTATGTAAAAAAAATGTGTACATAAACAAATTAAACTTAAATAGGAATTATTTTAATTAATTGAAACACTTGGGTTTGTCTCTCCTAAGACAGAGAGAGAGAGAGAGAGAGAGAGAGAGAGAGAGAAAGACATAATAACAAAACCAAGTGTTTTAATCGATCAAAATAATACAGAAGAGTTTCACCACGGGTTAAGTGAGATGATAGGAATCATCATTTTGTGACGATTCTGTGTCTGTATTTATATCATGTGAGCCTCAGAATTTTGTTTCAGAGTAGGCCATGCCTAAGAGAGAGAAACATAGCGGTCATGTCTGAGATTAATTCATTTTTTTTTAAATCTAATTCAATAGTCTCATGACGTAATAATATGCGACATACCTCATTTATTTCACAGCCAACTCTGAAACACAATTTTGTGGCTCACACGATATTATGTTCACTCGGTGGCGATCGTTGAATAATTATGAGTTCCTGGCGCCACCTATGTTAAATTTAAGTTACTGCGCAATCGGCCACGGCTCGCTAGACAAGCTGTAGTTACAAATAAAAGTAAAGATTATTTTTCTACTTCATGATGTGTTGTTATTTTGACTATTATTACAAATCAATAAATGCTCAAGATTAAAAATTTTGGCAGTTATAAAAATAGAGCCCAGCCCGGATTGATTAGAAGTCGTTTTCTGGCGTACAACAAAAATTGACGAAGAAGTTGTCGTTGCAAATCACGGGTCACGTCTGCACTAATGCTGGTTGCGATTAACACGTTTGCTGCCACCGACGCGCCAGTGCGTCCGACTTTATACTTGCGTAAATGCAATCCCAATTGCGGTGGCAGCGAACGTGTTAAATGGTGACATGTCAGATATTATAATTAGGGGTTATTAACCCGTTTTTCCTCAACGATTTTTTTTTTAATTCTCTGTGCAGTTTCTTTACACAAACGATTCAAACGGCATTCGTGCGTTTTCCTTTAGTCCACAGTGGTCTTACCAATCATAAATTTATCATAAACAAACGACGCAGTACGCTGGCGAATGTGCAATTCTTCGAAAATATAGATGTTCCACTAATGGAACAGTGGGAAAAAATGGGTTAATATCGGACATGTCAAGGACTTTACGCGTGCACTTGTGATCTTAGATCATGACTTTAGATTTCCAGCGCCAACTTAGCCGTTGATTTTTGTCATACGCTCGTTATAAGTCATCACTAGAGTGCGGATGGCTGGGTACTATAGGTGGGCGAAACGAATCTTTTTTGAGTCGACTCATTGTAAAGAGTGGACTTAGTAGAGTCGACTCATGACTCTATTGAAAAAGTATCTGTGAAAAAAGTGTCCTCACTATCTCAACTGGGTTCAGGCTGAATACTGAGCATGACTTTAAGCAAACAGGCTAAAAACATTTTAGAACATTGCAGTAGGTGTAATTCTAATTCAAGGTATAAAATGGAGTCATGCCATCTGCGTATTATGTAATAATTTCCCTTAGAAAAATTGCTCCCCGAGTCCAATAGTTCAGCTGGAAACTACGCAACAGTGGATTCGTAAAAGGAATTTAAAAGTTGGTTCAGTAGATACATGCCAAGAAAAAAAATAACTATTTTAGCATTGTAAAGTGTCAAACTGATTTATTACAACATGTATTTAATACAAAGAAGGTACTTAAGTATTAGTACCGGCATAGTTGGCAGGTACAATGGTTCAATAACTTCACATTTCCAATAGTGATTATAATTTATATAAATTAGTTACAATAATCTAGGTTTGCAAAGGAAATTATAAATAGTGTGAATATTGTTATAAACGAGAGAGTCGTGCTCGGAAACTCAATACAAACAACACACATTTGGTCATAAGTTGACGTAAGCTACAAATCTAAACTAAGGAATCAAATGATTAGAATTTAGTATTGCCAATTGGTGTTTCAACCGGCTGTAAAAACTGAACGAACTGAACAATTCGGTGCGGAGTAATTTTGAAGAGCGGCGCCCCTCTACGGGTTCCCAACATTAACAGCTGGTTCCGTGACGGCCTCAGCGGCTCGGTCTGTGACGACCCGGCCGCCGGTATCTTTATTTACTTTAGTACTGTTTGCTTCCGCCATGATTTTGTTTACGTCCTGAAAACAGATCCAGCCAATGCATTATAATGGGTATTTATTTGCGGCATTCAAATTCGAGTTTTCTTAAATAGGGCTTGAATGGTTTTCCGTGCGGGCAAGTGATAATTGATGCATAACAATATGGTTTAATTTATCTTATCCGCAAACAGGTAATGGTGTATAAAAAAAAAGAAGATAAATGGCTGGTGAAAGTGAGACACCTCCTTGATGTCACGCCATGCTCAAAGTGTTAACGATAAAAAATAAACTGGTTGAAAAATGCTGGTAGTTTTCTTGTCCGTTTAAATGAAATAAGCACATGACAGGTTTTGCTATCTTTTTTTAGATAATGAATGTTTCATATCAAAATAGTTTTATAATGAAAGGGAATCAAATTTGTCATATAAATGAATCACACGGTATCAGTGACGAATTTATAAATAAATTAGAATTTTTCAAGTAATGATCAAATGTGAGGATAATCAAAACATATTTGCCACATCTATTGATCCAAAATTTCACTTGAATTGAAAACTTGTTTTGCTTTATGATATCATCTCCAAGACACAAGAAATTGATATTTAGCAAAAAAAAACGTTTATTTTTAAAAATCACAAAAATTGCAACTAATGAATGTCACAAAACAGTGTCACATGAAAGACTTGACAATTTAAAAATGATACTAAACCCTTTCAACACGTTAGCCATGACAATGTTGAGAAAGTATTCGGGGGACGCGAGGGAACGCGATAACGAATCTTTATGATTGTCACGGCGCAACACGCCTCAAGTGCTTGGTAAAGTTGTAAATATGTTTTCGGGCAAACGTATTTGTGGGTACAGATGAAAATTTTTCCTGGGAAGGTGTTTTGAGGTCTCAATGTGTCACATTAATAAATAAATCATGAAACCAAGCTAGTGTTTTCATCCAGAATTAATCGTATCTTCTCAATAAAAGCAACACTGGTCAATAATTTTGTATTTCAACACATTGAACGAAAAAAACTGGCACACCGGTGCCACATCACTTTCTAATGCTTCAGTGCTGAATATAACATTGAGTTACAGGCAACTTGCACGGCACCAGAATCACACCAAAAGTATTCAAAGACACGAATAATTTTATGTATTTGTAGCAGGAATTAAAATATAACAATTGTTTTGCATCAATTAATAATTTTTGTTAAACATCCATCCCCTATTTATAAAGCTCGGAATTTACAGAAAAGAAAACTTACTATTGAAAATATTTAATATTCTTGTTGTCTTTAAAGAGATCAGTGTCGTCTTTAAATAATGCATATCACATGTAAATATCACCCTCCAAAAGTAATGAAACAAACAAAGGGCAGAAAAAGCAATAAATGTACCTATAAAACAACATCGGCCGTGTAATCGATAGGTGCTGTGATAACAGCGGGTTTCTTATATGCTGGCATGAGTTGTGGAATACGCACCTCCTCTGGATGCTGCCCGACGTACTCGATCTTCGCCGTCGAGTAGAGCTTGAAGTACTTGTCCTTCTGCTGCTTGTAGGCGATCCAGTCCTCGTGCTTGTGGGAGGCCTTTGCCTTGGCGAAGAGCTCGTAGTGCTTCTTCAGCTCCTCCCTCATCGGTTCGGTGACCCAGGGCTTGTTCAGGTCGAAGTTCTTCTTGAACTTCCTCTTCTTCTGGACCTTGCCGTCCTGGACTCCGCCGCCGTTGGGGGGCATCGGTCTGAAGCCGCGCGGCGGTCTCGGCCCGCCCATCATCGGCGGGAGCATCGGGGGGCGCATCATGTGCGGGGGGCCCGGTCTCATTCCCGGGGGCGGGGGGCACATGCCTGGAGGCGGTGGCCTCATACCTAATTAACATACAGGGTCGAAACTTTAACTGGAACAAATTCGGTATTTATGAAATGAGAAGTTCCAGAAAAAAATCCTCGGACAGGTCGTCATGACGTCATACGTGAAAGACTAGTGATGTCATACTATGGCAAAAATGGACGTGTCCGGGTTTTTTTTTTCAGGAACTTCCCGTTTCGTAAATACCGAATTTGTTCCATATTTGCTCATATTTCCGTAGGAAAATATAAACATAAAAAAAGTCATTAGGAGCTTCTCGCAAGAATTGTTTTAATTGCTCTCGGGACAACGCCTCCGATTTCTTACCAAGGTATCCTTTATGGATTTTACAGCTTTAGATTTTACCGGAACCGAACATTCACGGTCTTTCGTCGCTTGCGTTCAGTGGCGGCTCGTGGAACATGTTGATGGTAGAGCCACTTTTACAATTTATTGGATGAAAGATGGAAATGACTAATTATGCAAATTAAATACCGGCCAAAAAATAAAAAATTTGCACATAAAAATCAATCACCTAAAGTGTAGACCAATAAAAAATACGCTCCTAATTAAGGCAAAAAGTTTAGACAAATATCGAAAATTCGCGTTTAAAAAAAATGCAGACCAAAAATCCGAAAATTTCACATTTTCAAATAAAATAAAAAGTAAAAAATTTGGAACGAAGAAATGAAAAATACAGGTCAAAGATCTAAAATATAGGCCAAAAAATAAACAAAAATGCAGGTCTAAAAATGAAAAATGCAAACCAAAAAATTGAAAAATCAAGGAAAACAAAAATAATTTCCCATTTTCTTCAGCCCCCAAAATTACTCATTAACTCAAAATATGTTGCCGACCAGAAACACGAAAACGGCAGTCAAATAGTAACCAAAAAGTAAAAAAATTCGCCCATAAAAAATAATAATTCAAGTATGTGGTAAGTAAAACACGTGTTTTACTTACCACATATATTATGGAATTTCACCACCACCACAGCCTCATCAATCCAATATATAATAATTCAAGTTAAAAAGTCTAAAATGAAGGGAAAAAAACAAAAACTGTAGTTCAAAATATCGACAAAAAAAATTTAAAAAGTCGCGTTAAAAAAATCTTAAAATCGACCAAAAATTCGATCCTAAAAATCAAAATTGCGGACCAAAAAATCGAAAATTCTAACAAACAGTTCGAAAATTTAGGCTAAAAGAGCAAAAATTTTGACCAAAATATCAAAATCCCGCCTTAACAATAAAAAATGAAAACAAAAAGTACCAAAACCGCCATTTACAGTACTCGGTGTGATTAGCCCCAGAAAACAAAGGAAAAAACCAAAAATTTGCTTTGTAGGGAAGGAAATTTGCACTCGACGATTTGAAAAATTGTAAAAAATGTATTACCCCAAGGATTCGCTTCAAATAAACTTCAATTATACAAAAATTGTGTACTTTTGATTTCTTGCGAAAACAATGACGTGCTCCTGCAGAAAACGAAGGAATAAACTCAAAATTTACTCTGTAGTGGAGGAAATTTGCACTCAATGTCTTGAAAAATTGTAAAAAATTAATCACTTATAGAATTAACTCCAAAATTACTAAAACTACGCATTTTTGATTACTTGTAAAAATAATTACAATATTGCTACTCACAACAACATGAATAGACTCAAAACTGCACCGGAGGGAACGAAAATTGCACTCAATGTTTTGAAAAATTGTAAAAAAATTAATCACTTGCAGAATTAGCTCTTAATTAAAGTAGAAAACTAAAATATAAGCACTTTACTTTCGAAACTTTACACAATTATCGAAAATTCGCGGTTAAAAAAATCAAAATAAAGAATATTTAGGGCAAAAGCTCTAAAATTTGGAACGGAGAAATAAAAAATACAGGTCAAAGATCTAAAATATAGGCTAAAAAAAACAAAAATGCAGGTCTAAAAATAAAAAATGCACAAACCAAAAAATTGAAGGAAAACAAAAATAATTTGCCATTTTCAGCCCCCAAAATAACTCTTTAGCTCAAAATAAGTTGCTGACTAGAAACTCGAAAGCCTCGGTTCCTAGAAGTCCCGCAATTTTTTTTATTGACAAATAGTGTTCAATATGATCTCAGACTTGAAAAAAATAGAAAAATTGAATTTAATCGATTTTAGTCAAAAAGTAACCAAAAAGTAAAAAAAAAATCGCCCATAAAAAATATCATTCAAATTAAAAATCTAAAATGAAGGGCAAGAAATCAAAAACTGTAAAAAAAAACTTATCGGCAAAAAATAAAAAAGTTGCGTATAAAAAAATCAATAATCTAAAATATAGGATAAAAGATTAAAAACTTCGACGAAAAATTTGATCCTAAAAGTCAAAATTGCGGACCAAAAAATTGAAAATTTTAACAAAAAAAATCGAAAATTTAGAAAAAAATATTTTCTTTGGAAATTTGTAAAGACGCATTATTCAAAATTAGTCTGTCAAATTTTTAACCATCTGTTGCAACAAATTTGGAATTCCCATGTGAATTTCTAAAAAAATGCGGTTTTTTTGCCATCAAAATTTGCTTTCTAGTGCAACCATTTTTGTTGTGGTAAACTTGCAATTTTTTTTTTATTCGTAAAGACACATTGTTCAAGATTGGTCTGTCAAAATTTCAACCACCTGTTGCAATAAATGTGGAATTCCCATGCAAATTTCTAAAAAATGCGCTTTTTTGGTCATCAAAATTTGCTCTTTGGTGCAACTATTTTTGTTGTGGTATTTTCTTTGGAAATTTGTAAAGACACATTATTCAAAATTAGTCTGTCAAAATTTCAACCATCTGGTGCAATAAATGTAGAATTCGCATGTTAATTTCTGAAAAATGCGTTTTTTTTTGGTCATCAAAATTTGCCTTTTAATGCAACCATTGTTGTTGCGGTGAACTTGCGATTGCTTTCTTTGGAAATTTGTAAAAATACATTATTCAGAAATAGTCTATTGAAATTAATGTGGAATTTCGATGCGGTGTTACAGGTGTTGTTTAACATTTAAAAAGTTTTTTTAGGAATCAGTTAAAAATTCTTGCGGAGCTTGAGTCTACAGGTAGTGCCATGGCTCCATGGCTCTATACAGGGTGTCCCAGAAGTCGACGTCAACCCGAAACAGACTAAGTCATGAGAGTTATCAGAAAAATATTTAAAAAAAATCCAAATAATGTATTTAAAAAATTATGGCCATTTAAAAAAAAACGAGAAAATCTACAGCCTGTGACGGTCTTTGATTTATTACAAGCATAACAAATGTTTAACATTAATTAAAATTACAAAAGATATTCAAACTGCCTTCCTTCAGCCTCAATACAGGCTCGACATCTTCTTAAAAATGATCTTGTTATCCGACGGGCGAATCTTCCGTTCTTGATTGATTCAGCCGCTTGAGTTAATCTTTGCCTTAACTCAGCTAAATTTTCTACTGGCTTACAATAAACTTTTTCCTTTTTTTTAAATGGCCATAATTTTTTAAATACATTATTGGAATTTTTTTTTATATTTTTCTGATAACTCTCATGACTTGGTCTGTTAAAAGATTTCGGCTTGACGTCAACTTCTGGGACACCCTGTATAACGAGCCACCCCTGCTTGCGTTAACACATAGTTTGACATTTCACCAATTCATGAAACAATGCAAATACCAAAACACGTCAACCGTGATATTTACAAACAAGGCCCTTAGCAACGTTACCAATCTGATAAATTCAAAAATTTACGATCCAATATTTTCCCATTTACAGAACAATATTCTTTCAATCAGAAAAAAAACTATTGATTACAACACGGGAAATATGAATACATTTCCCCTGGTTCTCTATACATCCCTCGGGCTCCGCCCTCGGGATGTAACTAGCCAACCTCGGGAAATATACTATTCATATTTCCCTAGTTGTAATAATAGCTATAATCTCGTCTTGCCGTCCAGCGGTCAAATATGACTTGTAATTCGGCCGTCTGCCGGTTATATAGACTGTTACTCAACCGTCCCGCCAGTTAAATACCGTCTGTAATTCGACAGTCCGATGGTTAAATATTGTCTGTAATTGGACCGACGGACGGTCGTGTAGACACTACCATAAATAAAACACTATTGCTTTGTTTGTATAACTTTTGAGAAGTTGAAGATGCCGAAACTATAGTCATGGAAATAATAAAATTTTAGTTATACAAACAAAGCAATAGTGTTTTGTTTATTATATATTAGTAGATATACAAGGGGGTTCTGGAGTACTTCAACGGTTCGTAACAACATAACCTCAAAATTACTTGACGAAAAACCCTACAACAATTTAATGAGGGATGATGACGACATCAAAATGGAGGATTGTGTCGATTCTTCAGAATATTCAAAACGTTGGGAATGTAGAAGATTATGGGGTAAACAATTCAAACACAAGACGAAGATTATTATCAAAATATATCATTTGGTAATGATGTAGAATGCTGGACGACTGTGAAAATATCACCAATTTTTTCAGATTTGGCAGAAGACGTTGGCGGAACCCTTTTCAGGGATTTCATTGTCTTTTGTTTTGTAACAAATTATTATTTTATGCTTTGCTTCTACACCATGTAAAATTACAACTTGTTGTCTTATTCCAATTGTAAACTCAGTCTGAAGATAATATTAACTTAATGGTGTTGTGTGTACGACGTTGAAGTGCCATCTTTGTTGTCGATTACGAATCATAATTAGTGTTAAATTTTTGTACGTTTGTTTGTTTTGTTACATACGAGTAAAGTGCAAACACTGTTTTGTTTCTAATTTTTACTAACCTGGAGGAATCCCTCTGGGCCCCATTCTGTGCCCGGGATGCATCCGTCCGCGCATCGAGGGCGGCGGGGGTCTCATGCCGGGCGGGCCGATCGGTCTCATGCCCGGGGGGCCCATCGGCCTCATTCCTGGCGGCATACCTCTAGGCATGAACGGCCTGGGCCTCATCATGGGATGCGGCGGAAAGTGAAATGGCGTCTGGTGGTGGTGGTGCGGGCCACGCCGCGGGGGCCTCCTCCCTTTATTCGGACCGTTCTTCTGCTTGGCGGGCGCCTGCTTCTGTGGATTCTGGCTGTTCTCTACAGCGGCGCCCATTTGAATACTGAATGTTTTATTTTAAAACTGCTTATATTTAGAAATCACGGCGGAATCGTGCGCAAAACAAGATGGTCGCGCAGTCACCGAGAAAACATGGACACTAAAAGCGACGTTGCCGAGCATGGATAAAGTAAAATAGATCGGGGACTCTCTGTATAAAATATTTACCGCATTTTTAATTCGTCACTGTAGTCATGGGATGGCGCTGGTGAAACAAAAGCGGGTGCGGGTAGAACGGGTTGCAGAGCTGGCTGGTATCCAAATTTCACAGTACTTTATTAAAATCAAATGTAGGAGTAATAAGTCATTGATTAAAATATAGTATATTACGTAACAAGAGTTGTAAATAGCAAATTACGCGCAAGTGAAAAAATTGCGTACGAGCCGCGTAGCGGCGAGTAACGCAATTTCACGAGCGCGTAATTGCTTTACAACTCGCGTTATGTAGTATACTTTATCTACGACCACTCTCACCTTAATTTATGTAAGAGAATGTGCGGAATAGCGAAGTGACAGCTTCGGGGTGCGTGATGTGACGTTTAACAATCGCGGACTACTATATTTAATAAAAACGAACAAACGCGCAACTCTCAACCAATCAAAAGTTCGTAAACGAAACTCACTAGTACCTTTAATTTACAAGCGGGCTCTAACATACGTGGGTGTTTTGGTGTATTTACGCAGTACGCGCATTGTACGATAATGGGCATTTACAGTAGTGGTCGTAGATAAATATATTTATTGCAAATTGCACAAATGGTTACTTACAGTCTAATAATAATAATAATAATATTAGATATCAATATCCAACCAGCAAGAAGAAAATGTTGTTCCCTTCCATGGTATTTCATTAAATTATTTCTCACACACTTTAGAAAATGAGGAGAATGAAACAATGGAATTATTTCCTCGTCACCTATGAGAAATTAACGATTAATTAACAATATTTTGCCCCAAAAAATAACAACATGAAATTCAAAATTTCATACAGACAATAAGGAAATGTACTTACCGGTTCCTTTCTAGTGAAGGAATGCATATAAGTGTTTCTGTTGTAATTTTTGCAGGATTTAATGGCACAATAACAACTCATTATTTATAATATTTTTATAACGCGAAGGGTATGGACGACTTTCTCTTCGTTTTAACAGACGAAAAACTGAAAGGGATCGAATATTCACGTACTTACGGTTTTGTTTGTTTACATATACTCGGCATCGCTGATTATCGCTTGGTGTTGAACGATTTACGGGCGAAATTTCAAATTGTATTAGCAGGTTGGGCCATCTAGCGTCATTTGCTGTAACAAATTCAAGCCTGTTTTGCGATACTTACGCCATCCCATGTTTCCAGTGTGAAGCTCCAATGCGAACAATTTATTTCGTATGGAGTGCGCAGGGCACGTTGCCGAGTTTCTATAACAACTTACAATAAAGATCGCTTCACAATAACCCGGGAACTGTAACCAAAACGAAAATATACTTCTCGTTCCCGTTAGTGGAAATTAGTTATTAGTTGTGTAACTTAACATGCGAATATTCGGTTTACGTTCTCGTTACCATTCCCGGACTGTTGTAAAACAGCATTACCATAGATAAATAAAGTAAGATGGAGACATTTAATTCATAATCCGTCCGTGTTTAATAGATGTCGATTTAAAAATTTAAAAACAAGATCAATTGCTAGAATGCAAAAATCCTTCAAGTAATGATCATTATTACGTTTTGTAATTAATAACGTAACCCAGGCGCGCACCCAGGGGGGTGGCTATCGGGCTTGCCGCCCCTCCCAAAGCCATTTATATATCGCGTGGTAACCACCAAATCTGGCCCTAGGAATCTAGGAAAATAGTGTTTTTTGAAATTGTTATTAATATGTTACATTTTTATTTAATATCATATTCACGGATTTTCAGTTTGCACATATGTCTGTGTTTGAGTTATAATTTTCGTGTAAAATATATCATTTTTGGTTTAGTTTCCTTTTTTTAATTGTATGTAGACCGCATTTGTTAACAAAAATTCACACAAAGAAACCAAAATGAAAATTTCCATTTTTTCATCTTATATCTGAAAACAAAAATGCCGAGCAAAGATTCTAAACAGATTATTAATCAGCATTATTGAAATATTCTCTTCTTGAGTGTCGGTGGAAGGACTTACAACGAACTGGAGTAAGAAGATATCTTGTAGAGATTTCCCCTACTGCGTGTATGTTAGGTCGCCTATGTTACAGCACTATTGCATTAGTGATAATACATAACTTTGCCCTAATTTTCCAACCTTGTACCTCTTAAGATAATTGAAATTACTATGAGGTGCCGCTCGATAAGCAGGCAATTTGTTAATAAGGGCCTTCGTGCTGGACTGGAAAAAGAGATATTGTAAGGATTGCGCCTACTACATGTATGTAAGATTGCCAATGTTACAACGCTATTATATTACAATTATATAATACTCAACTTTGCCCTAATTTTCCAACCTTGTTCTCTTAAGATAACCGAGATTACTATGAGTTACCACTCGATAAGCAGGCATCCTGTTAATAAGGGAATAAGAAGAGATATTGCAAGGATTTGTCCTACTACATATATGTTACAACGTTATTATATTACAGTTACACAATACAAAACTTTGCCCTAATTTTCTAATCGATAAGCAGGCACTATATTAATAAGGGCCTTCATGTTGAACTGGAATAAGAGAAATTGTAAGAATTTCGCCTGCTACATGTATGTTAGGTTGCCTATGTTACAACTCTATTACATTAGTTATATAAAACACAGGGGGGGTTATTTGAATAGGGAGAATTGGAAACGCGACATCCACGCCATCTCACAGTCATCTGGCCCAACTAACGCAATGCAACGCTGCCAAATCTATGTACAAATCTTTGTACTAATTGTATTAATCTAAAAAGAGATTTTGTCGCGAACGTTTTACTCAATAAAGTAAAGCCTATTTTGGAGGCACCAGAAGTTTTAATGCTAAAAAATTTGAATATTTCCGCACAACACCTTTTAAAGACATCGATTTATTGTTAGCCTAGGGCACCTTAATGCCCACTTGCACCGCAGAACTTAATCATGATTAAATTTTAATCATGATTAACTTTAATCAGAGTATTTCTGTTGCACCGTCGGCTGATTAAGCATCTATCGACCACGGAGTATTATTATAGAGAGCACACGTTTTTCTAGGGATTTTAAGTTCTTTTTTGGTTGTTTTACGTTGTTCTATTGAGAACACAGGAAACAAATGCGCGGTAAATATGAATACTAAATGCTAACTAACTTATACTATTATTATTATTTCTTATTATTGGACGAGGTAAACAAACCAAAATTAATAAAATCATTAACGTCCAAGCCATCGATTTCATCAATCTGCTCAACTATTCCCAAATCCATCGTTTTTAATAACAAATACAAAACAAAGGTTTTTAATTTCAAAATCGTCTGCCAAATGTAAATAACTTCACGACTATATTCGTCGTGAAGTTATCAGTTTTTGAGTTAATCGGCCAAAATCGGCTGATTAAATATTTGACGTTTCTTGGGGACTTTAATCATGATTAAGTTGCGGTGCAAGCCAATTCTCCGCTAACCATTGATTAACTTTTTAATCATGATTAAGTGGCTGCGGTGCAAGTGGGCATAGATCTTTAACACATCTCTGTATCTTGCAAACTCGTTGCGAAAATCTTTTTTTTTGTGTTGTTTTTTTGCCGTGATATACAGATATATTTTGTACATTTTTTGCTGTAAGGCTTACACAAGAAATTATTGTTTTATTCGTCCTCGATTTCCGCACTTTGACATTCTACGTTTCAAGTAACAAGGGAAATTACACGGCATGTAGATAAATTTAAACGGAAAGCGCCGTCTAGTGTTGGCAACAAACATAATTTACAGAAATCCATCGAATTCCTATTGTGGCGCCATCCAACGTTAGAGATTTAAAGCTCAATTTCTTATGCCCAGTTTCCCATATGTCTCGTCATACACCTGGATATCGCCAAGCATGCAGCAGTTTTAGATCGGCCTAGGAATTCTACAAAAGAGGATTCAATGATCTTAACATGACGATTCTCGGTAAAGAATACGGTTCATCAGCTCGGCAGTGTATGGCGCGCTCTGTGGGATTCAGCGTGAACCGCGTGAATTGGATCAGGGGCGCCAATTATACTTCTGCACACGACAGGCGCGCCCTCGGTTCATGGGCTCCCCCGCTTTATTTCCTATTATTTATTAAGTTCTAATTCAGGGAAAATTTGTCTAAAATTATATACATGATGAAGTAGCTTATTTTTAAAATCTTTTTTTACTGTAGGTGATGGGGAATGGTGTTGGCAACCCGCTTCAACGAACTTGGTATACTTTTTATTGTTCAATACTTATAACTTGAGCTTAATAGGACGTCTTATCTTCATGAAAGTCTCGCCGCGAATGTCCCGATAAGTTTATCTATGGTCCCGAATGTCTTTCCGTTATTCCTTGGTATTTCCTTCCCACCAAACAGTCCCTCGCTGCCTTGCAGTTGCCGACAGTACAATCCGGGGAATACCAGAGTGAAAACGCGAACCAGCAATTGTAGCCGATGACTGTGTTACCTACATTACCTTCTACCATTTTTGGTGTAAGAACAATGTCACCGTATTTATTGTTTGGTAGTGTATAATAGCTTCCTGTCCTGTTTTGCTTTCTTTCCTTCCATCTTATGGAATGGGGAAGAAGTGACATCAGCACGTAGAGAAAACACTTTACAGAGGTATAGAGAAATAGAAATAAAATGCATTACACACAAATATGCAAATCTGCAGCCTGCTAGTTAGGCAAATAAATCTATTACTAAATTTTCAAACTGCGCGCAAATTTGGCGCCATGGAGTTGCAGCAATTGAGACCCGAACTAAACAAAAATGGCTTCTAATTTATTGCAGTAGCGCCACCTGTCGCGGCAAGGAGAACCTAAAATTTGAGCGCGTTCATTGTAACGGCCGCATTCAGTGCGCGGCATAAAGTAGTACCCGCTATCAGCAAAAAAATCGAGTTATATCGAGCGCTCTCCATTATCGCGTCGCTAGATAAGCATGCGAATTTGATATCCCCCCGATCCGCAGATAAATAACAGGCGATAAACTATACCGATTCGGTTGGCGTGGCGATTGAAATTCCCATCCGCTGTCAAGCAGAGGCGTATGAATGCGGCTATTCCGCTACTCCTGTTAGTTTCAATCGTCTTACATGTGGTGTTCGTGTTCGCCGGTTACATATTTAAGCTAGGACCGTATACCAAGGAAAATACCGTGCTAGGATTTAAAATTATTTAAGGAACATGCATCAAGAAACGCTGCAACTAATTCAAGTCCTAGAGAAGACTGTATCACCAGGTAAACTCTCGCTTTTCATTAAATGTCACGGGTTGCCATTTGTAACTGCCGTTGCGACATTGTCCGGCCGCAAAACGGATGAAACACGCGCCGGCCATACGCCAATCTCGTTCGGGGGCATCTCGGACGGAATTAAAACGCTGATGGCTCCCCCGCGAGAAATCGATATGATCCGCGTTTAAATTTAGAGGTCACACCTATCTCCCTTGACAAACTGGATCCTGGTTCAATTCGTTCACTATCAGCACGTATTATCATTTGCATTAATTGCACCCGTTTGGCTTTAAGACAAAAATGAACTGGAACAGGCGTCGAGCTTCCTCGAGCAGGCCGCCGCCACCAACCTTCCAGAGTTCATCAAGACACTGTCCGACATCCTGCGACATGGCGGTAACAGCCCCGTCGCCCGGATGGCCGCCGGTCTACAGCTGAAGAACCAGCTTACATCCAAAGACGTCAACGTGAAACTGACCTATCAGCAGCGCTGGCTTACGTTTCCCGAGGAGATCCGAACGTATATCAAAAAGAATGTAAGTATACATAATGCAAAAGTTGCATTCATGAGAGAAATGAAACGGTGTTAATAATTGCTCGTGCATTTAAAAGCGAAAATATTGAGGTTGATGCCATGCAGTGGCGGAGTGTGAACTTTTGTAGAGGAGGCTTTAACGCCTGTCTTAACCCTTAGCATCCACACGTCACTCATGTGAACGTTGCGGGCATATGGGGCACTTCAATACCCCTCGCAAAAAAAACCGATCTTAAAATTTTTTTTGTGCTACATGATGTTGCAAGAAAATTCATGAACCATAATTGTTCATATTCTTTTATTATATTTGCAGTTTGGAATGAGCTATATGTTGATTTCAGTCTTAAAAAAATACGACACAAAAAAAATCGTTACTCTTTTAATGTCAAAAATAAAGGGCTTACAGAAAATATATTAAACTTTCATGGAAAAATGATGCTGTAGATATTGAAAGTATATTTATTTTGCAAATTTAAGATAACAAAAATTATCCCACGCTCAGAAATTTGTCACGTGTGGCGCTGCTGAAGCAAAATTATTTCTAGTATGTATTGCATGAGAAAATTACATTGGTCTGCTATCTGTAAATGCGCCGATTGGTATCGTATGTTTAAATTGCAATTTTTTTCATCTGGGGTGTTGAAATACCCCAGGTGGCCGCTAAGGGTTAATAAGAGCCGGGATCCACTACTTATGCCCATTTGCATTGCACTCCAAAATCTATGGTTACTAAATCAGTGATTAAGCTAATCACGACACTTTGTTTGTTCCGCTTCGTTGGTTAGTTTAACATGGCGACCAAAAATGCAGTTGGCAATTTTTTATTTTCTGGATGCTTCAGATGTCAAATTACAGCTGTTTACAGTTTCTTATTATTTACAAATTCAATTTATTGTTTGAATGTTCAATTGAAGCAAATTTATTATACTTAGTATGTTATTTAATACATCAAAATTGTTTATTCCCACATTGAATGATTGTTCAATTACAGTTCTCTTTAGTTTTCTGTATTTTAGTTATTAATTTTTCTATTTGGACGGAAAGCACGATGGGCATTTCCCTTCGTTACATATTTCTTTTTGCTAAAAAAATTTATTTATGCAAGGAGAAAACTCTTTTTAATTACCTTCCCTTGACAGGGCTTCTGTTAAATGACAATGAATAATCACTGAACTTACTTATTGGATTAAAAAAAAGATAGATGGCACTGACGATGTTCAGTATATAATTTTAAGAGGAACTTTAAAATAGTCGTCATACATATAGAACTGTGGTTATATCTGGGCTGAGGCCTGGTTCTGCTTGTGCGATTAATCGCTGCGATCTAGTCGCAATGACTGCTCATATGGAATTCTGCAATGTTGGTTCCATTTATGCGACTGACTGTATCAATCTTATGCTTCCGCTGCACCGAAGCCGTGGTCAGGAATAGTGCATTTAAAATGGCGGAAGAATTTTCAATTAATGGTGATCTTCGTTTGATTGAATTTGTGAGTGAACATGAAGTCATTAATGATTCTTCACATGTTCACAGACATTTTTAATCAGGGTGCCTTCCAGGCATGGCAGACACGTCTCCGCCAGTGCATTGCAGAATTTTAAGCATTTGTACCGGTAAATATATATTTTTCTCAAAAAATGCGCACCCTATATGTGAGGTTAAGTTTACAAACATTCGTCTTTGCATCCAACTGCACAAACGGAATCACTAAAGTCTGCGTCGGCCGCATGCAACGGTCGCAGCAATCAATCGCACAAACGGAACCAGGTCTTTAGGCAAATGGTATGATGTTGCAGGTGATCTGACATTAACTTTTTTGATCGATTGTTCTCTGCCGTTATCTGGTAAGGTTTTTGATCCCTCGCCAGTACAAGACAAAAAACTCACGGCGTCCTTCCACCTCAGCAAAGTTAAGTGTTCCATTGACCTAGAAAGGCGGTAATCTTTTAACGGCACACGATGTTTGTTGATTCATGCGGGATATCTCTCTTTTCAAATTGGGTACATTCAATCCAACAGTGTAGTTCGGAGTTTATCTCCCTGCCTTCTGATAACAAGTTTAAAGTTGTGATTCCACCAAATACACAGCATCACCTTTGTTTGAAAGATTTCGCGCTTGTCCACCAGTAGATGGCAGATCCGCTTTAGATCACACGTTACAATTGGTTGATAGAAACGAAGGCTTTGAGGATTAACTTGTTCATTAATAATTTTATTGCACAGAAGTGTACATGTTCGTGTCTGAAAGGGTTAAAATAAAACCAGGAATTTTTACTCCTTGTTTAATATGAAATTTTGTAAATAGTTTGGAGAAAAATATTCACTCCTCCAAACTATTTATACAAACATGGTCATTTCCGAGTATTTCAACAATTCTTCTTAATCCGTTTAGATTGTGGAAGCACTGGGCACAGAAACCAGCAGACCGTCGTCGGCAGCACAATGCGTGGCCTACGTGGGGGTTACGGAACTGCCCCAAGGCCAATGGCCCAGCCTAATCAACCAGCTGGTGAACAACGTCATCCAAGCGAACTCGACCGAAATGCAGAAAGAAGCGACGCTCGAGGCCATCGGATACATCTGCCAGGAAATCGACTCCGAAGTGTTGGTCACGCAGTCGAACGCCATTCTGACCGCGATCATCCACGGGATGCGAAGCGTCGAGCCGAGCAACCACGTCCGGCTGGCCGCGACGCAGGCCCTCAACAACTCCTTGGAGTTCACCAGGGCGAACTTCGATAAGGAGTCCGAGAGGAATTTCATAATGGAGGTCGTCTGCGAGGCTACGCAGTCCACCGATCCGCAGATCAAGGTCGCCGCCCTGCAGTGCTTGGTGAAGATACTATCTCTCTATTACCAGTACATGGAGCCGTACATGGCGCAAGCTCTGTTTCCCATTACTCTGGAAGCCATGAAGTCGGAAAATGATGCGATCGCGCTTCAGGGTATCGAATTTTGGTCTAACGTTAGTGACGAGGAGGTGGACTTGGCCATCGAGGATACGGAGGCTGCCGAAGCCGGTAGACCACCGGCTCGGGTTTCGAGGCATTATGCTAAAGGTGCACTGCAGTATATTGTCCCGGTGCTTTTGCAAAAGCTAACCAAGCAAGAGGAATTGGATGATGACGACGATTGGAATCCGAGCAAGGCCGCCGGCGTTTGTCTCATGCTCTTAGCCACGTGTTGTGAGGATGAGATCGTGCCTTTCGTTTTGCCGTTCATTAAAGAAAACATCAAGTCAGATAACTGGAGGTTCAGGGATGCCTCCCTGATGGTCTTCGGGGCAATTTTAGGGGGACTGGATAACACCACGTTAAAGCCGTTGGTGGAACAAGCCATGCCGACTCTGATCGAGCTTATGTATGACAATAGCGTAATAGTTAGGGATACGGCCGCGTGGACATTCGGCCGGATTTGCGAAATTATACCAGAGGTTGCAATCAATGAGCATTTCCTAAAGCCGCTTTTGGAAAGTTTAATCCGCGGATTGAAGTCCGAGCCTAGAGTGGCAGCTAACGTTTGTTGGGCTTTTACCGGATTAGCCGAAGCGTCGTACGAAGCAGCTGAAGTTAACGAGGAAACAGGACAACCGGATACCTATGTTTTATCAGAATATTTCGAATTCATTATACAAAATCTTTTGGAAACTACCGATCGAGCCGACGGTGCTCTCGCTAATCTACGTCCAGCCGCGTACGAGGCTCTCATGGAAATGGTCAAAAACTCGCCTAAAGATTGCTACGTTACTGTCCAACGTACGACGATGGTTATCTTGGAAAGGCTACAGCAAGTCCTGCAAATGGAAACGCATATTGCTAGTCATAAAGATAGGTCGCAGTTCAATGACTTACAGTCGTTGCTCTGTGGGACTTTACAGTCGGTACTCCGTAAGGTAACTCCGACTGACGCGCCGCAAATCTCAGACGCCATCATGACGGCTATGCTGACCATGTTTAACTCCAATAAGAGCGGCGGAGTGCAAGAGGACGCGTTAATGGCCGTGTCCACCCTCGTCGAAGTTTTGGGCGAGGGCTTCCTGAAGTACATGGACGCCTTCAAACCGTTCCTCTACATCGGCTTGAAGAACCACCAAGAATACCAAGTTTGCGGCACGGCCGTCGGTTTAACCGGGGACATATTCAGGGCTCTGAAATTGAAGGCTTTGCCGTATTGCGACGAGATCATGCAACTGCTTCTAGAGAATCTGGGCAACAACTCGGTCCACCGAAGCGTGAAACCGCAGATCCTGACCGTTTTCGGCGACATCGTCCTGAGCATCGGGCCGGAGTTCAAGAAATACTTGGACGTCGTTCTAACGACGCTGGCGCAGGCCTCTCAGGCGGAGGTCGACAGGAACGACTTCGAGATGGTCGAGTATCTCAACGAGTTGCGGGAAGGCGTGCTGGATGCCTACACGGGGATCATTCAGGGTTTGAAGGGGGACGGAGCCACCCCGCATCTGGACGTCCTGATGCTCGAGCCTCATGTTCCGTTCATCGTCCAATTTATCACTATAATAGCTAGGGACCCGGAGCATTCCGATGGGACCGTGGCGGTGGCCGCCGGTCTGGTCGGGGACCTGTGCTTCTCCTTCGGCGCGGCGATGCTTCCTCTCCTCGATCTGGAGCCCATTAACGATATGCTGATGCAGGGGCGCAAGAGTAGGGTGAGCCGCACCAAGACTCTGGCTACTTGGGCGACGAAGGAGCTGAGAAAACTTAAGAATAACGCAACTGCGGCTGCTGCTAGCTGGTGAGTAACATTTGATTTCTTTTCTTCCTTCTTTTTTTTGTGGTATAGGAAAAAAACAGATTTTATTGCAAATTGAAATATCAAGATTAAATAAAAATATTCAGATGGAAAAAGTTACGCTTGCCCATCATGAATAAGAAACAAAGTTGGAAAATGGCATTTTTATAGTAATGTGAATTGCTAGTCGTTACTCTTTAGAGTGATACGGTAAATTTCAATTGTAATCGTGTACGAAATATTTTAAATAAACGGCATAACCTCAAATTAGAATTTATTACAGAAGTAGCTAGAAATTATGTGATGAAACACATAAGTAACATGAAGGTAGGGTTGCCATCAGGGGTATCACAAGACATGGCATAAGAAATTGAGCTTTCTGCCGCTAATATTGGATGGCCCCGCCACAGAAAATAGATGAATTTCTGTAAATTATATTTATTGCTAACACTAGATGGCGATTTTCCGTTCCAATTTATCTACATGCCATGTAATTTCCCGTGTTACTTAAAACATTTTGTTCACACGAACATTCTCGAAGGACTTGTGGAAGTATAGTATTTAATTAATTTAAATTATAAAATAAGTAAAATCAAGGGTTTTTGATTACCAATATTTAACTTATTTTACAACTATTACAAAATAAAATATATATATACATGTATACAGTTGTATGAGCAAGTTGGTGTTAGTTCCCGCCGCTGATCACAGATGGCGCTTATCTATTCAATTTATCAACATGCCTTGTCACTTCCTGTTATTTTTCCATGGTTGCCATATCTAGCTGGGACCTCATCACCACTGGCGGCTGGTGTATTTCCATAGGGAGGGCAAAGACAAAGATATCGCTCGTGCCGCACTACTTACTCTCATAGAGGAAGCAAATATTTCGTTGCTGTTTCAGTCAAATTTTCTTCCGTTGCCACGCCGCCGAACATCCACGAGCCGCCGCTGTTCATCAATCTGAGATGGGGGTGTAAAAATAAAGTAAAAAAATTAATTAACATAATTACCTTTTATTAAGAACACAATTACATGGAACTTGTTGCGGCAGAAGTAGCTGCTACACCATATTTTTCGAATACAGGATATGCAACATGCAGCGGCATCTGTGAGACAATCTTGTCAACATAAACTTGTTGACATAAATCAAACTAACAGAGGGTACATTTACATGTTGTGCTGACAGATGGCATTACTTCAGTACTTGAGTCAAGCTCATAACAGTATTTTGCAAAATCGGGACAAAATTGGGTCTTGTCGGAACAAGACTGTCCCGGTCTATCGGGACGGATGGCAACCCTAAGTAAAGGTCATGTAATATGCTACTGCAGTGTTTCTTGCATTCATTTTGTGTTTTTTTTACGTTTGGATTTTGTCATTCTTTTACTTTTAAACATTATATTTTTTGGCACATGGAAAATGTCATTTTTGACATTTCGAAATTGTCATTTTTTTACATTCAGAAATTATAATTTATTATATTTGGAAATCGTCATTTTTACATTCAGAAAGTGTCATTTTTGTCATTTGAAAGTTGTCATTTTTTTACATTTAGAAATGATCACCCTTTGTGTTTGGATTTTGTCTTCTACTTTTGGACATTATAATTTTTAGTAAATGGAAAATGTCATTTTTGACAGTTAAAAATCGTTATTTTTTTACGTGGAGAAATTATAATTATTTACATTTTGAAATCGTCATTTTTACATTCAGAAACTGTCATTTTTAACATTTAGGAATGATCACCTTTTAAATTTGGATTTCTTCATTCATTTACTTTTAGTCATTATAATTTTAGGCATATGGAAAATGTCATTTTATCATTTTCTTACATACAGAAAGTATAATTTATTATATTTAGAAATTGTCATTTTTACATTCAGAAAGTGTTATTTTTGCCATTTGAAAATTGTCCATTTTGACATTTAGAAATTGGAATCTTTTTACATATAGAAATTATATTTTTTTACATTTAGAAATCGTCATTTTTACATTCAGAAACTGTCATTTTTGCCATTTAAAAATCGTCATTTTTTAACATTTAGAAATGATCACCCTTTATGTTTGGATTTTGTCTTTCTTTTACTTTTGGACATAATAATTTTTGGCAAATAAAAAATTGTCAATTTGACATCTAAAAATGATCACCCTTTACGTTTGGATTTTGTCATTCTTTTACATTTAGACATTGCAATTTTTGCCATTTGAAAATTGACAATATTGACATTTAGAAATTGGAATCTTTTTACATATAGAAATTATAATTTTTTACATTTAGAAATCGTCATTTTTACATTCAGAAACTGTCATTTTTTGCCATTTGAAAATCGTCATTTTTGACATTTAGAAATGATCACCCTTTATTTACGTTGGGATTTGGTCAATCTTTTACTTTTAGACTTAATAATTTTTGGCATTGGGAAAATGTCATATTTGACATTTAGAAATTGTCATTTTTTGCAAAGAGAAATTATAATTTTTTAATTTTTGAAATCGTCATTTTTACATTCAGAAAGTGTCATTTTTGCCATTTGGAAATTGTCATTTTTAACATTTAGAAATGATTACCCTTTATGTTTGGAATTTGTCTTTCTTTTACTTTTGGACATTATAATTTTTGGCAAATGGAAAATTGACAATTTGACATCTAGAAATGAACACCCTTTACGTTTGGATTTTGTCATTCCTTTACTTTTGGACATTATAATTTTTGGTAAATGGAAAATTGACAATTTGACATCTAGAAATGATCACCCTTTACGTTTGGATTTTGTCATTCTTTTACTTTTGGACATTATAATTTTTGGTAAATGGAAAATTGACAATTTGACATCTAGAAATGATCATTTACGTTTGGATTTTGTCATTCTTTTACATTTAGATATTGTCATTTTTGCCTTTTGAAAATTGTCAATTTTGACATTTAGAAATTGGAATCTTTTTACATATAGAAATTATATGTTTTTACATTTAGAAATCGTCATTTTTACATTTAGAAAGTGTCATTTTTGCCATTTGGAAATTGTCATTTTTGCCATTTGGAAATTGTCATTTTTGCCATTTGGAAATTGTCATTTTTGACATTTAGAAATCATCACCCTTTATTTACTTTGAGATTTTGTCAATCTTTTACTTTTAGACTTTATAATTTTTGGCATAGGGAAAATGTCATATTTGACATTTAGAAATTGTCATTTTTTTGCATAGAGAAATTATAATTTTTTAATTTTTGAAATCGTCATTTTTACATTCAGAAAGTGTCATTTTTACATTCAGAAAGTGTCATTTTTGCCATTTGGAAATTGTCATTTTTAACATTTAGAAATGATTACCCTTTATGATCGGAATTTGTCTTTCTTTTACTTTTGGACATTATAATTTTTGGTAAATGGAAAATTGACAATTTGACATCTAGAAATGAACACCCTTTACGTTTGGATTTTGTCATTCTTTTACATTTAGACATTGTCATTTTTGCCACTTGAAAATTGTCAATTTTGACATTTAGAAATTGGAATATTTTTACATGTAGAAATTATAATTTTTTACATTTAGAAATCGTCATTTTTACATTTAGAAACTGTCATTTTTGCCATTTGAAAATTGTCATTTTTAACATTTAGAAATGATCACCCTTTACGTTGGGATTATGTCAATCTTTTACTTTTAGACATTATAATTTTTGGCATATGGAAAATGACATATTTGACATTTAGAAATTGTCATTTTTTGCATAGAGAAATTATATTTTTTTAATTTTTACATTCACAAACTGTCACTTTTGCCACTTGAGAATTGTCAATTTTGACATTTAGAAATTGGAATCTTTTTACAAATAGAAATTTTAATTTTTTACATTTAGAAATCGTCATTTTTATATTCAGAAAGTGTAATTTTTGCCATTTGAAAATTATCATTTTCAAACATTTAGAAATGATCACCCTTTATGTTTGGATTTTGTCATTTTCAAACATTTAGACATTGTCATATTTGGCATTTGAAAATTGTTAATTTTGACATTTAGAAATTGGAATCTTTTCACAAATAGAAATTTTAATTTTTTACATTTAGAAATCGTCATTTACATTCAGAAAATGTCATTTTTGCCATTTAAAAATTGTCATTATTAACATTTAGGAATGATCACCCTTTACGTTGGGATTTTGTCATTCTTTTACTTTTAGACATTATAATTTTTGCCATATGGAAAATGTCATATTTGACATTTAGAAATTGTAATTTTTTTGAATTTGCGTTTTCGTTTCGAAGTGATCATTTTCGATATTCAGAAATGATAATTTTTGATAATCTGAAATGTTTCTAGTAGCGCTAGCATAAAATTTTTGTTCCACACTTTCCTTAGATCAATGCCAATCGCTACTACGAGTATGCGTTTAATGAATATGATAAATAGCATTCGCAATATAATACGAATTACTTGCGTATTTTGAAAGAACATAACCTTAATATGTCAAATTGCATCTGTTTTTTTCCTAGACTAGTGTAGTTTGAAGCTTTTCACAAACTCTGCAAGCTTTGTGTTGTTTCTGCCACTAATTGGTTGTTTGGGAATGATTTTTAATCATTTTTAATACAATTTGAAAATACTGTGCAGAACTATGAAAAATGACCGACGTTTCACTATTTCAGATTATCTTTGGCTAGTTGTGGTCTTACAGGAGACATGAATAAGAAGGTTTGGTCAACGGCATCAATATTGGAATCGCATTTCTCATAAATCTAAAAAAAAAGTAATAGTAATAATATAATTTCGGTTAATTTCCTTGTGTAAACCGATTAATCTCTTCTCCATGTCAATCGAAAAAATTATTTCATTTTAAATAGTAATAAAAAAAACAAATTTGCGTGGGTTTAATCCGAGTCAAAATTTAATTGGGGGTTTGATGATAAAAGTCAAGTGAATCATTTCAGTTTGTGTGATTGTTTATAAAAGAGGGTAGTGTTGACATGGTCCGGCCCCGAAATGTCATTAAGTTTAATAAATATATAAAACGGGGTGCCGAATGTGTGACTATTTTGAACCACGTGTGAATCGTGTTTGTTTCAACTTAGCTGTGAAAGAACGCTTGTGGACTAAAAGCAGTGCGAATATATATATAAGCTCAAGACTGAAGAGAGTGGTGTGACAATTTTTTCTCCTGTCACTAATCATGTTTACCTCTGGATCGTATTTTTAGTTTTTGTTTCCGCCTTAGTTTCCGTTACACGAAGAAAAAATGATGATCTTTGTCACTATCACATATCGAATTTACTAAAAAAAGAAAATTAATGAAACACATTGTAGGATATTTTTTCATGTTGATACAAAAAAAAAAGGTGTTTTCGATTTGTTTTTCGGTGCATGTTTTACACTCGGAGCGAACGAGTTTTATACAAAATTCCTGACAATAAAATTATTTTATTTTTACTAGTGTAACTGATTGTCCTGAAATTGTAATTATAGTTTTTAAAAGTTAATTTTACTTTTTAATAATATGGCTAACCTTGGAATTTCCTCAACTCAAAATTAGGATTAATTTTTGATTTGTAGTAGCAATGAAAAGTGCGTAATGTAAATTTCTTCCCCAAAAATGATAAATCTGAAAAAGAAAAATTAATCAGTCTTAGGGATGGAATATGTGTGAAGACTTTGCATTAAAATTTAAAAATAATTAATACGGTTATTAAAAGAATCCAAGGTGTTTCAAAAATTTAATTTCAAATATGCTAATTTTTTTATTTGTTACTAAAAAAAAATTAACTAGTTTCAGAAGTTTTTTTTAGTACTAATGCCTAAACAGTACCAACACATTTTCGGAAGACAAATAGTTAAAAAAAATCTCTCGTCTTCTAAAATTTAACCGAAATGAATGAAAGTTCCTCTCTTGCACTTTTTTAGCACTATTACGGTATATTTTAATTTCAATTTTTACACACGATTTTTTACAACAACCGACTAACATTACTAATCCTGCACTCAAATGGTGGTAATGTTACTTGGATGAAAGTCATTGTTCGTTTGTTAAATTCCAGGACGATCAGTTAATTCCACCCGAAAGCAGAAACAAACATTTCACGTTGAGCGAATCGAGACGTATAAAACATGCACTTGATCATACGATAAATATGCACACAACATGTATTCCAATTTTTAATTCCAAGAATTAAAGATTTAACTCAGGAAAATTTGAGAATAATAACAAACAAAAAAAAAATGTGAGTGATATTTTTATGAATGTATTTTTGTGAGGCCGTGAGTGCCTTGCATGCTTGATGTTGTGTGCTATAAACCAGGCTGCTTTACACGCAAACAGAACAAAACATTTTTTAAGAGAACTAGGGATTATAATTACGAAGATAATGATAATGCGCAGAAGCGTAACAAGCCTATTTTTGAAATTTCACGTTTTATTGTAATTGGACAGCCTGGTGCCAGGGTACGTTAGTTATTAAATTTAAATGAAAATCTGTGATTTGAGAAGGCTTCAGTGCGTTGCCAAAAGTATTGTTGTATTCTCGCAATGAGCTATTCCATTAGTTTTTAACGATTAATAAAATATATATAAAATAGTTTGAAGCCTTCTCAATCTTATTTTTTATAATTATAATTTCCGGATTATAATTATACAATTCCTGTATGTGTGATAATTGAATTTATGGACACTGTGTAAACGGGCCGTGTGCTCGTTTCTCATTAAAATGAGCACGTGCGTAAAATGTGTAATAATAATTTTTTTATTTATGAAAAAGCAGCTGGTCTGCATTTCCGGTCCGGTTACATCCGGTGTCCAAAAATTAATCTTAGGCTGTATGATATTTTGTAATAAGAGTGTTAGGCTGTGTGATTGTTATTTTGTATGTAAGTATGTTGTTTTCTCTTCTTTATATACGCGCTCTTTAGTATACCGGCCTATATCTATTTTTCTATTGTTATTTATTTTTTATTTCGAAAAATCTAAATCTGTTGAGTATACTGGGCGATTTCAAGTTTTTACCTGTATGCGGTCCGTAACACTAAAAGACGCACTTTATTTGTTCCAATCGTAACACCATACGAATAAAGTGCCCTTTTTTTAATTCCTCTGTAATCTTACATAATCGATGTAAAAGTAAGAGCGAATCGAACAGGTGTAAATTACGTGAAACTCATATTTGAACGTATAATTGTGGAGAGTATCGTTTGTCAGTAAGGAGTGCCATGAATATGATAGGTTGTCTGTTAAAAAAATTGTAAAACACCCCCTACGCCGCGCCGATGTTTGACAATGTTGTTCGTATTTAATAAGTGTGGTAAGACTGAACTATTGTGCTCAAATGCTGTGTGCAAGCTGTAATATATGTTGCATTTTTTATATGAATGCGACCATTCCAAATTTGAAATAATCCTTGTTAAACATCGGCCGTAACTATTATGTTTTCATTTTCTTCGATAAAAAAAAAATGATGTTACCATGTCTATTTAGGTGCCTATGACCACTTATAATTATAAAAATGAAAAAAATGTGTTAGATTTAATTTCTGCACGTTGTTTTCAAAAAAAAAGAGATTTTTATTTCTTTGCATATTTTCACTTTAAATTTTCCTTTTTTTTTAAATTTTCTGTAGTTCAGATTATTAATAAATTCTTCATTTACTTAACGAGTTATGATTTATTGTGTTCGGAACTTGGACCCCTTTAACCGCTTCGTTCGTTAAGGGGGTCTATTTTTCCCTGTTTATATTGCACCTAGGGTTGCCAGATATCCCTCGTTTCCATCCTCACGTTTTTCCTATATATAGGTAATTAAGTGTGGAAATGATTTCGGAAGACTCCTACTCCGTTTGTTAGCGATGGCCCGGGAAGACGGGTAGCTACGGGTTTGATCCGCATCAATAATCAAAAGCAGGCACGTTATGATCATAATCGACATAATTTTTACAGTGCTTTTTTTTGTAGTATCATTCGACGACTGTTTAAATTAACAGGCAAATTATAATAATAAAACGCACAACTAATGATGCCTTGTAAAATTAAACACTGTATCAAACCAATTGCTTACGAATAAGCACAGGATAACAAGGTGTTTTGCCTATTGATGAAAAGCTACGGCAAAGCAAGACTCTCGAGAGACCTGAACGGACCAATAACATGATTATTTTGGCGACAATACAACGCAAAAGTCACGTGATCTGATGTGCGCCAATCAACTGCTCGAATCGACTAACATACGTCACCTGTCACATAACCTAATTCAGTCGCGCGCATAATTTGTTTTGGCACGCCGCGTATTTGTTATAATCTCTTCCTAAATATAATTCGTGGTGTTCACTTCATAAGACGTTGATTTTTCAAAATAATTTTGGTTTTCGAATATGCAGTTGTGAATTTTTGATGTCACACTCGAGCGCAAAAACTTATTAAAAAATAAATTCAAACAAAAATTCAGTTCACTTCGGAAGATGTTGATTTTTCAAAATCATTTTGCAAAAAATTAAAAAGGAAAATTTTTGCTTATGCAGTTTAATTGATCAGCGACAATCCCTGATATTTTCACGATCATCAGTCTATAACGGTAACAACAACTAGATGGCGCTTCTTGTAATCGATTATTTAAATTAATTGTTTAGTCGATAGCAAGATCTGCAAATTTAACACCTCGATTTTTATTTAAGAACAAAGTGTATGGAAATCAAATTGATTAACCGCCTGAGACAGCGATTTTCTTCACCTTCAATTCTTACCATTTTAAGTCTAGATTGCCTGGGAAGCTTCGCTGCAGCCATTAATTTTCTTAACTTACGACCCACACTTTAGACAACAGTTTTGTAAATACATATCTTGGTTTGTTTGTAATGTTTGTTTCCCATAGAACAGAACAAGAGGTTTTTCTACAAAACACAACTCTCGTAACACGTTCACTGCCACCGCAATTGGGATTGCATTTACGCAAGTATAAAGTCGGACGCACTGACGCGTCGGCGGCAGCGAACGTGTTAACTGAGCAAGTTTATATAAAAAACAAAAATCCGCACGTAATACGACAACTTCTTCCCCTCCGTTTAATCTGGCAGCCCTAGACGAACACCGTAAGTACCTACAAATACACACAATCTAATCCCATTAATTAAAATAAAAAATCGACCTCATTTAGTTTTTGTATTTATAGCAAGCATTAATGCTTATAAAGCAATACACTATCTAGAGCGGAGCAGTTAATCTCATAAACTACTTTATGTAATATGGCTTCTCCGATTCGCATTACGGCACGATGGATCAAAACGATGAGACCGTTCACCACGTAAGTTAAGACTCGATCCCCGTTTCGCCATGACCTGTAGAGTGCTTTCAAGGAACCCATGGATTTGGACGACCTGCTGCCTCGGGTGGGGGAATTCGGGAGGTACCAGAAGTGCATGCTGTGGTTCGTCTGCCTGCCGGCGTGCTTTCCGTGCGGGTTCGGTGCCTTCAATCAGCTCTTCATGGCCGACGTTCCCGACCACTGGTGCTTCGTTCCCGAACTGGCGAACCTGAGCGAGAGGCAGAGGATCGGCCTGGCGATACCGAGGAACAACGACAGTTTCAGCAAGTGCGAGAGGTACAAGAGGAACTGGACGGAGGTTCTGGAGCTGATGGACGGGGATTTTCAGGAGAGCAATCTCAGTTTCGTTAAGGAAGAGTGTGTGGACGGTTGGGAATACGACAAGACGGAGGTTTCGTCGAGTATAGTTATTGATGTAAGTATAGTAATTTTTTTTCCATTAGTCTTACGATGAAATCACGTAGTTGTACCAGAATTAACAGTCTTACTATCATCTTGTCTCAAGCACTGAAAACCGCCGCAGTTGTGCATGTCTACGCCACTTTTTACTGACCAGTACTTTTCCGGTTATTTATGACCATGTTCGAGTACGACCAATATGTAACCTGATATGGTTGTAAAACCGATCCTTTATAACCGTGTTCGGGTACGACTAATATGTAACCTGACAGGGCATTATGGCTTGTCTTTCATAGCCATGTTCGGGCACAATCAATACATAACCTGATATGGTTCGGGTACCACTAATCAATTTTTTTCCGGTTCTTTATGACCATGTTCGAGTACTACCAATATGTAACCTGATACGGTTGTAAAGCCGATCCTTTATAACCGTGTTCGGATACGACTAATATGTAACCTGACAGGGCATTATGGCTTGTCTTTCATAGCCGCGTTCGGGCACGATCAATACATAACCTGATATGGTTCGGGTACCACTAATCCGTAACCTGACCGCGGGTATAGCCGCGTTGAAGCACGACCAATACGTAACCCAATATGATTGCAGAGGTTGCCCTTTATAACCGTGTTTGGGTACAACTTATACACGAGATCAAAAAGTAGAAAACAGTTGGGCAGCCCTTTAACATACTAATAGAAGTTCAGCGGCTTCGCTAAAAATTGGGAATTTTGTCATTCAAATTCCTGAAATTGAAATAAAACAGCTAGATAATGATTCTTAAATGTAACTGAAAATATCTCCAAATGTTTAAACTAGAGAAAATCGACACACAAAACTATTTTTGAAACAAGTAATCTTAAAAAAAAACAAAATGTCAAAATTAACAAAATGGACACTGCACTACATTGGAGAATTCCAGACAGCCAATATAATTTTACATGAATTATAGGGACTTTCTGGAAATGTGCTGCCAACTATTTTTGACTTTTTGATCTCACGGTACTGGAATTTTAGCTTCTACTTTAATAGCAATGTTAGGGCACGTCCTATACATGACTTGATATGGTTTGGGTAGGACTAACATGTAACCTGACAGGGAATTATAGTCAGTCCTTCATAGCCCTGTTCGGCCAGACCGATACGTAACCTGTTACGGCTGTAAAGTCTATTTTTGTGTTCACGTACGATCACTACGTAGCCTGTTATGGTTTCACAGCCTATCTTTTATAACCGCCTTGGGTACGACTAATATGTTTTCTGTGATGGTATTAAACAAGTGTGAGTATGACCGTTACGTAACCTGTTACGGTTGTAAAGGCTATTTTTGTGTTAATTTATGATCACTACGTAACCTGTTGTGGTTTTATAGCCTAACTTTAACACCTTGGGGTACGACTAATCAGTAATCTGTGATGGTTTTAAATGAGTGCGAGTATGACCGTTACGTAACCTGACATGGTATTATAGCTTGTCCTTCATAGCCGTGTTCGGCCACGACCGATACGTAATCTGTTCCGGTTGTAAAGTCTATTTTTGTGTTCATTTATGATCACTACGTAACCTGTTATGGTTTTATAGCCAAACTTTTATAACTGCCTTGTACGATTAATATGTAATCTGTTTTAAACGAGTGCGGGTATTACCGTTACGTAACCTGACATGGTATTATAGCTTGTCCTTCATACCCGTGTTCGGGCACGACCGATACGTAACCCGTACCGGTTGTAAAGTCTATTCTTGTGTTTAGGTACATTCAATACATAACCTGTTATGGTTGTTTAGCCTAACTTTTATTACCGCCCTCAAGTACGACTAATTTGTAATCTGTGATGGTTTTAAACGAGTGCGAGTATGACCGTTACGTAACCTGACATGGTATTATAACTTGTCCTTGCCGTGTTCGGCCACGACCGATACGTAATCTGTTACGGTTGTAAAGTCTTGTGTTCAGGTACGATTAATACGTAACCTGTTACGGTTTTGTAGCCTAACTTTTATGACAGCTTTCGGGTACGAGTAATTTGTAACCTGTGATAGTTTTAAACGAGTGCGGGTATTACCGTTACGTAACCTGAGGTGGTATTATAGCTTGTCCTTCATACCTGTGTTCGGGCACGGCCGATAGTAACCCGTTCCGGTTGTAAAGTCTATTCTTGTGTTCAGGTACATTCAATACGTAACCTGTTACGGTTGTTTAGCCTAACTTTTATAACCGCCCTCAAGTACGACTAATTTGTAATCTGTGATGGTTTTAAACGAGTGCGAGTATGACCGTTACTTAACCTGACATGGTATTATAGCTTATCCTTCATAGCCGTGTTCGGCCAAGACCGATACGTAACCTGTTCCGGTTGTAAAATCTATTTTTGTGTTCATTTATGATCACTACGTAACCTGTTATGGTCTTATAGCGTAACTCTTATAACCGCCTTGTACGACAAATATGTAATCTGTGATGGTTTTAAACGAGTGCGAGTATGACCGTTACGTAACCTGAGATGGTTTTATAGCTTGTCCTTCATGGCCGTGTTCGGGCACGACCGATACGTAACCTGTTACGGTTGTAAAGTCAACTCTTGTGTTCAGGTACGATCAATACGTAACCTGTTACGGTTGTATAGCCTAACTTTTATAACCGCCCTCAAGTACGACTAATTTGTAATGTAAAATTGTTTTAAACGAGTACGGGTATGACCGTTACGTAACCTGAGATGGTATTATAGCTTGTCCTTAACAACCGCGTTCGGGAAAGACCAATACGAGACCAGATATGGTTGCAAAGGCTCTCCTTTATAACCGTGTTCGGGCACGACTTGTACTCGATCTGTTTTTCACCGGGATTGCTTCGAAATTGTCTCGTAATACATTGTACGAATGTGTATCTGTACCAGTGGCGGCTCGTGGATGTTCAGCGGCCGGGCAACGGAAGAAAATTTGATCGAAACAGCAACGAAATATTTGCTTCCTCAGAGTAGTGCGGCACAAGCGATATCTTTGTCTTTGCTCTCCCTACGGAAATGCACGAGCCGCCGCTGATCTAGAGTGTCAAACAATTCAAAGGAGAAGACGAACTTTTTGGTGACCGTGGAGATTCAAATCGGCCTGAAGAATTACGATCCATAAGAGGACAAGCGTTTCAGTGGCAGTATTAAGCTGTCGACCAATCTGAGATAGTTTTAAAAATGTTCGGGTATGACTAATACCTGACGTGGTATTATAGCTTGTCCGTTATAGCCGCGTTCGGGCAAGTTTTAAACAAGTACGGGTATGACCGTTACGTAACCTGACATGTTATTAGAGCTTGTCGTTTACAGCCGCGTTCCAGTAAGACCAATATGAAACCCGATATGTTTCTGAGGCTGTCCTTTATAACCGTGTTCGGGTACGACTTAACACTTTTTCCGTTTTTACTCGTTGAAGTGTCGACATCATGTCACCGGGATTGCTTCGAGTGTCTCGTAATACATTCTACGAATGTGTAACGAGTGTTAAACAATGCAAAGGAGAAGAAGACGAACTTTTTGGAGACTGTGGAGATTTAAATCGGGCTGAAGAATTACGGACAAGCGTTTCAGTGGCATCGTCAAGCTGAAGTACATTGCCCACCCAAAAATTCAAGTCTGCGTATTTGGGAATCAGCAGCGAAAGCCAACGTTGAAGCTTCAGAGAAATTATCAATAACATGAAATTGGCGAAGAAACTAGCTAAGACATACGACGCTTTCCTTTGGTCCGTGGCCTTGATAAAACAGGTCTTCCGTAGCTTCGGTGAAGGTCTCAATAAGGCTGTCACCAGGAATCAATGACGCAAACAATTGACGAATTGAAAGCAACCTTCAAATTCCAAATGTAGGACACATCGACATGACCACAGATGAGTTGGTGCAAAATGTACATCTTTCAATTAACTTCTGTGTCTTTGCTGAAGTAGCACTGGTAAAACATTGAAAGCGTAAAATACACCATGGAACCATCACAGAGATTATATTAAACAATCTTGTATGGTTTTAAAGCTTGCCTTTTATAACGGTGTTCGGGTACGACCTGAGATGGTTTTAAAGCCGTGTTCGGGTGCGAGTAATACGTAACCTGATATGGCACTAAAGCTTGTCCTTTATATCCGTTGTATATTTACACTTTACGGGCCGGCTAATTGCACGAGTAACTTATCACCGGTAGTCGCAAGTCGAGTCTCAATTCGCATTTTTTTTTTCATTTATGGTTTATACAAATCGAGATAATGCGTGGTATGTTCTTCTGTTGATATTGTTTTGAATATAGAAGAATTTAAAATGGTGCATAAGTAAAATCCTTAGAACAAATACTCATGGAACAGGAATACAAAGCATAGTGAAGTGAGGTGCAAATGTCTCATTCTATTTTTTTGCTCGAAATGCTCATGCGCGGCCGACGCACTCGTAGGTTATTATGCATGTGTGCGTGTGTGTTTGTTGCGCGTGCATTTGTGTGTGTGTGGTAAGAATTGAGTTGGTAGCACTGTCACACACTATCTGCATCCCACTCTTTCAACACAGGAAGTTATCTCTCACACTCATGGACTCTTATGGGGATTTCGCGCGATTGGAGACATGCGCATAGCGAACAAAAAAAATGTTTTATCTATCTTTGTTGTACAGATGTTGGGCACAGTTTCGGTACGCGTAAGTTATACGGTATTCCTGTTCCATGAGTATATGTTCTAAGGTAAAATCATAGAAAATGCCAAAATGAACATATCACATGACCGTGTTCGGGCACGACTAATAGTTGACCTGTCATGGCATTATAGCTTGTCCTTCATAGCCGTGTTCGGACACAACCAACACGTAACCTTACACGGTTGTAACGCCCGTTTTTGTGTGTGTGGGTACTATTGACATGTAAACTTAAAAGAATAAGAAAAAAAATGGATAAATATTCAAAATATAAAACTTTCAGTTACTTTATGGCCACATCAACGTTTTTTTTTTTAAGTTACACTATATCGTATTTATTTTGTGGTCTTTTGTAAGATTCATGATGTAGAGGTCACGAAATTCTCGCAATTTTATTAATCTTTTTTTTCTTTTTAGTTTAATTTGGTGTGCGGGAGAGATCTCTATCCAACCCTTGGCTTGGTCGCCTTGAATGTCGGTGGCCCGGTCGGCGTTTATATTTTTGGGTGTCTGAACGATAAAATCGGAAGGAAAAAGTCGTTCTTTTTGTGTTTAACCACGTTTTTGATTGGGGGAGTCCTCACCGCCTTGGCCACCAATTTTTGGTTATGGGCTGCTAGCAGAGTCATCGTTGGTTCAACAATTCCTGCGATTTATCAGATACCGTTTATAATATGTAAGTACACTGGTGGAAAAAAAATGAAACACTTCGAAAAACGAAAGATTTACGAGTCAAGAAACCACAAAATGCACTTTTTTCAAACACCCATTACTTTGTGCCAAATCGTAGGAACTTCGTTTTTTGAGTCCTGCAGAGATAATTGAACACATTTCAATGCCCTTTTGGTGGATCAAGTGGACACATTTTTTCCAACTCGTTACACATCAAAGTTGGACGCTTTTTTGCCCAAAAACGTGTGTTTTTTTTTTGTTCGGGAGTTGAAGGGTTCGTAAAGGGATCATTCCAATCTGAGTTTACCCCCTTAAAGTAGAGCCAAAATGGGATTTTTTTGCCGAAAGAATCATCCAATTTGGTCGCTGAGTTATGTGCGAAAAACCTCAAAATGCACTTTTTTCAAACACCCATAACTTGGTGCCAAATCGTCGTAGGGACTTCGTTCTTTGACTCCTGCATAAGGAATTGATCAAATTTTATTGCCTTTATGGTGGATCGAGTCGTCAAAATTTTTCCAACTCTGTACACATCGTCAAAGTTGGACATGGTTTCCTATGAAAAAACATAGAGGGGGTGGAAGGGGTTACGCTTAAGTTCGCATGCATGACTTTAAAGAAGACACTTCAAAGTTTTTCACCCTCAAAGATTCATCAAAATCGATTGAAAATACGCCGAGTTATGGCGGTTTGAAAATGGTCGAATGGTGTTTCATTTTTTTTTTCCACCAGTATATTTATTTGCTTTAAGTTAATAAATAAATAGAAGTAATAAAAAAATTGATATGTAACTTATTGCTGTATTGACACTATTATAATATTTACAGCATTGGAATTAGTTGGACCGAATTACAGATCCTTCGTAACGGTGTTGACATGCGTATTCTACACTATGGGCATCCTAATGCTAACACTGGTCACGTATTTTGTACGTGACTGGGTCCAACTGTCGTACGTGACTTCTGTTCCGTTCGTGTCCTACTACATCTATTTATTCTTTCTGCCCGAGAGTCCGCGATGGCTTCTGTTGAAAGGTAATGTGTATAATTTTAAAAACTGAAGAATGATTAATAAAATTCTCGTATTTAAAGGTCGGTTTGAAGAAGCCTCCCGAATTTTGGAAACGTTGGCCAGAATGAACAAGAAGGAACTGCCGAGCAGCTTCAAGCAGGAGTTGAAGCAGCGGATGATGGTGAAGCCGACCGAAAGCCAGGAGAAGTTGTACAGCAAAAGCCCCGGCGTTATGGCTTTATTCAGAACGCCGAACATGCGGCTAAAAACTATAATCATTACGCTAAACTGGTTTTCCACGGAGATGGTGTACGTCGGCTTGAGCTATTACGCTCCCGCTCTGGGGAATGACCAGTACCTGAGTTTCGCGTTGTCCGCCGCCGTGGAGATTCCGAGTTACCTGTGCTGCTGGTTCATTATGGACAGGTGGGGCAGGAGGTGGCCGTTATGTCTTTCGATGGTCATCAGCGGGATCAGTTGTGTGGCTACTGTGTTACTTCCGGCAGGTAAATACTTATACTGTAAAAAAAACTTATATACTTATTAACGCAGTTGTGTGGCTACTGTGTTACTTCCGGCGGGTAAATACTTATACTGTAAAAAAAAACTTATATACTTATTAATGAAATAATTGTCACTGCGTCGAGTAACGCAAGTCACCGGTTTCTATATGTGATTGTCTTTTGTTGCAGATGCAGTGGTCGAAACACTAATTTTATATCTGATATCGAAATTTTCAATAGCCGCCGCTTTCCTGATCATTTACCCTTTCTCGGGTGAAATTTATCCGACTGAACTTAGAGGTATCGGAATTGGATTGTCTGCGTACATAGCGGGGCTCGGATTAATCATCATTCCTTTCATTACATACCTGGTAAAGCAGTAGCATGTGACGTTAGGTTAGGTTAGGTTAGGTTGTAATGTTGTGTAGTCACCTATAGTTATTTTTAATGTAAGAATATATTTGCTCTGCCTGAATTCGGTCGTTTCGTTGGTAACTAGCAGTGGGAAGGGCAAATATATTTTTACATGTAAAACACTACAACCGACCTCTTCTAATCTTTACTAGGACAAGTTAGTAAGGTGTGAGCCCCAGAATTTTGTCTCTGAGTTGGCCATGCCTGAGAGAGAGAAACATAGCAGTCATGTCTGAGATTAATTCATTTTTTTAGATTTAATTGAATTGAACTAATCTATACCTCATTTAACCCTTTAACTGCGGCTGTCGTCAATAAGCGACTTGCGTAAACTTTACCGTAACTACGGCTGTTGTCATTAAGCGATTCACATATTTTTTGCCGTGAATCGCTTATTGACGACCACTAGTAACATGATACGTTGGTTCAAATAGAATCAAATTTTCAGTCTTTATTTTTTTGAGTTCAGGCAGCCAGTTTATTAAAAACTTTTTAGTAGCTAAAGGGTTAATAACCAGGCGGACTAAATCAAATTTTAGCCGCGAAAATACGTCGTTGTAATTGGCCAAACGGGCGCCGTTTTTACATTGGCTCAAATCGCTAAAACAGCAATGGCCGTTGTTATGATCAGCTGATCTGTCACCGTTACTTGTCTCTCACCGGAGCCCTTGTTTCTCCTCAGTTTTTTTGTTTTTAGCCAGTTATTTCTCCCGTTGATAGTGTAAGCATAGATTCTTTTCATCCCGCGATTTTCTTGGAAATAGTTATTTTATTTTATTTTTAACTATCGATGTATACCCAGCACAAGTTTGATGTCATTTTCATTAGAATTAATTTATGTGTTGATATAATTCTTGAATAAATGTTATGGGTAAACAAATTCGAAATAATTTAATTTTTACCGCCAAAACATGTCTGGTTACTTTTCTGGTAACTTTTTATAGTGTAAATGTGACTCCATTAATCCGCCTGGTTATTAAATGAGGTATAGAAGTCTCATGACGTGATATGCAACATACCTCATTTATTTGACACTCGACCCTGAAACAAAATTTTGTGGCTCACACGATAGAAGTGGTGATAGGTACAACTACGGACAAAAAAAGATTCCGTCGTCTAAAATGTATTCATATAAATTGGGCTTTAATGCATAATCATTCAATGTCAATCTGTATAGAGTAAATTTACACTAGACTTACATTTTTTTTTGTCCGCAATTGTACACCAAATTTTAGCAGTGTGACGAAGAGGCGTTGGTTCAACTAATCCCACTGGCCGACGCAAATATATCATTCAATAACTAATATAACATTGAAGGGCTCGGAAAACTTGATCTTGCCGCTGGTGATAATGGGTGTGGTAAGCGTAATCGGAGGATTGTCGACTTTAAGGCTGCCAGAGACCCTTCATTATCGGTTAACGCAGACCGTCGAGGAGTGCGAGGAGTTTGGCAAAGATTTTACGATGGAGGATTGCTGCCGATGTGTTCCCTTAAGGTGCGTACGGTTTTACGATTATTTCTTTGCATAGGGCGTAATTTCGATTGGATTTGTCATATGTACATTTAATCTCGTGTGATGTTATACTTTTGAATTCTGTATAATTCTTTTTAGTTACTTGTAGGTTAAGTGAAAAAGCAGTAACAGGTGTTACCCGACTGAACTTCGCCTACTTTTATATATATTTTTATTTTTGTTGTACTTTTCTATTAAAAAATAAAGACATTATTATTATTATTATTATTAAATTGGCCCAATTTATTTTAAATAATGTGATTGAAATATTATTTCTTTCTTGCAGACCCGAATCGGTGGTTTCATCTTATGAGGATTTGGAGCTGACGCAGGTGAAGGCCGAAGCGACCGAAGAGACTCCATTTAGTTCGTCGCTCAAACGGAAGTCGTTGAAAAAACTGGTCCGTCAAAACAGCATCATGGACACTCAGAAGAGCCACGATGGAACAATGAAAATGACCTACTGGTTTTGAATTGTTTAGATGTACACAAATAAATGGTTTCTAGGGTTTGTTGTGATAATTTTCTTCTTCGGACTATCCAGCGGCAGGCTGCAATGATTCTTGCGCCCACCAACACATAATAAGTTATTCTACACAATGTTCGATCTGTTAACCCATTACATTCCGGCACACAATTTTCTTTAAAAGAATTTCGAATTCTCATATTTTTTTAAATTTAATATGGTGAAACGGAATACAATCACTGTTGAATATATTCAATAAAACGAAACGAAATATAGCCTGAATATATGAATATTCAACCTGTTCGTAACTCTGCAAACAAAATTAAAATTAAGTCTTACTAAGACTATAAACAAATAACTTATTGAAACTATATTTCGTTTCGTTTTATTGAATCTATTTAATGCTTTCTGCAACAAGTAAGGTTGTTTCCAATTTATTTAACTGTTGAATATCTCTTCCACCATGAATACAGAAGCATTCTCTAAAGCAATAACTTTGCCTCTAACTTACTAAAGTCAGTGACTTTGGTGTTCTTGCTCGAATACAATGGGAACTAATGGGTTAAAGATGGTATTGGTTTAATTGCAAAATATAGCCTGAACATGTGCATTGCGGAGTTACGAACAGGTTGACTATTCACATTCAGGCTATATTTTGTTTTATTAAATTTATTTTCTTTAAGTGTTTTGTAGTCTTACGTACTGTCAAAACTTGTATCAATGGGTTTTTATTTCACCATATCCACTTAAGATGTAACCCTTCCTAAGCTCCCCTTAAACCTTTATACTAAAGGATTGTTAAAAATAACATTCACTTGTAATACTAATTTACTTCTTCCTTACATAGTAACAATCGCAACCATCATCTTCAAATAATTTTCTTTACGTTTGATCTCTCCAGTTGTTTATTCTTTGTAATTAAAACGACGGCACATAATAAGCAATTAATTTTTCAAAATACTGGGGCCTAATTCCAGTTTGGGTTTTAGTGAGGTAGATTAACTACAAAATATTACCATGAATTTAAAACTCCAACAGAAATGTGCTTACTAATATTTAGGGACGATATTTGCAAAATATTACCATCAATTCAATACCAGTGTCAAAACTCCAACAGAAATGTGCTTACTATTATTTTGGGACAATATTTGAATTGTAGAAGCCACTTTCGACTTTCCACAGAAACTCTGGCTAATTCAAATGCAAATCTTCCTTTCAGTCAAACACAAAATCTCTTTGGATTACCCATCTCTAATTTTTCTGGACTTTGTACTGGTAAAAGGGAGGGTGACGGGGTTACACCATGTAGGCCCTTAGGCACCACGGAGATCTCGGTTATCTTACGAGATACGAGGTTAGAAAATTAAATTACTAAAACAGATTTAAAGATTACAAGTTTGTCAGCATTTTAAAGTTTCAATTGTGGAAATCATAGCTCCGTATTGCGAGTTGTGAGCTTTTAAAAATCCAATTAAAAGTTTGTATTTACCGCCGCGCTCGTGCCACCTATCGGACGATAGCTGAACTGCTAAGTGCATATTTACTACTAGCGCCAAAACACCCGAACTTTATACCTATAACAAAACTGTAAAAATTCAGCTATGAGTTGCACAGCAAATGATAAAATATTTAATTCTGAATCGAATTATGCATAAAATAGCTAAGGAAACTGGGTGGTTTTGCTGTATTTTGCAATTGAAAATTTACCCCAATAAGCTGTCGGTAATAAAGTTTACTGTGGTACTTTATGTAGAAATTTAAGGCATTTTACAGTAGTTTCTAAATAAAAACCAGTTAAAATAATGCGTACGGTGTGTTGATTGCTCTTTTTGTCTTTCTTGGTGCACTCTAAAATGCTGTACAATTAAATATTAAGCTTTACAGTGAACTGAATTACCGACAGTAAATTTACATTTGCAAAATCGTTTAATTTCCTCAGATATTTTATACAACATGCGGTTCATAATTAAATATTCTATCATTTGTTGCTGAATTTTTACATTTTGGTTGTAGATATAAAGTTTGGGTGTTTTGGTGCTGGTAAAGTACACATAGTAGTTCAGCTATCGTCCGTTAGGTGACGCAAACGCGGCGGTAATTACGAACTTGATTTAATTGAATGTTTAAAAGTTCACAACTCCTCATACGGAGCTACGATTTTTACAATTGAAACGATAAAATGTTAACAACTTGTAATCCACAAATTTGTTTTAACATTTGTTTATATTAATTACAAAATATTTGGAGAATAGCATGTTACGCATGTTGTCTCACAACAAACTGGGAACGGTAACGAGAACGCCTTTAGTTTTAAAAGTTCTGATTTTTCAAATAAAATGCTTTAATAGAAAGCGCTTACTCTAAAGGCAACCCGATAGATAAGATTGGAGAAGAATTGGTTAAAGTATATAAAGACAAAAAATAGCTTGAATATATAAATATTCAACCTGTTTGCAACTCTACAAATTTTATTTAGTGCATCTACAACTTGTGTGGATTTGCATTTTGTTAATAAATTATTATACCTCATTTAATAACCAGGCGGACTAAACGCGAAAGTCATGTTTACACTATAAAAAGTAACCAGACATGTTTTGGCGGTAAAAATAAAATGATTTCAATTTCTTTTATCCATAACATTCATTCAACATTTATACCAACACATAAATTAATTCTAGGCATACTTTCTTGATCATATACTCAATGATGTATATAATATTAAAATAATAATTAAAGTGAGTATGAGACCCTTTTAAGAACTCAAGTTGTACATATATTTATTTACATATAAAGTGAATTGAAGTAGTAGGTGTATTTGAAAAATACATATAATTCCGTAAAAGGTTTGAAATATAAATACTAGATTGTTGTGAAATAAAATTTTATTAAATTAAATACATTTTCCATTTAAAAACATATAATAACTTACTTCAATACAATCTCATTCATTAATTTATATAATGTTTAACGGGACATCATTGGCGGTCATCTCTATCCTTTAATTCAATCAAAATTTAATCCAATGTATCGATTTCATTTTTAAAGAAAAATCTATGTTTTCACACGCAGAATTTGTAGATTTCTTTGGTCGCTGGACATCCTTCAAGACGTTTAGGACTTCTTACTGCCCCAATCTCCTTTCACCCCCTAATTGTGTGAAACTCACAATTCTAAATATAATGTATGTTTATGATTTGATTCCATATTGCAATAACTTGCGCCACACTTACCTAATGAATCACAATTTTGTATACGACGGCAGTAAAGCCTCTTGTATTAAAGCTTTATATGAGATAATTTTGGATTGCTGGAGCGTTAATGCTCTAAAATCCAACCATTTCCGTTTCTTGGGCGCCGAAAATGACACCAAACTTGTGCTGGGTATTTATCCGTAGTTAAAAATAAAATAATTATTTCCTCGAAAATCGCGGGATGAGAGGAATCGATTCTTACACTATCAACAGTAGAAATAACTGGCTAAAAACACAAAAACTGGGGCGAAACGCGTGAAAACGGTGAGACACAAGGATCGGTTAGAGATCAGCTGATCATAACAACGGCCATTACTGTTTTAAGCAATTTGGGCCTATGTAAAAACGGCGCCCGATTGGCCAATCACAACAACGTATTTTGGCGGCTATAATTTGATTTAGTCCGCCTGGTTATTAAATGAGGTATAGTAGTCTACGCGTGTATTGGGTTGCCTGAAAATTATGCGTTTTTTTTTATTGAAACACAAAAAAGACAAACAGTAAAATAAATACCTAGAGCTCGTAGAATAAACTAGTATTGATTTAGTAAATACTGTGTAATGCTTTACATTTCAAAATTTAAATAATAGACAAATGGTTTGTTATAAGGTGGGCAACTTTTTTACATTGAAAAGGACACAAGGACACACAGGCTGCATTAATTCTAGGAGGGTAGCACAACGTAACAAGAATAAATACATATTTTTATGGAATATGTTCATGTTTGAAATGGCTGAACATTTCCAGTTCCACATGTCTTATCAATTTCTACTTGTTGATTTTTCAATTGTATTCATTGTTCAGAATTTAAATCTAGCTTCTTTAAAGAGTCAGTTGTCTATTTTAATGCCTCACATTTTATTAGATAAAATAATCACAGGTCAGTCTTCTAATATCGAAGAATAGGACTTTAGGGGGACACTTTTTGAGGGAGGACTGTCCTTCCTAAAAGAGGACGGTTGGTCACCTTAAATATAATTGACTGAATATTATCAAATGAGTATTATTATTATTACTATTATAATCGATTATATAAAAACAATATATCCAAAAAATGGTCAGGTGATAAAGATCATAATTACAATATTCATGGTCGTTACCGCAGCACGCGCACGCGCCCCCTCGTCCATAGATTAAGTAGATAGATTAGCCACTCTCTACACAAAACATTTAATTCGACACTAACACCACGCGGCAGTAATGGCGTTGCAAACACGAGGTAAAACTTAAAGTTGAAAGTTTGTAATAATGATTCACTACATTACAATTAAATTAATTATATATTGCATAAAATGTGATGTTGCACAATCGATGTACTTTATTGGTATAATTCTAGACTTTCGAAACTTTCCAATCATTTCTAATAATAAATAAAAGCATCCAATAAGTAACAGAAAAGGTTATTGAAAATAACAAGACAAACACAAACAATACAGATTGTTATTATTTATTATCATTCTCTTTGGCGATACTTGCGCCATCCGACGGATCTGGTGTGAAACTTCAACGCGAACAATTTGGTTCGCATGGACTGCCCCGCGCATGCCCTCGTCTGTCTGTCAAACGAGTCATATGACAAGTGGGTGAGGTGAACAGCAAACGAGCAAACTGCAAAAATAGAGATGAAGGGCTGCCTGTTTAACATCGACGGAGGGTACTTGGAGGGCCTGTGCAGGGGCTTCAAGTGCGGCATCCTCAAGCAATCCGACTACCTAAATTTGGTCCAATGCGAAACACTGGAAGGTACGTAAACTAGTAAAAACATAAGTTGTTTTTAAAGATAGCACGAGTGAATGTTTGAGCGAAGAAAGGGTCTCAATCGGTTGTGTTTCTTGGACGGATGGGTTTTAATTTCGGGGTGTTGCACAGGTGTGTGTGTTTGAGGTTGACTTGAGATCATGTGACCTAAATATCGAGAACTATTGTGTGCCGAATTTTAGTACTAGATTTAAGACAATTGGTCATTAGATTTCCACGACGTAATGTTGTGCTGAATTTTAAAGACATTTATTTATTAGATTTCCATGGCGACATCATTTTTTTATTTTAATGTAATTTTCCATTAGCTCTTTATAGCTAATTATAAAAGTACAGAATTGTCAGATTCTGTTATCCTTTAGAACACTGAAGCGTAAGAAGCTATTTTTCATTCATATTTACAGGATGATTGTGTCATGTGATCAAATCCTCTAGAAGGCCATGAAATGATTGTTTTAACAAACTTATGTTGGCAGTCATAACCAAATGTCAGTTTTGGTAGAATCGCCCACACACAACATAAGACCCCACTGTAGCAATTCGGAATGTTTGCCTTTAACAATACAGTGTTGTATATGGAAAATTAATCGTTCTTGTTATTAAAATTTATCCAATGAAAATTAAACAGTCAGTTTTACTACCAACATAAATTTAAAAATATAAATAATCACAGTCCTCTAGATGATAAAAGCATTGGATCAGATTGTATACAGGAGAATAATGTAACCATTCAATAATTTCAGATCTTAAGCTCCATCTCCAGGGCACCGACTACGGCGCCTTCCTCGCCAACGAGCCCTCTCCCCTGGCTGTATCGACCATCGACGATAAACTCAGAGAGAAACTGGTGATCGAGTTCCAGCACTTGAGGAACCACGCCGTCGAGCCCCTGTCGACGTTCCTCGACTTCATCACGTACAGCTACATGATCGACAACATAATCCTGCTGATCACCGGCACCCTCCACCAGAGGCCCATTTCCGAGCTGATTCCGAAATGCCACCCGCTGGGAAGCTTCGAACAAATGGAGGCGATACACGTCGCCGCCACCCCGGCCGAGCTGTACAACGCCGTGCTGGTGGACACTCCGCTGGCTCCGTTTTTCGTGGACTGCATCAGCGAGCAGGATCTGGACGAGATGAATATCGAGATTATTCGTAACACGCTCTACAAGGCCTACCTGGAGGCGTTCTTTTCTTTCTGCAAGGAGATTGGCGGAACTACGGCCGATTGTTTGTGCGAGATTTTGGCTGTAAGTTTGTTTTCTTTATTATGTTTTTTGGTTGGCCAAATTTGAAGATTCCTAAAATGTCAGCTCTAGCTCATGACATTTAATCATAACCTTCAAAAGTCAGTTCTAGGTCATGAGTGTCAATTTTATACTTTAAATTGACATTTAATAATAACCTTCAAAAGTCAGCTCTAGCTTATGAGTGTCAATTTTATATTTTAAATTGACATTTAATCATAACCTAACCTAAAAAAGAGTGAATGATGGATGCGAGAAGACAGAGCTGGGCGAGACTGGGGTCGGAGAAGGAAGACAGAAGGGGTGGGAAAAGGGGTAAGAAAAAAATGTGTAAAGTGTAAAGGATATGCCAGTAAAGATTTTTTCCTCCATAACCTAACTTGACACTTGACATTGATTCTAAATTTTTTATTGTTTTTCTGGCCACCCTATATAATTTTCATGGCCAATTTTTGTGGGTAGAAAACATAAATCTTTCAATTAAATTTAATTAGGATTATCATTTAGTGATATAATATAGAATCATCCTCAGGTTTTCTGTTAATGCATCTTCTACAGTTGAATAATTTTAAATTGTTCGTTGTAAAAGGCATTTATTTGATTACTCGTGGTAAATATCTTCAATGTTGATTCTTCTATTATCATATAGAACATTCATGATTATAAAAGCAAACGAAACCTGAGGCATAATAAATTATTCTTATGGGAATTGCAAATTGATGTCACGACCTTGAATTTTTTATGTAAGCGCTAATTTTGCCCATGCATCACCTTGAAGGTCGTCATCAGATTACCCAATAATTGTATGCATGTTTTGAATATATCATTCAAAATCGCTTATAGTATTTTTTTTTAATCTGCAATTGAATCTTAAACGGTTTGACTATTTTTTTTTACGGTCTCTAAATATAATTTACTTTTTCAACCCACATCTGCCCGAGATTTAAATTAAAGAAAAGTAAATGATATGTTTCTCTAAATCAAGTAATCGTGGCTCGTGGATGTTCGGCGGTGAGGCAACGGAAGAAATTTTGAGCGAAAAAGCAACGGAATATTTGCTTCCTCTAGAAGAGGAAATCCACAAGCCGCCGCTGACGGAGAGGTTATTTTTTGCTTCCTGTCAATTGTCAAAGAATAATAACTAAATAAAAAAATTATAGATGGCACTGATGATATTCTATATATAATTTAAAAGGCAGTACCACATACAGTGAGATCAAAAAGTCAAAAAATAGTTGCTAGCACATTTTCTGAAAATCCCTGTAATAATTTAAGTAATCTGATATTAGCTGAATTATTGCAGTGCATGTGCATTTTATTTATTTTGACATTACTTGTTTTAAAAACTACTTTTAAACCTCAAAAAAACCACAAAATGTCAAAATAGACAAAATACATAAGAATTTTCTGCATTTTCAGAAAATGTGCTGCCAACTGTTTTCGATTTTCTGATGTCACTGTATAGAACGCATATCAGAGTTAAATCTCTTGCGGAACACTGCTCTATATAATATTTGATTTAGTTTGAAGCCGATCGTCGTGCCATCATCATCACCATCAACTCTTTCGGAACGGAGCTGAGCAAGGACGACAGGGCCAAGTTGTACCCCCGTTGCGGCAAACTGAACCCCGACGGTCTGGCGGCCCTGGCCCGTGCCGAGGACTACGATCAAGTTAAAGCTGTCGCCGAGTACTACGCGGAGTACTCCAAACTGTTTGAAGGTGCCGGAAACAATCCAGGAGATAAGACATTGGAGGATAAATTCTTCGAGCATGAGGTTGGTAGCATTTAGCATTCTATTTTCAGTAGCATGGAAAGAGAGAAAATTGAATTGAATTGATCGTTCCAAGTTCTTGGAATTTTCTGAGCACCCTGTATATTTTTTTAATATTTTTAAACCTCGCCCAAGTCTTCGTATCCTTGCATCTTTAATTTTGAAAAATCACAAATTTCTCAAAAAGCGATTCAGATTAAAAAAACAAATGAATTGTATTGAATGAATGATACATCTATAAATTGGCAAGTTTTTGGAATTTTCTGAGCACCCTGTATATTTTTTCTGTATTTTTAAACCTCGTCCAATTTTTTGTATTCTTGCATCTTAATTTAAAAAAATCACAACTTTCTTAAAAAGTGATTCAGATTAAAAAAACAAAAGAATTATAATTGACAGCCAAAATTGTATGTGTGTGTGAAATGAATTTTAATTTTAGTACACTGATGTACTTTGATTAATTCTGTGAACATCCCATGAGATCATGGAGTAGAAAATAGATGGCAGCATATTTTTTTTTTAAATATCTATATTAATTCAAATATTATGTTGGCTGCATGGAATTATCCAGTGCAGAGCTTATGCACTTTGTTTACTTTTACTTTGTTCTTCCTAAAATTAATGATTCAATTCAATAACAAATTTAGGACTCATTTTATAGTTGTTTTATTAAAATATCAGGTTTTTCCGTTCCAAAATTCCAATTCTTAGTGACGCCACTTGTTTAAAACTGTTTTGTTCAGTAATTGATTTTTTTTTAAGGTACGATTAAACGTGAACGCTTTTTTGCAACAATTCCACTTCGGCGTCTTCTACTCCTATCTGAAACTGAAGGAGCAGGAGTGCCGCAACATCGTGTGGATATCAGAGTGCGTCGCCCAGAAGCACAGGACCAAAATCGATAACTACATTCCAATTTTCTAAGCTGAAACTCGTGCCGCTGCGTATAATCTAGATGTATAAATATTACTGTTCCGTGTAGCCACCGCCAATGTTTATATCATATCCGTTTGCGATTATTTATTTAATTGAAACCAGTCAAGGAATTTTATAGCCATCCGCAACACCCCGCGGTATTGGGATTTATTATTATTATTATTACTGTACATTTATTGTAAAATAACAGATTCGTTTGTTGTATATTTTAAGATTTATGGTTCTTTTAGAGGTTATGTAATAAAGTGTTTAGCGTTCTTTGTTGCGTTTTTGATCCTGTTTCTGCCTTCCGTTTGTGTCCACATATTTTTCATACACAAGGTGCGGAATGAGTAATGTATTATAGGGGTTTTACTATAAACTATTTCCAAGAAAATCGCGGGATGAGGAATCCATTCTTACACGATCAGTGGAATAAATAACTGGCTAAAAACACAAAAACTGAGGCGAAACGCGTGTAACCGGTGGGACACAAGAAATGGCGAAAGATCAGCTGATCGTAAGAACGGCCATTGCTGTTTTAAGCAGTTTGGGCCTGTGTAAAAACGGCGCCCCTTTGGCCAATCACAACGTATTTTCGCGGCTATAATTTGATTTAGTCCGCCTGGTTATTAAATGAGGTATAGTAAATTTCTCTGACGGAAACTTGTGAGCTTTTGGGGTTGAAATCATGCCCTGCGCACTGCATACGAAATAAAATGTTCGCATTGGAGCTTCGCACTGGAAACATGGGATGGCGTAAGTATCGCCAAACAGGCTAAAATTTGTTACAGCAAATGACGCTAGATGGCCTAAACTGCTAATACAATTTGAAATCTCGTCCGTAAATCATTCAACACCAAGGGATAATCAGCGACGTCGAGTATATGTAAACAAACAAAACCGTAAGTATGTGAATATTCGATTCCTTTCAATTTTTCGTCTGTTAAAACGAAGAGAAAGTCGTCCATACCCTTCGCGTTATAAAAATATTATAAATAATGAGTCGGTATTGTGCCAAATCCTGCAAAAATTACAACCGAAACACTTACATGCATTCCTTCACTAGAAATGAACCGGTAAGTGATATTTATAACAAGTACATTTCTTTATTGTCTGTATGAAATTTTGAATGTTATTTTTTGGGGCAAAATATTGTTATCGTTTATTTCTCATAGGTGACGAGGAAATAATTCCATTGTTTGATTCTCCTCATTTTCTAAAGGGTGTGAGAAATAATTTAATGAAATACCATGCCACATTCAAATGGAAGGGAACACAATTTTCTTCATGCTGGTTGGATATTGAAATATAATATTATTATTATCTATGGTTGAAATTGTACAATCAAGTTTAAATTTTCGATTAATAAAGTAGAGCGTCTTGAAATGCATTATCATTGATGCGATTTAGTTACCACAGGTGAAACGTAGGTAGCGCCACTGACGCACGTTGTTCTCTTGAAATGCTCATCGATGGATTTTTAGTTGGTCGAACGAAATCTAGAGGACGCTATTAGACAAAACTGTAGTCGATGTGTAAAAAGGATTTTTAAATACAATTTTAACGTGTTAAGGATATATGACCTTGCGCATGAACGAAAATTGGTTGGATGTTGTTAGCTACATTGTGTGGGATAAAATGTGGCAGTGTCTCATTGGCGTAGTCTGTAGTTTGTTTTGCTTTTATGATTGAGAATTATTATATAACACATGTGTATTACCGGATGGTTGCCACAATATTTATTGACTACTTGAATGCTTCCATTCATCGTATCATTTTATGGCCTCCCAAATAGCATATTTGCATATGCCACTGTCAACAAGCAACCTCTACGATTTCGCACAGAGGTTCTTCTCTATTCAAACGTCCTCTACATCCCTATCAATTTGGCGTGCCAATAAATAAACATGCGGTTCATGAATGAATTCCACCCTGAAAGCAGCGTTAACGCTAACAAAAAAGTATAATAATATTCATTTATTTAAGTAACTTCTTATCACAAAATTCATGATTCACTCATGTTTAGTCATGGAAATGTACAATAAGTGATACAAAAATTGTACAAAAATGACACGCTCATTTATCAAATCGTTTCGTACCTTTCGATACTCTACCTATAAAAAAATAAGACGATGTATATATAAATACTTAGAAACTAGGTCGGTCTCGGGCCGCAGCAACAACAAATCGGCGGCGGGCAGACGGTGGCTGGTCGTTCTTTCGAGTCGATAAAATCTCCTGGAAGTGACTCAAGTAGACAAATTGAGCATTTTAATACTAATATCGAGGTAGGGTGGAAATTATTACATTAAAATCTTCCACCCTGCCGCCTCTAAACAAGAACAACGATGCTAAAATTAAGACGTGAGAATCATCGAGAGTATGTAATTTCATCATAATTGGAACATAACACCTACACGCTTTTAACCCCCGCCGTTTTCAGGAGCTCTTTCAGCCTCTCGATCTCGTCGTCTCGTTCCTTGATTTTCAGCTGAAGGTCTCGGACTATGTCCGATTCAACGGCGGTCACGCTGATCAGTTTCAGGAGGGTGGAGGCGTCCGGCCGTTCCGGCGCGTACCTTATCACCAACTGGCCGATTATTTGCGCCAACTGCGGCTGCTGCTTGATGAGGGATGCGGGCAGATGGCCCTTCCGCAGCTCGGTAATACTGTGGACCCGTTCCATGTCCGTCCTGAACATCTCCGCTAATTCTAAAACGACGATACCGAGGGAGTACATATCGCTCTGAAAGTTAATAATTGAGGTTATCTTAATTCTTGTCAAAAATCTCCTTTTTGAATTTATACAGTGAGATCAAGAAGTCGGAAATAGTTGGCAGCGCATTTTCTGAAAATGGGGATAATAATTTAACCCTTTAACTGCGGCTGTCGTCAATAAGCGACTCGGGCAAACTTTACCGTAACTACGGCTGTCGTCAATAAGCGATTCACATATTTTTTGCCGTTCTTTTATGCCGTGAATCGCTTATTGACGACCACTAGTAACATGATACGTTGGTTCAAATGGAATAAAATTTATCAAATTTTCAGTCTTTGTTTTTTTGCGTTCAGGCAGCCAGTTTCTTGAAAACTTTTTAGTAGCTAAAGGGTTAAGTAATATGATGTTGGCTGTCTTGGAATTCTCCAGTACAGCGGGTTTTGTTTATTTTGACATTTTGTGGTTTTTTGAGGTTACTTGTTTTAAAAATAGTTTTGTGTTTATGTTTGCCGATTTTGCCTATTTTTAAGACGCTGAATCTCAAAAACCACAAGACGTCAAAATAAACACGCAAGTGCACTGCACTGGAGAATTCAAGGCTGCCAATATAATATTACTTGAATGATTGGCAGCACATTTTCAAAAAATGTGCTGCCTACTATTTTCGACTTTCTGATCTCACAGTGCTTGTATTTATTATGGTGAAGGCTCAGTTGCACTCAAAACACTTGCGCCCACGTCAAAAATCGGGACACTTGCGCCCAGAGGGGTGTTGAGGCAGTTCTGCCTGGGACACTTGCGCCCCCGTCAAAATTAGGGACACTTGCGCCCAGAAACTGTCCATTACACTCTAGGTGACGGCGAAGCCGTCATGAATGCATAAGAAGTAGTTATACCGGCTCGCTATGGCCGATGGCGGAGCGAAGCGGAAAAAAACTTTAATTGAAACCAAAATTAAATAAGATTTGATGCTTACCTTAGGATCACACTTTCCGGAAAGTTGCTCGGGCGCGGCATACAACTTGGTCCCAAATGCAAGACTATGGCGGGTGCTTTGTAGCGGGCATGCTAATCCAAAATCGCCCAATTGTACTAATAAAGATCCATTTTCCAGCTGCATAAAAATGTTGCTGGGTTTTATGTCGTGGTGAACGATGCCCTTTGAGTGAATGTATTCTAAACCTGAAAAAAAATTTGTTAATAAAAATTTACCATTTTGTTCATCAAGCAATGAAAGTTTTTAAATCCTGTCATCACAAGCTTTTATTATTTTACATGTACATTTAATGATGAGCTCTGACTGTTGCATAGCAAGCGAAATTCTTGTAAAGACCGTGAGATCAAAAAGTCGAAAATAGTTGGAAGCACATTTTCTGAAAATAGGAATAATAATTCAAATAATATTATGTTGGCTGTCTGGAATTCTCTAGTGCAGTGCATTTCGTTTATTTTGACATCTTGCAGTTTTTTGAGATTACTTGCTTTAAAAATTATTTTTGTGTTTATATCTGCCGATTTTGTCTATTTTTACAACAACCTCAAAAAAACACAAGATGTGCACAGCACTGGAGGATTCAAGGCAGCTAATATTGTATGTTCATTAAAAAACAACCTCAAGTGTGCCATGATTTTTTATTTTGAAAAATTTAAGTTGGCACACATGTTAGGAATTGACATACAAAACGTCAGATCTTTCTAAAAGTCACAATTATTCCGTGATCTTAATGGTTTACTGCAGTGATTCCCAAAGTGGGCGCCACCGCCCCCTGGTGGGTGCTGCAGCAGTTCAGGGGGGCGCTGATGGCGTGTAAACACAGAAGAATTTCCGCAGTTACAAGAAGAACTAAGAAGAACTGATGAAAGTCTATTTTACACAATTCTTTACTATTTTTTGCGAAAAAGGTATAAACAATAATACATATATACTTCCTATTAATTGCTATCAAAATTAAAAAATATGTAATTTCCAGGGGGCGCTAAGTAATATTTTTTCTGGAAAGGTGGTGGTAGGGCAAAGAAGTTTGGGAACCACTGGTTTACTGCAATCAGCAAAAAACGTTTCTTCTTGAAAGTTATTCTCCGTAAACCAGGAAATAGTAGACCAGTCAAACGAACTCAAGATGCTATTAACGCAGCCCAAGAAATTGTGGAAGATGAACCTACAACTTCTTTGCGTCTCTTGTCACAGCAAATGGATTTATCGGCACGAACATGCCGCAAGTAACATAACCTCAATATGTGTTACCAACTTAAATATTTTTAAATATAAAATCACGGGTGTGAAGCCGAGATATGAATATCGGCAACACGAAAGTATGTGGGCCACCCCAGAACAGTGGGGCGAAGGGGAATATTTGAAATTTGCCGCATTTTAAAGATCGCTCGCTTGATGTTGCCAGATTTATCAAAGATCTTGTGATGGGGATTACCGATTTTAATAATCTTAAAATTTCACTACAAAATAATTTTAACAATTAAAATTATGTTTTAAACAGAATTAGACTCATTATCGCTTATATTTGTAATAATAACTTATGAAAGTATAATATTACTGTTTAATAAATATAATCATGTGCATTGTACATTTTATATTTCCACGTATATGCGGCAACGCTTAATGAAGTCACCATCTTTATTAACTAACCTCAATGGTGCTGCGAGTGCTGGTAATTCGTGTTTGGAGGTAAGTTATTATATATCCCATATATTCTGTCTTATAAACTCGTCACTTGCATTTATTAAATGGAAACATCAAATAGCCGTATTAAATATTCTTGTAAATATCCAGAATGTCAAAATTCTTTCTTTTCCAATACAACTAATGTCGACTACAAAAATAAACATTTCTATAAATTTCCCAAACATGAAGACTGTCTTAAAACATGGAAATCCATTTCTAATACTAAAGAGACCGTTAATTGTTTAAATTTCCGTTTATGTGAAGATCATTTTATTGATAAAGATTTTGTTAACCATTTCCGCAAAAAATTAAATTGCAATGCTGTTCCGACAGCAAGAAGTAATTTACATAGTTTTGATACACTGAACGATAATAACAATAATAACCTTTCCGAAAACCTAGATGCAATATTTGACGATTCACAACTGACATCAGATAAACAAAATTATGACTTTTTATCAAAACCAAATACAGGGAAAGATGGAATTTTGACAAAGATTGGCCTAACAAAAAAGTGTCTTTCTCCTCAAAAGAGCAAAATGTATGAAGTACATCGGCAAACAACTTCAAAATTATCTAAATTACGACTTATGTTAAAAACCGAGCGACAACAAAGAGAGACATTACAGAAATTGTACAATTCAAATCAATTTAATTTCATTGATCAAAATTTAAGTAAGGTCTCCAATGACTTTATTAGTTCCCAATTAAGAAACGCAACTAGAAATCCTTCATCTAGACGTTTTTCATTTGAAGATAAAGCATTTGCTTTATCGGTGTATAAACGCAGCCCTAAATTATATAAATATTTGTCAAATTATTTTATTTTACCATCTGCTCGTACTTTAAAATTCCATTTGAAACGGGGATAAATCCGGCAATATTAAATAAATTAAAAATTCAAGTAAGTAAATTGAGCAAGTTGGACCGGTGTTGCGCTCTTCTTTTTGATGAAATATCTTTAAGTAGTGGCTTCTACTATGAATCGAACAAACAAAAAATTTCAGGTTTTGAAGATTTGGGGCATTTAGGTCGAACTAAGAGACGGGCAAATCATGCATTAGTTTTAATGATTCGGGGTATTAGACAATCTTGGAAACAGGTGATCGCGTATTATTTTACATCAAACACGGTATCTAGCAATAATTTAAAACAAATAATAATGACTTCCATTTTGGAATTAGAACAAATTGGCTTAAATGTTGTCGCAACTGTTTGTGATCAGAGCAGTACCAATCAATCCGCAATTTCACAATTATGTTCAGAAAATTGCTCTGATAATGATTTATTTTATTTTACAGTTAATAATAAACCGGTAGTAACTTTATTTGACGTTCCTCATTTACTTAAAAATACACGCAATACATTGTTGAAATCTAATATTCATTTTGACGATAATAAAGTAGCAAAATTTGAGTGTGTAGAAGCCCTATTTAATTTAGATCAAAAAAAGAAGTTTGTCTGTTCCAAAACTGAAAAAACAGTATTTTAATTTTAAAGTTAGTTATGTTAAAATGAAAGTGAATATTGCTGCAGCACAACTTAGCAGTACAGTATCAGCTGGTATCGAAATGCTACAAATAACAAATTATCTACCGGAGGATTCAATTCACACAGCCGAATTCGTTCAAAATATTGATAACTTGTTTGATTCTTTAAACGGGGCAGGTTTATATCCATCGGGGGATAAATTATATCGGTGTGGGGTTTCAGAAAATTCATGTCACCTAAAATTCTGGGAAACCATGTTACAACAAATTAAAACATGGAAACTAATTGATATAGGGAGCGGCAAAGATGTTTCCAATCGGTATTCTTTTGTAAATGGTTGGCAAACCACACTTAAATCTGTTATATTCTTGTGGCAAAAAGTCTATGGGATTTAAATATTTAAATTTGCGTTCATTAAATCAGGATCCGCTAGAAAATTTGTTTTGAACAATTCGCCAGCACGGCATTTCAAATACCAATCCAACATGTCATCAATTTACAGCTGCGTTAAAAACAGTCATCGTGAATAAATTGTCAACCCCTATTTCTAATTCTAGTAATTGTGAAAAAGATGACTGTTCTCAGTTAGAAGATTTAACTACTTTTCTCACAGAAAACATAGAAGATGACTCTGCAAATGACGATATTGAGGAAGTAATTGATGCAGAATACACACCCATTGACTTTGAAAACCTTGATATAATTGATAAACAAGCACTTTCTTACGTTTCTGGATATATTTTAAAAACTATTAATGTTGAATATTGCGAACAATGCAAATCAAAGTTGTATTCTTCTGAAGTTACAGATCAATATTTATTTGTATCTCTGAACGAAAGAGGCGATGAAGCCAAATTAATATATGCAAGTGACATAGTAATTGCCCTGATTGAAGACATACATAATAGTTTATACACATTTTTAGACAATTATGGACATTCTCAATATTTAGAAGACAATTTCAAAATTTTTTTTAAAAGCAATAGTCCAAATTATTTTAGTTTCTGTTCAAATCAACAGTTGTGAAAAACAAATTTTAAATAAAGCTGTACCTTTTTTGATTTACAAGCATTGTAAAGATGTAGAAGATAGAAAACTGATTACTTCCGGCCACATTAAAAAAATGAAACAATTTCACAAATCAAACTAATTCATAATTAACATGGTAATATATTTCTTGAGCACTTTCAATGAATATCTTATTACATTACTTTTAACATACCCAGACAATATAAGTACACTAATTTAATTTTGTATCTATTTTAATACATTGGATACGAGCAAATAACCAACCTGTGATGACAAATTTCCAAAGAATAATGAAGAGACCTGATGGGACATTATACCTGGATGAGACCTTAATACCTGATTTTTGTGATATTTTTTTAAATTTTATTATTATTAAATGTATATAATTGTTTTGTTAAATATATTTTTTATATTTTTGTTATTAAGAAATGTATATAGTTATTATATTATTATATTTTTTCCATTTTTATTATTAATAAATTATTTTTTTATTTTGTAAAATCCAATCATTTTTGTTTTACCAAAAACCTGTACCTTCTTCATTTATGTACTATCTAAAAATATAATCAATTATTTGCTCAAAAAACATAACTGATTATGTTCTTAGTGTTATTAAATTGAAATATATTGTGTAGACGAGTGTAACATTTTTAAATTTTGGCGGTAGTTTCATAGTAGTCTGCCACCCCCGGCGCCAAAAATCGTGTTTCCGAAATTTAACATGCAGGTTTCACTTCTAAAGGTATGTGTTCTGTGTATAAAATCATGGCACACTTGGGTTTTTTTTAAATGAACATACTTTATAATATTACTAAAGATAATAGGGATTTTCGAAAATGTGCTGCCATCTATTTTCGACTTTCTGATCTCACTGTACAATTTTGTATGTCATTTAGAAATCAGACGACAAACCAGTTTTGGACCCTAAAGCTACGCGCACACTTGTCGGAATCGGACGGACGGCACGCATCGGCTAAAATTGCCTAACACAGTTGTAAACGAATTAACGCATATTTATCCGTTCCATGCCGTACCGATAAATGTGCGTTGACTCGTTTACAACTGTGTTAAGCAATTTTATCCGTTGCGTGCCGTCCGTCCAATTTCGACAAGTATGCACGTAGCTTTAGTCCTCACCATCAGTGCAGTAGAGTCGCTTGACACTAGATGGCAGTAAAAGGCTTAATCGACCAATTATTTAGAAATATTATGTAATCATTGTAATAAAGTAAAATAAATAAATAGAATAAATTTCAAATATTTGTTCATGGCAGGGTTAGCAAAAATCTGCCTTTGAGAAATACAATTGTTAAGAAATAATTCTACAAAAAACAAGATAAAGTTTTGCTTGCGTTTTTAAGTACCACGCCGAAAAAAATATTGAAACATGACGTGAACTTTTAACAATAACAGAAACTCTTACCTTTCAACAGTTGCCTTAAAATTTCCATAACGGTAGTAATCCTACTATGATTCATCACAGGCACGATAGCATTCTCATTGTTATCACCGCCGTCGACATTATTATTACGCGTCTCCAGCCACTGCTTCAGCGTACTCTGGCACAACGACATCTGTATGTACAGCGTGGCCCATTTCGGGTGCTGCGGCTTCGAGAGCCTGTTGATCTCCTCCACCGTGCATATGGCGTTCCCGCCCTCCGATATGCTGCTCCGCTTCGTCCGTTTGGTCTTCTTCCGCGAGCTGGAGAAGGAGTAGTGCCTCGACTTCTCGAAGCTGACCTTGAAGTCGGAGCTGTCCGAGCTCAGCTTCTGGAAGGTGGTGTCCACGTCGGTGACGACGTCCGGGTAGATGTAGCTGTCGACGTGGCCCGTTTTCCGGAAGTTCTCCGTCTCCCGCTCGTCGGTGGCGTCGTCGAAGTCGATCTCGTCGGTGGTCTGGTCGAGGACGGCGTGCTTCCCCGAGACGGCGCCCAGCTCGAGCCAGGCCGCCTTGTACTGGACTATATTGGAATGGTTGAGGCTGGCGAACGTCTTCACCTCGGACAGGTAGTTCATGACGGACTTTATGCCCTCGGAGCGGATGAAGATCTTCTTGACGGCGTAGTCGGTTCCGTCCAGTTTGTGCTTCACGCGAAATACCTGAAATTTAAATCGTTAAACTTTATTGTTACTCCCTAGATGGCCAAAAAGTTTTTACAGTATGGAAAAAGCATTATCAGCTTGTATTTTGTTGAATCAGGAGTAATATGGTTTTATTTACTTTATAAATAAATAAATAAATTTAATTTATGAGTTTGTGCGATTATGTTCCCTCACTATTATATTACTTTATTTTGTTAATTGTATTATAATTTTTGTAAATCGGATATTTCTGTTAATAAACATTATTATTATTATTATATTTATCGTTTACGATGAAAAAAACTGTTTGATACTTTTATAAATTAATTAACAATTGTAAAACCCTCATTTGTGTTCCTAGGATTGGAGGGTAGGATAGGGACCACCCACCCCCCTCCTTTCCAGTTATCCTAACCAAGAAAAAACGCTTTTATTAAAGAAACTTTTGTCGAATCACTAAAGTTTCAAAAAATGATTCTGGGTTAAGTTAAAGTGGAAATGAAGGGTGGTGGGTGCGCCCTGTCCTACTCTCTAACCCAGTGGTTCCTAACCTTTTCAATATTGTTACCCCTGTGACCTGTTAGGAAAACTGATTTTACCCCGACCTTACATTGTTATCAATACAAATAATTACAAGCAACTGTTTAATACATTTTTATTGATAACACAATTTTGACAATTAAATAAAACTGCGTAAGTATGGTTGCCTACCTATTAATGCGTTCAACAATTGAACATAGGCGTTGGCGATCATATGTTCAGAGTTAAAATAAAAACCCTGTATATAAGCTATGGCTCGTTCGCTTCGTTCGTAACACGTCTTATGTGGAGCCGGCCTAACCCACCAAGCGGCCGGTTGCGCTAATAAACTGGGCGCAAATTTCAAACCACCTCGTGTGGAGACGCTTTAGCGACGTCGTTAGTAAATTTGGTTTTGTGACTGATGATGATCCTAGTCTTCTTTACCCCTCAGGGGGTAATTACCCCCAGGTTAGGAACCGCTGCTCTAACCTGTTAAACACGCCCCAGAGTTTCTACAAAGAAATTCTTTTGTCGAAGCAACAATAAACAATTTGATACTTCTCTCGTCACTTAATTAACAATTGTAAAACCCACGTTTATGTTCCAATAATTGGAGGATAGGATATGGACCACCCACCGCCCTTCCTTTCCACTTAAACCTAACCAAGAAGGCACTGTTTTATTGAAGAAACTTCTCCATCAAATCACTGAAGTTTCAAAAGTTGCGAAAGCACCAATAAAGAAATTCTGAGTTTCGTTAACGTAGAAACGAAGGGTGGTGGGTGGGCCCTATCCTGCAGTTTCTACAAGCAAATTCTTTTGTCGAAACAACGATAAACCATTTGATTATTCTCTTATCATTTAAATAACAATTGTAAAACCCATGTTTGTGTTCCAAGAATTGGATGATAGGATAAGGAATACCCACCGTCCTGAGTTTCCACTTTAACCTAACCAAGAAAACACTGTTTGATTAAAGACACTTTTTCATCAAATGACTGGAGTTTTAAAAGCTGCAAGACCACCAATAAAGAGGGTTTCTGGGATGAGTTAAAGTGGAAACAAATGGTGGTGGGTGGGCCCTATCCTACTCTCCAACCCATTAAACACATCCCAGAGTTTCTACAAACAAATTATTTTGTTGAAGCAACAATAAACCATTTGAATCTTCTCTTATCAATTAAATAACAACTGTAAAACCCTCGTTTGTGTTCCAAGGATTGGAGGGTAGGATAGGGCCCACCCAACCCCTCGGATAGGGCACACCCACCCCCCTCATTCCCACTTAAACCTAACCAAAAAAAAACCCTTTGATTGAAGAAAGTTCTCAGTCAAATTCAGTGACGGTACGTGGGATTTTTTCTGGTACAGCCGAGGTAGCAGAGGTAGCGCTACAGATAGGTGCGGTCACACAGCCAGCCGTCTCTGCAACCGATCTTACCCATCTGTATTAGCACCTCTGCTACCTCGGCCGTACCAGAAAACCCCCACGAACCGTCACTGGTCAAATCACCGAAGTTTCAAAAGTTGCAAAACCGCCAATAAAGAGAATCTGGGTTAAGTTAAAGTGGAAACGAAGGGTGGGGGATCGTCCCTATTCTACTTTCCAATCCATTAAACACGCCTCCAAACTTCTATAAACAATATTTTTTGTCGAAGCAAAGATAAACTGTTTAATTCTTCTCTCATCATATTAATTAACAATTGTAAAACCCTTGTTTGTGTTCCAAGAATTGGAAGATAGGATATGGCCCACCCACCGCCCTGAGTTTTCACTTTAACCTAACCAAGAAAACACTGTTTGATTAAAGAAATTTCGTCGTCAAATCACTATAGTTTTAAAAACTACAAAACCAATAATAACGAGGGGTTTCTGGGTTGAGTTAAAGTCGAAACGAAGGGTGGTGGGTGGGCCCTATCCTACTCTACAACTTGTTAAACATATCCCAAAGTTTTTACAAACAAATTCTTTTGTCGAAGCAACGATAAACCATTTGATTCTTTTCTTATCAATTAACAATTGCAAAACCCTCGTTTGTGTTCCAAGAATTGGAGGATAGGATAGAGACCACCCACTGCCCTGAGTCTCCACTTTAACCTAACCAGGAAAACACTGTTTGATTAAAGAAATTTCTTCGTCAAATCACTGGAATTTTAAAAGCTGCAAAAGCAATAATAAAAAGGGTTTCTGGGTTGAGTTAAAGTGGAAACAAAGGGTGGTGGGTGGGCCCTATCCTACTCTCCAACTCGTTGAACATATCCCAAAGTTTCTATAAACAAATTATTTTGTCGGAGCAACGATAAACCGTTTGTATCTTCTCTTATCAATTAGTTAACAATTGTAAAACCCTCATTTGTATTCCACGAATTGGAGGATAGAATATTCGCCCAATAGTCCGTCTACGTGATGCATTACTAAAATAATGAATGCAAGGCCATTTTTTTGTAAATAAAATGCCATTTGAAAACAATTATCCTCCATTAAATTAAGGAAAGTAAAGCCCTGGGGCTATAAAAAAAATCTTTATAATTAACCTCAAGGTAACCACAAAATATGTTTACAAGCATTCACACACGGCATTAATAGCTTTCGCGTTATAGTAAACAAAAGGAGTAACGATAGAGAAAGTGTTATCAGTTGTTACCAGGAAAAATGCACTTAAATACGGGTTTACAAGTGAGATAAATATGGATATAAATATTTGATAAGAAACAGACGATATTAGTCATGTATCACCTTGAACAAATATTTGCATATATTATGGAGAGAAAATAACAAATTTATTTAAATTATTATTTTTTTTTATTTAAATTATGGACACAAAATTTTGTAGGAGGTATTGGCAGTCTTAACACGTTGACTGCTTTGTCAGTCACCGGTGACTGACACAGAAGTAATCCGATGGGACCGCGTCAGTCGCCGATGACTGACAGTGAGTACATAAAAAACCCACAATTTCCTCTAAAAAAATGCATCAACATGAATTAAATAAGCATATTCTTACTTATTTTATAAAATAAAACTTAACAAACAAATCCTTTTTTGACATTTTATAAAAAAAAAACTTGTTGGCAGCAAATGTGTTAAAAAAGTTAACAATCTGAGGTTGTTCATTTTGGCATTCTCTGAAATTATTGGTGAATTAAATATCCTGCTACTTTTACAGTTTTGTGAATTTGAACAAAAATGCATTCCATTTTTTGTTTTAAAAAAATGGGGATGAAGGGGATAGTTGCGACAGTTGTTACGTGGTAATCCAAAATTTAATTGAATTGAGGAATTCACTACGTGAATTTATAACTACTTTTCGTGACAAGAAGATCAAAATGGCTAATGCTCACACAGCTGGACTATGGAAGCACATGGAACAACACATTGCACCCGCTTATGTTTAATAGATAATTTGAATTAACGTTTGCTTGGAATTTTTCAAATAATAAGTGAAAAGTTCACATTTCAATTTATTGCATAATACTGCATTAACAGTTTTTACTACCTATTATCATGCTTATGCCCATGTGCATAATAATAGAGACCATTAAACAAACTAAATATGATCTTCTATGTGAGAACCAATCACAGAACAAGGTCAGTTTGGTCCCATCTTTCCTTAACTATAATCTTACGGAAGGCAAAATATGGACACGTTTTTAAATACCAAACAACTTTTATTAAGATTATTTAAAAACCGTCATTATGCAATACCGTATTCACAATAAAACGAAAACTGTACAATATTGTTTATAAATACCTTCCCTATATATTCATACGATAAAACTAAAACTCTACCATTAGAATAATTTTGTTTCTAGAGCTGGCCACATGCCATCCCAGGCCAAAAAAAAAAAAATAATAATTTTGTTTGTAAATACCTTTCCAAAACCACCACCGGCGATGTAAGCCACCTCGTCGAACTCCCTGTAGTAATGCGACCATTCGCTGGTGACATCGTTGCTCGGCCAGATGGGATGCAACGGTGCGGCCTTCTCGTCCCCCCTCGCCGACGTCAACAGGTGGTGGAACGCCCTCTGGTACTCGTTCCGCATGCCCTCGAACTCGTTCATGCCGTAGCTCTCGTCGATGATGGTCGTCTCGTACAGCTTGCCGCAGATGAGGTTGTAGAGCTCGCGGGCGTTCTTCTCGTCGTGCTCGTAGATGCTGCACAGGTTCTTGATCAGCGACTGTATGATGAGCGATATCGGTGTGGAGGTCTTGACCGGCTTGGTGATCGTGCACACCGCTTCGGCATCTGTCTTCTTGCAGTTCTTGCCATCCTCGCCCTCCACATCAGACTCTGACATTCCTGACTTTGCCATACCTGAACACTGTTGTTTTGGAACTTTCTAGAAACATTTGGCGCACGTGTCACAGTTTGAACATTTTAACCTGTTGCTTAATACATGTTTCGTTCGTCGGTTTTCCAACTTTTTGAAGGTGTTTGATGAAGTTGATTAATTAAGTATTTGCGCGACTCGTGTGACGTTTGCAACGCGAAATTTTTACGTTTGTTATATTGCATAACGTGGAGGAGCCACAGTTGCCAATAAACGGGATGAAAAGTATCTAGGTCAGTGTTGCACTTTTTTGCAATACGTATCAACAAGTAGAGAGATAGAAGGTCGTATCACTTCAAATGGTTTTCTTGTTTTCATCAATAAATCGTGCACAGAAACATTTTTTAGCATTAAATTTGAAAAATACGATATTTTTCTTAGTCTTACAAAGTTTACAATAAATAAACTCTTTATTCGAACAACTATTTCATGTCTAATGCCACCATGAATATAAAATTGCACAATAAATCATTTGCGTGTTAAAAATAGCAAAGTTAGCTAAATAACACAAGGTTCATTGCATTGCATACCGACTAAATCTTTGATTGTAAAGTATGGACTGCTACCACTAATTTACAGTTGAACTCCAAATTATTGTGGCGCGGCCATAGACCAGAAAAATTAAGCTTTCACTTTTTAGTTTGAAATTTCGCCGCAAGGGGTGCCTCGACAGTATTCTCAAGTTGGTAATTTTAAAGTTACCGAAACTAAACAATACGCATGCGCGAGAATCATGCGGGCGCTATGTTGTCAGGTCTCCTTATTTTAATCTGGGTATTTCCATTTACAATAATTTGCAACTATTGGTGCTTATATTATATGCAAGTTAATGGTTGCAAATGGTAGGTGCTTATGCTTAGGTCATGTTTAGACCGACTGGTAGTTTAACCCCCAGTAGTTCAATTATTTTTTATTTTATTTTACGTCAGTTATAGTTGTAGTATGATGGGTTGCCGACACAACGACACCAACAGGTGGCAGGAGGAGCACGGCCTCGCAGCGATTATTGATCGACAGGGACGCGACGCCATTCAAGTAACAACCACCTGAGCCCGCCCGCATCCGATATACTTATACACAGTGTAGTTAACCGATTGTAAGCGTCTAGTCAATATACGTATTTTACCAAACACCGTCTTAATACTCCCACAAGAACCAGCAACGACACGCGAGCAAGCAGGCAAATACACCCAACAAATTGTTGGCAACAATTCAACAATAGTGAAACAAGAAATCCGGCAATGTCGCAAATATTGGTCTGAAGTTGTTGCGTTTACTTCAGTCCATTCATTAGTATCAGTAAGTGGAAGATTACCCTCAAGTTTAGCCAGAGTATTTTTTCTGCACGTGTTTTACACCATCTTCAAAATTTTTATTAAAATACATTAATTTTTATTTACCGCTATTGATAAATTATTGTCTTTTTTCTGGCAACATCGCTAACCACTTAGGGCAGTGGTTCCCAAAGTGTGCGACGCGGTGCCCCGCGAAGGGCTCCTATTCCCGTAAGGCAGAGTTTGAGTTACATTGTAAAGCATATAATTTATACATTGTACACGTGCAACACTTTGTTGTACACGACAGCACACATATTTCTACAAAATACTAAACCTGCAAGTGCGCCACTAACTGAAAAAGTTTGGGAACCCCTGACTTAGGGAATTCGTTGTTTCGCCAGTGGTACGCCTGCCGGCTGGAGACTACCTGTCGATTTATAGTTTCTTGGATTTTAGGAGTAGCTGACGTTTCCCGTGAAAATGGCACCAACTTCGGAGGTTATCCCAACGGAAAATAAAAAGGAAAATGGAACGAAGGGCAATTTATGGTGAGCGCCAACACCGCTTTAACGTCGTAACGTTTTACGTCACGAATATTCTAGGTCTTCGATTCTGAACGACGTGCAGAACCACGGGAACCAGAAGCTGCCCTCCTGCAAGCAAGTCGTCGTCTTGGGGGACAATGAGTCAGGCAAGACCACTCTGGTGGCGAAACTGCAGGGCGTGGAGGACCCCAAAAAAGGATCCAGCTTGGAGTACGCTTACATCGATGTTCGTGATGATTACCGGGATGGTAAATATTTTATTATATCATGGTTGTCCATTGTGCAAACTGTCGTTAATCAGAGAGATGCAAGCACAATGAATTATTAAAATTACCAACAGTGGATTTTACAAAGGTGGTAATAAATATAACTCTGGTTTAATTTGACATCACACCGGTATTATATTTTTGGCTGTGTAAACTATCTTTTAAGTGGGAAACGGGATGCATAATTTGAGGTTAGGTTCTGTGATTACATTACACATATTTTATTTGATAATTTCCCTTTCACAATGTTTATTAAACAAATTATTTTCTATTTCAATAAAGCCTCTTCTCGAGCTCCATTTCAATAATTCAAAAATGTATTCGGTGACTGATGGTGACAGACAATACGGATAAAGAACGTGTACACAGCTGAAAATATACGAAAAACCTGGCTTAAATAAATGTTTGTGAAATCCACCGTAAAAGTGTTGTTTGGGGAAATTTTGGCTAAACTTAAGTAGGCGGTCTTGTAATAATAATAATAATAATAATAATAATCTTTATTTAGCAATATGCTATCTAAATACACATATAAACTAAAAAATATGTACAATATATAAAATATAATGACCGTTAAAAAGTTGCCGCACTTCTAAAACAATATGTTTTGCACATTTAATTTAATACCAGTGTTACGTCAATTTATTACTTACTACCTTTGTGTAATCCACCGTTATTGTTTCAACTGTATTCATTTTTAAATACTGAATATGTTTTGTTTAGATCATACACGTCTCAGTGTGTGGGTGTTGGACGGAGACCCAGGCCACACGGATTTATTAAAATTCGCTCTCAACGATGAGACGTTCCCTCACACCTTGGTTATTCTGACCGTAACCATGACTGCTCCTTGGGGAATTTTAGAGCAGCTGCAGCATTGGTCTTCGAAGCTTGCCGATCATCTAGACAAGCTGAAGTTGGATATTGATCTTAGACAAGCCAGAAGGTAAAATACCTTTGATTTTTGTACCACTGCTAATTATCAAAATCTAGAGTTTGGTGTAAATTGTTAAGTATAAATGGTAAAATTGATAATGTCTTAAGTAATTTTTGCTTCTTTTGCACCTGGACCGTGATTTTGCGGAAACAACTAATTCAGTCCGTCTTGTTTAGGGAAAATTGTTAACTGTAGATGACAAAATCAAGTAATTTTTGCTTCTTCTCCACGATTTTTTCAGGCAGCACATTGTAAAAATGTGGCAGGATTACGTAGAACCCGGGGATGAATTAGATCCAGCGTCGCCAATGAAGCGCAGCTCTCGGAACTTGGGAGAAGGAGACGACAATGAATTTGAAGACAATGCGCCTCTACCGGAGGCAACTCTGACGAATAATCTTGGGTTGGACATTGTTGTCGTTGTTACAAAAGTACGTATTTATATCAGAATACCAATACATTAACCCTTTGCACTCGAGCAGCGCCGCTACGGTGCCCAGGCGGTTTGATGCGTTCGCTCGAGCGGCACTGCTACGGCGTGTGATGGGAAGTGTGATGCATCCAACCTTACCCAACCTAGATTAGATTAGATTAGACGGGGTCGATTGGCTGTGGTGAGCCTTACAGCACTGCGACCTGTTTAGATTTTTTGTACTAGTACCCTACTGCTATTTGATTCCCAGAAATTCAACTTCCCTGACAAGGTCAATTAACCCAACCTAACTTAACCCAATGATTTTAAAGTACCTGTAAACACTTCCCTGATATAACCGAAATCGTCTCGAGTTGCTGGTTCGCCCGAGCGAAAAAGGCCTCGAGTGCAAAGGCTTAATAAGCATTCACAAATAAATAACTTATAACCTTACTTTTTTAATATACTAAAATTGGAAATTGATGACTGGAATAATAGATGGCGATGAATGAGATTAATTAATTCATTGGATGCGTTCGTCAGACTAAACAGTTGGGTGGTTTCTGCCAACCGTTGGGGTATTTTCTGATAGACGCACTGTTGATCGTGAACAAGTTCGTCCAGCGGTCGCCATTTTACCAATCGTACAAATTAGACTGATTGGTGGAATCAAGTGTTAACGTTGCCGCCGAAATGGAGGTTACAAAAGTAGCATTCATCAAATACCAACATTCACCGTAAATCGAAATAAACATGTTGACAGTTGAAAATTCTGACGAACGATTTTGTAACCGGGATAATATGTTTTACAAAATGGCCTGAAAAATATCTTCTTTAACTACTATTTTTTTTTACTATACAGACTGATTACATGCAAGTATTGGAGAAAGAACACGATTACAAAGACGAACACCTCGATTTTATGCAGCAGTGGATTAGGAGGTTCTGCCTGCAGTACGGAGCCGCATTGTTCTACACCAGTGCCAAGGAGGACAAGAACTGCGATCTTCTCTACAAGTACTTAACCCACCGCATCTACGGTTTCCCGTTCCGCACTCCAGCTCTGGTTGTCGAGAAAGATGCCGTCTTCATGTAAATATTTTATTCGATCTTAAATTGTAGCTATTTATTTTAATAGTAGTGGTAAAGTCTGGCCACGCTATGATGGCATCTTGGGCGTGTTGGAAGGCTGCTTTATGCGTTCCAATAAGCAGACATGAGATGTTGGGTTGCGTGCACATTTATTTCCAAAATTATCTGTTACCTTTTAAGAACTACTGATTTATAAATAGAAGCCGATAGTGCACCAATAGCCATCAAGTGAAGTGTAAACATCTGTGAGTGTAAAGTAACAAAATATCCAATCACTTTTGAGGAGGGCGGCCCTTCGGACCCTCCGTTAATTACTTGGGACGCCTTCATAGCGTGGCTAGAGTATATATGTTAGACAATTTGCTTAAGTGGAGATCGTTTAGACGGGTAGATCTGTCTGTAATTGTTTTTCAAAGCCATCTTCAATTTTTATGCATTAAAATAGTTGGTGAAAATAGTTTTCTGCTAATAACTTTTAATGCGTTAGGAATTGCGATAGGGTTGTAATTAAATTACGAATGATGAAAAAATATACAGGGGCTCCAATTAAAAATAAGAGAAATAAAGTTTGATATTAAATTTTGGACATCCTGTATGATTCAAATCAATCAAACTTGGTTAACGGGACTATCAGACCTTATTTAATAATTACCTTCTATAATTTTATAAACGAGACACTATTTTTATTTTTTATGATTTTTTTAACCAATGGTGCACAACTGATTTTTTTTTGCTGTTATCACAACCGATTTCAATAAAATTTTAGGGGTATGTAGGTAACGATAAAAGGCGCCCAAATAAGTAACAAAATGTTATGTCCTACGCCCGCGGTACTCCACGTAACTACTCATACAATATGCTCCGGGAACTAGGAAAATAACTACAACTCGACAATAGAAAATAATACGGCTATTCAGGTCTAACATATCAACGAGACTGTGGCAAACAACGCTCTCCACGACATCCGTGTTTTTGTTTGCGCTCGTCCCAAAAAACATATAAAATATAATTATTCGTTTCCCATACATTACACAAAATATTGAGCATAAAAAGATGAATCACAATTTTGGGACACCCTGTATAATCAAAAATATTTTCCTGCCCTGGGATACAAGTAAAGCCTAAAATCCTAACTTCATTAGTAACTGAGCTATAGAAGGCGGTAGTTAACAATAATGAGTTTTGGAACAATTTATAGTATTTTTTTAAATTTATTTTTAGTCCAGCTGGATGGGACAACATGAAGAAAGTAGCAATCCTCCACGAAAATATGCATACCTGCAAGCCGGACGATTACTACAGGGACATTATCGTGCAGCCGGTTACCAGAAAAGTAAGTTTTTTTTTTCTCACACTTTATATCAAGAGGAGGTTAACGTACCTGATGTTTGACATTTTTTTTTTGAGGAACTGAAATGACTTAGACATCTGCGCTTTTTTGCAAAATGTTTATTAACCTTTGGTCTAAAATATAAAAAAAATTGAGTTGTGGTTTTTCCAAAATGGCGGCTTCAGGAAACGTTGTTTAAAAAAAAGCTCTTCTGCGGGAACCCTGGAGGTCGCAATTCTTCACCAGAAACATGAAACCAAAACGACCCTAAAGCTTATACCCCAAAGAATAGAATAGACCAAAATCACGAAAAAAATCGTTATAGAAACGAAATGGCGGCCACTTGAAAACAAAGTATCGTTTTTCGCATGATTTTTCGTCGTAAAAAATCGTTGATGATCGAAATTTTACAATTTGATAGGTCTATTCTATGGAGAATTTTGTTTCCTTTAAGGTTTGCCAAACGTGAAGTTGATTCGTTGAACGGTTAAAGAGTTACAAGGTACGCAGGTTTGAAAAATCTTGTTTCAAGAAAAACGCGTTTAAAGTTTTGGGAACGGTTTTTGCTCGTACAATTTGAGTTACTCGAACAATTTGTCTAAGAAGAAGTAAATTCATGGGTTTTTGGGGTTGCTGAACACGAATTTAAGGTCAGATTTAAATAATTAAAAATGGCTGATGCAATATGACGGACCAAAAAAGTGAAATATTCGTCAATTGTATTGAAACTTTGAATACGAGGGTTTTTAGGGTCGCTGAACTCAAATTTGAGATCAAATTTGAAAGATTCAAAATGGTGGATGCAATTTGGCGGAAAAAAAGTGCTCTTAATCAATTTTTATGAAGTTTTGGCTACAGGGGTTTTCGGGAAGACCGAACACAAATTCGAGATCAGATATGAAGAATTTAAATTATCAACTCAACAGTAAACACTTCCGCCATCGATAGGAAGAATGTGGACTACTAGAATTATCATCTGTGGGTACAGTGACTCGTTCCAGAGCGCGCGGCTGTACTAACAACCAAATTTTTTACATAATTTAATTCGCCTCCAATTTCTAAGTTTTTAGATGCATCATCAGTGACCTTTTGGTTGTTAGTTTTTTGTTTAACAAAAGACAAATTTAAATTGTATTTAAACAACAAACTAACAACCAAAAGGTAACTTATGATACATCTATAAACTCAGAATTTAGAGACGAATTAAATTATGTAAAAATGTACAGGTTGTTCCTATATCTTATGCAATAAAAAATTTGTAATATGTCGATATTTTTACAGGCCGTAAGCAGAGAAACGGAAATTCTAGCCGAAGAGGAGCAGAACTTCTTGGCCCGCCAGCAGCAGATCCTGCTGGCCGGCGGCGGCCTGGCCCCTCCCGGAACGAGGGTCGGGGAGTCCCCGATGCGTGCCGCCGGTTTGGGTAAAGTAAACGCGAGATCGCCGGTCACGCCGGGCATCCAGGGATCCCCCAAGAAGGTAAGAACCATACCTATACAGTGAATTATGCAGATGGTGTGTTGTTGAAAATTTTCAGGGATCCCCGAAAAAGGTAAGTTTTATCGATATAATGAAACGCACGAGCCGTGCGTCATTTTTAATCAATAATATATTACAATCCCGATTCTTTTCTGCATGCGCAAATTGTGACCCTGGTAAGATTCAATCAGTAATTATCACTGCTTGAATTCATTAGTTTTTTCATCAGTGATGGCTTGCGGGGTGAGCGAAGGTAGCAGAGATCTGTATTGCCTCGGCCGTACCATGAGTCGCCCCGCGAGCCGTCACTGGTTTTCATAAAAAAATTTAGAGAGGTTTGTTTAGTTTGTATGGAAAAATAATTTAACGACGCAAGTGTTCTATTATTATCAGGCATCTTTATACCATATTCAGTTGTACAATTTTAAAATGTATTTTTTGGCAATAAGTCGGGAACTAATAAAGATATCTATAGCACAGTATAGTCCCTTAGAGCTATACTGTGTCTATAGTACAATCGCGTAGAGGTAACAGTGACTTATGCTTTTTCGATCTAATTATCGCGTCTGGATAAATATCTATACTCGTTCGCATGCTTAAAAAAACGAAATGAAATACGAAACGTATGTCAATATGTAAATTCAAGGTCTAAGCGCAACGTATGTCCTTTCTCATTCTATCTCCGAAAAGATAATCCATCTATTCTAACCTCAAAATTCACGTGCTTGTATCTGGTTTTGACCGTCTCCGATTTCGATTTAGTTAAGAGCAGAATTGATTGTATCTTTTGTTATACACATAAAACCCTGAAGAGTCAATGTCAATACATGTTGTTGAATGTGTTCAATTATTTTGAACGTATATTTCTCAACGAGGCTTCACTTGATGCAGAAGTAAGTTTTAGTATTAATGTGACTGATCTTTAACTTGAAGTGATTGTATTAAGAGAACAGTCGAGGCTTGTGGTGTAACTGTAGTCATGCGGACACGAGCGCGTTTCCGTGATGCAGAGGCTGCGGGAACTTCTGTTCTGCGAAGAAACGCCGTCGTAAGAAAAGCAAGTCAGCCGATGTACCGGAATATGTGAAGGATGCTATGAAGCGTGAAATTTATGGCATGCATAGTAAATATAAGTAATAATACTTGGTTAATGAAAATTAAATATTGTCATCAGAACACCTACAGACCGGTTTCGACCTTTGAGGTCTCATCAGTGTAGTACAGCAATTAGGCAATAGATTCCGCCACTTTGGCGTTTCTACGGTTAATGAAAACATAACAAGTTGCACATTTTAATGTTAATACTTCGCTTCCCCTTGGAACACGGGGCGTTAGCTAGAGCTCTGATAATATATGCACGCTCGAGAATTTTTAAATTTCCCGCCTAGACTGAATCGAATTATTTTATGGACATACGTTTACTATAAACTAAATTCAGGCAACATGGAACGATGGGTCACTGTCACCTCTGCATGATTGTACTGTATATGCGGTTTTCACCTAAAGTTGTTTCTTTATGTCCTTTTATAACTATTGTAAAAAAAGAAATCGTTGCATTAATTTTTTTGAGAAAACCGGTAATTTAGTCCGCCATCTATCGGTCACTTTATTGACATAATTAATATTCAACAAAGTAGAGCAAGGAAATCAATGTCAACTGCAAACCGGTTTCTGAGTACTGGGCGCCATCAGTACTGTGCGTTCGTTGATGGGAATATGCCCGGTAATTGCAAAAAAAGCGCCATCTAGCAGTCACTTCAATAAATGTACACTTCTGTGCAATAAAATTATAATATTCTAGTTGTATAATTCAGGCCTGCAACATTTTCAATACATGATTAACCACCATTTTTTTTTATTAAAAAGCCAAAACTAAGACTAACAAGGGGAGGATCAGATGTGTGACTCACCGATTTCATCCATCTTTGGCACACGTGTAGGTCATAACTAGGAGTGTAACAGGTGCAAGTAATAGGGCGCACTAATCAGCCGTTTTCGAGAAAAAATGTTATTTTAATTTGTTATTCAGTCGTATGTTTATATACCTTTTGTGTTAAAAAACATATACCGACCTTCTGGCGCATCGATAAAACCTCCGATTCGTAGTCGGAAGGTCGAAGGATCGAATCCCATTGTTGAAGTTGGGTTCATTCATTTTCTTTTTATAGTTTTTATAAATCAATGCGTATTTAAATATCTTAATTTTAGAATCAATCAATTTTTTCCTCGATAACGGCTGAATAGTGCGCCCTATTACTTGCACCTGTTACACTCCTAGTTATGACCTACACGTGTGCCAAAGATGGATCGAATCGGTGAGTCACACATCTGATCCTCTCCTTGTAAGACTAAAAACCACCTTCTATTTTAGTTATAATTCGAATTTTTTAATTGTTGTCTAAATGACGCGGCATTTTGGCTGGCATTAAGGAAATTGACAAATTTACGTATTTTCGTAATCAGGAAGTCCGTTTTAAATTATAACATATTTTGTGTGCTTAATTTTATAGCACAGAAGTGTACATATTGAAGTATGGTTTACTGGGTGCCATCAGTACAGTGCATTCATTGATGGGAATATGCTTCACCAGCAGATGGCGTTGAAAACTCTTCTACTATTTGAATATTACATTATATTAATTGCAAAGGCTGTTATTCGTTGAAAATTCATTTCACTTGTTGAGTATTAAATTAAAGTAAAAACACTTTTTTAATTTTCAAAAACTTTTATATATGAAGAAGCCACAGCGTGTAATTTCAATAATCAACAATAAAAGTTTCTGTAAATTAAAAGTGTTTTTGCTTTAATACTGAACAAGTGAATATTACGTGTTTTTCAATACCTCTAAAGATGAAAATAGCTTTTGATCACACTTCATCACTAATCGATTGATAAAAGACACTTGCTTTGTTTCATGGTTTTTAAATGTTTAATTTTTGACATTAATAGCAGTAACATGAAATATCAACTAAATATACCAAATAATATAGACTCATAATCATGAGAGATGTCTCATGATTCATTCCTTTGGAATGAATGGTTCAAATTTTCTTGAACGTGTGTCGTCACTTCTACGCACGCGGTAGGCCAGATGTGTGGTAGCTTAAAAAATGCGCCCGGCCAATTATACCTACGAAATAGTTCACCAGCTTTGCTCCGTGTGACTGTTTTTTAGTAACACCACATGCTTCTGCAGTTCTCTAACGATAATAATTATCTAGCTTGCATACATAAATCAATAGTATTTTATATTAACCTGAATTATCGATGTAAGCGGTCAAATTGGCCCGTTTCCATCACGTTCCATGTTAAACTAATTAAGCACATTCATTATTAAGATTTGCGATTGGCTATTCAACGATTTGTTTTTTAATCGAGACATTCTGCAAACACGCGTAAATGTTGGGTTAACAGATTCGATGAACTAACGCAGACATACGTTTTCCCGGGTTTCATTTAAAACGTACAGCAGACGTATTGCTGTCTCACTTTAGTTCAGCCATTTAGGGTAACATAGCGACACCGATTTTGCATTCATTGTTGCATTAAATATTCGTTTAGAATGAATCATGAGACGTCTCTCATGAATACGATTATAATGGTATTCCATGAGATCTAAAGGTGGAAAATAGTTGGCGGTACATTATTTAAAAATCCCTAGAATAATTCAAATAATTGGCTGCATGGAATTAGCCAGTGCATGACACTTTTGACATCTTGTGGTTTTTGAGGTTACTTGCTTCCCTAGTGGTTTTATTTTAAATTTCAGGTTTTTGTATCCTGAAATTCCCATTCTTAGTGATGCCACTGTACTTCTCTTAAAGCAGTTTTACACTACACAATTTATTGAACAATAAATGAGTGTAATTTAAATTCTCAATAGAGCAATTTTACAATCCGACTCAATTTTTAGGACAATTTATTGAACAAGAAATGAGTTAATTTAGGGTACCGTCTACTTTGTTAGATTCAAAAAAATCTTTTTTTTATTTTGCATTTTTTGGAAGCTGTGGTATAGAATATTGTGTCCAAACGGCAAGTTGATATTTCAAATGGAAATGCTTATAAACGGCGGGTACAAAGTAGCACCACGTGGCGGGGATTCATAATTATTATAGCTATTACAATTAGGGAAATGTATTCATATTTCCCGTGTTGTAATCAATAGTTTTTTTCTGATTGAAAGAATATTGTTCTGTAAATGGAAAAATATTGGATTGTAAATTTTTAAATTTATCGGATTGGTAACGTTGCTAAGGGCCTTGTTAGTAAATGTCATGGTTGCCTGGTTTGATTTTTGCGTTGTTTCGTAAATTGGTGAAATGTCAAACTACGTGTTAACGCAAGCGACGAAAGACCGTAAATGTTTGGTTCCGGTAAAATCCAAAGCTGTAAAATCCATAAAGGATACCTTCCTAAGAAATCGGAGGTGTTGTCCCGAGAGCAATTAAAACAATTCTTGCGAGAAGCTCCTAATGACATTTTGATATTTATATTTCCCTAGGGAAATATGAGCACTTCATATTTCCCTAGGGTAATATAAGTGTGTTGTGACATATCGTAACCAAGGCAATATCACTCAATATTGTTTCAATCAGAAAAAAAAAATTAAAGTGAAACAAACCAAGTGATTAATCTTATTTTTCTAATAATACAAATTTTCAATCATGTTTCATCAAGTGACCAATGAGAATCAAACCAAAAATTGTTTAGTGCAAAACAGCTTTAACCTTATTTCCTAAGGCCACCAATCATTTTCCACCTTTTGATCTATTTGTAGTTATTATTGCATATTACTAGTCTATCAACAAGTTTTTCTTAGATACCACCACGCATTATTAAAAACAAAACATTTAACACACAAATATGTCATTGTTCGGTACAATTTCAGCTTGACGGATCAAAGGTGGTAAGCACTCCGGGCGGTGAAGGCGTCCTGGCCAACTTCTTCAATTCCCTCCTGCAGAAGAAACCGGTGTCTCCGAACACATCGGCGGGCAGCTCCGTTAAGCTCAGCGTGAACGAACCGGACAAGGCGACCATGCGATCCGATGCCGCCGCAGAGCTGGACCGGCTGGCCCGCGGCGCCAAGGCTCCGTCCGGCATAGATTTCAACGCTTCAGACTGTTAACTCCGTAGCCCGACCCGAAACTATTATTCTAACCGCTGTATTTTTATGTAATCTGGAGATGGTGAACTCAAATCTGTACTAAATCCCTTGTAATAATCTCTGTGATAATTGCTTTCTTTACCCTTTATTTATTAAACTTATACGATGGATGTTTTTTTGCTTTTTGCTGCATGAGAGAAAAAAATTTATTGAATAAAATAATATTGAAGTAGTGTTGATTTTTTTTTTAATTTTGGTTCGTGGTACCACCCAAACGAAACGAGCTGCTGCCTTTTCAAGGAATTGAGGAGAATGGGAGACATTGATTTCGATTACCAAATCAGTTCTGAGTGAAAATCTAACGGTAATAAAAGTACTTCAGTGACGGCTACCAATCTGTTTTGCTACCTCGGCCGTACCATGAGTCACCCCACGAGCCGTCACTGGAGTACTTGATAAAAATTAATTATATTATAATTAGTGTGAAATTCAATTGTGCACTTCTTCAAAAAATGAACTACATAAGTGTGGTATGCTGCACCCAAAAGGTCTCTGGCATATTTTTATGCCTTCAAGTGAAACAACTGTCGCAAAATATCATTTCAAATCATAACCTGGAATTTTCATTATCAAAGTTGATTAAATCAAAACCGTAAAAAGTGCACTTGAACTGTTTTACTTCTAAGCACTTCAATTGATCTAAATAAATGAACTCAATTAAATAATAAATATAATTTAAAACAAAATATAGTTTCGATCGATTTTAGAAGTGAAAAACAACTCTTTCCGTTCCTAGTCTCCGGATACAAATCATAATTTTTTTTCAAAATTAATTTAGGGTAGACATTTTGAACTGCAAATTTTCGATCGAATTTTGAAGTAAAAAATAACTCTTCGTTCCGAGTCACTTGATACAAATCGTGAAAATTTTTCAAAATTAATTTAGGGTAGACATTCTGAACAGTAAATTTTTGGATCAATTTTTGAAGTGCAAAATAGCTCTTTTCGTTCCTGGTCTCCTGTTCCAAATCGTGAAATTTTTTCGAAATTAATTTAGGGTAGGCATTCTGAACCGCAAACTTTCGATCGATTTTTGAAGTGAGAAACAACTCTTTTCGTTACTAGTCCCCTGTTACAAATCATGAACATTTTTCAAAATTAATTTAGCGTAGACATTCAGTATATTAACCGTAGCACAACACTCCACTAATTACATGTCCTTCAGATATGCATATAATTAAAAACAAACAATACTTATCCCTCAAGAAATGTCAATGAAAACACGTCATTCGCTCATCATTCATACTCCTAATTTAATTACCATTACGGCTGCAGCAAGCCACAATTATAACATAATCAATGTGCATTGACACCGGAGCTATAATTTCTTTGTTTTACATCACCATACCGTCAACATTAATTTAAAAAAAATTGTATGTGATGAAAAAAATAATTCACTTGATTAACCGGATAAGTATAAGCCTGTGCGCGCACAGGTGAATATATAAACAATTTTAATTTTTTCAAGTCATCAGTCCGGTGTGCCTTCAATATGTTGAAGTTTACCGTTTGCGTTTTGTTGTCTTGTTGTGCGGTGCAGATTCTTGCAATTCCTCCACATGTCTTAGAGGTTTGTTTTACATTACGCATAAATTCTTCTTTGTATCTTTGTAAATTAGGTCATTTATTTATTTTATCCTATAATGTAAACACGCCAATAACTCCTTAGCAACGAGTAACATTAAGGTACCTTTAACAACACTAGTTTTGTTATATGTATCCTAACACAACTAGTTGCTATGGAGATATTGGCAAACAAACATGATTTCGCTTTTTGACAGTTTTCATTGAACATTTTATTAAATCAGAAAAAATACAGTAGCAAGGTTTACATTACACGTAAATTCAATTTTTTTCGAATATTTGTAAATGTACTCACATTTATTTTCAATTTACATTTCGGATAAAATTATGCCTTCACAAGTGATTTCTGACTTTTAAATACTTTTTATTTGCAGAAACTACCACAGGAAGTAGTGGATTATATTCATGGACTGAGGAAAATATGCAGGGAGAAATTTGAATTAACAGATCGTATGTTATATATAATTGAGTTACGATGCGTATTTTTAATGACGAAACAAGTTAAATGGGGTGAAAGACCATCGGTCTGCCCCGAGTGTTATTTATTATGTGCACTTTTTTCGACAATTCTATTTTGCCATTCGATTTCCACATTTCATTGGCAACTCATAAAAGTGGAGAACCAAGACTTGAAATGTTATGCTCATTTAACTTGCACCTGTGTGATTGGCATTCAAATTATTATTTAGCACTTTTGCTATATAAATTACATGTATAAAACAACAGTGTTAAGGCTCGGCGCGTCGGTCCCATTTTTGTAAATTTAAGCAATAGTATTAGTATCAAATGCCACTTAACTTTCAGGAGTAAATATAAGATGTGAGCCACAGAATTTTGTTTCCGAGTTGCCCATGCCCGAGAGAGAGAGAGAGAAACATAGCAGTCATGTCTGAGATTAATTCATTTTTTTTATCTAATTCAATAGTCTCATAACGTAATAATATGCGACATACCTCATTTATCTCACGGCCAACTCTGAATCAAAATTTTGTGGCTCACATGATATAATAACTTTCGTTTTTAGAATTAATTGATGATTATGAAATATCAAATAACGACGAAAAGTACAGAGTAAGTTCAGATCTGCGGGAAGCCACGAGCAAACACTAATTTTATAATCCATTTTTCAGTGCTACATGAATTGCATGTTGCTGGAATCGAATTGGGTAAGTGGGAAATAGAGAACAGTTATTTATTATACGAGTGTGGAATGTACATAATTAATCCCGCAAGAAAAAGTTTAACTTTCTTAAGGGACTAATGAGGAATTCCACATGAGTATAATATAACATTTTATCCAAAATCGTCTGTAATTGCATTAAATATTGAAATAATGTTTATAAAATTTTGACGTACGTGGTGTTAATTTGAATTATTTCAAAAATCTTATAAAGGATCTATGTATTCCGTGAGTCCGAGTTATTCTCTCACTCAGTGGGGAATGAACAACATTATATCCCTCAAATGACCGCAGTAATTTGCTTATTACACCTGATTTTGGATAATAGTTGTTTATATGCAATAAAAACTGTAATAACGTTGTAAAATAGGCAACCCAACATACAAATAGATAAGTCCTTCCACCAACACTAAAATCTAAACTAGTTTTGCCTAATCAGGGCATTTTCAAGAGAATTTGAAAATGAATCAATGTTGGAAATAACATTTCAAAGCACTAATTTCAATTTTAACTTTCTCCACACAAAGTATTGTGATCGTGAAAATTCACAATATCCATTTTGAGGTTCTTAAAGACGGTTCCGACAACTTTTTGATTTTTTTTCTGTCCGACTGTCTGTGGGTGCTGTAACTCAAAAACTAAAACAGGTATTAAAATGAAACTTAGAACATAAACTTTATTTGACAATCCGAAGAACTTGGGCTTTAAATTTTTGTTTTGTCCGACTGCAACTCAAAAACTAAAACAGATATTTGAACATAAACTTTATTTGACAATCCGAAGAACTTGCGCTCTCATACACTCTTATTACCCATTCTCTAATTTCTTCTGAAATTCTCTAGAAATGCAAAAAACCTTGTTATCTTACCTGTTTGGTGTTTTTTTTTAGATGACTCCTGATGGTACGATAAAATACCAATCCATTTTGGACACCATGCATCCAGTAGTGAAACCGTTCTTGGAAGCTGCTTTTGACAAATGCAAAGACTTTCCAGGTAAAGGTTGCTTATAGATACTCGTTGGGCATTTTGCCAAACTGGCTTTCGTCTACTATTATAGACCCTATTTCTAACTGAGCTCGTTACTGCAGACCAGTTTTAAAGGCAGGTGATGAGGAAATTACTTTTCCACGTTTTTAAAACCCTTTTTATAATTAAAATTTCTTACCCAAATAAAATATATGAGGAATGAGAATGTTGATATGTTCTCTGATCAAACATAAAAATTAGTAACTAAAATATAGAAAATAATAAACTACAGAGAACAGTAAATTAAACAAAAACTGTAAATTCAACAAAAACTATAAATTAAACGAAAACTGTAAATTAAATGAAAACTGTAAATTCGACGAAATCTGTAAATTCAACGAAAACTGTAAATTCGACGAAATCTGTAAATTCAACGAAAACTGTAAATTCAACGAAATCTGTAAATTCAACGAAAACTGCAAATTCAACGAAACCTGTTAACTCAACGAACACTAAATTAAACGAAAATTGTAAATACAGTAATGATACATTTTTTTTTCACATACTTTATTTCCTTTGTACTCGTACAAAATATAAAATATGCAATACAATTCAAACTGTAATATGAACCTTTCGTTAATATAAATTAAAAAATAGGTAGGTGATATAATATTAAAATTTAAATTTTTCCAGTGGGCGAAGAAACTTGCGGAAAGGCGTACGGATTCAACGTTTGTTTATCAAAGGCAGATCCCGTGGTAATAATAAACCCGAAGACCGCTTTTTTTAAACAATCCTCTACTTGACACTTTTTTGTTGCAGCATTACTTCTTGGCCTAATGTCAACCATTCAACTCTGAAATAATAGCGACGACTATAAACATAGAACTCATGGCATCTCTAGGTCTTGTATTAATGCTCTCATATTAAATGGATTTAATTAAAATACTGTAATAAGGAAGGAAATATATTTGTTTGAATTTAAAAGTGTGTATATTTTTTAAATCATGGTGCGTCTCTGTAATCACAAGCCATTATATATTTACTTTTTCTAAATATTGAATAATATCTGAATATGGCAGAAAGACCTCTGGTCGATAGCCATTTGGCAGATCAAAAAACTAATCATCACTTTATCATACGCCTGTATTGTTTCCATTAATAAAGATGTATTATATACCGTGTGTCGCGTTTCAAGACGCATCAGAGGGAATTCCCTTGTAAAATTTTCAATTTCAGTTTGTAACTCTATTATTGAAATGAAAAGGTGCCAACAAAATTAGAATCATTCATTTACCTACTAGCATTATTTTCGAGGTTGTATTTTTGTTTTCTCTTTAATTTTATATGAAATATAGCTTTGAAATGGTTTCGCCCCTGTTATGCTTAAAATCAGAAGTATTTTTCCTGCACAAGTTTATGATTAATGTATAAAACCCTTTGACTATAAAAATGTTTATATAGTCAAAGATAAAATCAAATGGAGAGTTAAAGAATTATTCAAATTTTAATAACTCAGTAGTGGAAAATTTGCAATAGCAAAAATACGCTTAAAATAAAAAGTTTTAAATATTACATGAATAGTTGCTATGCGTTTATTCGGTTGCCTGTGATCAGCGTTTAGATTAAAACCTTGTGCAATTTAAAATTTAAATATTTATAAATAAATTTGTTCCAAGACAACATTCGCCGTAACATTTTAATTATTAAATAAATTATTAAGCCCACAAATAATTCATTTATTCACTAGTTTGTCCGCATGATAACAGAGGGTGATTGACAAAAATTAGGGTATGCCCATATTGTAATACATTAAAGAAGAGTAAAGGTTAGATAATAATTTAGAAATACATATTATTACCCGTATATATTTAAATAAATATTACAAAATGCTCCAATTTCAATTTTAATCTTTACAGTAAATACAGTAAACTGAATTACAAACCACTGCTCGAACTAAATTTTCATTTGCAAATTACGGGAAAACAGCTAAGTTTCCTTAGCTATTATTTACATCATTCAATTTAGAATAAAAAGCTTCATCATTTAATGTACGACTCATGGCTAAATTTTTACATTTAAATTATTAAGTATAAAGTTCGAGCATTTTGGCGCTGTTCGCAATGATCACTTGGTAGTTCAGCCACGATCCGGTAGATAACGCGGCAGCTGCGGAAATTTCTAACGTTAAGTTTTGAAAGCCCATAAACCCTAATCCTGAGGGTTATTTCGTTAATTGAAACGTTAACCCTTTGGCCTACTTTCCTTACGTCCGAATGCGTGCACTTTTAATAGCGCTCCAGTTGCGACGTACGTGGACCGATTCAACCCATGCAGACGCGACGGAATATCAGCAGAAACAAGTGCCACTGAGGCATGCCCAATTGTTTGGGCACAAATTCATGCTTTTTCATGGCACAACTGAAAACGTAAAATTTTGACTTCAAAAAATTCTGTTTAGCAAGAAAATGCATTCATTGTGCAGCACTACTAACGCAAGCCCTGCGCCACGAGTTGAGCTCGTGCTCGATGTGATTGGCCCAAGCAGCGCGCCACGAGATATGCTCGTGGTCGTTGTGTTTGGCCCGAACATTTAAACACGAGGAGTACTCGTGGTTGTAGGTCAAAGGGTTAAATCACCTCCATAATCCTTAAACCTTTTTAAGGATTGCGATTAGCGGCAAAACCATCGAACTTTATAATCAAAATGTAAAAGTACAGCTACGAACTGTACATCAAATGATAAAATATTTTATTCTGAATCGAATTGTGTGTAAAATAGCTAAGGAAACTTAGTGGTTTTCCAGTAATTTGTAAATGAAAGCTAAGCCGATAATTCAATTTACTGTAAAACTTACAATTGAAATTTAAAGAATTTCACAAAATTTTCGGAACTGTAATAATGATTTAAGAGTTTTTGTTCACGAAAATGTTATAATGTGCGCATTATTTAATTGTATGGACAACAATAATGGGGTACATTTAACATTCAATTTCAAACACATTTGCGTGTTCAGTATGCTTATTAAACACGCACACGCATTTACGTGTTTAATATGGTCATTAAACACGCTAATTCGCGCTTTGATTCACAGAACGCGATTTATGATAATATTTTGTTTACCCTATTTAATATTGAATTTAACTTTGATTTTAATTTTTTTTCAATTTTATTTTGATTTTGATTTTAATTTTGATTCTAATTGTAATTTTAAATTAAATTTTGATCTTGATTTTAATTTGTATAGTGTACAACTCGCATATAATGGCTATTAATCACGAGAACGAGGTTTGCGGAAGGAGCCGTAGGCGAGTGGAGCAAATCGTTTGAGTGATTAATAGCCATCATTATATGCTCGTTGTACAATATACTATTCTTGTTTATTATTAAACCATTAATACCTCTGTAAATTACAATTTGAATCATTAAAATCAATTTAGCCATTAGAAAATTGCTGCGGCAATATTTATTATTGCAGGATTTTTACAGCAATTTTATTCGAAAAGATAAAGGATTATATCTTTGGCGGTCATTTAATGCTTACATTATCAAAATCATGCCTTATAATTGCTATTTAGAAGCTTTTAAACATTTTTCGTTCGGATTTCCGCGCCTCGTCGCCATCTATTGGACGGTGGCTGAACTGCTAAGTGATGTTTTTGAACAGCGCCAAAATGCTCGAACTTTATACTTATTGTCAAAGTGTTAATGTTCAGTAATGGGCTGTGCATGGAACGTTAGACGATTTAATTTTTAATCGAATGGTGTATTAAATAGCTGAGGAAATTTAGCGGTTTTTCTGTAATTTGCGAATGAAAATTAAGGGCGACACACTTACCGACATTTACAGCTCACTGTAACATAAAAATTCAATAAAGAAGAATTTACTATATTCTCCAATCAAATACGGGTTACAATACTTATTCCTGATTAATCATTCAACTATGTATATTGTTAATGCATTACAATAAGAGGAATATACGGGAAATCATAACCTAAGTAGAGGGCTCTACCTGTTATCGTGGGGATAAACTACTTAATGATTTGTGGATGTAAAAATTGTTGTAATAATAAAAGAATATTTAAAAACTTAAAAAGAATGTTGTCTCATGATTAAATAAATACACTTGTGGAAATTTACGTACCTAAATTGCAGAAACAATATTTTTTAATGTACACGCCTAATCCCAAGCAACCCGATATACGCATAACTCCAATTAATTTATTATTAAAAACTTCAAATTTTATACGTAACAGGGACAAAACCATAAGTGTAATCCTGAGTAAAGCTTCGAAAATAGTGGGAATATTTAAGTATTTAAATTGCGGAAACAATGGTATTATATAAACGCCTACTTGTGCGCAACCCAATATACGATAACTTATATTATTTTTTATTAAAAACTTCTAGTTTTAAATATAATAGGGACACAAGCATAAGTGTAATCTTTTGCAACGCTCTAAAAATATTACACTTATGGTTTTGTCCCTGTTACGATTAGAATTTGAAGTTTTAAATAATAAATCATTATTAGTTATGCGTATATTGGGTTAAGCAGGCGTTTATATATAATATTCATTATTTCTGCAATTTAAATACTTTAATATTTACATTATTTTTTAAGCTTTACAGAGGAATACACTTATGGTTTCGTCCCTATCACGTTTAAAATTGGAAGTTTTTAGTAATAAATTAATATTATGTATGCGTGTATTGCATTGTCTGTAAGTAGGCGTTTATATAATACAATTATTTCTGAAATTTAAATACTTAAATATTTGCACCATTTGTGAAACTTTACTGAGGATTACACTTATGGTTTTGTCACTGTCACCTTTAAAATTTGAAGTGTTTTATAGTAGTTATGAGTTTATCGGGTTGCCTGTGATTTGGCGGATTTATTATAATGTATTGTTTCTGCAATTTAAATACGAAAATATCTACAAGTGAATATATTTTATTATAAGATAACAGTCGTCATAAGTTTTTAAATATTCTTTTATTATTAAAACAATTATTAAATCCACAAATGAAAACGTAGTTTATCCCCACGATAACAGAGGGTACCCTCCATGAAAATTAGGATTCCTTATATATTTCTTCTATTGTAATGCACTAATAATATAAAAAGTAGAATGAATAATCGGTAATAAGTATTGGGACCCGTATTTTATTAAAGAATATAGCAAATTGTTGTGCATTTAGGTTTTAAGTTACAGTGAACTGTAAATGTCGGTAAGTGTGTCGGGCTTAATTTTCATTCGCAAATTCCTAGAAAACGGCTAAATAGCTTTAGCTATTTTATACACCATTCGATTTGGAATTAAATCGTCTATCGTTTCGTGTGCAGCGCATTGCTGAATATTAACACTTTGATTATAAGGATAAAGTTCGAGCATTTTGGCGCTGTTCAAAAACATCACTTAGTAGTTCGGCCATCGTCGAATAGATGGCGACAAGTCGTGAAAATGCGAACGAATAATGTTTAAAAACTTTTAAATAGTAATTCTGAGGGATGATTATGATAATTTGAACGTTAAATCACCGCTAAACTTGCAATCCTTTAATCTTTTCAAATAAACGTACGCGTTTATATTGCCAGTCCATTGACTCGCGCCCAAAAACCGACATAACAGGGCAGGGAGCAGAGGGCATGACGAGGAGCGTGATGTGCGGCATGACGAGTAATGTCTCTGCCTCCTTTCCTCGTTACTTCCCATCCCACTCGACGAGTGTGTGGCAGGGGTATAAGGCCTGTGCTATTGTAGGGGGTGGAAGCATGAGGGACGAGAGTGTATGAGTGTATGGAGAGGGAGCAGTTTTATTCACAGCATTCATTTCGTCCGAATCAAAATCAGTTATGATCTCAACCAGTGGAGCCTTAACCGTCACATTTTACACTGGCTACATTTTTAACTTAAATTAATTTAGTACGAGTATTTTTCTAAAAGAACCCAGATTCTATGAATACTTGCAAAAATTAAATACAAGTTTCCACCCCGCACCAAGTAATACAACAAAACTAATCGCTTCATGCTATCTCTTTTTATACAACCTCTTCGACTATTAAGTTAATATTTAAAACTTCCGCTTTTAAGTCTAACAGTGATGAAACAATAACTACAATTGAGCTAACAAGGACATTAATCAATAAACGTTTAGGGGTTATTTGGGTTTAAAATAACTCCGTAAGTAAATGTTAATTTCCCAACAACAACAAATCTTATTTTGTTCACGAAAATGTTATAATGTGCGCATTATTTAATTGTATGGGCAACATTAATGGTGTACATTTAACACTCAATTTCATTAAACACGCATTTGCGTGTTTAATATGGTCATTAAACACGCTGATTCGCGCTTTGATTCACAGAACGCGATTTGTGATAATATTTTGTTTACCCTATTTATTATTGAATTTAACTTAGATTTTAAATTTTTTTCAATTGTAATTGCAATTACAACGTTAATTTTGATTCTAATTGTAATTTTTAATTAAATTTTGGTCTTGATTTTTATTTTCGTGAACAAAGTATACTGTACAACTCGCATATAATGGCTATTAATCACTCAAACGATTTACTCCATTCGCCTACGGCTCGTTCCGCAAACCTCGTTCTCGTGATTAATAGCCATCATTATATGCTCGTTGTACAATATACTATTATTGTTTATTATTAAACCATTAATACCTCTGTAAATTACAATTTGAATCATTAAAATCAATTTAACCATTAAAAAATTGCTGCGGCAATATTTATTATTGCAGAATTTTTACAGCAATTTTATTCCAAATGATTAAATAATTATATCTTTGGCGGTCATTTAATGGTTACATTATTAAAATCATCCCTTAGAATTGCTATTTAGAAGCTCTTAAACATTGTTCGTTCGGATTTCCGCGCCTCGTCGCCGTCTATTGGACGGTGGCTGAACTGCTAAGTGATGTTTTTGAACAGCGCCAAAATGCTCGAACTTTATACTTATTGTCAAAGTGTTAATGTTTAACAATGGGCTGTGCATGAAACGGTAGATTATTTAATTTTTAATCGAATGGTGTATAAACTAGCTGAGGAAATTTAGCGGTTTTTCTGTAATTTACGAATGAAAATTAAGGACGACACACTTACCGACATTTACAGCTCACTGTAACATAAAAATTCAATAAAGAAGAATTTGCTATATTCTTCAATCAAATACGGGTTACAATACTTATTCCTGATTAATCATTCAACTATTTATATTGTTAATGCATTACAATAAGAGAAATATACGAGAAATCATAATCTAAGTAGAGGGCTCTACCTGTTATCGTGGGGATAAACTACTTAATAAAGAGTGGATGTAATTATTGTTGTAATAATAAAAGAATATTTAAAAACTTGAAAAGAATGTTGTCTCATGATTAAATAAATTCACTTGTGGATATTTACTTACTTAAATTGCAGAAACAATATTTTATAATATACACGCCTAATCCCAAGCAACCCGATATACGCATAACCCAATTAATTTATTATTAAAAACTTCTAATTTTATACGTAACAGGGACAAAACCGTAAGTGTAATCCTGAGTAAAGCTTGAAAAATAGTGGGAATATTTAAGTATTTAAATTGCGGAAACAATGGTATTATTTAAACGCCTACTTGTAGGCAACCCAATATACTATAACTAATATTATTTTTTATTAAAAACTTCTAATTTTAAATATAATAGGGACACAAGTATGAGTGTAATAATCCTTAGCAACGCTCTAAAAATATTACACTTATGGTTTTGTCCCTGTTACGATTAAAATTTGAAGTTTTAAATAATAAATCCATTTTAGTTATACGTGTATTGGGTTGCCTGTAAGCAGGCGTTTATATAATATAATTATTTCTGCAATTTAAATACTTAAATATTCGCACTATTTTTAAAGATTTACTGAGGATTACACTTATGGTTTTGTCCCCGTCACCTTTAAAATGGAAGTTTTTTTATAGTAGTTATGCGTTTATCGGGTTGCCTGTGATTAGGCGGATATATTATATTGTATTGTTTCTGCAATTTAAATACGAAAATATCTACAAGTAAATTAATTTTAATATAAGATAACAGTCTTCTTAAGTTTTTAAATATTCTTTCATTATTAGAACAATTATTAAATCCACAAATGAAAACTTAGTTTATCCCCACGATAACAGAGGGTACCCTCTATGAAGATTAGGATTCCTCATATATTTCTCTTATTGTAATGCATTAATAATATAAAAAGTTAATTGAATAATCAGTAATAAGTATTGGGACCCGTATTTCATCGAAGAATATAGCAAATTGTTGTGCATTTAATTTTTAAGTTACAGTGAACTGTAAATGTCGGTAAGTGTGTCGTGTTTAATTTTCATTCGCAAATTACAAGAAAATCGCTAAATTGCCTCAGCTATTTTATACACCATTCGATTCGGAATTAAATAGTCTATCGTTTCGTGTACAGCGCATTGATGAATATTAACACTTTGATTATAAGGATAAAGTTCGAGCATTTTGGCGCTGTTCGAAAACATCACTTGGTAGTTCAGCTATCGTCCGGTAGATGGAGGCGGCGGAAATTCCAAATTAAGTTTTAATTCTGATCGATATTTTAATTGAAATACTAAATTAACGCTAAACATTTAATCCTTAAAACCTATTTAAAAATCGCGAAATAATAAATATTGCAAATATAAATATTTAATGATTCAAATTGTAATTGGCCCTACCAAGGCAGGAGCGCATCCAGAAATTTGGCTTGGGAGGCTTACGCATATAGTAACCCACACAAAATTGTGTAAACCGAAAATCAGTCAATATGATATTAAATAAAAGTGAGACGTAGCAAATCCGATTGATGCATTTTGCTATGGGAAAAAAATCGCTTTATCGATGAAATTTTACAACAAATGTTTTATTAAAATTCATCCACTTCTATTTCTTAATATTATTTTTCTATGTTGGTTTAATAATCGACCTTTTGTTATATCAAAAATAATTTAATGAGATTTTTAATTTTAGTTTTTGCTCATTATGTAACATTTTAGTTGTGTTGACACCAAAATGTTAAATATGAATAATATTACTTATTTTTTTCTCATATATTATATTTATAACTTTTATTGTCCTATAATTGGTTTCTATTAGCCAAATAAACTATTATTATTATTACACTGTAAAATCTTTCTGTAGAAAGTTCTTCGAAAGTTGTGCCACTTGTAATTTTATTTGGAATGTAACAAATGACCATATTATTCATAGATTAGTGCATAAAAATTACAAAATAAAATTAAATCAGTTACTTATTAACAAATTAAAAATAACTGAAGATTTCACAGTCGACAGCATTTAAAATTTGTTATTTAAAGCTAAAACAAATTTTTTTGGGAAATCTGACTGCAATACTTTACAAATAAGAATGTTTGTACTAAAAAATATTACTTTTATTAAAACTTAGAAACTACGCACACCCCGATCACTTCTATAAATCAGGTTAAAATATATCTGATGATAAAATTCTAAATTTGCGATATAAAAGATCTAAAGGAAAACGAGAACACAACTCCGATTCGATCTATAATAAAAAGAAAAATGACTCTAAGAAATTGAGAGTTATAATTTCAGGAAACATTATATAATACAGCTTAGTTTACTCTTAATATTTTATACAATAAACATTATATAGATAATATAAAAACAAAGGAGGTATTAAAATATACATTACATAACAAATCAGTTTGCTAATAAGCCTTCAGAGAGGTCATTATTCTTCTGACATTCAGTGTCCATGATGTTCTTCAGTAGACCGTCGACATCGTCGTTTTCCATTATTTGATCGGTTTGTGCACTTCCCACTAACTCTTCCAAGTTCTCAATTATTTCCTTATTTACATCCGTTTTTTCGGTACCACCGTTACCGTCTTCCGGAGACTCACTCAGCATGCTCTTCGTAAGTACATCTTCTGGTTTTTCAGGACTATCCTCTTTATCTTTAACACTATCTTCATTATCCGAACTGGTGTCCCCATCCGCCGGGCTGGTCTCGTCCTTATCGGTAGAACTCTGTTCGTCTTCGTTCTTATCCGAAAGCGATTCTTTATCGTTCTGCATCTCTTCTGATTCAATTTCGTTTTTCTCTGATGAAGCTTTTCTATTCCGAGGAGCCACTTCTTCCTCTTCCTCCTCCTCCTCTTCCTCTTCTTCCTCTTCTTCATCATCATCCTCCTCCTCGTCCTTCTTTTCAGAATTGTTATCTAAATTCGAATCTTCGTTTTTATCTAAATTTGAATCTTCGTTTTTATCTAAATTCGAATCTTCATTTTTATCCGAATCTTTCTCCTTCTCTTCGTCATTGTTTGATTCTTCCTCTTCGTCGGTGTCAATACTGATGGGCGGCGCGGCTTTCGCAGTATTGGAATCTTCAGGTTTTTTCTCGTCACTTTGGGGTTTGTCGTCGGATGCCTTCTCCTCGTCTTCAGTCTTTTCGTCGCCGCCGGAAACTCCTTCTTTCTTGTTGCTCTCGCCGTCGCTGTCCGTGGTTTGAGCGGGTTCTTCCGGTCGTCGCACGAGGCCTAGCACATCCAGCATGCTGTGGGTTACTGTAGCCGCCTTGGCTGCGTCCGAAGACGGGTACGCAGAGTTGCGTTCGCAAACGGCCAAATGTTTAGCCATTGAATTTCCTAATAAAATTTGTGGAATGATTATAATTTTTGTTGTCGCGAATTCGAGTTGTGGAAAATTAACTTAGACTGGCAAAAACTCATTCGGATATAATTAGATATCAAAATTATTTTTTTAAGAGCTTCTAATTGTGTTCTGGAAGTTTGTACTTGTAGAATTTATAAAATGGAATATATGAACATTGATGTAAAAATAGCAGGGAGAGAAATGCGTGATTTTTTCCGAGGTGAAATTTGTATTCGGAGGGCGAAAGAAAACAGTAAAACATTCGTTTCAGAAACCTAACCTAGAAAAAACGCTGTCAGCCGTGACAGTTAAAATAAATAATAGAACCTCGTAAGGAGAGAAATATCATTTCTCTCGCGATTTCGATGGCTGAGAAATCGACTTTCTCTCCTGTATGTGAAAAAGTCTTAAAATTATCAGTAATCACAAACAGGCTGAATATTCATATATTCAGGCTATTTTTTGCTTTTATTATATGTATGTTTATTTCTCTCCCTTGAGCGAGAAATGTTATTTCTCTAAATATTTCGACAGCTGAGAAATCGTCTTTCTCTCCTGTTTATGAAAACAATGAATTAATAATCAAATTAAACTGAACTGAAACATTCACGTAGAGAACGTATAAATTCAATTTAATTATAGATTACCTCATAACATTCGCAACCATCCTATTTATATTAAATAAACAAAACCTTACCATCACCATCCTTGTAACCGCAAACGCAGAACATCTCAAAAGGCAAATGCATCTGCGGTAAGCTGAGTTTGAAGTTCTTACACTCGTTAGTGTGCTTATCCATCGCCTTCTTGCAGCACGTAATGTACTGGCAATTCTCATTCGAACAGGAGAGTAAAGCCCTTTAAAAAAAAACACAATTAAAACCCTCTCAAAAACCCGGGTAATCTCAAAACATACTCGTAATGAGTCGGCGTCAGCTTCTTATTGCATTCCTTGCAAATGGAATCGTCGGGAATCAGGATCACCAAACTGGAAATGTCGATGACCTCCTCCTCTTCTCCGTAATCGGTGACGCTCTTGGGTACCGTGATGCCGGACTGTTGAACGGGCCACGGTCGCAGTCCGGCGCTCCTCCTCTGCGATTCGTGCATTTTCGTGTGGGTGTTGATGAGCTCCTTCTGGATGAACCAGAGAGCGCACTTTTTGCATTTTTTCGCCACCGATTTCCGCTGGTGTTTCTGGAGATGCTGGAAGAAGTAGTGCAGGTGCAGTGGGATGTTTCGAGTGGCCGTCGCAATCACGGATGATTTTAAGCAGAACGGGCACTGGACGACGCCCTGGTTCTCGTGCACGCTGTGGAAATGATCGATTGCCTCTTTGTGACTGGAACACCTGAAGCTGCACGAGCCGCACTGGTACGGTAGTTCGGCTGGTAGATGCTCGGTCGACATGTGTTTGCCTAGTTGGTAGGAGGAGGGGAACAGGGTTTCGCATATGATGCAAGCGAATTCCTGTCCGACTTTCGTAGTAGACAGATGTTTCTCCTGTATGTGGACTTGCAGGTTTTCTTTAGAACTAATGCTGGCTAGGCAGTAATGGCATTGGAAATTACATTGGGTGTTGTGCGCGTGCATGAAGTAATGCTTCATCAGGAGGATGTTGTTGTTGAAGAGTTCCTTGCACAGATGGCACTTTACGTTCAAGTTAACCGGCTCCAAACGACTCTCGCCATCTATCGTCCCGTAATAATAGTTTTCAAGAGGCACCATAAGCTCCGGGAAATCCGGAGACATAGGTTTCGACGGTTTTAAGAGCTCGGGAGTCGGGCTTTGAGGTTTAGCCAGAGCTTTATTATTGCGCCTCATCCGCTTAGCAGGCGGGTCCAAGACAACCGGAAGTTGAGGTTCCTCAACAGCTTGAGTTAGGAGATGATTAATGCTCCAATTCTTGAACGGATTGGTCGCAACCTTATTCAACTTGATCATCAAAGCCTGTCGACCGTCCGATCTGGTCTGTTCGGATAAATGCAAAATGATGTTATCGAAAGCCTCGGCCGGTGTGGTTCCGAACCACTCCCTCCAAACCAGCTCGTCCAAGAACTGCTGGATAATCTGCCGAGAGAGCAGAGATAAAGTATTCTGGAACATTCTCGGCACGATCTTCCTCAAGTAATCCATAATCCGATGGTTGCCTGAACCTCCGATGCTGTGCTGAACGTTCATGAATCCCATCGAGTGCAACGTGCCCTTATCCACGGTCTGATCTGTGACTATTATGCTTTCAGGTTGGACCCACGCGAACAGGGGTTCAAGTATTTTCGAGAAACGTTTTTTGTAGTTCTTGTCGGAGTCGGTGAGAGGTTCGACAGCTCGCAGCCGCAAGCGCTTGGATTCCGATTCGAGGATGCCGAGCACTTCCACTTTCACCTGGCGCTGGTGTTGTGACGTCGTCCCCAAGGAGATCACCCCTATTTCGACCTTCACCCCGGGCCCACCGATTTTTTCTAGGTGCGAGTGCAGGCCGACCGTGCATACGGCACGTAGCCACGTGTATAAGCCTTTTACGTATAGGTTTTCTACCTTTACCTAAAAATATAACAAAATTAAAGAGTTTTATAAATTTTGAGCATGTTTTTAAACATTAAAATATCTCGAAAATTACACATCAGATCAAAAAAGTCATCCAATGATACCAAAGCCGACTCCCACCCCCACCCCAGGGGGCAAGGGTGTAATTTTTCGAGATATTCGCAAAAATCAGGTTTCTTGCGATTACAGCGCCATCTATCACGAATAATAAAAAAAAAAATGTTTCAGATAAAAGTTACTTGTTTTTTTTTTATGGTGCATTCTGATCTGTAATAAAAAATGGTAGTTTCCATTTCAAACTCCAGGGGTTGAGGGGTCGACTTAGGTATTATTGAATGACTCTCTTTCTGGCGAACAAATTTTATTCAGAACTTTTTCGAGATATATCAATGTCTTCAGATAAATCAGCCACCCTATATATGTAAGAATAATTTCTGCTCTTTTAATGCCATTGCTCGACACTTACCCATTGTATGACGTTTTGAACATTAGTCTGGCATGACCAGTGATACATCAATTTGATGATAACGCTGGGCGGGTGCGGTGATCCTTCAAAAATTGATCCGCAGAACACGGAGATGAATCTCTGCGGGCAGCAGTCGGATATCCAGACGTACCCGCCGGAAAATGGGAATTTCGCCGCGTCGCTGTACATACCGAGCTTCAGTTTATTCATTACATGGACTGTACAGAATTGTTCCGATTTTACTAGTCCCTGCTGAATCAGCCTGAAAATTTCATAGTTTTGTTTTCCAAAATACTTAAGTAAATAACAAGATATTGCGGCTCAAATAACTTTAAAAATTGATAATACTACAAAACAAGTATAGTTTGATCAACGGATCTTTGCGTGTGCGTCATTACCGAAAACGGAGTGTTCTCGCTTTGGACGACATACGTACACACATTATTGCAGACTTACTGTAAAGGGAGTAAACGCATGAAAATATTGTCAAAACTGGGTTCGGCTATCTATGACGTGCACGCAAAGATCCATTGATCAAAGTATGAAAAGTTGCATTGGTAGAAAATTGGACCGAGTATGTTTTAATCTTCACGCTTAATTGACCAATTATTACGTACTTCGTAACGGAGAAAGTAAAAATCCATGGCCAACTTTTTTTCTGTTTTGGTTTTGCGTTTTTCTCAAGGAAAATATAATGCAATCCTATGAAACAATTACATCGTTGAATAGCACAGAAAATTCTCTAAAAAAGGTTTAATACATTTTTTTTTGGTGCCCTTTTTTTCGATCTTAATCAGTGATGGGAAAATACCCGGTATATTGAAATTTAGGTAAATATCCGAGATATGTACCCGGTATATACCCAATTGGTAAACTTTCTTGTGGCGGTCACCGAACTTTGAAAAAAACTTCAGTTAATGTGACGACGCATACATTTTCGGAGTGTGTCGGATTGTTAATTTTTTTTCAAAGTGATCAAGGGGCCGGCACGCTCTTTTTATTTCTCCTGTTGTTAGGCCTGTATGTCTAATTGTTTATAAATTTTGAGCTTTTTTATGGCGGTCATCGAACTTTGAAAAAAACTTCAGTTAATGTGACGACGCATACATTTTCGGAGAGTGTGTCGGATTGCTTATTTTTTTTCAAAGTGATCAAGGGGCCGGCACGCTCTTTTTATTTCTCCTGTTGTTAGGCCTGTATGTCTAGATTATTTATAAATTTTTAACTTTTTTATGGCGGTCATCGAACTTTGAAAAAACTTCAGCGAATGTGACCGCGCATACATTTTTGGAGAGTGTGTCGGATTGTTTATTTTTTTTTCAAAGTGATCAAGGGACCGGCACGTTCTTTTTATTTCTCCATTTGTTAGGCCTGTATGTCTAGATTATTTATAAATTTTTAACTTTTTTATGGCGGTCATAGAACTTTGAAAAAAACTTCAGTTAATGTGACGGCGCATGCATTTTCGGAGAGTGTGTCGGATTGTTTATTTTTTTTTCAAAGCGATCAAGGGGCCGGCACGTTCTTTTTATTTCTCCATTTGTTAGGCCTGTATGTCAAGATTATTTATAAATTTTTAACTTTTTTATGGCGGTCATCAAACTTTGAAAAAACTTCAGTTAATGTGACCGCGCATACATTTTCGGAGTGTGTCGGATTGTTAATTTTTTTTTCAAAGGGATCAAGGCGCCGGCACGTTCTTTTTATTTCTCCATTTGTTAGGCCTGTATGTCTAGATTATTTATAAATTTTTAACTTTTTTATGGCGGTCATCAAACTTTGAAAAAACTTCAGTTAATGTGACCGCGCATACATTTTCGGAGAGTGTGTCGGATTGTTAATTTTTTTTCAAAGTGATCAAGGGGCCGGCACGCTCTTTTTATTTCTCCTGTTGTTAGGCCTGTATGTCTAGATTGTTTATAAATTTTTAGCTCTTTTATGGCGGTCACCGAACTTTGAAAAAAACTTCAGTTAATGTGACGGCGCATATATTTTTGGAGAGTGTGTCGGATTGTTTATTTTTTTTCAAAGTGATCAAGGCGCCGGCACGTTCTTTTTATTTCTCCTGTTGTTAGGCCTGTATGTCTAGATTGTTTATAAATTTTTAGCTCTTTTATGGCGGTCACCGAACTTTGAAAAAAACTTCAGTTAATGTGACGGCGCATATATTTTTGGAGTGTGTCGGATTGTTTATTTTTTTTCAAAGGGATCAAGGCGCCGGCACGTTCTTTTTATTTCTCCATTTGTTAGGCCTGTATGTCTAGATTATTTATAAATTTTTAACTTTTTTATGGCGGTCATCAAACTTTGAAAAAACTTCAGTTAATGTGACCGCGCATACATTTTCGGAGAGTGTGTCGGATTGTTAATTTTTTTTCAAAGTGATCAAGGGGCCGGCACGCTCTTTTCATTTCTCCTGTTGTTAGGCCTGTATGTCTAGATTGTTAACGTTAGAATGTGTGTCCGCGCACCTCTTCACGGTGCATGGAGCGGACACGTTTTTATTTTGTTTTTAGGTGATCTAGGGGCCGGAACGTTTTATTTTTTGTATTAGTACGTCTAAGTATGTAGAATAATTACATGTTTTCAGCATTTTCTTATCGGTCATCGAAGTTAGCGAAAAAGGAGATTTTTTTTTATATAGTGTGAAAAATTGTAGGGGGTTGAAATTTTGGGGTGGGGGAGGTTCATGTGTATTCTTTAGTAGTAACCCCATCCTGCTTGTAGAAGGTTTTTGGAAAATGTACATTTACAATCTATTGCTAAGTTCACACCCGTTATACCCTCCATCCATCAGTATATACCCAAATTTTATTTACCTACCCGTTTGATATTTACCCACCACCCATCACTAGTTAAGAAACATCATTGAAGTTGCACTTCCGAGAAAAACTTTGAAACTTAAATACCCATTACATCACACCTACCATTCTGTAAACTTTGATGGTTGATAGACTAGTATCGATTTCACTCGCATGTCCAGCTTGCTCCTCTCGAGGGGCGATGCGACTGGAGGCACGTTCAGGCTCGGCCGGGCCACAACCACCAACGAAGGGAAGGTCTTGCCTTGGATCTTGTTGAAGGCGACCTCTTTCGTGTCGGCCGAAGGTTTACTATTACTATTGTTGCTATTGACGGTCTCGTCTGCCGTGAGATCGACCACGGCCAACGAGGGAGCCGGTGCTATGGTTTTATTCGGCGTGCTGTTTCCGTTCTGCGTTTTTTGAGTAGCGGACGGCTCCGCTGCCTTCGTGGGTGTCACCACCGGCGAAGACGGTGCTACGTTAGTTACGTTGGTAATCTATAAGTAAAAGTAGCAAATTATCTATTTATAATATACGCGAATTCATTCGTGGAGTTGGAAGTTTAACAATCCTCGGGGAACAGGGTTTGTAGTTCGAGTTAAAATTAATACCAAGGGTGGTCAGTGGGCCCTATCCTACCCTTCAAATGATTGAATACAAATAAGGGTTACGCAGATACAGAATAATCAATTGAACATTGAATTTGTGTTATGGTATTTTATAAATTAATTCATTTATAAGAATATTGTGTTATGTCCTACTGGTTGGATTACAAGATTGAGCCCACCCACCACCCTTCCTTTCCATTTTAAGATAATCTATAAAACCCTGTTTGATTGAATGAAATTTCGTAAACCTATCTGTGGTGCAGGAAGTTTAATAATCAAGTAACAGGATTTGTAGTTTGAGTTAAAATGAATACAAAGGGTGGTGGGTGGGCCCTATCCTACCCTCCAAATTGTTGAACATAAACGAGGGTTGCGTAGTTGGAGAGTAATAAATCGAACTTCAAAATATTGCATTTATAATTTTGTGATTCGTAAATTAGTTATTTGTTAGAACACTGTGCTACGTTCTACTGGTTGGATTGTAGGATACGGCCCACCCACCATTTTTTAACCGACGAGCGCGTAATTTTATTTTGATGGTTTAATTTTCAAAATGTAGAGAATTTTGTGTTTTTTTTAAACATTAAAAAAAAAGTTGAATTTCGCAAATTTTGAAGTTTTTTTAATAACATTTGGTTCTAATCTAATAATAATCTTAAGTCACATTATTAATCTTTTTTAGGCGATTTGAGCCATATCTGATGACAGGTACATAACCGTCGCCCCCAAATGCAGATTGTTAGAAAAACGCCCAATTTAAATGTTGATCGACCACGTTGAGAAACACTATCTTAACGTATGGAATAAAACTTATGTTCTTCTAATTAACACGTTGACCGCTTTGTCAGTCACAGGTGACTGACACCGAAGTATTCTAATGGGGCCACGTCAGTCACCGATGGCTGACAGGGAGTACCTACTTTAAACTTACTATTTAGTGCTGTCAGTCACGAATTTTATTGGCCGTTGAATTTGTTAGAATGTTTGTGAGAGTGAGACATGTGACTGACACATTGCCTGACGGGGCGAAATGCATAATTTTTTGCCATTGGAGCTCTGTCAGTCACCTGTGACATCAAAATGAATTAAATAAGCATATTCTTACTCATTTTATAAAATAAAACTTAAAAACAAAGAAAACTTTTTTGACATTTTACAAAAAAACTTGTTGACAGCCAATGTGTTAATCGCGTAGAAAAATAATTGATTTATTACTAATTAAAATTTGCTTTAAAATTATATGATAAAATACCTGAACACGTTATAATTTTTAGCATGTAAAATCCGATGAAAAAAAAAATTGATTTCTGGTGATTTTCAAGAGAGGAAGAAACGGTGGTGAAGTTTTAATAGTTACCCCAAGTTTAGCTATTTTAGTTTGAGGTCCTGTCGGCATGGGTATGGAATATCTTCCTCTCTTTCTAGTTGTAGCCGCCGGTAAAGCATGCGAATTGGCTGAAACGGTTCCGACGACTTGACCCGAGCGAGGATCGACAACAAACGAGAGTCCCACGGGAGATTGTGACGCCCCTGTAGCCGGTGGTGGGTTTGGAGCGCCAACCGTCGTATTCAGCAGCGGTTTCGCCGGTGCGATTGGTTTCGTGACGGGAGCCGACGTCGAGGGCGCTAACAAAATAATAATATCTTGTATGCACACTTTGCAACCTCCTCTCTTAAAGTTTAGAAACATTGCACCAACATATAATACTTTAGTTGTGAAGGTTAAAATAAGTAATTCCTTAACCCTTTCAGCCCTGGATTTTTAAATTTGAAAAATTTTTTTTTTTTTTTTGTTAATTACTATTAATGGGGAGCTTCTTAAGACCATAAATACCAAATTTGAACTGATTTGATTAATTAGTATAGGAATTAATTAGTGAGGCTTTGTTGAAGTGACATCTAGTGATAAACAGCAAAAATATGGATTGTCATAGTAAGTAGAGACATGTAAATGTTGCGGTGGCACCACCGGGGCCGAAAGGGTTAATTTGTTTGTTTCCAAGGCACTCTTTGCAAAAACAGGATTTTTGGCATATCCATTAAACTGCTAGACCAAACCCCAACACATGACACATCACCGTAATCAGAAAAAAATCTGTATTTGAAAATGTAAAAATACAAGATGGCGCCCATAAGAAAAAACAAAGTTGATGATGTGTCCCGAAAATTGAAACGTCGAATTTTTATTATTATACCACCACGTTGTAGAGCGCACAAAGTGGCAATGACAAAGTGTCAATTATTTTGAAGTATCTCTATAAATAGTCTCGCAAAAAAATAAAAACATTTTTTGAAAATTTCGTTTTTTTGCGGATATCTTCGGTAGTCGGAATATTTTGTTTCAAAACAGCATTATGTTACACTCCAGATTGGGCAACTTTGCCCTAATTTAACCGACCTTGTATCTCTTCAAATAACCGAGATCCCCATGCTTGAGCTCCAAAAACGGGCACCCTGTATATTGGGTGAGCCATAAAATTTTGTTTCAGAGTTGGCTGTGAGATAAATGAGGTATGTCACATATTATTAGTTCAATTGAATTAGATTTAAAAAAATGAATTAATCTCGGACATGACTGTTATGTTTCTCTCTAACTCGGAAACAAAATTCTGTGACTCACACCTTTATAACAAACAAATGAAGGTAGTACTTATTTTAACCTTCACAATTACAACTCGACTAAACAACATGACAATACTTTAATTGAAATATGCATTTTGTTGCATTATTGTAAATAGGGGGTTCCCGTTAATAAATAAATTTACCGTTGGATAAGCAGGTGGGCGGGCCCTCGATTTCAAACGCGGAAAAGGTGTCCCCTTCGAATATCACCTCGGCGCTGTGGTTCTTCAGGAGGTTCTCTATCTTCTCAGTCATCTGCGCGTACTCCCGTTCCCTTCTCATCTGTAGCGCCAGCTGCGTGGGGGACAGGCCCTCTTGCCAAACTTTAAGGGTTAAGGCGGCGTTTTCCAGTGACAAGTTCTCCCCTGTGTCCTCCTCTTTAATTGTAATTTCTGAAAATTATCGGTAAGTATTTATTAAAGTCGTAGAAGCTAAATTCTTATCTGGAATGCTTTTCCAACTAAATTAATTTGTTATAACAGAAAACGTGTGAAATGAATCGAAATGCACACGTCTCTGATTAAACGTTTAACCGAAATACCAAGTTATTGGCCAGCCCACTAGCCGCGTGCGTTAGCGCGCCAGTACTAATGCGGAGGGTCCCGGGTTCGAATCCCGGCGAGGGCATGGGTGTTTGTGGATGTCTATTTCATTTAATATGAATAATACATAATCGATGCGACTGAAGGGCACCTGCCAAAGTAAAAAAAAAAACAAGTTTTTGAGGTTATCTGTCGCGTTATGAATGTCAACTACGAGTTTTTAATTGGGGACAATGCGCATTTCAACACTCGGGCGATTAATTCTTTTTAAAATATATTGTACTGTATTTAACTGAATCAATTATTTAGAGGTTAATTCTGAATGTCAAGAATGATAAAAAAAATGTCTTCAATTAAAAACACAAGAGACGGGGAATAATCTTCGACCAAAATTTTCAACTACTCACTGTTTCCTACATGTTGACAGTTTTCATTGTTTCGTAAAAATTTCATGCTTGTGAGAGAAAACATTCAAATATTCTAATACATACAGAATTTGACAGTAAAAATTTTATTTTATAAAGTGAAGTAATCATGCAATTGCAATTTCAAAATAATTTTATAAACGTTCGTTTCTTTAATAACCATGAATTTTTTATCATACTTTATACAGGGTGTCCTAAATATAAATAAAGTAGGATTGCATGGGTTATCTTTCTTATTCTTAAAGCTAGCACACACATTTCCCATGTCACCAGATCTTCTGCTTTAAGAATAAGAAAGGGGCCGCGGTGGTCTGGTGAGTAAAGTTCCTGCTCAAGGGCCTCGTGGTCGGGGGTTCGAATCCCATCCGTACGGTCACTTTTTCGGAACGAAGAAGTGGCCGTGCGGGTCCATGGATGTCTAGTGTATGTCCCCCCTAATCATTATATAATATATGAATGATGTAAGGTCATATCGGTCATATCGGACATGTGTTGTAAGTTTTGTGGTTATTATCGCAATAATTGCAGTGGTTTTAATATTGCTTTACACGTTTTAAACTAATCACAAGACTGGTTTAAACCTCGTGAATTGTGCGCGTTCTCGTATCCTCATCAAATCCGCGTTTATTTTCCACAATTTACAGACAAATAAACGCAGTGATTTATTGCTACGGTGGAGTGGAATTATCGCTACTGGCTATCAAACACGCGGTCCATTCACAAAACTAGTAGTGCTGGAATAATCACAAACGGTCCATTGGCAAAACTAGTAGCGTTGGAATAATCACAGACGGTTCATTAACGACAAATAAATTATCGAGGAGAGGAGAACGGGACGGGGGAATTCAGAGTGAATTAAGGTTGAGAGAAGGAGAAGGGAGAAGCGAAGTGGAGATTGGAATGGGAGGAAAGGGCAGGCAAAAGGAAAAGAGAGAAGTGGCAGAATGGGACAGACAAGAAGAAGAGAATAGAAGAAAGACGGTGTTTGGGGGTGGAAAGGGCCTGAGAAGGTCACCGCAGCGACAAGAGGAGGAGACGGGGATCATAGAGAAGAGAAAAGTAGGAGATACGTCGTTTGAGGAAGCAGGAGAGCAGGGTGGTGGAAAAAAAAAGATAACAGAGGAAGCGCAGAAAGGGTGTGATGGGGGGTGCAGGGAGGTAGTACAACTTATATCGGAAATGATAAGGGAGGAGAGAGAGGTATGGAAAGAAGAGATGAGGGAGGCTAGAGAGATGTGGAAGGCGGAGATGAGAGAGAATGGAGTGGAACGAGAAAGAAGATCACAGGATAAAGTGGTGAACGGGGAGGGGAGAAGGATCAGGGAATGGGTGAGAGAGGAGGGATGGGAAATTCTTAACGGATGCACAGAGGGGGATTGGACGGGAAAGAGAACGTATATTGGACCACGAGGCTCATCAGTAATAGACTACGCAATAGTGAAAGGGGTGGCGAGAGAGGAGATAAGAAAAATGGAGGTGGACGAGATAATGGGGTCGGATCATTTACCGGTGAGTGTAGAGATATGGATAGGCAAGGGGGAAGACGAGGAGAGAGAACAAGAGGAAGAGAGGTTGGAGAGCGGAGTAGGGGCGATAGACAGGATGAAGAAGAAGTTGAAGGAAGTGAAGTGGAAGGAGATAAGGTCAATGGAGGAGATGGAGAAGGCCATAATAGGATGTGGAAGGAAGGTGAAGGGAACAAAGGGGAAAGGTAGAGAGTGGTTTGATGAAGAATGCAGAGTAGCGAAGGGTGAAGTGAGGAGGGCCGTGAAGGAATGCATAAGGAATGGTGGAGGAGAGAGAAGAGTGGTGGAGGCCAGAAGGAAATATGAGAGGATATGTGAGCGGAAGAAGATACAGGTGGCGGAACGGGCTGCAGAGGAGATAAGGGGGTGCAGAAATGAGAGAGAGATGTGGGACGTGTTAAGGAGAGGACAGGAGAGGGAGAGGATAGGAGTGTCTTTGGAGGAATGGGTGAGGAAGTGCAAAGAAGGTGGAGGAGAGCCGGAGCAAGTAGGGGAAGAGAGGAGAGGAGTGATAGAGGAGGAGTTCACAGAGGAGGAGGTGGAGAGAGCATTTGAAGAGATTAAACGAGGGAAGGCGCCGGGTAGAGATGGTCTGAGGTCGGAGATGTGGAAGGAGATAGGAGAGGAGGGGAAGAAGAAGTTTAGGGAGCTAATAAATAAAATGTGGACGGGGAGTGAGAGGATGCCGGAGACATGGAGGGTGGGCAGGATGTGCCCGGTGCACAAGGGTGGGAAGAGGGAGGAGATAAAGAATTATAGGGGGGTAACAGTTATGAGTACAGGGTATAAAATAATGATGGTGATGGTGAAAAATAGAATGGAAGCAGAGGTGGAGGATAAAGGGTTACTGCCAGAGTCACAAGGAGGATTTAGAAGAGGAAGGGGGACGATGGACCAGGTCTTCACTCTGGCGAGGATGATAGAGAGAGAGATGGAAGGGAAAGGTGGTATGTTTGCGGTGTTCCTGGATCTAAAAGCAGCGTATGATGTGGTGCCAAGGAAGGGGATGATAGAATGTTTGAGGAGGAGAGGGTTGAGTGAGGGGATGATAGGATGGGTGAGAGAGGTGTATGAGGAGACATGGGTGGAGGCGAAAGTGGGGGGGAAGATAGCGGAGAAATTTAGGACATGGGTAGGACTGAGACAGGGGTGCCCGTTGAGTCCGCTATTATTTAACCTGTATATGAGCGAGTTAGAGGGGGTGTTGGAAAAAGGTCAAGAGGGAGGGGTGGTAAGTGGGTCGAGAAAGGTATGGATGTTGGCATATGCGGACGATATGGTTTTGGTGGCGAAGGACTGGATGGGTATGAAAGGAATGATGAGGAGGGTAGAGAAGTATATGGATAAAAGAGGTATGTGTGTGAATGTAGAAAAAACGAAATGGATGAGATTCAGGAACAGAGGGAGAGTGGGAGGATTGAAAGAATTAGAGTGGAAGGGAGAGTTGATAGAACGGGTGAAGAGTTTTAAGTATTTGGGGTTTGTGTTCAAGGAAACGGGTGGATATGAGGAGCATGTAAGATGGGTGCAAGGCAAAGCGAGGAGAGCATGGGGGATAGCATGGGGGAAATGGGGAAGATGGATAGAGAATAATATGAGAGTGATGTGTAAGGTATGGGATGCGTGTGTGGGATCGGTGATGATGTATGGCGTGGAGGTATGGGGGACGAGGGAGTATGAATGGGTGGAGAGGGAGCAGGGTTGGTTTATAAAATGTATGTTGGGAGTGGAGAGGTCGACACCGAGTTATATACTTCGGCAGGAGACGAACAGGGACAAAATGGTGTGTGAAACGATGAGGAGGGTGGTGAAATACGAAGAGAAATTGTGGGGTTTAGGGGAGGAGAGATTGGTAAAGGCAGTATGGTGGGGGTGTGTGAATGGGGAAGAGGGGAAATGGAGAAGGGAGAGAAGAAGGATGTATGAGAGGGTGGGGTTATCGGAGGCAAAGGTGATAGAGTGGATGGGGAGGGGGGTGAAGGTGGCGGGATGGGTGAAGGAAAAAATGAGAGAGGTGGATATGCAGGAGAGACAGGGGCGGATAGAAAGGAGTGAATATAATGATATGTATGGGAGGTGGCAGGTGTACGGGAGAATACCAGAGTATTGGGGGGAAGAAGGATGGAGTAGGGAGGAGAGGGTGAGGTTGGCGAGGGCGAGATGTGGGTCAGGAGAGAAAGGGAGGAAGAGGTGGATGGGGGAGGATTATATGAGATGTGGGCTGTGCGAGTGGGGGAAGGATACATGGAAGCACTTGGCGGAAGAATGTGAGGGGGTGAAAGAAGAATGGGTAGGAGTGAGAGGGAATAGAAGGGTTACGGAATGGATGAGAGAGGATGGGGCAGGAGTGAAGACGCTGGAGAAGGTGGGATGGGAGAAAGAGGGGAGAGGGAGGGAGGGGAGGGGTGGAAGGGGGGGGTGAGGGATGGAAAGAATTAATTTGTTTTGTTTTGTATATATGGTTATGCCAATAAAGGTTCTTTTTTTTTTTTTTTTATATGAATGATTATACAGGGTGTTTCAGAGCTCTGGGAACGGCCAATCACGTTACTAAATACAGGGTGTGCCATTTGAAAAAACGAAGTTATTCAACTTAATAAGTTGGGTTTTTCTACCGCATTTTTTTTATCACCCTGTATAATTTTTTGTATGAAATCATGGTTGGCTCTATAGTTCGAACCTGCAAGCAAATAATTAAAATGATTTTAATCGTTCAACGTCAATCACTGGGGCAAAAATAAAATTTCACCCAGACCATGCATTTCAACAAATCTTCAAATATTTCGAAAACGGCAAACAATAGGTATAGGGAGTATTGAAGTAACTCACCTTTATTTGCTCCATATAATTCAAAAATGACAAAAAATACAGGGTGTTCCATTAAAAAAAAAACATAAGTTTGGTCTGTAACTTTGTTATGAGAATTTAAATATTTTTATCTACGACCACTACTGTAAATGCCCATTATCGTACAATGCGCGTACTGCGTAAATACACCAAAACACCCACGTATGTTAGAGCCCGCTTGTGAATTAAAGGTACTAGTGAGTTTCGTTTACGAACTTTTGATTGGTTGAGAGTTGCGCGTTTGTTCGTTTTTATTAAATATAGTAGTCCGCGATTGTTAAACGTCACATCACGCACCCCGAAGCTGTCACTTCGCTATTCCGCACATTCTCTTATATAAATTAAGGTGAGAGTGGTCGTAGATAAAGTATACTACATAACGCGAGTTGTAAAGCAATTACGCGCTCGTGAAATTGCGTTACTCGCCGCTACGCGGCTCGTACGCAATTTTTTCACTTGCGCGTAATTTGCTATTTACAACTCTTGTTACGTAATATACTATTAGGGCGTGCAGCTCACTATTATACACAACTTTTGTATAAAACATTTTTCGAAATTTTAAAAATTAAGCACGTGGTTGACCGTTCCCAGAGCTCTGAAACACCCTGTATAATAAAAATCTAGAAATCAATGTACTCAATTAATTGAAAGTCTGGCGGAATGGACTAGTTTCCAAAGCCATATATAAAAAAAAAGAATAAGAACGATACCCCATCCTACTCTATTTAGGATACCCAGTATATTTATAGTGACTATTCCTAGGATACATTACCATTATCTTCCGTCGACGTTGATTTCCCGTACTTTCTTTTAGACTCCGTTATATCGTTCTGGATGAGTTTCGGCGATGCTTTGAATGTGGATTGCAATTCCGCCCCGGGACAACAAACACTCATCCTGTTCCGACAACTGCTATGGTATATCGTCTGGCAAATGCTGCACAGATAACCGGATTTAGCATAGGCGCCGCACGTACACACTTTTCTAACCGGCTGAATGTCATTTGATACATGCACCACCTGTAAGTTTAGCCAATTATCCGTAATCACTTAGGGAGCATTTATATATTATTTCAAACTCTGAGCGTGTTGTAGAGGGAGGGGAGTTTGGATCGCTAGTGCTATTATCCGTTGTATTCCAAATTGAAAAAAACATAGTGATCTTTGCAAAGTAATAAGTGTATACTCGTTCGCAGGGTATTCTCGCTGCAGTGGGCATTGTTAGGGTGTCAGTTTTATTGGTAGCAAAAAAAGTTACCAACAATTTGGTTGTCATTGCATTTTTTTGGTTATGTTGCATTTTATAATATCCCTCATTCATATGTAAAAATATTGCGACAATATAAGTAGGTGGGAGTGACGGTTCGCGGGGTCTTTCCTGGTACGGCCGAGGAACAAGAGGTGGTAATACAGATAGGTAGGGTCAGTTGCAGAGACCGCACCTATCTGTATTACCACCTCTTGTTCCTTGGCCGTACCAGAAAAAACTTCGCGAACCATAACTGGTAGGTAGGTTAATGGGCTATTAACCCTTTCGGTACGGATATATCTGGCAATATCACACCCGACGGACGTAAAAAATGTCCATTTTTCAAACATCGATTTCTAGTGTTGGATTTTGCTCCGAAACTCAAAAGATATCTGCAGCGTCAATGATGAGCGTTATTCAGATATAAAAACAAGTAAATTCATCAGAACGTTTATAGATGCTACCCGGCTGTCGCAGAAGTTACGTTAAAACGCTTATTGATGTTAAATATCACACATCGATTTCCAAAATTCATTTTGAGGTGTAAAACGCTCTTGCGATATTACCATACAAATTTACGATGCTATCGACTAACGCAAGTCCGGGTGATCTCTTTTATAAGCTGGATAGGCTTCTTTCAATTCTCGTGAAATTAGTTTTGGCATTTTGCCACAATGTTTGGCAACGTTTTATTGAAATTGTAGGTGAACAACATGCTTCAAAAATACCAATATAAGGATAAAAAACACCTCGACTGCGATGAAAATAAAATGTGAACAGAGTATAGTACGGTTTTTCAATTTAAATGAACTATAGTCTGTCCACAGTACACACAGAGTTGTAAAAACGCCCACAATCGCCATTTGTTCTGAGCAAAATTCTGATTTACACTATGTAAATTTATTTAAACAGAGCTAGCGGCGCCACCTGTTAGGAACAGTCCAAACTGTAAAAGTTCAGTTTTTGTCTTGGTCGTGCTTAGTATATTGTTTCGTAGAACGTTTTTAGGAGGCTGAAATTTATTTGCCGATTGATGTTCCCTGAGTATGTTATGAACGCTGGCCACACAAACACCTACAAATATATTAATATAGCCCATGGAACCAGTACATTTAGAAATTAAGAACGTACCTCCTGCATTTGCGGTGAATACCACATTTTCAATTTTGGTGTGTACAGGATAATTTTCCTGACACACCTTCAAAATATTAACCACTTCGCGCCCATGCTGCTTTGATTTAATGCCAGGTTTGATGAAAAATTACTTCTTTGTTGTTGTTAACTCTTTCTACGAAAGATGATTTCACTGTCACAAACTTTCCCATTTATGCAAAAAATATTCCATAGATGGCGCTAAAGAATTTTTTTTTGTACAATGTTTTTGTTTTCATTTTTTGCTTGCCAGGCAAACCTGGGCGTGAAGAGGTTAAGTATAGATTCCGTGGTTGACACTGAAAAATGCATCGCACTCGATCGCAAACAGACGCTAACAGCTAACACAATATAATGAGGCAATCAGCTGACGATCGGGTCAACCATTTGCATTCGTACTGCGTGATTTGGACGTTGCAATTTTTCGAATCGGCCAGTAAGAATGATGCGTTGGCGATTGTGGGCGTTTTTACAACTCTATGTGTACCGTGGACAGACTATAGAGGTTATATGTAACAAGAAATCTCAATCACTACATTTTTCCCTTTTAATTCGGAAGGTATTATAGAAATATTACAAAGCAGATGTGAAATATTTGAACAAATAGTACCAACTGACCTCGTCATCATCGGATAATATCATCGTCTCGACCGCCTGTTCGGTCAACTCGGTCTCGCTGATTTTTTGCAGCTGCTTCAGGGCCTCCTTGCTGGCCTGCCTTCTGCTCCGGACGTGCATTTCCACTGGTGGTGGTGGCGGAGCCGGCTTTATTTTCTTGGGTGGCATTTTATCTGCTGCAATAAACAATCAATTTTTGAAATATTTCCTTTTTGTAAAAAAGGATAGACAATTTTATCTCGCGGAAATGAGTTTAGTTGCAAGAGCGAATATTTGTTATGTATGAAGCTTCTATTTCGTTATACATGCTTTTATGTGGAATAAAACACTTTTTAATTTGTTATACAAGCAAAGTGAAAAGTGTTTTATTCCATACAAGAACGTAACAAAGATAAGTCATAAAAAAACTGGTAGTAAACAAAGCACCCAGGCATGACATGATAACAGCCAGGGTCCTGAAAGAACTACCCGAGATAGAATTCGAGATAGAACTGTAATCTGTGAGCCACAGAATTTTGTTTCAGAGTTGGCCATGACTGAGAGAGAGAGAGAGAGAAACATAGCAGTAATGTCTGAGATTAATTAATTTTTTGAATCTAATTCAATTGAACTAATCTAGTCTCATAATGTAATAATATGCGACATACCTCATTTATCTCACGGCCAACTCTGAAACAAAATTTTGTGACTCACGATAAAGTATGTACTTTACAACGTAACTCAAACTCTGTCTTACGGGAACAGGAGCCCTTTGCGGCGCACAATTTGGGAACCACTGCACGGTTAGCGATGTTGCCAGAAAAAAGATAATAATTTATCACGATATATCATTCTAAAAAAAACTTGGGAAAATGGCGACCGCAGGACGAACTTGTTCACGATCAACAGTGCGTTCATCAGAAAATTCCCCAAAGGTTGGCAGTAAATTCCCAACTGTTTTGTCTGATGAACGCGCCAAATAATGCTCTGATACAGTGGCGCATTCTGTGAGAGTAATTGTGAATCACGTCCAGTAGTTATTATATACAGGGTGTCTATTTAAAAACGAGCAATGCTCTATAAGTACGTACGGACCTAAAAAAGATATAAAAAATTTCTCAAAACCGTTTCTAAGGGATGTGCGGGGAATCAGTATGTCCACAAAAATGACCTTAACTAAGCAACCACCGGGGGCTGTAGCCACCCGAACTCAATCTTTTAAATGGCAACACCCCCTTTGTGGTAACTCATTGGAAAGCTCTTGAAAATTGCTTTTTAACAGTACTAAACAAAATACTTCTTATTACTCTAATTTTTGAGAAATACGCAAAATAATTTGTATTATTTATTCCAATTTCACGTTCTAAATATCAAAATGAACCATTTTGTTGCTAATAGGGTCGAAATTGTTCAACAGTAATTAGAACACTTAGAAATGAGCCTGTAAAAGGTGTTATGCACCAAAAGCAAAAGGAGAATCTCCGCAAGCTGTTTAACCACTTCGCGCCCATGCTGTTTTGATTGGGTTATAGCATAATCCCATTTATTGAAAATTTACTTTTTTGTTGTTACGATTTTCTACGTAACATTATTCCACTGTCACAAACTTACTCATTTATGGAAAAAATATGAAAAATATTCCATAGATGGCGCTAAAGGTTTTTTTTTGTAAAATATATTTGTTTCCTTTGTTTTTGCTTGTTGCCACATGTGGCAACCTGGGCGTGAAGAGGTTAAGGGCAAGAAGTACAAGCCCATCTACCTCAGGCCGAAGAAGACCCGCAAGATCCATAGGGCCTTCACCAATCACCAGAGCAAAATCAAGACCACCAAGGAAATCCGCAAGAGGCCGATTTCCCCACCGAGGAAGTTTGTCGTCATGGCTTGAGTTATTGTTTTCAGATCTCTCCAGTTCGAGAGTTATAGCTAGTTAAACATGACAGCGCATGGACGATTTGTGCGCTCCTGGGTCGCACCAACATGCCCATTTTTTTATTGTGAAATAGGCCGTAAAGGGTCACATGAAAGTAATTACCGAGTGTTTCGACCTCATGAGTTGAGTTTACCTACACAATCTGTCTTGTAAAAAATGTCAATGATAATGTCACCAGTGACACATGGTTCACATCAGTTAAACTCGTATTATTAATAACACAGAAGAGAGAGAGGGAGGAAGAAGAGGATGGGCGAAGAATATATGAGGTGTGTAATGTGTGAAAATGGGAGGGATACATGGAGGCATCTGGCGGAGGATTGTGAGGGAGTGAATGAAGAATGGATGGGAGGAAAAGGGAATAAGAGGGTAGCGGAATGGAAGAGGGAGGATGGGGCCAGGGTAAAGATGCTGCAGAAATTGGAGAGAGGGAGCACGAGAATGATTGTTATTATAATTGTATTTTTGGTTGATGGAAGTATAATTATTGTTAGATATGCCAATAAAGGTCTTTTTTTTAACACAGTTTAATCAACAATAACCTAATGGTTTCTACGAACAAACAAAATATCTGTTCACTTAACATTAGTAGGTTGCACCTTTGACTATATAAATATGGACTGCTAACGCCAACTTCAAGTGCGTCTCCAAGCAACGGTGCGTGGCAAGATTGTAAGTGCTTGAAGTATGGTACTAAAGTGGTAGCCATTTTGTGTCTAGACATATGACTCTATGAGTTTGCAACTTGGCAGTGTAGTTTGTTGTGTTTTAATTGCTTCAACATTGTGATACTGTGGAATGTATTAACACGTTGATCGCCACCTTAATAAAGAAAAAAAGTCCTTCAGGCCACCAGTGGATTTTTGTCATAAAATGCGGCACAACTTACATGCCGCGGGGCCCCAAACGCAAATTCACTGCACAAAAGAATGCCGCGTAGCAATCAACGCGTTAACACCATGGTGATATTTGGTTTGTTAAAGGCAATTATGTATGCCACTGACGCGATAATAATACTCGATCGATGTAACTTTCAACCAAAAATGCTGTCAACATAACGAAAACAATATCGTTTAAGTGGGACTTAAACCTTGTAGGACAATTTCAGAGCCAATTTTTAAGAATTTATTGTAAAAAAACTAGAGAAGATTTCGATGCGAAACTTTTCTTACGTTATTGTAGATCAATTGAATTTTACACATGTTTTTTTTTACATGTCAATGTTGACTTCGAAGACCTGGAGATGGGCGTTGACAGCGCCCCTGTCAGAAGTGAAGGCTCAAACGGTGTACAGGATTGGGTCAACCCTGGTTATCTGAAATATAATTTTCAACCAGACTTTTAATTGTTGATATGTTGGCAAGGTCCCGATCGTTCATTTTTGGAAAATTCCATTTTGCTGATTTCGATGCGAAACTTTTTCTACGTTATTGTAGATCAATTGAATTTTTCACATGTTTTTTTTTTACACGTCAATGTTGACTTCGAAGACCTGGAGATGGCGTTGACAGTGCCCCTGTCAGAAGTGAAGGGTCAAACGGTGTACAGGATTGGGTCAACCCTAGTTATCTGAAATATAATTATTAACCAGACTTTTAATTGTTGATATGTCGGCAAGGTCCCGATCGTTCACTTTTTCAAAAATTCCGATTTTTCGCAAAATGGCGGACATTTTTCAAAAAGTAATTTTTTTTACCATTCTTAACACGTTCGCTGCCACCAACGCGCTAGTGTGTCCAACTTTATACTTGCGTATGTGCAATCCCAATTGTAGTGGCAGCGAACGTGTTAAAGCTGTCAAATATTCGTTTTGATTTTGTGTTCATTTTAGTTTTAATTTAATTTAATTTTTAAGCATTTTAATAATCTTATTTTGTAATTTGTAAAAAAGGTGTTATCCGTTAAATGAATAAATAAATAAATAAATAAATATCAGCAAAATGGAATTTTCCAAAAATAAACGATCGGGACCTTGCAAAGTGTTGACTGCAGATCATAAAAAAAAATTATCACCATACGTTCAGTTGTTCTCCCGTAATCGTGTACACTAGTTTGAAAAATGCAACTTTTGGGAAAACCCGTTTGCAGTTTTAGAACATTACAACGTGTGTAAGGTGCGAGTCCCCCTTAAAGAACAATAAATAAAACCATTTTTATATTACCCGATTTCTTTACACTTTACACCCCGTAGTATAACTTTAAAATAATTTCACTGTATTTTCTGGATTGTAAGATCACTTGCTTTGTAAATTGTAAGGATTCTGTTTTCCAGTTTTTAAATTGACTTATATCTGGTTCTAGCTCGCGGACATAAAGTGTGTTCATTAAAAAGAACCTCAAGTGTATTTTTATTTTTAAACATTTAAGTTGGGAACACATATGGAGGTTATGTTACTTACGGCATGTTCCTACCGATAAATTAATTTGCTGTAATAAACGACGCAGAGAAGACATAGTTCACATTCCAAAATTCCTTGGGCTGTGTTAATAGCATCCTAAGTACGTTTGACTGATCTACCACTTCCTGGTTTATGGAGAGTACTACCCGTTTCATGAAATAATGCAACCGATCGTGATAAGGTATTTTTAAATTCATCATAAATAATGAGAACGTTAGGAAATTCTACCTGAAACTCTGCCATAGGTGCGTCGAATGAATACACCCAATTTCCGTCCACTTTAGTCCCATTTTGGAAATAACTTTCAACTAGAAACGTTGGTTGCTGTAAACCATTGTGACCACGGAATAATTGTGACTTTTAGAACGATCTAACGTTTTGTATGTCAATTCCTAACATGTGTGCCAACTTAAATTTTAAAAAATAAAAAATCATGGCACACTTGAGGTTTTTTTTAATGAACATACGATATATTTAAGCAGTGATCATATGGGGAATGGACTGTCCATGTTTATGTAGTCAAAGAGTGCAACCGAACTTAAGAAAATTTCCAAACCGGTTGAGAGCCACTGGAATCGCAAAAACTCACACCCACACGTTGACGATAGGACCTATTAGGATTTAGCCGAAAGCTGGAAAATGTCGGCCTCACATGGAATGAAAGGGACCTACCTAACGATTTTCTACCAAATAAGAAATATGAGATTTGTCATGTTATGTTTGGTTTTACTAGAGAAATGACTATTTATTTACACATACAACCAACAGATTAAACTTCAAATAACAAATGCATAAAAAAAGAATATGTTAATTACAGTTAAGAATTTTTTCTGCAGCCGTCCCGAAAATAAAACTTTCGGTGTGATTTATTAAATCGAAAGTACCACTTTACATAAATCGTACCGAAAGTAGTTATTTTTGAGACGATTTTGTTTCATTTGGAACAATTTCTATACTTTCGGGACGCTTTTTGTTACCTTCGGGACGATTTTGCGTATAAATGTAGGCGGCCTTAACAAAAACACCAACTTCGTATTTAATTATGACAGCGCTTGTCATATAACATTCGTGTGTGATTTTGCTTCGACATAAAAAACGGCTGCAGAAAAAATATTGTACGTAACACGTTCCAAAAGTGGTTTTACAGGACTCGCAGGAAACTTCCTACTCATCCCGTAAAATATCACTTTGGGAACTTGTTACGGAAATTACTATTTTGTAGATTTGATAAATCGTACTTTGTTAATTACGAATCAACAAACGTTGCAAATTTTGAGGTTATGATTTTTATACTTTTTCATTTATTGATTTCATTTACACAGCACCGGCACGATGATTCAATAAAACTTTAAATATAACTCTACTTGTGGGTATTATGAATTGCATAATATTCTCTGTCACGGTTTCCAATTCGTTTACAATTCTATTTAGTTTACCGTTTTCTGTATTTTGTTTGTTATTAATTTTTCTGTTTGGACAATGAGTCAATGATTCGATAAAGCTTTGAATATAACTCGAATACTTACGACTTAAGCCTGTTTGACACGGTGTACAAAATTGTCAATTCTCACATGAATTTTAAACACCGATGCTTACAGAGAATTGTGGAGTGAATTCTCATGAGAATTTTTGTGTAAATTAATTAGAACTGGTTCTAATTTGGAGGTAAATCTGCGTGAAAAAGTGCAAGCATGCATTATGAGTTGCATAAAAAAATTTCTCGCAGATCTCCCGAGGGAAAGGAAATTAGAAAATACACGACGATGTAAGGATGGGTTAAAGTGGAAGGGAAATACTGGAAAAGGAAAGATGAAATGGATTAATATGGATGGAACAGTTGTAAATGTCCCTAAAACGTGTATTAATACGCAAGCACTTGAGATGAATTTCACAACAAAATATACAGAAGTGACAAACAATAATTTCTCTGCATAATTCACGGTGCTAATTTACCAGAGAATTTATCAAAGAATTGACATGACAATTTTGTATAAAATTATACATCGTGTCAAACGGGCTTTCCATAATATTCTTGTTATATTAATAGCTATAACAGTTTCCATTTAATTTATAGTTCTCTTTAGTTTACAGTTTTCTGTATTTTGTTTAGTTATTAATTTTTCTGTTTAGACAATGAGTCGATGATACGAATATAGTTCATCCGTTGAGAGCTGACGGTGACTCATGCATTTTCGTTGCTTTGCATTTAAAGTCTATCTTTTTCTATCATGTAAGAAACAGTATAAAATAAAAGCCGAAACGTGCGACTGCGTGTTAAAGGATAGGGCAGCGTAAACGTAGGTCCAAGCTCATGAATGACTCTTGCATCGCATTGGCACGCTTCATATACACACACAAAACACGCAAGCGCAGCGTCAAATAACATAACCGTAAAAAGTTTGTTTGTATTGCGCTTAGATTTCATTTCGATCGAGTTAATACTTAATTAATTCATCATGCTCAGAAATAAATCGCTAAAAAGTCAGTCTCAACATACGTTGATTAACGTGTTTAATTATTTTGAACGCAAATCGCCAAATGATAAACCGGTCTGAAAATATATAAGGTGGTGCACGAGAATTTTTAAATCTCCTGCCAATGAAAATCAGCGCGGCACCAAATTTTCTTACGGACATACGTTTACTTAAATCTTGATTCATGCGATTTTAAGGGATGAGACACAGGCAGCTCTCAGCGGCCAGACTATAACTGCGATTTCGATAATATTTTAGTTATATTAACAGCTAATACAGTTTAAATTTAATTTACAGTTCTCTTTAGTTTACCGTTTTCTGTATTTTACTTATGAATTATAATTAATTACTAAGAAATTTTTAATTATCGAAGGGGAATCCAATTGTATTAATGGTTGTAATAAAGTGGAAGATTTCTCTTAAAATTCAGCCAAGTCTGTAAAACTGTTTAATTGTGATGTCGAACATACAATTTTTTCGAGGACTGTTTATAATAAACAATAACTCGTAATGCGATCATTTTCATTATTTTTAATTCTATCAACATATCTGTGTAAAAATTTCTTAGGTAGCCATTTAAAACAAAAATTGACATTTATAATAAATATTACAATAAATGTTGCATTCATTTTCGATCATGGACAGTGCTTCTGACGATGAAATATTAATCTCTGGCGGGATTCTAATCTTGAAGCAACAAGGAATCCAGAGATGAATTCTTAAATCCGATGAGGCCCTCAAATTGTAAGTTTACGCCACTTCAAAAAAACTTTTTCACACCCTGTCTCCAGTATCAATCAATTAATTTTAAAAACAATAACTAATCCACAGATCGTAGACGAAATCTTCAATGAAATAATTTCGCGTAAATCGTAAAATCATTTATATAAAATAACAAACTTTTTTTTTAATAAACAATTTACAATCAAGTGATAATCGTTTTTCAATTTACACACGCCAACCAAGCTGTTACGATTAAAACCGCTACGCATGTAATTTCAACAGTTCCAAACAATCACCACTCGCACTAAGGTCCATTCACAATGGGAGATAAAAGCAAAATTGAGCCCGCGTAGAATTTTGTAGGTCCGGCTTGGCGGAGACGTTCGCTCTGGCGGCAAAACCGTATACACGGCCCGCAACGGCGGCCGGACCAAGCCGCCGAAAAATACCGTCACCCACCTGTCAATCGCTGTTCCACGTCAAGCGTCCATCCGTCCGGGGCACATCACGCGGAAACCGGGCCCCAATAAACGATTCGCTCGCCGATTGTTGGTAAATAGGCATCCGAAGGGGCAACTGTCAAACACTCCCGTACCACTTCGCCGCCATGTTGTTTTTATCAAACGCCGCGAGCCGACACGCACGCCGTACCGGGCGGGATTTTCAAAAAGCACTTTGTTTGAGTACCGCAGATAACTTATTAAAACGGATTAACGCACCCCCCCATAGTTTTGGTACTGTCCAATTACCGTGCGCCCCGTATTACAATGCGTCACCGGTAATTATAACGCTCTTCGTACAAATTAAATCTTTACGAAATCATATTAATTAGTTGTTAAAGCGAGTTGTTAATAAAAAATCGTTCTGTTATCGAAGATAATACCCATGTTTAATTATTGACAGCCGAATGTTTATTATCGAAGGTAACGCTTATAAAATGTCAATTTAATTATTGACATTCGCTAGTAGCGAGTTTGACGTTTAAAAAAATTCGCGATTAGTTATTTTTGATTAATATTTAATTAATATCCCTTATTGCGTTTAGAAGTAAATCGAAATTACAACAAAAAAAATCACTACTATAATTTCCATTTTCTGACATCCGCCACGTTGCCGATACCCTCAACAGCTTTAGATTTTGGCGCTTCAATATTGTAAAACTTGAAAACAATACGCCGTTTGAGATTATGCACAAAACAAGGCTTGTTTTCGACGTGTCAATCGATCAAGGTGACCTTGACAACGTCACTCTTTTGTTGGCGTTCTCTGTGCAACCGACGCTACGCATTATCAAATATCATATTTTCAGAATAGATTTGCACGTACTGTAGTAACAACAGATTACGGCATTAGCGAAATAATACGATATTACTAAAATAACGTCAAGGCTATTTGTTACGTCAAAATGCGCCATGTTGTATGCGCATGCACCATGTTTTTTTTTTAATACTCTACAACTTGTATTGCAGAGTATATACAGGGTTGGGCAAATGTATCGGAACACCTGATTTCTGACTAAACGTCCGTTTTTTTCTCACTAATTTAAAAGACATGTTATAGTTTTATTTATTCTATTCGGTGACGTATTTTGATATTCAACAGCTACCTCATTTTTCGAGAAATGACGTCATCGGCAGTTTTTTTTCAAAGGATCACCCTATATAATTTTAGATTTTTTAATGGAAACTTTTTCAAGAATTGCAATGATGCAGGGTTTTGTGGTTGTGCGACTTGTGATTTTTTAAATATTAAATAAAATAATTCTACATTGAATAAAACAGTTTCTTTGTTAATATCACACTTTCTCAAGTTTCGACCATTAACCCTTTCAGCCCTGGATTTTTAAATTTGAAAAAAACATTTTTTTTGTTAATTATGATTGATGGGGACCTTCTTAAGACCATAAATACCAAATTTGAACCTATTTGCTTAATTAGTATAGGAATTAATTAGCGAGGCTTTGTTGAAGTGACATCTAGTGATAAACAGCAAAAATATCGATTGTCACAGTAAATAGAGACATGTGTTGCGGTGGCAATTGCCACCACCAGGGCCGAAAGGGTTAACTGATCACTTTCAGACTCAAAGTAAATTAAAATACAATAAACACACGTGCGTACGCATAGTGGAATAAAGTTCCAAAATGTATCACGAAGTTAACACATCAACCATCAATCAATTAATTCTATCGTGTGAGCCACAAAATTTTGTTTTAGAGTTGGCTGTGAGATAAATGAGGTGTGTCGCCTATTATTACATCATAAGACTAGATTAGTTCAATTGAGTGGGCGCATTCGTCAGAATTTTCAACTGTCAACATGTTTATTTTGATTTAATTAATGTTGGTATTTGATGAACGCTACTTTTGTAATCTCCATCTTGGCGGCAACTTGAACACTTGATTCCAACAGCAATCAGTCTAATTTGTACGATTGGTAAAATGGCGACCGCTGCACGAACTTGTTCACGATCAACAGTGCGTTCATCAGAAAATACCCCAACGGTTGGCAGTTTAGTCTGACGAACGCGACAAATTAGATTGAAAAAATGAATTCAACTCAGACGTGACTGATATGTTTCTCTCTCTCAGGCATGGCCAACTCGGCAACAAAATTCTGTGGCTCGCACCTTACATTGTGTTGTATAAATTGTATTATGAATAAAATTAATTTATTTATCGCGAGATAAATAAAAAAATAAATACAATAGCAAAAAATAGTGTTTTGTAACTTAAGTAGAATAAAATTGGTGACTAGTGGGTGGGCCGTATCCAATAGTCAACAATTTAAACAAAGAGAAAAGCTTGTACTTAATAATTAATTTATAAAATAAACAAAGCCTACATTTATTTTATTTTTTATTTGCATCACAATAAAATCCCTTGATTGGTTCAACTGGATATATTGTAGGAGAGGCCCCACCCAGCGTCAATCGATTAAATTTTGATTTAATTTTTTTTTAAATTAATTTACTTCATCCGATGATTTAACAATTTAACGTCGGATTGTAGTTTAGGTAAAATGGAATCTAAGGGTGGTGGGTGGGCCCTATCCTACAATCCAACCAGTAGAACTTAACATAGGGTTGCGTTAGTGTCAGTGTGAAAATAATAAAATAAATGTACTTTGTTTATTTTTTAACCAATTTTATTTGTAGAAAACTTTGCTTTTAGTTCTACTGATTGGATTGTAGGATAGAGCCCACCCACCACCCATCGGTTCAATTTTAATTTAACAAAATATTTGTTTTTATTTTCCACAATTAATTCACCTCTTCCCATCCTACAATCCAACCAATGGAACTTAACATAGGGTTGCGTTAGTATGAGGGTGCAAATAATAAAATAAATGCAAACTTTGACAATTTTTTTTGAGGAACTGAAATGACTTGGACATCTGCGCTTTTTTGCAAAATGTTTATTAACCTTCGGTCTGCAATATAAAAAATGTTGAGTTGTGGTTTTTCCAAAATGGCGGCTCCAGGAAACGTTGTTTAAAAAAAAAACCTTCTGCGGTTTATTTTTTAACCAATTTCATTAGTAGAAAACTTAGCTTTTAGTTCTACAGATTGGATTGTAGGATAGAGCCCACCCACCACCCATCGGTTCAATTTTAATTTAACAAAATATTTGTTTTTATTTTTCGCAATTAACTCACCTCTTCCCATGATTTAACAATAAAATCAGATAACCACAAACGTCGGATTGTAATTTAGGTAAAATGGAATCTAAGGGTGGTGGGTGGGCCCTATCTTACAATCCAACCAGTGGAACTTAACATAAGGTTGCGTTAGTATGAGGGTGCAAATAATACAATAAATAAATGTAGACTTTGTTTATTTTTTAACCAATTTCATTTGTAGAAATCTTTGCTTTTAGTTCTACTGATTGGATTGTAGGGTAGAGACCACCCACCACCCATCAGTTCAATTTCAATTTAACAAAATATTTTGTTCAAGACTTCAACAACTTTAAATATTAACCCAGATGGCGCCACCGTCCTTTTAAACGCCAATATGTAAAAACTTGTAAACTTCATAGTTCGATTATATGTTCTAAGATGTTACTGATCAACCTAACAATAGACAAGCTAAATTAATAATTTAAAAAGTCCTTTGATTTACAGAAAATCTTATAGAATCATTTTTGGTAAGCATATTTTAAATAAATACATAGATTCGTGGCCAAAAATATTTCGGCTCTAAATGGGTTAATTTCAAAAATTCATTACACATTTTCAAAAAACGAAGTTAATTCTAAAGGCAGATGTTTTGTGAACATACGAGAAATTTTATAATGTCAGTCTGTTTCTTGTTCGACAACTTAAAACGTTAATTTTCAAAACCCAAAATGAACACATTTTCAAGAATCAAAGTTAATCATTTTAATTGATTGCATCACAGTTTACGGAATCAGTTATTAATTTTTTTTTGTGTTTCCTTTGTTCAAATGTTCGGCAACTTAAAAAATCATTTTTAAAAATGTATAACCAATGCAGAAATTGACACATTTTCATAAATCAAAGTTTATGTTAAAGGTAGATTTCTTGTGAATACGTATACAAATTCTCAGCCCGGGCGGAAGATTTTTCGGGAATCGAGAAGTATTCGCTCGGCTCCGTGGTTGTTGTATATGTCTTACATTATTCATTTATTTCCATTTATTCATACAAATATACAATTACAAAATAACAGCTGTGTGTGACTGAATGGCTCAGCCTAAGTATAAAAAAAAGATTGTACAATTGTGCGACAACTTAAAACATTTAAAAATACATCACTCACGGAAAAATTGACAGATTTTTCACCAGTGAAGGGATGTAAATGGCTTTTCATGAAATCATAATCTCGAATGCATTTCTAATTATTCTAGAAAGTTTAACGATGATGGCAATTGTTTTCCTATTTTTTTCGAGTCATCGAACTTATTACAAATTTTCACAACTTGGCCACCTGATAAAATGAAAGTGTTTCAATATCCAGTGAAGGGGTGTAAATGTCTTTTCACGAAATCATAATCTCGAATGTATTTCTGGTTATTCTAGAAAGTTTAACGTTGATGGCAATTGTTTTTCTATTTTTTTCGAGTCATCGAACTTTTTGGAAATTTTCACAACTTCGCCGCCTGATAAAATGAAAGTATTTCAAAATTCAGTGAAGGGGTGTAAATGGATTTTCACGAAATCATAATCTCGAATGTATTTCTAATTATTCTACAAAGTTTAACGTTGATGGCAATTGTTTTTCTATTTTTTTCGAGTCATCGAACTTGTTTGAAATTTTCACAACTTCGCCGCCTGATAAAATGAAAGTATTTCAAAATCCAGTGAAGATGTGTAAATGGATTTTCACGAAATCATAATCTCGAATGTATTTCTAATTATTCTACAAAGTTTACAGTCGATGGCAATTGTTTTTCTATTTTTTTCGAGTCATCGAACTTGTTGGAAATTTTCACAACTTCGCCGCCTGATAAAATGAAAGTATTTCAAAATCCAGCGAAGGGGTGTAAATGGATTTTCATGAAATCATAATCTGGAATGTATTTCTAATTATTCTAGAAAGTTTACCGTCGATGGCAATTGTTTTTCTAGTTTTTTTCGAGTCATAGAACTTCAATTTTCACAACTTCGCCGTCTGATGCAATGAAAATATTTAAAAATCCAGTGTAGGGGTGTATATGGCTTTTAACCAATTAGCTGTGTGACGAGCTAACTTGCCTTGAAGAATTGGCAATATTTTGTGCTATGTTGAGTAGGTACTTGTCATATTGTCATTTCTTCATGACGAGTATATTCGTCAAAAAACAGTAAAAAAGAAGAGATGGCACTATTTTGTGCTGTATGTCGAAGTACTCGTTATAATACAAAATATTGTCATTTTTCATGACATATACTCGTGAACACAGCTGACAGGTTAAGAAATTAAAATTTTTGAAGAATTTTAGATTTTAGTCTTCAACAGCTAAAAATATTCAAAATTTAAATTTGAAGAAATTAATTGATATCTGAAATTACTTTTCTTAGAAGAATAATAGAACTAAGTCCATGTGTAGTTGAACCCATAAACAAAGCTACTCAGTTGAGACTGCTAAAAATGGTGATTTGCCTGCGTAGCGATCACTGGCTTACCTGAAAGACTCCACCATTAGAGTGTCAAAAAAAAAAACGAAACAAGCTCAAGTTGTCATATTTATTCAATTTATGATAATTTTCAAAAGTTTCTAATTTGACTATAAGATTTGTACTCAAAGGAGTTTAAAACCAGCGTTATTAGAGACACAAATGAGAAAAAATAATAAGACAAATAATACTCCTGGATTCTATTACATTCAAAAAATGTATGAAGATCAACATAACCCCCCACCACCACCAACTAAGATGTAATGACGTCTGCAATCCTTCACTCAAAATAAATTTTGACAAATTTCTAGGTTATAATTTGCAACTTTGAAAAGTTTATAAGAGACAGTACTTTTTTCAAACCAATAGTATTTGTAGGAATAATATATGTGAAAGGGTTAAAGCCTACTATGCATATAAATTGCAAACTTGAGCTGGTTTATAATGAGAGAGACAAAAGAAAGCAAAAAAAAAGTAAATATGATGATCGCAAATTTTAACTAGCATTTGTGCACGGAATTAACTGTTTATATATTTTACAACTAGCATTTGTGCATAGATTTTTTTAAAACTTACATGTTTTCGATCTCTTCAAGTACATGTTAGGCACCGCCTCTTTTCTCAGCAATTTTCTCCTCGAGTTCTTTATAATAAGCGACGGGTGAAAATGATGCTCGCAAATCATCTTGTTCCTCAGTTCGTCGAGGTCCAACGAAGCCACTAATTCGTTACCGCAGTTTCTCTGCCATATTTCGGCGCGATCCGGATCGTTCACGGGAAAACGAAAGAAGCTAATGTTGCCGGAATACTTCATGTTCATAGTGCATTTGCTGTAGCAGCACAAGTGATTCGAGGCACCACTCATTGTTCCCGATCACAATTTTTCACACTTGTCCTGTCGATTTCGGCGAGTTAGTTTACGCCCGCACTAAACACAAAAGAAGTCTTAATTTAAAACAGCTGAGGAGGCTTCGATAAATGATGTCACTGAATTTTAACCACCCCTAATGACACCGTGCACATCACTTCACAGAACTAAAATTATTTTGCTCGTTATATCAATTGCGACAGTTACAAATCGTGATTGTCACATTTTTGTATATAAAAAAAACGAATTTTGTTAACACGTTGACCATTTTACCAGTCACCGGTGACTGACACTGAAGTATTTCCATGTGACCGTGTCAGTCACCGGTGACTGACAGTGAGTACCTACTTTCAACTTACTCTTTAGCACTGTCAGTCACGAGTTAAATTAAATAAGCATATTCTTACTCATTTTATAAAATAAAACTTAAAAACAAAAAAAACCTTTTTTGACATTTTACAAAAATACTTGTTGGCAGCCAATGTGTTAATTGTTAATTGAGTGTATAACAAAAATCGACGATGAAGTTGGCGCTGGAAATTTAACGTCATGTCAGGAGCTAAGACCACCCGTATACGCATTCGCATAAAGTACTGGTCGTCATGTTGACATATGCCAGATGTTAGTAACCCTTAATATCTGGATATCCTAAGACTTCCACGACTGAGGAAAATGAGATGTTGGTGGCTATGACATTTGCGAACAGTCCAAAGAAGTCCACACGATGTGCTTCGCAACAACTTTCAATACCAAGAACATCATTGTGATGCTGGAAATTTAAAGTCATGTCAGAGCTAAGATCATACGTATACGCATACGCGTAAAGTACTGGTTGTGATGTTGACATACGTCAGATGTTAAAAAACCCTAATATCTGGACGTCCTAAGACTTCCATGACTGAGAAAAAAGAGATGTTGATGCTGAAAATATAAAGTCATGCCAGAGCTAAGATCATACGTATACGCATGTTGGTTGTCATGTTGACATACGTCAGATGTTAATAACCCCTAACATCTGGACGTCCTAAGACTTCCATGTCTGAGGAAAATGAGATGTGCGTGCTATGACATTTGTGAACAGTCCAAAAAATTCCACAGGATGTGCTACTCAACAATTTTCAATACCAAGAACATCATTGCGACGCTTAACGGATAAGCTGAAATTGAAATCTTATCGTCCACGACTTGTACATGGTATTTTGTACAATATGTGACCAGTCACCGTTTAACCGCAACCAGCATTTTACAAGTGTGTTGACTAGAGATTTCCAGCGCCAACTTCGTCGTTGATTTTTGTTGTACGCTCGATACAAAGGCAACAATTACAATATTATTAAAAATTCAATAAACAAAATTCGTTTTTTCTCTATAGTAAAATGTGACGTCGCGAATTTAACTGTCACAATTTAACCTAAACTAGTGTGATATCATTTACAGAAGCCGCCCAAAGGTCTATGAGGAATCTAATTTGAAGCTACAAGCACAATTTGTAAACTTTCGTTTTGTAGGTTTAAAAAAGTCAAAGTCAAAATTTTATTCAAAGCTTCGAAGGCAATCTGTAAAATCGTGATTTGTAACTTTAAATTATTAATTCAGTCTAATTTCAAATCACATTCTAAATATGCAATAACATCTCAAACTGTTGTATTAACACAAAAGTGTAGGATGGAAATTAAAAAAAATTATATCTAGAATATCGTCAGCGCCATCTGTCAGTGTTTTTTTTCAAACAAGTACGTTTAATATATGCCAGAACGTACTTATTTGAAGAAAACACTGACAGATGGCGCTGACAATATTCTGGATCTAACTTAAAAATTATCTCTCTGTGTTTTTTGGATCTTAATCACTTGATTTAGACAGACAAATCGTTTAACTTTTATTTTATATAAATCTCAGGTGAATGTGGGTGAAGGTAAACAATAGTCATCTTCACAACTTGGAGCGAAATAACTGAGCGTCTACCAAGAGAGTTTCCAACCAACTAGTCAGGAGGGGTAATTAAAAAAAAAGATAAATAAACTGGTGCTTCCGCTCTCACACACCTGTTCCGTGAAATCTCCCTATCCTTTTCCAACGGAAAAATTTACCGGTTATATTATTGGTTTGGAATATGGAATATAGGTAATTATTAACAATAAAAATTGTTAAACGAAAAATTACCCGATTACCCCCCCTTTGAAACCGCCACTTGAGTCTATGTTGATTGCCGTTTAAAACATGGAAGAAGTAAATATTTAACAAATGATTAGCTCTGGGCTTCAAGATATGCAAATTCTTCTGGCTATTAAACAATAAATCAAAACTATCCCTAAGCTACAAACTCCTAATCTAAAAAAAGCCATCTTGAAGCCCAAGGTCATAGTTGTGAGGAACATCTGCAAACACCAAAGTCAAAATTTTAAAAAGATTTCAGTCAACAGTCCACATGATGGTAAACACACCATCGTACTTTAGCAACAGCAGATTATACTATGACCTGGACATTCCGACAATTAAGGAGGAAATCATAACCTCCAAAATTACCCCAACCAAACAAATCAAAACATTGGGCGCGTTCGTCAGAATTTTCAACTGTCAACATGTTTATTTTGATTTACGCTGAATGTTGGTATTTGATGAACGCTGCTTTTGTAACCTCCATTTCGGCGGCAACTTCAACACTTGTTTCCAACACCAATCAGTCTAATTTGTACGATTGATAAAATGGCGACCGCTGGACGAACTTGTTCACGATCAACAGTGCATTCATCAGAAAATACCCCAACGGTTGGCAGTAAACACCCAACTGTTTAGTCTGACGAACGCGCCCATTGTCTAGATTCTAGATGCTGATTTCACAATAAAAACCATTGTTTCTTCAATTGTTTTTTGCCTATAGGTAAAATCTCATGAACGGCCAGAGAAAATCAAACCGTACCCAAGCAACAAACTCCTGATCTAAAAAAGCCATCTTGATGCTCAAGGCCATGGTTGTGAGGTACATCTCGGCAAGTCAAAATTTTACAAAGATTTCAGTCAAAAGTCCACATGATGGTAAACACACCATCGTACTTTAGCAACAACAGATTATACTATGACCTGGACATTCCGACAGTTAAGGAGGAAAACATAACCTACAAAATTACCCCAACCAAACAAATCAAAACATTGGGCGCGTTCATCAGAATTTTCAACTGTCAATATATTTATTTTGATTTACGCTGAATGTTGGTATTTGATGAACGCTGCTTTTGTAACCTCCATTTCGGCGGCAACTTTGACACTTGTTTCCGACACCAATCAGTCTAATTTGTACGATTGATAAAATGGCGACCGCTGGACGAACTTGTTCACGATCAACAGTGCGTTCATCAGAAAATACCCGAATGGTTGGCAGTAAACACCCAACTGTTTAGTCTGATCAACGGGCCCATTATCTAGATTCTAGATGCTGATTTCACAATAAAAAACATTGTTTCTTCAATTGTTTTTTGCCTATAGGTAAATATCTCATGAACGGCCAGAGAAAATCAAACCATACCCAAGCAACAAACTCCTAATCTAAAACAGCCATCTTGAAGCCCAAGGCCATAGTTGTGAGATATATCTGCAAACACCAAAGTCAAAATTTTACAAAGATTTCAGTCAAAAGTCCGCATGATGGTACATTGGCAACAACAGATTACACCAAGACTTGAACATTCCGACAACCAATCAAATCTAGATTCTAGATGCTGATTTCACAATAAAAACTCTTGTTTCTTCAATTGTTTTCTGCATATGGGTGAATATCTCATGAACGGCCAGAGAAAACCAAACCATCCCTAATGCCGGGTTTACACGATGCCAATTGGGGAGACAATTGTCAGAGGACAATTTACTGGCATAAAATTATTGGCTACGTGTAAACATCTCTGGCCAATTGGCGTGCCAAGTGCCCTGCCAGTTGTCCTGAAATTCGATTGTCTCCAGGAGTAGTCAGAGGACAATTGGCTGGCCACAGTGACACCCCCATCGCTCTATCAAGACAGTTGTCTAGACAATTGGCACCGTGTGAACGTTGTAGGGCAGTAGATCTCTCGTTTTCGGCCAGTTTGCCTTAGTCAGTCGAGACTGCTACACAACAGACGATGAGCACTCCACCATTTTTCGTCACCAACTGCCGTGGCAATAGTTTCACTGTGTGAACAAGTTCTCATTCAATTGGACTGGCCTCAGACATTCACGCAACTGGCCCCGACAATTGTCTCTTCGATTGGCATCGTGTAAATGCGGCATAAGCAACAAACTCCTAATCTAGAATAGCTATCTTTTAGCCCAAGGCCATGGTTGTGAGGTACATCTGCAAAACGCCAAAGCCAAAATTTTTAGTCAAAAGTCCGCATGATGGTAGACACACCAGGGTACATTCGCAACAACAGATTACACCACGACCTGGACATTGTGACAGTTAACCTTCAAAATTACCCATCTAGATTCTAGATGCTGATTTCACAATAAAAACTCCTGTTTCTTCAATTGTTTTCTACATATAGGTGAATATTTCGTGAACGGTCAGAGGTAATAAAACTCTCTTGGATTCAGATTCTATGATGCATCAGATGCCCGTTTCGTAATAAAAACAGTATGCTGCTTCATTTGTTTTTTGCATATAGGTGAATATCTCGTGAATGGTCAAAGATACTTGAAAAATTCTTTCAGATTCAGATTCTCCAATCCATCAAGTTGCCGATTTCGCAATACAAACAGCGTGATGCTTCAATTGTTTTTTGCATATAGATGAATATCTCGTGAACGGTTAGAGATAATCGAAAAATTCTTTTAGTTTCAGATTCCACGATCTGTCAAGATGCCGATTTCACAATAATTTTTCCGTGCGCAGTAAATTAGAAGCTGCAATCCACAGGCAACGCCTATGTTGTTCTTGTAGAAATCTATTGGCAATATACATTGCAAATTACCATATGTTTCTTCAATTGTTTCTTGCATATAGGTAAACATTTTGTGAATAGATAGAAATAATTAAAAAATTCTTTTAGTTTCAGATTCCACGATCTATCAAGACGCTGATTTCACAATAACATTTTCACAAATGTTGCTTCAATTGTTTTTTGCATATAAGTGAATAACTCGTGAATAGTCAGAGATAATCGAAAATTCTTGTGGCTTTAGATTCCACGATCTGTCAAGATGCCGATTTCACAATATTTTTTATGTACGCAGAAAATTATAAGCTGCAATCCATTGGTGACGCCTAAATTGTTCTTGTAGAAATCTATTGGCAATATACATTGCAGGTAATCTTCCAGTGGCTGATACTAAACAATACGCATGCGCAAAAATCATGCAGATGGTATGGTATGTTGTCACGTCTCCTTATTTGAATCGGGGTATTTTCAGTCAATTTCATTTACAATAATTTGCAACTAGGTTGGGGTTAAGCTAAGGTCCCCCCCCTGGACCCGTTAGTAGTTTTATCCTTAGTAGCCGAAGTGACGGCAAAGCCGTCAACGAATGTATAAGAAGTAGTTTCACAGGCTCGCCATGGTCGATGCCGGAGCGAAGCAGAGGCATCGATCATCATTACTTGCAAGTTAATGGTTGCAAATGGTAGGTGCTTATGCTTAGGTTAGGGTTAGTTTAAGTCCCCCCACCCCCTTAGACCAACTGGTAGTTTAACCCGCAGTAGTTTAATTATTTTTGATTTTATTTTACGTCAGTTATAGTGAGACAAGAACACCGGCAATGTCGTGAATATTGGTCTGAAGTTGTTGCGTTTACTTCAGTCCGTTCATTAGTATCAGTCACTGGAAGATTACCCATTGCAAAATACTATCTCATGTATTATTTAATTTAGCAACATTTATATAAGTTCTACTTGCTCATGGAATAATAATATTGGAATCCAATTTGTCGAGAAGCACCATAAATAATGCACTTTTGGCCCATTTTGTTGGTAAAAACAAATACTTTAAATATAAAGTCACTGTAAATAACTAATTGAGGTTACGTGTACTTGTCAAACGTATGTCGTCGGCACCATTTTGAATGAAGAGTGGGATATCACGAATAAAAAAAAATTCAATGAGTTTCAGAAAACTTCTTACTGGATCAGGCAAGGTGGTAGCATCAATTGACCTGCATGACCCCGATTTAACACCAAATTATTTATTTCTGTGGGATCACTTAACCCTTTCAGCCCTGGATTTCTAAATTTGAAAAAAATTTTTTTTGTTAATTATTATTGATGGGGAGCTTCTTAAGACCATAAATACCAAATTTGAACTGATTTGATTAATTAGTATAGGAATTAATTAGTGAGGCTTTGTTGAAGTGACATCTAGTCATAAACAGCAAAAATATGGATTGGCAATTGCCACCACCAAGGCCGAAAGGGTTAAGAAACCAAACAGTTCATAAATATGATAGAATATCTTCACACCAATCAGCAAATGTACGACAAGACATTTTCTTAGCTGTTTGAACATATGATCAAAGTTTATGGTTGTTTACTTGTAAAACGAATACTAATGTTTCAAAATAAGTATTTGTTTAAATTTACTTGTCATAGATAACTGTTAATAAATGTATCTATTACATTTTACAAGAAAATGGTTATATTTGATAAAACTTTCATACATTTACACGTTGGAAAATTTTTAACTTCATTTTTCCCAAATGTATAGTGGTTTTACGCCTGAAAAAAACAATAAACTAATATTTAAAACCTGTTTTTAAAATTACTTTTCAGTTCATTAACCCCTTAACGTGCACGCTCGAGTTAATTCGGGTGCCCTAAACGGTAACACTAAAAAAGCGTGCGTTAAGGGGTTAAATTTTTAGGTTAGAGCTAATTTATCAATTTCTATTAGTTTTTGAGTCGTATCTCAAATACAAATTGGCTAGGGAATTGTGCATACGCAGTTTTACAAACCGGCTTAATTTTTGGGAAACTTGGCTTAACCCGTAACTGGTATGGTGGGGTCAAGTTATTTGTTTTCTCATAGAAAGAAGACAAAATCATTCTAAAGATACTTTTAAATATAGTAATTCATAACATGTGTTTCTTTATAAATGAAAAACATAAATATTTTCCAGGCGATTTATTCAACAAAAAAATAAAATCTAAATCTATAAGGAACAAAGCAATAAAAATATTCAACTATTTAATTTGAATTTGAATTTAAAAATATTAGCATTTGTGTCATCTATTCCGACAAACGATTTCTCCGTTCCGTAATGAGTAAGCCTGCCTTTGAAAATAAACGTTCACATGGAACAGACGTCGCTAATGCGCATAGTTTTTCTTAAATTGGATATGCTTGTTTTGTATGACAATTTGGATTTGCACATTTTACACTGTGCAAGGTTTTTATCTATCACTTCAAGATATTCCCAAAGTACACTGGATTTTCTTCGTTTAGAATCAGACATTTTAAAAACAGATCGAATACAGTAATCAAAACACTGGCAACTATATAGAAAAACCTGTCACTGATTAACCTTCGATGAATATCGCACTGATTCAGATACTGAGTACAGCGCCGCATCGGATTTTAGAGAAATAATTAAATGACATGAGATGCAAACTTTTTAAGGGTTTGTTGCGTTAGCGGAGTGGTAAAGTCGGTGGATACAACCGTTCGATCACAGCGAGGCTGTTGTTCGATTCCGCGCCGGGGCAAAATTTTCTCTCTTTAAAATCCCAATTGATTAAGTAATAATCATTTATTAGTAGAGATAAGTTGTCGTAATTTATTTATTTTTATGTGCTATACTATGGTATTTTTATACTAAATATTTGTCATTTTTATTAAATAATTATTTGAAATTTAAATACAACACCCTGTATAAATGGGAGAATAAAGTAATGCATATAAAATCTCCTCATATTGTCTTCTTACAATTATGTTTTAAATAACAGTCACAGCTCAAGTAGCACATTGTGATTTTAAGGAACAGTCATTTTAAGTAGCAGTTACTTTAAGGAGCAGTGATTTTAAGTAGCAATGACTTTAAGAAGCAGTGATTTTAAGTAGCAGTGATTTTAAGGAGCAGCGATTTTAAGGAGCAGCGATTTTAAGTAGCAGTGATTTTAAGTAGCAGTGAAATTCGCCTATTAGTAACAGTAGCAACCTGTGATTTTTCAATACCAGTGAAAAATCACAGGTACGTGAAATAAGCGATACTTCAGCCATTGAGAATATTTTTTTATGGAATTTTGCCTGCATGTTCAGGTGCTCAAGAAATTAAAACAAAATTTTTCAAAAATTCATATCTCTTTTGAAAATTGTTGGGTTTTCAAAAGCCAAATTGATTTTGAATGAGAGATACAGGACGGCAAACGTAACTCGCCGTTGCGCAGTGGCAAAATTGTGGGCGGAACCTTCGAAGGGCGCTCTTGATAGATTTCGTGAAGAGTTCGCGCGCCTGGTACATTCATTTTCAAAAGTGACAGTGCATTAATCAGGAGAGCGCCCGATAGAGTTGTAAATGAATAGCGCAAGCGAAGAATATGTGCTTGCTTATTACAGAGACTGTACACGGCCAGCTGTAGAGAGAGAGCTTTCGCTCTGCGCATCTGGCCAACTTACATTCGCCGTCCTGTACTTCGGCCATTGAGGATGATTTTTTTATGGAATTTTGTTTGCGTGTTTTATATTTTCTTCTGCGATGATTCAAGTGTTAAAAAAATTATAACGAAACTCTTCAAAAATAAAAATCCACATCTCTATAGATAATTGTAATTAGTCAAAAACAAAATTTATTCTGAATAAGCGATTCGGCCATTGAGAATAATTTTTTATGTAATTTTTCCTGCACGTTTTATATTTTTTCTGCAATGTTTTTTTCTAGTGCTCAAAAAAATTAAAACGAAAATCTTCATAAATCTCTAACTGCATTAAAAATTGTTGAATTTACAAAAATCAAATTTCTTTTGAATAAGCAATACTTCTGCCATTGAGGATAATTTTTGATGGAATTCTGTCTGCACGTTTTAAATTTTTGTTCAAGTGTTCAAAAAATTAAAACAAAAATTGTTGTATTTTTAAAAACCCATTTTTTTAATAAGCAATACTTTCCTCATTGAAGATATATTTTTATGGAATTCTGTCTGCATGTTTTAAATTTTTTTCTGCACGTTTTATACGTCAGAAGGTGATATGACATGTACTAACCGTGATCACAGTCACAGTTTAAAATCACTGATATTAGAAAGTACCAACGTGATTCAAAAGTAGCAAATTTGCCCATCACTATATAAAAGTGCTGGCGATTTTCCAAAAAAATTGCAAGAAATTATTTTTTTCTTATTATATATTTTATTACATATCTTTACTTACGATTAAAATGACTTTTCTTTTCAAAACTCAAATAACTTTTGATTTTTTTGATTAAACGTGTGTTACATTTATTTAGGTATATAAAATTACAGTTTTGTATAACTTTCATTGTATATAAATACAGGACGGCAAATGTAACTTGCCATTGCACAGTGGCAAAATTGTGGGCGGAACCTTCGAAGGGCGCTCTCGATAGATTTCGTGAAGAGTTCGCGCGCCTTGTACATTCATTTTCAAAAGTGACAGTGCATTAATTATTTGAAGGAGAGCGCCCGATAAAGTTGTAAATGAATAGCGCACGCGAAAAATATGTGCTTGCTTATTACAGAGACTGTACTCGGCCGGCTGTACAGAGAGAGAGAGAGCTTTCGCTTGCTCTCTGCGCATCTGGCCAACTTACATTTGCCGTCCTGTACTTCAGCCATTGAGGATGATTTTTTTATGGAATTTTGTCTGCGTGTTTTATATTTTTTTCTGCGATGATTCAAGTATTCAAAAAATTATAACGAAACTCTTCAAAAATAAAAATCCACATCTCTATTGATAATTGTAATTTAGTCAAAAACCAAATTTATTTTGAATAAGCGATACTTCGGCCATTGAGAATAATTTTTAATGTAATTTTTCCTGCACGTTTTATATTTTTTCTGCAATGTTTTTTTCTAGTGCTCAAAAAAATTAAAACGAAAATCTTCATAAATCCCTAACTGCATTAAAAATTGTTGAATTTACAAAAACCAAATTTCTTTTGAATAAGCAATACTTCTGGCATTGAGGATAATTTTTGATGGAATTTTCCTGCACGTTTTATATTTTTTTCTGCCTTGTTTTTGTTCAAGTGCTCAAAAAAATTTTAAAAACCCATTTTTTTTTAAATAAGCAATACTTTCCCCATTGAGGATATAATTTTATGGAATTTTGATGTTTTTGATTAAACGCAAGTGTTACATTTATTTAGGTATATAAAATTACAGTTTTGTGTAACTTTAATTGTTTATAAATAAATAAGATGTGAAAATTTGGTTGTTTATAGTTCCACTTGTATGTTATTAACCCGTTTTTGCCCAACGATATTTTTTCTTCAAATTTTTATATTTTTCTGTGTAGTTTCTTATCACAGAAGATTGAAACTACAAATGTGCGTCATTCTTTAGTGCACAGTGATCTTAATGATCACAAATTCTGGGAAAACAAGCGACAGGGAAGGCTGGCGCACGTGAAAGTCTTCGAAAATAGATGTTCCACTGATGGAACAGTGGGCACGAATGGGTAAATAAATATTACTAAAATTATGCATTTTGTTATATTCTGTGATCAATCAAAAATGGGTCTGATTGACCCCACCATACCAGGAAAGTAACAAAAATTGCACCATACCCGTTACGGGTTAATGAAAACTAGGCAATTTCAATTGCATAAGCTCAATAAACTACGCGATGTAAAGCATGCTTTAGTTAAAGCAGGGAAATTCACAGAATTTAATTTTTGAGGTTACAACGTCAATTAATCAATTCGGTTTCAGATAGTAGCTGTAACACTAACTCGTTCTCGATAATAATATGCGTTACTTCAGAAGACCACTCCCGTCACTTAATTTCAGACATACATTTGTTTAGCGTTGAATAAAGCTTTAAAGTTCAACAATTTAATTTAACACAGGAACAGAAAAAGTATCCTCTTTAATTATTACATTACTTGATAATCACGGACCCCACATTGCAGTGTTGTACACTAGTTAAGCCGTTGCACTTCCCACAAGCAACCTCAATTATACACACACTTCACACAACTAGCAAGCTCAATTATACGCACACACATTTCACACGAACAACAAACACATTTCAAAAAAGTCAAGATGCTTAGACTAAGCCCAACAAATACAGCCACTGTTACAATTCAACAGAGGCAGCCATATTGGATTATGCAGGTTCATTAGTGGTAGGGATTATCACCTTATCACAAGGCATTTATAATTCTATGGTACTGAAAGGGCAAAGATAATATAGTACTGTATATTTTCTATTGCAATTTCAGGAATTTATTAATTATAACCTTAAATATTAAATAATTTGAGGAACATATTTAGAATTCAATACGAGCCTTGTTTATAATGAAACAAGCAAGTCACGGCCGGGTTCAGAATTTGGGGCGGGCATAGTGTGACACGGTGCACCTCCGGCCGACCCAAAATGACTGAAGCCATGCGCAAGTGTCACGTCTTTGTTTCATTGCAAAAAATTCGTTATATGCAACACCGCATATACCTAGTTGCGTATAAAAGTGGATTGGCAACACTGGAATAGATGCTCGAGACTGGTGCGTTGCCCGGGAAACGCGCCGCCATGCGTCACTCTTGACAAAACAAATGCTGGCGTACAGAATTACTCACCTCGGCCGGAGGAGTGGTGCCGCGGAACGGCGTTCCAGACCAAACTTTTGGGCTTGACCCTCAGATCGCGAAAGGAGGCCCTCTCGAAGTGGCGCTCGCACACCCTCCAGTTCTGGAGCCGGTAGTCGACGTCGACAAGCTCCTCGTTGCCGCAGTGCTCAATCCACAGCAGGGAACGGCCCTTGTCCTTTGGGAACTTGTAAAAATCAACCTTGCTTTGGCCTCTCCTATTGGAACAGTCCTTGTAGACGCAAACAGCTCTCGGCATAGTCCACTTGGTTCTCCGGTTTGACAGCTGACGTAAATAACCTAACCGTGACCGACGCGAATGACAGTTCCCGACATCAGAGGCGCTCGTGTCGCAACATTATAATTCCACAACAAAGCCAAGAATTAATATGTGCTGCGGTGGCAAGGAATTTAATTCATCGCCGCTTTCGCTCATTGGTGGAGCAATTGAGAAATCGCGCCCTCTGGATAACTTTAAAATGTCATGTCAAATTTGAGCAATTTCTCATTTTATTCATAATTGAATGATAATTTAACGTCGCAATCAATGCACAATGCAGTTGGTAATGTATTTCAACTTTCTCTCGTTTATTTATTATTAATTGAATCACACTGTATTTTATATTTATTATTTATAACACTGTAACAGCTAGGTAGAGGTGAGTAATGAGATGAAATGCGGGCGGGAAATAGCAACCAGTAATGTGACACTTCCCAACTTTTGAAATGTCAGTAATGTCATCTTTACATATAGGATGTTAAAAATTCGATGCATTAGCTATCTCTGTAATTATAAGAGAAATATAACGCTATTTTAATGCAGAATAATTTGTTTAAAATACATTTTAAATATTCCGACTATTTCCGGAGGTATTCCATAAAAACCGAAGAACTCAATTTTGGTTTTTATTTTTGTACAACTTTATTAATGGTCATTTTGAAAAACCAAGAGCACTTTCTGAAGACACTTTTGTAAGTTCTTCCAGAAAATAATTTTATTCTTCAAATTGTATTTCCGGAGATATTCGATAAAAATCGAAAAAGTCAATTTTTGATTTTATGTTTTTACGATTTTATTACTGGTTATATTGAAAAATCAAGAGCACTTTTCTAAGCTTTTCCAGAAAATAATTTTATTTTGCATATACATATTTAGGGAGATATTTAATAAAAAAAGTCAAAATTTTGGTTTTTATTTTTTTACGGCTTTATTACTGTTTATTTTGTAAAACCAAGAGCACTTTCTTAAGACAGTTTTGTAAGCTCTTCCAGAAAATAGTTTAATTTTTCAAACACGACGTTTCGTTATTTAGATACCCACATCAATTTTATTTGTTTAAACACGGACCTGGATTTTGTATTTAATTTTTGAGTAGCTTTTCACCTCCCAAATTCAACGATGTGTTACACTTGTCACAAAATTGTTATTTGAAGTTTTTGAAGTTTTAACTTGCCTGTTGAAAATAAAATTTCACCACAATATGTAACGCATAATAAGAAATTCATGTTGGCCTGATGACGGGCAAGCCATGTAAAATTAAGCGAGGCATGCAACGTGTTAAAAGTTTTCGCAATATAAACAAACACCCTGTATATTATGATGTGACCCTTTTTTTATCTAGTGTCGGCATGGTTCACTGATTTTTTTTTACAAATAACCTAACTGTAGTTGTTCTACGTTTTCCAACGTCAGAGGCATATTAATTTAAGCAATATACAGGGTGTTATACTTTGATCAATGGTTCTTTGCGTGCACGTCATAGCTAGCCGAACCTAGTTCCGACAACATTTTCATGGGTTTACTCTCTCTACGATAAGTTAAATTAGACGCAATCATGTGTGTACGCGAGAAAACTCAGTCTTCGGTAATGGCGCACACGCAAAGATCCATTGATCAAACTATGAACATTAAAAATTGTTTCCCACAGAACACCTACAGACCGGTTTCGACTGTTCAGGTCTCATCAGTGTAATTAGTTGCTGATGGGTTAGTTGCCGCTGGCAATGTCCATATCTTGTCGATGTTAAAGCCACCCGGATTTGGTTCAGTACAGCATTCAGGCAATAGATTCCGCCACTTTGGCGTTTCTACCTTTGATCAAACTATATAAAATTAGTATTTCTTTGACATCAGTATACTTTCTAGAAGTAGAATCCCGCCAAGAAAGATATTATTGTTATTAATAATTTAAAAGTAGTTGCAGTGGGTTATTCGTTAGCTTATATGAAAATATCAAGCAATAATAAATATTCAGAGTTTTTACTTTTCATTTTAATCGATTGTATTTGTTCCAACCATCTGCTAAAAAATAATTCCGCCTGACTGTTATGCAACAATATACACGCAAATTTCAGCAGAGAGTTCTGAAAAGAACAACAACCGTTATTTACATCATTTCGCAACCGCGCTAAAGTGGTTGTATCCGATACTAACAGAATAGAGAGTACATGTTGAGATGAAAAACTGTTGTTGATGTACTTCATGTATAGAGTAAAGTTCAAGAGAAACAACCGATTGAATGTTAATTGCAAACGAGCTCCGCGGTGTTTGTTCCGCGAACTAATATCAACGAGTGTGTGTTAAGAGAAGCAACTAATTGAGTGGTGATTGCAAGCGCGCTCCGCAGTTTTTGCTTAGCAAAGAGCACTTTCTTGGAACAGTTTTGTAAGCTCTTCCAGAAAATAATTTTATTTTTCATATATTTTCGGAGATATCGATAAAAATTGAAAAAGTCAATTTTGGTTATTTTTTTACGACGTTATTACTGCTTATTTTGAAAAACCAAGAGCACTTTCTTAATACACTTTTGTAAACTCTTCCAGAAAATAATTTTATTTTGCATATATTTTCGGAGATATTCGATACAAACCAAAAGTCAAAATTTTGGTTTTCATTTTCTTACGACTTGATTATTGCTTATTTTGACAAACCAAGAACACTTTCTGGAGACAATTTGGTAAGTTCTTCCAGAAAATAATTTAATTTTTTATTTATTTCCGTAGATATTCGATAAAAACCGAAAGTCAAAATTTTATTTTTTATTTTTTTACGACTTTATTACTGGTTATTTTGAAAACCGAAGAGCCCTCTCTAAAGATACTTTTGTAAGCTCTTCCAGAAGATAATTTAATTTTTTTATATATTTCCGCAGATATTCGATAAAAACCAAAAAAGTAAATTTTGGTTATTATTTTACGACTTTATTTATTATATTTTGAAAAACCGAGAGCACTTTCTTGGAACAGTTTTGTAAGCTCTTCCAGAAAATAATGTTAGTTTTCATATATTCTGGACATATTTGGTAAAAACTGAAAAAGTAAAAAGTTTGGTTTTTATTTTTTACGGCTTTATTAATGGTTGTTTTGAAAAACCAAGAGCACTTTCTGAAGACACATTTGTAAGCTCTTCCAGAAAATAATTTTATTTTTTATATATTTCCGGAGATATTCGACAAAAACCGATAAAGTAAAAATTTTGGTTCTTATTTTTTTACGACTTGATTATTGCTTATTTTGACAAACCAAGAACACTTTCTGGAGACAGTTTTGTAAGCTCTTCCAGAAAATAATTTTATTTTTCATATATTTCTGTAGATATTCGATAAAAATCGAAAATCAAAATTTTAGTCTTTTTTTTACGACTTTATTACTGGTTATTTTGAAAACGCAAGAGCACTCTCTAAAGACACTTTTGTAAGCTCTTCCAGAAGATAATTTAATTTTTTTATATATTTACGCAGATATTCGATAAAACCCGAAAAAGTAAATTTTGGTTATTATTTTTTTACGACTTTATTACTGTTTATTTTGAAAAACCGAGAGCACTTTCTTGAAACAGTTATGTAAGCTCTTCTGGAAAATAATGTTAGTTTTCATATATTTTTGGACATATTTGGTAAAAACCGAAAAAGTCAAAATTTTGGTTTTTATTTTTTACAACTTTATTACTGGTTGTTTTGAAAAACCAAGAGCACTTTCTGAAGACACATTTGTAAGCTCTTCCAGAAAATAATTTTATTTTTTATATATTTTCGGAGATATTCGATAAAAACAGAAAAAGTCAATTTTGGTTTTTATTTTTTTACGACTTTTATTACTGTATATTAAAAAAAAACAAGAGCAGTTTCTTGGAACAGTTTTGTAAGCTCTTCCAGGAAATAATGTTAGTTTTCAGATATTTTTGAACATATTTGGTGAAAACAGAAAAGGTCAAAATTTTGGTTTTTATTTTTTACGACTTTATTACTGTTTATTTTGAAAAACCGAGAGCACTTTCTTGAAACAGTTTTGTAAGCTCTTTCAGAAAATAATTTTATTTTTCATTTATTTCCGTAGATATTCGAAAAAAACCGAAAGTCAAAATTTTGGTTTTTATTTTTTTACGAATTTATTACTGGTTATTTTGAAAACCCAAGAGCACTCTCTAAAGACACTTTTGTAAGCTCTTCCAGAAGATAATTTAATTTTTTTATATATTTCCGCAGATATTTGATAAAAACCGAAAAAGTTAATTTTGGTTATGGTTTTTTTTTACGACTTTACTACTACTCATTTTGAAAAACCACGAGCACTTTCTTAATACACTTTTGTAAACTCTTCCAGAAAATAATTTTATTTTGCGTATATTTTCGGAGATATTCGTACAAACCAAAAGTCAAAATTTGGGTTTTTATTTTTTTACGACTTTATTACTGGTTATTTTGAAAACTCAAGAGCACTTCCTGAAGACAGTTTTGCAAGCTCTTCCAAGAAATAAAAAATAAAAAAAACGGAAAGTAAAAATTTTGGTTTTTATTTTTTTACTTTATTACTGGTTATTTTGAAAAAAAAACAAGAGCACTTTTTAAGGCACTTTTGTAAACTCTTCCAGAAAATAATTTTATTTTTCATATATTTTCGGAGATAATCGATAAAAATTGAAAAAGTCAATTTTGGTTGTTATTTTTTCACGAATTTATTACCGTTTATTTTGAAAAACCGAGAGCACTTTCTTGGAACAGTTTTGTAAGCTCTTTCAAAAAATAATTTGATTTTTCATTTATTCCCGTAGATATTCGAAAAAAACCGAAAGTCAAAATTTTGTTGAATGATTTTTTTTACAAATAACCAAACAGTGGTTGTTTTACGTAATTTTCAACATCAGATGCATGTTCATTTTAGCAATATTCAGGGCGCGTTATAAAATTACAAAATCTGCATGTATATTTTGGTATTATAATCCCGTCAATAAAAATATAATTATTGTTATTAATACGACTGATTTAAGAGCTAATGTGAAAATAACATGCAATTTTACTTATAATATAATAATTGTACTTGTTGCAACCACTTGTATTGAAATTCCTCATTTGCTAAAAAATAATTTCGCCTGATTGTTATGCAACACAATACACGCAAATTTCAGTAGAGTTCCCCAAAGAACAACAACCTTTATATACGTAATTTCGCAACCCCGTCGTGGTTGTTTCCGGTACAAACGGAATAGAAAGTAGATGTTGGGATGAAAAACTGTTGTTGATGTATTTCATGCATAATGAAACAGTTCAAGAGAAACAACAGATAATTGCAAGCGCGCTCAACGAGAGAAGGTTCGAGAGAAACAACTAATTGCAAGCCCGCTCTGCGGTGTTTGTTCCGCGAATTAATGTCAACGAGAGAAGGTTCAAGAGAAACAACTAATTGAATGGTAACTGCAAGCCCGCTCTGCGGTGTTTGTTCCGCGAATTAACGTCAATGAGCGAAGGTTCAAGAGAAACAACTAATTGAATGGTAGCTGCAAGCCCGCTCTGCGGTGTCTATTCCGCGAACTAATGTCAACGAGAGAAGGTTCAAGAGAAACAACTAATTGAATGGCTGCACGGTGCGGCGTTTGCTCCGCGAACTAATGCCGACGAGAGTATGCACGTTCAAGAGAGACAACTAATCGAATGGTGATTTCGGGAGCGCTCCACGGGTTTACTGTGCGAAATATCAATCAGCAAGTGTGCGGATCAAGAGAAACAACGAATTGAATGGTAATTGCGAGCGCGTCCCACAGTTTTTGCATCGCAAAGTAATGTCAACGAGTATACGTTATTAGAGAAATAACTGTAATAATGCTACAGTGCCTGGTTAATTAAATATAGTAATTTTAAAGTGTAGGCAACATCCAGCACTAAGGCGTTTTCAAGTGGAGTTTCAACAAGCAAGCAAAATGTTAACACCTACAATTTCAGAATAATTAATTATTGTTTATCTATGTTCCGACGAAACTAATGGACCTTGTGACATATGTGCAGTTAGTGTGTGATAAACAGCAACGATTCACTATTTAGGGTCGGATTTAAGACGGGTGATACTTTTTTGAGGCCCTTTTTGGAGTAAAGCATAATTTAATGTTATTCGAATTTGTAAGGCCATAGAAATAGCTCAAACTTTCTTTAAACAGCTTCGATTGCTTTAAAACGAATTGCATAATTTTATTAAGAGTGCGGACTAGAAGAAAAACATATATTTTCCATCAAATTTTACACCCAATAGCACGGAAAGTGGAATGTTTAGTTTGCTAATGTTAGGCAACCGTATATACTCACATAATCATTTTCGACTTTTTAACAACTATACAATTTTTAACATCGATATGTATTTAAAATATCAGAAAAATCGATTACATTTTTTTTGCAGTGTGACCTGAACCAAATTTCCAGCACTGCAAATTTGTACAGTAACCATCGATTTTATCAGAGTACAGATTAAACGAAAAGGGATTCGTTTCAAGTCCTCGCCACCGGAGGGCGTGCCTCCCATCATTAAAGTGTCACGAATTATTATGCTCTATATGCGGGAGCATATTGTTTACCAAAAATGCATAAACTCACCTTCAGAATGGTGCCGAGGGATAGCGTTCCAGTTTAACGATTTCACCTCGACTCGAGGATCGCGAAAATATTTGGGGTCGAAGTGGTCCTGGCACACCACCTTGTTTTTCAGAAGGGCCTTGCTAATTGCAAAGAGCGACTCGTTGCCACAGTTCTCCATCCATAGCTTGCGCCGTTCCTCGTTGGTGGGGAACTTGTAGAAAGAATGCTTTTCCCCCGTGCGCTTTTTCTGGGTACAGTCCTTATAGACACAAAAGTTGGACCATGTTTTGTACGGGTTCAACATAGTTCACTAGACGGGTCTAACCTAACAATACGCACGCAAATGACATTTTAACATTGCCTTAAAATAATTACTACAAAATTATTATTTACATTGAAAAATCAATGCTGTGATGATAATGAATTTAATTTATCGTAAAATAGTACACGTTCGTCATCCCCGCGTACCCCTAGTAACAAATAGGAAGTATGACAGTGGCGCCATCTATCAATCGGATGGCATTATAATGACTAAATTTATTATTATTATTGTAATTTCGGTCCTTGACATAATAATTTGAATTGTTTTATTAATTATTTAACCATTATCGCACTTAAATGAACTTGCCCATCGATATGTTGAAAATAACACAGATGCCTTACTAAGCGGGCGAAAAGCGTAGTAGCGCCATCTCTTGAACGGATGTCTAACTAACATTTCAGCGCTCCCTTCCTTAATAATAATTAAATTCGATTTACCTTGCGCCCGTATCCTGACCTACCTATACGACTTGTCTTTGAATTAATGTAAAAAAAAACGGGAAAATCAACTTTTTTTAATAATCATGCCTAATGTACCGGGTGGCCCAAATTCGATGTTTTTATAGACTATCTCAGTAACCTTAAGAGTTAATTAATTTTTAGCAAAAAAACACTATTAATAACGACAGTTAGAATACATTTTTTTTTAAATTAACAAAAAATTACTCGACCCATTAAATTTAATTTATAAACAAATTAATTTAAACTAAAAAATAATATTAATCGGCCTGAGAAATTACAATAAAGTTCAATCAAAATTTATTTCTAACAAAAAATAATATACCGTGTGGCGCAAATTCGAGAAAAAAATCTGATTTACACCTCTATTTCTGAAATAATAACTTTGGCATCAACAGGTCATGGCCTACTTGATTAGTTTACAATCAAAATCAAAATTTTAGTTATCACACAAAGTTTCATTTTTTTTAAGGAACACCCTGTATATTTGTACGCCATTAAATATCATTTTAAATCAGCTTTACATTGATATAATATGATTGATAAAAATTAATGTAAATTAACAAGAAAAACCGATTGTATTAGAAATTTTTTGCCGAAATAAAAAAATAAGCACGCCACTGAATTCTGCGAATAAGACCACACAAAAAAACGATTTAATTGTTTTTCTGTGTTTCTTACAGTTACTGAGAAAAATACGTGTTTTAAAACAGCAAAAAATTGAATAACACCTAATATATCCCAAACCGATCAAGTTAGTCATGATCTGTTAATGCCATTCTTATTATTTCAGAAAAATAGGTCATATCGTGTTGATCAGATTTTTTTTAACTCTTAAGGTTACCGAGATAGCTTATAGAAACATCGAATTTGGGCCACCCGGTATATTAGGCATGATTATTAAATAAGTTGATTTTCACGATTTTTACATAATTTAAAGACCAGTCGTATAGGTAGGTCAGGATAAGGGCGCAAGGTAAATCGAATTTAATTATTATTGAGGAAGGGAGCGCTGAAATGTTAGTTAGACATCCGTTCAAGAGATGGCGCTACTACGCTTTTCGCCCGCCAAGTAAGGAATCTGTCTTATTTTTAACATATCGATGGGCAAGTTTATTCAAGTGCGGTAATGGTTAAATAATTAATAACAAATAATTCAAATTATTTGTCTATCAGAATGTCAAGGACTGAAATTACAATAATAATAATAAATGTAATCATTATAATGCCATCCGATTGGTAGATGGCGCCACTGTCACTCGTTTACAACGGCTGATGCGTGCCGTCCGTCCGATGCCGACAAGTGTGCGCGTAGCACATTCAACACAAGTTTAATAAGTGGAAGCACTTTTCAATAACCTACATTAATTAACCGCCAGCAATTAATGAAGGACACAAAGGCCGGCCGATTATAAAATCGAAACCCCCCAGAACTTGACCCCATTAACACTGTTTAAAGTTTCACCCTGTGTACACACCGCTTACGAGGTCAGAATTAACGACACCGCTAACCATTACCCTTACAACAATTACACCTCAGTCTGCAAGAAACCGCCCGTGGTCGAAAATGTACGCGAACGCAAATTTCGGAAGAGGCTTCGGCGAACAGGTTCACAACAACAAACAGAAGAAAGGGGTGTTTCTGGAAGGCGCAAATTTCTACCCGCCGCCCCCGATCACCAAGGTGGCGCCCGCATCAACCAAGTTACCACCGCACGCGATCAGGGCTTTCCAAAACAACGATTGTTTGGTTTACGAGGTCCTGAAGCCGATGTTCACGCTTTTAAGGGTGCTGGGCATCTTCCCGGTCGGTTTGGTCTCGAAGGGAATCTTCAACGTGATGCCCGCCCTCATAATTTATTCGGTGGTGGTGCTCTTGATCGCCTTGGCCTACATAGGCTACATAAAATGGGACGATGTTGAGATTGTTAAATCGGCTGAGGGGAGGTTTGAAGAAGCGGTCATCGGTTACTTGTTCACGGTCTATTTGATACCGATCATCATGATTCCTATATCCTGGTTCGAGTGTAGAAGATTGGCGAAGGTTTTTTCTGACTGGGTGGTTTTCGAGAAGATCTACCAAAGGGTCGAGCAGAGAAGGTTGCCGATCTTCTTGGGGAATAAACCTTTGTTGATCACGCTGGCTTTGCCACTGCTGTCGTGTGGGTCCATGGTTATCACTCACGTGACGATGGTGTATTTTAGGTTTGTTCAGGTGAGTGATTGTGGGAAGTGCTGAATTAAGGTATACCAATACACCTCGGAGGTTAACCGATGCGCCGACGGATTTTCTTTTTTCTGGATTCGCCTTCAAAGCCATCTGACACGACATTGTGGGAAAAATTTAATTTATCATTTTTACTCTCCTTACTCTTGGGAGTTTCAGATGACCTTCAGGACCTTAGGCAGACTTTAAATTACCCCCCCCCCCTTCACTTTGTGATCGCTATTTGAAAAATTTTGTTTTTAGATTATTCCCTACTGCTACGTTAATACTATTCCTTATGTTGTTGGAGGATTTTGGTATTTACATTGTGATGTTATCGGGAAGGTCGCTACCGTCGTGGCTGGAGATTTTCAACAAGCTTTGAAGCACATCGGTAAGATAATATTCGGACGACACTAAAGCGAAATTTTTGGGCGGAGTAATTTTCGAACTTGTGGTGTCATTGTGTGTATAACATTTTGATATTGTTACGTTGTCATGTTGTCACGATTGTAACGTAACGTAACGTAACGTAACGTAACATAACGTAACGTAACGTAACGTAACGTAATGTAACGTAACATAACGTAACGTAACGTACCGTAACGTAACGTAACGTAACATAACGTAACGTAAAGTAACGTAACGTAACGTAACGAAACATAACGTAAGGTAACGTTAACACAAAAATTCAAATTGCCTTTCAATTAAATCCACAAGACGGCGAATGATCAAAGCTGTCAAAACGCCCTATAAATCCCTCTCTTTGCAAATGTAACAATTTCCATTATACTTTATCATTTAGGTCCATCTTCACGTGTCGCAGAATTTCGCGCCTTATGGATGTTGTTAGCAAAGATTACACGAGACGTGGGATTGGGATCTTGTTACGTATTGACATTCCTCTGCCTCTACCTTTTCCTCATCGTCACGCTGACGATTTACGGATTGCTCTCCACTCTACAAGAAGGCTTCAGCATCAAAGATATTGGCCTCACGATCACCGCCTTCACCTCGATCGCATTACTGTACTACATCTCCGACGAGGCTCATTACGCCTCGAACTGTGTAAGTGAAAGCTTCCGCAATCTTAAAAATTCTGGAGGTGAGCTGCTGCGAGAGAGAGACAAAACGTGTTTCCATGGCACTCAGAGTTTTGCCGCGTCTCTATGACAACTGCTCATGCTGCGCTAGTTACTCTCTCTCTTCTAGAGAAAGAAGTATTGAAAGTTGATTTTGCGCGTCTCTATGACAACCGCTCATGCTTCACTGCTTACTCTTCCAGAGCGAAACAAATTTTGAAACGCTGTTTTGGAGCTCATGTCGTGCTACTTACTCTTCCAGAGGAAAAAATTACTGAAACGCTGTTTTTTCTCGCAACCTCACCTCCGAACTTTCACGAGGCGCACACAAAAACGAAGATGAAACTAATGTTGTACTTTCCACAGGTGAGAGTCTACTTCCAAAAAAAACTTTTACTAGTCGAGTTATCTTGGATGAATGATGATGCACAACAAGAAGTAAGTTTACGTTTAGTTTTAAATTATATTTTTTCCAAGTCACTAAAATTATTAGATTTTTTGAAAATTTCACGCTCTGTTCTCATTAAATTATTCCAAAATCTAGGGATGAAGTGTCAGAAATTTTGACAGGAACGTAATTTGGCAGTCATTGCAAGCAAATTTGAGAAGTTTCAAGTCGATGGCAATTGTTTTTATATTTTTTCCAAGTCGCCAAAATTGTTACATTTTTTCCAAACTTCACGCTCTGTTCTCATTAAATTATTCCAAAATTTAGGAATGAAGTGTTAATAATTTTGACAGAAACGTAATTTGGCAGTCATTGTAAGCAAATTTGAGAAGTTTCAAGTCCATGGCAATTGTTTTTATATTTTTTCCAAGTCGCCAAAATTGTTACATTTTTTCAACAATTCACGCTCTGTTCTCATTAAATTATTCCAAAATTTAGGGATGAAGTGTCAATAATTTTGACAGGAACGTAACTTGGCAGTAATTGTAAGCAAATTTGATAAGTTTCAAGACGATGGCAATTGTTTTCATATTTTTTCCAAGTCGCCAAAATTTTTACATTTTTTTCAAAACTTCACGCGCTGTTCTCTTTAAATTATTCCAAAATTTAGGGATGAAGTGTCAATAATTTTGACAGAAACGTAATTTGGCAGGCATTGTAAGCAAATTTGGGAAGTTTCAAGTCGATGGCAATTGTTTTTATATTTTGTCCAAGTCGCCAAAATTGTTACATTTTTTTCAAAACTTCCTGCTCTTTTCTCATTAAATTATTCCAAAATTTAGGGATGAAGTGTTGATAATTTTGACAGGAACGTAATTTGGCAGTCATTGTAAGCACATATGAGAAGTTTCAAATCGATGGCAATTGTTTTCATATTTTTTCCAAGTCGCCAAAATTGTTACATTTTTTTCAAAACTTCACGCTCTGTTCTCATTAAATTATTCCAAAATTTAGGGATGAAGTGTCAATAATTTTGACAGGAACGTAATTTGGCAGTCATTGTAAGCAAATTTGAGAAGTTTCAAGTCGATGGGAATTGTTTTTATATTTTTTCCAAGTCGCCAAAATTGTTACACTTTTTTCAACAATTCACGCTCTGTTCTCATTAAATTATTACAAAATTTAGGAATGAAGTGTCAATAATTTTGATAGGAACGTAATTTGGCAGTCATTGTTAGCAAATTTGAGAAGTTTCAAGTCGATGGCAGTTGTTTTTATATTTTTTCCAAGTCGCCAAAATTGTTACATTTTTTTCAAAACTTCACGCTCTGTTCTCATTAAATTATTCCAAAATTTAGGGATGAAGTGTCAATAATTTTGACAGGAACGTAATTTAGCAGTCATTGTAAGCAAATTTGAAAAGTTTCAAGTCGATGGGAATTGTTTTTATATTTTTTCCAAGTCGCCAAAATTGTTACATTTTTTTCAACAATTCACGCTCTGTTCTCATTAAATTATTACAAAATTTAGGGATGAAGTGTCAATAATTTTGACAGGAACGTAATTTGGCAGTCATTGTAAGCAAATTTGAGAAGTTTCAAGTCGATGGGAATTGTTTTTATATTTTTTCCAAGTCGCCAAAATTGTTACACTTTTTTCAACAATTCACGCTCTGTTCTCATTAAATTATTACAAAATTTAGGAATGAAGTGTCAATAATTTTGATAGGAACGTAATTTGGCAGTCATTGTTAGCAAATTTGAGAAGTTTCAAGTCGATGGCAGTTGTTTTTATATTTTTTCCAAGTCGCCAAAATTGTTACATTTTTTTCAAAACTTCACGCTCTGTTCTCATTAAATTATTCCAAAATTTAGGGATGAAGTGTCAATAATTTTGACAGGAACGTAATTTAGCAGTCATTGTAAGCAAATTTGAAAAGTTTCAAGTCGATGGGAATTGTTTTTATATTTTTTCCAAGTCGCCAAAATTGTTACATTTTTTTCAACAATTCACGCTCTGTTCTCATTAAATTATTACAAAATTTAGGGATGAAGTGTCAATAATTTTGACAGGAACGTAATTTGGCAGTCATTGTAAGCAAATTTGAGAAGTTTCAAGTCGATGGGAATTGTTTTTATATTTTTTCCAAGTCGCCAAAATTGTTACATTTTTTCAACAATTCACGCTCTGTTCTCATTAAATTATTACAAAATTTAGGGATGAAGTGTCAATAATTTTGACAGGAGCGTAATTTGGCAATCACCATAAGCATTTTTGAGAAGTTTCAAGTCGATGGGAATTGTTTTTATATTTTTTCCAAGTCGCCAAAATTGTTATATTTTTTCAACAATTCACGCTCTGTTCTTAATAAATTATTCCAAAATTTAGGGATGAAGTGTCGATAATTTTGATAGTAACGTAATTTGGCAGTCATTGTTAGCAAATTTGAGAAGTTTCAAGTCGATGGCAGTTGTTTTTATATTTTTTCCAAGTCGCCAAAATTGTTACATTTTTTCAACAATTCACGCTCTGTTCTCATTAAATTATTACAAAATTTAGGGATGAAGTGTCAATAATTTTGACAGCAACGTAATTTGGCAGTCATTGTAAGCAAATTTGAGAAGTTTCAAGTCGATGGCAGTTGTTTTTATATTTTTTCCAAATCGCCAAAATTGTTACATTTTTTTCAAAACTTCACGCTCTGTTCTCATTAAATTATTCCAAAATTTAGGGATGAAGTGTCAATAATTTTGACAGGAGCGTAATTTGGCAATCACCATAAGCAAATTTGAGAAGTTTCAAGTCGATGGGAATTGTTTTTATATTTTTTCCAAGTCGCCAAAATTGTTACATTTTTTCAACAATTCACGCTCTGTTCTTAATAAATTATTCCAAAATTTAGGGATGAAGTGTCGATAATTTTGATAGGAACGTAATTTGGCAGTCATTGTTAGCAAATTTGAGAAGTTTCAAGTCGATGGCAGTTGTTTTTATATTTTTTCCAAATCGCCAAAATTGTTACATTTTTTTCAAAACTTCACGCTCTGTTCTCATTAAATTATTCCAAAATTTAGGGATGAAGTGTCAATAATTTTGACAGGAGCGTAATTTGGCAATCACCATAAGCAAATTTGAGAAGTTTCAAGTCGATGGGAATTGTTTTTATATTTTTTCCAAGTCGCCAAAATTGTTACATTTTTTCAACAATTCACGCTCTGTTCTTAATAAATTATTCCAAAATTTAGGGATGAAGTGTCGATAATTTTGATAGGAACGTAATTTGGCAGTCATTGTTAGCAAATTTGAGAAGTTTCAAGTCGATGGCAGTTGTTTTTATATTTTTTCCAAATCGCCAAAATTGTTACATTTTTTTCAAAACTTCACGCTCTGTTCTCATTAAATTATTCCAAAATTTAGGGATGAAGTGTCAATAATTTTGACAGGAGCGTAATTTGGCAATCACCATAAGCAAATTTGAGAAGTTTCAAGTCGATGGGAATTGTTTTTATATTTTTTCCAAGTCGCCAAAATTGTTACATTTTTTCAACAATTCACGCTCTGTTCTTAATAAATTATTCCAAAATTTAGGGATGAAGTGTCGATAATTTTGATAGGAACATAATTTGGCAGTCATTGTTAGCAAATTTGAGAAGTTTCAAGTCGATGGCAGTTGTTTTTATATTTTTTCCAAGTCGCCAAAATTGTTACATTTTTTTCAAAACTTCACGCTCTGTTCTCATTAAATTATTCCAAAATTTAGGGATGAAGTGTCAATAATTTTGACAGCAACGTAATTTGGCAGTCATTGTAAGCAAATTTGAAAAGTTTCAAGTCGATGGGAATTGTTTTTATATTTTTTCCAAGTCGCCAAAATTGTTACATTTTTTTCAACAATTCACGCTCTGTTCTCATTAAATTATTACAAAATTTAGGGATGAAGTGTCGATAATTTTGATAGGAACGTAATTTGGCAGTCATTGTTAGCAAATTTGAGAAGTTTCAAGTCGATGGCAGTTGTTTTTATATTTTTTCCAAGTCGCCAAAATTGTTACATTTTTTTCAAAACTTCACGCTCTGTTCTCATTAAATTATTCCAAAATTTAGGGATGAAGTGTCAATAATTTTGACAGGAACGTAATTTGGCAGTCATTGTAAGCAAATTTGAGAAGTTTCAAGTCGATGGGAATTGTTTTTATATTTTTTCCAAGTCGCCAAAATTGTTACATTTTTTTCAGCAATTCACGCTCTGTTCTCATTAAATTATTACAAAATTTAGGGATGAAGTGTCAATAATTTTGACAGGAACGTAATTTGGCAGTCATTGTAAGCAAATTTGAGAAGTTTCAAGTCGATGGCAGTTGTTTTTATATTTTTTCCAAGTCGCCAAAATTGTTACATTTTTTTCAAAACTTCACGCTCTGTTCTCATTAAATTATTCCAAAATTTAGGGATGAAGTGTCAATAATTTTGACAGGAACGTAATTTAGCAGTCATTGTAAGCAAATTTGAAAAGTTTCAAGTCGATGGCAGTTGTTTTTATATTTTTTCCAAGTCGCCAAAATTGTTACATTTTTTTCAACAATTCACGCTCTGTTCTCATTAAATTATTACAAAATTTAGGGATGAAGTGTCAATAATTTTGACAGGAACGTAATTTGGCAGTCATTGTAAGCAAATTTGAGAAGTTTCAAGTCGATGGGAATTGTTTTTATATTTTTTCCAAGTCGCCAAAATTGTTACATTTTTTCAACAATTCACGCTCTGTTCTTAATAAATTATTCCAAAATTTAGGGATGAAGTGTCGATAATTTTGATAGGAACGTAATTTGGCAGTCATTGTTAGCAAATTTGAGAAGTTTCAAGTCGATGGCAGTTGTTTTTATATTTTTTCCAAGTCGCCAAAATTGTTACATTTTTTCAACAATTCACGCTCTGTTCTCATTAAATTATTACAAAATTTAGGGATGAAGTGTCAATAATTTTGACAGCAACGTAATTTGGCAGTCATTGTAAGCAAATTTGAGAAGTTTCAAGTCGATGGCAATTGTTATTATATTTTTTCCAAGTCGCCAAAATTGTTACATTTTTTCAACAATTCACGCTCTGTTCTTAATAAATTATTCCAAAATTTAGGGATGAAGTGTCGATAATTTTGATAGGAACGTAATTTGGCAGTCATTGTAAGCAAATTTGAGAAGTTTCAAGTCGATGGGAATTGTTATTATATTTTTTCCAAGTCGCCAAAATTGTTACATTTTTTCAACAATTCACGCTCTGTTCTTAATAAATTATTCCAAAATTTAGGGATGAAGTGTCAATAATTTTGACAGCAACGTAATTTGGCAGTCATTGTAAGCAAATTTGAAAAGTTTCAAGTCGATGGGAATTGTTTTTATATTTTTTCCAAGTCGTCAAAATTGTTACATTTTTTTCAACAATTCACGCTCTGTTCTCATTAAATTATTACAAAATTATTTAGGGATGAAGTGTCGATAATTTTGATAGGAACGTAATTTGGCAGTCATTGTTAGCAAATTTGAGAAGTTTCAAGTCGATGGCAGTTGTTTTTATATTTTTTCCAAGTCGCCAAAATTGTTACATTTTTTTCAAAACTTCACGCTCTGTTCTCATTAAATTATTCCAAAATTTAGGGATGAAGTGTCAATCATTTTGACAGGAACGTAATTTGGCAGTCATTGTAAGCAAATTTGAGAAGTTTCAAGTCGATGGGAATTGTTTTTATATTTTTTCCAAGTCGCCAAAATTGTTACATTTTTTTCAACAATTCACGCTCTGTTCTCATTAAATTATTACAAAATTTAGGGATGAAGTGTCAATAATTTTGACAGCAACGTAATTTGGCAGTCATTGTAAGCAAATTTGAAAAGTTTCAAGTCGATGGGAATTGTTTTTATATTTTTTCCAAGTCGCCAAAATTGTTACATTTTTTTCAACAATTCACGCTCTGTTCTCATTAAATTATTACAAAATTTAGGGATGAAGTGTCAATAATTTTGACAGAAACGTAATTTGGCAGTCATTGTAAGCAAATTTGAGAAGTTTCAAGTCGATGGGAATTGTTTTTATATTTTTTCCAAGTCGCCAAAATTGTTACATTTTTTCAACAATTCACGCTCTGTTCTCATTAAATTATTCCAAAATTTAGGAATGAAGTGTTAATAATTTTGACAGAAACGTAATTTGGCATTCACTGTGAGCAAATTTGTGATGTGGATACGCCACTGCCTACGTTCACGTCGTCTACATTCTCCTCCCTCTTAAAACGTGAACAATTCACGTAAAATATATTGATCAAGTTTGCTAATGATCAATTCTCCAGATTATTAGTTTTAACGTGAAATTCTATTCTAATAAATAGATCACACTTAAACTAATTGTTTCAAGCTAACGATCTGGCATTAAGGTCGGAATTAATAGCTCGGGAGAAATCAATACTTCTAAATGTTTGTTTAAAACTTGAAGGTTAATTCGAGGCACACTAAACATTTGATCCAATAGATTTTCCATTTTACTACAGACTTCAATTACACTAAAAAAATGTTATTCAACAAAATAAACAGATTTGTAGTAATTATTAAAGATATTCGAGTTGTCTGTATGATTTGGTCTATTAGTTTTTGGGATACTGCGCTCAGAGACGGACAGACAGACAGACATACACACAACAGATGGACAGACAGACATACACACAACAGATGGACAGACAGACATACACACAACAGATGGACAGACAGACATACACACAACAGATGGACAGACAGACAGACGGGCGGACATACACACAACAGATAGATAGACAGACAGACATACAGACGGACATACACACAACAGATAGATAGACAGACGAATATACAGACGGACATACACACAACAGATGGACAGACAGACAGACAGACGGACATACACACGACAGACGGACAGACAGACATTTTTCAAATTGTCTCGGAGGACCTCTAAATGGATATTTACGTTGAAATTTCGAATTTCCCGTACTTCGTATGAAGAAAATAAATAGCCCTTGAAAACACAAGAGAGTACTTAAAAACCCTACTTCCTCTTACATGTTTTATAAACTGTATAGAGAAACGGAAATCGTGTTCGAAAAATGAAATGTGTGTTATAAAAGTTAATATATCTTTCTTTCTTGTAATAAGAAAATAATCAAGTAGACATAACCATGCGTAATATCTGTTTGTTTCTATCTTTTATATGGTTTATTGCGAGCGTATTTTTTTATGGCTGGACGTAAGGTCGGATTTTATGTCCGATAAAACTGCGATGAAGCATAAAATGTTATCGAAAAGCTCTCGCCATAAAGAATGTAGTTACTTATTGAATAGCATCAACAAGGTTACAAATGAATTCTATATAAATATCTAGATACAAAGTACATTAATTTTTTCTTAAAAAAACCCTCAATTTAAATTCAAAACCATTAAAACAAAAAATATCAAATTAAATAAACAAAACTAACATTAATACAAAAACTTTTAAAATACAGGCTAAAAATTCTAAAATTCGGTCTGCAAAATCAAAATTATAGGGCAAAAAATCAAAAACTTGGACAAAAAAAAAACTCAAAAAACCGGCAAAAAAATAAAAAATTCCCTTATAAAATTTAACAATTAAGGTAAAAAATCTAAAATATAGACCAAAAAATTGAAAATTTAGACCAAAAATCGAAAACTCGAGGCTAAAAATAAAAGGGGTAGTACCAAAAAACCGAAACAAAAATTTTGTTTACTTTACGATTTATTTAATTATGTATATACTTTTATTATTATTTGTTTATCTGCATCTGTTTTTAAGAATCTTGTATTTAGTATAACATTTATATGTCTTGTGTAAAACAAATTATGTTAAAACACCAATAAATGAATTTGAATTTGAAAATGTTGGCCAAAGTAAAGAATATTTAGGCCAAAAATTCTGGAACAAAAAAATCGAAAATACAGGCCAATGATCCCAAATATAGGCCAAAAATAAAAAATCTTGATTTAAAAAATTAAAAATGCAGACCATATAAGCCGAAACAAATCGAAAATTTTGGCCAAAGCAAAGAATATTTAGGCCAAAAACTCTAAAATTTTGGAACAAAGAAATCGAAAATATAGGCCAAAGATCTAAAATATAGACCAAAAATCAAAAACCCTGATCTAAAAAATTAAAAAAAGGAGACCGAAAAATGAAAATTCAAACAAAAGAAATTTGCCCATTTCAGCCCTAAAAATAACTTTTTAGCCCGGCCAGAAACTCGAAAATAGTAAACAAATTCACCCATGAAAATCAATAATTAATGTCAAAAATCCAAAATAAAGGGCAAAACATCAAAACCCTAGTCCAAAAAACTCGAAAATACTTTGAAATAATTTGTGCAAGAATCAATAATTCAGGTTAAGAAAATCAAAATGAAGGACAAAACATCAAAAAACTGGAAAGACAAAAAAGTTGTGCATAAAAATCATTAATTCAAGTTAAAACATCCAAAATAAAGGACAAAACATCAAAAATACGGGTACAAAATTTGCGCATAAAAATCATAACACAAGTTAAAAAAATCCAAAATGAAGGACAAAACATCAAAGCCGTAGTCCACAAAAACTTGAAAATACAGGCAAAAAAATGCGTACAGAAATCAATAATTCAAGTTAAAAATCCAAAGTAAAGGACAAACCATCAAAAACTCAGTCCAAAAAAACTCTAAAAAACAGGCAAAAAAATTATTTGCGCATAAAAATCAATAATACAAGTTAAAAAAATCCAAAATGAAGGACAAAACATCAAAAACTTAGTCCAAAATACTCGAAAATACAGGCAAAAAAGAAATCAATAATTCAGGTTTAAAAATCTAAAATATAAGGCAAAATATCAAAACTACAGCAAAAAAAATTGCGCATAAAAATCAATAATTCAAATTAAAAAAACATCAAAAACTTTGTCAAAAAACTCGAAAATACAGGCAAAAAATAATTTCCGCATAAAAATCAATAGTTCAGGTTGGAAAATCTAAAATGTAGGGCAAAACATCAAAAACTTAGCCAAAAAAGTGGAAAAATACAGGCAAAAAAAAATACGTATAAAAATTAATTATTTAAGTTAAAAAAATCCAAAATGAAGGAAAAAACATCAAAAACAGACCAAAAAACTCGAAAATACAAGCAACAAGAATTTATCCTAAAAACATTCGCGAATGAAAATCAATAATTCAAGTTAAAAAATCCGAAATGAAGGACAAAACATGAAAAACTTAGTACAAAAATACTCGAAAATACAGGCATAAAAATCAATAATTCAGGTTATAAAATCTAAAATGAAGGACAAAAAAATCAAAAACTTGGTCAAAAAATATAGGCAAAAAATGCGCATAAAAATCAATAATTGAAGTTAAAAAAATCCAAAATGCAGGAAAAAACATCAAAAACAAACCAAAAAACTCTAAAATACAGTCAAAAAGAATTTGTACAAAAAAAAATTAATAATTCCAGTTAAAAAAAAAAAACAAAAATAAAGGACAAAACATCAAAAACTCAGTCAAAAAAACTCAAAAATACAGGCAAAAAAAATTTGCGCATAAAAAATAATGATTTAGGTTAAAAAATCCAAAATGAAGGGCAAAATATCAAAACCTCAGTTCAAAAAACTCGAAAATACAGGCAAAAAATCAATCATTCCAGTTAAGAGAATCCAAAATAAAGGACAAAACATCAAAAATTTGGTCAAAAAAATTCGAAAATACGGACGAAAAATCAATAATTCAGTATAAAAAATCCAAAATGCAAGGACAATACATCAGTCCAAAAAACTCAGAAATTCAGGCAAAAAAACGAATAAAAATCAATAATTCAGGTGAAGCAATCCAAAACAAAGGACAAAACATCTAAACTCAAAAATACAAGCAAAAAAGAATTTGGGCATAAAAATCAATAATTCAAGTTAAAAAATCAAAAATGAAGGACAAAACATCAAAAACTTAGTCTAAAAATCTCGAAAATACAGGCAAAAAAAGAATTTGGGCATAAAAATCAATAATTCGAGTTAAAAATCCAAAATGAAGGGCAAAACATCAAAAACTTAATCCAAAAAACTTGAAAATACAGGCAAAAAAATTTGAGCACAAAAGTCAATAATTTAGATTATAAATCTAAAATATAGGGCAAAAAAAATAAAACATTTTGGACCAAAAGTTCTGGCAAACAAAGTCCAACTAACTCGTACATACAGACAAAAAAAGTTGCCCGTAAAAATCAATAAGGACAAAACATCAAAAATGAAGGACAAAACATCAAAAACTCGGTCCAAAAAACTCGAAAATACAGGCAAAAAAGTATTTGCGCAGAAAAAAACAATAATTTAGAAAAACGTAGTCCAACAAACTCGAAATTACATGAAAACAAATTGCACATGAAAGTCAATAATTCAGGTTAAAAATCTTAAATATAGGGCAAACAAATTTTGGACCAAAAATTCTGGCATAAAAACCGAAAATGCGGATGAAAAAATCAAAATTTTCAACGAACAAATCGAAAATTTAGAACAAAAGATCAAAAATGTAATGCAGGTAAAAAAATTAAAATATAGCCTAAAATGCAGACCTAAAACTAAAAAAACGCGAACAAAGGGATTGAAAAAAATTGACATTTTCTGCCCTAATCACCCTAAATTAGACTCAAAAATTAATCTATCGCTCAAAAGGGATTGAAAAAATTGACATTTCTGCTTTAATCACCCTAAATTAGACCCAAAAATTAATCTATGGCTCAAAATAATTTTCCAATTTATTTTTAATTTAAAAACATTTTGAAAATTTTTCTTCTCAATTGATTAAAAACATCAAAATAATTTTTAAAGTAATTCAAACCACAAGGATTTGAGAATGACGAGCCAAACAATCAAAACACAGACCTAAAACTAGAAAATATAAACTAAGGCATTAAAAAATTGACATTTTCTGCATTCATCAACCAAAATTAGGGCCAAAAATCACTCAAAATAATTTTTCGTTTTATTTTTAATTTAAAAACATTTTGAAAAATGTTCTTTTTAATTGATTAAAAAGTCAAAATAATACGTACATAAATGAAAATAATTTTTAAAAACGATTAAATTTATGAAAAATCACTTGGTGTGTTTCACTTATTGAATTATTTATTCCGACTGGTTGGAAGTGATTTTTCGTAAATTTAATCGTTTTTAAATATTAAATCATGTTTTATCAAGTGATCAATGAGAATCATGTTAAAAATAAATGAAAATAATTTATAAATTTATCAAGATCTATTCCTTTCAACTATGTGCAGAGTTTATATAAAAATAAGAAATAACCTAACAAAACGGTAGTGGCAGTCGACGCAAAAAAAAATGTGATCTATACGTCTAGCTTCGCTCTAATAGTGTGTACGTGGCGGACGTGAAAAGTGTTTTACGGCGTCGTTACGTAAACAATAACTTTCAACACGGCTTCATGGAAACCGAATTTCGCGCTTCAATTTTTTAACGGCATTAAAAAAAAATGTTATTGATTCCGCTACGATTGTAAGAAAAGTAGGTTTTGTGATGAATTGATGTTACCACCTTTTCCAGATCAACATGTTCCTGCGGGCAACCGAAATGAATCCGACCGATATGAGCCTCGGCGGATTTTTTGACGTCAATAGGAACTTATTTAAGTCGGTAAGTAAATATTTTATTTTCGCGAGGTTATTGCTTACAAAACGTAAGAGACTCCTGGCACACGCGATTTCATTTCGTATTCATCAACTCGATTCAATTCAATATTCCATGAATGTACCTCGTTAAACTCTACCGCTCTGAAAACGTCTTCATACACGCTATTGATTTGCAAAATTAGTTTTCGTCGTTTTTAAAAAAAATAAATTGTATTATTAAATTCTTACTTATTAGAAATAAATTATAATACAGATAATGCATGATTTCAAAAAAATCACTTTCTGCACATATTTTGCTTTTGGTGTAATCATGCAAACAAGAGATTTTTTTTTCAAAAAGCTAGAGGGATTTTGAAAATTTTATTAAGTCGTCCATTTGGCATTCTGTAGAATTTTTGTTAAATTGTTTTCAAAACTGAAAAAAAAATGGTTTCTTTTTCGAAAATCATCAATCAAGTTTATGAAATATATTAGTACTTCGGCGTCAGTCTCCGGTGACTGACAAAGCGGTCAACGTGTTAAAATCAAACTGACAAAAATAAATTGATATTTTGAGGTAACCATGGTTTCCATGCAAAGGTGATCTTACTAAGTTATGCTATGCACAGCCTGTACAATAATTCTACAGTGCGCGCCTAAAGTATGGACTATATATTAGACATTCTTCTTGAACATTTTGAATATTATCCAGGCTAATTCTCGGCATTCATCTCTCTCGCGGGCTATTATATTATCGGTCCTCGCCTGCCAATCCACCAATCCACCTCTTCGTAAAGTGATTGTTAAAAAACGCGTATTATGCGGGGTACGCCGTCTTGCTGAAACCATATTGAATTATATGGAAGGTCAAGATCATTCTTGTTTGGAAAAAAGCGCTGGAACAAGGTCATTTTGCAACTTTAATTTGCATTTACTCGAAAAATTTCTGATGTAAGATGGCAACATTTTTATACTGGCAGTTCGATAATGAAAAGATCTCTCAAAATCAAAAACAAAAATAGGGGGTTGCCATTTAAAAACAAAATGGATGACGTCATTACTCAAAAACAATCGACTTTTATGCAAAAATGTGTATTTTTATAAAAGAAAATCGACCTGTTCGAGGATTTTTTCCAAAAATATTTCATTTCGGCTTTACAGCATATATTCCATACTTTAGGCGCGCACTGTATAACTAGTAAATAAATGTTTGGTTTTAATTGTTATTTTTTTCCAGTTGTTAGCCACAATGGTCACTTATTTGGTTGTCCTGTTGCAATTCCAAATTAGCATTCCCGAGGACAGCGATATCAAACTATACAACGCAACTTTCATTAATTCCCAGCCTAAATAAAAATCGAACTGTTGTATGCTACATGTAGAAATAAATTATTGTAGACTAATCTTATTTTTCCTTCTTCCTCTTTTCATTAATTTAATCAAATTGTAAATATTTAGGGTGTATTAAAATTAGAGAATCGAACCAGCACCGAAATAAACCGGAATTTTCAGCAGAACCGGAACGAAATCCAAGATTGGAAAATATAATCCCAGTTATTTATTTTCCGGGATTTGTTATCTATTTAATTAATTTATTACAACTAAATGAACGGGGCCGCGGTGGCCTAGTGAGTAGAGCTCCTGCTCACGGGCCTCGTGGTCGTGGGTTCGAATCCCATCCGTGCGGTCACTTTTTCGGAACGGAGAAGTGGCCGTGCGGGTCTATGGATGTTTAGTGTATGTCCCATTCATTATTAAAAATGTAATCTCAAAAACTATATACAGGGTGTTCAATTTAATTGAAGACATTGAAATATCTCGAAAACTATTCATCGAATAAAAAAAAATATAATTAAAATTTGTTCGCCTCGAAGGGGGACATCGAATGATACAAAACTCGACCCACTACCCTCAACCTCCTGTGTAGTTTTCGAGATATTTAAATGTCTTCACTTAAAGTGAACACCCTGTATACAAATAGAATTATTTTTTATTTTAAAAGGCCATCCACTAGCGGCCTTTCTGCCATAATTTATTAATTCATAATATAAATACACTTAATTATTCATATTTATCAATTTATGTTTTCGGCCATATGACCCGATAAAACCGATACGAATTTATTATCGCATCCATGTAAAGGTGGTTAAGTCTTAACCGCCAGGCCTTCCTGTTATTCCAGACAACTCCTACCTTATCAACAAGAACCTTATTATATAAATAGCTTCCATTTCCAGCAACAGTCAGTATCACTCAAACCTCAGAAGGGAATTTGAATTTCCTCAATTTGTAATACAACTATCTAAAAGTTATCATGGCAACCGACGCTGAGAAGAAGAACAACATTCTCCTCCTGTTTGACAGGCCGCAAGAACCCGTGTTTATGCCCAAGGGAGACAAGAAGCAGTCCTTCAATGTACCACAAAGTTATTTGGTAAGAAATGTTGAGGTTATATTTAAATCATATATTTTTAAATTAAAAACCAAATGTTTCAAAAAATTGTCAGCTGAATTTATTTTTTTTTAAATAATTGCGTTTAGTGACTTATCGATAAATTTGAAAAATATTACAAGAATCCTTTTTAGACTATTATTTTCCATTATATTTACTTATATACAGTAGCCAAAATTTAAAGTATTAAATTTTTTATTCCAGACTGAAAAATATAAGCCAATCGGCGTGGAACTCTTCAACCGTTTCGGAGAAGCGTCGACGGAGAAGATTCCCATCAAGGAGATCGCCCTGCCGAACTTGGGCGACATTTTGGACTTGGGCAGGCACGAAAACTTCTCCCTCTTCATCCCCAAGCACAGGAAGCTCGCCGCAAAACTCATCAGCATCTTCATGGGAATGCGCAACATCGACGACCTGACCTCGATCTCCGTATTCGCACGCGATAGGGTCAATCCGTTGCTCTTCAACTACGCCCTCTCTGTTGCCCTTCTGCACAGACCGGACACCAAGAACATCAATTTGCCAGCGTTTCTGCAAACTTTCCCCGACAAGTTTGTCGACAGCAAAGTTTTCGTAAGGGCCAGGGAAGAAGCTGTCGTGGTACAGGAAGGGTTTAGGGTGAGTTAACTTGGATATTTAATGCTTCATCTTGTGATTAGAAATATGACGTTATTGTACTCCATTCCCTATTAGGGTGACATAATCCAGCGTACGCCAGAAGTTAAGTTATGGTCAAATCTCAATTTAATGTACAGACATTGATATTGTCATGAAAAAATTTTTGACTGTGGTAGTCAAAAATCAGCTATATCGATTTTTGACTACCACAGTCAAAAAATTTTGGCCAACCGAAAAATAAGATTCCAAAGTAAGAATACTTAAAACTACTGAATGGAGTACATTTGCCATTTTAGTTTACACTATTATTATAGTTTTTATGACGCTTCATTACAATTGCTAGCAAAACACCAGCAAATACATTAACGCACGAAAAAACTTTAGGGCATAAATGTGACAGGCGGAGTTTCCTTAGTTGCGTCCTTTTACTCAAACTAAGTTTGTTAATGACTAAATCTTAGTTGAAACTATAGTCACAGTGTAGTTTCGACTAAGAGATAGTCATTATTGAGGAACATCCCCAGTTGATACTTCGACTTCGGAATCTCGGCAACCTTAGAATTAGAAAACATTTCATATACACGTTTTTCTGAAATAATGACAATAGGCATTAACAGATCACGGCTAACTTGATTAGTTTGAGAGATATCGAATGGTTTTCAATTTTTGGCTTTTTTGCAAAAAAAAAATTGTGTGGAGTGTTTATTTTTTTTTATGCTGACTTTAATTTGAGAGTTATAACACAAAGTTGCATTTTTTTAAATGGAAGACCCTGTATATTTTTATGTCATTGAATGGAACTTTAAATCAGATTTATAATAGAGTTGTGATTTTTTTATTGTCAGCTACGTTCGATAAATTTGGAAAAATTTCCTAAGGACTAACAAAACATTTTCACGGATTTTTGAGAGTTAGCATTCTTTAAACATACTTCCAAAAATGTACTCCAAAAATAAAATGGAATGTAAATTACGCCGAATTGGAGTTATGATTTTTTTTAATGCTTCATACGTTTCAATATTCTGTTCGATAAATTAAAAAAAAATTCTTAAGGGCTTATAAGACATAATCACGCATTTTTAAGCGTTAATATTTGTTAAGCACACTTCTAAAAATGTACTTCTAAAATAAAATTGAATGTAAATTACGCTGAATTGGAGTTATGATTTTTTTTAATGCTTCCTACGTTTCAATTTTCTGTTCGATAAATTAAAAAAAAAATCTTAAGTGCTTATAAAACATAATCAAGCATTTTTAAGCGTTAATATTTGTAAAACACATTTATAAAAATGTACTCCAAAAATAAAATTGAATGTAAATTATGCCGAATTGGAGTTATGATTTTTTTTAATGCTTCCTACGTTTCAATATTCTGTTCGATAAATTTAAAAAAAATTCTTAAGGGCTTATAAGACATAATCACGCATTTTCAAGAGTTAATATTTGTTAAGCACACCTTTAAAAATGTACTCCAAGAATAAAATTAAATGTAAATTACGCCGAATATTGGAGTTATGATTTTTTTAATGATTGCTACGTTTCAATATTCTGTTCGATAAATTAAAAAAAATTCTTAAGGGCTTATAAGACATAATCACGCATTTTTAAGCGTTAATATTTGTTAAACACACTTCTAAAAATGTACTCCAAGAATAAAATTGAATGTAAGTTACGCTGAATTAGAGTTATGATTTTTTTAATGCCAGCTACGTTTCAATATTCTGTTGGATAAATTTAAAAAAAATCTCAATGGCTTATAAAACATAATCACGCATTTTTGAGCATTAATATTTGTTAAGCACACTTCTAAAAATGTACTCCAAAAATAAAATTGAATGTAAGTTACGCCGAATAGGAGTTATGATTTTTTTAAATGCCAGCTACGTTTCAATATTCTGTTGGATAAATCTTAAAAAAAATCTCAAGGGCTTATAAAATATAATCACGCATTTTTGAGCATTAATATTTGTTAAACACACTTCTAAAAATGTACTCCAGCAATAAAACTGAATGTTAATTACGCCGAATTGGAGTTATGATTTTTTTAAATGCCTGCTACGTTTCAATATTCTGTTGGATAAATTTTAAAAAAATCTCAAGGGCTTATAAAATATAATCACGCATTTTTGAGCATTAATATTTGTTAAACACACTTCTAAAAATGTACTCCAAGAATAAAATTGAATGTAAATTACGCCGAATTGGAGTTATGATTTTTTTAATGCTTCCTACGTTTCAATATTCTGTTCGATAAATAAAAAAAAATTCTTAAGGGCTTATAAGATATAATCACGCATTTTTAAGCGTTAATATTTGTTAAGCACACTTCTAAAAATGTACTCCAAAAATAAAATTGAATGTAAATTACGCCGAATTGGAGTTATGATTTTTTTAATGCTTCCTACGTTTCAATATTCTGTTCGATGAATTTAAAAAAAATTCTTAAGGGCTTATAAGACATAATTACGCATTTTTAAGCGTTAATATTTGTTAAACACACTTCTAAAAATGTACTCCAAGAATAAAATTGAATGTAAATTACGCCGAATTGGAGTTATGATTTTTTTAATGCTTGCTACGTTTCAATATTCTGTTCGATAAATTAAAAAAAAATCTTAAGGGCTTATAAGACATAATTACGCATTTTTAAGCGTTAATATTTGTTAAACACACTTCTAAAAATGTACTCCAAAAATAAAATTGAATGCAAGTTACGCCGAATTGGAGTTATGATTTTTTTAATGCCTGCTACGTTTCAATATTCTGTTGGATAAATTAAAAAAAAAAATCTCAAGGGCTTATAAAATATAATCACGCATTTTTAAGTGTTAATATTTGTTAAAAATGTACTCCAAAAATAAAATTGAATGTAAGTTACGCCGAATTGGAGTTATGATTTTTTTAAAGCCAACTACGTTTCATAAATAAAAAAAAAATCTTAAGGGCTTATAAAACATAATCACGCATTTTTGAGCGTTAATATTTGTTAAGCACACTTCTAAAAATGTGCTCCAAAAATAAAATTGAATGTAAGTTACGCCGAATTGGAGTTATGATTTTTTTAAAGCTAACTACGTTTCATAAATAAAAAAAAAATCTTAAGGGCTTATAAAACATAATCACGCATTTGTGAGCGTTAATATTTGTTAAGCACACCGTTTGCCTTGTCTTAGGATCCAATTGAGATCCCGAGGGATTACACTGCTTCAGATCTCGAGGAAGAACATCGTTTGGCCTATTTCCGTGAAGATGTTGGTGTCAACCTTCACCATTGGCATTGGCATTTGGTGTACCCGCACACCGCCGATTTGGCCATCGTCAACAAGAACAGGAGAGGAGAGTTGTTCTACTACATGCACCAACAGATTATTGCAAGGTATGGACTAACTTAAATGTAACAAAAACCATCAAATTAGTCCTAATTTAGAAAATAGAGAGAAACTCATTAAACCCAGAATTTATTGTCCTTAATGACAGATGGAGATGCATCAAAGCGTAAAATTGTAATTATGAAGAAAAATTAAGTATTGAATGACTGAATGGCAAGGCATCTGCCATTCAGTCATTCAAGACTGAAAAAGAAGAAATAAATTGAAGGATGTTTAAAACATGCTCATTTTTAAGCCAAATTTTAGTTTTGAAGCCAAATTTTCTTAATTTAGATACAATACCGAGCGCCTTTGCAACAAGATGAAGCGGACGGTTCGCTGGACGGAATGGAGGGAACCAATCCAGGAGGCCTATTTCCCCAAATTGGACAGTCTCGTGGCCAGCAGGTCGTGGCCCGCGCGTGTGGCCAATCAAAAGATTAGCAACATCAGGAGAGAAGTCGATCAGATCCAATCGGACGTGGACGATTTGATCAGGTGGAGGGACAGAATCTTCGCCGCCATTCACTCGGGAAGTGTCACTGATGTAAGTCAAAATTTTTGATTCGCCAAAAAACGGCAGCTTCCATAAATGATGTCAGCGGAATTTTCTTTGGAAATTACGTCTAGTAACAAACATCGAACCTTCACAACTACGATTCTTCGAAAGTTCACAACTTAGATTTTGCGAAACTCTCAATTTCGATACTTCAAACCTTCACAACTTCGATTCTTCGAAAAATTCGAAAACTTCAATATTCGTTTATCGAATTCTTCGAAGCTTCCAAGTTGCGAAGCCTCCAATTATCAGCGGAATTCTCTTTGGAAATTGCGTCTAGTAACAAACTTCGACCCTTCACAACTTCGATTCTTCGAAAGTTCACAACATAGATTTTTCGAAACTCTAAATTTCGATACTTCAAACCTTCACAACTTCGATTCTTCTAAACTTCGCAACTTCCCTTCTTAGAAAAATTCGAAAATTTCAATATTCGTTCGCAGCTTTGGAGTTGCGAAGCCTCGAATTATTAGGACCCATACCATGTACAGCTTGCGGAAAAATCTAATACACAATTTCAAATGTTTGCAAAAGTAAATAATCCTGTTAATCATTTCAAAAACTTATTGATGTATTTACTTGTTCAGGAACGCGGTAACCAAATCACACTAACCGAAAACGAGGGAATCGACGTCTTGGGCAACATCCTCGAATCAAGCATGCTGTCTCCAAACAGGACCTTCTACGGAGACTTGCACAACATGGGCCACGTTTTCATCTCCTACATCCACGATCCCGACCACAGGCATTTGGTAAGTTTAACGTCAACGCACTTCAAATGAAGATAATAGAAGTTGATTTTTTTTTTCAGGAATCATTTGGTGTCATGGGAGATTCAACTACAGCTATGAGGGACCCGATCTTCTACCGTTGGCACGCCTACATCAACGATATCTTCGAAGAGTACAAGGCCACACTTCCTAGGTATTCGGTTGCAAATGTAAGTGTAAAAAATATACTCATAGCGTTGGCCATTGTAGGGACAATCCAAAATGTGAAAGGTAAAAAATATTTGCAATCTTGTTTACCCATCATAACACCTACAGACCGGTTTCGGTATAATTAGTTGCTGATGGGGAAACGGAATTGACTATTGGAATATAAATATTCCAAGCACCGTTAAAGGTGAAAAAGCTAAAGTGGCGGAATCTATTGCCTGAATGTTGTACTAAACCCAATTTGAGTAGAATAAAGAAAAGATGTATAACAATAATTATGTACACATTAAATAGTGTTTCCCCATCAGAACACCTACAGACCGGTTTCGACCTTTCAGGTCCGATCCGTGTAGTTGGTTGCTGATGGGGAAACGGAAACCATTATTGAAATATAAATATTCCAAACACCAATAAAAATAGAAACGCCAAAGTGGCGCAATCTATTGCCTGAATGTTGTACTATTTGGTTTAGTACAACATTCAGGCAATAGATTCCGCCACTTTGGCGTTTCTAAAATTGTAATCTGTTTGTAGTTATCTAGAAATCCAGAACAAAATCGTTTAGCATATGTTGATGAATCTTTGCATCTTCAACATTTAACTGGGAATTTGAGTTCCATACATAACGAATATTGAGGATGCGGGTACATGAAAGTCTAGTGTTTGCCGCTCACGTGTATATTTTTCAAGTACTACAAAATCGGTTGTGGCGGAATTCTCCAAATGGCCACACCAATTTTCCCCTATAGAAAGTGCGCATTCTCGAGCCTACTAGTTTTTTTTTGAGTAAAAATTCTTAGAGTACTTTACCTGTTTGGTTTTCTCCTGTATCTGATAGTTCTACAAGTGTAGGATTGATACTCTAAGGAAATTCTGTAGAGCATAGTACCTCAATTTTTTTTTCTCTCTGGCAGTTCTTCCAAATTTTTGCGGCACACCTGCAATTTGAAATGAAATAAATAGAACCAAAAATAATTTTCTGTGCTATGTAAATAAGTCTTATTACCAACATAGTTCCCAGAATGAGTGATAAGACATGAAAAAAAAATTTTTACAATGGAAAAATATTTAAATAAATAGTTTTTAGTTTTATTTAAGATTGTAACATTTTGCGGCTTACTAATGTGCCGCGGCACTGCTCTATAGCACATATACCATTGGTGGTACATCACGGTACTTCTGCTGCGGTACACAAAAATATCTATAAATCTAATACATAGAAAATACAAACAATTCTCTCAAAAAACAAAAAAAGAGTTGTAAATGCTTTGGGGAATGCCAGGTACTAGGATTTTTTCTTCAAAGGTTTCCCACTTCAAAGGTTCGAAAATTCGAAGTTTTGATATTTCGAAGTTTTGAAGATTCGAAGTTTAGACGATTTGAAGTTTCGAAGTTTTGAAGATTCGAAGTTTCGAAGGTTTGAAGTTTCAAAGATTCGAAGAATCGAAGATTTGAAGATTGGAAATTTCGAAGACACATATTTACTGTTGGAATAGACGTTGATACACGATCTTCTTTCCTTCAGCAACTATAACTATTGCAGTACCGACAGGAATTAAAGTTTTCAAATGATTAACTACTCTTCAGGAACTCAAATCTATTATTCTCCGTCAGTACTTTGAACTTTAGGATTCGTATCTTTATTCACAGTCTGCATTCGAAGTTTCGAAGATTTGAATCTTCGATTTTTTTAAGTTAATGCCAGGTCCTAGGATTGGATTTTTTTCAAAGATTCGAAGCTTAGAAGATTCATAAAAAATCTTCGAAGATTCGAAGTTTCAAAGTTTCAAATTTTCGAAGATTGTAAATTTCGAAGACACATATTTACTGTTGCAATAGACGTTGATACACGAGCTTATTTCTTTCAGCAACTATAATTATTGCAGTGCCAACGGGAATGAAAGTTTTCAAATGATTAACTACTCTTCAGGAACTCAAATCAATTATTCTTCGTCAGTACTTTGAACTTTACGATTCGTATTTTTATTCACAGTTTCGAAGATAAGAATCGTCGAATTTTTTAAGTTAATGCCAGGTCTAGGGCTGGAATTTTTCTTCAAAGATTCGAAACTTCGAAGATTCATAGAAAATCTTCGAAAATTCGAAGTTTCAAAGTTTCAAATTTTCGAAGATTGGAAATTTCGAAGACACATATTTACTGTTGGAATAGACGTTGATACACGATCTTCTTTCCTTCAGCAACTATAATTATTGCAGTACCAACGGGAATGAAAGTTTTCAAATGATTAACTACTCTTCAGGAACTCAAATCAATTATTCTTCGTCAGTACTTTGAACTTTAGAATTCGCATCTTTATTTACAGTCGGCATTCGAAGTTACGAAGATTGGAATCTTCGAACTTTTTAAGTTAATGCCAGGTCATAGGGCTGGAATTTTCTTCAACGATTCGAAGCTTCGAAGATTCATAGAAAATCTTCAAGGATTAAAGTTTTGAAGATTCGAAGTTTCGGAATTTCGAAGACACATATTTACTGTTGGAATAGACGTTAATACACGTGCTTATTTCCTTCAGCAACTATAACTATTGCAGTACCAAGAGAAATTAAAGTTTTCAAATGATTAACTACTCTTCAGGAACTCAAATCAATTATTCTCCGTCAGTACTTTGAACTTTAGGATTCGTATCTTTACTCACATCTGCATTCGAAGTTTCGAAGATCGGAATCTTCGAATGTTTTAAGTTAATGCCAGGTCATAGGGCTAGAATTTTCTTCAAAGATTCGAAGATTCATAGAAAATCTTCGAAGATTGAAGTTTCAAAGTTTAAAATTTTCGAAGTTTCGAAGATTGGAAATTTCGAAGACACATATTTACTGTTGCAATAGACGTTGATACACGATCTTCTTTCCTTCAGCAACTATAATTATTGCAGTACCAACGGGAATGAAAGTTTTCAAATGATTAACTACTCTTCAGGAACTCAAATCAATTATTCTTCGTCAGTACTTTGAACTTTAGGATTCGTATCTTTATTCACAGCCGGCATTCGAAGTTTCGAAGATTGGAATCTTCGATTTCTTTTAAGGTAATGCCAGGTCATAGGGCTGCAATTTTCTTCGAAGATTCGAAGCTTCGAAGATTCATAGAAAATCTTCAAAGATAAAGTTTTGAAGGTTCGAAGTATCGAAGATTGGAAATTTCGAAGACACATATTTACTGTTGGAATAGACGTTGATACACGAGCTTATTTCCTTCAGCAACTATAATTATTGCAATACCGACAGGAATTAAAGTTTTCAAATGATTAATTACTCTTCAGGAACTCAAATCAAGTATTCTCCGTTAGTACTTTGAACTTTAGGATTCGTATCTTAGAATAGACGTTGATACACGAGCTTATTTTCTTCAGCAACTATAACTATTGTAGTACCAACAGGAATTAAAGTTTTTAAATGATTAACTACTCTTCAGAAACTCAAATAAAGTATTCTCCGTTAGTACTTTGAACTTTAGGATTCGTATCTTTATTCACAGTCGGCATTCGAAGTTTCGAAGATTGTAATCTTAGAATTTTTTAAGTTAATGCCAGGTCATAGGGCTGAAATTTTTCTTCAAAGATTCGAAGCTTCGAAGATTCATAGAAAATCTTCAAAGATTCGAAGTTTCAAATTTTCGAAGATTCGAAGTTTCGAAGATTGGAAATTTCGAAGACACATATTTACTGTTGGAATAGACTTTGATACACGAGCTTATTTTCTTCAACAACTATAATTATTGCAGTACCAACAGGAATAAAATTTTTCAAATGATTAACTACTCTTCAGGAACTCAAATCAATTATTATCCGTCAGTACTTTGAACTTTAGGATTCGTTTCTTTATTTACAGTCGGCATTCGAAGTTTCGAAGATTGAAATCTTCGAACTTTTTAAGTTAATGCCGGGTCCGAGGGCTGCAATTTTTCTTCAACGATTTGAAGCTTCGAAGATTCATAGAAAATCTTCGAAGATTGAAGTTTCGTAGATTCGACGTTTCAAAGTATCAAAGTTTTGAATTCTGATTTGTCAGAGTGCTAGCCTCAAGAGCACCAAGCACAAGAAAGATGGCTCTTGCATTTAAGTCAAGTGCAATGGGGAATGCCACGTACTCGGGCTGGAATTTTCGGAGCTTCGAAGCTTCGAAGATTCATAGAAAATCTTCGGAGATTGAAGTTTCGAAGATTCGAAGTTTCAAAGTTTAGAAGATTCGGAATTTCGAAGTTTAGAAGTTTTGAAGATTGGCATCGTCAATTTTTTTAAGTTTAGATTTTTCGAAGTTTTGAATTCTGATTTGTTAGAATGCTAGCCTCAAGAGCACCAAGCACAATAAAGATGGTTCTTGCATTTAGGTCAAATGCAATGGGGAATGCCAGGTACTTGGGCTGGAATTTTTCTTCGAAGGTTCAAAGCTTCGAAGATTCATAGAAAATCTTCGGAGATTGAAGTTTCGAAGATTCGAAGTTTCAAAGTTTAGAAGATTCAGAATTTTGCTAGCCTCAAGAGCACCAAGCATAAGAAAGATGGTTCTTGCATTTAGATCAAATGCAATGGGGAATGCCAGGTACTTGGGCTGGAATTTTTCTTCGAAGGTTCGAAGCTTCGAAGATTCATAGAAAATATTCGAAAATTCGAAGTTTCAAAGTTTAGAAGATTCGGAATTTCGAAGTTTTGAAGATTGGAAGCGTCAAATTTTTTAAGTTTCGAATTTTCGTTTTAATTCTGATTTGTCAGAATGCTAGCCTCAAGAGCACCGAACACAGGAAAAATGGTTCTTGCATTTAGGCTAAATGCAGATAGTCCGGAAATTGGATATCATATGAAAGGTTAATGTTCCTAGAGTGTGTCTGAAAAATTTTGGATTTTTTTACCGCTTAGTTCCGGAGAAAACTTCGAACCTTTCCAACTTCGATTCTTTGAAACTTCTCAACACCAAACTGATTAATCGTACCGGATAGGGTTTTGGAACTGAAAAATTCTAAAACTGCGAACCTTCAGAACTTCGATTCTTTGAAACTTCGCAACTTCGATACTTCGAATCGTCATAGCACCAAACTGATTAACCGTACCGAATAGGGTTTTGTGATTGAAAAATTTTAAAACTTCGAACGTTCACAACTTCGGTTCTTCGAAAAATTCGAAAACTTCAATATTCGAAGTTCTCTTTGTCTCTTCGAATTCTTCGAAGCTTTCAAATTCTTGAACTATTAGGAGCCCTACCAGGGCAAATTTAATACACAATTTAAAATGTTTGCAAAAGTAAATAATCCTGATAATAGGATTAAAAAAATATTTTCAAAAAGCAACAAAAGATCGTGGTGGCCTGGTGGATGGCTTTTGGGCACAGGGATCTGTGTGGTCACTTTTTCTAAACAAAAATTGGTCACGTGGGTAATGGATGTACAGTGTTTGTCCCCTCATGCTCATAGATATGATTTTTTTTTTACTTAGGCTGAGCCATTCAGTCACACTGCTGTTATTTTTGTGATTTTTTTATTTGTATAAATAAATGAAATAAATGAAGAAATGAATAATGTAAGATATATACAACAACCGCGGACCCGAGCGAATATTTCTCGATCCCGAAAAATCTTCCGCCCGGACGGGGAATCGAATATGAATAGATATGATTAAAATGATAAAAATCGGCAGTGGCAGAATGCCCTAGTTGGCTACGCCAATCCCCACTACAATCTTCGCTTGATTAACCCGAATTCCCATCAACCATCCTTCTTTAAAGAAAGAGCAACAATTGTGCTATGAGGTCACAATAATAATATTGTTTCATGTTTTGGATTATTAATAAATAGATCATTATTTCTTTTTTAGCTGAACTACCAGAACGTGACGGTATCAGACTTGTCCGTCACTTCTCCTGGAGCGGCCGGCAACACTATAAACACCTTCTGGCAACAATCCGACGTGGATCTCTCAAGAGGAATGGACTTCCAACCTCGAGGATCCGTCCTCGTTAGGTTCACGCATCTGCAACACGCGCCCTTCACCTACAACGTCACCGTGAACAATGCGGGCGACGCACGTCGGGGCACTTGCAGGATCTTCTTGGCCCCGAAATTCGACGAGAGGGGCAACCCGTGGCTGTTCAGGGACCAAAAGGGCTTGTTCATCGAGATGGACCGTTTCGTTGTTGACCGTAAGTTAAACCAGAAAAATCAATAATTGCCATGAGTTTACAGCCTCTTGGCCTCGTAGTCAGATTGACGTTTTGTGGTAGATCGTAAGTTAAATTATCATGGCCTTGTAGGTAGAGTTCCAACCTCTTGGCTTCTTGGTCTTGTGGTTGGATTCATCGTTTCGTAGTGGATCGTAGTAAGAGAGTTTTACATCCTAGTAAGCAGAGTTGGTCGGATTGACCGTTTTGTAGTCGGTCATTTGAACCAGAAAATAAATAATCATCATGGCCTTGTGGGTGAACTCTACCTACAAGCCTCTAGGTCTAGTGGTCGGATTGACTGTTTTGTAGTCGATCATAAGTTGAACCAGAAAATCAATAATCATCATGGCCTAGTAAGTAGAGTTCCAACCTCTTGGTCTCTTGGCCTCGTGGTGGCATTTGCAGTTTTGTAGTAGTTCGTAAGTCGAACCAAAAAACCAACAATCATCATGGCCTGTGGGTGAACTCTACCTACAAGCCTCTTGGTCTAGGGGTCGGATTGACCGTTTTGTAGTCGATCATAAGTTGAACCAGAAAATCAATAATCATCATGGCCTAGTAAGTAGAGTTCCAACCTCTTGGTCTCTTGGCCTCGTGGTTGGATTCATGGTTTTGTAGTGGATCGTAAGTTAAACCAGAAAACCAGCAATCATCATGGCCTTGTGGGTGAACTCTACCTACAAGCCTCTAGGTCTAGTGGTCGGATTGACCGTTTTGTAGTCGATCATAAGTTGAACCAGAAAATCAATAATCATCATGGCCTAGTAAGTAGAGTTCCAACCTCTTGGTCTCTTGGCCTCGTGGTGGCATTTGCAGTTTTGTAGTAGTTCGTAAGTCGAACCAAAAAACCAACAATCATCATGGCCTGTGGGTGAACTCTACCTACAAGCCTCTTGGTCTAGGGGTCGGATTGACCGTTTTGTAGTCGATCATAAGTTGAACCAGAAAATCAATAATCATCATGGCCTAGTAAGTAGAGTTCCAACCTCTTGGTCTCTTGGCCTCGTGGTTGGATTTGCAGTTTTGTAGTAATTCGTAAGTCAAACCAAAAAACCAACAATCATCATGGCCTTGTAGCTAGTGTTTCAGCCTCTTGGTCACTTGGCCTCGTGGTTGGATTCATTGTTTTGTAGTGGATCGTAAGTTAAATAAAAAAAAAACAATAATCATCTTGGCCTGGTAGGCAGAGTTCTCGTCTCTTGGTCTCGTGGTCGCGGGTTCAAGGAAAAAACAACGTGCATGTCCATGGTTGTACAGTGTTTGTTCATATCTGTAATATGAAAATCAACAAATCGGTTGTGGCAGAAGGTCTTAGAAGCTACACCAATTTTCTATCAACAGTCCTTCGTTGAATACTCTCAAAATAAAAGAATCATCAATCAACTGTAAGCATCAGAAGGAGTGCCTTTCATCAAAATAATTTCTTCAGCAGCAGATTCTCACTCCAATAGCTTCAGATATTTTATCTCCTACGGAAAGGATATAGAGAACACTTTCCAAATAATTTAAGCATTTTTTTCTTAATAAGGAAAACTCCAACATGATTATCATTACAGTGAAGAAAGGACAGAACACCATCTCCAGGAACTCCGACCAATCTTCAGTAACCATTCCCTTCGAACGCACTTTCCGCACCTTGGAGAACAGACCAGCTGGTGGTGAGGAACTGGCCCAGTTCAACTTCTGCGGATGCGGATGGCCAGACCATATGCTGGTGCCCAAGGGAACACCCGAAGGATTCCAGTGCCAAGTCTTCGTGATGATTTCGAACTATGAGATGGATAAGGTAAGTGCCAAGTTTAAATCAAGTATGCTTTGAAACAGTAGATTGTTTTCTACCGTCCGGTAGTCACAACCTGCAGAGGTTGGACCTAGGGATGACTAGATGGCGTTATAAGCCATTAAGCAGTAGAAATGCATCTGGAAACTTCTCTCCTTAATAATGCATCTAGAACCGTAATTGCATTATTAAGGAGAGAAGTTTCTAAATGCATTTCTACTGCTTAATGGCTTATAACGCCATCTAGCGATCCCTAGGTTCAACCTCTGCCGCAAGTCCTTGGCACAAGCAGTAGAAATGCATCTAGAACCGTAATTGCATTATTAAGGAGAGAATTTCTAGATGCACTTCTACTACTTAATGACTTCTAACGCCATCTAGCGATCGCTAGGATCAACCTCTGCCGCAAGTCCTTGCCACAAGCAGTAGAAATGCACCTAGAACCGTAATTGCATTATTAAGAAGAGAAGTTTCTAGACGCATTTCTACTACTCAATGACTTCTAACGCCATATAGCGATCCCTAGGTTCAACCTCTGCCGCAAGTCCTTGGCACAAGCAGTAGAAATGCATCTAGAACCGTAATTGCATTATTAAAAAGAGAATTTCTAGATGCACTTCTACTACTTAATGACTTCTAACGCCATCTAGCGATCGCTAGGATCAACCTCTGCCGCAAGTCCTTGCCACAAGCAGTAGAAATGCACCTAGAACCGTAATTGCATTATTAAGAAGAGAAGTTTCTAGACGCATTTCTACTACTCAATGACTTCTAACGCCATCTAGCGATCCCTAGGTTCAACCTCTGCCGCAAGTCCTTGGCACAAGCAGTAGAAATACATCTAGAACCGTAATTGCATTATTAAGGAGAGAAGATTCTTGATGCATTTCTACTACTTAATGACTTCTAACGCCATCTAGCGATCCCTAGGTTCAACCTCTGATTTTGTCATGATTTAATTCCTCCCATAGGTCGAACAAACCATCACCGGTATCTGTGACGATGCTTCGAGCTATTGCGGCATCAAGGACCAACTGTACCCTGATCGTCGTTCCATGGGATATCCGTTCGACCGCATACCGCGCGATGGAGTCGACACCCTTCAACAGTTCCTGACGCCGAACATGAGAGTCCAAGATTGCGTTGTGAAGTTCACCGATCGCATCGTGCGCCCAGCGTCCAAATAAGAGATGTTGCTGCTGTTGATCATCAAGGGAGTCCTCTTCCTCCTCTTCAATTTGTTCGTATATTTCGGACTGATGTTCTTATGACGACATGTGCGATGTAAAGGTCAATGTTGAATATATATTGTTTATAACGAATATTTATGGTATTTTCTTTAAATAACCTCTTCGGCTAGCCTTCTACTCAAAATAAACTTCATAATTCCATAAAAATCTAGAAGCAATCTTTAACTAGATTTAAGGATAATGACATGAGAACGCAGCTCACTTTCCGATGATATGAAAAAATATAAAAACTATTGGCAGCAACTAGGGGTCCTAATAATTCGAAGCTTCGAAGAATCTGAAGAAACGAAGAGAATATCGAAGTTTTTGAATTGTTTAAAGTTTCTAAGTATCGAAGTTGAAGTTGCGAAGTTTCGAATTTTTCGATGAATCGAAGTTGTGAAGTTTTGAATTTTTTGAAGTATCGAAGTTGTGAAATTTCGAATTTTCGAAACTTCAAAACTTCTAATCTTCGAAACTTCAAAACTTCAAATCTACGAAATTTCGAATCGTCTAAACGGAGAAACTTCAGTCTTTGAAGATTTTCTGTGAATATTTTATGAAGCTTTGAACCTTTGAAATCGGAAATTTTCGAACAAAAATTCCACTACTTGCAACGTGAAACTTTTCGAATTTGCTACAAAATTCAATGAACACCCAGAAATTTCAATTTCTGATGCGTTAGAAAAAAATATAAAAACAATTGTCACTGACTTGAAACTTTCTAAATTTACTTCCAATAGATTCTGCTTCAAAATTCAATGAACACCCAGAAACATCTCTGCATTAAATTTTAAGATAATCACATGAGAACACAGGCGCTACCCATGTTGGAGTTACTCAATTTCTGATGGTTAGAAAAAAATATAAAAACAATTGTCACTGACTTGAAACTTTCTAAATTTGCTTCCCATAGATTCTGCTTCAAAATTCAATGAACACCCAGAAACATCTCTGCATTAAATTTTAAGATAATCACATGAGAACACAGGCACTACCCATGTTGGAGTTACTCAATTTCTGATGGTTAGAAAAAAATATAAAAACAATTGTCACTGACTTGAAACTTTCTAAATTTGCTTCCCGTAGATTCTGCTTCAAAATTCAATGAACACCCAGAAACATCTCTGCATTAAATTTTAAGATAATCACATGAGAACACAGGCGCTACCCATGTTGGAGTTACTCAATTTTTGATGCGTTAGAAAAAAAAATAAATAAAAACAATTGTCACTTGAAACTTGCTAAATTTGCTTCCAATAGATTCTGCTTCAACAATCAATGAACACCTAGAAACATCTCTGCATTAAATTTTAAGATAATCACATGAGAACACAGGCGCTACCCATGTTGGAGTTACTCAATTTCTGATGCGTTAGAAAAAAATATAAAAACAATTGTCACTGACTTGAAACTTTCTAAATTTGCTTCCCATAGATTCTGCTTCAAAATTCAATGAACACCCAGAAACATCTCTGCATTAAATTTTAAGATAATCACATGAGAACGCAGGCGCTACCCATGTTGGAGTTACTCAATTTCTGATGGTTAGAAAAAAATATAAAAACAATTGTCACTGACTTGAAACTTTCTAAATTTGCTTCCCATAGATTCTGCTTCAAAATTCAATGAACACCCAGAAACATCTCTGCATTAAATTTTAAGATAATCACATGAGAACACAGGCACTACCCATGTTGGAGTTACTCAATTTCTGATGGTTAGAAAAAAATATAAAAACAATTGTCACTGACTTGAAACTTTCTAAATTTGCTTCCCGTAGATTCTGCTTCAAAATTCAATGAACACCCAGAAACATCTCTGCATTAAATTTTAAGATAATCACATGAGAACACAGGCGCTACCCATGTTGGAGTTACTCAATTTCTGATGGTTAGAAAAAAATATAAAATCAATTGTCACTGACTTGAAACTTTCTAAATTTGCTTCCCATAGATTCTGCTTCAACAATCAATGAACATCCAGAACATCTCTGCATTAAATTTTAAGATAATCACATGAGAGCGCAGGCGCTACCCATGTTGGAGTTACTCAATTTCTGATGGTTAGAAAAAAATTTAAAAACAATTGTCACTGACTTGAAACTTTCTAAATTTGCTTCCCATAGATTCTGCTTCAACAATCAATGAACACCTAGAAACATCTCTGCATTAAATTTTAAGATAATCACATGAGAACACAGGCGCTACCCATGTTGGAGTTACTCAATTTCTGATGGTTAGAAAAAAATTTAAAAACAATTGTCACTGACTTGAAACTTTCTAAATTTGCTTCCCATAGATTCTGCTTCAAAATTCAATGAACACCCAGAAACATCTCTGCATTAAATTTTAAGATAATCACATGAGAACACAGGCGCTACCCATGTTGGAGTTACTCAATTTCTGATGGTTAGAAAAAAATATAAAAACAATTGTCACTGACTTGAAACTTTCTAAATTTGCTTCCCATAGATTCTGCTTCAAAATTCAATGAACACCCAGAAACATCTCTGCATTAAATTTTAAGATAATCACATGAGAACACAGGCGCTACCCATGTTGGAGTTACTCAATTTCTGATGGTTAGAAAAAAATATAAAATCAATTGTCACGACTTGAAACTTTCTAAATTTGCTTCCCATAGATTCTGCTTCAACAATCAATGAACATCCAGAACATCTCTGCATTAAATTTTAAGATAATCACATGAGAGCGCAGGCGCTACCCATGTTGGAGTTACTCAATTTCTGATGGTTAGAAAAAAATTTAAAAACAATTGTCACTGACTTGAAACTTTCTAAATTTGCTTCCCATAGATTCTGCTTCAAAATTCAATGAACACCCAGAAACATCTCTGCATTAAATTTTAAGATAATCACATGAGAACACAGGCGCTACCCATCTGATAGTTAGAAAAAAAATTAAAAACAATTGTCAATTGAAACTTTCTAAATTTGCTTCCTATAGATTCTGCTTCAAAATTAAATGAAGACGTTAAAATTTCCGTTAGAAAAATTTCACGAGCACAATACTTTCCCGCACTTCGTAACGGTGGAAATAAAAATACGTTATTATTTTTAGATAACCAATTCAAAATAAATGACGAGGGTACGACGATCTCTTTTTTAAATTACCCAAATATCCGTTTTTAATTTGTTCATAACAATTATTATCGTAAAAATAAATCCGTCCCTGCCTAGACGCTGTACTTTCATATATGTATCCAAAATTCCACTTTTGAATATTTATTCGTTTTCCAGTACTTTTTAAAATAAAAAAAAAATCGTTTTTTTTTCAGTTTTTTTAGATATAGTCTTAAATAAGTACCAAAAAATGGTCAAAAAGTGTTTGTGGTTGCACAGACGTTACCCAATTTCTGATAATTAGAAAAAAAATAAAAACAATTGAAGACCTAGAAACATTTCTGCATTAAATTTTAAGATTTCATTTGAGCAATTCGGACAGAGTCTCTTTGATCCCATCCAACATTTATAAGGAAAGCACCCTTCGGCCGGCGAGACCACCCCAAATGAAATTTCGCTCGTGCAAATCTACAAAGCAAACATAAAAAATTCAATAAGCGGAATTGGGTGGTGCACCCTCGCCTCGCACCGAAAACAGCAACAACACGGAGCACACGTACTCCAAATATTCACTGGGGTAATGTGCAAGAAGGGCCTCGCCATCCCCACCACCACCACCACCGAGGGTCGATGTGTGTGTGTGACGTAATGCAACCTTGAAAAAGTGGGGGTGGAAACATTCGAAAGCGCGCCGCGACGAGCGCCAGATATATATCGGCGTCGACCGGCGTCGCCTCAGCACGTGCCATTTTCGAAAATCGAAAAGAAAATTAAACACGTGCACCCGCGCGCGCGCGAGCCTCATTAATGCAATTAACTAATTAAGATTCTGTAAACAGTACGCGCGTCGGTAAGATTTCCCGGGGTATCGATTGGGCGAGGGATTTTCTAGGGATTCGCGAGAAAGACTTTATTTTTCCGGTTTGTTATTGATGACAGTCGTGAATTTCCATGGTGAGGTTAGGTATTATGTGTACAAGACGGACTAGAAAGAGGCACAAACTCAAGTGGGACACTGTTGGAGATGTTTTCTGTAAAGCTGTTGGTGGTTTTGGTATTTTTTGTTAGAAACGCACTAGCTTATATTGGTAAGTTTTAACAAAGAATTTTTTTTCCATAAATTGTTGAAATCGCCTCGAAACGGATATTTCCGTTAAAAAAAAATTTCACGAGAACAATACTTTCCCGGTGGAAATAAAAATATGTTATTATTTTTAAATAACCAATTCAAAATAAATGACGAGGGTACGACGGATCTCTTTTTTAAATTTCCCAAATATCCATTTATAATTTGTTTATAACAATTATTATCGTAAAAATAAATCCGTCCCTGCCTAGAAGCTGTATTTTCAGATATGTATGCAAAATCCCAGTTTTGAATATTTATTCGTTTTCCAGTACTTTGTAAAATTTAAAAAAAATCGATTTTTTTCCAGATTTTTTTAAATACAGTCTTAAACAAGTAATAAAAAATGTTTGAGCCATCAATGGGTTAAGGGTGCGATCTAGACATGGTCAAAAAGTGTTTGTGGTTGCACCATATCTTGTATTTTTTTTGTTCAGTTTAATATAAACTTCCCTTTTTCGAAGAAATTTCAGTTGAAGATTGAAAAATATTCTTCAACTATAACACGTTTATTTCAATTCTCAAAAACTAATAATAGAGTTTAAATAAATTTAAGCTTTAGTTCACCATCAAATCATCCATTTAAAGAACACTTAAAATAATCGAATCCCTCCGCTTTTAAAGCAGGCCAATTAACGAATTTATCCGGAGGTGTCACTCTAACCCCGCGCACCCTCGTGATGTAAAGGGGTCGTCATGAGCTCCGTCTCCGTAAATTCCAATTAATTTCCCCATTGTTTCCACTCGGGTTCGAGATTAACGTTTCGCGTCGACTTTACGATGTTTTGTTATCATATCGACCGCACGCCACTGTTCCGGAATCGGGCCTCGTCCCATATAAAAGTGGGACGATGGACTTGTCATGTCGCTCCGGTAATAATCGTTCCGCATCCCCCGGAATTGTTCGATAAATGTCTCGTTGTGTTTTCGGAACGGCTAATAATAGGAATAAGGGACGTTAATGCGGTCAAACTTGTTCACGAGTTCATCATTGATTGCTAATGTTTGTATACGGGGTGTTTCAGAATTTTAGATGAATAAAATAAGCAAAAAGGTTTATGTAAACATTTGTCTCAAATTAATTTATTATCGAGATATTGAAGGTTAAAAAAATAAATATCTAAAAGTATAATTTTGCTTATTGTGCATTTCGGCAATATAAATAACTAATTTTAATTATGCCATCTTAATCTTAGTCTGAAGTCAAAGCAGTATACATCTACGCTTCAGTAAAAGTTGTTTTTTAAAAGATCCTACCGACTGCGCTTTCTTAATTTTTCGTAATTGGTGCAGTCGGTAGGATCTTCCTTGAAGAAGACTGCGCTTTTTTAAAAAAATTCTGCTATCAAAAATTTCAGTAATTTTTCTTCTAAGAATTTTATAAGAATATTAAATATTTATTTTTCTACTGTCAAAAATTTAAACATTAGACTATTCTAGCGTGAACAATGTATTTTTTCTACTGTCAAAAATGTACATTTCTACTGTCAAAACCAGCTTTTAAAAAGTTCATTTTTCTTCCAACAAAAATTTCAAAAATTTTACTTCTAAGAATATGATTTTACTATAGTTAGAAATGTCAATTTTTTATTCTCAAAATGTAATTTTCCTGCGGTCAAAAATTTCAACTTTCTACTGGCAAAAATATCATTTTTCAACTGTAAAACTGCTGAAAATGTATTCTTTTTTCAATTGTTAAAAAATGTTATTTTCCCTAGTCAAAAATTCCAAAATTTCATCATTTTCCTGCTATTAAAAATGTGGATTTTTTACCGTACAAAATGCCATTCAACATCTTGTAAAAGGTATATTTTAAAGAGTCAAAAACTTCAATTTTTCTACTTTTAAAAATGTAATTTTCTTGACGTCAAAAATGTACATTTTCTACTGTCAAAAATGTCAGCTTTCTACTAGAAAAAATGGCACTTTTCAACTGTTGAAAATCATTTTTTTCTACTGTTAAAAATGTTATCTTCTTGACTTAAAAATGTACATTTTCTACTGTCAAAATGTCATCATTCTACCTGCAAAATGGCATTTTTCAACTGTTGAAAATGCAACTTTATTCTACTGTTAAAAATGTTATCTTTTTGACTTTTTGAAAAATGCTATTGTTGCTAGTAGAAAGTTGATATATTTGACAGTAGAAAATATACATTTTTGACGTCGAGAAAATAACATTTTTAACAGTAGAAAAAAACAAATTCAACAGTTGATAAATGCCATTATTGGTAGTAGAAAATTGACATTTTGACAGTAGAAAATGTACATTTTCTACTATCTAAGGATCGACTTTCTACTAGCAAAAATTGCATTTTTCAACTGTTGAAAATGTAATTTTTTTCTACTGTCAAAAATATCAACTTTCTACTAGCAATAATGGCATTTTTCAAGTGTTGAAAATGTAATTTTTTCTACTGTTAAAAATGTTATTGTCTTGACGTCAAAAATGTACATTCTCTTCTGTCAAAAATATAAAATTTCTACTAGCAATAATGGCATTTATCAACTGTTGAATTTTTTTTTTCTACTGTTAAAAATGTTATTTTCTCGACGTCAAAAATGTATATTTTCTACTGTCAAATATATCAACTTTCTACTAGCAACAATAGCATTTTTCAAATGTTAAACTGTTGAAAATGTAATTTATTCTACTGTTAAAAATGTTATTTTCTTGACGTGAAAAATGAACATTTTCTACTGTTAAAAATATCAACTTTCTACTAGCAATGATGGCATTTTTCAACTTTTAAAAATGTATTTTTTTCTACTGTTAAAAATGTTATTTTCTTGACGTTAAAAATGTACATTTTCTACTGTCAAAAACGTCAACTTTCTACTAGCAATAATGGCATTTGTCAACTGTTGAAAATGTATTTTTTTCTACTGTTAAAATTGTTTTTTTCTTGACTTCAAAAATGTACATTTTCTACTGTCAAAAATGTATATTTTCTACTGTCAAAAATGTTAACTTTCTACTAGCAAAAATGGCATTTTTCAAATGTTAAACTGTTCAAAATGCAATTTTTTCTACTGTTAAAAATGTTATTTTCTCGACGTCAAAAATGTACATTTTCTACTGTTAAAATGTCAACTTACTACTAGCAAAAACGGCATTTTTCAACTGTTAAACTGTTGAAAATGTGATTTTTTTCTGCTGTTAAAAATGTTATTTTCTTGACGTCAAAAATGTACATTTTCTACTGTCAAAAATATCAACTTTCTACTAGCAATAATGGCATGTGTCAACTGTTGAAAATGTATTTTTTTTTCTACTTTTAAAATTGTTATCTTCTTGACTTCAAAAATGTATATGTTCTACTGTCAAAAATGTACATTTTCCACTGTCAAAAATGTACATTTTCTACTGTCAAAAATATCAACTTTCAACTAGCAATAATGGCATTTTTCAACTGTTGAAAATGTAATTTTTTTTCTACTGTTGAAAATATCATTTTCTCGACGTCAAAAATGTACATTTTCTACTGTCAAAAATATCAGCTTTCTACTAGCAATAATGGCATTTTTCAACTGTTGAAAATGAATTTTTTTTCTACTGTTAAAAATTTCATTTTCTCGGCGTCAAAAATGTAAATTTTCTACTGTCAAAAATATCAACTTTCTACTAGCAATAATAGTATTTTTCAACTGTTGAAAATCTATTTTTTTACTGCTTAAAATTTTATTTTCTCGACGTCAAAAATGAACATATTCTACTGTCAAAAATATCAACTTTCTACTAGCAATAATGGCATTTTTCAACTGTTAAAAATGTAATTTTTTTCTACTGTTAAAAATGTTATCTTCTTAACTTCGAAAATATACATTTTCTACTGTCAAAAATATCAACTTTCTACTAGCAACAATAGCATTTTCAACTGTTAAAAATGTAATTTTTTTCTACTGTTAAAAATGTTATTTACTTGACGTCAAAAATGTACATTTTCTACGGTCATAAATATCAACTTACTACTAGCAAAAATGGTATTTTTCAACTGTTTAACTGTTCAAAATGTGATTTTTTCTACTGTTAAAAATGATATCTTTTTGACTTCAAAAATGTACATTTTCCACTGTCAAAAATATGAACTTTCTACCAGCAATAATGGCGTTTTTCAACTGCTAAAATGTATTTTTTTCTACTGTTAAAAATGTTATTTACATTTTCTACTGTCAAAAATATCAACTTTCTACTCGCAACAATAGCATTTTTCAACTGTTAAAAATGTAATTTTTTTCTACTGTTAAAAATGTTATCTTCTTAACTTCAAAAATGTACATTTTCTAGTGTCAAAAATATCAACTTTCTACTAGCAAAAATTGCATTTTTCAACTGTTGAAAATGAATTTTTTCTACTGTTAAAAAAAAAACGTTATTTTCTCAACGTCAAAAATGTACATTTTCTACTGTTAAAAATATCAACTTTCTACTAGCAATAATGGCATTTTCAAGTGTTGAAAATGTAATTTTTTCTACTGTTAAAAATGTTATATTCTCGACTTCAAAAATATACATTTTCTACTGTCAAAATGTCAACGTTTTACTAACAAAAATTGCATTTTTCAATTGTTGAAAATGTATTTTTTCTACTGTTAAAAATGTTATTGTCTCGACGTCAAAAATGTACATTTTCTACTGTCAAAAATATCAACTTTCTACTAGCAATAATGGCATTTTTCAGTTGAAAATGTTTTTTTTTCTACTGCCAAAATTGTTATCTTCTTAACTTCAAAAATGTACATTTTCCACTGTCAAAAATGCCAACTTTCAATGTCAATTTTTCCCTGTAAAAAATGTCATTCCACATCTTGTAAAACTTATATTTTATAGTCAAAAACTTCCATTTTTCTACTGTTAAAAATGTTATTTTCCTGACGTTAAAAATGTACATTTTCTACTGTAAAAACTAGCTTTCGGAAAGTTCGTTTTTCTTCCATCAAATATTTAGTTAGGAATGTCAAAATGTTATTCTCAAAATGTACTTTTCCTGCTGTCAAAAATGACAACTTTCTACTAGCAAAAATTACGTTTTACAACTATTAAACGTTAAAAAGTTATCTGTTAACTGTTTTAACGTGAACATCAATTTTTTTCTGCTGTTAAAGATGCAAGTTTTCGCAGTAAAAATCCAAAAACACCCCTTCATTAGATTTCGAGATAATCACCCCCAAAGACCGCCTTTAATAATTCAGAGGTCACGAATTTCCACGGATGATGGAAAAAATATAAAAACAATTGCCACAGATTTGAAAGTTTCCAAAAATACTCAAAGTCGATTCTTCTTTACAAATCAATAAAAATCTAAAAACACCCCTTCATTGGATTTCGAGATAATAACCCCCAAACACCGCCTTTAATAATTCAGAGGTCGCGAATTTCCACGGATGATGGAAAAAATATAAAAACAATTGCCACGGATTTGAAAATTTCCAAAAATACTTAAAATCGATTCTACTTTACGAATCAGTAAAAATATAAAAACATCCCTTCATTAGATTTCGAGATAATCACCCCCAAACACCGCCTATGGTAATTCAGAGGTCGCGAATTTTCACGGATGATAGAAAAAATTTAAAAACAAATGCCACAGATTTAAAAGTTTCCAAAAATACTCAAAATCGATCCTACTTTACGAATCAGTAAAAATCTATATACACCCCTTCATTAGATTTCGAGATAATCACCCCAACCACCGCCTATTATAATTCAGAGGTCGCCAATTTTCACGGATGATGGAAAAAATACAAAAACAATTGACACAGATTTGAAAGTTTCCATTGATTCTACTTTACGAGGCAGTAAAAAATTAAAACTAACCACTGCAATAACTTTGTTTCAGAATACGTTGAAGTCAGCAATTGCGAGAACTGCACCCTAATGCTAACATGCAGACACTTAAATTCTGTGATAGCCGTGTTCAACGCAACATTCGAACCCTTCAGCTCCAACTCTACATATTTTGAAGACTTGAAGGGCATCGTGCCCCCAGTATTCCCAAGATTCGCCCTTAATCGACGGTAAGTGCCCGAACTATTTATCTCGCCCGAAATCTAAATCAGCCATTTTTACCTTCAATTTTATTATTAGAGAAGAATTGATGGTCTGTTATCACGATCCGTTTCGGTTACTAAATATAAAATGCATTAACCTGCTCGGGGGAGATTACCGTCGTCGTGTTTATTTGAAGCGCAACATTAAAGTATATATAAAATTAGAAGTATATAAAACAGGAGCGAGGAGAGATTATTTGTTCCGCGCCGGAGATTCTATAAATGTTTTCCTGATTTGATTTTGATCAATTGATTTCCCGAATCCGGGAAGCTCGTTCATTCGACGATTTTCTTTCTTTGAGCTGCGCAAATTGGTTTACTTTGATCTGCGGTTACAATTTTATTTTATGGTGTGCTCGAGTGTGCTTTGAATTTTGGCGTAAATACATTTATTATTAGCGATGTTACCAATGTTGTTTTAAAGTGTGTGCAAATCGCGGGAAAAAATGTTGTATTTACGTCAACAGATTACAGTTTCGCCAACCATAGTGCGAATCGAAGATAACTTGATTAATTGATAATAAAATTAATGTCCACATTGAAAAATTACTGCATTTGACTGACAATAGAACCGAAATTGTGATTGACAGACGAGGCAATTATTTAAGTATCACCTCGAAAATGGGGTCGTGTAATCACACCCCCACCCCTCCATTCCGTATGGCCACATATGTAACGTGGCATTAAGTGCAGTGAAAGCCACATCTGCGAACTGGCCAAAAAGTCCTACGAGGATTCTTCGTTCACCCCCTAACACAATTCAGTCAGACCGTAACCATGACATGGTGCATTTAGATATCAAATATACCCTTCCAAAAACTACCCCCCTGTCGACGGCACGCGCTCCCATATATTCGCCTGTATCTTCTAATGTACAGTTTTTACAGATAAGAAATGTGTTTTATGGCTTACGGTTATTCGAAAGTAATTCAATTCCCCTTAATGTAAACATAAATTAAGATTTATCGTCGGCGGATATTTAATTAAATTACGGCTTGATTACGTTCACGAATTATTTATTCAGACGTGATTTGATTACAAGGGGGCACGTAATGGATGGAGCAGGAGTGAAAAAAGAAAATTAGAAAATTAGATTGCAAAATAATCACACTTGAAAACACCAATATAAATTCTGCTTTCGGATATTTTACAAACTGTTGAAAAAAAAAATAGAAAAACAATTGCAACAAACTTAAAATTTTCCAAATTCAATCAAAATCGAATATTCTTTACGATTCCTGAAAAATCTGCTAATACTCTCAGTTTAGATTGCAAAATAATCACACTTGAACACACCAATATAAATTATGCTTTCGGACATTTTACAAACTGTTGAAAAAAGAAATAGAAAAACAATTGCAACAAACTTAAAATTTTCCAAATTCAATCAAAATCGAATTTTCTTTACGATTCCTGAAAAATCTGCTAATACTCTCAGTTTAGATTGTGAAATAATCACACTTGAACACACCCATGTAAATTCTGCTTTCAGACATTTTAGAAATTGTTGAAAAAAAAAAATAGAAAAACAATTGCAACAAACTTAAAATTTTCCAAATTCAATCAAAATCGAATATTCTTTACGATTCCTGAAAAATCTGCTAATACTCTCAGTTTAGATTGCAAAATAATCACACTTGAACACACCAATATAAATTATGCTTTCGGACATTTTACAAACTGTTGAAAAAAGAAATAGAAAAACAATTGCAACAAACTTAAAATTTTCCAAATTCAATCAAAATCGAATTTTCTTTACGATTCCTGAAAAATCTGCTAATACTCTCAGTTTAGATTGCGAAATAATCACACTTGAACACACCAATGTAAATTCTGCTTTCAGACATTTTAGAAATTGTTGAAAAAAAAAAATAGAAAAACAATTGCAACAAACTTAAAATTTTCCAAATTCAATCAAAATCGAATATTCTTTACGATTCCTGAAAAATCTGCTAATACTCTCAGTTTAGATTGTGAAATAATCACACTTGAACACACCCATGTAAATTTTGCTTTCAGACATTTTACAAACAATAATATATATATATTTACGGGATTCTCCCTGTACATTTAAGTATTAAATCGAATATAAAATATAAAACAAAATATAAAATAAAATATAAATATAAAATATAAAAATACAAAAATTAAAATTACAATTTAAAATTGCGACAACATGTGACAAACAAACAAAAACAAGTTAAAAACAATATGATGCAGTACGCTCGACATACATAATGAAAACCCCTGCAAGAAAGTTGCAATTATTTAAATTTGACTAGAAACAAATGCCGATAGATCAATTCGTGATCATTCGTTCGATGATTCAAAACTGTTGAAAAAAAAAATGGTGGCCATCATGTTACTTTCTCCGACTTGATAGTATCATTTATATTTACGCTTTCATGGTATATTTTCAATTTAAATCATATTTTAAATGTACATCGAGTGTTTTGTACAGTCGGATGAATATTTTTATATTTAAAAAAATATTGGGAAAAAACAAAAAACAGTTAACCAAAACAAATTTACCAAAAGCTTTCGGGTTATCAAATAAGAGTTATGTTCAAAGTTTCATATCAATTGCTCTATTAGTTTTTGAGATACAGCGCGCACAGACAGACAGACACACACATTTTTTTTTCCCCAGAAATTGTTGAAATGGCATCTAAGAATCCCAAAACGGATATTTCCACAAAAAAAAAATTGAAAAAATTTTCACGATCACAATACTTTCTCGTACTTCGTAACATAGAAAGTAAAATGTATAACGAATTAGCAAATAGTACTCAAAACTGGAAGAAATATGGTGCTCGTCAAAACTAAAATTAAATTACCAAAAACTGATTTTGAGATAGTGCCCACCCACCGCGGCCCGCCCTCTGCCCTTCGTATCAATTTTAATTCAACTATTTGAGTTAAACGAAATATCATTGTTTATTATTATTAACAAACTTGGATTGATTAAATCCACCAAAAACACGATATTTGTAATTGCAGTTTAATTAAACTGGAGGGTGGTGGATGGGCCCTATCCTTCAATGAAACCAGTTGAAACAAAAACAATTATTAAATTCAGAAAATTAAAAAAATGAAGAAAAGAAAAAGAAACTATTTGTAAAACTTTGTTTTGTGATAAACTTATTAGAGAGTGGAATGGGGCCCACCCACCATCGTGATAAACTTATTAGAGGGTGGAATAGGGCCCACCCACCATCCTTCGTATCAATTTTAACTCAAAAGAAACTCTGTTTAGGTTAAACGAAATTTTTAAAGTATAAAAAGAAAGAAAAAAAAGGAAACAACTTGTAAAACTTTGTTTTGTGATAAACTTATTGAAGGGTGGGATAGGGACCACCCACCGCCCTTTTTATCAATTTTAACTAAAAAAAAACTCTGTTTAGGTTAAACGAAATTTCATGTTCATTTATTAGAAAAGTTGGATTGATAAGAGCCACCAAAAGCAATGTTTGTAATTAAAGTTTTATTGAACTCGAGGGTGGTGGGTGGGCCCTATCCTACAATCTAGCCAGTTGAAACAAAAATAATGATTTCTTTGGCGAAGATTCAGAAAATCAAAGATGAAAAATAAAATGTTGTTTTTTAAAAACAAACAATTTGTAAAACTTTGTTATATGCCAAAAATATTGGAGGGTAGAATAGGGGCCACCCACCACCCTTCGTAACAATTTTAACTCAAAAGAAACTCTGTTTAGGTTAAACGAAATTTCATGTTCATTTATTAGAAAACTTGGATTGATAAGAACTACCAAAAGCAATGTTTGTAATTAAAGTTTTATTGAACTCAAGGGTGGTGGGTGGGTCCTATCCTACAATCCAGCCAGTTGAAACAAAAAAATGATTTCTTTAGTGAAGATTCAGAAAATCAAAGAGATGAAAAATAAAATGTTGCTTTTTAAAAACAAACAATTTGTGAAACTTTGTTATATGATACAAATATTGGAGGGTGGGATAGGGCCCACCCACCACCCTTCCTAACAATTTTAACTCAAAGCCCTATCCAACAATGAAACAGTTGAAACAAAAACAATTATTTCTTCGGTGAAAATTCAGAAAATTAAAGAAATTTTCCAAAGTTTGTAATCAAAGTTTTACTGAACTTAAGGGTGGTGGGTGGACCCTATCCTACAATGAAACCAGTTGAAACAAAAATAATTATTTCTCCGGTAAAAATTCAGAAAATTAAAGAAATTTTCCAAAGTTTGTAATTAAAGTTTTACTGAACTTAAGGGTGGTGGGTGGGCCCTATCCTACAATGAAACCAGTTGAAACAAAAATAAATATTTCCCCGGTGAAAAAAATTAAAGAAATGAAGAATAACATGAAGAAAAAAAATGGTGATGCGGCCATCTTGTTACTTTCTCCGACTTGATGGTATCATTTATATTAACGCTTTCATGGTTTATTTTAAATTTAAATCATATTTTAAATGTACATCGAGCGTTTTCTAGACTCGGATAAAACTGACGTTTAAAACGTCAAAATTATGAAAGATGGAAAAATTATACTTCAAATTCGAAAAGTCCGCCGCCATTAACAGTGATACTAACCAAGTGAATTGTTTCATTTGAACTCTTTTTAAAAGTAGTTCCACTTTTTTGATCATTTAAAAAATGTTTTGCTATTAAAAAAATATTTTGAGCAATAGACTAATTTAAATCATTTTCTTACTAAAACATTCTGAATTTTTATTATTAAGCCTATATTTTCGATTTTATTTTTGATGTAAACTTTTGATCATTTGGCCTAAAGAATATTATTTTGACCTAAATTTTCGACTTTTTGGTCCCCATTTTTGATTTTTCGGGCCGAATTTTTAATTTCTAGATGCTTTGCCTGTATTTTCGACTTTATTTTGGTCTAAATTTTTGATCATTTGGCCTAAAGAATATTATTTTGACCTAAATTTTTGACTTTTTGGTCCCCATTTTTGATTTTTCGAGCCGAATTTTTATTTTCTAGATGTTTTGCCTATATTCTCGACTTTCTTTTGGTCTAAATTTTTGATCATTTGGCCGCCTAAATATTCTTTATTTTAGCCTAAATTTTCGATTTAATTGTTAAAATTTTCGACTTTTCAGTCCGCATTTTTGATTTTTCGGACCGAATTTTTAATTTTAGTCCCGAATTTTCGATTTCTTAGATATTTTAACCTGAATTATTTTTTCGAGTTTTATTTGTTGAAATTTTCGATTTTTCAGTCCGAATATATTATTATCATTATGATTTGTTATTTTGTTTTGTTTGTTTGTTAAAAATTTTGTCCTCTTAGACCACCATTTTTATTTTTAGTCCCGAATTTTAGATTTTTGGTCTAAATTTTTTTTAAATAAATTCAATACAACGAAATAATTTATTTATTTTTTTATTATTTTGTCCTATATTTTAGATATTTTAATTTTAATGATTGATTTTATTGTGCGAATTTTTTGTATTTTTTGGCTATTATTTTCAAAAGTCAGAAACTTATTTTTGGGGGCTGAAAGTGGTAAAATATTTTGCTTCTAAATAAATTCTCGATTTTTTTTTGTCTGCGTTTTTTAATTTTAGATTAGAATTCTTGATTCTTTTGGCCATATTTTCGATTTTTGTATTTTCGATTTTTTTAAATTTTTAGCCTACATATTCTTTATTTCAAAATGTTCGATTTTGTTGTCTGCATTTTTATTTTTACGCCCGAGTTCTCGACATTTCGTTTAAATATTCACGTTTTTGGGCCATATTGTAGATTTTTTTGGCCTATATTTTGTATTTTAGATTTTTTTCGGTTTAAATTTTTGGTCTTTCGAGCGAAATTTTCTTTATTTCGACTTGAATTTCCGATTTGTTTGTTGAAATTTTCGCCTTGTTTGTTAAAATTTTTAAATTTTTGGTCCACCACTTTGATTTTTAGATTTTTGGTTTTAATTTTGTATTTCTTGTCCCATATTTTAGATTTTCTTAACGTGAATTATTGATTTGATTGTGCGATTTTTTTTTACTATTATTTTCGAATTTCTCGTCGGAACTTATTATAAGCTAAAAAGAGTTATTTTTGGGGTTGAAAATGGTAAATTATTTTTCTTTTGCTTGTATTTTGAAATATTTGGTCTGCATTTTAATTTTTAGACCAGGATTTTTAATTTTTTTGCCCATATTTTAGATGTGTTCCAAATTTTTGATTTTTTTGCCAAAATATTCGATTCGAGTTTACTCAAAAACTAAAGAGATTTCGAAAAAAACTTATTCCTTATAAGTTGTTCATTTTGGCATTCTCTACAATTATTATTAACATAAATTTGCTGTAGCTATTATAGTTTCATAATTATAAACCAAAAATGAAAAAAAAAAAATTCTCGAATAACAATGATGTTATCAAACAAAATGCGTTTGAACATCTTTAAATCTGTCATATACTTGTTTCTCGTTGATCACTTGGTGAAACATTATGTTAATATAGGTTTAAAAATTAAAATTCACTTTTGAATTTTAATTTTTAAACCTATATCTTTAAATCTGTTGAAAAATGTTAGGTATTTTTGTATTTAATTTTACTGCCATCCGGAGCGTACGCCATTGGGATAAAAAGGGAATTTGAACGGCGGCTGAAAATATCGGACATTTCATATTCTTTTGTCAGAAATGTAGCATTAGCATATTAATGTTGGCAGAGCTTTCGGGGCATGACTCAAATATTGGCTTTTAGAAAATGGGCCATTTGTGTTGGGGTCAATTACAATAAAGGAATATTCCCGTCGTACATTTAGGAGTTGCAAACTTCCATTGTTGTATCAGGAAATTGATTGATTGGTCTGTAAATGAGAAACTGTTTGCTGTGCAAAGAGACACACGCAATGTATGTGTACAATAGAAAAATTATAATATTTCGAAATATAGATGGCAAATATTTATTATTTTGGGGGTAATGTGTAAAAATATTTGCCGACCCCTTTGCCAGATGAATTGTTGACAAAGTATACAAAGTATACAACGAAAGAACTTTAGTTCATTAACTTGAGACAACCTCACTTATTGCAGATTAATTAAATACAAATAATAAAGGCGAAAAATAGCCTGAATATATGAATATTCAGCCTGTTCGCGTCTTACTAAGGCTGCAAACAATAAGTTATTTGTTTGTAGTCTTAGTAAGACTTGAGTCACGAACAGGCTGAATATTCATATATTCAGGCTATTTTTCGGCTTTATTATTTGAACTTTAGTTCACTTCAAAATTGCAAATCGTATTGTCACAAATTGATTCATTTTGTAATTATCAATCATCACCATTAATGCACCAATTAAACTATTCCTCAACACAATCGATTTCTTAGCCAGAAACTTCAATGAAACTTCTAATTGAAATCCCATCGAGGCAATAAATTTCGCGAATTGCCCAAACTTTATTCTCACATATTCACGAATGTAACTGCGAAAGTTTTACACCGAAAACTTCCCCGCCATAAATCACCACCAAATATACGCGTGTAATTTAACACTTTAACACACTAATTCACCCTTATCAAACGTGCGGAAACAACCCTGCACGAAAGCGCGATTATTTTTTAAATGTAAGTACAACACACCAATTCTTATTGGTAACAACTCCCATCACGAGAGCGTTATTGTGTAATGCGAAATTATTGTTTTATTTTAATAATTATAAAGGGCAAAACTTTGGTAATCGAATTATTCCCAGGGTAATAAAACTGAATTGATCGCATGGGGAGGGTTGTGTTATTACCAACTGCATAATGAATGGCCTGTATTGAGTAAGTAGTGACCTACATTTCATTAAAATGGGAATGCTTTTGTGACATTTAATTTAGCCCCATTCATCTCCTCGGCATTTTCATTAGAAAAACATTTCATCGTGATATATGTGCAGTCAAACTGCTAATTTACAGAAGGGTGCAGAAATCATAAAGAAATGCGTTGTAAATGTTGTATGGAAATTTTAAACTATAGATTTTCCATTTGTATTATTGGCATATACATCGTTTAAACATTTTGTGAAGAAATTATTGATATTAATCCCCGACAAAAAAAGTTTTGGATTTTCAAATATTAATGTGTGAACTTATATGGCGTCTATTGGAATTATTGAGGGTTGGCACCCCAATCAAGAGTTCTGACAGTTCTAAATAAAGTTCTCAATTCCTTATAAAAAAGAGTTCTGTAAAATTAGGCTGTCAGGAATTTTTTGAAAAATGGGGTGCCAACTTGACACCGCACCCCAACATTGTTATCGAATAGTTCTGAACTAGTTTTAAGATGTGTTTGGATTAGTACTATAGTTCCTGATACTTTTAAAAAAGAGTTCTGTTGAATTTCCAGAGATAGAAATTTTCAAAGTTGGAAATTCGAAATATTCAAATCCATATTACTTACTTAATATTGGTCGAATCTAAATATTTCAACAACTATCGATAGAACTCACAAAGAACTACAGGAAACACCTATCAGTACTATCCGGAACTATCAAAATTATTTGTTTGAAAAAATTCGCAAAGCAAAAAAAAATTGGGAGCTTCAGGAGTTCTGAGTTAATGTTCTATTTCTACTCATTGAGTACAATAATTCTTTCTTATAAACAAATTCGATACAATCACGATTTATGGCATTTTTAAATAAATTTAAAATTCGATAAGAGAAAAATTAAATTTTGAAAATACCCATTTCCTGCCATTTAATTGCAATTTGCCATTAGAGTTTTCGTTAGAACTCCTTGAGTACAACCAATAAGTCAAATCAGAACTCCCAGAACTATTAAAAAAATCAACATTTTGAAAATAATTTTAAGTCTGCGATGAAAAAAAAATGAGAGTTCCATGAGTTCTGAGTTAATTTTTTATTTCTACTCATTGAGTACAATAATTCTTTCTTATAAACAAATTCGATACAATCACGATTTATGGCATTTTTAAATAAATTTAAAATTCGATAAGAAAAAAATTAAATTTTGAAAATACCCATTTCCTGCCATTTAATCGCAATTTGCCATTAGAGTTTTCGTTAGAACTCCTTGAGTACAACCCATGAGTCAAATCAGAACTCCCAGAACTATTAAAAAAAAATCAACATTTTGAAAATAATTCGAAGTCCGAAATGAAAAAAAAAATATGAGAGTTCCAGGAGTTCTGAGTTAATTTTCTATTTCTACTCATTGAGTACAATAATGCTTTCTTATAAACAAATTCGATACAATCGCGATTTATAGCATTTTTAAATAAATTTAAAATTCGATAAGAGAAAGTTTAATTTTGAAAATACCCATTTCCTGCCATTTAATTGCAATTTGCCATTAGAGTTTTCGTTAGAACTCCTTGAGTACAACCAATAAGTCAAATCAGAACTCCCAGAACTATTAAAAAAATCAACATTTTGAAAATAATTTTAAGTCTGCGATGAAAAAAAAAATGAGAGTTCCATGAGTTCTGAGTTAATTTTCTATTTCTACTCATTGAGTACAATAATTCTTTCTTATAAACAAATTCGATACAATCACGATTTATGGCATTTTTAAATAAATTTAAAATTCTATAATAGAAAGTTTAATTTTGAAAATTCCCATTTCCTGTCATTTAATCGAAATTTGCCATTAGAGTTTTCGTTAGAACTCCTTGAGTACAATCCATATGTCAAATCAGAACTCCCAGAACTATTAAAAAAAATCAACATTTTGAAAATAATTCCAAGTCCGAAATGAAAAAAAAAATGAGAGTTCCAGGAGTTCTGAGTTAATTTTCTATTTTTACTCATTGAGTACAATAATTCTTTCTTATAAACAAATTCGATACAATCGCGATTCATAGCATTTTTAAATAAATTTAAAATTCGATAAGAGAAAGTTTAATTTTGAAAATACCCATTTCCTGCCATTTAATCGCAATTTTCCATTGGAGTTTTCGTTAGAACTCCTTGAGTACAACCCATGAGTCAAATCAGAACTCCCAGAACTATTAAAAAAAAATCAACATTTTGAAAATAATTCCAAGTCCGAAATGAAAAAAAAATTGAGAGTTCCAAGAGTTCTGAGTTAATTTTCTATTTCTACTCATTGAGTACAATAATTCTTTCTTATAAACAAATTCGATACAATCGCGATTTATGGGTATTTTCAAAATTTAATTTTTCTATAATCGAATTTTAAATTTATTTAAAAATGCTATAAATCGTGATTGTATTGAATTTGTTTATAAGAAATAATTATTGTACTCAATGAGTAGAAATAGAAAATTAACTCAGAACTCCTGGAACTCTTAATTTTTTTTTTGCTTTGCGACTTTTTTCAAAAAAATATTTTTGATAATTCCGGATAGTTCTGATAGGTGTTTCCTGTACTTCTTTGTGAGTTCTATCCATAGTTGTTATGAAATATTTAGATTCGATCAATATTAAGTGAGTAATATGAATTTGAATATTTCGAATTTCCAACTTTGAAAATTTCTATCTCTGGAAATTCAACAGAACTCTTTTTTAAAAGTATCAGGAACTATAGTACTAATCCAAACACATCTTAAAACTAGTTCAGAACTATTCGATAACAATGTAGGGGTGCGGTGTCAAGTTGGCACCCCATTTTTCAAAACATTCCTGACAGCCTAATTTTATAGAATTCTTTTTTAAAAGTTGGTAGTACTTCTAGATACATCAAAAGGAATTGAGAACTATATTCAGAACTTTCAGAACTCTTCATTGGGGTGCCAACTTGACACACTCGGAATTATTGAGCTGATAAGCTTCCGTCGTGAGGAAGCGATAAGCTCCCGTCGTTAAATAAACAGTATAAGCAATTTAAACCCAATTTGGCGTCAAATTGACAAATTTAATAAGATACGATATGAATTAAATAGATTTCGATCTACACGGGAAATAAGTGCCAATGGTCGGCAAAGACAGAGGTGAACTAAACTTGATAGTTTATCATATTATTTCAAAAATTTTGATAAAGCAAGATATGCATTTATTACGTCAATGAATTTAGAAAAAAAATAATTTTAAATCGCACACTACCTCAATATGTTCAATTTCAAGTTTTAATTTTATTATGACGGCATTCACAGTTAAGGAAATATTCTTTATCCTTACAGTTTCTCCTTGAATTTTAATTAAAACGGAACGCCTCTTTATCTCTTAATTTACAACAGAAAAGCAGAGTCGAGTTTCAGCCCCTCAGTATTTGGGTCAAAGCGATGTCCTCAAGTTTTCATTTTCCTCTTGTTGGCGAGATAAGTATGTCGTCTAAATAACTTTCCACGTTCCGAGGGTTTATTACTTCTTGTGTGTTTCGAATGTCTCGGAAAGCTCGAGTAATAAATGTATAAAGAGAAATCCCGAGAGGAAATATTATAAAATATAAATACAATCATCAGAAAATGCGCTTGGGCAAGAACAAAAGTCAATTTCAAGTAAAGAAAATTTTAAAATCAGAAAAATCAACTTTTTAAATACTAAACTAGTTTTTCCCAGGCTAAAGTTTGATGTATGTGAAATTGTGTTCTTTATGTGAAATTGTGAAATGTAAAAAATGTAAGAAAAGTAACTGGTGACGAACGACGGCTCCGTTACGCTGCGCCGACATCCATGCGGGGCCCATTAAAATTAAGCGATTAAATTGCGCTGCGCCATCAATGAAGAACATTTTTTTTTTTCTAAATTAACTTTAATTTTTGGTTTTTTATTTTTCATTTTCAAGTTTTAATTTTCAATTTTTCATTTTTCTTTTTTCATGTTTTATTTTTAATTTTTATTTAAATTTTTTTATTTTTTATTTTTATTTTTATTCCTTTTATTTTTTTTTAAGCCAGTTGTATCCTCTGCGATCCCTGAAAATTTCGGCTTTCCGACTTAAAAAGAAAAAAATCCGTCCTTGAAAGAAGAAAAACGAACCCAGGGGTGCAAATCAAGCGTAAGTGAAGGGTATTATTTATCAAAAAAATTTGGCATCCCTGAAAGTTTCGGCTTTTCGACTTTAAAAGAAAGAAATTCGTCCTTAAAAGAAGAAAAAGAACCCAGGGGGTGCAAATAGTGCGTAGGGGTAGTTTCAAAATTTTTGAAAAAATATCTTCTGCCATCCCTGAAAGTTTCAGCTTTTCGACTTCAAAAGAAAAAGATATGTCCTTAAAAGAAGAAAACCGAACCACCCCCTGGGTTGGTGGCGTTGGTTGGCGCGTAGGGGAGGTTCCAAAATTTTTGAAAAAATTCACAATGAAAGCCAGTTATCCCTTCTGTCATTCCTGAAGGTTTCAGCTTTTCCACTTGAAAAGAAAAAAATACGTCCTTAAAAGAAGAAAAACATTTTTTTTTACCCGGTTTAAAAAAAATCATATCTCGGAAACGGGGCAAAAATTCAAAAAAGTGGCTCCATCAATTTTAGATATTTTCTTCAAGATTATTTTAAGACATACCGGGATCGTCCAGCTCCAGCAGTTAGGGAGGAGTTATTTTTTTTTTTTGAAAACGTGCAAAAATCGAAAATCTGCGTTTGAAAAATCCCCGGAGGTGGGGGTTAAACGAAACTACGGGACGGGTTTTAAAAGCTTGCCCGGTTATCTGGGGGTCGATTTGCGCGCAAAAACTAACAAATTTTTACCGAATAAGGCCCCGATAAGGGGTGAGGTTTAACCCTACCCCCCCGTTTTAAGGGTGAGTTTCGGGGGACGCGATTTTCAAAATCCTCAAATTTTTGGGCGAATTTTTTGTGCCGGTCGGCCGACGCCCCTTTATAGCGGTTTTTTCTGGGCTGTCAAACTTTTCTGACTCGATTAGAATATATAGTTACATACCGAGTCGGGAAACACTGTATTACAGCCGAATTGAAAAATTCAGTTCGTTGGAGAAACCAGCCGTGTGATTGGTGTCAATTATACGCGATAATTTCGGTACTTCGAAATAGAGGTTCGCAAAATGTTTTTGCCGACCGAGAGGTACACTTTTTGGAGGTTAAAAATATGCGTACTTTATTCGAAACAATTGAATGGATAATATGAATATGTATCATTAAATTGGTGTATTATTGTAATGAAAATGTGTTATTCAAAAATACACCGGAAATGGCCTACAGCTCCGCAGGGGTTGGTATTAACTGCTGCGTGTCCATTTGGGGTTTACGCGCTCTATTAACTCTTCGTTATATTTAATTGATAATTAATGGCTTATTTAACATGCAATTTTACCCTATACACGTTGTAACAAACCCTTTAATACAGGGTGATTTTGTTAAAATGTTGCAAGGCGATATCTCGATAACGGTTTAAAATAAACTGCTCAAAAATGAATAGGGATATTTAGATATTATGGTTGTTAACAGGCTTTTGAAAAATTCACAAATACATAAACTTATTAACTTTTGAGTGGTTTAATTTCTTGAAATTTTGGTGAGGCTTAAACACATTTTTGGTATTTACCTCCTCTCTCTAGTTTTTAAGGGTAGGAACTTTGAACAAGACGATGTAGTTTTGTTGATAAAATTTTATCTACGTAATTTAATAATGACGTGGTAAACTCATGCGACGTGTATTAAATAGGCAAACAGTTATTATTAAGCCCTTAAGCTTGAAATCTCAACGCTACCACCTTATAAAAATAAATTACACCAAGGCTATTGCAGCACTTTGAGCTATTACGATACAGTTTAAGGTGGTGCAATAACTTTATTATACACTGTGTACATAAAGTAAGGAATAAATTCGATTAAAATTCAGGGTATTTTCTTTCAGAAAAATGCCCGGACACGTGTATTATTATTTTTTAACGCGCATTTTTTGAGATAAAATTCAAATGTACAGGGTGTCCCAAAACTGAGATACGACCCTTAAGTTAAAATTTTCAAAGGTGAACCCCCATTTTTTGTTGCATTTATGGATTCTACGTAAAATTCTGAGTATTTTTCATGTAGTATACCCCATGTCGATATTCATTTCTTTTCGAAGAAATGGCGTTTAATAAAGTACTACTACTATTTTATTTCTGGTAAAAGAATAAATAAGCAAAAATCATTATTCACTTAATGAAATGATAATTTTTAATAATGTTTCACATTAAATAAATTAATAAAATAAATAAACTACCACTAGAATCCTCGATAGGTGTAATCTCTTCAATATAGCAACAATTGTTATTGAACGGTATGATCCTAAAAGCAAATTCAAAAGGAAACCATCTCTATATATTATTAAAATAATTTTAAAAGTTTTTTTCCCTGCCGGAGCCTATTTTATTACGCTTTTATCGCGCGAGCCGGATGAATTCAAACTTTCAAAGCGATTGCACACTAACGCATTTATAGTTTTAATCAAGAGGAAACAAACGGTCGTTTGTGAAACAACAGCGCCTCTATCTATTTAGCTGGATGTACAAATTTTCATGCAGTATGCCAACAATAAATGGACAAAACCCTGTGAATACTGCATGCATACCTAAATGTATAAAATGCAATACGGTAGAATACATTTTTAATATTTGATAGATAAATTCACCTTTGTGGAAGCGAAGGATAATTATAGCAAGATTTGTGAATTATTTATTGCATTCGGCGGTAAGAAAAATTGTACAAAATTAATATCCACCGGAATCAGCTTCAAACTTTCAAAATCCATCCAAAAGGAACCTACAACACTCAGAACTTGAACGAAAGAAATGGATTTAACATTCGACGATTAGAAAAGTTGTAAAAAAATAATCACTGCCAGAATTAGCTTCAAACTATCAAAATCCAACCAAAAGGAACCTATTTTTGACATCCCTTTAAAACAATTGATATTTCACAGCTGGAAACAAAATAGCAACACTTAGAACTTGAACGAAAGAAATGGATTTAACATTCGACGATTAGAAAAGTTGTAAAAAATAATCACTGCCAGAATTAGCTTCAAACTTTCAAATAACAACCAAAAGGAACCTATTTTTGACATCCCTTTAAAACAATTGATATTTCACAGCTGGAAACAAAATAGCAACACTCAGAACTTGAACGAAAGAAATGGATTTAACATTCGACGATTAGAAAAGTTGTAAAAAAATAATCTCTGCCAGAATTAGCTTCAAACTATCAAAATCCAACCAAAAGGAACCTATTTTTGACATCCCTTTAAAACAATTGATATTCCACAGCTGGAAACAAAATAGCAACACTCAGAACTTGAACGAAAGAAATGAGTTTAACATTCGACGATTAGAAAAGTTGTAAAAAAATAATCTCTGCCAGAATTAGCTTCAAACTTTCAAAATCCAACCAAAACGAACCTATTTTTGACATCCCTTTAAAACAATTGATATTTCACAGCAGGAAACAAAATAGCAACACTCGGAACTTGAACGAAAGAAATGGATTTAACATTCGACGATTAGGAAAGTTGTAAAAAAATAATCACTGCCAGAATTAGCTTCAAACTTTCAAATAACAACCAAAAAGAACCTATTTTTGACATCCCTTTAAAACAATTGATATTTCACAGCTGGAAACAAAATAGCAACACTCAGAACTTGAACGAAAGAAATGGATTTAACATTCGACGATTAGAAAAGTTGTAAAAAATAATCACTGCCAGAATTAGCTTCAAACTTTCAAAATCCAACCAAAAGGAACCTATTTTTGACATCCCTTTAAAACAATTGATATTTCACAGCTGGAAACAAAATAGCAACACTTAGAACTTGAACGAAAGAAATGGATTTAACATTCGACGATTAGAAAAGTTGTAAAAAATAATCACTGCCAGAATTAGCTTCAAACTTTCAAAATCCAACCAAAAGGAACCTATTTTTGACATCCCTTTAAAACAATTGATATTTCACAGCTGGAAACAAAATAGCAACACTTAGAACTTGAACGAAAGAAATGGATTTAACATTCGACGATTAGGAAAGTTGTAAAAAAATAATCACTGCCAGAATTAGCTTCAAACTTTCAAATAACAACCAAAAGGAACCTATTTTTGACATCCCTTTAAAACAATTGATATTTCACAGCTGGAAACAAAATAGCAACACTCAGAACTTGAACGAAAGAAATGGATTTAACATTCGACGATTAGAAAAGTTGTAAAAAATAATCACTGCCAGAATTAGCTTCAAACTATCAAAATCCAACCAAAAGGAACCTATTTTTGACATCCCTTTAAAACAATTGATATTTCACAGCTGGAAACAAAATAGCAACACTTAGAACTTGAACGAAAGAAATGGATTTAACATTCGACGATTAGAAAAGTTGTAAAAAATAATCACTGCCAGAATTAGCTTCAAACTTTCAAATAACAACCAAAAGGAACCTATTTTTGACATCCCTTTAAAACAATTGATATTTCACAGCTGGAAACAAAATAGCAACACTCAGAACTTGAACGAAAGAAATGGGTTTAACATTCGACGATTAGAAAAGTTGTAAAAAAATAATCTCTGCCAGAATTAGCTTCAAACTATCAAAATCCAACCAAAAGGAACCTATTTTTGACATCCCTTTAAAACAATTGATATTCCACAGCTGGAAACAAAATAGCAACACTCAGAACTTGAACGAAAGAAATGAGTTTAACATTCGACGATTAGAAAAGTTGTAAAAAAATAATCTCTGCCAGAATTAGCTTCAAACTTTCAAAATCCAACCAAAAGGAACCTATTTTTGACATCCCTTTAAAACAATTGATATTTCACAGCAGGAAACAAAATAGCAACACTCGGAACTTGAACGAAAGAAATGGATTTAACATTCGACGATTAGGAAAGTTGTAAAAAAATAATCTCTGCCAGAATTAGCTTCAAACTTTTAAAATCCAACCAAAAGGAACCTATTTTTGACATCCCTTTAAAACAATTGATATTTCACAGCAGGAAACAAAATAGCAACACTCGGAACTTGAACGAAAGAAATGGATTTAACATTCGACGATTAGGAAAGTTGTAAAAAAATAATCACTGCCAGAATTAGCTTCAAACTTTCAAAATCCAACCAAAAGGAACCTATTTTTGACATCCCTTTAAAACAATTGATATTTCACAGCTGGAAACAAAATAGCAACACTCAGAACTTGAACGAAAGAAATGGGTTTAACATTCGACGATTAGGAAAGTTGTAAAAAAATAATCTCTGCCAGAATTAGCTTCAAACTTTCAAATAACAACCAAAAGGAACCTATTTTTGACATCCCTTTAAAACAATTGATATTTCACAGCTGGAAACAAAATAGCAACACTCGGAACTTGAACGAAAGAAATGGATTTAACATTCGACGATTAGGAAAGTTGTAAAAAAATAATCTCTGCCAGAATTAGCTTCAAACTTTTAAAATCCAACCAAAAGGAACCTATTTTTGACATCCCTTTAAAACAATTGATATTTCACAGCAGGAAACAAAATAGCAACACTCGGAACTTGAACGAAAGAAATGGATTTAACATTCGACGATTAGGAAAGTTGTAAAAAAATAATCACTGCCAGAATTAGCTTCAAACTTTTAAAATCCAACCAAAAGGAACCTATTTTTGACATCCCTTTAAAACAATTGATATTTCACAGCAGGAAACAAAATAGCAACACTCGGAACTTGAACGAAAGAAATGGATTTAACATTCGACGATTAGAAAAGTTGTAAAAAAATAATCTCTGCCAGAATTAGCTTCAAACTTTCAAAATCCAACCAAAAGGAACCTATTTTTGACATCCCTTTAAAACAATTGATATTTCACAGCAGGAAACAAAATAGCAACACTCGGAACTTGAACGAAAGAAATGGATTTAACATTCGACGATTAGAAAAGTTGTAAAAAAATAATCTCTGCCAGAATTAGCTTCAAACTTTTAAAATCCAACCAAAAGGAACCTATTTTTGACATCCCTTTAAAACAATTGATATTTCACAGCAGGAAACAAAATAGCAACACTCGGAACTTGAACGAAAGAAATGGATTTAACATTCGACGATTAGGAAAGTTGTAAAAAAATAATCACTGCCAGAATTAGCTTCAAACTTTCAAAATCCAACCAAAAGGAACCTATTTTTGACATCCCTTTAAAACAATTGATATTTCACAGCTGGAAACAAAATAGCAACACTCAGAACTTGAACGAAAGAAATGGGTTTAACATTCGACGATTAGGAAAGTTGTAAAAAAATAATCTCTGCCAGAATTAGCTTCAAACTTTCAAATAACAACCAAAAGGAACCTATTTTTGACATCCCTTTAAAACAATTGATATTTCACAGCTGGAAACAAAATAGCAACACTCGGAACTTGAACGAAAGAAATGGATTTAACATTCGACGATTAGGAAAGTTGTAAAAAAATAATCTCTGCCAGAATTAGCTTCAAACTTTTAAAATCCAACCAAAAGGAACCTATTTTTGACATCCCTTTAAAACAATTGATATTTCACAGCAGGAAACAAAATAGCAACACTCGGAACTTGAACGAAAGAAATGGATTTAACATTCGACGATTAGGAAAGTTGTAAAAAAATAATCACTGCCAGAATTAGCTTCAAACTTTTAAAATCCAACCAAAAGGAACCTATTTTTGACATCCCTTTAAAACAATTGATATTTCACAGCAGGAAACAAAATAGCAACACTCGGAACTTGAACGAAAGAAATGGATTTAACATTCGACGATTAGAAAAGTTGTAAAAAAATAATCTCTGCCAGAATTAGCTTCAAACTTTCAAAATCCAACCAAAAGGAACCTATTTTTGACATCCCTTTAAAACAATTGATATTTCACAGCAGGAAACAAAATAGCAACACTCGGAACTTGAACGAAAGAAATGGATTTAACATTCGACGATTAGAAAAGTTGTAAAAAAATAATCTCTGCCAGAATTAGCTTCAAACTTTTAAAATCCAACCAAAAGGAACCTATTTTTGACATCCCTTTAAAACAATTGATATTTCACAGCAGGAAACAAAATAGCAACACTCGGAACTTGAACGAAAGAAATGGATTTAACATTCGACGATTAGGAAAGTTGTAAAAAAATAATCACTGCCAGAATTAGCTTCAAACTTTCAAATAACAACCAAAAGGAACCTATTTTTGACATCCCTTTAAAACAATTGATATTTCACAGCTGGAAACAAAATAGCAACACTCGGAACTTGAACGAAAGAAATGGATTTAACATTCGACGATTAGGAAAGTTGTAAAAAAATAATCTCTGCCAGAATTAGCTTCAAACTTTTAAAATCCAACCAAAAGGAACCTATTTTTGACATCCCTTTAAAACAATTGATATTTCACAGCAGGAAACAAAATAGCAACACTCGGAACTTGAACGAAAGAAATGGATTTAACATTCGACGATTAGGAAAGTTGTAAAAAAATAATCACTGCCAGAATTAGCTTCAAACTTTTAAAATCCAACCAAAGGGAACCTATTTTTGACATCCCTTTAAAACAATTGATATTTCACAGCAGGAAACAAAATAGCAACACTCGGAACTTGAACGAAAGAAATGGATTTAACATTCGACGATTAGGAAAGTTGTAAAAAAATAATCACTGCCAGAATTAGCTTCAAACTTTTAAAATCCAACCAAAAGGAACCTATTTTTGACATCCCTTTAAAACAATTGATATTTCACAGCAGGAAACAAAATAGCAACACTCGGAACTTGAACGAAAGAAATGGATTTAACATTCGACGATTAGAAAAGTTGTAAAAAAATAATCTCTGCCAGAATTAGCTTCAAACTTTCAAAATCCAACCAAAAGGAACCTATTTTTGACATCCCTTTAAAACAATTGATATTTCACAGCAGGAAACAAAATAGCAACACTCGGAACTTGAACGAAAGAAATGGATTTAACATTCGACGATTAGAAAAGTTGTAAAAAAATAATCTCTGCCAGAATTAGCTTCAAACTTTTAAAATCCAACCAAAAGGAACCTATTTTTGACATCCCTTTAAAACAATTGATATTTCACAGCAGGAAACAAAATAGCAACACTCGGAACTTGAACGAAAGAAATGGATTTAACATTCGACGATTAGGAAAGTTGTAAAAAAATAATCACTGCCAGAATTAGCTTCAAACTTTTAAAATCCAACCAAAAGGAACCTATTTTTGACATCCCTTTAAAACAATTGATATTTCACAGCAGGAAACAAAATAGCAACACTCGGAACTTGAACGAAAGAAATGGATTTAACATTCGACGATTAGGAAAGTTGTAAAAAAATAATCACTGCCAGAATTAGCTTCAAACTTTCAAATAACAACCAAAAGGAACCTATTTTTGACATCCCTTTAAAACAATTGATATTTCACAGCTGGAAACAAAATAGCAACACTTAGAACTTGAACGAAAGAAATGGATTTAACATTCGACGATTAGAAAAGTTGTAAAAAATAATCACTGCCAGAATTAGCTTCAAACTTTCAAATAACAACCAAAAGGAACCTATTTTTGACATCCCTTTAAAACAATTGATATTTCACAGCTGGAAACAAAATAGCAACACTCAGAACTTGAACGAAAGAAATGGATTTAACATTCGACGATTAGAAAAGTTGTAAAAAAATAATCTCTGCCAGAATTAGCTTCAAACTATCAAAATCCAACCAAAAGGAACCTATTTTTGACATCCCTTTAAAACAATTGATATTCCACAGCTGGAAACAAAATAGCAACACTCAGAACTTGAACGAAAGAAATGAGTTTAACATTCGACGATTAGAAAAGTTGTAAAAAAATAATCTCTGCCAGAATTAGCTTCAAACTTTCAAAATCCAACCAAAAGGAACCTATTTTTGACATCCCTTTAAAACAATTGATATTTCACAGCAGGAAACAAAATAGCAACACTCGGAACTTGAACGAAAGAAATGGATTTAACATTCGACGATTAGGAAAGTTGTAAAAAAATAATCACTGCCAGAATTAGCTTCAAACTTTTAAAATCCAACCAAAGGGAACCTATTTTTGACATCCCTTTAAAACAATTGATATTTCACAGCAGGAAACAAAATAGCAACACTCGGAACTTGAACGAAAGAAATGGATTTAACATTCGACGATTAGGAAAGTTGTAAAAAAATAATCACTGCCAGAATTAGCTTCAAACTTTTAAAATCCAACCAAAAGGAACCTATTTTTGACATCCCTTTAAAACAATTGATATTTCACAGCAGGAAACAAAATAGCAACACTCGGAACTTGAACGAAAGAAATGGATTTAACATTCGACGATTAGGAAAGTTGTAAAAAAATAATCACTGCCAGAATTAGATTCAAACTTTTAAAATCCAACCAAAAGGAACCTATTTTTGATATCCCTTTAAAACAATTGATATTTCACAGCAGGAAACAAAATAGCAACACTCGGAACTTGAACGAAAGAAATGGATTTAACATTCGACGATTAGGAAAGTTGTAAAAAAATAATCACTGCCAGAATTAGCTTCAAACTTTTAAAATCCAACCAAAAGGAACCTATTTTTGACATCCCTTTAAAACAATTGATATTTCACAGCAGGAAACAAAATAGCAACACTCGGAACTTGAACGAAAGAAATGGGTTTAACATTCGACGATTAGAAAAGTTGTAAAAAAATAATCACTGCCAGAATTAGCTTCAAACTTTCAAAATCCAACCAAAAGGAACCTATTTTTGACATCCCTTTAAAACAATTGATATTTCGCAGCTGGAAACAAAATAGCAACACTCAGAACTTGAACGAAAGAAATGGGTTTAACATTCGACGATTAGAAAAGTTGTAAAAAAATAATCACTGCCAGAATTAGCTTCAAACTTTCAAAATCCAACCTAACGGAACCTATTTTTGACATCCCTTTAAAACAATTGATATTTCACAGCTGGAAACAAAATAGCAACACTCAGAACTTGAACGAAAGAAATGGGTTTAACATTCGACGATTAGAAAAGTTGTAAAAAAATAATCACTGCCAGAATTAGCTTCAAACTTTCAAAATCCAACCAAAAGGAACCTATTTTTGACATCCCTTTAAAACAATTGATATTTCGCAGCTGGAAACAAAATAGCAACACTCAGAACTTGAACGAAAGAAATGGGTTTAACATTCGACGATTAGAAAAGTTGTAAAAAAATAATCACTGCCAGAATTAGCTTCAAACTTTCAAAATCCAACCAAAAGGAACCTATTTTTGACATCCCTTTAAAACAATTGATATTTCGCAGCTGGAAACAAAATAGCAACACTCAGAACTTGAACGAAAGAAATGGATTTAACATTCGACGATTAGAAAAGTTGTAAAAAAATAATCACTGCCAGAATTAGCTTCAAACTTTCAAAATCCAACCAAAAGGAACCTATTTTTGACATCCCTTTAAAACAATTTTAAGTGGTAACTGCGAAGCCCTTTCCGTCTAGTGTGGTCTTGCTGTCTTGTCCTTTTATAACATTAAAAAATATCATCAAGGGGAGGAGTGCAAATTAGATATTTAGCCTCGGGCGCAAGATTTCCTTGCTTGGGCCCTGGCTAGACAAAATGAAATGCAATTTCTGGTCTTTTTTTGAGCTAGGATTTTCAGCTCTGGGCTATTTAGAAGACAGGGACTTCACGTTATTGGGAAATTAAAGGTTAAAAAGGGATAAAACGAACTATAAAAGATATTGGAAATGATTACCATAATTTCCCGCTTCGCTTCAAATTATTAAATACATTCGCGAGTTCTAAAGGTAAAATTACTTTTAGTCAGACATGGCGTCACCTAGGAAGCAAGTTTCGAAAGAGGACATAACTACGTCGCGAAAATCGTCGATGTTCAAATGTGCCCCTGGTTATAATACTCCACCCCCGCCCCCTACTAGGGTTTTATCCAATTTTTACAATGAATCACCAAACATATCATTATTGACGTGTGAATATTTTTACGACACCCTTCGGTAATTAGAACTACCAATAAATTCGTATCGATTATACAAGTGGCTTGTTGTCACAGCTCGAAACTATGGCAATGGTAACAACAAAGGATCTGGGCCAATAAAAATGGTATCAATGCGTGTGGAATCATTGTTAGAGCAATCGGGGGCTGTATTTCAATTTAACGGGAAAACGTGCAGAATACGAGCGACTGAGAGAATTAAAAAAATTAAATCAAAACCAATAACACAATCCTACAATCCTATGATGATAATAAAAATAATAATTTTATACAGTTTTTCTGAATAGGTATAGATAATTTAAACCTGACAAAATCTATACTCGTCTCTTAAAAATCCTTACCCAGAAAAATACACCAAATAAAATATCTCGCGGAAGGCTTCAGCTCATACGTAATTGCGTCCTTATTTTTCAGGTAAAACCAATGTATTTTATTACTAAAGAATCAATATGTGCCTCTATAGTAAAACAGTTTATATTTTCGGCGTGTATTTCAATTTTATTTAATGTTGAAAATATCTATTTTTTAACACTTACAAAAAATATAATTCTTTAGAAACCAAGATTCATCTATTACATAATTTTTATCGATCACGCTACAATCAGTTGCCAAAAACGCAACATTCGAACAGCCTTAAAGCATCTGCACAATATATTTCATAAATTCCAACATTTCGAACAAACCAACGCGCTTCGATAATTAAATTACCATCAAAATCAGATTTTTCACAGTCGGACAATTCCGTTAATTTTCGAAATTAGCATTCCCGACAGCTGACACATTGTTTAATTAGGACGTTGCTGATTCACGATTCACGTCGCATGCGGATAGTTGCATACGACTGCATTCAAACAAATCAGATAAAGCGCTTTTATTACGTTTAAAAAATATAGAGAGAGCCAACTCGCCGTTTCGGTCATGGCACCAGGAATTGTTGCATATGGCGGAAGTGAAGATTTTGGGGCGATAAGGACGGGAATCGATGGGGTCTATCCATCCACCCCTGGCACTTTGAGTCATTGATAGTCAAACCGTGACCCAGACGCGAAGGCTGCCCCAGTCTTAGGGATGCAGAGATCTGGGTCACTGGATCCCTTTATTTACTGACCACTCGTTGTGCGGACGAGTTTGCGGAGGATGTAATTCCAGCAGAATTTCCCGCTATAAACCACCGGAATTGCTTTTCTGTGTAATGGCCACTCGTGTTCATTAGCGTTGTGTAATGTTTTCAAATGACACGAACACGAGCAACAATACGCACGCTATAAATATGTCGTTTTATTTTTAAAAAGTACTTATTTACAAACATCATAATTATAATGCTTGTTTATTCATTATATTGGCATAATATAGTAAGTAATTTATATTTAGGATTGTTAAAAATGTTTCACCACGTGTTAAACGAGAACCGAATTCAACAAAACTTTCGATCAAACTTCGAAAAGGCAGATTATTATTCTACGTCAATCGCTAAACGAATTTCCATGATTCGTGGAGTCCGCAATTTATTAAAAGCACGATAGAATTGAATTCTATAATAACTACGAGTTTGTTTCAAACTCGTCAGAAAAAAATGTAGTAAGTATTGAGCTAGGCGCTTGTTGGCCAAGCCAGCGACCCAGTTCCTCTCGAAACCCACTGTCGTTGCAAAGTGCTGTATTTGATTTAATTTTTTTGGTCTAGATTACAGCCCTCTTGTTAAATTTATTTGATTCCGCTTCTACAATCGAAATGCCAACGTCTATTAGAAAATGCATTTTTTTTATTCATAAACGCTGCATGTGTTCAACAGTATTTTCCGTTTGTTTCAGGTGTTCGGGTGTAAATCATTGCAGCTTTATTCTAACCAAGGACTGTCCAGGTGCTGACCGATGGGGGTCTGGAAATTTCACGGTCAAGTTCGCTTGTGTAACAGGTGAGACCGTAAAATGTAAATTATCTCAAACCTGATACTTCCACCAAACGAATGTTGGCATTAATTAATTGTTGTGAAAATTAAAAAAAACTTCCCAATCCTTAATTTTCAGGCGAAATAAACACTTACAAACAATATTTTCCATAGCATGAACTCAAACCAACAAAAATTTCCATATTTTTTATACTGCATTTTTTATCTTTCATGTATTTTCTGACCTATGTAAATATTTGGCTCAACAACACCAATAATATTATTATTATTATTATTATTATTATTATATGTTACTCGTTTGTAAACGTAATTTATTTACACATTAAATTCGCCTTATTTTGACGTTTGAATCATCAAAATTAGAAAAATCGTTTAGCAACTTAAAAAATCAAAATTGCAATTTTGACGTTTCGAGTTAATTAAAAAAAATTAAATCATGGTGATGGTTGTGACCGTTACTACGTGGTAATTCATTATAAAATCACTGAATAAAACACTTACTATGTTTTTTACCACATAAATTGTGGTAAAAAACATAGTAAGTGTTTTATTCAGTGATTTTAAAAAAAATTAAATTAAAAAAAAAAATTAAAATTAAAAAAAAAATTAGTGTTAATAGGCTGAAAGACTTCGGTCGATGGCCATTTGTAGCTCTTATGAGTTTCAATAAACTGTATTTATTATTATTATTTAAAAAAAATTAAAAAAAAAATTAATTAATTAAATTAAATCAAATGTTTTTCTTTTTTCTCTCTTTTATCCAATTTATGTATTTGTTGACTTGTGTAAAACGTACGTTAAAACACCAATAATAAATAAATAAATAAATAAATAATTTCTGGAATTTTCGAAAAGTCCAAGAGGACCGACAAAAAGTCTAGACTCGTAAAAAATCTCGTAATCAGTTTTAAAATAACTACATTCGATTCGCATTATTTTGAAAATCAAAATCGCGATTTTAAAATCTTGGAAATTTAAAAACTGCAATTTTTGCGTCTTGTATAAATTTCAAGAAAAAAACTTCTAAAATCACAATAAATTTGCCACATTCTGACGTTTGAATCATCAAAATCAAACAACGTATCCGTTCGGAAGTTGTGTAATTCCAAAAATCAGCATCGTGACTTTCTATTTTCGGCATTTTGCGTTGATTTCACGAAAAAAACAAAATTAAACCGGATTTTAAATTGTACTCAATTTTAGGTACATTTTGACCTTAGAATCATCAAAATCCGACAACGTGTTTGGTGGTTGTGCAATTTAAAAAAAAAATCGAAATCGCAATTTTAAATTTTCGAACTTTGAAAGTGTGCAATTTTGACGTTTCGCGTTGATTTAAAAAAATCATTAAACAGTTTTTAAATTGAATTAAATTCGCCACATTTTAATGTTAGAATCATGAAAATCGGACAAAAAAATCGAAATCGCAATTTTAAATTTTCGAACTTTGAAATTGTGCAATTTTGACGTTTCGCGTTAATTTAAAAAAATCATTAAACAGTTTTTAAATTGAATTAAATTCGCCACATTTTAATGTTAGAATCATGAAAATCGGAGAAAAAAATCATGCAATTTTGATGTTTTGCATTAATTAAAAAAAAAATATTAGCCAGTATTCAAATTGAAATGAATTCGCCGCATTTTAATGTTAGAATCACCAAAATCGGACGTGTTTTTCGGATGTGCAATTAAAAAAAAATCAAAATTGCAATTTTTCAAACTTTTGAATTGTGCAATTTTGACGTTTTGCGTTAATAAAAAATAAAAAATTAACCAGTTCTTAAATTGAAATAAATTCGCCACATTTTAATGTTAGAATAATCAAACTCGGACGTGTTTGGCAGTTGTGCAATTTAAACCAAAAAATCAAAATTGCAATTTTAAATTTTCGGACTTTGAAATTGTGCAATTTTGACGTTTTGCGTTAATAAAAAATAATAAATTAACCAGTTCTTAAATTGAAATAAATTCGCCACATTTTGATGTTAGAATAATCAAAATCAGACGTGTTTGGTATTTAAACGAAAAAATCGAAATCGCAATTTTAAATTTTCAGACTTTGAAATTGTGCAATTTTGACGTTTTGCGTTAATAAAAAATAATAAATTAACCAGTTCTTAAATTGAAATAAATTCGCCACATTTTGATGTTAGAATAATCAAAATCAGACGTGTTTGGCATTTAAACGAAAAAATCAAAATTGCAATTTTAAATTTTCAGACTTTGAAATTGTGCAATTTTGACGTTTTGCTTTAATAAAAAATAAAAAATTAACCAATTCTTAAATTGAAATAAAGTAGCCACATTTTGATGTAAGAATAATCAAAATCAGACGTGTTTGGCATTTAAACTAAAAAATCAAAATTGCAATTTTAAATTTTCGGACTTTGAAATTGTGCAATTTTGATGTTTTGCGTTAATATAAAAGAAGAATAACCAGTTTTTAAATTGATTTAAATTCGCCATATTTTGACATTAGAATAATTCGAATCGAACGTATTTGGCAGTTGTGCAATTAAAAAAAAATCAAAATTGCAATTTTAAATTTTCGGATTTTGAAATTGTGCATTTTTGATATTGATATTCACGTTTACACGTGTATACGTTTAAACGGATTTTTTCGTTTAAAAGTGTTGACGAAAATCGTGTTTCGAAAATATGTTTCGAAGTTCGTTCGCCGTGTTTTACAATATTTCCGGTAGCGGAAAAAAATGAATAAATTATTATTATTTGGTACACATTAATAAGTAAATAGTTTTACGTCGGCATTCGAAGTTTGAAAGGTTCAACCCCCTATAGACCAAGTGGTTCCTGTTTGAATCTAATTTGTACAATTATTGGGAATCTTTGGACCCCCAAATGGGGGTTTTTGCGTTAATTAAAAAGATGATTAACCAGTTTTTAAATTGAATTAAATTCGCTACATTTTGACGTAATAAGAATCATCAAAATCTTACGTGTTTGGCAGTTGTACAATAAAAAAAAACAAAATCGTAATTTTAAATTTTCGGTCTTTGAAATTGTGCAATTTTGACGTTATGCGTTAATTAAAAAAATTATGCACAATTTAAAACAAATCAAAATCTCAATTTTAAATTTTCGGACTTTGAAATTGTGCAATTTTGATGTTTTCCGCTAATTAAAAAATATATATTAACCAGTTATTAAATTGAACTAAAGTTGACACATTTTGATTTTAGAATCATCAAAATCGGACAACGTATTTGGCAGTTACACAATTTAAAATAAATCAAAATCGCAATTTTTAATTTTCAGACTTTGAAATTATGCAATTTTGACGTTTTCTGTTAATTAAAAAAAATTTTAAAATTGTACTAAAGTTGCCACATTTTTATGTTAGAATAATCAAAATCGGACGTGTTTGGCAGTTGGGTATTAAAAAAAAAACAAAATCGCAATTTTCGGATTTCATAATATTGTAAAGGCTATCGGCGAAAAAAAAAAAGAATTATTACAAAGTTAAAAAAAACTAATTTTAAATACAAATTACAGAAAATTGTAATACGTACGTACTATACAAATTCGTTAATTAGATAATACAAATATTTGCTAATTACACTTTTTTCTAATTTTATATTTATGTTGTTACAAACTGTTACTGTGAAGTTTTCTGAGGTTATTTTAAATAACCGTTTAAATAATTAGTTATTTTGTGGTAACGTATAAGTAACTAGTTTTTTTTTTGTAGTAACAGTAACATAAACGTTACTTGAAAATAATCGTTTATCTCATTACTACTATTAATTGAACAAGCAAATGCAAAATTATTTTCACCGTCTCAGTTGTATCTCAAAAGCGAATTGAGAAATTAACAAAAAACTTTGAACGTAAGCCTTATTTGACAATCCGAAGAACTGAAAAGCTTTTGGTAAAATTTAGTGCACCGGAAGTGGAACACCTTCAACGTTTTTCGTTTTTTCCGATACTTTTTTTAAATATGAAAAAAATTACAAAAACATTTAAACGAATATTAAAGATAACAAAGAAGAAACATTTTCTGTTTAAATTAAATTTTTCATAAAATGGTAGCTTTTCAAGAAAAAATTATATTTTTCATAAAATTTTTATCATTTTTGGTCTTTAACCCCTTAACTGGTTATGTCGAATATATTCGTCACGGTTAAACTCAAAATAAGAAAAGCCAATACAAAATAAAAAAACAGACTTGAAATCACAGTAATATGTATTTCCACCATTTTTTAAATATTTTAGAAAATGCTCAATTTTGAACGCAATTAAAAAATGCATGTTTAACAACGAACAATTATAACCCAATAAAAAATTATTGGAATTTAAGAAGTTGATTATATTCTCAAAATATAATAATTTGGGTATTGTCTGAAATTATTTCAGAATTTTTAAACAATTTTTACTATTTTTTATTTATTTTATAAAATTATTTTGCGTATTTCTCAAAAATTAGACTAATAAGAAGTATTTTGTTAAGTACTGTTAAATAGCAATTTTAAAGAGCTTTCCAACGAGGCAACACAAAGGGGGTGTTGCCATTTAAAAAAAAATTACGTTGGGGTGGCAACAGCCCCATGGGCTGCTTAGTGAAGGTAATTTTTGTGGTCATACTGATTTCCCCCATAAACCCTAGAAACGGTTTTGAGAAATTTCTTATATCTTTTTCAAGTTCATACTTATAGAGCATTGCTAGCACCCTGTATAGACAGGATTACATAGTAGCTACATTTTTCAGTTGAGTGGCCTGAAAAATCAGGGAGGAACATTCAAAGGTGAATACAAAGAGGATTATATATATAATCCTCTTTGGTGAATAGGTTAAAATCGTAGTTAAAACACCGAAAAAATGCTAAACTTTGAGTGCCCTGAAATCAGAGGTGATTATGAAAAATAGAAAATATCAATTTTTAAGTCACCCGAGACAATTCCGACCATTTTTGAAAAATATAATTTTAAGCTATTTAGATGCTAACTAAATATTAGCATGTGAATTTGTGAAATTTTGTAAACAATAAGTTTACCATTTTTCTTTCCTTCTTTTATGATAACTTTTCATTTTATCACTGTAATAGTTTTGTACATATTGTAGTATTCTTAAATATGCTTACTTACTATTATTCCTCTCAAGACTTGATAAGATTTGCTTTGAAGATGCTGTGAAGAAATCCCACCTTCTTCCTTTGGAATGGATAGAACGGAACAGAACTGAACATCCCAAAAACACTAGCACTGCACACCAAAGAAATGTCCAGGGTTTAACATCTTTTTTGATAAAACCAAAAACACTATTGAAACCACAGCAGTTATTATTTAAAAGAATTAACGCTCTCGTTAGTAAATCCTGTAGACCCATCACAAATGGCACAGTGCAGGTACTCACTTAGTTTGATAAAAACAGCGGGATCTCGCGACTAAACCTATTCGATTTTTCCGAAATCGAAATGCTCAATTAACAGTTTTCGAAAATAATTGAACACGGAACACGTTCTTCACGGCGGCGGCGAGGTGCAAACTGACCCGTTGTCGTTATCAGTCCGGCGAGTGTGGAAGGTGCGCTGATAAAAATTCGAAATCCGCACAAAAAAGTTATCTTCGAGGTGCCGGAATCGCGAATCTCACTCACTTTCCAGTTTCAAAACTCTGCGGCGATTAACATGGGAAGAATTTAAATTAAGAAAAAAATATTATTTTTCAATTATTAGCAATAATGGGTAGTCAAAATTAAGGTGTAAACGGCTAAAATTAAAAAGATGATGAAGAGAAACCGAGAGTGACGATAAGGAAGATTTTACAGAGTACATTGGAGATGAAGAGTTGGACAATATCTATTTCATAAATACTATCCTTAATCCAATTTAAAAATTGCTTTATAGCGGTGGAAAGTTACATTTGCTTCGTAACTGTCAAAATTATTTCATAAAAAACTAAATAAAACCTTCCCCAAGCCGCATCCTCCGACATCGAATTACAATCGCAATTTTCCAGATAGATAAGTATCAATCCTCCCCCCATTTACGGAATCGTCCAATAAATTCCTACATCCTCAAGATGTGCAATTGCCGTTTATCCTCAAAGTCCTTTCTATCAATACATTTGCTCCTAACATTTTCATCTCTCCATTTGTGTAAATTATCCGAATGTCCTTTTATCCTCCAAGGATAATGCCAACATTTTCATCGCTTTATTTGTGTAAACGTTCCGAATATCTGAATTAAATTGAAGGGACCTTCAAAGTACGATAAGAAATTCAATCCGAAATGTGTTTGGTATTTATACGTTATCGAAATGAAAGGCTTTGATAAATTAGGGCCATTTAGACCCTCGCCGCGATATATAAATAATGCAGTGGAAGGAAAATATAAATAAATATGATAATGTCATATTTTACGGCCCTTGTTATGTATTGCTATATATCACCACGCTGCGAGTTTATTTCCTTTTCGTACCATCCGGAGGGAAAGTAATAAAAATGAAATGAAATATACCAGACAACGTGGTATAAAATACGCAAGTGTAGGGGCGGCTCGCCAAGGAGCCATGGCACTACCTGTAGTAGTAGTGATGGGATCATTCGAATGACGATAATCGATTCATTCGATTATCAAAATAATCGATTATCTCGAGAACCTATTTTTGAATTCGAATGATCATTCGAATGATCGGTACTCGAATGATCATTCAAATGAGCATTCGAATGATCATTCGAATGACCATTCGAATTATCTATACAGGAATGATTTATTCGAGTGATCGGTATTGGAATAAACAATTCGAAAACTAGCTATTGGGATAATTTGAATAATCATTCAAATGTCATTATACCAATTTGTACTCGAATATATTATTCAAAACTTTACTTAGCGTATTAATAGGATATCTTTCTTACGAAACATTACGGCGAAGTACTCTGATATTGTTAACAATATAGTCTATATTATTGCTGAAATCAGAACAAGTGTTTATGAACGATTTTAACGAAATAACCGGAGTTCTGTTTATAGTATTTAAGTCACAATAATTTGAGTGATCATTCCAATATGTCTATATCACTTAAAAAATCAAAATATTCGATTTACGATCATTCGAATTATTATTCGAATTATTAGTCGAACTTTTATTCAAATGATCATTTGAATAAATAATCGATTTTCATATCATTCGAATGATCATCGAATTATCATTCGAATGATCATTCGAATGAATAATCGATTTTCAGATTAATTCGAATAGTAATCATTCGATTATTGAAATCATTCGATTATGCCCATCACTAGTTTTAAGCTCGCAAGAATTTTTAATTAATTCTTAAAACACTTTTTTTCCAGTTACTTTGGTATAGGAAGATAAATCGTTCTTTCTTTCTTTTGTTGTCTAAAATTATATATCTTAGCTGACAATAATGGCGTGTTGCAGTTGTCAAGAATAATATGTTTCAGTTGCTAAAAATGGTAGTTTTCAGCTGTTTAGAAATGTATTATTAAACTATCGAAAATGATATTTTTTAGTTGTCAATAATGTTATTTTTCAGCTGTCAAAATGGTATTTCTCATCTATTAAAATGATATTTTTCAGCTATCAAAAAAAGTATTTTTCATCATTTTTTATTTGTTAAAAATGGCATTTTTCAGCTGTCAAAAATTGACTTTTTGTAGTCAAAAATTGTATTTTTTAGCAAGCAATAATGGTATGTTACAGTTGTCAATAATGGTTTGTTGCAGTTGTCAACAATGGTATTTTTCAGCTGTTGAAAATGGTAGTTTTCAGCTGTTAAGAAGTGTATTATTCAACTGTCAAAAATGATATTTTTCAGTTGTCAAAAATGCGATTTCCAACCTATAAAAATGTTATTTTGCAGTATTTTTCGACATTTTTTAACTGTCAAAAATAGAATTTTTCAGCTGTCAAAACTTGTATTTTTTGTGTTGTCAAAAATTGTATTTTTTAGCAGGCAATAATGGTATGTTACAGTTGTCAAAAATGGTACTTTTCAGCTGTCAAAAAGGTATTTCTTACTTATAGAAATGGTATTTTTCAGCAAGTAAAAGCAGTATTTTTTGACATTTTTTAATTGCCAAAAATGGCATTTTTCAGCATTTCGCTGTCAAAAGTAGTATTTTTTACTGTCAAAAAAAGTATTTTTTGTCAAAAAGAGTATTTTTCGTGTGCCAGGAATGGTATGTTCAGCTGACAAAAATGATATTCCTTGGCTGTTAAAAATTAGAATTTTCCAACTGGCAAAAATAGTATTTTTCGTGTGTCAAAAATAGTATTTTTCGTGTGTCGACAATGATATGTTTCAGCTGTCAAAAACAGTATTTTTCAGCTAATAAAAATAGTTTCATTTAACATTTTTAAATTTCCAAAAATTGTATTTTCAGCATTTCGCTGTCAAAAGTAGTATTTTTTACTGTCAAACATAGTATTTTTTTGCAAAAAGAGTATTCTTCGAGTGTCAGGAATGGTATGTTTCAGCTGTCAAAAATGATATTCCTCAGCTTTTGAAAATTAGTATTTTCCAACTGTAAAATAGTAGTAGTATTTTTGTCAAAAATAGTATTTTTCGTGTGTCAACAATGATATGTTTCAGCTGTCAAAAACTGTATTTTTCAGCTAATAAAAATAGTTTTATTCAACATTTTTAAATTGTCAAAAATTGTATTTTTCATCATTTCGCTGTCAAAAGTAGTATTTTTTACTGTCAAAAATAGTATTTTTTTGCAAAAAGAGTATTCTTTGGGTGTCAGGAATGTTATGTTTCAGGTGACAAAAATGATATTCCTCGCCTGTTGAAAATTAGTATTTTCCAACTGTCAAAAATAGTATTTTTTTGTCAAAAATAGTATTTTTTTTGTCAAAAATAGTATTTTTCGTGTGTCAACAATGATATGTTTCAGCTGTCAAAAACAGTATTTTTCAGCTAATAAAAATAGTTTTATTCAACATTTTTAAATTGTCAAAAATTGTATTTTTCAGCATTTCGCTGTCAAAAGTAGTATTTTTCAGCATTTCGCTGTCAAAAGTAGTATTTTCCAACTGTAAAATAGTATTTTTTTGTCAAAAATAGTATTTTTCGTGTGTCGACAATGATATGTTTCAGCTGTCAAAAATGATATTCCTCGGCTGTTGAAAATTGGTATTTTCCAACTGGCAAAAATAGTATTTTTTTTGTCAAAAATAGTATTTTTTGTGTGTCAACAATGATATGTTTCAGCTGTCAAAAACAGTATTTTTCAGCTAATAAAAATAGTTTAATTCAACATTTTTAAATTGTCAAAAATTGTATTTTTCAGCATTTCGCTGTCAAAAGTAGTATTTTTTACTGTCAAAAATAGTATTTTTTTGCAAAAGGAGTATTCTTTGTGTGTCCGGAATTGTATGTTTCAGCTGACAAAAATGATATTCCTCGCCTGTTGAAAATTAGTATTTTCCAACTGTCAAAATTAGTATTTTCCAACTGTCAAAAATAGTATTTTATATGTCAAAAATATTATTTTTCGTGTGTCAACAATAATATGTTTCAGCTGTCAAAACCAGTATTTTTCAGCTAATAAAAATAGTTTTATTCAACATTTTTGGATTGTCAAAAATTGTATTTTTCAGCTGTCAAAAGTAGTATATTTTGCTGTCGAAAGCAAGGGCGGCTCGTTACAAAGAGTCAAGGAGCCATGGCACTACCTGTAGTTTCAAGCTCAGCAGGATTTTTTAAGTAATTCTTAGAACACTTTTTCGCCAGTTACTTTGGTCTAGGAAGATAAATAGTTCTTCAAAAAAAGAGGTGGAGTGGGCATATTGTATATGTGGCTCTACCATCAACATGATTCACGAGCCGCCACTGCGCAAGTGTATTACGTTCTCATGTATTTTATTTTTTTAAATAATTAATATTGTTATGAAATTTACTTCTCTTTACAGTCACTTTTTTAAATACGTGTCATTTGATCTATAAGCAAGAGATGCAAAAAGATCCGCAAATATGAATGATTTTTCAAATACAATTTGTTTACTTCGCAACTTTTGTAGAGCTTGTGATTCTCTTTACAGCTATTTTTTATAGAATACTTTCCACCCCCATTGGGGTCCTAACAATAGAAAGCTTCACAACTTCGAAAAAATCGAAGAAATTAGGGGAACTTCAAAATTCGAAGTTTCGAAGATTCGAAGCATCGAAGTTTCGAAGATTCGAAGCATCTAAGTTTCGAAGATTCGAAGCATCGAAGTTTCGAAGATTCGAATTTTTGAAATTTCGAAGTTGCGAAGTTTCGAACCGAGTTTGTACTAGATTTTTAAAAGGTGGTGGGAGGGCTCCATCCCATAATCCAAACAGCCGAACAGGTTTTCGCCGATGTGGAGTAATTAAGAAGAGACAAAAATATTATTTTAATATTATTTAGTAAATTTTTAAATCTCTAGGTTTCATTTTATAGATTGGATTATGAGATCGCGCCCACCCGCTACCATCTGAATAGCGGGATAGAGAGCACCCATCACCCTCAAAGTTACTTTAACCTAACCTAGGATCATCTGCTGAATAAGATATTTTTCTAATTAATTACAGATGTTGGGAGTTGAAAAATTATGAAGGAACCGAGTTTGTACGGGTTTTTTTAAAAGGTGGTGGAAGGGCTCCATCCCATAATCCAAACAGTCGAACAGGTTTTCGCCGGTGTGACGTTATTAAGAAGAGACAAAAATAGTGTTTTAGTATTTTTCCGTAGATTAATACAGTTGTAAAAATCTCTAGGTTTTATTTTGTTGATTGAATTATGAGATAGAGCCTACCCACCATCTTAATTATAAGGTAGGACTCACCCACTACCTTCCAGATTATTTTAACCTGACTTACAGTATTCCTATTGAGATTTTAACTAATTGCAGATGTTTTAATTGAAAGTAGAGTAACAGAGTGTGCAGATATAGTAAACGTTAATCTGTGGATGGTGGGTGGGCCCTATCGTACATTCCAGACGGATGAATAACAGGCAGTGTTTTGCCGGTGTTAAACAGTTGATAGTAGAGATGGGCAAAATTGCTACTTTTGAATCACGTTACTACCTGTGATTGCTACTTTCTAACATCAGTGATTTTAAACTGTGACTGTGATCACGGTTAGTACACAACATAACACCTTCGGAATTATAAAAAAAAGTGCAAAAAAAAAATTAAAACGTGCAGGCAAAATTCCATAAAAATATATCCTCAATGGGGAAAGTATTGGTTATTTAAAAAAAAATGGTTTTTAAAAATCCAAAAATTTTTGTTTTAATTTTTTGAATAAAAACATCGCAGAAAAAAATATAATAAGTGGATGCAAAATTCCATAAAAAAAAATCTTAATGGCCAAGTTATCGCTTACTCAAAATCAGTTTTTTTTTTGTAAATCAAATAAGTTTTAATAGAGATAAGGATTTTTGAAGATTTCCGTATACATTTTTTGAGCACCAGAAAAAATATAAAACGTGCTGGCAAAATTACATAAAAAATATTCTTAATGGCCCAAGTACCTCTTATTCAAAATCATTTTGGTTTTTGAAAATTCAACAATTTTCAATAGAGATATGGATTCTTGAAAATTTTTGTCTTAATTTGAGCAAAAACATCGCAGAAAAAAAATATAAAACGTGCAGGAAAATTCCATCAAAAATGATCCACAAAGGCAGAAGTATTGCTTATTCAAAAAAAATGGTTTTTGTAAATTCAACAATATTTAATGCAGTTAGGGATTTATGAAGATTTTCGTTTTTGAGCACCAGAAAAAAACATTGCAGAAAATATATAAAACGTGCAGGAAAGATTACATTCAAAATTATCCGCAATGGCAGAAGCATATTCAAAATAAATTTGGTTTTTGAAAATTCAACAATTATCAATAATGTGAATTTTTATTTTTGAAGATTCTCGTTATAATTTTTTAAACACTTGAACAAAATCATCGCAGAATATAATATAAAACGCGCAGACAAAATTCCATAAAAAATCATCCTTAATGGCAGAAGTATCGCTTTTTCAAAATCAATTTGGTTTTTGAAAATCCAACAATTTTCAATAGAGAATTTTAATTTCTTGAGCACCTGAACGAAAACATCGAAGAAAAAATAAAACATGCAGGCAAAATTCCATAAAAAACTATTATCAATGGCCGAAGTATCGCTTATACAAAATCCAATGGTTTTTGTAAAATCAACAATTTTCAATAGAGATATAGACTTTTAAAAATGTTTATTTTTTTATTTTTTGAGCACCTGAACGAAAACATCACAGAAAAAAATATAAAACGTGCAGACAAAATTCCATAAAAAATCATTCTCAATGGTCGAAGTATCGCTTATTCAAAATCAATTTAGGTTTTGTTTATTCAACAATTTTTAATAAAGATGTGGATTTTTGAAGATTTTAATTTTAATTTTTTGAGCACTTGAACAAAAACATCGCAGAAAAAATATAAAACGTACAGGCAAAATTCCACAAAAAAAAATATCCTCAACGGCCGAAGTATCGCTTATTCAAAATCAATTTGGTTTTTAAAAATGCACAAGGAGGAGCATTTGGAGTTTTTCGCAGTTTGGTAAATTGGAAATTTTTGGCATTGTAAATAAAATAAATATTATGACGTAATTAATACTCAACAGAGTAGAGCAAGAAAATACCTTATCGACGATTCTGTTAGGCCACGACAAAGTTTAATAATTTTTTTTTTTTACAGACAAAATTTTAAACTGTCCCTTTGGAAGATAGAGAAAATAGTCTGAAAGAAAAAAATATGCACTCATATTTTAGACTCGCCTTTAATAAGTAAATTCTAAAGAAAATCTATGTTTTTTAACAAATAGTGCGTATTGCGCCATCGTGCGACCAATCTAGGAAGTTAAAAATTATCAAAAGTCCAGCAATACTTTTTGACTACAAGGATTTGTTTCCCGAGATATCACCGGTAAAAAACCTTATCAAGTCACCCGGTATATAACATTACGCTATTCACGTCGGCATTCCTTCCGATCACTTAAGAACCGCTAAAAGCCCATTTCCGCTGATCGCGAAAACGATTTATCAAAATGAAAAAAAAACATCGTCTCATTTCTCCGATTGATCGATGCTTGCCGTATATAAATTATCGTTTAGGGCGATACATCATCGTATTCGGAGCTAATTGACATGGGATTAAAGAGCAGAGGACGAAAACCGAAATCTCCTGGATTTTTGAAAGTGCACACGCCACCAAAGCCATTGTCGAGAAAATCCCCTTCATTGTGGGCCGGAACCGCACGCATTGTGTCCGAACTGTGAAAATGCTTCGCTTTTTCCGAATTCATGAAGGGACATGTGTCGGGTAGTTTTATTACACGCCGCTTTAAATGTAGGTGTTACGGTCGAAGGGACGACAGGGCTGGAAAGGCACCGAAAGGATAATAAAGTGATTGTGGTGAGGGTTGTAAATTTTGGATTTTAACGGTGTAACTAAATATGTCGCACGGAAGTCAATCCTTATATGATCTATGATTAAAAAAAAACTGAGTAATTAATAGTGGAATAGCACGATAGACTTTCCCGCACATTACCTATAGCAACGTGCGGGAAAGTACTTTCCCGCACGCTTGAATTAGATGTAGATATTTTCTGTGTACTTATTGTGCAAACTTTTATTTTATTTTATTTCATACTGTCTTAGATTTTTCGGTAGCAAATTCAGCGCGCTAGAGCTCACAACATCTGCAATATCGGGCGGTGTACTTATAAAATCGCTGGCCTGACCTAACCTACCGTAACCTGACCTAACCTAGTTAGTTTACCAAAAAAAAAATACAGAAAATCGGGTTTTGAACGAGTTACCGATCTGATGTGTATATGTGTCTGCTATCTGTCTATCTGTGCCGGCTGTATCCGGTGTTACCAAGTCAGCGGAATTTGAATCCGAATTGCGGAATAACTTTCGTTTTAGCGGCTGGTGGATTTTCTAAGGGAATTATGTTGGGTTGTTGACAAAACTAGAGTAATTTAATTTAAATTTAAACTTTATTTTCAAAACATATTTGACAAGAGAAAAAGCAGAAACTTAAAATATTAATTTTCAAAAATTCATAACCTACGAAAAAAAGATGACACATTCTCAAAAATTAATGTTAATTTTAAAGGAATATGTTTTGTGAATATATTTAAAAAAATAGATTTTTTTTTGTTCAAGTCTTCAACAACTTTAAATATTAATTTTCAAAAATTCATAACCTACGGAAAAAAATTACACATTTTTAAAAACTAATATTAGTTTTAAAGGAAGATGTTTTGTGAATATATTTAAAAAAACTGATTTTTTTATTCAAGTCTTCAACAACTTTAAATATTAATTTTCAAAAATTCATAACCTACGGAAAAAAATGATACATTTTTAAAAATTAATATTAGTTTTAAAGGAAGATGTTTTGTGAATATATTTAAAAAACTGATTTTTTTATTCAAGTCTTCAACAACTTTAAATATTAATTTTCAAAAATTCACAACCTACGAAAAAAAATGACACATTTTCAAAAATTAATATTGGATTTAAAGGAAGATGTTTTGTGAATATATTTAAAAAAATAGATTTTTGTTGTTCAAGTCTTCAACAACTTTAAATATTAATTTTCAAAAATTCATTACTCACGCAAAAATTGACACATTTTCAAAACACGAAGTTAATTCTAAAGGCAGATGTTTTAAGGACATACTAAAATTTTTTGAGCAATCTTATCATGTCAGCCTGTTTTTTGTTCGGCCATTTTCAAAACCCAAAATGAACATCTTCAAAAATCTTAAAAAAAAAAGTTAATTTTAAAGGTAAAAATATTTTATGCTTGCATCAGGGTTTAAAGAATTCAATCATATCGATATTAATTATTTTTTTGTGTTTTCTTCCTTCAAATATCCGACAACTTAAAAAATCACCACCAACGCGGAAATTTTTCAAAAATCAAAGTTTATGTTAAAAGTAGATTTCTTGTGAATACGTATACAAAATTTTGAGCAATTCCATCATATATGTATTTATTTTCTTTAGATTTGTTCAATTTCACAACTTAAAACATTAATTTAAAAAAATGCATAACTGACGGAAACATTGGCAGATTTTTATCCAGTGAAGGGATGTAAATGGATTTTCATGAAATCATAATCTTGAATGAATTTATAATTGTGCTAGAAAGTTTAAAGTCGATGGCAATTATTTTTCTATTTTTTTCGAGTCGGCGAACTTTTTGAAATTTTCACAACTTCGCCACCTGATCCAATGAAAATATTTAAAAATCCAGTGAAGGGATGTAAATTGATTTTCACGAAATCATAATCTAGAATGTATTTATAATTGTGCTAGAAAGTTTAACGTCGATGGCAATTATTTTTCTATTTTTTTCGAGTCGGCGAACTTTTTAGAAATGTTCACAACTTCGCCGCCTGATCCAATGAAAATATTTAAAAATCCAGTGAAGGGATGTAAATTGATTTTCACGAAATCATAATCTAGAATGTATTTCTAATTATTCTACAAAGTTTAACGTCGATGGCTATTGTTTTTCAAATTTTTTTCGAGTTAGCGAACTTTTTAGAAATTTTCACAACTTCGCCGCCTGATAAAATGAAAGTATTTCAAAATCCAGTGAAGGGGTGTAAATGGATTTTTACGAAAACATAATCTCGAATACATTTCTAGTTATTCTAGAAAGTTTAACGTCGATGGCAATTGTTCTTCTATTTTTTTCGAGTCGGCGAACTTATTAGAAATGTTCACAACTTTGCAGCCTGATAAAATGAAAGTATTTCAAAATCCAGTAAAGGGGTGTAAATGGATTTTTACGAAATCATAATGTTGAATGTATTTCTAGTTATTCTAGAAAGTTTATCGTTGATGGCAATTGTTTTTCTATTTTTTTTTTCGAGTCAGCGAAATTTTCACAACTTCGCCGGCTGATCCAATGAAAATATTTAAAAATCCAGTGCAGCGGTGTAAATGGATTTTAACGAAATAATAATCTCAAATGTATTTATAATTATTCTAGAAATTTTAACGTCGATGGCAATGGATTTTCAATTTTTTTCGAGTTAGCGAACTTTTTAGAAATTTTCACAACTTCGCCGCCTGATAAAAATGAAAGTATTTCAAAATCCAGTGAAGGGGTGTAAATGGATTTTTACGAAAACATAATCTTGAATGCATTTCTAGTTATTCTAGAAAGTTTATCGTCAATGGCAATTGTTTTTCTATTTTTTTTCGAGTCAGCGAAATTTTCACAACTTCGCCGCCTGATCCAATGAAAATATTTAAAAATCCAGTGCAGGGGTGTAAATGGATGTTAACGAAATCATAATCTCGAATGTATTTATAATTATTCTAGAAAGTTTAACGTCGATAGCAATTGTTTTTCTATTTTTTTCAAGTCGGCGAACTTATTAGAAATTTTCACAACTTCGCCGCCTGATCCAATGAAAGTATTTCAAAATCCAGTGAAGGGGTGTAAATAGATTTTCACGAAAACATAATCTCGAATGCATTTCTAGTTATTCTAGAAAGTTTAACGTCGATGGCAATTGTTTTTCTATTTTTTTCGAGTCGGCGAACTTATTAGAAATTTTTACAACTTCGCCGCCTGGTTCAATAAAAGTATTTCAAAATCCAGTGAAGGGCTGTAAATGGATTTTTACGAAAACATAATTTCTAATGTATTTCTAGTTATTCCAGAAAGTTTAACATCGATGGCAATTGTTTTTCTATTTTTTTTTCAAGTCGGCGAACTTATTTAAAATTTTCACAACTTCGCCGTCTGATCCAATGAACATATTTAAAAATCCAGTGAAGGGGTGTAAATATATTTTAACGAAATCATAATCTCGAATGTATTTATAATTATTCTAGAAAGTTTAACGTCGATGGCAATTGTTTTTCTATTTTTTTCGAGTCATCGAACTTTTTAGAAATTTCCACAACTTCGCCGTCTGATCCAATGAAAATATTTAAAAATCCAGTGAAGGAGTGTAAATGGATTTTAACGAAATCATAATCTCGAATGTATTTATAATTATTCTAGAAAGTTTAACGTCGATGGCAATTGTTTTTCTATTTTTTTTGAGTCAGTGAACTTATTAGAAATTTTCACAACTTCGCCGCTTGATAAAATGAAAGTATTTCATAATCCAGTGAAGGGGTGTAAATGTATTTTCACGAAATCATAATCTAGAATGTATTTCTAATTATTCTACAAAGTTTAACGTCGATGGCAATTGTTTTTCTATTTTTTTCGAGTCAGCGAACTTATTAGAAATTTTCAATTCATAATCTTGAATGCATTTCTAGTTATTCTAGATTTAAAAATCTAGGCCCCACCGAGGAAGTGGTAAATTTATAGAAGCTGCCCAAGGTCAACTATGACCCAGAATAGACTAAAGAATTCAGCGATTTCTTAATAAGATTGAAAGTCAAGTAGTGCCTACTACAGCCAAGCTACGATTCAATTTTAAATTACTTTTCCGAGAAAACGCTAGAAAATGGCTTTTTCAAATATTTATGATTGTTACAGTGTTTTTTATTTTATAGCGTTTTACACGTTAAGCATAAAAATTAATTTTTTTTTCACAAACGGGAGAGAAATTTAAGTTCTCAGCTGCCAAAATCATGAAAGAAAAAAATCACTTCTAACATGATTTACTAACAAAAATAGCAAACAGTAGTTTATTCAAAGGCATGAAAATTTGGCTACTTTACAAAATATAATAGAAATTGCATGAAACACTTGAAAATGTTTATAACATTCATACAGAGAAAGTAACAATGAATGTTTAAGTTGTCATCAGCTAATTCAGAAAATCAATAGACGTATGAACCAGGATTAATAGCGCCCTAGATTTCAAGCCAATTTCTTACACACCAGAATATTTAAGAGTATACATACAGTGTGTATTTGAAATAACGAACAGGCATTTAAGGGCACATACACAAAATATTTGTGAACCCAATAATTCGGTCAAAATTTATTCGAACATTTTTTTTTAATTTTCCCAATTTTTCGAGGTTTTTTAAACATTTTGAGAACCGATGCTTTCCTTATTTAATTAGGTCTGCATGGAATGTGTGTTTATTTATTTAAAACGCGAGATACGATTTCTTGCCTCCGAAATTTGAAGTGTTATCGCAACGTTTTTTTTTTTTTTTGTAAAAGATAAACAGTCCTCAAATTCATTGACGCTTAAAGAGCACTCAGATATTTCCTACGCGCTTGTTGTAATTCGATATCTAAAGCCGATGCCGTTTAAAAGTTGCGTATTTTCACTCATTAACTTTAATAATTAATTGCGGGCTTTTTGTTAGTTATAAACAAAATAATTGCGAACATTGTTTAAAAATAATATAATCTCTTTGTGGTTACGAGCCTGTTCGTTATTTCAAATACACCCTGTATACACCATTGCGGTGACATCTATTGTCTTAAGCTTTGCACCTTTCTCAGTTATCCACCGGCAATTAAAGAAATAAGGAAACAATAGTTAATGTTAACAAAAATATTTTTTCGACCATTTGGCCCAAATTTGCGGGCGTAAAGTAGAGCTTTAACATCTTGTCTGTGCCTTTACATAATGTAGATCCCGATATAGTGGCTGTCATCGTGCATTGTGTCATTGTGTTTATGGGGTATCGATTTACAGTTCAGCGCACTTCAGAAATCGATTTGAATGAATCCTTAACAGGGGGTGTCTTTATGAATGGTGCAAATTTGTATGAGACCATTCAATGATGTACATGTGTGTGTGTGTGTGTCAGAACAACACGTGTAAGGGATTACAAATCATTTGCAGTTGCCTTCAACAAAATTTTCTAAAATCAATAATGAAAGTATAATATTTGCATGGTTTTTATGAAGCAATTTACTGAAAGATACATAAATCATCAATTATTAGTATGTAAGGTCATGAGATCACGTGATCTCACATCACGCGGTAACTGATTATCTGGCAGTTCTGGCAAATGTCAGAAGTGCCGATAACAAAATGTGTCAGTGTGTCTTAAGAAGTTTTAAGAATAATAGTATCCCACAGTGGTGAGTAAAAATGGACCACAGAAGAAACTCTGTAGTGGTCTTGTATTTACTTGGAATTAGAGATCCTAATAATTAGAAGCTTCGAAGAAACGGAAACTTTGAAAATCGAAGTTTCGAAGCTTTCAATTACAAAATGATAACAGTTACGTGTACCGAAACTGTGTCCACCATATGTGCGATAAGGATAGATATAACATTTCTTCTGTTCGCTATGCGCATGTCCCCAATCAAATAAACCGCGCGAAATCCCCATAAGAGTCCATGAGTGTGAGAGAGAGAGAACCTCCTGTGTTGAAAGAGAGGGGTGCAGATAGTGTGTGACAGTGCTACCAACTCAATTCTTATCACACACACACACACACACACACACACACACACACACAAATGCACGCGCAGCACACACACGCGCACACACATATTCATAATAACCTATGAGTAAGTCGGTTGGACACGAGCAAAAAAAAATAGAATGAGACATCGACATCTCACTTCTTGAACACAATTCTATGCTTTGTATGTTCCATAAGAATATGTTATAAGGTAAAATGACAGATTTGAAGTATAATTGGATCTTTCGGCTTAAAACACTCTTCCGCGGAAATTGTTTGCAAATATTAGCTTCTACATCGCTTACCCTGTCCAAAAACCATTTTAAATGTTGAGACCAATTGGTGAATTCACCAGAAATATTTTTCGGCAGTTCTGTACACCGTAAGTCACACAACCGATGTGAAGATAGCCACGGATTTCCCGGCGCATCCACCACCAAATACAAATTTCTTTAATTTTAATGATTTATAATAAATCAAACGCTGAGAATGTAATTAACATTAGCCTATAGATGTACAGTCAATCCACAATTTCAATTATTTTTTCTCGAGTCCACGGCAAATCTATTTTTAAAATGACAAGAATTCAAAGTCCAATATGGCACTGTTTGACGCGTTTTAAATTTAATTTTTTAACAACAATTTGTAGATAAGAGTCTACTTGAACAATTTAAGACATAAAATTTTGGGTCAAATTTTTTATAACTTTTTTATGAATTTTTTTGTCTCTAGTCCACCCGAACTATATATACTACATAGCAGGGATTTCAAAGTCCAATATGGCACTGTTTGACGCGTTTTAAATTTAATTTTTTAATAACAACGTGTAGATAAGAGCCTACTTAAACGATTTAACGCAATAAATTTTGGGTAAAATTGTTTATTAAAACTTTTTTATGAATTTTATTTAATGTGTTAAATCGTTTAAGTAGACTCTTATCTACACGTTGTTATTAAAAAATTAAATTTAAAACGCGTCAAACAGTGCCATATTGGACTTTGAAAGTTTGCTAAATTATATGTACAGTTCGGGTGGACCCGAGAAAAAAAATTCATAAAAAAGTTATAAACAATTTTACCCAAAATTGAATGCGTTAAATCATTTAAGTAGACTCTTATCTATAAATTGTTGTTAAAAAATTAAATTTAAAACGCGTCAAACAGTGCCATTTTGGACTTTGAATTCTTGTCATTTTAAAAAGAGATTTGCCGTGGACTCGAGAAAAAATCATTGAAATTGTGGATTGACTACATCTATAGCCTAATGTTAATTACATTCTCAGCATTTCATTTATTATAAATCATTAAAATTAAAGAAATTTGTATTTGGTGGTGGAAGTGCCGGGAAATCCGTGGCTGGAAAATCCGTGGCTATCTTCACATCGGTAGTTACACACGGGGGCATCGGAATATATTTCTTCAAAAATGAACTTAATTTAATGTAATTTGAAGTAAAACATGTTTCCAGGATTTATTTATATCTGTATCATCGGTCCATATTTTTGAAAATTAAGAATTGGTATGTTCAGGTGCTGCAATCTTTTGCACCTGCACTGAACAATTTTCCAGGGCCGTAACGAGGGTTTGGCGAAAGGGGCAACTGGGTTTCGGGCGCAAAACAAAGGAAACCGACCCGGTTGCTTCCTTTTTAATAGTTTTTCGGTCCTCGGCCCATTGAAGGATTTTAGATTCTTCGTATTGGTGGCGTAGGTGTAGGTTATCAGTGGTGCACCTTATAATCGTTTCTCCAAGGGGGCGATGTCAGCGTTGGAGTGGTTGGCTAGGTTCTCTAGTATTTTGTTTCTTCTCTCTTCTGCTTTTATTGGAAGTTTTCTGCTTTTGCGCCGGTTCTTGGAGTACCATGGAGCAGCTGTAGTTAGTCTGATAAATTTGTTCTGATTGGTGTGTAGTATGTCTTGGATTTTTGGGGAACCAAATTTCTTGTCCGTATGTAGCGGATAGGAGGATCACTGTCCTTGGAATTTTCAAGCGGTTTGTTGTGCCCGGTTAAGAGTTGCACGTGGTTTTTATTTGCTTTGACTATTCTACTCTACATTAATCAACACCAAGTGTCACCGGCCATTTTTCCTCTCCTGACCAATTAGACAGAGGCATCTATTACTGCGCGCGTAAGTTAAGACACTTGCCACATGTTACGGCACTGCGTTATTCTAAAACATTACGAAGTCTGGTTTTAATTGTTTAATCTTCATTATAGACAACACTGACGACTATAGTTTCGACCTTTGCAGGTCCATTCTCTGAAAATGAAGTAGTTTCGACCGTTGCAGGTTACTATCATATTTAGGTATTCTCTAAAAAATAAATGCATTGGACTAACAATTTTTTTTTATAGTTAACAGAGAGGGAGTTAAAATTTTTGGCTGAAAATTATGCAAAATTGGAGGGATTAATTAAGGCGAGGTGTCTTCATATGTGTTCATCGCATTACATGAGCTTAAATAATGGAGAAAAAAATTCATTCATCTGCTCATTAAGTAGATTAGTGTTAATATTCTTATTTTGATGAAAATACGATTAAGTTGCAAACATGTAAAATTCTTGAGATATTATTTTGATGATCATGCTTATTATCAAATATGCAAATAATTCTAATTTCAAGTGCGTTTAATAATTCTGTAATAATATTATTACAGAATTAATATTTTAAAGGTCAGTTAAATTTACTCAAAGAATAAAATTTAAATGAAGTTTGGTTATACAAATTACATTAAAATTTAATCTTCAATTAAATATAAATGACCTTCTTCTACTTTGGTTTAATAATCGACCATTTGTTATATCAAAAATAGTTTAATAATGAGATTTTTATTTTACAGTTTTTGCTCATTATTTTTGTAACTGAAAATGATAATTTTTGACAGATAAAAATGGCCATCTTTGGCAGTTACAAATGGTCAACTTTAGCAGTTGAAAATGATCATTTTTGACAGTTGGAAATTGTAGTTTTTTGCAGTTTAAAATTGTAATTTCTTTTGTAGTTTCAAATTGTTATTTTTGGCAGTTGAAAATCGTCATTTTTGCCGGTTGAAAATTTACTTTTTTGCCTTCTGAACATTGTCAATTTTGTAGTTTTTGACAGTTAAAAATTCTCAATTTGATAGCTGAAAATCGATCACTTTCAACTGCCAAAAATTGAGAAAATTTTTAGAAGCTAAAAATTGAGGAAAAAATTCAGAAGCCAAAAATGTAAATTTTCGAGTGCCAAAAATGACAATTTTCAAAATTCAGATTTTTTAATGTTATTTTATAGTTTTTGTCAGTTGAAAAATTAAGTTTTTTCCTGTTAAAGATGATTTTAAAATGGTCATCGTTAGCAGTTAAAAATTTTCGTTTTTTACAGTTAGAAATTGTAGTTTTTGGCAGTTGAAAATTGTCATTTTTGGCAGTTTACAATTGAAGTTTTTGGCTGCTGAAAATAATAAATTTTCGCATTTCAAAATTGTAGTGTTTGGAGGTTGAAAATTGTCATTATTGGTAGCTAAAAATATTATCTTTAATATTGTTGAAAAGGGTCATCCTTGGCAGTTAAAAAAACATCATTTTTGAAAATTGAAAACTGTAGTTTTTGGCAATTGAAGATTGTCATTTTTGCCAGTTGAAAATTGTCATTTTTGGCAGTTGCAGATGGTCATTGTATACAGATAAAAATAGCAATTTTTGACAGTTAAAATGGTCATTATTAGCAGTTGAAAATTGTCATTTTTGACAGTTGGAAATTGTGGTATTTGGCAGTTGAAAATAGATTTTAAAAATGTTTCAGATAAAAGTTGAACGGTTTGGAGAGGAACATACGGTAGTGACAAAAACAAAAAACAGTTAAGGTAAACGCCCACTTCCGGTGTACGAAATTTTACCAAAAGCTTTTCAGTTCTTCAGATTATCAAATGAGATGGATGTTCAAAGTTACATATCAATTGCTCTATCAGTTTTTGAGATACAGCGCGCACAGCCAGACGCACACACATAGACACACACTCAGACACACACACACAGACACACACACAGACACACACACAGACACATACACAGACACAGACATACACACACAGACACACACACACAGGCACATACACAGACACAGGCATACACACACAGACACACACACAGACACACACACACAGACACACACACACACAGACACACACACAGACACACACACACAGACACACACACACAGACACACACAGACACACACACACAGACACAAGTTTTTTTTTTCCAGAAATTGTTGAAATGGCATCTATGGACCCCAAAACGGATATTTCCGTAAAAAAAAAATTTTTTAAAAAAATCACAATCACAATACTTTCTCGTACTTCGTAACGGAGAAAGTAAAAACATGCATTACATAATGACCTTGATTAAATATCATTGTATTATTATTTCATGTTATCCCTGTATTGGATTCATCCGTTGGGTAATAAATTTATTATTATTATTATGATCGAAATCAGGTTATATAGTCACCTGATACCATTTAATTACAGAAGATAGAAGTCTGTAATATCGATAAATTATCTTTGATATATGTATAAAATATCATTTCTAATTCAATGGTAAAACAGCTGTTCCATTTTTTTTCAGAACTGGCAAACACTGTAAAATTTGTAAAGTATGTGCATGTAAAATTCTCCCGAATATCTTTTACCACCGACACTACCTGCCTCGTATGAAATAAAGGCCACGTTGCCCCAATTCCTTTTTCCTGGAAATTTACAGCCGCCGCCATAAATGTATTTTTGTGTTTTCAGAAAGACGGATAACAAAATACTGCAACGACAACATAACGCTGCCCTATCCCGAGGTGAACGGCGTCTCCGAAGGCTTCATCAGGAATCCAGGGTATCCCAGGTTCTATCTGGGTCGGCAGAACTGCACCTGGAGGATTCAAGCGCCGCGGATGCAACGGATCAAAGTTACTATACTCGATCTCTCCTTGATTGGTAATTATCTACTATTAAGTATTTTTGTCATTAAAACGTGCAATAATATTTCGAAATGACATTATGCATCGTACACACTTGCGTATTTTCACGAAACGCGGCTTTCGGTACAAGTGTGTACGAAGCATTACAGCCCGTTCACACGGCACCGAAACGGTCGTTTTGCCGATTCGGTTAAATAACCGAATCGGTAAAACTATAAAAGACAGCAAAATCGCCGTCTTTTATAGCGGCGCATATATTTTAATATTCGTGTTCACACGATACTGCCGTCGACCGTATACGGTATCGTATGAAACTGCCGTCGACCGTATACGGTATCGTATGAACACGCATATTAAAATATATGCGCCGCTATAAAAGACGGCGATTTTGCTGTCTTTTATAGTTTTACCGATTCGGTTATCTAACCGAATCGGTAAAACGACCGTTTTGGTGCCGTGTGAACGGGCTGTTAGATTGCGTCCGTGTTTTATTACCATTAATAGCAAAAGCAGAAACGTTTCAAAAATATCACTGCGTGATTTAAATAAATTACAACCACTAAATCCTTTCCAAACAAACTGAATCTCTACAATGAAACGGAGATCACTTTCTTATCTTCCCTCATCAAAGAAACGATCTCATCTCCCTTACACACGATATACTAATCCGGAAATTCCTTTTCAGCCGCTGATAATCCCGAGGGATGCCTGGACATCCTCGAAATAAAGGAATCGGAGACGACGGTGTTCGCGTCGTGCGTGGAAAAGGAGCCGCCGAAGGAAATCGTGTCCCTGGGCGACGCCCTCGAGATAACGCTGAGAGCCTCCGAAAGTCTGATAGCCAGAAGAGGGATTCTCTTTCATTACACCGCGATGGGCTGCCTTACGCCTAGGACGCCCAAGGACGGGTACTTGGTGTACCGCAACGACACCGAGGCTTTGTTCAACTGCTGCGTGGGGTTCGCCTTCCCCGGCACCTCCGCCAGAAGCAAGTATTTGAAGTGCTTGGGGCACGTCTGGAATTATCCCATGCCACTGCCGGATTGTATTAGTGAGTATTTATGTCTTGCCCTTTCAACTCTGCGCCGTGAATTTCGCTTTGGCTAGACGGAATAAATTTGCACTCCCACGCAATTGTTTGCAAGGCTTGGGTGGTTAAGTGGTAAGAGAAGTACTTCATTACATTAATTAATTAACAGATAATGCAAAAAGTATTAATTAAAAAATCAAAAGTTACCGTTATTTTTTGAAAATTGACGAAATTTCGTAAAAGTGTCTGGGTAAATAATTATTTAAACAAAAATGAAGAATATGTGTCATTTTTTTAGCTTAAATATTGTAAACAAAGCCCTATAGAACATTTGTGGCCGAAAATATCGAACCTAAACTACGCCTAACGATGACTTTTGATTTTTTGAAAATTGACGAAATTTCGTAAAAGTGTCTGGGTAAATAATTATTTAAACAAAAATGAAGAATATGTGTCATTTTTTTAAACCTAAATATTGTAAATAAAGCCCTATAGAACATTTGTGGCCGAAAATATCGAACCTAACCTACGCCTAACGATGACTTTTGATTTTTTGAAAATTGACGAAATTTCATAAAAGTGTCTGGGTAAATAATTATTTAAACAAAAATGAAGCATATGTGTCATTTTTTTAAACCTAAATATTATAAATAAAGCCCTATAGAACATTTGTGGCCGAAAATATCGAACCTAAACTACGCCTAACGATGACTTTTGATTTTTTGAAAATTGACGAAATTTCAGAAAAGTGTCTGGGTAAATAATTATTTAAACAAAAATGAAGCATATGTGTCATTTTTTTAAACCTAAATATTATAAATAAAGCCCTATAGAACATTTGTGGCCGAAAATATCGAACCTAAACTACGCCTAACGATGACTTTTGATTTTTTGAAAATTGACGAAATTTCGTAAAAGTGTCTGGGTAAATAATTATTTAAACAAAAATAAAGCATATGTGTCATTTTTTTAAACCTAAATATTATAAATAAAGCCCTATAGAACATTTGTGGCCGAAAATATCGAACCTAAACCAGGCCTAACGATGACTTTTGATTTTTTGAAAATGGACAAAATTTCGTAAAAGTGTCTAGGTAAATAATTATTTAAACAAAAATGAAGAATATGTGTCATTTTTTTAAACTTAAATATTATAAATAAAGCCCTATAGAACATTTGTGGCCGAAAATATCGAACCTAAACTACGCCTAACGATGACTTTTGATTTTTTGAAAATTGACGAAATTTCGTAAAAGTGTCTGGGTAAATAATTATTTAAACAAAAATGAAGCATATGTGTCATTTTTTTAAACCTAAATATTATAAATAAAGCCCTATAGAACATTTGTGGCCGAAAATATCGAACCTAAACTACGCCTAACGATGACTTTTGATTTTTTGAAAATTGACGAAATTTCGTAAAAGTGTCTGGGTAAATAATTATTTAAACAAAAATAAAGCATATGTGTCATTTTTTTAAACCTAAATATTATAAATAAAGCCCTATAGAACATTAGGCCGAAAATATCGAACCTAAACTACGCCTAACGATGACTTTAGATTTTTTGAAAATTGACGAAATTTCGTAAAAGTGTCTGGGTAAATAATTATTTAAACAAAAATGAAGAATATGTGTCATTTTTTTAAACCTAAATATTGTAAATAAAGCCCTATAAAACATTTGTGGCCGAAAATATCGAACCTAAACTACGCCTAACGATGACTTTTGATTTTTTGAAAATGGACAAAATTTCGTAAAAGTGCCTAGGTAAATAATTATTTAAACAAAAATGAAGAATATGTGTCATTTTTTTAAACCTAAATATTATAAATAAAGCCCTATAGAACATTTGTGGCCGAAAATATCGAATCTAAACTACGCCCAACGATGACTTTTGATTTTTTGAAAATTGACGAAATTTCAGAAAAGTGTCTGGGTAAATAATTATTTAAACAAAAATGAAGAATATGTGTCATTTTTTTTAGCTTAAATATTGTAAACAAAGCCCTATAGAACATTTGTGGCCGAAAATATCGAACCTAAACTACGCCTAACGATGACTTTTGATTTTTTGAAAATTGACGAAATTTCGTAAAAGTGTCTGGGTAAATAATTATTTAAACAAAAATGAAGCACATGTGTCATTTTTTTAAACCTAAATATTATAAATAAAGCCCTATAGAACATTTGTGGCCGAAAATATCGAACCTAAACTACGCCTAACGATGACTTTTGATTTTTTGAAAATTGACGAAATTTTGTAAAAGTGTCTGGGTAAATAATTATTTAAACAAAAATGAAGAATATGTGTCATTTTTTTAAACCTAAATATTGTAAATAAAGCCCTATAGAACATTTGTGGCCGAAAATATCGAACCTAAACTACGCCTAACGATGACTTTTGATTTTTTGAAAATTGACAAAATTTCGTAAAAGTGTCTAGGTAAATAATTATTTAAACAAAAATGAAGAATATGTGTCATTTTTTTAAACTTAAATATTATAAATAAAGCCCTATAGAACATTTGTGGCCGAAAATATCGAACCAAAACTACGCCTAACTATGATTTTCGATTTTTTGAAAATTGGCCATGTTTCGATAGATGTCTTTTCGAAAAATCGGGGTAAATCCTAAGTTAAAAGCTTATTGTTATTACCATGGCACTACAGCAATTTGATTAATTATGAATTTTAATCCATTATCTGTAAATAAGTAGAGAAAACTTGGAAATTTACTAAAGGCAAAAATGGTGGAGGCGCCGGATACGTGGCTGAAATTTATGGCTAACTTCCAGTCGGTAAAAAACAACCGTCGTATCCTAGCTGGAAACAAAATGGCAACACTCAAAACCAGGGGCGGCTCGTTATATAGAGCCCCGGAGCCTTGGCAATACCTGTAGACTCAAGCTTAGCAAGAATTTTTAACTGATTCCTAAAATAGTCATTTACGTAACAAGTTCCGAAAGTGATATTTTACGGGATGAGTAGGAATCCTGCGAGTCCCGTAAAATCACTTTTGGAACGTGTTACGTGCAATATTTTTTCTGCAGCCGTTTTCTATGCTAAAAAATCAAAAACGCACACAAATGTCATAATTAAATGTGAAGTTGATGTTTTTGTCAAGGCCGCCTACATTTATACGCAAAATCGTCCCGACAGTAACAAAAAGCGTCCCGGAAGTAAAGAAATCGTTCCGAAAGTGAAACAAAATCGTCCCGAAAATAACTACTTTCGGTACGATTTATGTAATGCGGCACTTTCGATTTAATAAATCATTCCGAAAGTTTTATTTTATTTATTATTATTTTTAATTCTCTCTCGAGTAAGATTGATATTTTTCATGTATCAATTCATAATTTTCGGAATCGTTGCATGCTACTATTATCCGATAATATTGCCAATTAATTCTTCCACAGTTGAAATTTGAATCTCATTTTCTTTTTCCTCTATTTTAGGGTTGGTTATTACAGTTTGGTTACATTATATTTTGTAAACTGGTATAATTTTGTTTATATTATTTTTAGAGCATTTCTTATTTTTATGTCTTTCTTTGTAAAAAGTTGAATACGTCAATAAATGTATTATTATTATTATTATTATTACCTGTAACACCGCATGGAAATTCCACATTAATTTCAACACATGATTCAAATTTTGAGACCATTTCTAAATAATTTTTTTCAAAGAAAATAATCGCTTACCACAACAAAAATAGTTGCACTAACGAGCAAATTTTGATGACCAAAAAAGCGCATTTTTTTAGAAATACATATGAGAATTCCACATTTATTGCAACAGATTGTTGAATTTTTGAATAATGTGACTTTACAAATTTAAAAAGAAAATTATTTTCTTCTAAATTTTCGATTTTTTTGTTAAAATTTTCGATTTTTTGGTCCACAATTTTGATTTTTAGGATCGAATTTTTGATTTTTCATCGTATATTTTAGATTTCTTTTAAACTTAAAGTATTGATTTTTATTTTTTTGCCGATATTTTCAAGTTTTTTTGACAGTTTTTAATTTCTTGCCCTTCAGTTTAGATTTTGAACTTGAATTATTATTTTTTATGGGCGAATTTTTTTTACTTTTTGGTTACTTTTTAACTAAAATCGATTAAATTTAATTTTTCTTCAAACCTTTTTTTTTTTTTTTTCAAGTCTGAGACCATTCTGAACACTATTTGTCAATAAAAAAATTTTGTGGGACTTCCAGGAACCGATGTTTTCGAGTGTCTAGTCAGCAACTTATTTTGAGCTAAAGAGTTTTGGGGGCTGAAAATTGCAAATTTTTTGAGTTGCATTTTTAATTTTTAGACCAGTATTTTTTATTTTTTTGGCCTATATTTTAGATCTTTCTATTTCTTCGTTCCAAATTTTAGAGTTTTTGCCCTAAATATTCTTTATTTTGGTTAAACTTTTGTTTTTTTTTTATTGAAATTTTCGGATTTTTGGTCCGCATTTTTTAACCGCGAATTTTCGATAATTTCGATTTTTTGTGCTTGTATTTTAGTTTTTTTGCCGTAATTAAGAGCTAATTCTGCAAGTGATTAATTTTTTACAATTTTTCAAAAAATTGAGTGCAAATTTCCTCCACTACAGAGCAAATTTTGAGTTTATTCCTTTGTTTTCTGCAGGAGCATGTCGTTGGTTTCGCAGGAAATCAAAAGTACACTAGTTTTGAATAATTGAAGTTTATTTGAAGCGAATCCTTGGGGTAATACATTTTTTACAATTTTTCAAATCGTCGAGTGCAAATTTCCTTCGCCACAAAACAAATTTTGAGTTTTTGTTTTCTGGGGCTAATCACCCCGAGTGCTGAAAATGGAAATTTTGGTACTTGAATTTTCAATCTTTTTGTTTTCATTTTTTATTGTTTAGCCTAAATTTTCGTCTAAATTTTCGATTTGTTTGTTAAAATTTTCGATTTTTTGATCCGCAATTTTGATTTTTAGGATCGAATTTTTGGTCGATTTTAAAATGTTTTTAATCTAAATGATTGATTTTTATACGCGACTTTTTAAATTTTTTTTGTCGATATTTTGAAGTACAGTTTTTGATTTCTTCCCCTTCATTTTAGATTTTTTAACTTGAATTATTATTTTTTATGGGCGAATGTTTTTACTTTTTGGTTACTTTTTGACAGCCGTTTTCGAGTTTCTGGTCGGCAACATATTTTGAGCTAATGAGTAATTTTGGGGGCTGAAAATGGCAAATTATTTTTGTTTTCCTTGATTTTTCAATTTTTTGGTTTGCATTTTTTATCTTTAGACCTGCATTTTTGTTATTTTTTTGCCTGTATTGTAGATTAACTTGTATTTTTCATTTCTTCGTTCCAAATTTGGAGTTTTTTTGCCCTATTTTTTTTATTTTGGTTAAACTTTCTTTTTTGTGAAATTTTCGGATTTTTGGTCTGCATTTTTTTTAACCGCGAATTTTCGATATTCGCTAAATTTTTGTTTTTTCGTGCTTATATTTTAGGTTTTTACCTTAATTAAGAGCGTAGTTTTTATTGGTCTATACTTCAGATTGTTAACGTGATTGATTTTAATGTGCAGATTTTTGATTTTTTTGCCGGTATTTAATTTGCGTAATTTGTCAATTCCATCTTTCTTCCAATCAACTATAAAAGTGGCTCTACCATCAACATGTTCCACGAGCCGCCACTGCTCAATGATTTGTGATAAAAAAAAATTGCATCTCACGGTTTAAAAAATTCTTAAAAAATCATCTCACTTAGAATTAGCATCAAAATCTCCAAATATACTCGGAATGAATGTATTTTTGCTATACTGGAAAACAACCATCGTATCCTTGCAGAAAACAAAATGGCGACACTCAAAACGTGAATTACGGTAAAAAAATGTATCTCACGGTTTAAAAAATTCTTAAAAAAATCATCTCACTGAGAATTAGCTTCAAAATCTCCAAATATACTCAGAATGAATGTATTTTTTCTATATTGAAAAACAACCATCGTATCCTAGCCGAAAACCAAATGGCAACACTCCAAACGTGAATTGTGGTAAAAAAATTGCATCTCGCGGTTTAAAAAATTCTTAAAAAATCATCTCACTGAGAATTAGCTTCAAAACTTCCAAATATACTCGAAATGAATGCATTTTTGCTATACTGAAAAACAACCGTCGTATCCTTGCTGGAAACAAAATGGCAACACTCAAAACGTGAATTGTGGTAAAAAAAAGCATCTCACGGTTTAAAAAATTCTTAAAAAATTATCTCACTGAGAATTAGCTTCAAAATCTCCAAATATACTTGGAATGAATGAATTTTTGCTACATTGAAAAACAACCGTCGTATCCTAGCCGAAAACAAAATGGCAACACTCCAAACGTGAATTGCGGTAAAAAAAAATGCATCACACGGTTTAAAAAATACTTAAAAAATCATCTCACTGAGAATTAGCTTCAAAATTTCCAAATATACTCGAAATGAATGTATTTTTGCTTAACTGAAAAACAACCGTCGTATCCTAGCAGAAAACAAAATAGCAACACTCGAAACGTGAATTGTGGTAAAAAAATTGCATCTCACGGTTTAAGAAATTCTTAAAAAATCATCTCACTGAGAATTAGCTTCAAAATCTCCAAATATACTCGGAATGAATGTATTTTTGCTATACTGAAAAACAACCGTCGTATCCTTGCTGGAAACAAAATGGCGACACTCAAAACGTGAATTACGGTAAAAAAATGTATCTCACGGTTTAAAAAATTCTTAAAAAAATCATCTCACTGAGAATTAGCTTCAAAAAATCCAAATATACTCAGAATGAATGTATTTTTGCTATACTGAAAAACAACCGTCGTATCCTTGCAGAAAACAAAATGGCGACACTCAAAACGTGAATTGCGGTAAAAAAAATGCATCTCACGGTTTAAAAAATGCTTAAAAAATCATCTCACTGAGAATTAGCTTCAAAATCTCCAAATATACTCAAAATTAATGTATTTTTGCTTTACTGAAAAACAACCGTCGTGTCCTAGCTGGAAACAAAATGGCGATTCTCTAAACGTGAATTGTGGTAAAAAAATTGAACCCCACGATTTCAAAAATTCTTAAAAAATTATTTTACTGAGAATTAACTTCAAAATCAGCAAATATATAGTATAGTACTTGCGTACGATTATATGAATGCAAATTCGCTCAAACTATTAATAGCTACCATAAATTACTTCCGTAATTGCAGTGGTAAACAAGTTAATCTTCTTTACTTAACTCAAGTAACGATTCCTTACATTATTATTCCATCGCCGGTACTCGAATGTGACTGGACGACCTTTAGCCTGCTTTAATTCAATCTAATCAGAGCAAGAAGTCAGTATGTTTCCATCCACCAGACAAGCAACATCGACCAGAATTAAACTGGCAGTAGATCTTCAGCAATAATAAAACATAAGGTAAATAATTATCCTTAATGTATCATTAAGAACGCTATCCGAATTATTAAAAGCAATCCCACGAGAGATGAATGATCAGTTCTGAGTAAATTTTGGAAGTTTGAAGTTTATTTCAATTAAAGGTAGAAACGCCAAAGTGGCGGAATCTATTGCCTGAATGCTGTACTGAACCAAATCCGGGTGGCTTTAACACCGACAAGATATGGACATTGTCAGCGGCAATTTTTCAAATTGTTTTTATATTTTTTTGCCGACTTGGAAAACGCCAGATTTCAGAATTAAAACGGGAAGGTGTTCAAGTGATTTTATCTCAAAATCTAAGGATGAAATGTGGGCTAATTTTTACAGAATGACAAGGCACTGTCCGTTATGCGTAAATTTTGTAAGTTTGAAGTTTGTTTCAACTGTTTTTATATTTTTTTGCCGACTTGAAAAACGCCAGATTTCAGAATTAAAACGGGAAGGTGTTCAAGTGATTTTATCTCAAAATCTAAGGATGAAATGTAGGCTAATTTTTACAGAATGACAAGGCACTGTCCGTTATGAGTAAATTTTGAAAGTTTGAAGTTTGTTTCAATTGTTTTTATATTTTTTTGCTGACTTGGAAAACGCCAGGTTTCAGAATTAAAACGGGAAGGTGTTCAAGTGATTTTATTTCAAAATCTAAGAATGAAATGTAGGCTATTTTTTACAGAATGACAAGGCACTGTCCGTTATGAGTAAATTTTGAAAGTTTAAAGTTTGTTTCAACTGTTTTTATATTTTTTTGCCGACTTGAAAAACGCCAGATTTCGGGAAGGTGTTCAAGTGATTTTATTTCAAAATGTAAGGATGAAATGTAGGCTAATTTTTACAGAATGACAAGGCACTGCCCGTTATGAGTAAATTTTGAAAGTTTGAAGTTTGTTTCAACTGTTTTTATATTTTTTTGTCGACTTGAAAAACGCCAGGTTTCAGAATTAAAACGGGAAGGTGTTCAAGTGATTTTATTTCAAAATCTAAGGATGAAATGTAGGCTAATTTTTACAGAATGACAAGGCACTGCCCGTTATGAGTAAATTTTGAAAGTTTGAAGTTTGTTTCAACTGTTTTTATATTTTTTTGTCGACTTGAAAAACGCCAGGTTTCAGAATTAAAACGGGAAGGTGTTCAAGTGATTTTATTTCAAAATCTAAGGATGAAATGTAGGCTAATTTTTACAGAATGACAAGGCACTGCCCGTTATGAGTAAATTTTGAAAGTTTGAAGTTTGTTTCAACTGTTTTTATATTTTTTTGTCGACTTGGAAAACGCCAGATTTCAGAATTAAAACGGGAAGGTGTTCAAGTGATTTTATTTCAAAATCTAAGGATGAAATGTAGGCTAATTTTTACAGAATGACAAGGCACTGCCCGTTATGAGTAAATTTTGAAAGTTTGAAGTTTGTTTCAACTGTTTTTATATTTTTTTGTCGACTTGGAAAACGCCAGATTTCAGAATTAAAACGGGAAGGTGTTCAAGTGATTTTATTTCAAAATCTAAGGATGAAATGTAGGCTAATTTTTACATAATGACAAGGCACTGCCCGTTATGAGTAAATTTTGAAAGTTTGAAGTTTGTTTCAACTGTTTTTATATTTTTTTGTCGAAAAACGCCAGATTTCAGAATTAAAACGGGAAGGTGTTCAAGTGATTTTATTTCAAAATCTAAGGATGAAATGTAGGCTAATTTTTACAGAATGACAAGGCACTGTCCGTTATGAGTAAATTTTGAAAGTTTGAAGTTTGTTTCAATTGTTTTTATATTTTTTTGCCGACTTGGAAAACGCCAGATTTCAGAATTAAATCGGGAAGGTGTTCAAGTGATTTTATTTCAAAATCTAAGGATGAAATGTAGGCTAATTTTTACAGAATGACAAGGCACTGTCCGTTTTGAGTAAATTTTGAAAGTTTGAAGTTTGTTTCAATTGTTTTTATTTTTTTTCCGACTTGGAAAACGCCAGATTTCAGAATTAAAACGGGAAGGTGTTCAAGTGATTTTATTTCAAAATCTAAGGATGAAATGTAGGCTCATTTTTACAGAATGACAAGGCACTATCCGTTTTGAGTAAATTTTGAAAGTTTGAAGTTTATTTCAATTGTTTTTATATTTTTTGGAGGGACTTGAAAACGTATGACATCAGATTTGGAAGGAAGGATGTTCAAGCGTAATTAATTCAAAATTTAGGCCAAGAAATGATTTGCAGATTTTTATATAGAAATGAAAACTAATCTATTTTTAGTAAATTATACAAGTTTCTTGTAACTGTTTTTCTATTTTTTAGACGACTTGTAAAATGTTCAACAAAAGTATACCGAAACTGTCGATGACGGGAAAAATGTTTAAAACTAAAACGTAATTAAATTTTTATCATCAACACATTCGCGATAACGCTTTATAACTGGTTATAAAAGAGCCGTGGTAAAAGTGTGCGCATGTCCTAACATCCAGGATAAATTTATTCAGTAGCAACAATGTAATTTTGCTTTAACACATCAACAAATAGTTTAACGAGTCATCGAACGCAGCTCGGGCGACTGCCAGCAGAAAAAAAATATATAAATAAAACGAGTGTGTGCAGTGTTTGCTAAGCAAAAATCCAAAGGTGAGTGTTATTAGTTGAACAAACAACACTAATTTGATAATAACGAACGCCCACAACAATATGGTCAATGACATGATTATTACAGCTGTGGAAACGAAATAGTTTCGTTGGTAAACATCGTGAGTAATCGTCCATGGAAACGTTTCAACATGAATTTATAGATTTGTAATAAATATTTTGATAGATTCGTAATTCGTGAATATTGCTTATTTGATACCCTTTGTGAAAATGACGACGAGTTCTCCGTCAAAACGTTGCTTCAAATGTTGGGCACCCAAAAATTCTCTCTTGGGGACACTTTAGATACATTTTGATTTTGAGGTACACGCGCTATATTGAAATTGGTGATCCTGTTACTTTCTTCGACTTGATGGTATAACACCTACAGCTGGCCACATGGACATACCCAGGCCAAAAAACTCCTATTGATACGGTTTATTTTCAATTTAAATTGATATCGAGCGTTTGGCAAGATCTGACGTTTGAAACGTCAAAATTATGATTGTGATGACAAGTTATACTTCAAATTTTAATCGCTGGTTAATTAATTTAATAATGAGGACTGAAGAGAAATATCTCTAATAAACATTTTCCGAGAATATTTTAATCCTTAGAAATTTAGACATTTGCTCGAATCGCGATTTTGTGGTAAAATTTGTGCCATTTTATAAGCAAACCAATTTCATATTTAAAAATGGTGGCCATCATGTTACTTTCTCCGATTTGATGGTATCATGGTTATTTATGGTTTATTTTCAATTTAAATCATATTTTAGATGAACATTGAGCGTTTTGTAGGATCGTTTAAAACATCAGAATTATGTAACAAATTATACTTCAAATTCTAATAGCCAGTTTACTCTAGAAGAAGGCGAGCGGGTAGGGCCTGTCCCACCCTTCAATTTACGGATGATGAACAAGAGTTTACATACTGAAATGAATTATTAACACAAGAGCAAGAAAAACATTTAAGACTTTATGTTTTTGTGTTTCACTTTTTTATTGATAGAAATATCGGCGCGTGGGAAACAGGTTGGATTGTAGGATAGGGCCCACCCACCACCGATAGGGCCCACCCACCCCCCGGCGTATCAACTTTATTTTAATCTACAAATCCTGTTGTGTTAAAGAAACTTCTTTAGCAAATAATTGGAAAAGTTGAAAATTTACAAAACACGATTTTGTCGTTTAAATGCAAGTGGAATGAGGGGCGGTGGGTGGGCCCTGTCCCACCCTCCAATTTACGGATGATAAACAAGAGTTTACTTGCTGAAATTAATTAATAACACAAGAGTAAAAAAAACATTTAAGACTTCATGTTCTTGTGATTCACTTATTTATTGGTGGAAATATCGGAGCGTGGACAACAGGTTGGATTGTAGGATAGGGCCCACCCACCACCCGCCGTATCAACTTTATTTTAACCTACAAATCCTGTTGGATTAAAGGAACTTCTTTAGCAAATAATTGGAAAAGTTGAAAATTTACAAAACACGATTTTGTAGTTTTAATCCAAGTAGAACGAGGGGCGGATGGGTGGGCCCTGTCCTACCCTCCAATTTACGGATGATAAACAATAGTTTACATGCCGAAATTAATTAATAACATAAGAGTAAAAAAAACATTGAAAACATGTTCTTATGTGATTCACTTATTTATTGCTGGAAATATCGGCGCGTGGGCAACAGGTTGGATTGTAGGATAGGGCCCACCCACCACCCGCCGTATCAACTTCATTTTAACCTATAAATCCTGTTGCGTTAAAGAAATTTCTTTAGCAAATAATTGGAAAAGTTGAAAATTTACAAAACACGATTTTGTTGTTTAAATGCAAGTGGGCCCTGTCCCACCCTCCAATTTACGGATGATAAACAAAAGTTTACATACCGAAATTAATTAATAACACAAGAGTAAAAAAAAACATTTAAGGCTTTATGTTCTTGTGATTCGCTTATTTATTGGTGGAAATATTGGAGCGTGGGCAACAGGTTGAATTGTAGGATAGGGCCCACCCACCACCCGCCTTATCAATTTATTTTAAGCTACAAATCCTGTTGCGTTCAAGAAACTTCTTTAGCAAATAATTGGCAAAGTTAAAAATTTACAAAACACGATTTTGTAGTTTAAATCCAAGTGGAACGAAGGGCGGGTGGGTGGTCCCTGTCCCACCCTCCAATTTACAGATGATAAACAAGAGTTTGCATGTCGAAATTAATTAATAACACAAGAGTAAAAAAAAAACATTGAAAACTTTATGTTTTGTGATTCACTTATTTATTGATAGAAATATCGGAGCGTGGGCAACAGGTTGGATTGTAGGGTGGGGCCCACCCATTATCCACCGTATCAAATTTATTTTAACCTAGATATCCTAAACTTCTTTAACAAATAATTGGAAAAGTTGAAAATTTACAAAACACGATTTTGTAGTTTAAATCCAAGTGGAACGAGGGGAGGGTGGGTGATCCCTATCCCACCCTCCAATTTACAGATGATAAACAAGAGTTTACATGCCGAAATTAATTAATAACTTAATAGCAAGAAAAACATTTAAGGCTTTATGTTTTAATGATTCACTTATTTATTGGTGGAAATATCGGAGCATGGGCAACAGGTTGGATTGTAGGAGAAGGCCCACCCACCACCCGCCGTATCAACTTTATTTTAACCTACAAATCTTGTTGGGTTAAAGAAACTTCTTTGGCAAATAATTGGAAAATTTGAAAGTTTACAAGACGCAATTTTGTTGTTTAAATCCAGGTAAAACAAGGGGCGGGTGGATGGGCCCTGTCCCACCCTCCAATTTACAGATGATAAACAAGAGTTTACATGCCGAAATTAATTATTAACACAAGATTAAAAAAACATTTAAGACTTTATGTTTTTATGATTTACTTTTTTATTGATAGAAATGTCAAAGCGTGGCCAATAGGTTGGATTGTAGGATAGGGCCCACCCACCACCCACTGTATCAACTTTATTTGAACCTACAAATCCTGTTGGTTTAAAGGAACTTCTTTGGCGAATAATTGGAAAAGTTGAAAGTTTACAAAACGCGATTTTGTAGTTTAAATCCAAGTGGAACGAGGAGCGGGCGGGTGGGCACTGTTCCACCCTCCAATTTACGGATGATAAACAAGAGTTTACATGCCGAAATTAATTAATAACACAAAAGTAAGAAAAACATTTAAGACTTCATGTTCTTGTGATTCACTTATTTATTGGTGGAAAAATCAGAGCGTGGGAAACAAATTGGATTGTAGGATAGGGCCCACCCACCACCCGTCGTATTAACTTTATTTTAACCTACAAATCTTGTTGGGTTAAGGGAACTTCTTTGGCAAATAATTGGAAAAGTTGAAAATTTACAAAACACGATTTTGTAGTTTAAATCCAGGTGGAACGAGAGGCGGATGGGTGGGCCCTGTCCCACCCTCCAATTTACGGATGATAAACAAGAGTTTACATGCCGAAATTAATTAATAACACAAGAGTAAAAAAAAACATTTAAGACTTTATGTTTTAATGATTCACTTATTTATTGGTGGAAATATCGGAGCGTGGGAAACGGGTTTGATTGTAGGATAGGGCCCACCCACCACCCACCGTATCAACTTTATTTTTACCGAGAAATCCTGTTGTGTTAAAGAAACTTCTTTAGCAAACAATTGGAAAAGTTGAAAATTTACAAAACACGATTTTGTAGTTTAAATCCAGGTGGAACGAGAGGCGGATGGGTGGGCCCTGTCCCACCCTCCAATTTACGGATGATAAACAAGAGTTTACATGCCGAAATTAATTAATAACACAAGAGTAAGAAAAACATTTAAGACTTTTTGTTTTTGTGATGCACTTATTTATTGGTGGAAATATCGGCGCGTGGGCAACGGGTTGGATTGTGGGATAAGGCCCACCAACCACCCACCGTATCAACTTTATTTTAACCTAGAAATCCTGTTGGGTTAAAGAAACTTCTTTAGCAAATAATTTGAAAAGTTGAAAGTTTACAAAACGCGATTTTGTAGTTTAAATCTATGTGGAGCGAGGGGCGAGTGGGTGGGCCCTGTCCCACCCTCCAATTTATGAATGATAAACAAGAATTTACAAGTCGAAATTAATTAATAACACAAGAGTAAGGGAGATATTTAAGACTTTATGTTTGATTTACTTATTTATTGCTGGAAATATCGGAGTGTGTGCAACAGATTGGATTGTAGGATAAGGCCCACCCACCACCCGGCGTATCGACTTTATTTTAACCTACGAACTCTGTTAGGTTGAAGAAACTTTGAGGAGTTGAAATATACAAATTACGATTTTGTAGTTAAAATTGAAGTGGATTAAGGGGACTGTGGGTGGGCCCTATCCCACCCTGCAATTTTTTTTTCCAAAATACTTATTCTTAATAAGTCGCTCATTTTGGCATTCTCTACAATTATTATTAATATAAATTTGAAGTTTCATAATTATAAAGCAAAAATTAAAAATGTTTAATAAATTTAAAAAAAATGATTTTATGAAAAAGTTTTTCAAACGAAAGATGTTCATTTCTTTGTTGTCTTAAGTATTTGTTTAAATGTTTTTGCAACATTTTTCATATTAAAAAAAATATCGGTAAAAAACAAAAAGCGGTTAAGGTGTGCGAAATTTTACCAAAAGCTTTTCAGTTCTGCGAATTGACAAATAAGAACTTCGTTCAAAGTTTCATGATAATTGCTGCATCAGTTTTTGAGATACAGTGCGCACAGACAGACAGACAGACAGACAGACAAACAGACAGACGGACAGACATACAGACACAAAAAAAAATCCAGAAACTGTTGAAATGACAACTAGGGACGCAGCGGCGGCTCGTGAATGTGCGGCGGTGCGGCAACGGAAGAAAATTTGACCGAAAAAGCAACGGAATATTTACTTCCTCTATTAGAGTAGCGCAGCACGAGCGGTATCTTTGTCTTTACCTCACCCACGGAAATCCAGGAGCCGCCGCTGTAGGGACGCTAGAACGAATATTTACGTAAAAAAAATATTTAGGACATAAAATCTATTTTTTTAAGGGGGCTGTGGGTGGGCCCCATCCCACCCTGCTTTTTTTTCGAAAAAACTTATTCTTAATAAGTTGCTCATTTTGACATTCCCTACCATTATTATTAATATAAATTTGATGGTTCATAATTATAAAGCAAAAATGAAAAATGTTTAATAAATGTAAAAAAAAATAATTTTATGAAAAAGTTTTTCAAACGAAAGATGTTAATTTCTTTGTTGTCTTCAATATTTGTTTAAATGTTTTTGCAACATTTTTCATATTTAAAAAATTATCGGTAAAAAACAAAAAAACGGTTAAGGTAAACACCCACTGTCGGTGTGCGAAATATTACCAAAGGCTTTTCAGTTCTTCGGATTATCAAATAAGACAACTGTATAAGTTTTTGAGATACAGTGCGTACAAACAGGCAGGCAGAGAGACAGACAGACAGACAGACAGACAGACGGACAGACAGACAGACACACAGACACAAAAAAATCCAGAAACTGTTGAAATGGCAATTAGGGACGCCAAAACGAATATTTACGTTAAAAAAAATATTTAGGACATAAAATCTATTTTTATTTGCTAGTAAAGTTTCTCTACCATATTGTTTTTCAATTGAATTATTTTTTCATAAAACATTGCATTTATTACTAATGTACACGCACTCTATCAACCGACGAGTTTTAATCAAGCCAATTAATTCGACCTGGAAACGAATCGACTGCACAAAAGGGTCAAACCCACGATAAATAATAATAAAAAAAAACCATGTTGCGAAAAATACACACATATCCACCAACTGTAACCGTCTGCCAAAGGAACATTTTAATCAGAAATAACGGAAACCTTTGCATGCGTGCGTCTCCTCGCTATCCTTCATGTTATTAAGGGCGAAACTCGAACATCCCAAGCGCATTTACATTATATAACACAACGCTCTTCCATTTTACACACTCATAACTCGAACCGCTCAAACCGCAGCTGCCTTAAATAATAATTCTAAACAAGTGCACAAAAAAGGTAATAACATAACATAGCGAAAACGTTAAATAACATTATGAATGGTAACAACGCGTGTGTTGACCTGCTGGAATTCCCCCAATGCAAGAGGTCATCAATTAGTGATTGTGGATTGTGGTGTCGATCCTGGATAACAATATCATTTTCTCGTAGTACTTTCATTCATAATTCTCGAGTATTCGTAGAAATAATTCGCTTTTACAAGGTTATGTGAAAACGTGGTCGAAATCGATATTCTAGACGCATGCAGTTTCCTGTATTTGGATTAATTTTTTTTTTTGTTGCAGAACGAACTAAGAAGAGTGATTTATCTACCAGGGAACTTAAACCACACAGAAACAATATGACGGAATCATTATCAGGTAAATTTAATCATCAAAACTTTTAATTCATATTAATTAAATCAACCCTATCAGAAATAATGTATTAAAAAATAATGGGAACATTCTAGTTTGGGTACCCACCGCAAGCGCGCATGCACGAATTTCGCGATTCTAGTGGTTCTCAACCAGTTTCGAAATTAAATAACGATGAAAATAACCTGTAAACTATACTACTAGACTTTTTCTATGAAGAGTGAATTACATTTATAACATATCACACCTGCAAGGTATTATTTTGTATTTATTGCAGGTGTTACATTACAACATTAATAAGGAAACTTTTATTTGACGTTTGTCAAAATTTCCTGCTTTACCTACTAATGGTGTTATTCTGAACAACTGTTATTAACAGCGATGTTATTAACATCGATGTTATTAACATTGCAATGTTATGTGAAATTGAACAGCGCTGTTAAAAACTGTATTCTGAACAGACCGATGTACACAAATTGGCAACAGTGCGACGTCTACAGAGCGACCAACTTTATGTATATTATAATAGATGGTTAATAATACGTTTTCGAGGATATTTTTAGAAAGAAAATGAGTGTTTCATAAAGCATGCACATAAATATTGGAATAAAATTCCAAATTTGAGTTTTTTGTTGACGAAAAACACAAACTACGAAATAACCTCAAAATATCTCGTAATGTCGACCGTTTTGACAAGGGTTGTTTAACATCGAAAATGTTAATTTACATCGATGTTAGTTGACAGACAGTGTACAGAATAGTATATTCATAACATCTGTCGATGTTAGCAAATAACACCGCTGTTAACGCTAACATTTTTGTTCAGAATAACACCCTAAAAGTTGATCGCAAATATCTTACACTTGTTAGCACACAATACGTCGCCGACGACGATGATGATTTACACTGACACGCAATGTGTCTAAAATATGCCATAAGTACATTTTAGGGAAAATTATTGTATTTCAAAATAGCCCTTCGCTTCGCCACAGAACACACCGTTACCTCTTTTAAACTGTCAGCAGTTATGTTACGTTAGGCATCTTCCGTTTGTGAAAAATCCACTTATATTATGTTTTTAGGTTATGATATACGTGATAATTAAAGGAGACTTATTAGTAACCCTTTCGCGCCGGCATATGATTCTCAAAAGCTGCATAATTAAAAATTAAACGTCTACTTACATATAAATTTCTGCCCCGATATTTCTTGCGTAATTATTCGGCGCCTGCAGCGAACGGGTTAAATGGATGTTATATTCCTCACTCCAACCCCTGGCCGACGGCGAGACCATCACTACACTTACTTTTTTTTTAAATTGGATTTGTTTTACTTCGGAGAAAATTTCACCACTTCACTTCACTTCACATGTGTGCAATCAAACTTTGTCAAATTTTGACAAGACATCGCGTACCTTGTTCCCGTTTTCGTTTCATTGCATTACGGTGTTTGTAATGATGCATTTACACAAAATGTAATTGAACAATTACTAACATAGGAGTAGAAAAAAGCTTTTAAAAATTCTAACACTTCACGTCGTACGTCGTATTTCTGCCACCTCCGCGCCGGCTGCCGGAAGACTGCTGAACTACCAAGTGAAAATTGCGGTTAGCGCCGAAATCTCCAACTTTATATTTATAAATCCTCCCGTTTTCGTTTCAATTCATAACAGTGTTCGTAATGATGCATTTACACAAAACGTAAACAGTTTGTAATTGAACATTTACTAACAGGGAGTAGAGAATATAGCAAAACGCATAAGCGCATAGTGAGAAGGTGTACGTTGTATGATCAGAATTGATTTCAGAATGCTTCAATTCTACAATGGTCGCGGAGAAAAGCCTTTAAATACTTAAACAAATCGCTTTCGTGTTTCTGCCGCCTCCGCGCCATCTACCGGACGACCGCTGAGCTGCCAAGTGGCCAAAACTCTCGAACTATATTTATAAAACCTCCCGTTTTCGTTTCATTACATTAAAGTGTTTGTAATGATGCATTTACACAAAACGTAAGCAGTTTGTAATTGAACAGTTACTAACATAGGAGTAGAAAAAGCTTTCGAAAATTCAAACATTTTTGTGCCGCCTACGCGCTCTCTACCGGACGACCGCTGAACTACCAAGTGATGATTGCGATTAGCGCCAAAACGCTCGAACTTTATACTTATAATCAAAGTGTAAACATCCAGTAATGAGCTGCACATAAAACGATTAAATTTTTAATTCTGAATTGAATGATGTGTACCATAGTTTACGAAACTTGGCGACTTTCCAGTAATTTGCGAATGAAAATTAACAGTCGGTAAATCAGTTTACTGTAAAGCTTCAAAATTAAATATAGAGCATTTTGCAATATTTTTCAAATAAATTATTATCAATGTTCAATACTGATTAATAATGCAACTGTTTATCTTCTTAATGCATTGCAATATCGAATATCCTAATCTCCATATCGTGGAGATAAACTGGTAAATTATTTGTGGATTTAATTTTTGTTTTAATAATTAAACACCATTGAAAACCTAAAGAAGAATGCGATGTTATAATAAATTTACTTGTAAATATTAACATTGCAGAAACAATGGTATAATATAAACTCCTAAACGCAAGCAACCCGATATACACATAACTACTATTTATTTATTACAAAAAATTTCTGATTGTAAACGCAATTTTTAAAACCTGAGGAAGAATGCGATTTTAAAATAAATTTACTTGTAAATATTTAAATATTAAAATTGCAGAAATAATTGTGCGTATAAAATAAGCGCCTACATATAGGCAACCCGATATTAGTATAACTTCTATTAATTTATTGCCAAAAATTTAAACGCAACAGGGATAAAACTATTATTAAAATTGCAGAAACAACAATTTAATATAAACGCCTAAACACAGGCAACCCGATATACGTATGACAACTATATATTTATTACTAAAAATTTCCCATTTTAAACGCAACATTTGAAACCTGAAGAAGAACGCGATCTTAAAATAAATTCACTTGTAAATATTAAATATTATCGAAATTGCTGAAACAAGGTTTCATATAAACGCCTACACACAGGCAACATGATATAAGTATAATTACTATTTATTAATTACTAAACATTCCTGATTTTAAATGCAACATCTAAAACCTAAAGAAGAATGCGATCTTAAAATAAATTCACTTGTAAATATTTAAATATTATTAAAATTGTAGACACGCCTAAAAACAGACAACCTGATATACGTGTAACAACTATTCATTTATTACTAAAAATTTCCGATTTTAAACATTTCTGATTTTAAATGCAATATCTAAAACCTGAAGAAGAATGCGATCTTAAAATAAATTCACTTGTAAATATTTAAATATTATTAAAATTGTAGACACGCCTAAAAACAGGCAACCTGATATACGTGTAACCACCATTCATTTATTATTACTAAAAAAATCCTATTTTAAACGGAACATTTGAAACCTGAAGGAGAACGCGATCTTAAAATAAATTCACGTGTAAATATTTAAATATTATCGAAATTGCTGAAACAAGGTTTTATATAAATGCCTAAACACAGGCAACCTGATATACGTATAATTATTATTATTATATTTATTAATTACTAAACATTTCTGATTTTAAATGCAACATCTAAAACCTGAAGAAGAATGCGATCTTAAAATAAATTCACTAGTAAATATTTAAATATGATTGAAATTGCAGAAACAATGGTTTAATATAAATGCTTAAGAATATGCACTGATGGAAAAATACGCACTGGTGGAAAAAAAATGAAGCACTTTCAAGCACCATTTTCAAACCGCCATAACTCGGCGTATTTTCAATCGATTTTGATGAATCTTTGAGGGCGAAAAACTTTGAAGTGTCTTCTTTAAAGTCATGCATGCGAACTTCCCTAGTAGCACAAAATATTTCTTAAATATTGAAAAACGCATATTTCTGTGATATTGATTATAACAGATTTTTATATGTTTTAGCAATATTTGCATAAAGTGTTAAGGAAATATTGTCGTAGGAACTTCGTTCTTTGAATCGTGCATAGGGAATTGATCAAATTTTAATGCCTTTGTCGTGGATCGAGTCGACAAAATATTGCAACTCCGTAGACATCGTCAAAGTTGGACATGGTTTCCAGAAAAAACATTTTTTTTACAGGGGTGCTAGAGAGGGGCTGAAGGGGTCACGCTTAAGTTTGCATGCATGACTTTAAAGAAGATACTTCAAAGTTTTTCGCCATCAATTGAAAATACACCGAGTTATGGCAGTTTGAAAATGTTTAAATGTTTAATGTTGGCGGAGTTTGAAAATGGTCGAAATTTCACGAATTTCAAGTGTTTCATTTTTTCCCCTTCAGTATATTTGCGCTGCTCAGCAGTTAATTATCAATGAAACAACCGTATTCTAGAAAGTATTATTTGAACAAAGGTAATGTTTAATTAATGTCAAAACAAATGCTTAATTAATTTTTTTTTGCTGTACACCATGTTTTTTCTGCCTTCGATCTTCTGGTTCCTAATAAAATGACTGGATGGGGCAAATATATTCTATAATTTAAAAATTAATTCAAGTATTTAAGGTTATAAATTACTACATGATTTTTTTCCCTTTAATAACTAATTATGTTTTTCTTTTTCAGAGGTTGTGGTACCTTCCATTATTATAATAGCATTGTTTGTTATCAATTCAATTATTGTATTCGTTATATACAAGTACAAGAAAAGGTAAGATTACTTTATTTGTAGAAAATTACCCACGATTCGTGAATGCAGTTGATGTTTGACAGCGGATTGTATTTTCTTTACAAACCAATAAATTTTTTTGATCACAGGATTTAAAATATTCCAATTTATTTCACTTTAATGCATTCCCGATTAAAATGTAACTAAACATTCCAATGGTAAAATTGATTTAGTTATTTTTACAGGAAAACTGCCTTATACACAGAAGAGGAGCTCGGGACGATTCCGATCCAGTCGAATGGTGGGAACTCGGCTTGAATATTTACAAAATATTTATTTAAATTATACATAAGTTTATATATTTTATATGATTTTTGTACATCAATTGGAGGAAAATGTTTATATATTTAAAAGTGCTTGAAAAATTGTCAAATATTTACTTCTGTAAAGAAACAAACTAAATTATAAAAATAAATCTAATTTAATACAAACCGCATTTTTTGTCTACCTCTCCGTGTTGCAGTTTCTTTTTGTAAGGTGTGCTGACCAGCGGATTAGACTCCAAGTAGGCCAGAGCGATTGAATTAATTTTGGGTTTAACATGCATCTCGACAGCTGTCATTCGCACCACGCAATCACTGTGGAGTAATAAATATAACTCCAGCTTAAATTGACATAACACTAATATTATATTTTCGGCTATGTAAACGATCTTTCAAAACAGAATGTATAATATAAGATTAGGTTTTGCGATTAAATTACACATATTTTAATTGGTATTTACTCTTTCACAAAGAAATTCCTTTCTATTCTTCTTCTCAAGGTTCCATTTCTAATTTAAACAAGATTCGAAAATGTATTCAGTGACAGACAATACCGCTTAAAGAACGTTTACACACCTAAAAATATAATCCACTGTCAGAGTCAATGAATATTACTTGTACAGTCAGAAAAAATACAAATGCGAAACTTGCTTAGCGAGGGAATGCTGCCGCATGTCGGTTCTTAGTTCGGTTAGTCCCTTCTTAAAATAGAATTATTAGGTAATAAAATTTACACGCCTAGTTCTCTTCTCGCCCCTAAGTGATCGAGTGACGGACTCCATATCTGTGATTTTTTTCATCTTCCAATTTTTGGTGCGTCATTTTGAAAAATTTGAATAACTAAAATTTTTACGTTATATTGATATTTTTTATATATTCATCAATTAAAGAGTAATTTTATTTGAAATTATTGGTAATATTTTGGTATTAATAATTTTATTTCAGTTTCGTGTAAATAATCCCATTTTTGCCAAGATATGACCTTGAAACCCTCGAAAAATAAGATTTAATTTTTTTAACCACTAAAAATTATTATAATAATCTGAAAAACTCGCATATATTTTTTGCCCAAATAAAAGGTTATTTAAGGTATTCATGTTTTTATTAGGTTTAACCATTTTTTTTCGCCCCGAACCGATCAAGTGACGGAAAATTTTATTTATATATATAGTCAATGTTCTTTCAATGTTTGGTGCGTCATCTTGAAAAATTTGAACAAACTAATCTTTTTACGATATTTTGTATATATTTATCAACAATTGAGCAGCAAAATTTTATCAAATTAATAATAGAGTAACAGTATGTTTATGTTGAGTTTAGATTCTTTTTTTTTCATTTCAAATACCTTATATCTTTACCGGTGGCGGCTCGTGGAACATGTTGATGGTAGAGCCACTTATAATACCCCCCCCCCCTTTTTTTGGAGAAACAAAGAACCATTTATCTTCTTAGACCAATCGAATATTTTGGCCAAAAAATCAAAAATTTGAAACAAAAAAGATCTAAAATATCGGCCGAAAAAATAAAAAATCCTGGTTTAAAAATAAAAATGCAGACCAAAAAATTGAAAATACAAGCAAAAGAAAAATCATTTGCCATTTTCAGCATCAAATATAACTCTTTTTAGCTTAAAATAAGTTCCAACGAGAAATTCGAAAATAATGGCAAAAATTAAAATTAAAAAAAAATCGCACAATAAACTCAATAATTCAAGTTAAGAAAATCTAAAATATGGGACAAAAATATAAAAAATTAAGACCTAAAATTTAAAATTCGTACCCAAAAATCAAAGTGGTAGACCAAAAAATCAAGATTTTTAACAAACGAATCGAAAATTTAAGTCGACGAAAATTGAAACCAAAACAATCGATAATACAAAATATAGGCCAAAAAAGTAGGGCCTAAAAAGGTGAAAATTTAGACAAAACATCGAAAACTCGGGCGTGTGCAGACAAAAAATCGAACATTTCTACAAACCAGTCGAATATTTTGGTCAAAATAATGAAAAATAAAAAGAATTGGAACAAAAAAATTGAAAATACAAAAATGTAAAATATGGGAAAAATAATCAAGAATCCTGATCTGAAAATAAAAAACGTCAACAAAAAATTAAAAATTTAGGTAGAAGCAAAATAATTTGCCAAAAATAAGTTTCTGATCAGAAATTCGAAAATAATAGCAAAAAAATTAAAAAAAATCAATAATCCAAGTTAAAAAATCTAAAATATTGGATAAAAAACAGACTTTAAATCTAAAATATTCGATAAAAATTTAGACCAAATATCTAAAATTCTGGCCTGGACCAAGGAAAGAAAAATTTTAACAGTCAAATAAAGAAAATTTTACGGTAAAAGAGAAAAGAAAATAAACATCTACAATGTTGGCCTAAAAGTCGAAAATTTAGACAAAACATCGAAAACTCGGACCTAAAGATAATAAACGCAGTTTAAAGGAAAAATTAAAATTTTGACAATAAAATTGAGAAGTTAGTAAAGAAAAATTTAGGTCAAAAGATTAGAAAAATAATAATACAAATTGTAATGTAGGCCAGAAAGTCGAAAATTTAGAGATTGCATAGAAAATTCGGCCCTAAAGATAACAAATGCAGGCTAAAAAATCGAAAATTTCAACAAACAAAACTCGAAAATACCGGAAAAAATTTAAAAAATCTCGAATATAAATCAATAATTCAGGTTATAGATATTTTAATCAAAATCAAATCAAAAATTTGGAACTAGAATTAAAATTTCGGCCCGAAAAATAAAAAATGCGGACCAAAGAATCAAAAATTTGAACAATTAAATCGAAAATTTAGGTCAAAATAAAGAATATTTAGAATATTTAAAAAAATAAAAAATACAAAGATAAAATATTTTGACCAAAAATATCGAAAATACAGGTCAGAAATTTAAAAATTCGTCTGGAAAAATAAAAAATGCGGACCAAACAGTCGAAAATTTTACCAATTAAATTTAGGCCAAAATAAATAATGTTTGGGCCTAATAATAAAAAATTTAGACAAAAAAAATCGAATATACAGGTCTATTTGCTGAGTACAATACTTTGTACTGATTCTGGATTCTAATCCAAGAATTTCATGAAAATTCTCCAATTTGAACCACGGTTTTAGATCTTAAACGCATAATTTGTGACCTAAAATTAAAAATTTGGATTTTAATTTGATAATTATATGTAAAATCCGAAATTTGAAATATTCAATCCAAGTTTTTGGCCCCTAAACGCAGAATTCGAGACTTAAAATTCAAAATTTTGATTCTAATACAAGAATTTCAATAAACATCTCGAATTTGGACCATAGAATCCATGGTTTTTAAACGCAAACTTTGTGTTGAAAAATCCAAAGTTTGGATTTTAATTTGATGATTATATGTAAAATTTCTAATTTGAAACTTTAAATCCAAGTTTTTGGTCCCTAAACGCAGAACTTGAGACCCAAAATCCAATATTTGGATTCAATTGATCAATTGCATTTAAAATCTGGCATTTGGAACATAAAATCCAAGTTTTTGACTCTTAAACGCAGAATTTGAGTCCTAAAATAAAAAATTTGGATTATAATCTAAAAAAAAAAACCTTTATTGGCATCTTAATTAATCTAGGAATGTCATGTAAAATCTCAAATTTGGACCATAGAATTCATGGTTTTGGACCTTAAACACAACATTTTTGCAATAAAATCCAAGATTTTGATTTTAATCCGATAATTTTATTAAAGGTTTTATTAAAATACAGGGTGTTCCATTTAAAAAAAAAACACAACTTTGATATTTCAGGGCGTTTGGAACAGTAACCATAATAGACCCCTATATATCCTAAAAGTCAAACTTTTTGAAAGCCACGTATTTTGGCCACACTATTCCGTGCGGTATAGCGTGAATAACCCTATATATTTCAATCTATCCTAAATTTATTTCAATTGTTGATAAATTTATAAAAATATAAAATGACCTTGAAAAATTCATCTAATTTGGTATTTTGATCAATAATATATGTGATTTTTTCAGATTTTTTTTAGTGGTTAAAAAAATTAATTTGAAAAAATCTTATTTTGGGGCTTCCCGGGTCATGTCGGGGTTTTTTTTCATTTCATTTCATTTCATTTCATTTATTTCACGTCGGCCACAGTATACAAATCATACATAAGATGCGAAAAATTTGTTGCGGATGTGTTTGTCAATTAAAAGTTATATTAAAAATTGAATTTAAATATTACAATGTCAAGTTAATAAAATAATGACACAATTTACATCTATACATATTAAAATAAACAATACATATTAAAATAAACGATACAGATTAAAATAAACGATACAGATTAAAAAGCTTAAAACAGATATTTGTTGATATCTAGACCAATATATCACAGACTACACTTTCTTATCACAATCATTTATAAAATCTGAAAATTTGTAATAGCACTTATGCACGAAAAAATTATTTAGTTTTGTCTTAAATGTCTTGATGTTATTGTACATTTTAATTTCCATTGGTAGTTTGTTAAATACCACCGAACACATGAACAGTGCCGTTTTCTCGTACATAGTGGTATTGTGCGAAGTTGAGCGGATATCAGTACCATGTCGCGTTTGATAGCTGTGCGTGTTATTATTTTTCACAAATAAATGTTCATTGCTTTTTACATATAACGCACACTTATATATAAAGAGACTATTCAGCGTGAGTATCTGGCGATTGATAAAGGCAGTACGGCAGGTCTCAGTTTTTTGGAGACCGACAATAAGACGTAGAATTCGCTTTTGTGCAATAAAGACACGTGTTGTATTGGCCCCTCCCCACACTAGGATGTTGTATGCCAAGTGTGGGTAAGCTATTGCATAGTATGCCTCTATCAATGCTTTCGTGTTGAATTTATACCTCAGCTTCATAATTGCATAATAAGCACTGTTTAATTTGATATACGGCTTACGACTACTTTGGTTAAGGTCACAACTAATGATATTTTCATATTTATTTAAAAATCTGTGTCGGGTGGCATTTTGACCATCTTATATCGGGATACCCTTTTATTACCTCATAAATGGATTTTAAGCAGGGACTGACCGGTTTCGACTGAACTAAGCACCGACATTCCCTCGCCGAGCGGGTTTCGCATTTGTATTTTCTCTGACGATACCTTACCCTCCATCATAATTGCATTCAAACACTTACTTTTATTGTTTCGAAATAAAACACTTAAAACTTTGTTTTACCACTGTATATTTGATAAACGTAAAGTGTTTTATTTCGAAATAATATCAAGATACACCACCAAGTAAACGCCGCCAATATCAAGAATTACTTTTATTGTATAAAATAGTCTCTAACCTTTAACAAAACATCCTAAAAATACTTCTGCAGAGGTTCACCTAGAACCTTCTCCAGCTCCTGCACGGCCTTCTGGCAAGCCTTCTCCACCACCTCCTCCTCGTCCTCCAACAATTCAGCAAGGAAGGGAATCGTCTCCGGCAGCAACGGCAGAAAATCTTCCCCGAGCTTCTTGGCGACCTCCCTCAAACACTCCAACCCTATCAGCCTGATGGAAACGCTGGCATTCCTCATCTTCAACAGTATCTGGTAATTCATCAGCTTCCAAAGCGCGTCATCCCCGACCGCAACGGCGAAATTAACGATGCAAGGAATAACCAATTTTTTAGCACGCGCTTCGTGTTCACCCAAAGTATTCTCCAGTTGATCAACGAGAGGCTGCATCAAAACATCGAACCGTTCCTTATTGATGAATTTCTGGGCATCATGCAAGCAGACATTATTCAAAGTCTTCAAAACATTTTCTAACAAAAGGATGTTTTCTTCATCACCAGAGTAATACAACTTATCGTTTTTGAGTTCATTGCAGGAATCTAAAATTCCAGCGGCGTTTTGCACAAACTGTCCGGCGAACAGCACGAATAGGCCTTTTAACGACGCGGATATATCGCTGGATAGCGCGTAGAAAGTAATAGCACGCGCGGATTTGGATTCGTTTCTGATGGCCCAGTCGTATAGTTTGTAGTACAAGGGCCGGAAACTAGTTTCCGAAAGTTTAAGGATTAAATTCGATAAAGCTTTGATGACGTGCGATTCGACCTCGTTGCAATCAGCGAGGTCGTCTGTATGGTTCGAGCGGAATTGAAGGGCGGATAGGAAGAGTGTTGATAAATCGGGAAGGTTGGTTTGAAGATCGGAGGGTGTGACACCCGACAGACTCTCGGAGAGGATGTCCATCAACGACCCGACGCTTTTATACTTTTGTTTAGCGATTAAATCATCGAAACATCTGGAGATTGATGGGATTAACACTCTTAAAGGAATATTAGTGCCGATTTTTTGTTTCACGCTATTCAACTTCGAGACGAACGGCGTTACCTTAGGGTCCTCACTCGCGTGGCTCCATCTCGCTGCTAAATTCGAAAGTTCGGTGAGGAGTTTCTCGAGATACGGACTGAGGAATAGCGAGAGGCAGTCGAGGATCTTTTGCAGGGCGGTGATCGCGCTGAGGAGCAACAGCGTTTCGCTCTTCTGCGATTTCAGCACCTTCACCAGCAACGGGATGAACTTGTCCAAGCAAGGAATCGCGTGCGCGCGGAGGTTGCTGCACAATTCCGAAAGGCAGAGTACAGCCGAGGCGGTGATGTTGGTGTCCAGTTTCGAGGATTTAACGATTTCCGTCACGAACTGGAGGATTTGAATGAATTTCTCCGGATTGCTCGGCGCCAACATCTTAACGAAGAGTTTCAAAGACAGCAGGGCCGTTTGTATAACGACCTCTTGTTCCGTTTCCAGTTTCTCGGCGTCGACCTCCTTGATGATGTTGATTAATGGAGGCAGCAGCGCGTGCAGCTCGGATTCATCCGAATCGTTGAAGAATTCAGTGTCGTGTTGTAGTTTATTGTTTAGCAATTCCAAAGAGCGGCGTTTGACGGCGTTCAAGTTGTGCGTCATCAGACCTTTGATGACCAAGAGGAACATCTCGGGGGTGAGGAGGGCGTTTAAGCTATCCATGATGTCGTACGAGTGATGCAGCATGACCTTCCAGTACTGCGCCTGCGCGGTGTTGGCGTGTTTTTCCGCGATTTTCGTCATCGCCTGGATGTAGGTGAGGATGTGGATGATCATGTTTTTGAATAAACCTTCCATTTCCACGGACTGATCGTCGGATAATTGGGATATCCGCGTGATCACCTCTTTAGATGACAAAAGGTTAGAGGTGAACGTCACTAGGGTGTACTTGAAATGCCTGAACTGCTTCGGAGTCTGCTGCTTGATGTTGAAAACCGTTTCATCCGACTGAGAGTGCGCGTCTTTATCCAGCGGCAGAGTTTTTAGAAACTCCATCAAGGAAATGCAACTCGAGATGATTTCCTGCGGCGCGAACTCCTTGCAAAGATCAGCCGCTATGTCCAGCCTTTTCGGGGCCGGACGGATCACCAGCGCTTCGAAGTTCAGCAACAGGAACAGATACAAATTATCCACGACACCAATCTCCTCCAACAATTTCCTGTACAGCGGCAACCGCCTGTGTTCGGGGACGTCCAAAATCACATCGACGAAAACCCTCAGCACGCTCAACCTGCTCTCTTGTTTCCCATCCCTAACCAAAATCGGAATCACCGTTTCGATTATTTTGTTGATGATCTGGAAACTGTAGGCGTCGTCGTGGCGCAACACCGAGGAACCCATGAACGTGAATATGGCCATGATGTGGTGTAAAACTTGCTCGGGAACGATGGTGGCCACGCGGGACAACACGAGCAGCGCGTGGTGGTGCGTCTGGGGGTTTTGGGAGGCGCGGATGCACTGCACGATCAGCTCCATGTTGAAGATGTTTTTGGACACCGTGCTCTCGTCGATTTTATCGCAGTAATGGAGGATCGCGGTGAGGACCAATTGCTTGGGGTACTCCACGCTGGACTGCTCGTCGAAATCCAGGCACTTTTTCAGGATTTCGAAAAGAATTTGCAGGAGTTTGTTAACGTTGCGGATCTTCTTTTTGTTCTGTATGAACTCCAGAAGGGTGACGCCTTGCTTCCACTCGAGGGTGTCCAAAACGTCGATGGTGGGGATGACGCTCATCCTCTTCTTGCGGCTCGATGAATCCAACTTCGGGGATTGCACGTCGCGCATCTTGTAAAGGTGCTGGATTACCGTCACCACGTCCAGATCTATGTGTTTGAACACCTTACCAGCCGCTGGTAGGAGATCGGTGTTTGACGACGAGGTCGACATTTTGATCACGGCACTCAAAATGTACTCACAAACAGCTGGGGAGAAGTATCCGTAGAGGGCGCAGTCGATCCGCGACATTAGCAAAATGGAAGGACACACCAGTTTGTCCCCGGATATAATTTTAAGCTTATCATCGAGCAACGACTTCTCGACGAAACTCCAAATTGGAGAGTTTACCGTTAAAGATTTCGCGATGCTTTCATCGAATTGAGCGATGGAAATTGCCAAGATTTCTGATTCAATCGGACCCACATTTTCCAATTCCAAAATCTCGGTGCAGAGTTTGGAAAATTCCGCAATCACCTCGGTGGTGTGGATTAGCGAAAGGATTTTGACGATCCCTGCTTTTAAATAGAGGGGGACGTCCTGGAAACAGATTTTCGCTAAATTTTTAATTATCTCGGCGGGGGCCTTGCCTTTTTTCGTGAGACAGTTGTAAGTCACGAGTGGAACCTGTTCGAAATCCATCAGCACCTCCGACTTGTAATCGACGATGTGCTTCAGAAGCATGTCATAGGTTCCGGTCTTCTTTTGCGATAAATTTGCAATCGCGCCCATCACAGCAGCGCGAACCTCGGCGTGCTGATTGAGCAGTCCTACTAGTAAGTAAGGGATGAAAGTTTCGGAAACGATTTTGTTATCGTTTAAAATTGCCAAGACGGTTCTTACGGCGCGTAGTTGCAAAACCGGCGTCACTAGAATGTTCCTGGCCACGAGGATGTTGAGCAAGAAACCGATTTTAGTGGTCAAGTCCACGCAAAACCGTCCGAAGAACATTTTTACGGTATCCGCGTACATTGTCGAGATGGTTAGATCGGAACTGAAAACGCCTTTCAGTAAGAAATCGGTGGTTAAAATAAAGAAGTCCCTTTGCGCGTTCGCAGCGTGAAAATCGACCACTGGCAAATCTTTAGATAACGGCGTGGTATTCCTAAGCAAACCCTCGACGCAATTCAAGACACCCCGCAACGACAACCGTTTCTTATACGCCGATTGTAAATGAGCAATTTCTGGATTTCTATCTCCAACAACACAACGCACCTTCGAGCCCTTCACGAATTCGATTACAACCCGCATAACCTCGTCGTTATCAGGCCCTTTCGTATGACTGAGCAGGACCATCAGCAAGTACTTATTCACCGCATCGTTTTTGGGTATACCGGGTGCTAATTTTAACAACCCGCTCCTGTCCAGCTGGTGATGCTGCAGGATATCGTTAACGTTTGTAAAGATTCCATCCAACGAATCGAAACCCGCCGAGCTCAGGTTTTTTAAAGTCGGGCTGTTTTGCACGAATTTCGAGTTTAATACGGTTAACGCCGCCGGTATCCTGGTTGTATTAACCGGTAACAGATAGGGTAGCACGGATAGGAAAACCTGCACGTCTTCGCTGTTACTAATTTCGCATAAAAATTCAAGCGTGATTATGGCTAAACTAAAGTTATCCTCGCGCCTGCACTTGTGGAGGATTTGTACCAAAATCGGCACGATCTCCGCTTTATCCACCACCAGCGTGCTTAGCTGTAAGGTTTCTTGAACGACCGAGGAATCGTCGTCCTGCAATCGATCGATAACTGCGCCCTTGATGAAGTCGCGTTCGCGCTCTTTCAGTTGATGGAAATGTTTCACCAGCGTTCTGATGGTGGTGCTCCGGACTTCCGGTGAGGGATGGTACAGCTTGTCGAAGAGGACGTACTGATCGACGGTGCCGGAGGTGTCTATTATTTTGCGGAAGGCCAGTCTTCGGGCTTCGTTCTCCTTGCTGGGATCGTTCATGATTCGAGCGATTTCTTTGTCGAAACTCGTCGCGTTCAGTCGCTCCACGCACTCGAAGACATTCCTCACCCACTTCGTCGTGTCTGCGGAGTGGGACTTTTTCGATCCGTACTCTTCGAGGAGAAAGCTGCAATGAAAATTAAAAATGGTAATACTATAAAAGTGAATATACTGATAAGTTTCCAGTGGGAAATTTCTTACTTGGATTATTACCTTAACTTCAGAATTCTCTGTTAAAATGGGAATTACTTGTTTTGATAGAATTATATTTGTTAGACTGCTTCAGTAAACCGTAGGTTTAAGTGGGGGAGGGGGTCAGCGGAATTGTTTTCCTAAAACTAAATTCAAAGATGCATGGTGTGACATCTTGTGACAAAACGAAGAACCTGTGACATTATTTATGGAAGCCGCCTAAGATGGGTAAATGCAAAGGGTGTTAAAGGCGATTAAACTTGGGGCAATTTTTGGGGGAAAATCCCAATATAGGTGCCCACCTCACCTCATTGTGAATAGAAAATATTACCCCAAATCACTTGAGATCAAACTGGAAGATTCTGACACGTTTTGGGTTCTAGTAGCAACCATTCTGAACAGGTAGCCAGAGCATTCCATCAATCCTGAGGAAGAGGCTTTGTTTGCGATCGTTTCGCAAATTATGTTTGTGACGTTATTTACATGTTTTATTATTATTGTGTATTTATGCGGCCATGCTTATATAATTAAACTCAGTTTCCTGGCAGTTAATACCTGCAACGATTTGGGTTGTTAACAGCATGAACCAAACTGTTTAATTCATTTATTGGCATGTTGTAAATTGTAATACCGAGTTTAGAGTAGTAATTCTTGCATTTAGCTAATTTACATTTTATGGCAGTTATTGTGTTTTGTATTCTGTTCATTTAATCTAGAAATAAGCTGACAATAGCCGTAATTATGCAAAACATGCAGTTGTTTGGGTACATCCAGGGGGGGTTAATTGAATAGGGAAAATTGGAAACGCGACTTCCACGCCATCTCACAGTCATCTGGCCCAACTAACGCAATGCAACGCTGCCAAATCTATGTACAAATCTTTGTAACCAAGCAATATGATCATATTTTTGTTGGTTAAATTTATTTTAGGTATTTAAGAACATCCAAATATCTGGTAATATTCAAAGTCCACTAGTGTTAATTGTTTGTTTAAGTCTATTTGATAAATTTTAAAGCAAAATAGACTTTTGAATAATTTCACAAATGAGATATGACAACATCTATTTCCCATCAAATTTCCGGCCTTTTTATACATAACCTCATTAACGTCACGAGTTGAATTGGTATTCGGCCAGGTATTTATAATTCAAATTTAAGCTAATATTCTTAAACCTAAAAGAGTGTGCAATGGGTAAATTAAGTACTCTTAAGGCACCTTATTGCAGTAACGTTTATACCCGCGATTCAAATATTAAAAAAAAGCTTTCTTTACATTTCCGAAATGTCCTAATCGCAGAGATGAATGGGTTAATTCCATTGAATGTATTACTCTAAAAAAATTCCACTTTCAAAAGTTATGCACATTTGTGAGGACCACTTTTTAAGTATTTATTAATTCCTGTAGAAAATATTTAAATTGGAATGCAATTCCGACAATTTTTAATATACCTTCTTGTAGTACTTCTTCCAGTACAATTCCTGCAAAATCTTTTTTAAAACGGCCCCTTCAAGAATGTAGCTCACTACATGATTTAACATCTGCCCTAAAAAGAATTCGTTTGGAAAAAATTTCAAGCGAATCCCCTTCAACATCATTTAGAGCTTTACTTTTTGCGTTTGATTAAATCTAAGCTCTTTATAAAGCAAGTGTCTGCGATTTCCATTTTTATTTGGATGCGTCGTACTGATGAGAACCAAAAAGTTCGAAACACTTGCAAAAATGAATTGTAAAGTCGCAATTTTAAATTTCCCGCTGGCTCGATGTGTTTGGCCAGATGACTCGCAGACGGCGCTGATGGCGTTTCCAAAAGTTAACATTGAACTGTCCCTCTTTATCCTTAATGCTCTGTGGGTACATCGTTTTTTCCTAGTTTATTATTGGATAAACCTGACATCTGCTATTCTTAGAAATAGTCATTAGGAGATCGGGTGTCCATTCGAAAAACCTACTGCGCAAGCATTAAACCCCACTTTGTAAATATCCACCACCACTCACCTACCATTAGAATAAGTTAATATTTTTTGTAAATATTGTATTTTAAGAGAGTTCGCTTTTACAATTGTTTGTAACAAGTTTGTTAATTAAAGTAAAAACTCGTTGAGTTACGTTGAATTCTCATTTACAACACCTAAAGGTATTCAATCATAAAGCTTCAACTAGATGTAACCAAGCTGTTACAGTAACCAGCTAACACTTTTGCATCGACAAAACAAACAACGGTCGTCTTCCGTCACCAGGAAGTTAGCACGCGTCCGTACATAACAGGCTTAATTCCACTAGAATTCAGCCAGAAAATGAAGTACGAAATAAATATATCTCTTATTTTAACATAACGTTTAACAGTTGAATTTAATGTTTTGCGTACGAATTAGGGTAGAACAATAAAAAAATCGAAAGAAAAATAAATACAGATATGATTGAATAAATATGATCTGGCGGAAATATTATCTGATCAGTTGGCAATGCTGATAAGAAAACTCAAACTATATACTTACTTAATAACATCAGAAATCCCTTCATCATCCAAAACCAAATCCGCCAGCAACTTCTCCATAAACGCCCGATACACCTCCACATCACCATCACAAACAGCCAAATTAAGAATCCCTCGGAAGAGGGGCCTCAACAACGGTCCAATCGCGTAACCATCTTCAGCAATCTTCTGCAAAACCCCCGAAACCCAATCCTTCCTCGCCAAATTCGCAACGGCAGCCGGAGAAATGCTCACGTAGTGTCCCTGCGCTTGATACAAGACTATCAAACTCAGCAAAGATTCGTACCCCAAATTGCCGACATTAACGACCGCAATTTTCTCCACGAGCTTGTTCAAAATTTTATCGGACAATTTCGTTTTGCATATTAACCGCGAGATGATCAGATAAGCCGATGCAGCAAAATCAGGTATGCCGGACTTCAATCCTTTCAGTAACGACGGCAGGATTTGCGTGACGTGGCTTTCGTTTATTTCATGCGCGTACTCAATAGCACCGACGAAAGTCGCGCAGTAAAAATTAAAAAGTATCGACAACGCCGTCCCGTCCTCGTGCTCCTTAATCGCAGACAGTAAATTATCAGATAAGAACTTCAAGAACAACGGGCTGCTCGCCGCGTGATTGTACAGGGTGTTTTTCGCCAGATGAATCCCGGGTTTCTGCAACGGCTTCAACCAGACCCACAAGTCGTTATCCGAGATCCGTACCAACTGCAAAATCCGAACAAACAAATTCGTCTCGTGGTACGGTAAGATCAGCATGATCAAATCGTCCCTGTTGTAGTCGTGCACGTAATACCGATAGATCAGCCATTCCAGGGCCTTTTGCGTGCAGCCGAGCAGGAGGTAAGAAGACGCCAACTGTAAGAATGTCTTGATGTTCTTGTTCAGCCTCTGATTGGCTTCGGCGGTTTGCACCGAGCGCTCGAAATCTCGCGACGTTAAGTGGAATAGGGTGTTTTGGAAAAGGGCGAAGCGCGGGTTCTTGTTTTTCAGTTCTTCGAAGCCGTCCTGTCCGATCTGGAAGAATACTTCTTTGGGTAGGGCGGCGGCTTCTTTGGGGTCGAAGAGTAGGGACACGCGCTTTTTGTCGCGTTTTAAATTCGACGTCTGCGGGACGGCTAGTTTTTGCAGCTGTTGGGCTAAGGACGTGGCCATTGTTTACAACTGTAAAGTTAGAAAACACAAAATGTTAATCGAAATCGATTCGTAAAACTAAAGTGAAAATTGTTTGATGCCAGATTTTAGGACGTTTGTTGGTATTGCATTTGATTATATTGGCAGTAGTGATTGTGTTTATCTTACTCTAAGAAGTGATCAGTTACAACCAGCAGCGGTTGTGGATATTCGGCGTGGATAGCAAATAGCAAAATATTTGCTTCCTCAATAAGAGTAAGCAGTGCAGCAAGAGCAGCATCTCTGTCTTAGCCTCCTCTACGAAAATCCAAGAGCCGCCACTCGTTACAACATTCATCGATAGTGCAAACTGCACAAGCAAAAACTTAAGATTAGAGATATATTTCAGTGAAACTGGTAATCCCAGCCCAAGTTTGTGAACCGATTTTTATTAATCAACCGTAGAAGTAACTTTATTAACAAGAAACACTCTATTATAATGAAAGTTATATTAATACAAACTTAAAATCTCGGAAGTAATAAATCCACGTTGTTATTGACACCAGATTTAAAGTTTGCAGTTACTTGTATTTGCAAATAAAACTGTTTTATAATTACCTTAAAATCAGCACTATTTAAAAATTAAAATGTTTTAGAGAAAACAAACCAACATAACCTGTAAGCACGTGTCAGATTACGTCCTTGGTAATTTCTGCTGCCTTCGCGCCATCTAGCAGACGATAGCTGAACTACCAAGTGATGTTTTTGAACAGCGCCAAAATGCTTGAACTTTATACCTATAATGAAAATGTAAAAATTTGGTAATGCGTCATACATCAATCGATAGAGTATTTTATTCTGAATTTAATGATGTATATAATAGCTGAAGAATATTAGCGACTTTCCAGTAATTTGCAAATGAAAATTTAACACGACCACCTGCCGGTAATGCAGTTTACTTTAAAGATTACAATTTAAATACCGAGCATTTTGCAATATGTTTCAAATAAATACGAGTCTTAAAATTGATTAGCAATCATTTATTTTATTATCTAAGCTTTTTAAATATTGCGAAAAGCTTTCAATTCCAATTATAAGTTTTATAGTAAACTGTGTTACCGACAGGTGTTCCTGCTAAATTTTCATTTCCAAATTACTGGAAAATGGCTAATTTTTCTCAGCTATTTTATACATCATTCGATTCAGAATTAAATTTTCTATCGTTTGGTGTACAGCGCATTACTGGATTTTTACATTTTGATTATAGGTATAAAGTTCGAGCATTTTGGCGCTGTTCGAAAACATCACTAAGCAGTTCAGCCCCCGTCTAACAGATGGCGTAGTGTATAAAATAATATTGAATTTGTCTATAACTAATAATTTAATTATTGGAACGTTCACGCAATTTTTTAAACGGATTGCTTGCGCTATAAAGGGCTTCATGATCACGGCAACCAACTTATGTAAAATCATGAACTAACCGTAGAATTTTCGAGGTTATGTTTTAATTCCGGTGAACTTGTAAACAAAATGGGGGTGACTATTCTACAACAATTTCCGATGGTGGACAACAGAACGGGCCCCTCGACCATAGAACTGTTAACGAAACGCATATCCGCGCTGGGAGCCATCCAGCAGGGACAGTTCTTGGTAGATTGCGAGACCTACACCTCGGTGCCCCAACTGGGGGCGCAGAGGACCGTCCACGTTCTCCACAACTCCGAACAGCCTGCCACCGTTTTTTCCATACTTGAAACTGGCGCGAAAACGATACCACTGGCCACCGACGGACTGTTCGATTTGTTGATGATGAAAATGTCCAATTTCTATCAGTCGAAGAAGATTACGAAGGTGGAGTCGAAAGGGCCCAGATTTGAAATCGGGGACTTCTGCGTTAAGTTGGGGTCGGTTACCGTCAGCTCGAATTTCAAGGGTGTTTTGGTGGAGGTGGAGTATCGGCCTTGTATCGTCCCAGGTATGTAAAGTTGTTGAAGTTATGTGAGCGCGTAAGGCTGGCTTTTATTTAAAGTTTACGATGTGCTGATCTTTTTTGTTTGTTTGGATTAAAACACTTTTTGCTTTGTATAACACTGATTTATTCGTAATAGTATATTATTAAACGAGTGAGAAAGTTGGCCATTGCCACGAGGGTGAAGTTTGCAACACGAGCCGTAGACGAGTGTTGCAATTGACCCGAGTGGCAATGGCCAACTTGTTCACGAGTTTAATACTATACTTTTTCGCATCATATTAAATAATTACCTAAAGATTTTTCTGTTTGTATTAAATTATAACGAATAATTTTTCTATTTGGAAATTGCGGCAGTTCGCTGACAACAAAAACGAATCGTAACCATAGTAACAACTAAACTGTTGGGCAATGAAACCGCCATCATTTGATTGGACGTCACCTGTTGAATAATGAAACTGCTATCATTTGATTGGATGTCACCTGTTGAATAATGAAACTGCTATCATTTGATTGGACGTCACCTGTGGAGAAAATGATTCGGCCGAATAATGGACAACTTTCTCAATCAAAAACGATTTAACAACGTTTATATTAATTAATAAGATGCGAAAAAGTGTTTTATTCCACGTAAAAGCATGTATAACGAAGTAGAAGCTTCCTACATTACAAATCTTTTTTTGCATCACAAAGAATCAAAAAATGCATTTAATTTTCAGTCATTAATGTTACTAATGTGGCCGTGATAACATTACTTTATCATCTTGATAATGAACTCAGCCCGTTACATTGCAAAGTCAAATTCTTGTAAGATTACCATTTTGTATGTTTGTATTTAGAAATATTGTTCAAGGATTGTAACAAAGGAAAATAAATAAATAAACTGTATAGTATATTTTGTAACTAAGTTGGAATGGAAATTCGATGCGAGTGAAATATTCAGAGTGCGAGGAACCACGAACATCAGAATTTCTATTCTTACGAGTAGCAGACCACGACCAGACAAAATAAAGAACACAAAGAACTTAAATTTTATTATTACGTGTTTGTGGTTATGCTTATAGTGACATCCAAGTTTTACTCGGAACGGTGTGAGAATATTCATTCACTAAAGTCTATCGGTTATATACAGAGAGCTATGGAATTTAAAGAATGTAAATAGTATGCGCCTTTAAAATGGTGAGCGCAGCGATGAAATAGAAAATATTTTTTTTTTTTGGCATGTTATTTTCAATGGGCCGCTCTGTTTACCGTGTGTTCGAGGGTATAAGCTGTGGACCAATATATTTTTTGTGATGGTTCGTTCATATCTCGCTGAACACATGGCCCGACCGCTGTACCACTCAACCAAAAGTTATCGCTCCGCTTTTCCATGAACGTAGACGTCTTTCGAAACGGGAATTATAAAGTTTGTCGTTTATGCCCATTATTTACAAATAATTTAAACCATAAACATATTTAAATATGTTTTAAGTTTAATTATATATTGTGATATTCAAAAAAATACTAAAAAGAGATTTTATTAATAATTAAAACGATAATATTACTGAATTTATGCTGCGCCACTGGTAACGACCATCGGCACATTCCACGCGCATTCCATAGCTCTTCCTATTTCTCGCATAAGGTATAACAAGAGTGAGAATGTGTATGTTCTATGATCAAAATTGATTTCAGAATGCTTAAATTCTACACTAGTCGTGGAGAAATAATTATTATCTAATAAAGATAATGAATTTTTGTGAATATTCTTTAATTCCATATTGTTCCCCCATCAGAACACCTACAGACCGCTGTAGAATAAGTACAGCATTCAGGCAATAGATTCCGCCACTTTGGCGTTTCTACCTTATTCTTTAATTAATTTTCCCATTTTATATTTTCTGTTATACAGGAATGTGTTGGGAGTTGATGAGGGAATTTCTGCAAGGTTTCCTCGGATCTTCCGTGCAGAGCAACCCTCCACCTTACTTAGCTAATAGAATGCAGGAAAATTACACTCCAATCGACACGATTCATCAATACTTGGAACATTTTACGATGTTCAGAAAGACGCCCGGAATCCGTTCTTAACATATTAAGCACGAATACAAAATTGTATTCACCTGTGGTATGAACGTCGAGATTTATAATCGTTTTTCCTGTCTTGAATGAATGAATTATGGGTTTAAGACGCATCAACTTTCTTTCTCTTTTCGTCTACCGCAGACAAGGATAGAGTAGCAGCGGCTCGTGGAAATATACACTAAGACAATTTTAATCAAACAGCAGCGTATTTGTGGAAACAGTGATGGCTCGCGGTGTGACTCATGGTACGGCCGAGGTTCGGTTGTAGAGATCTCTATTACCACCTCAGCTGTACCATAAGTCACCCCACGAGCCATCACTAGTTTTAGCCTCCTCTACGAAAATCCCCGAGCCGCTGTTGAATAGCAGCAATACCGGCTTCATTGGTTTTAATAAATACCCATCAAAAAATGAACAGAATGGATACTTGATGAAATTCTTTCACAAAAATTTTTGTATGGTGTTATTTTACCAAAACTGATAATTCTATTTTCTTGGTTAACTTGACAATAATTACTACTCAAATCTATCTTTGCTGTTACGAGACAAGGTCGCGTTTTTTTTAAGTATACTGTGATTTTACAATTAAATAAATGAAGGTATAAATTAAGGATGAAATAATAATTAAGAAAAGACTTGGATTAGCCAACTCTTCAATCCAGTGGCGGCTCGTGGATGTTCAGCCGGGAGGCAACGGAAGAAAATTTGACCGAAACAGTGACATCTCTCTCTCTCTCGGCCTCCTCTACGAAGATCCACGAGCTACCGCCGCTTCACTCGAGTTTATAAAAATCATGTATTTTGTAAAAGTGCTGTAAATACATTTTATACAATAAAATCTCTTATTTTCTTAAAAATACCACAAAATCAACAGTAACATAAAATATATATGTATACGAACGACAACATGCCAGACCCTAAACTCTAGCACCATTAATTACACCATGTCATGATTTAATTACTCATACCTCCATGCTTTTTAAATTACGAATTCCGTATATGCGCCTGCGCTTTCGCCATGATATCCAAAGCACCTTTCGAAATCAATTTACTAGCCAAGTCCTTCCCCAGATCCCTAGCCTCTTCTAAAACTTTCATCGGTAACCTCCTGTGCGGCACCAACCCGCTAAACAAACTCGACTTGCTTTCGCTAGCGATTACGTTACCATTCTTATTAACTTCCAAATTTGCATTCTTAAAGTACGGACATTTAGAAATATCCAAACTACCACTAGGGTTGCCTAGGTGTACCTCTACGTGATGAGCGTCGCTCTTCAACTCCAAAAATGGGCACTTTCCCATGAAGTCGGCGCCGATTGGTATCGGAACCGGGCAGTGTTTATGAGGATCGTTATCGAGCAACTCGACGGGAATTTCTTTCTCCGAAGACTCAGTCCTTAATCTCTTCCTTGGAACTTCGTTGAAATTGTCATCGTTTCCGTTTAGACAGCATTCTTTCGGTCGTTTCAGGTTCAGGCAGCACTCTTTAGGCTTATTCCTATCGCTAAGACAACAGGTTTCAGACTTATTGTTTGTATTGTTGCATTGGTTATTGTAAGGGCAGGTTTCAATTTTATCCACTTTGCGTAGATCGATTGATTTTTCTAAGGTTTCCGTTAGCTCGTCTTTTCCGTCTAATGACCACACGCCTCCAGTTACTGAGATGTTGTGTTTGCTCCCTTGTAGGTTGGATATTGTGGCCGATATGGCGACCGGGGCGCTGCACCCGCCGCCCAGGGTTTGCAGGAATGTTCGTTCGGTGATCACTTGAATGGCAGTTTTCGGGTCGTAGAGGGATTCGAGCAGCTTCAGGGTTTCTTCGTCGTTTTCTCTGCATTCCACGGCAAGAGCACCTTGGCCGACTGCGTACATAATTTCATCGGGGTCTATCACCTAAAAAAAAAAAATTTAATTGTTAATAAAACAAATTATTTGGTTTAAATTTTGTACCGGTTTTTCAATAACAGCTTAAACCAAATTAAACATTAAATTTGTTATAGTGTAGTGTGTGTTGTTCAGTCAATGATAAAAGTCTAACAAGAGTAAAACGGCAGTTTATAACCTTAAAGTATTTTAACCCAGTTTAACCCACATTTGCCAGAGATTTAAATTAAAGGAAAGTAAATGATATGTTTCTCTAAATCAATTAAGATTTAGGTTATTTTTCGCTTCCTGTCAAATGTCAATGAATAATCTCAATCTCTGAATGTACTAATTGGAATGGAAAAATGGTAGATGGCGCTGACGATATTCTAGGTATAATTTTAAGGTTATTTTTCGCTTCCTGTCAAATGTCAATGAATAATCACTGAACGTACTTATTGGAATAAAAAAATGATAGATGGCGCTGACGATATTCCAGATATAATTTTAAGTGGAACTCTAAAATAGTCGTCCTACATATAAAATATTTATTAAGTATATACCTTTGATACTCTATCCTCCCATCCCATCCGTTGTAAACCGGCAAAGGCCAAGATGATGGCCTGGAACTTTCCCAGCTCGTCGAGTTTCCTGAGCCTGGTGTTCAAGTTGCCGCGGATGTCTTCGATCTTTAAGTGTGGATACCTTCTACTGATTTGTGCAGATCTACGCAGGCTGGATGTGCCTATTACGCTGCCCTGGGGTAGGGTTTCAAGTGTCATGTCTTTTAAATCTTTTTGTAATACTAGGGCGTCCCTGGGATCCTCTCTGAAACGGAAAATTCGAATAAAAGCGTGACAATAATAAAATAAGTAAAAATTACAATTAAGCGCAACATTCTGACATCACGAAGCCGAATGTATTTTTATTGGAGGTGCTCCATCATGCTGAAACCACTTGTTGGCCCTAATGTTTAAAAGGACATTTTATAATAATCCGGATAAAACTTTTGCAGAAAATGTTGGTAAAAGTTTGCGTTTAAACGAGCAGGCACTAGTAAACTATTAAACTCTCCAACAATAACAACACACATGTTATAATTTATTATTAATTAATATTGCAAGTATGCACACAAACTTTCGCCTTTTCTGTTTTTCTCTTCGTTACACGAGTGCGTGCGAGCGTAGCAACTGGAATTCTTCTGGTGAGTCATTGACAGTAACTAGATTTTAAGAATAAATTTACCTACTGCATTATTATTTATTCTCCACGACCACTGTAAAATTTAAGCATTCTGAAATCAATTTTGATCATAGAACGTACACATTCTCACTCTTGTTATGGAACAAAACACTATGCGTTCTGCATGTAATTGATTCCATAACAAGTAAGAGAATGAATTTTCTCACACTGTTTCGAATAAAACAATTAGCCTTGGATATCACAATTGTCAAGATACTATAAACATAACCACAAACGTGATAATAAAACGTAAGTTAATTGTGTTCGTCTATTTTATCTGGCCGAGGAGAAAGTATAGTCTGCTACTCGGTAAGAATGGAAACTCAGATGCTCGTGGTTTCCACTCGCATCGAATTTTCATTCTAACCTTGTTACAGAATATACTATTCTATGGTTCAAATTTTTTTTCTCGAAAACGAAGCGTTTTTGGACAAACTTTTATAAAACAAGAGGAAAGCGTGAATGAATTAATTAATTAATAAGAGAGGACGGAGCCGGGATGAAGACTCTGGCGAGATTGGGGTGGGAAAAAAGAAGAGAAGGGAAAAGTGATGAAATAGAAAATGTAGTGTATGTGCCAATAAAGGATATTTTTTTTATAAAACAAAATATGTTTGTTTTAATGTCCCCCACCACCCCAAAAAGTTTGTCAGTGTATTTATGAAACACCCTGTATACCGAAAATTGCTCGTATTCTGCATATTTTGGATAGTAGCATATAATTGAGTTAAAAAAAGAAAGACCTCATGAGGTAACAATTTCATCAAATAAAACCCAAAATTACATGACTGAGTGACCGTGCAGTCAACAGCAAATTAAAATAAGATTAACAAATACAATCTACGACAAAGACTTGAAAAACATGTGATAAAAATGGCCGGCGCTGTAGGTTGGTTAGATAACGTGCTATTTGTGGTCAAGATTAAAATAAATTCATTATGAAATTACATGCTGTTGATGCATTTGTACAGTGCAAACCGAAATATCTGATTTATAATGGATAATAATTGAAGTATTACATTATTTCAATATTCCTCGGATTTTATTTAATAAACTTAATAATGGAAAAATATTGTAATATTTGATTTATTCATTTATTCCGCGAAGCTCAATGAACCCTTGAAATTTATATAAATGCATCTGCAACAAGTGACGTCTCAAATATATTTGTTATTGAAATTTATAGTTTCGATGTTCGCATGTTGATATCAAACACAAACATCAAGAAATTCACGATACATTTAACGCTATGAAGGTTTTTACATTACGAGAGAAAAGTTTGAAACCATGAGTGACGTAGGAGCGAGTGCTTTTAAATTCTCGAGTAATGTAAAAGCAAAAAGCGGTTTATTTTATTCTATTTCTATTTTTTTTAATTTGAAAAATGTTTAATGAAAACTGTCAAAAAGCGAAGTCATGTTTACCAATACCTCCATAGCAACGAGTTGTGTTAAGATAATATAACAACACTAGTGTTGTTAAGAATTTCTTAACAACACTAGTGTTGTTAATGGTACCTTAAAGTTACTCATTGCTAAGGAGTTATTGACAGTATATTTATTTATTTATTTCAAAAAAACGGAATATCTCCAATTTGTAACATGGTATAAACTTAAATATAATCTAAAACTACCTTAAATTTAAAACGTGTACGTATGTACACACAAAATTAAAAATAGGATAAAATAAAATGTTTTTTTTCAAGATTCATAAAAAAATTGTTAATTTTGATATAGAATGTAAATTTAATGTAACTAGTATAATTTCATAATTATAGCAAAACACATTTTTCTAAATAAATTAATTTGATAACAATTTTAACAATCATGCCATTTTATATTCCGTCATTTCTAATAATTATTACTTTTCAATTAATTTAAATTTCAAGGTCAAGTACCATACCCGACTTTTGTACCATTACAGTGCAACATTTCGCTATGACGAACGAATGCTGATTAGAAAATGTAGTGAGGAGTGTAAGTGCATAATAATTACTGTTTGTATTCTATAATTTACTATTATTACAGCAAAAAAAAACTCTGGACTCGCAAAATATTGTTTGGTTGAACAATGGACAATAAAAGAAACCAACTTATACATGTCGCTGTTAATAACAACGTTTAAATATTTCGTAATAGGTTATCGAAGTCTCGTGGAATTTTACATTGTGAAATTACTTTGGTTAAAGTCATGTCCTCTATTTATTCCAGAACATTTTTGTATTTGTTTGCATGTTCGCGGCATTATTGGAAAACTGAATAATTTAAATAGTTACGATTATATATTTTCTGTTCCTTTTTTTAAACTTTAAAATTATGAGAATTAAATGAGTTAATATTTCTCAAGGGAAATAAACGTGTGATTTTTCCTGAGGTGCAAATTTGTATCCCGAGGATGAAAGCCCAAGGGATACAATGCACCATGGAAAAAATAGCATTCTCTCCCGAGATATATAGTTAACGATTGTTCAAACACGTTGTTTTTAAAAAATTTTATTTTAAGGACAACTACAATTCTACTTTATTTGCAGTACAAAAATAGAGGTTTATATTTATAAGAGCATACGGACAAAATTTGTGAAAAAACTTAAAAAAAAAGCATTTAAAAAAAAAAAAACGTTTCCTACAAGTAATCATTTTCATTATTTATTTTAACTGTCACGGTTGACAGCGTTTTTTTTTTCTAGGTTAGGTTTTAGAAACGAACGTTTTACTCTTAAAATATCCCGTTTGTGAGAAAAATAGTATATACAGGGTGTCCATTTTTGTAGCTCAAGCATGGGGTTCTCGGTTATTTAAAGAGATACAAGGTCGGTTAAATTAGGGCAAAGTTGCCCAATCTGGAGTGTAACATAATGCCGTTTTGAAACATAAAATATTCCATAAATTCAAAAAACGAAATATAGCCTGAATATATAAATATTCAACCTGTTCGTAACTCTGCAAGCAAAATTAAGTCTTACTAAGACTATAAACAAATAACTTATTGAAACAACTACTTCCCTGGCTAGTGCCACGCCGGATATTGAATGATACAAAAGAAATTTGCGTTATTACTAGTACTAAGTACTTAGTGAAATAACATTGGTTTAAGATCCCTTATTTCTACCCAAAGGACTAACTTGAAGGAAGTAGTTGTTTCAATAAGTTATTTGTTTATAGTCTTAGTAAGACTTAATTTTGCTTGCAGAGTTACGAACAGGTTGAATATTTATATATTCAGGCTATATTTCGTTTTTTGAATTTATTTAATACTTTCTGCAATAAGTAAGGTTGTTTCTATTTTATTTAAAATATTCCGACTAGTTCCGAAGATATCCGAAAAAAATCGAAATTTTCAAAAAATGTTTTTATTTTTTTGCGAGACTATTTATAGAGATACTTCAAAACAATTTACACTTTATCATTGCCACTTTATACGCTCTACAACGTGCTGATTTAATAATAAAAATTCGATTTTCGGGAAACATCATCAACTTTGTTTTTTCTTATGCATCTTGTATTTTTACATTTTCAAATACAGATTTTTTTTCTGATTACGGTGATGTGCAATTTGTTGGGGTTTGGTCTAGCAATTTAATGGATATGCCAAAAATCCTGTTTTTGCAAAGAGTGCCTTGGAAATGACAGCTACACTTTTGTTTAATAAAGTAATTTATTAAACAATAATACAATAAAGTGATTTGGGCATGGTCAAAAAAACTGTCTCGAAATGGCGAATAATGGTAATAAATAAAAGATAAAATTCAAATCGCTTCGTAGGAATTTGAATTGCTGAAATACTTCAATCAATAACTGTAGCAAAAAGATGGACTGAATAATAGATTTATTTACATATATGCGAACGACGTACACCGTAACACTGACATCGAGTCCAAATTTGCAATTCAAAATATGAATAATGAAGTATTTCCGATCAGCAATGTTAACAACAGCATCGAGAACTCTTGTGCCCCTGCGCAAAATAATAGATTGGATAAGTTAGAAAATAGGAAATCTCAACAGGTGGAAAGACGAAGGTGTTTCAATTCTGAAAATGTTTGTTATTGCAATAAAAAAAAAATGGTGATGTGGCCATAATGTTACTGTCTCCGATTTGATGGTATAGTTATTTATGTTTAAACTTTCATGGTTTATTTATGTACATACAGCGTTTTGTAGAATCGGATGAAACTGATGTTTAAAACGTCAAAAGTATGAAAGATGAACCATGTTTCGCCAGATCAATGGCAATAAACAACAATAAAACACTACCGAAATGACTTTTCAGCAAACTGTCAAATTGCTATTCATCTGATTCAAATAAATTGATAAAAATTCCACAGCTATCTCAATGTTTGTTTTCAATTTTACGTAAATCAGTTTCTTCATAAATACCAATAGTTTCGCTGACTAATCAAATGAACATCACCAAACTGCATATTGCTGCATGTGGGATTTTAAGGAGAATCAGATTCGTTTGAAAAATGTGGTGGTTGCCGTTTAAAAAATGGCGATGACGTCATTGCGCAAAAGGGGTGGGGATATGGAAAATTGACAACTATCAGAAAAGATGCGCGTTCAAAAAATAAGGTTGACATATCGGAGTATTTTGGCCGCAGATGATCGGGGAATTTTTTATTTGGAGCGTTCCACAGCCAACATTTGCACTGTGTTTACCAGTGACGGCTCTTGGGGTGACTCAAGGTACGGCCAACGTAGCAATTAGAGATAATCATGTTACTACCTGTGATTGCTACTTTTTAATATCAGTGATTTTAAACTGTGACTGTGATCGCAAAAACATCGCAAAAAAAATATAAAAAACGCAGGAAAAGTCCATAAAAAATCATCCTCAATGGCCGAAGTATCGCTTATTCAAAATCAATTTGGTTTTTGTAAATTCAATAATTTTTAATAGAGATATGGATTTTTGAAAATTGTTATTTTAATTTTCTGAGCACCTGAACACTAACATCGCAGAAAAAAATATAAAAAACGCAGGAAAAATTCCATAAAAAATCATCCTCAATGGCCGAAGTATCGCTTATTCAAAATCAATTTGGTTTTTGTAAATTCAATAATTTTTAATAGAGATATGGATTTTTGAAAATTGTTATTTTAATTTTCTGAGCACCCCTGAACAGAAACATGGCAGAAAAAAATATAAAAAACGCAGGAAAAATTCCATAAAAAATCATCCTCAATGGCCGAAGTATCGCTTATTCAAAATCAATTTGGTCTTTGTAAATTCAATAATTTTCAATAGAGATATGGATTTTTGAAAATTGTTATTTTAATTTTCTGAGCACCTGAACAGAAACATCGCAGAAAAAAATATAAAAAACGCAGGAAAAATTCCATAAAAAATCATCCTCAATGGCCGAAGTATCGCTTATTCAAAATCAATTTGATGTTTGTAAATACAATAATCTTCAACAGAGATATGGATTTTTGAAAATTGTTATTTTAATTTTCTGAGCACTTGAACAGAAACTTCGCAGAAAAAAATATAGAAAATGCAGGAAAAATTCCATAAAAAATCATCCTCAATGGCCGAAGTATCGCTTATTCAAAATCAATTTGGTTTTTGTAAATTCAATAATTTTTAATAGAGATATGGATTTTTGAAAATTTTTGTTCTAATTTTTTGATTACCTGAACAAAAACATCACAGAAAAAAATATAAGAAACGCAGGAAAAATTCCATAAAAAATCATCCTCAATGGCCGAAGTATCGCTTATTCAAAATCAATTTGGTTTTTGTAAATTCAATAATTTTTAATAGAGATATGGATTTTTGAAAATTTTTGTTCTAATTTTTTGATTACCTGAACAAAAACATCACAGAAAAAAATATAAGAAACGCAGGAAAAATTCCATAAAAAATCATCCTCAATGGTCGAAGTACGACTTATTTAAAATCAATTTGGTTTTTGTAAATTCAACGATTTTCAATTGAGATATGGATTTTTGAAGATTTTTGTTTTAATAGCTGTGATTTTAAGTAGCAGTGATTTTAAGTAGCAGTGAAATTCGCATATTAGTAACAGTAACGACCTGTGATTTTTTAATACTAGTGAAAAATCACAAGTACGTGAAATATCGTCCATCCCTAGTAGCAATACAGTTGCAGAGATGGTACAAGCTATCACTGATGTTAACTTTCTTTTAACTTAATCTTCAGTTTTAACATCCACAAAATTGGATGCCACATTATCAACCCAACAAACGGCTACAATTTTTTCAACATCTGCGGTGAGATAATCATAACTACCGGAGCAAAAAAAAAATCTTTAAATAGGGCGAAGCATAGTTCCTTCTAAGGTAGTCTAGAAATCATGAAAAGTTCTATCCTCAAGAGGTTATATAATATTTTTTAAACCGTCAAGGTATGATATAATAAAGTATTGCCCTGTCGAGTTGAGTTGGATTAAGGTGAAAGTGAAAGTTCTTTGATCTTCATGCCGAATTTCATAATAAAACTAAACTGGGTCGTATCATGTTTTTCTGTATTTAAAATCTAGTGGTTATGAAAATATTACAAGGCGTATTATTTAATCAGAGTGCATGTTTAAACTCTCAATAAATATTTTATTTTTATATTAACCCATTAACGCCAGAATTATTTTTTTGTTTAATTCAATTTTTCTTTGTGTTTTTTTAATTACAGTAATTAATACATTTATTTCAAAGGCAGAACTTATTTTTGGTAAACGAAATATTAAATGATCCATAGATGGAGTGCTAGACATAAAATAATTAAATCCTAAATAGCGTTACTATTTTGTGTTCCCTATATGGCACACTAGGTGGTAATGGATTAAGGATATATTGGTATTTGTTGAATTGCTTTATTCATTATATTTGGTGTAGTGGGTAGAGGTGAGCGCTTGTGCCGGTTGCACCGCGGATTCGAATCCCAGCCCGGCCGAAAGATTTTTCGTGGATCGAGAAGTATTCGGTCGGGTCCATGGTTGTTGTGTATATGTCTGACGTTATTCATTTGTTCATTTACTCATCCCAAATTAAATACATAAAATAATAATAACCTGGTCATGACTGAATGGCTCATGCCAGTCAAAAAAAAAATTATATTTAAATATTAAGGACCACGAGGTCAATAGCCTGTTACAGGGCAACAACACTTTTAGTATTATCATAATCCTAATGAGAATCAACAACAACACTTACTTTTAGTATTAACATCATCCCGATGAGAATTGCAAAGATTAATTAAATTGGTGAAGTCCCATGAACTTCATTAATTACAAACAGGATGGAATAACTGATTAGACTTTGACCTTGAAATAATCTTTAAATCCATAGACAAAGTTACAATGCACATAAATGGCAAAATACAGGTTCTCATAAAAAAGGAAACCCGTATTCCTATGTCTCATAGATTTGTCATTCTTAGCGTTTAAGGACCACATTAAACGCATCGATGTGGACTTATGTTTAATGATATTATTTTTATTTGTGCAATTTGTACCCATTTTATTCTAACATATTCTGTTCGTTATTGTTATTTATATGATTTTCAGTGTGATTTATTTTATTTGTAAATTACTTTATTTCTGTTATTTTTGTTTTTTTACACGCTACATTTACAAAATATTTTTGTTTTAACCTGTTATAACCCATGACATACAATTTTTTTTATCATATATCTTTTAAAACTAAATTTGTTGAAACAGAATATAATCATTGCCAAATATCTGTTCTACCATTAATACAGAAGAGTTTGTGCCGCAGTTAAAAATATTCTAAAATACTGCAATTTTTTATCCAAATTGTCAAAAGTATCATTTTTTCTATTTTGAACAAAAGCGCAAACTAAGAAACAATATTGAATTTAATAACTCAGAAACACGTCATCGCATTTCAGAAACCAAGAAACAATTTTGAATTTTGCAAGATAATAATTCCGAAACACGTTATCGGATTTTAACAATTGAAATGTTTCAAGATGCACAAATTGATTGTCAAAAATAGGTTCCAGAAAAGTTTGTTTGCGAGAGAATGAAAGGATGTTAAAAGTAGCATTTGTTTTAGAAGCAAGTTTAAGACCGAGGAGAACTTTAATTTTTAAAAGCCGATAATTCCGAAATGTGTTGGCAGATTTTGAGAATTGAAATGTCAAAAGGTGCACAAAAATGATCTTATCAAAGTGTTATGGCAGTTATTAGCAAAGTAACTAGAAGGTGTCAAAGGTAGAATTTTATTTGTTTTTAAGACATTAAGTGACAATATTAATTTTTGTAAATGTCAAATAATGCACTTAAAAAGGTGTTAAAATAATTGATTGGCAAAAGGACTAAAAGATGACTAAAGTAACATTTAATCTGTTTTGGTCACTTATTTAATTTTGTTCGTTATATTTAACTCTGAAACGAGTCGGCAAATTTTGACAATTAAAATGTTAAAAGGTGCAAATTATGTTTTTAACACGTTCGCTGCCAACGACGCGCTATTGCGTCTAACTTTATACTTGCGTATATGCAATCGCAATTGTAGTGGCAGCGAACGTGTTAATCAAAGTGTTAGAGCAAAATAACAAGAAGTTGTCAAAAGTAGCATTTTGTTTAAATTTAAATTGAAAACCCTCACTTGTTGTAGAAGCATTAAATAAGTTAGATCTCGTTTATTTAATTTAGGATTTGCTTGGTCACTTTATCAAGTGACAATATAAATTTTTATTGAACGTGTAGGTGGATTTTGACATCATTTGAAATCTTAAAAGGCGCACACACGTATGCGCTTTAGAAGTGTTATGTTTTTTTTACAAAATTAGCGATGAAGAATGACAATTTTCATTTTTCAGTTTTGTCGGTTTTTGACAATTCGAATGTCAAATTAAATTTATGATAGCTATGTTTGGCTTTAACTTACTATTACTTAACATATACGATGTTGGTAGACCGCCTCCTATAATTTAAAAAACAGGTTGCCCGTATTGATCAAAAGTTTGGCCACCCCTGATCTATAGACTATGAAAATGCAACACTGTAAATCTGACGTGAAAGACACCCGAAGCATATTGAAAACACCAATGCTATTAACCTATATTTGCCCAAGATTTAAATTAAGGGAAAATAAATGATAGGTTTCTCTAAATCAATTAATTAAGATTTAGGTTATTTTTCACCTGTCAAATATCAATGAATAATCTATGATCACTGATGCCCGTTTGCACTGCACTCGGTTAACTCTTTAATCATATTGATTATAAGTTTATCCGTTTACACCGCCATTTAATCATTGATTAAAGGTAGAATGTCAACTACACTCTGTTCAACAGATTGGATTGTGGGATAGGGCCCACCACCCTTAGGGCCGACCCACCACCCTTAGAGCCGACCCACCACCCTTCGTATCAACTTTATTTCAACAAGCAAATCTCTGTCGAGTTTAAGAATTTTGTTTGGAAATTCGTTGGAGTAGTTGAACGTTTAAAAATAATATAAAACGCGATTTTCTAGCATAAATAAGGGGTGAAACAAGAGGTAGTGGGTGGGCGCTATCCCACCCTCCAACTCATGGATGATAAACGAGAGTTTACAAATACAGTACATAAGAATAAGAAAAACTCTACCCTTAGATTGTAGGATAGGGTCCACCCACCACCCTTGGATTGTAGAATAGGGCCTACCCACCACCCTTCGGATTAAATTTTACTTCAATTAAAAACCCTGTTTTGGCTGTTGTTAAACCTACATCACCAATGAATTTACAAAAAAAAATTCGTTACACGAACATGGTTTTGTAATTTAAGTTGAAGTTAACATAAAGGGTGGTGGGCGGTCACTATTCTACAATCCACAATCCAAACAGTTGAACACCAACGAGAGTTTCTCTCGTTTATTTGTTTCTGTAAATTAATTCATTTGCAACAAATATTTCCATAGATTTATTATAGAAATATTTACTTTGGCCTTTTAATATTTCCGAAACATAAAAATGTAGAATCAATATTTGGAAAATATTTCAGACACATTGTGCAACTAGGGTCGGGTTAAAGTCCCAACTTTTAACCGGTCGAGTTTGGGCGGTTAGGAAGCCGGTTAAGGAAATACACATCCGTTCGTGTTGAAAATAAAGGAACATGAAGGTTTATTACATTAAGGACGACGTTAAGTGATATAAAATCATTATGGAGATCAAATACAATTGATTTTATTTTTCAAGCGCTAGATTTAAATGTCGGTATGCCAATCCAAGTGAATATGCGAATAAAAAAATTTATTAGATGAAGCGTGTTTTAGGAGAAGGTATGGATTAAGCAAACAATTCACATTCAATTTGTTGCAAGTAATTGAACATTTGAACATAAAATAGATTTTCTAAATAATAGGAAACTGTAAACAGCTGTTCATTTGGCATCTGAAGCATGCGTAAAGGTGTCAATTTCAGTGGCACTCACCCCAGAAAATAAAATAACCCCACAAATTGCCAACCGTATTTTTGCTCACAACCATTTAATCATCGTATACTAACCGATGGGTGGTGCAAACGGAGCGGCACGATTAACTTAATCATTGATTTAGTAATCATGGATTTTAACCAAGTGCGGTGCAAATGGGCATGAACGTACTTATTGGAATAAAAAAATGATAGATGGCGCTGACAATATTCTATAATTTTAAGACGAAGTTTAAAATAGTCGTCCTACATATTGAACTGTAGGCATATCTGGGTTAACTAAGATCTGCAGAGGACTAAGACAAGGATGTGTGCAATCATTTTATTTAATATATATTCAGAGGGTATTCTAGAAGCAGTCGCACACCTACAAAGCAAAGTTTGTAAATGAACGGAAAAAATATATATTACAGTGCCGGCATCAATATTTTTTTGCGTCGTCAAAGGAATATATATTTTTATGCATTTAAATACCACAGCCTATTTACAATGCAAATTATAAACAGGATACGGAGGTTTACCTATCGTCTGGTCAGTTTATTTTTAAATAATTTTTATTCCATTAATAGATATTGGTAAATAGACCAATGAATTGCCACAGCATCTGGCCAAATACCTCATATTTATATAACTTTAAGGTGATAAGATATCAGATATTTATATAATGTGCAGTCAAAGGTATTTTAGTTATTGCAGCACAGTCCAGGTATTTCCCTAACCCAACTCAACTCCTAACTAATTTAAAGAAAAATATCGATCTAATTAATAACGGGAACTAACTTATTTCATTGCATCACTCAACTTCGAACTGTATTTTTGTTTTTCTCTATTTAAGAAAAAAATAGAGTGAAAAACATCGATCCAATTAATAAAAGGAACTAATTTATTTCATTGCATCACTTTCATGTTGTCACGCAACAAAGTAATTACGTTCCATTGTACTAAAAAGTAAATATTCCAATGTATCGGCTAATTATGATAAATCAATCATTTCGTACCCACAAACAGTTGACATCATAATCAAATATTGTGTATTATCAAGAACAATATAATAAGTGGTGATTTTTTTTATGAATGTCACGAATGTGAACGATGGAAATGCAATGAGTGCGAAGCAGGAAACGGTTTGTTCGTAAAGAGCATTTTACTATTAAATGCAAAAATTGTAATTAAATAAATGCATATTGTTCTTGAAAACGAATTCATTATAGTGGATTAAACAGGGTGTCTACATAATACCGTTCATTAAAAGTTTACAGGGTTACCTTTGTATTAAAAATTTGAAAAAAATCGTTTGAATCAGTTCTCCTCATGTGAAATACTTTCAACTTCACTTCCTGTTCCACCGGAAGTAGCACCAAATTTGTTATTTTAAATAGAACACCCTTTATATTATTATATTTTTGAATTCCTCGTTTAAATTGCAACATATTTTGTGGAAACGTTTTGTACACTCTAAAAATTCCTAAAATTTTGACCTCTAAAAGGCGGATTGAATCTGTCTGTAATTTCTCTTAAAAATAAGATAAAAATATGATTTATATCTCTAATTATACTTTGAGCTCTATCAGTAAAATAATTGGAAACTGTCAATTTTGTTAATAAGTGTTCTTAAAATGTCCCTCTTAAATATCTCGTTATTTATTTATTTTTTTTAATGGAATGACCCATTTTTAATCACTGAAGATGATTGGGAGGAAAATTTACTACAAAAAAGTATTATGCAACCATACTCCTAAAGTAATTCGCTTTATTTATAGTCCTCACTCACAAGCTCGCTCGGACTACAAACTTTAAGGCTCATCCGTAAAGTCCTGTACTTGCTACATAAATAGCTATTATCGTTTTATTGGGCATTAAATTCAGGGTTTTCAATGCGCAAAAATCAGTTTTAAGTCACTAGAAGATGTTATGATCCTTTTTACAAAATGGATCTATTTTATCTACAGACGCTTTAGATAAACAAAAGCTTTCTGATTATTAAATGAGGTAAATAAAATATGGTATACTTATGCAGAACAACGTCCGATGGTTAAGTAGTGGAAAAGTCTGTCATAGATTCTTTGGGTGTTTCGATGAAGTTAATCTTTTTCTACGTAATGTGCAAGTTATTGAAAATTTCTCTCTTATCTCTATATCTCTATAAAAATAATAATTACAATATTTTATTGTTGTTATAAACAACTGCAATTGTTTTACTTTCATCTTTTTCATGGCTAACTATTTTTTGATTTATAATAAAACTTAAAAATGACAGTAACTTACTTATTTTTAGAAATAACTATGTCATATGTTATATTGGATTAAAGAGAAAAAAATAGTCTTTCGAATAAGGTCATAGCCAACTATGGTTTCCATTTAAAAAAATGTAAGTTTGCGTTATTTTATTGCACTTGTAAAAGCCCATTTAACTATTTCTCTATCTCTTATAATTTCTGAGATCCCATTGAACATTGAAAAAGACTCACCCTATATACTATTTTTTCACAAACGGGATATTTTAAGAGTAAAACGTTTGTTTCTAAAACATAACCTAGAAAAAAACACTGTCAGCTGTGACGGTTAAAATAAATAATGGAATCCGATTACTTCTCTCCCTAGGGAGAGAAGTAATAATTTCTCTCCCACAGGTGAGAAATATTATTTCTCTCAGGATTTCGACAGCTCAGAACTCAACTTTCTCTCCTAATTGTGAAAAAAATAATTTTCTAGCCACTATTTTTAATTATTTTTTTTTTTTGATTGAAACAATATTGAGCGATATTGCCTTAGTTACGATATGTCATAACACACTTATATTTCCCTAGGGAAATATGAAGTGCTCATATTTCCCTAGGAAAATATAGACATCAAACAATTGTCATTAGGAGCTTCTCGCAAGAATTGTTTTAATTGCTCTCGGGACAACACCTCCGATTTCTTAGGAAGGTATCCTTTATGGATTTTACAGCTTTGGATTTTACGGAAACCAAACATTCACGGTCTTTCGTCGCTTGCGTTAACACATAGTTTGACATTTCACCAATTTATAAAACAACGCAAATACCAAAACAAGTCAACCATAATATTTAAAAACAAGGCCCTTAGCAACGTTACCAATCCGATAAATTCAAAAATTTACAATCTAATATTTTCCCATTTACAGAACAATATTCTTTCAATCAGAAAAAAACTATTGATTACAACACGGGAAATATGAATACATTTCCCTTGGTTGTCTATACATCCCGAGGGCGGAGTAACTAGCCAACCTCGAGAAATATACTATTCATATTTCCCTAGTTGTAATAATAGCTATTAAATCCACTGTCGATGCTGTGGCGACACCTTGTTTTTCTAACTTGAGCGTTTTTGTAACTGATGCGTGCGTGTCTATTTTAACATGTTTTTGTTACGAAGAAAATTGTGAAATAAGTGATGTAGAAGATGAATTTGATTTTGTTTTCGTGTACTATACGAGTCGCAAGGTTGGAGTGCAAAGGGTTAAAAACACGAGAGGTTATTTTTCGCTTCCTATCAAATGTCAATGAATAATCACTGAATAAAAAAATGATAGATGGCGCTGACGATATTATAGATGTAATTTTAAGACGAAGTTTAAAATAGTCGTCCTACATGTAGAACTGTAGGCAAATCTGGGTTAATTAAGATCTGCAGAGGACTAAGGCAGGGATGTGTGCCATCATCCTGTTTAATCTATATTCAGAGGGTATTCTAGAAGCAGTCAAGGAACTACACAGCAAAGTTTGTAAATGAATAAATAAATAAAAAATACATATACAATATTTTTGTGTATCGCCAAAGGAATATATATTTTTATGCATTTAAATACCACAGCTTATTTACCATGCAAATTGTAAACAGGATACGGAGGTTTACCTATCGTCTGGTCAGTTTATTTTAAAATAATTTTTATTCCATGAATAAATATTGGTAAATAGATCAATGAATTGCCGCCGCATGTAGCTAAATACCTCATATTTATATAACTTTCAGGTGACGAGATTATCAGATATCATGTGAGCCACGAAATTTTGTTTCAGAGTTGGCTGTGAGATAAATGAGGTATGTCGCATACTATTACGATTAGTTCAATTGAATTAGATCTATAGTCGGGCCGCTGAGAGCTGCCTGTGACTCATCGTTTAAAATCGCATGAATGAAGATTTAAGTAAACGTAAGTCCGCAAGAAAATTTGGTGCCGCGCTGATTTTCATTGGCGGGATATTTAAAAATTCTCTTTCAGATTGTATAAGGGTTCCCTGTTCCTAATCTCAATAGTTTTCTTGTATTCGGCGATTATCATATCAGGAATAATTATTATAATCTGAAAGATAATTGGATTCTACTTAAGAATACGTTACTAAATACAGGGTGTGCCGTTTGAAAAAACGAAGTTATTCAACTTTATAAGTTGGGTTTCTCTACCGCATTTTTTATCACCCTTTATTTGTTTGGAGGGAATTGGTCGATCGGCATATGTCGACATATCCCGCACTTCACGAAAACTACGAGCATAGCACCACTTCACAATTTGCACTTTTTCTTGAATAGAATACATTTTTAATGAAAAAACTTGTAAACAGTTATGAAGTGTTCCATACATTTGACAGAAGCCAATAAATCAACAGCGCACTGTGTTTGTTTAATTTCATGGCAACCACTATTTTATCATTTTTTAGGGTTTTTATGAATGCTAAAAAATAATTAATAGCATGACTGCATGCAGGAATTTTTACTCTCCAAAACATTTATTTACATGTTTCCTCTAAAATGATCAGGGAAGATAATATTCCAGTATAAAGAAATTAACATTGAAAATCCTATGTTCCATTTTGTGCCACTACACCCTGTATACTATTTTTTTTACAAACGGGATATTTTAAGAATAAATCATTCATTTCTAAAACCTAACCTAGAAAAAAACGCTGTCAGCTGTGACAGTTAAAATAAATATTGGAACCTCGTAGGGAAAGAAATTATTACTTCTCTCCCTTGGGCGAAAAATGTTTTTTCTCTCACGATTTCAACTTTCTCTTCCGTTTGTGAAAAAAAAAATTATTTCTTGTTTAATTTAAAATCCTCTACAAAAATAGCAGTGAGCGTATTTATTTTAGCACAACACTGAGGTCAATTGAAGAAATTTGGCTTATGGGGGGCTCACGTATATAATAACTCACACACAAATATATGAGTAGACTGAAAATCCATGAATTTGTCATAAATGAAAATGTAACATAGCAATGGCATTATAATTAATTCAAATTCTAAAAAGCAGTATTTTGTTATTGACCGAATTGGTGGTCAACACTCAGTATATAAATGTCTTGCGGGGGCTCAAGCCCGATAGTCACCCCCCTGGGCATCTGTATTGTTTTAATTCAACAATAGATGGAGCTAAAAAACCTGAATTTTTGATTTTACTTACTAATTAACATGTTCGCTGCCACCGACGCGCTAGTGCGCCCGACTTTATATTTGCGTTAGTGCAATCCCAATTGCAGCGGCAGCGAACGTGTTAAAACAATCAAAACTAATTAAGATAAGTGGTTTTGCTACATTTTTCCTGCATAACCGATTGATGTAATGATAATAATAGCCTTAACATATTATAACATAAAATAAACAAACCTTTCTAGAACAGCACCGATGGCCATTCCCTCCGGCAACGCTGTAGGTAAATCCTTCAACGAATGCACCACGAAATCGACGTAGCCGGTCGCAAGCGCCGTCTCCAGCTCCTTCGTGAACAGCGACTTCTCGCCGATTTTCGGCAAGGGAATGTCGAGCACCTTATCGCCCAGCGTGCTCATCGTCACTAAAAATTTACACGTTACTCCAGCATTTGCATCGTACGGTCAGCGGAGGGCATACCTATCTCGAACTCCATTTCAGGGTGCAGCTCGTGCAGGAGGGCTATGACGTGACGCGTTTGTATCAGGGCCAGCTGAAACGGAAAGTAATTTTCTAATTGGACTTATGTAATGGCAATTTGAGCCGCATTAGAAAGCTGTACTTGCCTCGCTTTTCCGCGACCCGACACGTATTTTCCTGTCGCCGCTCATGGTGGTGTTTCGTGGGATATCCGGGGGAAATGGCGTGTTTAATTCAAGGGAGCTGCGGTTGTCGACGTTTTGTAATTGAACTCGCGGTATCACTTAAATACTTGTGCGGGTCACGTAGAGCCCGTGCTCATGCTTTCCCCACATCTCACCACAGACAAGTAATTGCAAGATGTACGACTGACGTTAATTGAATCTGGCGAGAGTTGGCGGCGCTGTTGCGCTCGAAAATTGCGCCTTATTTAAATTGATCAAATCGAAAACTAATGGTGTTATTCTGAACATCTGTTATTAACAGCGATGTTATTAACATCGATGTTATTAACATTGCAATGTTATGTGAAATTGAACAGCGCTGTTAAAAACTATATTCTGAACAGCCCGATGTACACAAATTGGCAACAGTGCAACGTCTACAGAGCGACCAACTTCATGTATATTATAATGGACGGTTAATAATACGTTTTTGAGGATATTTTTAGAAAGAAAATGAGTGTTTCATAAAGCATGTACATAATTATTGGAACAAAATTCCAAATTTGAGTTTTTTGTTGACGAAAAACACAAACTACGAAATAACCTCAAAATATCTCGTATTGTCGACCGTTTTGACAAGTGTTGTTTAACATCGAAAATGTTAATTTACATCGATGTTAGTTGACAGACAGTGTACAGAATAGTATATTCATAACATCTGTCGATGTTAGCAAATAACACCGCTGTTAACGCTAACATTTTTGTTCAGAATAACACCATAAATATCCCTAGTACAGCGTTTCCCAAACTTTTTTAACCGTGGCCCGGTACGAGGTTTTAACATTTTTCGCGACCCACCTTATGAAAAAAACATTTACTTACAAAACAAATTTTATTTTTTAAGAAAAATCAAGTTATTTGTTTGTTTATTTCATACACAAAAATTGCAAAATAATTTAAGAAAAACATAAGTAATTAAAATTGAGCCATCTCTGCAGGCTGGTATTCAAAATGCATTCGCTCCTACAAAATGACCATCGGCCCCCAAATACGGATTGTCAGATAAACGTCCAATTTAGACGTCGATCGCTCACGTTGAGAAACATTAATTAATCTAGCCGAATGCGTATTTTTCATTTTCAAAAATGTTAGAGTTGAACTTTCGGAAAAACTAGCTCAAATTATTTTTGATTATTTACTTGTTTTATTACTATGAATCTATAGAATGTGCTTGTGAAATTTAAAGATATTCCACTTAGGTGTTTTCTAGAATACTAAGAAAATCTAGGCGAATGCATGATTTTGCGTTTTCAAAATTTCGAAAAAACTAGCCCAAGTTATTATTTTTTATTATTTACTTGTTTTATTGCTAGAAGTCTACAGAGTGTGCTTTTAAAGTTTAAAGAGAATCCACTAAGGGACTTTCTTGAAAATAAAGAAAATCTAGCCAAATGCATATTTTTCACTTTCAAAAATGTTTGGGTTGAAATTTAAAAAAAATTAGTTTAAACTATTTCAGGATTATTTACTTGCTTTATTACTAGAAATCTACAAAGTGTGCTTTTACAATTTGAAGATAATCCACTAAGGGATTTTCTAGGAAATTAAGAACTTATAGGTGAATGCATAATTTTGCACTTCTAGCCAAATGCATATTTTTCACTTTCAAAAATATTTGAATTGAAATTTCGGAAAAAACTAGATCACGTTATTTTTTATTATTTACTAGTTTTATTACTACTAATCTATAGAATGTGCTTGTAAAATTTGAAGATAATCCACTAAATTGTTTTCTAGGAGATTATAAAATGTAGGCGAATGCCCAAATTATTATTTTTTATTATTTACTTGTTTTATTGCTAGAAGTATACAGAGTGTGCTTTTAAAGTTTAAAGATAATCCACTAAGGGACTTTCTTGAAAATTAAGAAAATCTAGCCAAATGCATATTTTTCACTTTCAAAAATGTTTGAGTTGAAATTTCGGAAAAACTTGAAACTGAAGTAAAAAAGTGCCTTTTATTGCAATATTTGGGCCTAGGATGTTTGCCTATTTTATTATAGAAATGAAAATTAATCCGTTTGCAGTAAATTTGAAGTCTGGAATTTTTTACAATTAGTTTTTATTTTCAAGGCAACTTGGAAAATATCCAACCACAAAATTGAACTCAGTGTTTAAGGGTAAATATTTCAATATTGAGGCTAAGAGCGTTGATAGATTTTAATAGAATCACGAAGCTCAATCTATTTTGATTAAATTGGAAAAGGTTCGAGAATGCTGCAACTGTTTTTTTTTTGGGGCTTGTAAAATGTTTGACCTCAGAATTGAACAGGAGTGTGATTATTTCAAAATCTAGAGTGGGATTGTTTGCAAAAATAAAGTGCAATGCATTTTGAGTGAATTTAAAAATTTCAATTGGTTTTATATTTTTTGGCGACTTGGAAAATGCTTGACTTTAGAAATACAATTAAAGGTGTTCAAGTGTTTTCGAAATCTAGCATAGTAACGTACGCAATTGTTTGCAGAAAAAATAAGTGCAATATATTTTAAGTAAATTTAAAAAAATTGAGAAGTTGTTTTAATGTTTTTTTTTTCATTTTTTGGCGGTTTGGAAAATGTTCGACCTCAGAATTGAAGCGGGGATGTTGAAATGTGATTATTTTGAAACCTAAGGTAGGAATGTTTCCAAAATTTAGTGCAATTTATTTTAAAGGAATATCAACAGAATATCAGAATTGAACCGGCAGTTGTTCAAGTGTGATTATTTTAAAATCTAAGGTGTGTGTGTTGTGTGTCTGTCTGTTCGCGCTGTATCTCAAAAACTAATAAAGCAACTGACATGAAACTTTGAAAATACGTCTTATTTGATAATAATAAGAACTGAAAAGCTTTTCGTATAAATTCGTACACCGGAAGTGGGTGTTTATCTTAACTGTTTTTTTCCAATATTTTTTTAAATATGAAAAATATCACAAAAACATTTAAACAAATATTGAAGACAACAAAAAAATGAACATCTTTTGTTATAAAATATTTTTCATAAAATCATTGTTATTCGAGAGAAAAAAAACAATTTTTGGTTTATAATTATGAAACGATAATTGTTATAGCAAATTTATGTTAATAATAATTGTGAACAACTTATAGAGAATATGTTTTTTTTTAATTTTTTTAGTTTTTGAGTAAACCGAGTTTTTAAATTTGAAGTCTAATTTTTCCATCTTTCATAATTTTGACGTTTTAAACGTCAGTTTCATCCGAGTTTACACAACGCTCGATGTACATTTAAAATATGATTTCAATTGAAAATAAACCATGAAAACGTAAGTACAAATGACTATGATTCCATCAAATCGGAGAAAGTAACATGATGGCCACATCACCATTTTTTAAATTTTTTGACAATTTGGAAAATGCTCGATTTCAGAATTGAACCAGAGGGGGTATTCAAGTGATTATTTGAAGGAATATCCGGAAAGTAGTCTTTAAAACTATTTATTAGCTCCCAAAGATGTTCTTAAATTGAAACTGATAGTGTTTCTAGATGTAAATCTTCTTCATCGTAGTTTGCATGGGTTTCAATAAATTTATGTAATGTTTTAAATGATTTAAAACTTCTCTTGAAAGTCGTTATTTCCACAGTCATTTTTATTTTCTCCGTTACGAAGTACGAGAAAGTATTGTGATCGTGATTTTTTTTCCAATTTTTTTTTTACGGAAATATCCGTTTTGGGGTCCCTAGATGCCATTTCAACAATTTCTGGAATTTTTTTTTTGTGTCTGTGTGTGTGTTGTGTGTGTCTGTCTGTGTGCGCTGTATCTCAAAAACTAATAGAGCAATTGATATGAAACTTTGAACATACGTCTTATTTGATAATCCGAAGAACTGAAAAGCTTTTGGTAAAATTTCGTACACCGGAAGTGGGTGTTTACCTTAACTGTTTTTTGTTTTTTGCCAATATTTTCTTAAATAGGAACTCTCGTTTATCATCTATGAATAGGAGGGTGGAATAAGGACCACCCGCCACCCCTTGTTTCAACCCTAATTTACGCCAGAAAATCGCGTTTCGTATTATTTTTAAACTACTCCATCGAATTTCCAAAGAAAATTCTTAAACTCGACAGAGATTTGCTTGTTGAAATAAAGTTGATGCGAAGGGTGGTGGGTGGGCTCTATCCTACAATCCAATCAGTTCACCATAGCAAAGTGTTGCCGCAAATGATTTAATTTACAAAAATTAAATGACATTCCTACATTTTCATTATTGCTCTACACCTGTGCAACCCTCATTGATGTTCAACTGTTTGGATTGTAGGATAGTGCCCACCCACCACCCTTTAAATAAACCTTAACTCAAGCTACAAAACCATGTTAGTGTAATCAATTTTCTTTGTAAATTCATTTGTGATGTTGGAGGTTTAACAGCAACAGAAACAGGGTTTCTAATTGAAGTAAAAGTTAATTAAGTTAAAAAGAGGGTGGTGGGTGTACCCTATCCTACAATCCGAGGGTGGTGGGTGCTCCCTATCCTACAATCCAATCAGTTGCTCCCGCGCCAAAGTTTCCTCTAATAAATAAGTTTATTGAGAAAACTTAAGTCCTTTAGTGTTTTTATTACACTTAAGTATAGATTTCTACTTGTAAACTCCTGTTTATGATCCATGAATTGGGAGAGATACATACTATTGTAAAATTATTAAAAACAGGTAAATAAAGAAATAAATATATCAAAAATAATTTATTATGTATAATTACATTTAGTAAAAACACTGTATACATCCAAAGTTACAAGATTGCAAATTTCAATTTTTAAAAGTGTTACGCCCAACCGATGAAATTATAGTTAACCTAAAACTCGCTAGAAATCGAAAATATGTATGTTTGATTAGTAAAAAAACGTCTACGGCTGAAAGGGTTGAAAATAGACACGTTTCTCTTAAAAGGTATCGTTTCCTTAATGCTACTCGTAATGTCCTACTCAAACGTTTATCACTATCAATTCTTCGTATAAACTATATACCTAAAATGTACAATTTAATACTTTTTCAATGCTTTACGTATAAGCGCCAAACGCTGCTTGTGAGATTCAGTCGTCAGGCTCCTCTTGTACGGACGCAGCTCGTCCGTGCCGAAACCGGGAGCCCACATGTTGAAATTACGATCTACGTCGAAAAAAATAATAATTATTATACGATGCAACATTTGAAAGAAGCAAATGTGGAGGAAACTCACTTATAAATTGTTGGACATCTTTAACTTCTATATTATTGACACGTCTGTGCTTCGCGATCATGCTTGCACCGTTGAGCACACGATCCACGAAATCGTCCACGTAACTCAGAAGGATTTCCTCGACGTCATCGTCCATGTAAATGTTAGGGTCGATGTCCCTCACAAGGTCGGACATTCTCGTCTTCGATAAGACCTAACATAAATGTTCGATTTTTGTACTTAAGTGACACGGCTGCCCTTTTTACCGAAATCCTCATTTTTAATAATATACAGTCCGTCCTAAATTGAGTAGCCCTTTAGCTTATTATAGTCTGTCCACGGTACACATAAAAATGCCCACAATCGCCAACGCATCATTCTTACTGGTCAATTCGAAAAATTGCGGGTAATCCGCACGTCCAAATCACGCAGTACGAATGCAAATGGTTGACGCGATCGTCAGCTGATTGCCTCATTGTATTGTGTTAGCTGTTAGCGTCTGTTTGCGATCGAGTACCTTTCTGCTTGTTTCATTATAATTATTATTATTATTTCTTTATTTTACGGGAATCCCCTTTTTTTAAAATAAAAAATACAAAATTACAAAATATTTAACTAAAATAGAACTTAAAACTAATACTAATACTAATACAACATAACTGTGCCACGACTCTGAGAGATAATTCAATGATTTCCTAACTTATATACACATATACATATAAATCAGTAAAAGTTACAGAGTTAATATTTAAATGTACAGGTCTGTTAAATTCATTATACGCAAATATTTCGAAAATAACTTTATATCGTTAGTGAAAAAAACAAAATTAGATTTAGGTTGTAAATAATTAACAAATCGCATCATTCTAACTAATGGATCATTATTGCCGTAATTAGTCGTACAAAATGGAAGACGAAATAAATCCATGTTTCTTGTTTGGCTCTATCTCCATCAAAACGATGCCGTGCGAAGCATTTTTCAGTGCCCACTAAGGAATCTATACTTAATATTTTTACTGTGTGTCAGGAAAATTATCCTGAACGCACCAAAGTTGAAACTGTGGTATTCACCGCAAATGCAGGAGGTACGTTCTTAATTTCTAAATGTACTGGTTCCATGGGCTATATTAATATATTTGTATGAACCAATATACTAAGCAATATGCAGAGCACGACCAAGACAAAAACTGAACTTTTACAGTTTGGACTGTTCCTAACAGGTGGCGCCACCAGCTCTGTTTAAATAATTTTACATAGTGTAAATCAGACTTTTGCTCAGAACAAATAGCGATTGTGGGCGTTTTTACAACTCGATGTGTACCGTGGACAGACTATAGACACCGATATTATTTTTTAAATGTTGTTGATATATTGTTAAACATGTATAAAATATGAAAAATACTATTAGTTTAACAAAGAAAAAAATTAAATTAAAAAAACTCATTTAGCCTGTTAACTGCAGAATTAATTTTAAAAACTTCTCACAGAGCGCAGAATTAAAATCAAGCAATGATGAGAATACACGCCGAACGCAGGACATCATTATAGATTTTAAGAAAAACAAGAAAGGATTATATTTTTCCTTTGATAAAAATTAACAATGCATTTCTGAAAAGGTTATTGTTATAACTTAATCTGTTAGTTGTGTTTGACGAGTATACACGTCGAACGCACTTAACTGGTTAACACGTTGGCTGCCCACCTAAGAAGAAAATGTCATTCCCCGTATACCCAGATATAAATAAATAAATAAATTTTAATGAAATTTAATTTTTATTATTCTTTAGGCTTGTAAAGAACGAAATCACATAATCTATTTGCAAAAATAATTGAGTTCACTTTAATAGTAGAGAACGGAATTATATATTCATTTTGCTAAAATAATTGATTTCACTTTTTTTTTAAGAGAGCACCGACTGTGCAATACAGGTGATGTTCACGGCACCACAGTGAACCGTGAGCGAGCATCACAGGTGATGCAGCTAACGTGTTAATACGCTAGGGAGAAAAAGTAACCATTCACTCCGAACATATAAACGAGCCGCTTAAGAGATCAAGTATATAAACATACCTGCATAGTTTCCGAAGAATTATTAACATTCCCAGTGGAGTGCATAACCTTGGGTGTCCCCCCTTGGACGGGCATCGACTGAACTCCCACCAAACTGGCCCCGGCGATCGGCATGGTATCCATCATAATCCCAGTCTTTATATCCCCGGATTGATCAACCGCGCTCGGAGCTTTGGACGATGCAGTCGCTATCGGAATACCATTATTTGCATTTACAGTGGTCCTAATAGCATGTGTTAGGGGTGCTTGGTTAATCATTAGATTTTGAGAGTGAATAATGTTATTGGTTAGATTGGGGAGAGACATCTGAGAAAGTGGCGAAGAGATGTTCCTGTATTTATATGGGGGTACCTTGTACTGGAAAAGTCGGCTCCGCGCGACCACAAGAGCAAATGAGGTGCGAGGGATTTATTGTTATGTTAAGTGCATTGAGGTTATATTGTTCAACATTGACATGCAAAAAAGCTTGAGGGACGTGAATGGGGTGAAGTTCTTACGGATTTGGCTGTTGTGCAACGGCGGGGGTGTCTTTTATCCGCGCCTCGTCATGGGGGTACGTTTTTGAAGGCAGAAATTGAGCAAATTACGAGTGTTTGTTAACAACGTCGATGTTGCAGTTGCAAATGTAATTGTTTTAATTATGGTGGGGGGGCAATGCAACCCAATAAGCAGCGGTGTCCATTTGTTTTTATACATTTAAACATAGTCTAAGAAAGACTAACTAACTAACTTTCTTAATTTCGGATAAAATATACCCAATTTGGACAGCTTTTTACTGCAACTTAACCAATGAGTTTAAAAACAAACTTTTCAGTTAGAAGCGGGGCATGTGGCAACACAGGCGACGGCCAAGAGGAGGCGCCCCCTGATTACTATAAACTTGAAAATTTGTGAGATATTAGGGTAATGAATAATATCACTAACTTCGTATTTGTATTCATTATTCATTTTATGAATTTCGTATTATTAGTAATTGAAATTTCATTAGAAATAAACACAGGGGTATATGCAACCCGATAAGCAGAAGTGTATGTTTTAATATATTTGAACTTAGTCTGCGAAAAACAAAGTATAGAAAATTGGAAAAGGAATTAAGCTAACTTTCTTAATGTTGAATAAAGTATAGACAATTTGGACAGCTTAACCAAAGAGTTTAAAAACTTTTCAGTGGTAATTGTGACTCAGGCGATGACCAACTTTATCTTTTACTTTATCTATGACCCTGATTACTATAAACTTGAAAATTTGTGAGATATTAGGGTATTGAATAATATCACTAATTTCGTATTTGTATTCATCATTCATTTTACGAATTTCGAATTATTGGTGATTGAAATTTCATTAGAAATAAACACAGGGGTACATGCAACCCAATAAGCAGAAGTGTCTATATGTTTTAATATATTTGAACTTAGTCTGAGAAAAACAAAGTATAGAAAATTGGAAAAGGAATGAAACTAACTTTCTTAATGTTGAATAAAATATAGACAATTTGGACGGCTTAATTAAAGAGTTTAAAAACTTTTCAGTGGTAATTGTGGCTCAGGCGTTGACCAAGGGAGGGCGCCACACCAATTACTTTAAACTTGAAAACTTGTTAGAAGTAATGGATAATAATAGTAAATTAATTAGATGCAAATACATTTAAACATGGTCTGAGAAAGACTAACTAACTAACTAACTAACTATCTTAATTTCGGATAAAATATAAACAAGTTGGACAGCTTTTTACAGCAACCTAACCAAAGAGTTTAAAAACTAACTTTTCAATTGGAAGCAGGGCATGTGGTAGTCCAGGCGACGGCCAAGAGGAGACGCCACCCTGATTACTATTAACTTGAAAATTTGTGAGATATTAGGGTAACGAATAATATCACTAACTTCGTATTTGTATTCATTATTCATTTTATGAATTTCGTATTATTAGTAATTGATATTTCATTAGAAATAAACACAGGGGTATATGCAACCCAATAAGCACGCTATCTAAGCAAAAATCTATCTAAGCGTTTGTAAAAGGCACGCACGCTGCCTTTTACAAACGCTTAGATAGATTTTCTCCCGAAACGCCAATGTTGGCAGCATTACGGATACATGCGGTTGAGCAGTTCATAGAATTGGCATTTTTCGTTTTGCTTGCGGAAAGGTAAGAAAGTTGTGTTTGTAATCATTGATGCGACCCTTCTTTTCAATATTCCACCTAGAAATATGCCAGAACGCATGTTTTTTTGGAAACTAGTTTGTCGCCCTCTGACGGCCCCTGTATGTAATACCGATTGCAGATCGCTATAATGCCGGTATGGTGCGTGTGCTTGCTGTGCGCATTGCCTGCGAGTTAACCGAGATTTATCTGCTGCTCGAAGCACCGGATAAGATAACAACGAATTATCTGCTTCTTAGCCCTAACCCTGCTTTAACTAGGCATTGTAAAAGCGTATTTTCGCATTTAATTCGGAGATAGTGTTAACCTTAATTTAACCGACTATTGTAAAAGCGGCCCTTAGTCTGAGAAAAACGAAGCATAGAAAATTGGAAAAGGAATGAAACTAACTTTCTTAATGTTGAATAAAATATAGACAATTTGGACAGCTTAACCAAAGAGTTTAAAAACTTTTCAGTGGTAATTGTGACTCAGACGATGATCAAGAGGGGGCGCTACACCAATTACTTTAAACTTGAAAACTCGTAAGATATTTCCTTACCAAGGTAATGAATAATATCATTAATACCAGTGACGGTTCGCGGGGTTATTTCTGGTACGGCCGAGGAACAAGAGGTGGTAATACAGATAGGTGCGGTCACGCAGCCAGCCGTCTCTGCAACTGACCCTACCTATCTGTATTATCACCTGTCGTTCCTCGGCCGTACTGGAAAAAACCCCGCGAACCGTCACTGATTAATACGTGATACGGAATTTACAAAGTGTTTGAAAACTTTTCAGTAGGAAGCGGATGCTTCTGGCAGTTCAGACGGTTACCAGGAGAGGGCGACACTCTGATTACTTTAAACTTGAAAACTTGTTAGGAGTTTTTCTAAGGTAATGGATAATAATAGCAAATTAATTAGATGATATAAATGCAGTAAAATTATATATAGACAATTTGGACAGCTTAACCAAAAAGTTTAAAAACTTTTCAGTGGTAATTGTGACTCAGGCGATGACCAAGAGGGGACGCCACACCAATTACTTTAAACTTGAAAACTTGTAAGATATTCTTACCAAGGTAATGAATAATATCACTAAAACGTGATACAGAATTTACAAAGTGTTTGAAAACTTTTTAGTAGGAAGCGGATGCTTCTGGCAGTTCAGACGATTGCCAGGAGAGGGCGCCACTCTAATTACTTTAAACTTGAAAACTCGTTAGAAGCTTTTCTAAGGTAATGGATAATAATAGTAAATTAATTAGATGCAAATTCAGTAAAATTATGTTTACTTTTTTTGCACGGATTTTTTACAAATGCTCAGAGCCTCATTTTGTACATTATTTATTGCTTTGGTGCGGTAATCAAAGGCGCCAAATGCGGCGCTCAAGAAATATAAAACATATTGAATTGAATTTTTGAATTAGGAATAAAAATAGAAAGCTAAATCCGCGGAAGATCAATTTGTATATTTTTGAAGCCGCTGAAATAATCCTCCATGGTTTTCCCAGGCCAGGAATGGATAAGAAGTGAGTTGCATTCCCTCAGAACGTGATTCTGACACGAGATGTCTTTTGACGATTTCCTCCCAAACAAACAAAGAAGAAGAGGTGTTTACATGTCTTTCCTTGCCTCGTCTACGAAGATTTTTCTCTACCCAAGTTACCGATTCAGTTGATACAAGAATTATATATAATTGGTTTTCTTTATAGCAAGAAGATTACATAATAATCTCCGCTGGTTGTAATGAAGCTATGTACCAGGGGTAGGCATCAGTGACGGTTCGCGGGGTTTTTTTTTCTGGTACGGCCGAGGAACAAGAGGTGGTAATACATACAGGTAGGGTCAGTTGCAGAGACGGCTGGCTGCGTGACCGCACCTATCTGTATTACCACCTCTTGTTCCTCGGCCGTACCAGAAAAAAACCCGCGAACCGTCACTGGTAGGCACACATGAAGCCAATAAAAGCCACGCTCTGTTTTTTCATATATTTTAAAGAGCCACAACATAGTTGTACATAGTATCAAATACACAAATTATTCACTGTGGTTATGAGGTGTGAGCCACAGAATTTTGTATCTGAGTTGGCCATGCCTAAGAGAGAGAAGCATAGCAGTCATGTCTGAGATTAATTCATTTTTTTTAATCTAATTCAATTGAACTAATAATAATATGCGACATACCTCATTTATCTCACAGCCAACTCTGAAACAAAATTTTGTGGCTCACACGATACATTCTACATACGTCTTCAGTGTTATGTAAGGGCAATCACCTACAGTACACGTGCTCGGGAACAAGCACCGAAAACATGTATTTTTTTTAGTGTCAACATCAATCATTTTCACAGCTTCAAGTTTTACTAACCACACGAAAACAAATATGTGTCTACTTCTATTTTAAGAATCTCCCAAATTTGCCAAGTATTTTTAAAGCCTCGAAAGGTGCTCGCAAACAAGAGGTCGACGATCCAGAGACTTTATTTATATCCGCATATTATTCAAAAACAAAGTCATCCCAATCAGATGATCTAGCGATTAATTTAAACTAATTTAACTGCACGATAACATTTAAAGAGTGCAACAGTCACGTTGATCCTATTATTCGTGGAGGGCCGGTGGGAGAAATTGTTGGCCGATTGCCATACGCAACTCGCGAGCGGATCCCCGTTGTACACGAAAAGACAATCAGTGTCATTCCGTCCAATGTTAGATCCGAGGTGAGTGTAAAATAAAATCCTTCGAAAATTCCCTCCTTTAGCGTTCCTTCCTTCGCACTACTGCGCGATCAATACCGAGCTTCGTCGCCAGTACATTTTCGCGTCTCAATTCGTAAACAAGTTACACCTTCGTTTTCATCGCTACTTCCGCTCAACAATCAAACCGACCTGTTATCTAATGGGACCAAACTTAAGGAAATAAGGTATAGACTTTATTTTATTTTTTTTAGCTCTAAGATGAATACTTTGTTGGTTATATTGTGCACTCTCGCTTTCGTATTCACGATTTTCGCCTTGAAATTGAGCGATCGTGACACACATGATGTAATCCTCACAGCCAGACGAATGCAATTTTTTATGTACTCGAGTTGCATAATTTATGGGAATACGTTGCGGTTCTATTATTGTTTCCCGGAAACTCAATTTACTGATAATCGAATGTTGTGTGTTTATTATAGTTACGAGGAATTGCTGCACCTAATTTGATACCGCCAATATGTGTTATCTGTTAATTAGCAATGGCAAACTCAAATAAACATAAATTGCAATTATTGAAGTGTGGTTGTAATACTTGTAATAGAATTATTTTTTGTTTCTTATTTACTAAGAATCGTTTTTGCCACCAATTTTTTTTTTATTTGCCTTAAACTATATCTGCAAACATTTGAGTTTGAATTGAATAATTGAAGTCGTTGTTGCAATAGATAATTTACTTTATAGCCTCTCATCATGACTTTTGTGACGTAGTCTTATGGCGGCTTCCACTGATTTTTCCTTAAATTTTGTTTAAGTAGAAATTGATCCAAAAAAATTAATTCATTTGTAGAATTCTTAAGCTGTTCAATTGATTAGAGGATGAAATAGAGCTCAATCACTTTTTTGAAGCTACATGTAAAATTTGGAATGTCTTCTTACATTATTTTCAAAGTTTTCTAAGCTGAATAATTTGGTACCTTAACTAGATCATTGCAAAAAAAGTTTACAATAATTTCGAATGAAAAACAAAGGTTTGCCATGACATCATAATGGCGGATATTCCATTTTGTTCCAAAAACTGACAGTTTTAATAACCTCAAGAAAATCAATTGGTGAAATTGACAATTTTTTAGTACCGAGCAATTTTTGCTATTAATTTTTACACCTTTCACTCGCCTTCATGTCGTAAAAGCATTACTGGATCTACCCGAGTTGTAATTAACCATGTAAAAAAAACGTACTTAAATATAAAGATAAGATAATGGTTGTATAAATTACAATTCTCTGTTTCAGATAAGGAACACTGCAAGCGGTTAACATGGCAGCGAAGGCCAGACGGTACATAATAGCAGCCGTTGCTGGCACCCTCAGCACAGGAGTGTCGGCGTATATGTTTTTAAAGGATGATTGGATGGATGACAGAGTAAGTAGTTCAAAATTGCTTGTTTGTATCAATACAAATAATTTTAAAACTAGAAGGAATGGTTTGAAAAAGTTTATGGCCACACCTAAGCAACCATCTTTGGAGTTTAATGGGTGGGCCATAGATAAATTTAAATGGATAGGCAACTCTAAGTACACATTGGTATTTTCATTTAGCCCCAGCGCCACCGGTTAGAAATGGCGCTGTAATAAGCGGGTTACTGGGCAATGTTTGAGTGGCGAGCGGGGTGAGGGGCGATACAGTTTTATACGGTGGAGAGTGCACGGGAAGCGGTTTTTCGATTTTTACACTACTCTATTAAAATAATATGCAGGAGTAATAAGAAATTGATTAACTTGAAAGTTTGTTAGTTATTACTTGGTTTGTAATTATTATCTACAACATTATAATAAAAATAACAATACAATATGACAAAACTTTATATAGAACACCGCAACACAATATACAATAATCACTTTACATGTTACGTACTCGTTTATGCACCTGCAATTTTTTTCACTGTTCCTTTCAGGTGAACTGACGCATGAGTTTTTGCAATATGTAAATGCACAATAATGATGAGGCATTTTGTCACATAATGTTTTAATGCATATTTCCAACAGATTTTAACAAACAACACTGAAAGCACAGATTAATCATCAATAATTATTTACCTGTGTCTGATTTTCAAATTAAATTAGCTGATCGTACCATCCAGCGTCAATTTATGTAACAATTTATATTTAAAAATTTAAAAACAAATTCTACAGACTTGAAACTTTTTAAATTTAACCAAAATCGATTCTACTTTATGGCGCAATAAAAGCTTAAAACAACTCGTCACTTGATTTCGAGATAATCTCACAAGAACATGATTTCGAGATAATCTCACAAGAACATGGTAAATAGTCTTTCATCGTGTTACTCAATTTTAAAAATATTAAAAAAATTTAAAAACAAATACTTTAGACTTGAAACTTTTCAAATTTATTTAAAACCGATTCTACTTTATGACACCATAAAAACCTTAAAACCCCCATCACTAGATTTTGAGATAATCTCACAAGAATATAGTAAATAGTCTTTCTCGTGTTACTCAATTTCAAAAATATTAAAAAAAACATTTAAAAACAAATACTACAGACTTGAAAGTTTTCAAATTTATTTAAAATCGATTCTACTTTATGGCACCATAAAAACTTTGTTTTACTTGCGTCATCTTGCGGCCCCGGAGCGAAGTCCTAATCCGAACAATTTAATTCGTGTGAAGTACCCAGGGCACGAGATAGGCAACCAAACATGCAATATTATAAAAATAGCACCATCTAAATTGGTAAAAATATCATTTTCTTGTTCCATTCCTCTCGGTAATGTCATTTTAAGATAATGGTATTTTTGGCAGTTGAAATGTGCTAATTTTAATATTGGTGTAATCTGGGGGAGGGAGGTTGTACCATCTAGCGTCAATTTCCGTAACAATTTTTAAACTTTGCGATACTTGCGCTGTTCTGCGGCACTGGGGTGAAAGCTTTAATGCGAACAATTTAAATCTTGTGAAGTGGGCAGGGCATGGGGCATGCAACCAAACATGCACGAAGGTAAACAAATATCACAAAAAAATACTATTTTCTCGTTACATTCCTCCCGGTAATGTCATTTTACGACTGTCAATGACAACATGAAAAATATGACGTTGCTGACAGTGGAGAAATAATACTTTTTGCAGTCAAAATGTGCCAATTTAGAACACTCAATTTATGTAACAATTTTCCGCCTGTTTAAACTTTGTGATACTTGCACCATCTTGCGGCACCGGCGCGAAAGGTAATGCCAACAATTTAATTCGTGCGGAGTGCACAGTGCATGGGATAGGCAACCAAACATACACGATGGTATTAGAAAAATATTACTTCACTCTCTAAATTAGTAAAAATACCATTTTCTTGTTACATTCCTCTCGATAATGTCATTTTAACTTTGTGATACTTGCACCATCTTGCGGCACCGGCGCGAAAGGTAATGCGAAGAATTTAATTCGTGTGGAGTGCACAGTGCATGGGATAGGCAACCAAACACGCACGATGGTATCAGAAAAATATTACTTCACTCTCTAAATTAGTAAAAATACCATTTTCTTGTTACATTCCTCTCAGTAATGTCATTTTACGACTGTCAATGATATTCTGAAAAATATGACGATGCTGACAGGGGAGAAATTGTATTTTTTGGGTGAAATGTGCGTAATCAGAAGGAAGGAAGCGTCAATTTATATAACAATTTTCGCCCTTGTTTAAAACTTTATGTTACTTGCGCCATCTTGCGGCACCAGGGCGAAAGCTTTATCGCGAACAATTTCGTAGAGCGCACAAGGCATGGAACAGGCAACCAAACAGGCATGATGGTATAAAAATATCACTTTCACCATCTACTAAATTGGTAAAAATACCATTTTCTTGTTGCATTCCTCCCGTTAATGTCTTTTTACGACTGTCAATGATACTATGAAAAATATGACGTTACCGCCAGTCTCCACTACCAAACGGTATTTTTGGCAGTTGAAATGTGTCAATTAGAACAGTGGCGTAATCAGGGACAGGGAGGTTGCACCATCTATCGTCAATTTATGTAACAATTTTCCGCTGGTGTTTAAACTTTGTGTTACTTGCGCCATCCTATGGTCCCGGGGCGAAAGCTTTAATGCGAACAATATAAATCGTATGGAGTGCTCAGGGCTTGGGATAGGCAACGAAACATGCACGGAGGTAAAAAATATCACTTTCATTATCTAAATTGGTAAAAAATACCATTATCTTGCCATATAATACCATCTACCCAGCTGCACCATCTAACGTCAATTTATGTAATCATTTTCCGCCTGTTTTTAAAATTTGTGATAGTTGGGTCATCCTGGGCCCCCGGGGGAGGGAAGATTTAATGCGAACAATTTAATTCGTGTGGAGTGCGCATCCCATGGTGTTGGCAACCAAACATGCATGATGGTATTCACTTTCACTGTCTAAATTTGTAAAAATAGTATTTTATCGTTACATTGCTCTCGGTAAGGTAATTTTACGACTGTCAATGACAGTATTAAAAATATGTTCCTGACAGTGGGGAAATGGTATTTTTGGCACTTGAAATGTGCCAATTTAGAACAAGGAAGTTGTACCATCTAGCGTCAATTTATGTAACAATTTCCTGCATATTCTTGTTACATTCCTCACGGTAACGTCATTTTACGATTGTTAGTGATTATTGTTAAAATTGACGTTACTGACAGTGAAGAAATGGTTCTGTGGCCTCGGGGCGAAAGTTTTAATGCTAACAATTTAATAAGTATGCAGTGTGCTTTGTATGGATAGGCAACGAAACATGCACGATGGTACTATATTTTTTATTGAAAAATATCACCGTCGCTATCTAAATTAGTTAAAATACCATTCCTCTTGATAATGTCATTTTACGGCGGTCAATGAAACATTTCCAAGTCAATTTGCTTTAGGATACCATTCTTACTATGTAATTAATTTTGAAGTAAATATATAATTCTTTAACTTATCTTCGCGATAACAGAGGCTGCGAGTGTACATAAATTAAAATTGCTAATAACATACAATAATGTTATGCATTACATAAGATAAATAGTCAAATAACAAATAATTTGCCATTATTGTGGCCCGTATTTAGTTAAAAAGCCTTGCAAAATGCTCTGTATTTAAGTTTTAAGCTTTATAGTAATCTGCATTATCTTAATTTTCACTTGCAAATTACTCGAATATCGCTGAATCTCCTCGGCTATTTTATACATCATTCGGTTCAGAATTAAATTCTTTATCGTTCCATGTACGGCGCATTACTGGATATTTACACCTTGATTATAAGTATGAAGTTTGAGCATTTTGGCGCTGCCGGCAAAACACACTTGGCAGTTCAGCTATCGTCCGGTAGGTGGCGCGGAGCCGGCGGCACTTACGAATGTGATATGTTTGAATTTTTAAAAGCTTATAACACGTAACTCTGAAGGATGATTTTGATAATCGAAACCTTAAATCATTGCTACAGTTTAAATCTTTAAATCTGTTTAAGTAAACGTGTCGAAGAAATCGCGGAATAATAAATATTTACGCTACATGGTGTAGTTGTGAAAACAGTACATATTTGTGTTCTGGTATTGTTTAAATTACTTTTAATTTGAAAATTAACAGTTAGTAAATTGCTAATGATTTGAAAATTTCGAAATTTGCTTAAAATTAATTTTAGATTATAATTGCATGGAAAACTTTATACATCCATTCCCTGTCTAGATTTTGCAATAATCTTATGCGGAAAAAATGCGAAGGCTTTTTTATACTGACAAATACGTCATATTTCTACTGTGAAATATGATTTTTTTACTGCCAAAAATTATATTTTCTACTGTCGAAAATGGCCTCAAGAAACTGTCAAAAATAACATTTTTATATTCCACTTTTTACTGTCAGTAATGTCATTTTTCAAAAGTACATTTTTTGATTACATTAATAAATAAAATTATCATTTTTCTACTGATCAAAGTGTCATTTTCCTAACAGTAAAAAATTTGAAGTTTTTTTAACTGTCGAAAGTGCCATTTTTCTACCAACAAAAATGTAATTTCTCTACTATAAAAGCCAACTTTTCATCTAAAGTTTAGGTAAATTTTATACCGACAAAAATGTAATTTTTCTACTGTCAAATATGTCAAATTTCTACTGTGAAATAATACCCTTTTCACTGCCAAAAAATATATTTTCTACTATCAAAAATGGCTTATAGAAACTTAAAAATACCATTTTTTTATTACATTTTTTGACCATCAAAAATGTAATTTCTCGACTCCATTTCTCTCCATCTGTACATCACAAAATACCAAATTCCATGTTACGACTTTACATTTCAGATTGGACTAGTGAGAGCACAAAACCTTCCAAGAAGAACCAAAAGACCTCTGCCTAAGAGGGACGACCAGATCAAGTCCTTGCAAAACGATGCCTTCGACGTGATCATCATCGGCGGAGGCGCCACCGGCGCCGGGTGTGCCTTAGACTCGGTGACGAGAGGCCTGAAGACCGCGCTAATCGAGGCCGACGACTTTTCCAGCGGGACCTCGAGCAGGAGCACAAAACTCATACACGGAGGGGTAAGGTACTTGCAGAAGGCCATCATGGGCTTCGACGTCGAACAGTACAGGATGGTCAAGGAGGCCCTGCACGAGAGGGCGACCATGCTGCACTCGGCTCCCCATTTAGCACAACCCCTCCCGATCATGTTGCCCGTATATCAGTGAGTATATGTTTACGGTACGTTTTCGCTAACATTTCATTATTTAACTAAGTAGATTAGTTAAATTAGTGATTGCAGATGAAAAAATTACACAGCTACGTGAATTTTTTTATTCAGGGTGGTTATGAATTACCTCACAGTAATGGTCGCAATAACATCATTTCAAACGTAATCATGAAATCAGTTGAAATGTGACTAGGAGCATAAATAGGGAATTTCCGCACAAGCTGCTACTGTTTGTAATTTTTCGTCGTTTTGGTGGCATACTTTACAAGTTCTCTTTTTACAGCGACATCCTATTTCTTTAATGATTTATTTTTATCTAAGTAAAATTTAAAAACTCGATAGCAAGTTTTCACCAATTACATCCCATTAACGCAGAATCATCTTGGAGGATTTGTGACTTTTTAAAGAATCATAACTTGGAACGAAGTTTGAATTAATTTGAAAAGTTTTGAGTCGATGGCAGTTATTTTTAAGCCGCTAAAGTTTTGACAGTTTTTCAAAAGTAAAATTTTGACAGTTTTTCAAAAGTAAAGTTTTGACAGTTTTCAAAAGTAAAGTTTTGACAGTTTTTCAAAACTTAATATTGTTTGAATATATTTAATACGAGACGAATTGTCACCCTATAAATATGGGAAGTTTCACTTTTTTTTTAATGTAGAGATGGACGAACACTTTATCATTTCACTCTTTGCACTTACAGATGGTGGCAAGTTCCGTACTACTGGTTCGGCATCAAAATGTACGACCTGGTGGCCGGTTCGAAAACGGTGAGAGGCTCCTATCTGCTTTCGAAAAAGAACGCCCTGGAAATATTTCCCATGCTGCGAGGGGATAAGCTGTGCGGAGCTATCGTTTATTATGACGGTAAGTAGGAGGAGGCGGTGAAAGTTCGACAGAGGAGGCTACGAAACAGCAGCCCAATACCAATAAGATGGTTGTTAATGCCTCTCCCTTAGTCTCCGTTACGAAAGTTCACAAACTGCTACTGATGGTAGTATTTAAAACTGAAACATCTCAATTGGCTTACGCCTGGCCTTGGTATTAATTACCATTGGCTACGGTTCATATTTATTAATGTTTTTCACCAACGCATCTGAAATATACAGGGTGTTTTTCAATCCAATTATCTTTCAGATTATAATAATTATTCCTGATATGCTAATCGCTGAATACAAGAAAACTATTGAGATTAGGAACAGGGAACCCTTATACAATCTGAAAGATAATTGGATTCTACTTAAGAATACGTTACTAAATACAGGGTGTGCCATTTGAAAAAACGAAGTTATTTAACTTTATAAGTTCGGTTTTTCTACCGCATTTTTTTTATCACCCTGTATAATTTTTTGTATGAAATCATGGTTGGCTCTCTGCTTCGAACTTTCAACCAAATAATAGAAATGATTTTAATCATTCAACGTCAAACATAAAATTTCACCCAGACCATGCATTTCAACAAATCTTCAAATATTTCGAAAACGGCAAACAATAGGTATAGGGAGTATTGAAGTAACTCACCTTTATTTGCTCCATATAATTCAAAAATGACAAAAAATACAGGGTGTTCCGTTTAAAAAAACATAAGTTTGGTCTGTAACTTTGTTATGAGACACCCTGTATAAATTTAAATATTTTTAGGGCGTGCAGCTCACTAATATACACAACTTTTGTATTAAACATTTTTCGAAATTTTGACAAATAAGCACGTGATTGACCGTTCCCAGAGCTCTGAAACACCCTGTATAAGAAATAGAAAAAAACAAATTTTCAAAAATTCGTAACTCGTTTGAAAATCGGTGAATTTCCAAAAATAACAGTGAATTTTGATATTTTAATAAAAACATTTTTAGATTTTATTCTCAGCGGTTTATATTATTTTCTTTTCTTCAATCAACAAAAAACTAATCAATGCTCAATTCTCATGCTTGACGATGACAAAATATTACTAACTATTATTATTTATAGGGCAGCAAGATGACGCAAGAATGAATTTGGCCATAGCCTTGACCGCAACCAGACATGGAGCCACTGTGGCGAATCACGTCCGAGTCACCGGATTGATGAAGAAACGCGACAAGCAAGGGCAAATGATTATCAGCGGCGTTCACGTAAAAGACGAGCTCACAATGAACGAGTGGTGTGTCCCGGCAAAATGTGTTATTAATGCAACGGGTCCTTTCACGGACTCTGTCCGGCAGATGGATGATCCCAACGCCAAAGAAATTTGCTCTGCAAGTAGTGGAGCGCACATAGTCTTACCTGGTAAGGAAACAACTTTGAATTATTAAATCGTGTAGAAATTAGGTACTTCCCTTAATTTGTATAAAATTTATGTTGCAACCGGTCTCGGCTTACGCCATCTTTGGGGAAAAACTGGAATTAACAATATTAATATATATGGCTTATTTAAGGCGGCTCGTCATGAAATGACCTTGAAGCACGTCTTATGGGAATCCTTAACAAATTAATTAAATTCTACAGTTTATTAGTGAATATAGGGCGATAATTTTTTTTCTGTAGAATCTCATCATACATTACTATAATATGAATTGCTCAAAATTTTAAGATTCATTCTAGTTTTTGAAATAAAAAATATCAAATAATATAAAATCGTTTTTTAACTCGAAAGGCATGTAAATCCTTTTATATTCTCATTATTTAACATATGAAAAGATGGTTTTATAGATTGCACCTTTGACAATTTGCTATAAAAAGTAGGTGATTATTAAATGTTTAATAAAGACTGTAGAGGGCACGAGGTAAACTCCTAACAAATTGCTATATTTCGAAAGGGAATATCCCCACCATTCCGTCTTCCTAACTGCGATAGACACAAGCCCTGTCATTGTTTCGCTCGTTCATCGAGAGAATCTAAACGCAGCCGTGTATATTAGAATTTTTATTACCTCTAACATAACACATAAATTATAAACACTGCATACTTAGAAAAAGTATCGAATTTCGGTGATTCACTTGCCGTGAGGCCCGTGACTACGGAAGAAAAGATTACAGAACGTATTTCGCTCATTGCACGTCAACGGACACTGAATTTTAATTGTTGATTCGGATTTTTTCTTTTAATTTTGTATACACAGATACGCACTCTACATATGTAATAATGGAAGTCATGTTTCGCGAAAAAGATTTTTTTTAAGAATACATGCACGGTTGTAAATTGCAAGAAATCACGAAAAACGTCGGTCGTGCATTCAAAGAACTGCATCGTCAAGCCCATTAGTCGTACAAAAAAATACAAGAGGTCAACTTTGAAGACCTTTCTATGTAGTGTCTTCAAATTTTCACTGTTTCTTTGGAATTGAAGTGGGAACATGATGATATTTTTTTCCAAAATTTTAAGTTGGTGAGTTGATGATGAAAAATGCTAGTAAAATTTAGAAACAAATTAATAATAGCTTATTAATATTAAACGCAAATTTTAAATACACCACTACATAGAATGACTCAAGATCTTCAAAATGAACCTGTTGATTTATTTTGTAGGACTAATTGATTCGACGATACAGTTGTTTGAATTTTCGTACGACCTCAATTCGCAATTTTTTTCGTGAAACATTATTCCATTTTTTCATGTGTAGAATGCGGCTGCAAAATTTAAAAAAAAATCGGAATCATCAGTTATTATTTTTAGCGAAAACCGTCCGGATTGATTTGGAATTTTACTGGCGCCAGGACTTACTGTCGCCACACAGACGTTTGTATTTGACATACTACCGTGGACAAAAAAAATGTCACCCCTAATTTGTCATGTGTCTATTATTTCTTATTTTTTAGTGTTGTGAATTTGACTTATGTAACCTTAATATTTGACAGTGACAGTAATAATTAGCTTAAAAAGTTTGTGGAGATAGGATTCTTAGAATTGTGCATTTCGTGGCCGATATACTTTGTTCTTCCATTATAGGATGATTGAAACGTTTTTTATCTGAAAATATCACTTTACTCCAAAAGTGTTCTTGCCTCGGAAGATATTCCAGTGCAAAACCAATTCTGCTGTCCTTATTAATTTGAGTCAATAGAGGTTTTCTGGCTGTGGCATAACAAGATTGCGCACTTAACTTTAACGTCTGCAAGCTGTTCGGGAACTTCCAGGAAAATTTGTTATGAATGCGGCATTTGTAGCATTTTCAAAGGGATTTTCTATTAAATATAACAGCATCATTTTCTTCATTACTTGAAACTTTTTGGCGGCCCAAACCTTTAATCTGCTCCAATCACCTTTCATTCCTCCACATTTTTGAAATTTTTTGCACTGTACGTCTACTTACATTCAATTCAGCTGCTACATCATTGATATATTTGCCACAACTGACCTGCATAGCAATTTGTGCTTTCTGTGCGTTACTTAAGTATGGCATATTCAATTTATGTTCATATATCTATATGATTAACACATATCCGACAAGATTGACGTTTGCCGGTTTGTCAAATGAAAAGTCATATTTACATTAATAAAATTAGGGGTGTCATTTTTTTTGTCCACGGTAGTATGCCACATAGCCTCATAATATTCGGTGGGGATGAAATTTAACCCCTATGAAATGGTAATTCCTCTGGAGATTTCAGTTTTATTTGTGATTTCTAGAAGTTTATATGTACGTTTGTAGTCGCTTTATTTTGTTATTTACTGTTTTGTGATTTATTGTTTGCGTTTTACTGTTTTGTGATTTATTTATAATGGGTAAAGTCAATCAATGCCGCAAAAAAGTGACTTGTTCAAAAAGACAACGAGGAAATATTCAAGCTGCACTAAAAGCAAATAGACTAATAAATAATATGCAAACAAATTTTAGAGGAATATATTGGTAAGAGACATGATATTACAATATTATTTACGTATGTAAAAACACTAAGCATATTATAGAAGATTAAAATTTTTTAATTCCGCGTTTATAATCTTACAGATCAGGCTATGAAAACTCCAGAACGAGCTAGTGGTTTATCAAATGATAAAGTATTTAATATTTCGGAAAAAATCCAGGACCATGATCTCGTTCGACATTCACATGTAGCAATTAACTCTAATTATTCAAATATCGCAATGGTACTATATTTGATTTATTCCTGAAAACACAAAAAACACTCTGGTCGTAGCATATATTTTGTTGAAGTGCTAAAATGTTTTTATCATTTCGGTGAAATAAATAATGTAATTCATTATTACAATTTAATTGAATACATTCCTGTCGGTCCACTTTAACTGTTCTCGAGATTACCAAAACAAAACATTTTAAAAATGAATAACTGTAGTGCTAATAACCGTTTTGAGGTTCCCCAAGTCGAATTATTTTTGAAAATTGCCTCTGAATGTGTATTACTGAGCGTCCTCACAGTACAACAAAAACAGCTAGATTTTTTTGAATTAAACTTTTTATAAAAGCTTTTACAAAAAATGAGGACACCGAAAGTGGTCGTTTACTTTTACCATTTTAGTTTAGTTTTTTCAATTTTTTTTTAAATGTGACATACGTACATCTTTATTCAAACTAATTTTAACATATAGTAATTTGTTTGTGTGTATAAAAAATTTGGTTTGATTAGTCTATCTGGTAGGTTATTCTGCCCCAAAATTGCGATTATAACAAAAATGAAAATATTTGTTTACACTTTTTATCGTAGCACTCTTATAAAAAAAAATGTGATGTGGACATCATGTTACTTTCTCCGATTTTGATAATATAACAGCTATTTGATGATTTATTTTCAATTTAAATGATATTTAAATGTACAATTGCGGCCAAAAAACAGTAGATTGTTTGACAAGTTTTGAAAGCGTCCTTTTGCATGCGAGTACCAATTTGCAAGGTACGAGCATGCAATGTAGCCTTCAAAACGTGTTGAACACTAGTTTTCCTACGACCAAATATTTTCTTAAGTAAAATATGTTTCAATCATAATTTCTCTCGAATTTATCCGCGTCTATCTGAATTAAATATTTGCGTATTATTAGCGTCAAAACATTCTTAACTTCTAATCTAAATTTGCTTATTACTATTTTAAAATCTATTAACAAATAATTAATTGTTCTTCGTCACTACCCATTTTATTTTTATGATTTTGACACATTTTTTGAAGTTTGAGGATTTCACTTTCAAAACAAATCTGTAAATATTTCGAAAACGGTAAACGATAGGTATAGGGAGTATTAAAGTAAGTCACCTTTATTTGTTCCCTAGATTCAAAGAATGACAAAAAATATAGGGTGTTTTGTTTAAAAAAAACATAACTTTGACATGGACCTTTTTTTATGGGACACCCCGTATATCCGGTAATAATTTTAAATTGTGCATATAACGATCCTACGTCTATCCATTTGAAAAGAACACGAAGTTCCATGGTTTTCCATAAAATAACCGCGTCGTATGCGTTACCCCGCCCAGTATAGGGTGGTTTCATGTTAATTGCTGTATTACTTTTTGAGGCAGAGCGCACACAGGTAGACACACTCACATACAGACACATTTTCTTTTCCAGACATCGTTGAAATCGCTTCTTGAGACCTCAAAATGGATATTTCCGTTTAAAACAATTTTGAAATAATTTTCTCGAACACAATACTTTACCGTACTTTGCGGAGAAAATAAAAGGGAATTTTGGAATTAAATCCGTATATCTTAGTAACTATTGACAATATTGGTAAATGTTTCAAATATAAGTATTTTATGTAGATATTGAAAAATAATTTCTTTTTGTGTGCACACTTCTCAACGTTTTTTAACTCTTACATTTTTTTTCTTTTTTGGTATGCATGACTCATGATAAATATTCAACCAGCAGTCTTATGTTTTAGACCAGTGGTTCCCAAACTTTCTTGTCCTACCGCCCCCTTTTCAGAAAAAATATCACTTAGCGCCCCCTGGATTTCTTTTTTAAATTTTACTAGCAATTAATAGGAAATATATATGTATTATTGTTTCTACCTTTGTCGTAAAATATAGTAAAGAAAGGTGTAAATTAGAAACATTGAACTTTGAAATTATGAAACTATTTAATGAACTCAGAATAGGATGTTGTACAAAAAATATTAAAACATTCGAAATCATCTTAATGAGAAGAATGAACCTGGGCCACAACCAATTTAGTAATCCTTGGCTCTATTTTCGTCAGCAGTAATCTTAAAGCACCAAGATTGACTATTTGCAATTCGTTTCTTTTTTTTTGTTAATAAATTGATTACCGCACTGAACCTACGTTCCACTAAATCTTCTCTTCTTTCTTTTATACTATCACCACCCCCTTTCAGTTATTCATCGCCCCCCAAATCCACCTGTGGCCATCAGCGCCCCCCTGAATCGCTGCAGAGCCCACCAGGGGGCGGTGGCGCCCACTGGGAATCACTGTTTTAGACCAAGGGAAGTAACCCATGTATTCCCCTCCGATTTGAACCAAATTTTATGGTTTTATAGAGGGGGGCAAAATATTTGATACTTATTTTCTTTCTTGGCTAGAAACCATGCTTATGTGGTAAACTCATCCCTCGAAAATCAGCCATAATTATTTTGTTTGGCTTTAACTTCTAAACGAATATTGATAAATAATTTGTAAATGTACAAAATTTCAAAGCCAAATATAATTTGTACTTAATAGCATTACAAATTACAATTACTTGTCCACTTGTTCCATTCATTAATTTAATGCTAAAACAGTCTGACGACAAAACTAAAACGAATATAAATAAATAAATCCCATAATCGCATTTTTTACTTTGTAATTTGATGTCGAAAGCGGGATTGCGGTTCGGCACGATGAACATCTAATGAATCACAAACTACATGAGGAGATCAACCAATACAAAGCTCACTTATACCCTTCTTTTCCTTTCCGTAAAATTTTCTGGAAGGAGGTTTCCCCTTAAATCAGTCGCATATGAATCGAATTCGTTCAAGCCCATTTCATGACGAGCCCTCTTAAGATTAAAAATAAACATTATTGTGAAATGATTTGGATTAAGGTGGCTTTTTTTTACTTTCTCCGTTACGAAGTACGAGAAAGTATTGTGATCGTGTTTTTTTTTTTCAAAAATTTTTTTTGCGGAAATATCCCCAGATGCCATTTCAACAATTTCTGGAAAAGAAAAAATTGTGTCTGTGTGTGTGTCTGTGCGCGCTGTATCTCAAAAACTAATAAAGCAATTGATATGAAACTTTGAACATACGTCTTATTTGATAATCCGAAGAACTGAAAAGCTTTTGGTAAAATTTCGTACACCGGAAGTGGGTGTTTACCTTAACTGTTTTTTGTTTTTTGCCAATATTTTCTTAAATATGAAAAATATCACAAAAACATTTAAACGAATATTGAAGACAACAAAGAAATGAACTTATTTTGTTTGAAAACATTTTTCATAAAATCATTGTTATTCGAGAAAAAAAATTATTTGTTTTTTTTTTATTTTTGGTTTATAATTATGAAACGATAATAGTTACAGCAAATTTATAAATAGTAATTGCAGAGAATGCCAAAATGAACAACTTATAAAGAATAAGTTTTTTTCTAAATCTCTTTAGTTTTTGAGTAAACTGAGTTTTTGAATTTGAAGTATAATTTTTTCATCTTTTATAATTTTGACGTTTTAAACGTCAGTTTCATCCGAGTCTACAAAACGCTCGATGTATATTTAAAATAGACCATGAAAGCGTAAATATAAATGATTCCATCAAGTCGGAGAAAGTAACATGATGGCCACATCACCATTTTTTTGTCAGGTTATTACAGCCCTGAGCAAATGGGTCTACTGGATCCATCAACCAGCGACGGACGCATCATTTTCTTCCTGCCGTTCCAAAAACAAACGATAGCCGGAACCACCGATCTTCCGTGCAAGGTGACGCACAATCCCAAGCCCACCGAAGACGAGATCGTATTTATTTTAGAAGAAATTAAGAACTACCTCAATCCGGATGTTGAAGGTACGTCAAATATCACGAAGAGTACTTTTCTCCCATCAATATCTCTCTGGCTCTTTTCTTCTTCCCACATTTAACAACTATTTTGACAGATGCCAATTAGTTTAGGTTAGTTCAGGTGAAGTTAGGTTAGGTTAGATATTAACTCGATGTGCCGTATAGATAGAGAGGGAGAAAGGAATCTTCTCAAAGACCTTGCCCTCTCCGTCTATACTACAGATATCTAACTAACCTAACCTAATCTAACTTCACCTGAACTAAGCTAAACTAATTGGCATTAATAACCCGTAGGTTGTAGCAGTTTTTATTTTGTATATTTCAAATCAGTCACCAAAAACCAGAGATGAGTAGAGAGATCCTACCTAATAGGAGAAAATTGGAAACGGGTAACCGAAACAGTTATGTGATCTTACTCCACTCAATTTTTACCAGAAGTCTTCCTCTTACCACGTCCGCTAAAATTTTCTTTCCAGAGCATTTCTCTCTTGCTCCACGAGCAACGATGAAAAGATTGACGTTGACATATTAATAAAATAATTCCAAAATTTGAAAACCCGACATTTTCTAGCTCTAAGATTGGCGTACCCTTCTCAAACAAGGAACTATTACAAGACCCTAATTTATGGGAAGTGGGAATCAACGTATCTAGATACAATTTTTTTCTGAAAGTAAACACTCATGTAAATAAGATCACATGACTGTTCCGGTTACCTGTTTCAGATTAAAAAAACGGCTCGCCCGTTTGTATTCCGTTGTCTATCTCTCTACTCATCTCTGCTAAAACCCATCCTCTCTATCTGCAATTAACTCAGTTCGCAGAGGAGACGTGCTGTCCGCGTGGAGCGGAATTCGGCCATTGGTCTCCGATCCGAATAAACCGGACACCCAGTCGTTAGCCAGAAACCACATTGTGCACGTTAGTAAATCGAAGTTGGTCACCATAGCCGGCGGAAAGTGGACGACTTACAGGTCGATGGCCGAAGATACGTTGAACGCCGCTATTAAAGGTATACCTATCCGTTTGGATTGTGCGTAACTAAAAATGATTTCCCGCAGCCTGCAATTTGAAACCGATATACCAGTTGTGCCAAACTGACGGACTGTTGATGGAGGGAGCGCACGGGTGGTCTCCGACCATGTACATCAGGCTGGTGCAGGACTTTGGGTTGGAGTGCGAGGTGGCTTTGCACCTGGCGAATGCGTACGGAGACAGAGCGTTTGCCGTTGCCAAATTAGCCACAATTACTGGTATGCGTGTAGACATTAAAAATTCACTTATCTCGAGGGAGAAAGGTGTTCGGATTAAATGCTAAGATTTATTACAATTTAAAGTAGCCGCTTCAACGCATTCAACTTATTCGTTAAATCCTTTTCAAAATATAAAATGCATTTGCAAGTTATTTGGTTATAGGTTAGGTTGACTATTGGTCTGTCAACCTAACCTAATGTAACCAAGGTCGAGTGGAGGTCTACCTCTTTGACTATACAGGATATTTTTTTTATCGTGGGCCATAGGATTTTACATGCTAAAAATTATACCTTGTTTTAATGTATATTTTATCAGAAAATTTTGAAGGAAATTTTAGTTAGTAATAAATCAATTATTTTTTTACATGATGCGCTGCATTAGAATAACTTTAGCATGTTTTATTCCATTAAAAAATGAAATTATTTAATATAAATAACTGAGCAAAAATAATCAAAGTACCTTGAATTTCCGAAATGTCAGATTGATTAGTGAGGCAAGAAATCATTTATACCAGAAAATGTCTTTTTATACTGTTGAAGAATGGGTGGAATTTGTAACAGCAATTATAAGAGGTTTGTCCAGCAGGGAAATAGTTGTATTTTTCTGCAAGAAGTCAGGGAATTTTTATTTTAGGGAAATAGTTGACAACTTTTCTGCAGCGTATCCCGATCGTCCGGTTCCGAGCAAAAGCACTTTTTAATGGAATAAAACATGTTTAAATTATTCTAATGAAGCGCATCATGTAGAGAAATAATTGATTTATTTTACTAACTAAAATTTGCTTCAAAATTAAAGGATAAATTATACATTAACACGAGGTATAATTTTTTGCATGTAAAATCCTATGGCCCACGATAAAAAAAACATACTGTATACATTTGGACTGCTAGTCCCCCTCCATTTCCCATATGATCTCTGCTCAAATATATGTCCACGACCTAGAACCCGATATAAGTCCCGCCCCAGAGCCAAAAATGGAGGGTAATTTAAAAACTGGAAAGCAGAATCCTTACAATTTATAAAGTAATTCATCTTACAATCCAGAAAATACAGTGAAATTATTTTAAGGTTATACAACTGGGTGTAATGAAATCGGGTAATGTAAAAATAGTTTTAATTATTGTCCTTTAAACAATTTTGTTTTCGTTAGGTTGGCAGCATTTTTGGTTAAACCGTACATCGGTCAACCAATATTATTATCGCGTCGGTGGCATACATAATCGCCTTCAACAAAGCAATATATCGCCATGTTGTTATCACAATATTGAAGCGATTAAAACACAAGAAATTGTCAAATGTCATAGACACAAAATGGCTACCAATTTAGTAACATACCTCAACCACTTAGGGTCCCGCCGCGCCGCCCTTGCTTGGAGACACACATGAAGTGGCGTTAGCAGTCCATTAGTATATAGTCAAAGGTCTACCTATATTCGATTGTTTCTCTGGATTGTCAAATTGTCACTTCGCCATGTTCTAATTTCACCAGCATGTTCTCCACGCCAAAGGGTCACCGGTGCGCTTGTTAGGTCTGTCTACCTACCCTAACTTTATCTAATTTGGACATGGATTTTATATTTTGAAAAGGATTTAGTGAATGAATTGAACGTGTTGAAGCGGCTGCTTTAATTTAGGTTAGGTTAGGTTGACAGATCTCTAGTCAGTGTTAGGTTAGGTTGACAGATCTCTAGTCAAGGTTAGGTTAGGTTGACAGATCTCTAGTCAAGGTTAGGTTAGGTTGACATCTCTAGTCAAGGTTAGGTTAGGTTGACATCTCTAGTCAAGGTTAGGTTATATTGACAGATCTCTAGTTAACCTAACCTAACTTGGACATGGGTTTTATAATTTGAAAAGAATTTAACCGTTGGGTTGACAGGCCTCTAGTCAACCTAACCTAACTTGGAAATGGATTTTATATTTTGAAAAGGATTTAACGAATAAGTTGAATGCATTGAAGTGGTTGCTTCAACTAACAACAACTTTGTAGTATGATGGGAGCGTGCTCGAGTCAAGAAAGCTCACGCTCAGTCAAACTCGCCTATTTTTAAGTATCAATTGTATAAATAGCACCGTTTTAATTTCAGGAAAACGCTGGCCCATTATTGGAAACAAAATTCACCCCGAATTCCCGTATATCGACGCTGAAATCAGATACGGAGTGAAAGAGTACGCAATGACCGCCATCGATATGATCGCTCGTCGTTTGAGGTTGGCCTTCCTGAATGTGCAGGCTGCGCAGGAAGCTCTACCTCTTATTATTGGAATAATGGCGGAGGAGTTGAACTGGTCGGAAGGTAGGTGATACAACCAATTTTTTTTTCAAGCAGTAATTTTCATTTTTTCGATAAAACTACTTACTGAACTCATTCTTTAATATCCCATTTCGAAACGTGAAACAGTGTTGCCTACAGGACGGCAAATGTAAGTTGGCCAGACGCGCAGAGAGCAAGCGAAAGCTCTCTCTCTACAGCCGGCCGAGTAATTAGCAAACACATATTCTTCGCGTGCGCTATTCATTTACAACTCTATCGGGCGCTCTCCTCCACATAATGAATGCACTGTCACTTGAATGAATGTACCAGGCGCGCGAACTCTTCACGAAATCAATCGAGAGCGCCCTTCGAAGGTTCCACCCACAATTTTGCAAGTTACGTTGCTGTCTTGTACATACATGACATCCGAAGAAGACAGGATCAGTGGCGGCTCGTGGATGTTCGGCGGTTGGGCAACGGAAGAAAATTTGACTGAAACAGCAATGAAATATTTGCTTCCTCATCTTTGTCTTTGCCCTCCCTACGGAAATCCACGAGCCGCCGCTGCTCAAGACAACAAATCTGTTTCCATTATAAGGTGTGAGTCACTGAATTGTGTTGCTGAGTTGGCCATGCCTGAGAGAGAGAGAGAGAGAAACATAACTGTCATGTCTGAGCTGAATTCATTTTTTAATATCTAATTCAGTTGCATGATGTAATAATATAATAAAGTGTGAGCCACAGAATTTTGTTTCAGAGTTGGCCGTGCCTGAGAGAGAGAAACATAGCACTTATGTTTGAGATTAATTCATTTTTATAAATCTAATTCAATTGAACTAATCTAGTCTCATGATGTAATAATATGCGACATACCTCATTTATCTCACAGCCAACTCTGAATTTTTTTTTTGTGGTTCTACGATATTGTATGTTAGGTTACTTTACATTGTAATATTCGCAGCTTTCATTCATTTCACGCATATTTTGCAGAAGAGAAAAAGAAGCAGGAAACGAAAGCAATAGAATTCCTGCAGTACGAAATGGGGCAGATGGTGAACCGTGCCAGCAGAGACAAAATGCCCATCAACTTGAGCAAGGAGGAAATTCAAACTTACATCAAGCGTTTCCAACTTATAGACAAGGACAGGAAAGGATACGTCTCGATTAATGACATCCGAAGAAGCCTCAAGGTAACAAATCTGTTTCCATTATACAATTGGCTACGTTACTTTACACCAGTGGTTCCCAAACTTTTTTGTCCTACCGCCCCCTTTCCAGTAAAAATTGTACTTAGCGCCCCCTGGAAATTATTTTTTTTTAAATCTTAATAACAAAATGAACCGGGTATGCCGCTAGTAATCCTCGGCTCTATTTTCGTCAGCAGCAATCTTTAATCACCAAGATTGACTATTTGCAATTCCTTTTTTTTTTGTTAATAAATTGATTACCGCACTGAAACCACGTTCCACTAAATCTTCTCTTCTTTCTTTTATACCATCACCACCCCCTTATAGTTATTCATGGCCTCCCAAATGCACCTGTGACTATGAGCGCCCCCCTGAATCGCTGCAACGCCCACCAGGGGACGGTGGCGCCCACTTTGAGAATAACTGTTTACACTTTTCATTTCAAAATTAAATTTTGCTGTCTAACTGATGTCAACGCAGATATGAATACAAATACTGCTTATAAAGACGAAAAATAACCTGCTTGTGACTCTGCATTCTTTGCAGAGTGACGAACAAGTTAAATATCCATATATTCAGGCTATTTTTCGTCTTTATTACATTTATTTAATGCATCTGCAACAAGTGAGGTTGTCTCAAATTTATTTATATACTGCTTTAAATTTTCTTTGCTAAAGCGCCATCTCTTGACCGCCGCAAAAAAAGTGGCAGGGGTTTACCTAGCCACTCTGTGTTTTAAAGAAGAATGTGGAAGGTGGTTACCTGATAATATATAATTAATGCATTTTTCAGTTCAGTGTATTAAATTAAGTACTTTACGTTGATTTGAAAATTATATTATTTCCACATGTCTGCTTTTACCCGATGCCCTAAAGGGTAACAAGATTCAGTAAAAGAAGAAACGTCTGCTTCGCTAACGTAACCTTTTATTTTTTAATTGTCTTAGCAACACGGAGAAAAAGAGGTCCCCGGCGAAGAACTGCACGAAATCCTCCGCGAGATCGACACGAACATGAACGGGCAGGTCGAACTGGACGAATACTTACAGGCAAGATTTTGAAAGTTATCATTATAATAACAAATATTATAATATAATTTTTTTAATCTCAGATGATGTCGGCCATCAAGTCGGGCCACGTCGCCTACTCGAGGTTCGCGAGGATGGCCGAGTTCGCGGAGGCGAAGCACGAGAAGGATAAGCTCAAGAAGAAGATCAGCGTCGAGAGGAGCGGTGGCGGTTTATAAACACATTTCTGTCAAATCGAATGTTATTTAATCACTTGTTGAATTTTACCATTTTTAATATACTTATATTTATATATTTTAGTCGTGATTATTTCAAAATAAATTTAATCACTTGTAAAGTGTTTGTCTCTTTTCTACAGCCCACTGTTTAGAACCTGAGTGCGTGCCGCATATAAAATGCGAACGAATGAAATGCAAACTTTGTAAGACGGCTTGCATAAACGATGTCACAAGTTTTTTGTTTAATTTTAAGTCATTGGAATCGGAGTGCGTGCTGCAGCCGCATACTCTATGTTACTTATTTCCGTAACCTTTAAGTCTAGATGTCATCTCTATGACAGCCTACCTTTATTTTTTCTGTAAATTATTGATATTTTATTTCGTTTCTAAATGTTGACTTTGTACCTTTTAACGTGTGTGACAATTTGTAAGATGTGAGCCACAGAATTTTGTTTCTGAGTTGGCCATGCCTGAGAGAGAGAAACACAGCAGTCATGTCTGAGATTAATTCATTTTTTAATTCAATTGAACTAATCTAGTCTCATGACGTAATAATATACGACATACCTCATTTATCACACAGCCAACTCTGAAACAAAATTTTGTGGCTCACACGATACTATACAGGGTGTAGAATTGCTTCACTCACCATAAGGATTTCCATGTTAAATACTTAATGTTCAAATATTGGCTCCCCAAATTATTTTAGAGAAAAAGTGTAAATATGTTTCTTGTAGAGAAAAAAATACTCTACACAATCGTCTCCTTACTTATTTTTTTTTTACTTTCCATACAAAGGGGAAATCGAGGAAATTAAAACTACTATTTTAGCAAAAATATCTGCAATTTTTCTCTAAAATCATTCGGGGAGCCAATATTCGAACATTAAGAATTTAACATGGAAATCCCTTTGGTGCGTAAACCAATTCTACACCCTGTATAGCATGAATAAAACAATTCTCAAAAGAAAAGAAAATTACTTACATAAACAACAGTTTTATTTCATAAATATCAAAACAAATTACGGTTAAAACACATTTTCGGAATATTAATGATGTTTGGTCCATGTACAGTAGCGCTAATATTTAAACAATAAACAATTGTTTGATCCTTAAATATACACCATTACTATTCCCAATGTGCACTTTGGGCATTAATATATTACATATGCAATTATATTTTTGCAACTGTTAGAAAATACACAAAATATAATGAGAAGGTAAATAAATATATTAATGATTCGTTCGGTGTGACGTTTTCTCTTGCTCATTTCTTGAAGACCAGAAGGAATGTTGCGAACATGCACGCCATGCAGAATATTATTATGAACAGGCCTTTGTAGTTGATCATTTCGTGCGCGTGTTCTTTCTTGTAGAGTCGATTTTTGTGTCGCGAACCTGAACAGAAAAACAAACTTTAGTCGTTTGTAATTTTTGACACCAATAAGAGGTAATTGATTAATAAGACATTTTTTCCGTTTCCTGTAATATCTATATTTGAGAGCACACTGGTAAAACGTATTGTGGTGACTACGAGTGCAAGGGGTTAATACATTTTTATAATTACTTCTCAAATGAGCATCCAGTTGGCTTTGACTGTTAGCGGTGACTTCACACAGTGGACATTCAAACGTTTTACCGTCCCTTTCTTGTCGCATAAGATGCTTTCTGCCCTCTTTATGTCTGCGTAATACATTGCTGCTCGTTACTTTAATTCCACACAAATCACAGGAATAAATCTGAAAATGAATAATTAATTCGATAAGGCTCGTTGAAATTCTATTATAAACTAAAAAGCACATCGGTTTGAGTTTGTTTCTCTGCGCTTACCAACAACTATAAACTCGCAACGTTTATTTGTTATTTATTGAATCGATTTATAAAACATTGTTTAGATCAACTCGATTACCGTGTGTTTATTTCCAACTTACTTTTCGCTTCAGGTCAGTTTTGTCGTCCTTCTCCTTGATGAAAAGAATCCCCTCGGGGTCAAAGTGAATTTCTTCAATGGTATTCCGTATTTCCCCGGACATTTCGACACTTACTTACAAGGATCACATCACACAAAACACAACACGTGACTTACTGGCCGTATTCTCGAGAGGTTTCGAAAAAATAGCGCAAAAAGTTCATTTGAAAGTTCCCGCGGTGAATTTTAAATCTGCTGCCAACACAAAATCCATAGATAATAGATGCAAGATGGTATATATTGGAATTGTTTAAAAATAATGTTCTTGGCAATAAATTATTATTCTTGCTTATTTCACACAGCAACAAAGTAATTCTTACTCATAACGGAGTAATTACTATAACAATTCGTGATTAATAATTTATTCATTTAATTACAATATTCACCAGTGGCGGCTCGTGGATTTTCGTAGGGGATGCAAAGATGTCGTTTGCGTTGCACTACTTATGCCCACTTGCACCGCAGCTACTTAATAATGATTAAAGTCCCCAAGAAACGTCAAATATTTAACCAGCCGATTTTAGCCGATTAACTCAAAAACTGATAACTTCACGACGAATATAGTCGTGAAGTTATTTACGTTTGGCAGACGATTTTGAAATTACTAACCTTTGTTTTGTCTTTGTTATTAAAAACGATGGATTTGGAAATAGTTGAGCAGATTGATGAAATCGATGGCTTGGAGGTTAATGATTTTATTAATTTTGGTTTGTTTACCTCGTCCAATAAATGTAAGGTTAAATTCTGTCGATGTATTGGATGATAATTTCCATCGTCAATTCAGATAAACGAGAGTGCATCGTGTATTTATTAAATTTAATTGAAAGCGACAAAACAAAGGTTATTAATTTTTAAATCGTCTGTCGAGTGTAAATAACTTCACGACTATATTCGTCGTGAAATGGTTAAAAATTTGACGTTTCTTGAGGACTTTAATCATGATTAAGTTGCAGTGCAAGCCAATTCTCCGCTAACCATTGATTAACTTTTTAATCATGATTAAGTAGCTGCGGTGCAAGTGGGCATTAGAAAATCAAACATATTAAATTCGTATTTTTGCGCCTTTTCGCCATCTACCGGACGATAGATGAACTGCTAAGTGCGTTTTTACGACAGCGCCAAAATGCACGAACTTTATACTTATAATCAAAGTGTTAAAATTCAGCAAGGCGCCACACATAAAACGCTAGACGATTTAATTATGAATCGATTTATGTATAAAATAGCTGAGGAAATTTAGCGGTTTTCCTGTAATTTGCGAATGAAAATTAAGCACGACCCCTTTATCGACAATTATAGTTCACTGTAACCTAAAAATGTAATCAAGAACAATTTGTAATTTTCAATATTTAAATACGAGTCCCAATACTTATTACTGATTAATTATTTAACTTTTTATTTTGCTAATTCCTTACAATATGAGAAATCCTAATTTTTATATAGGGTACCCTCTGTTATCGCGCGGATGAACTAGTAAATCATTTACTAGTGATGAATATTTATTTTAATGTTTTAAGGATATTTGAAAACTTAAGGCAAATCTCATCTTAGAATAATAAAATAAGTTTACTTGCAAATATTCAAATATTTAAATTACAAATTAAAAGTTATATTACGCCTTTCAGCCAACATAATTTACACATATTTAAGAGTAAGCTTTACAGTGAACAGCATTACCGGTTAAATTTTCGTTTGCAAATTACTGAAAAATCGCAAAGTTTCCTTAGACATTTTACTGTCGATTTAGAATAAAGTGCTTCATTATTTTATGTTTATATTGCTGAATTTTTTGATTTTGACGATAATTCGAGGCTTTTGGCGCAGTAGTTTACGCCTTGTCGGACAGATGGCACAGTCATGTCCTGAATTATTTAAATGTTTATTTACATTTTAAATGACCATACCTGGAAATTATTTGTTGATTTTAATCATCATTAAAACGTTTAATTACAGTTTCAATCAGTTTAGTTAAAGGTGCTGTAAACATTGAAAATTAATAGATGTCGGTGTTGCAATTATGCCAGCGTTGGGTTAAATTTTTAATAATTCCCTCACTTTTGATTTGATTTTTCAATCTAGTTTAGTCCTTGTTACGTTTAAAATCGGTAATTTTTAGTATTAATAAATTATTATTAATTACTTGTATATTGGGTTGCCTGTAATTAGGCGTTTATTTTAAACTATTGTTTCTGCAATTTAAATATTTAAATCTTTACTCTTTACAAGTGAATTGATTCTAAGATTACATTTTTCTTAAGTTTTTAATTAGTTTTGCATTATTAAATAAATATTAAATCCACTAATGGCGGGCTAGTTTATCTCCGCGATAACAGAGGGTACACCGGTATGGAGTTTAGTATTTCTCATATTGTAATGCATTAGCAAAATACAAAATTGAGTGATTAATTGGTAATAAGAATTGGGACCCGTATTTGATTGAAGAATATACCTAATTGTTCTTTATTTAGTATTTAAGTTACAGTGAACTGTAAATGTCGGTAAGGGTGTAGTGCTTAATTTTCATTCGCAAATTACGGGAAAACCGCTGAATTTCTTCAGCTATTTTATACATCATTCGATTAAGAATTAAAGCGTCTATCGTTTCATGTATGGCGCATTGCTGAATATTAACACTTTGATTATAGGTATAAAGTTCTAGCATTTTGGCGCTGTTCAAAAACATCACTTAGCAGTTCGGCCATCGTTCAATAGATGGCGAAAAGACGCGAAAAGAGTGCATGTGTGACTGATGCCCACTTGCACCGCAGAAATTAATCATGATTAACTTTAATCAGAGTATGTCTGTTGTACCGTCGGCTGATCAAGCATTTATCGACCACGGAGTGTTATTATAGAGAGCACACGTTTTTCTAACTAACTAACTTACTTATGCCCACTTGCACCGCAGAACTTAATCATGATTAAATTTTAATCATGATTTAAGTAGCTGCGGTGCAAGTGGGCATAAGTGAATGAACATTTGTGATGTGTTGGGGTGTAGCTGTACTCACAGAACACATACCTTTAGAAAGCACTTTATAACCTTCCTTAAAAATATAAATATGTACAGTGCAGCGGCGGCTCGTGGATTTCCGTTGGTGAGGCAAAGACAAAGATGCCGCTCATGCTGCACTACTTACTCTAAGAGAGGAAGCAAATATTCCGTTGCTTTTTGGTCAAATTTTCTTCCGCCGAACATCCACGAGCCGCCGCTGATACAGTGGGATCAGAAAGTCGAAAGTAGTTGGCAACACATTTTCTGAAAATCCCTACAATAATTCAAGAAAAATTATATTGGCTGTCTGGAATTCTCCACTGCACGTTTTTTAAGGTTACTTGTTTTAAAAATAGTTTTGTGTTTTTATCTACCGATTTTAAACATTAGCAATTACTTCTAGGACTGATCATCATTATTAATAATACATTTAGGATTAATAATCTAGCTGTTTTATTTAAATTTCAGGGCTTTCCCAAATTCCCATTCTTGGTGACGCCACTGAACTTCTGTTACTTAGGTTATGTTTTAAGGGCTGCCAACCATCTTCGACTTTTTGATCTCACGGTACAACAATGAAAGCATGTTACGATAGGGAAATTTGATTGAAACCCAATTAATAATTTCCAACACATTTTAATCATTACAAAATTACACAAAACTGTTGAAAACTTTACAAATAGTGTTAATAAAAAAAAAAGTTAATCCGCTTACAAAGTAGGAGTACGTCTGTACCAAAACCTCGCCCTGAAATCATCCGAGCAGGTCAAAAACGCCGCCTGCGTGGGCGAATGCGCGATCAACCTAACAGCACCGTTATGCCCCAACGACATCAACTGTTTCCTCGAAGCGTTCCTCGAATTCCACGCGCACAACGAAGTGGTGGCCTCGTCGGGGAACAAAACGTAATCCTCCGTATGATTGAAGACGGCCTGCGCCTCGAATTCCTGTTTGCCGGTCGTGCCGGCCCCGGTGTACGCTATCAAACACCGGCTCGTCGTCAATTCCCATAACTTGCAAATTGAGTTTTTTCCCGCGGATAAAAGGTACTTTCCATTCTTTGAGAATAGCACCGAACAGACTTCCAGTCCATCGTGCGCTTTGGAGAAGGTGTTGATGCACTTGTTGGAGACGCCGTCCCATAACTTTATGCTTCCGTCTTTGCTCGCCGATGCGTAGGTTCGTGCGTCTTGAGACCATTTCAGGGAGGTTATGGTTCCTGTGTGCTGATGGGAGGGAATGCTGCAGACGTAACATTGCAGGGTGTTTACGTCATATAAACGTAAGACTGGGTGTAATGTGCCCACTATTAGGTAATCTCCGCCTGGGTGGAATGATATACATCGTACTGCTTCTGCTTCCTATAAAATGAATATATTGTCTACCGAGCAGATATACTATAAGTATAAATTAAAAAAATTGTTAATATGATTTTTCGTTCTATTTATACTTTGTTCACATTTTATTTTTGCCATAGTAGGCTTTGCTAGGGTGACATTTTTGTTGAAGTTACTAACAATTTGGTTACACCATTGCATTTTTTTGAGTATGTGTAGTACGATATTGCATTTTAATGTACCCCTCATTTACATGTTATAGTAATTTACGATACAAGTAACGTTATGAAGGATTTTACATTACTAAATAAAAGTTTGAAATTCTCGAGTAATGTAAAAGCAACATGTCGTAGCATGGATTATTTTATCCTATATCTATTTTTTTCAATTTCAAAAAATGTTTAATGAACACCGTCAAAAAGCGAAATCATGTTTGTTTGCCAATATCCCCATAGCAACGAGTTGCGTTAATATGCAGATAACAACACTAGTGTTGTTAAAGGTACCTTAACATTACTTGTTGCTAAGGAGTTATTGGCATGTTAATATTATAGAATAAAATAAAATTTAATTTAAATTATAGGTTAACAACATGCCAAGGACAAAAAAACACCCCGACTGCGGTGAGAATCAAATGTGAATAGAGTATATATAATTTAAAATATTTTTTCTCCTATGACTATGTAATTGGGCCGCAAAATTTTTCTCTTATGGGAAAGATTAAGAAACACTGTACTTTTATTCGTTGCATTGCTTCAAAACATTCTGTACAGACTGTAGAGACATCTGTTGACACTCATACACACACACTCAGTTTATCGTTCCAAATGTGAATGCAAATGTCTTAATCTTACCGTTATCGTCTTGAATGCCTTCTTAACGCTCGCTTTGGAAATGTCGAACATTTTAATGGTGTTATCTTTAGACCCGGACACCAAGACGGGTTCTTTGGGATGAAACTCGAGGCACGTCACTTCTTCCATGTGATCGTACAGCGTTCGAATTACCGGATGTCCCTGCTGCTCCCCTCTAGTTGGATCCATTTCATCCGGCGCAGATTTTGCCAACATCCTATCGACATCTAGAATCTAAAAGCGTCAAAATCATTGTCTTTATTCACGCTAGAACTTTAGAAGTTTTACACAAATCAAAAAAAAAACACTGAGAATTATATAAATAAATAAGTGCACATATTAAAATAATTGTAAATTAAAAATGAACATTGTACAATGAGATCAGAAAGTCGAAAATAGTTGGCAGCACATTTTCTGAAAATAGGGATAATAATTCACATAATATTATGTTGGCTGCCTGGTTTTTTGAACACGTAACGTTAAAAATGAAGACGTGAAAATGAATAAAATGCACATGCACTGCACTGAAATAATTCAGGCAGCCAATATCAGATTACTTAAATTGTTATAGGGATTTTCAGAAAATGTGCTGCCAACTATTTTCGACTTTCTGATTTTCGGTATACAGGGTGTCCCATTTTAAATTGCCGCCCTAAATATCTCGAAACCTGAGCAACATAAAAGTCGTAGAGTTACGATGGGGACATATGCTGGTGACCTTGAAAATGACCTTGGCGGTGATTTTCAAGGTCAAACAAGGTCAATATTGATTTTTCAAATGGAACCCCCCTTTTTATTGCGAGATCGTATTCTGCGGGAAAAAATACAAATTTTTTGTAGGTAATGTTTTTTTTAATGCTTTTAAAAAAAAAAGTTTTTTTTCTGATTGAAACAATATTGAGTGATATTGCCTTAGTTACAATATGTCATAACACACTTATATTTCCCTAGGGAAATATGAAGTGCTCATATTTTCCTAGGGAAATATAGACATCAAACAATTGTCATTAGGAGCTTCTCGCAAGAATTGTTTTAATTGCTCTCGGGACAACACCTCGGATTTCTTAGGATGGTATCCTTTATGGATTTTACAGCTTTTGATTTTACCGGAACCAAACATTCACGGTCTTTCGTCGCTTGCGTTAACATATAGTTTGACATTTCACCAATTTATGAAACAACGCAAATGCCAAAACAAGTCAACCATGATATTTACAAACAAGGCCCTTAGCAACGTTACCAATCCGATAAATTCAAAAATTTACAATCCAATATTTTCCCATTTACAGAACAATATTCTTCAATCAGAAAAAAACAATTTAATACAACACGGGAAATATGAATACATTTCCCTTGGTTGTCTATACTAGCCAACCTCGGGAAATATACTATTCATATTTCCCTAGTTGTAATAATAGCTATTTTCACGAATTTTGTCTGTTTGAAATCTCAAGCATTAAAAAAAAACCATTTCTTACAAAAAGTTTGTATTTTTTCCTGTAGAATGCGATCCCACAATAAAAATTAGGGGGTTCCATTTGAAAAATCAAAGTTGATCTTCGTTTGACCTTGAAAATTGACCCCTCAGGTCATTTTCAAGGTCACCAGCATATGTCCCTCTCCGAACCCTACAACTTTCATCTGAAACATTTTTTGCCATGTTGCTCAGGTTTCGAGATATTTGGGGTGGCAATTTAAAATGGGACACCCTGTATAAACATATTAAAATTAATTCTATAAATAAAACAAATGAACATATTAGAATCCCAATAAGCACAAAATTAAAAAATTACTAATAATAACTAAAGTTCTACAATACATTAATCTGTAACTTGAGTTGCATAATTTCATTGTCGAACTTGTCCCTTTGAAAACCGACCATAATTTTTTTTTTGCTATAACTTCTGAAGAAATCTTGATAGAGTAATTTTGTTAATGTACTAGTGGTGTACATCAGTTACTAGCTATTATAAAACACATTTTTTTTGTTAAAGTAATATCACTGACCTTAATACTAGCGTCCACACTTCCCGTCGCAATCAACTGTCCATCGCTTGAGAAACAACCAGCCCTGCAGTTTCCCTTATGAGAAGTAACGTAAGCCGTCTCATACAAAGCGGGTTCGGGTGCCGGAATGTTGGCATCAGTCTCAAACTCTAAATCTAAAAAATAAATATTACAATTATGTTGTATTAAAAAATCAATTTAATGTGTAAAAAATAATAATTGTATTTGATTTCAACAAAACTTAATAAGCAATATATACCGCATCTACCCATAGATTAGACGTTTTTGACATCTTGAGTGACAGCAATCTTACTAGGTTGCCACAAAAAAGCAACCCTTGCAAAACTGGGGGAAATGTAAAAATGGTAATTGGAATTTATTATGAAAATCATAATCAAGAGTCTACTATTGCATAAGAATCTGGCTGGCAATTAAGTAATTTTTTCTACGGCCATGTTATAATTCATTCATAACGATTCAGAAATTTGAATCATAATGACCATCATAATGATTCAAATTTTCATAATGCAACGGAGCTACAAATAATTGCGAAAATTAAATAGCATCGCATCAGCGTTGGTCGGTCAGTTGTCACTTTGACATAATACTCGTAACCAGTCAAAATAATTTCCTGTATAATTATAAAATGAGTGAGTCACAGCGATAGTGAGATTCAGTTAACACCACCTGATATACTGGAAAAGGCAAAAGAAGCCTGCAATAATTTACTTCCAATAAAATCCAGGAAGTACTATGAAAAAGCATATAAATTATTGACGGATTGGTAATATAAAACAATTTCTACAATTGTACAGGAATTACTATTATTAATTTTAGCCGTAGAAAAAGTAATGTATGCAACTCCCACATTAAGACTTATTAATGCATTCATACGAATTACAACACTCGCTCGCAAGCTCGCTCGAGTTGTAAACTTCGTACTCATGCATTAATAAGTGTCATAATGTGGTCGTTGCATAATATATTAAAAACACAATAACAAACTGTCAATAATGTATCGGTTGTGCTGATATACTTCGTCTACTCATAGATAAGACTTTTTTGACATCTTTAGTGACAAACACTAGAAAATGAAAAGTACCAACATGGCTATGAGAAAAATGTTATTTTGCAGCAATTTAGGTTGGTACCGGTATACTTCCAATATATTCATACGCCACAAAGCCAAGAGACACATGATTGACAATTTGTCATTGTTATTATTTTTTATTTCCGCCATGGAGAACGTTCTAAATGATGTGACGAACTAATTATACACCTACACAGTAAGATTCTTGAGAGTTGTTCGGCAACCTATACCCTTTGGAGAAATAGGAAGAGCTATGGAATGCGCATGGAATGTGCCGATGGTCGTTACCAGTGGCGCAGCATAAATTCAGTAATATTATCATTTTAATTATTAATAAAATATCTTTAAGTATTTTTTTGAGTATCACAATATATAATTAAACTTAAAACATATTTAAATATGTTTATGGTTTAAATTATTTGTAAATAATGGACATAAACGACAAACTTTATGATTCCTGTTTCGAAAGAAGTCTATGTTCATGGACGAGTGGAGCGATAACTTTTGGTTGAGTGGTACAGCGGTCGGGCGATGTGTTCAGCGAGATATGAACGAACTATCACAAAAAAAATATATTGGTCCACAGCTTATACCCTCGAACACACGGTGAACAGAGCGGCCCATTGAAAATAACATGCCAGAAAAAATATTTTTTTCTATTTCGTCACTGCGCTCACCATTTTCAAGGCGCATACTATTTACATTCTTTAAATTCCATAGCTCTCTGTATTTCTCCAATAGACTTTAGTGGGATTTCTGTCACTCAAAAAAGGGTAATCTATGAGTAGATGGAGTATAGCATGTATCGTGAAGAGCTTAAAAAATGAGTTTTTTTTATTAATTGCCTTTGCAGTTTTTTTAAAGTAAAATTTAATCAAACAAAAACTTACCTAAACCAGGTCCAATTGAACTGTTACCAATTCCAGGATTCTGAATGCGCTCCTTGCGGTCGGGCTCGTGATCCAATCCGGCGATCATTAGATGAAGCAAACGATCGCTGGGAGAACACGCAGGCTCGGCTAGTACCGCGGTACTGAGCGACGTGCCGATAGTCTGGTGTCCATCATAAAACAATTGACTGAAAACGAAAATTATTAAATAAATCTTATCAAATCGTTCGGCCTCTGCGATTGCTAAACTATTAGCCAAACTTGGTTACAAGTGCCCAATACACGGGTGAAAGATCTCGCGATCGATGGCCAATTAGGGATATTTCGTAACAAACACCACCATTAGATAATTCAATTCTGTTTAGAAACAGGAGTCATTAATTGAAATTATTAGTAATTTTGTAATTAAATTATTACAAAAATTACCTGATTATGAGGCGGTAGAGCAATTCCCTACTTTTAACTAAATTTTTCGTATCGACTTCTTCTTCTTTCATCTTAATTTTTTGAGTAAAAGCAAAATTCTGTCGGTAAACTAAAACAACTAGGTTATGTTCAACAAAACAACATTAAGTTTATTGCCAACATAACATCCAAAAATTATATTTTGGTAAAACTAGAGAATACTGTCTTTCTCAGTGGGAACTAAACGTAAATTAAAATAACTGGTAAATCTTTGACTATATAAATATGAATGTAGTTAAAGTAGTAAATGATGTGTAAATATTTTTTTTTTAATTGGCAATAGACCACAGAACACATAGACCCATGTCCTGCGCACTCCATACGAAATAAATTGTTCGAATTGGAGCTTCACACTGGAAACATGGGATGGCGTAAGTATCGCCAAACAGGCTAGAATTTGTTGCAGCAAATGACGCTAGATGGCCCAACCTGCTAACACAATTTGAAATTTCGGCCGTAAAACATTCAACACCATGCAATAATCAGCGAGGCCGAGTATATGCAAACAAACAAAACCGTAAATATGTGAATATTCGATTCCTTTCAGTTTTTCGTCTGTTAAAACGAAGAGAAAGTCGTCCATACACGCGTTATAAAAATATTATAATTAATGAGTCGTTATTGTGCCATTAAATCGTGCAAAATATTGTTATCGTTAATTAGTTAATATGCTTATTAAACACGCACACTCATTTGAGTGTTTAATATGGTCGTTAAATACGCTAATTCGCGGTTTGATTCACAGAACGCGATTTATGTTAATATTTTGTTTATCCTATTTAAAATTGAATTTAACTTTGATTTTAAATTTTTTTCAATTGTAATTGTAATTAGAACTTTAATTTTGATTTTGATTTTAATTTTGATTCTAATTGTAATTTTAAATTAACTTTTGATCTTGATTTTAATTTTCGTGAACGAAGTATAGTGTGCAACTCGCATGTAATGGCTTTTAAATTCTTTGTAAAAATTTTGAGCATCATTTTCTCGGAATTTTTCTGTACATACACTCTTCTTGAAATTATTCTTTATTAACTGTTGTGGCAAGAGTATTATAATTTATTTCCACAATACCATTTAATGGTGTTTTATGGTACTCAATACCAAGTTAATGATACTTTATGGTACTCAATACCAAGTTGATGGTACTTTATGGTACTCAATACCAAGTTAATGGTACTTTATGGTACTCAATACCAAGTTAATGGTACTTATGATACTTTGCTCAACGAAAATGGTATTTCCTCAGTGGCGAACCTAACCTAAAATTTAAAATATTTAATTACAATTTGTTTGAAAATGAACAACAATTAATGTACAGTTCGGCACGAAAGTTATTTTTCATCTCGAATCTAGATAACCCACATAAAATGCCACGTTTTATCGATAACTTTTAAATGTGATAAATCAATATTTGTTTATATTACGTCCAGACATAACCTAACATTAATGTTATCAATATTCGGTAAAGATTTGTGTTACGTTGGATTGAATATTTAATAAAGCAGAATGAGTGAAGGAACTGAAACCATGAAAAGCACTGATTCTGCAGGTAAATATATGTTCCTGTACAAACTCCTAGTCTTGTGTGTTTAGAAAACATTTGCAATTATCTTATATTTCAGGCCAGTTGAAACTAGAGGAACATTACACTCATGTAAGGGAGTAACTATTGAAAATTATAGGGATGGACGATATTTAAAAATCACAGATCGTTACTGTTATTAAAAGGAGAATTTTATTGTGATCCGTAGGCTGATCGCCGAACGTCTACGAGCCGCTGCTGCTCTGTGCCTATTTTTCATGGTATAGATTGGTTTAAATCTTTAAGGAAAAATCGATACATGGCCTTTGATACTTGTCCTATTCATAACAAGCAAAATATTTTTTTTAATAATTTAAAATTCATCATGACCTGAAAGGGATTTATGATTTTGTCGCCTATAGGCTTTTTAATCAGTTCCTCTTGTGCCTTTACTGGGTGAAACAGTTGCCGTTTCATATCCACATAAATTAATGGGATCCGGACATAATCCCGACTATGATTATGATTAGGTTAGGGTTAAGATGAGATTTTACAATTTTAAAACTATTAATTAGTAATATGTGTTTTGTTAAAAATGGCATTTAGTTGATGTTATTAAGAATAATCTAGAATTAATGATTTGTCGCAATTTTGGCTTGTCGGGATTTCAACCCAGACCCAACTGAATACATAGTTTGATCAATGGATCTTTGCATGTGCATCATAACCGAAGACCTAGTTTTCTCGCCTTGGACGGCATACGCACACATATGATTGCCTCTAATTTAACTTATCGTAGAGAGAGTAAACGCATGAAAATGTTGTCGGAGCTAGGTTCAGCTATCTTTGATGTGCCAGTAAAGATCCATTGATCAAAGTATGGAAAAATTTAGTTTCTCTTAGAATTTCGTAATTACTAAATTCCTGTTCACCTTTTACAGAACTGGACGAGAGATTTAAAGATGACCCCGACGCAAAATACCGAATCTACAGCGTCCTCTCATACTTCTTCGTGCTCATCGTAATCGGCCTGCCGGTCTGGTGGCACACGACGAGAGTGTACCGAGCCACGCTGCCCCTCTACGAGATGACCAACGTGGACGTGCCGGCGAAGACCGAACGAGAAAACAGCGTTCCCCTCAGCTTAGAATATGACGTGTTAATAACGCTCGTCAATCCGGACCCGCAGAACTTGAAAGTCCACCTGAACTCGCACGAACTCGTAAATAACTTGAGACCGTTCCTGGGCGGCTTGGAGGGCGTCGCGAATTTCACCCTTAAATCGCAGTGGTTGTACATGGTGGATTTGGGGGTCGTGCCGAAGAAGCACGAGGGAAAACTGGCGCTGTTCGAGGAGCAGTTGCCTCACGTAATAACACCTCTGGAGAAGAAGATTTGGTCGCACATGTCGCCCCGCCCGAGCCTCAATTTGGTCGTTTACGTCACCCACTGCAATTCCCCGATTTATATTTATAAACAGAAGGAGCGGGTGGCCAGCAGCGCGTTTTTGAGTCCCCGCTGGGGCGGGATCAGCATCCTAAACCCCAATCCAGAGTCTTGCACGAGAAAGGTGTACAAACCAGATGTTAAAAATGTCGTAAACGTATTTTTAATCCAATTACGCGAGCTCCTCGGCTTGAAAGGTTCCGCGGAAGCGGATGTGGTGAATTTGAAAATTACCAAGACGAGGGAGATGATTGATTCGACTAGGAGGACGCTGAAATCGCTGGCACAGTTGCTGTCGGAAATTAATAGTATTGTTATAAGCGATGCTGTCGCTGAGAAGGTGGTTGTCGCTTTGGAGAGTGCTAACTGGGCTGAGGAGTGTTTGAAGGGGAATGAGGTGGACGAGGCTTTGGTTGCGGCGAAGGTTGCGTTTAAGAATTCGGAGGAAGCGTTCAGTGATCCTTCCTTGTTGGCTCTGCTTTATTTTCCTGATGATCAAAAGTGAGTATTACATATACAGGGTTTTTATTTTAACTCTGAACGTATGATTGTTAATGCCCATGTTCAATTGTAAAATAATCACATCAACGCATTAATAGGCAGGCAGTTTTATTTAATTATCAAAATTGTGTTAATTAATAGTAATTTACATAACAAGTTCCGAAAGTGATATTTTACGGGATGAGTAGGAAGTTTCCAGCGAGAAAATTACTTTTGGAACGTGTTACGTACAATATTTTTTAGTAACAAAAAGCATCTCGAGAGTAAAGAAATCGTTCTGAAGGTGAAACAAAATCGTCCCGAAAATAACTAGCAGACAACTTCCATCCATCGGAACAATTTTTAATATTCTCCGTAATTTTGACAATACAGGCTGCGTGAGTAATTTTCATAGTAGAATGATGGAATTCTAGACAAAATAACCCTACTATTTTGTGTTCCTTGTACCGTGTGTTCAATAAAAAACGCCCAACGCCATAACTCTGTTATTTATCGACCGATTTGAATGAACTAAAAAATAAAGTCAACGGCTGTTTAAATACTATAAAATGACGGTAATTATATATTTTTTCAAAATCAACTTCATTGCCAAATGATAGTTAACTTTTAATTTTTAAATGGCTGCGTATACTTTTCTAATTTTATAATATCAGACATTGTTTTTCTGAATCCAATTATGCCCGTTATGTTGGTTTTAAGTTAAAATTTATGCCAGAAAAAAATAAATCTTGTTCACATGATTTTTTTGGTAATAAATGTAGTGTGCCTTGAAAAAAATTCGAATCGTTAAATGCCATTTATTGTATAAGTAATGCCAACCATTTATTATTAGTGTGTGTTTCAGACATAGTCATGAACAATAATGAATTAACAGACATGTTGCAAATTTATTTTTGGTAGTAATATACCTAGATCGAGGTTAATTATAAAAAAATCGTTTTTTGAGTACCTTGTTACCTAGTAATTTAACGAGACAATAACATTTGTTGTCTGGTTATTAACCAAGAGCTTCAGCTCGAGGTTAATAACCAGTTGATAAATGTTATGTCGAGATTAATTACTAAAAGGTAAAAGGTACGAAAAAAATGTGTTTTTGATAATTCATCCAAGCTCACGGTATATTTGGGTAGATAATTTATCGAATGAAATAATAATAAGGATCAGGAAAAGTTATGGTTTATTACAAGCTGAGTAGTTTGGTTTGCTACAAGAGTAATTGTAGAAATTAAAACTTAATGACAGTGACGTAACGTCATGAACATCATGTTTTTATAACCTTAAAAGCTACTCACCTAATTACCGTTTTTCTGTTATCGATTATGACAATGCAAAACATTGTTGTAATGTCAAGCTACCCCATTAATTATCGATTTTCTGTTATCGCATCTATTATTATGTGGTAAATTATCTATGTAATAGAAATGAAGAGCTGCGGCACGAATTTATCATCCACGGTTTCCAGAGCGGCAAATATTAGAACCTGAATTTAGAAGGTTAAAAGGAAATTTGAGACGATAAGCCTTTAAAAAGTCGAAGAGAGTGGATCGACAATTTCGAAGACTTGCAGAGTTAGACGTTCTACTTAGTGTTTACCATAATCACACAACATCTAAATCACAAGTGAATTAATACTTGCACTACTTATTTATTCTATTCTACATTGAGTTGTAACATAGGTACTTATGGCACGCTAATTATAATTTTTGAAAAATTTAATTTTAAATGGAAGATTTATTTTAATTTTTTTCGACCAAAATATTGAACGAAAAACAACATAATGGGCATTATTGGATTCAGAAAAATAATGTCCAATGTAAAAAAATTCAAACATTATATGCTGCCATTTAAAAATTTTAAGTTGGCTATCATTTGATAATGAAGTTATTATTGAAAAAAATCAATATTGATGTCATTTGTTAGCATTTAAACCACCACTGAGTTTGGTTTTTAGTTCATTTGCATCGGTCAATAAATAAATGGCGTTGGACGTTTTTTATCGAACACACGGTATAGCACACATCCAGTCGTGGGTTAAGTGGTTAATAGAATAAAATTTAGCAGTCAGAGTGAAGGGTTGTTCAAAGTTGACGAAAAATTCAGTCAAGAAAAAGCATTCTCTCTGTGTATACAATATTTAAGAAACAATCTATAGATTAAAGCAGTTGTGACAAACTTTTTAACGAAATATAATAATTTTTAATTCAGTTCAAATATAAAAAGACTGTTGTCTACGAATAAAATTGCTGTGTGCGCATGTACTCTGGCAGGATCGAAACTGTGTGGCTTCTGTGGAGCAATTGGCAGCATCCCAGACCCGAGATCTGGAGGTTGCAGGTTCGATCCCTGTCGGAGGCATGTTCACACTTTTGATCGAGTTTGATAAAATATTATTTGCTTGCTGATAATAAACATTTCAATATGAAAACATTCGACACAACTTCTACTACAAAAACAACAAAAGAAAACCCCAAACCGATCCCCAGAATTAAAAAACCTGCACTGGTATGATAAATAGACAAAGGACCCGTAGTCGAGAAAACATTCCTCACTTGAACCACATCTTTGTATAAATCAATGCCTTGTTCTTGGAAACCTTTGATAATATTATTTATAATGATCGCATACGGAGAGTTCTTGTTAAAGAAAATCGACTCGAAGGCCGGAATAAATAACTCTTTCATAATATGATAATCAGAACGACCGCACTTATTTATAATATATCCCTGGTAAGCATCAGCATAGCTCCTCGGAAGTGCGAAAGCGATATTTTCATCTCTCGAAGTCACCCGAGCGAACATTTCCAATCGACCCAGATAAATCGTCTGGTTGCTAAAATCCTCGGGTACTTTATCGCGCAGCTCCTCCCAAATAGCAACTGGCACGTTTAACTCTTTTAATTGTGATAGATAATCAATTTCGGGGTGGTACCTCCTTGAAAGTAAAGCCGCGAGCATTAACGAATTGTAAGAACAAGCGAATATCATGCATAAATACGTCCATGATATCAACCAAACTTTCGTTATCGTTCCATAACTATCGAGATCAAGAGACTGCGCCCCTAGTAAAGGCGCGATGACATTCAGTAAAGCGTATCTTTTTTTCTCTTCCAGCAAAACAATCATTACCACTGTAAGTAGGATCAAAAAGATAATTAGCAACCAAATATCCAAATTAAAAATGCGTAATATTTTCGCGGTTTGGGAAATTTCTCCGGATTTAGCGACCATAATCACAACGTCGTCTCGTCTGAACGGAGTTACGTATTGCAGATCCGGATGAAGATTGTAGAAACTGCTTATCGGTGTAAACTCCGCCTTTCTGGTTATAATGTCGTTATATACCGAATCAATGGTGGACACGTGTATAGTGTAACTGCCATTTAACACCTTGATTAATTCCCTCAAAATATTCAAGGAGTTTCCTGTAAATATTCCATCCTTTAATACCGTTTTAGGCGGATCGTGCATTAACGCGACGTTCACGTTCTCTTTGTGCCAATTTAACTGTTTTTTGAGTTGCATCATTCCTTTGCCGGTGATATAGTCCAAAACTTCATCTGTAAAACCGTTGTATGTGAAATCGTGAACTCTCCCACTTATCGACAATAACATGTTGAAGATTAAAAATTCCCTTTTCCATAAATACTTCAGCGTTTCTTTAACAACGCTTAAATTGAGTTTATTTGATGTCAACACGAATAAATATTGCATGTGCATCGACAACGTTACAATTTCTTGGTATTTTTTCACGAATACCATCATCTCCTCGATATCATTGATGAGCACGGTCCTGACGGTGGAGTATGCGAGCGATCCGTCGGCCGTAATGTAATTTGTGTCGTACAAGTATACGGTTATGTTATTAATCATTTCTTGGGCGATCCAGGTGTATACTTCGTGAATGGTGGGGGATATGTACAAGATTGATCTGTCGAGTTTTTTGGCGTCCGCCATTATCTGCGTCAAAAAGGTAACTGCGTACGTGTAAGTTTCGTCTGCTTCGGTTTGTAGTATGCAGTTGTCCTTACACAAAATGCATTCTAACCATAACAGGATTAGGTAGATTTTTAGGTGATTCATGATTTGGAAAGTTCTTACTTTATATTTACTTTAGCAATATAGTATTGAATTACATTATTTATTGATATTGTTAATGTTTGCTACTAATACAAATAAGTACAGATTTACTCTTTACTTACTGCTTCTTAATCCACATAAACGATGTAATATTTATTTTGCAACACTCCTACAATCCATATCAAACGCCTGTAATGTAATTTCTTATAAATTCGCAATCCTGCTAATAATCAGAACATAAAAATCGGACGGTATTTATTTTATTTATTCCTTTGCCTATCTACCTTTCGGTGTAAGGCTAATTGGACACTATATGGGCAATGTTGTATCGTTCATGCGAGATCCTAAATAATTGATAGTTATATAGTAAAGTATTCTTAATAATAATCCATCTGACACATCTCTCTTAACACACTATTGGCATTAATACCTTTCCCGCTGATAGATTGTTAATATTCAATACAAAAAAAAGGCCGTAAAATAAAAACTTGGAAACAAAATAATTTTTCCATTATCACCTATTGATTACTAATTATTTATTAATAATTGATGAGAAGTGTTCTTCTACATATAATTTACTAATGTAGTCAAAATTGATAGTATTTTATAGATATAATAATTTACTAATGTAGATGGATCTAAATGGTCAGAAAGTATTAATAATTAATACAGTTTACGTGAACTGAAAGGTGACCTTGGGTGACATTAATGATGGCACTGTAAAACAAGTTTCAATACGTGTCACCGCCAATTTCATACTTCAATTTTTTATCATCAGCTTTCGTTTATAAGACATTAAAGGAATTAAAATACAATGCTTACAAGTTTTCAAATCATCAGCAATTATCAAATGAAGACAAACGAACGGAATTCTGCGAAACCGTATTTAATTTAATTAACCTAAGTTTATTCATAATGTCACTGTCATCATTCTCTACTTGGTTGCATACAATTTCAATTAAATGCGTTGATGTGATTATTTTACAATTATAATAATAACTTTATTTACGGATAATATCCTTTTTACAAAAGCATAAAAATCGCATGGTAAAGAAATATAAACTAATAAAATAAACATTCAACTTAACTAATACAATATTATAATAAACAGGTAACTACAAAGTCAAAGTATGATACTATTATAAATTGATTCATTAATATATTTTAAATGAATCTTAAAATTGTCGTAGGAAACACATATAACAAAATGAGGGGACATCCATACTGCATTACTTAACCTAAACATTCTACATAATGCATTGTTTCTGGCATAATTAGACTTATGGAAAGATTCTCGGAAAATATAAAATCTTCTTGTTCTGGAAGGTATGTTGAAATTAAAATATTCCAGAAGCTCGCTACAATTAATGAATCCATTAATAATCTTAAAAACCATACATAAGTCAGCACGTATTCGTCTTTCGCGTAAAGATGGTAGATTGTGTGAAGACAGCATATTACTGCGACTGTACTCTATTCTAGTAAAACCGCACCTAAATGAAATGGTCAATAGAAATTTATTTTGAACCCGTTCAATTTGATAAATTTTATTATTGAATGATGGAGACCAAATGCAAGATGCGTATTCTAATTGAGGTCTTACTAAAGAAGTAAACAATAGTTTTTGAGTAATGACTGAAAATTTTGTAGCAAATCTATTAATGAACCCCGGCGTCTGCAATCCTTTGGAACAAATGGTATCAATGTGTTTTGAAAAAGATAGATTACAATCAAATAATACATCCAGATCCTTCACTTGTATGCCCATTAATTGTGTAATTATTTTGTATTATACGACCTCTACCAAAAGACATCGACATACATTTGTTGTAATTAAAAAACAGATTATTGTCAGTACACCACTCAAAAATATTGTTTAAGTCAACCTGTAAAAGTGCAACATCAGAGTTGGTATGTATCTCTCGAAATATTTTTAAATCATCAGCAAATAAAAGGAATCTACAATGTTTAACATATGAATTTAGGTCATTAATAAATAACAAAAACAAAACTGGTCCACGGTGAGACCGTTGCGCGACACCCGAGGTAACTGCAATTGGCTTCGAGACAAAGTTGTTAATTTTCACAAATTGTTTTCTATCAGACAAGTAACTGTGAATCCATTTCGTAATAGATTCTCCAAAGCCGAATGTAATTTGCGCACTAAAATTGATTGTGAAACACGATCGAAGGCTTTGGAGAAATCTGTATGTACTGCATCTACTTGACAATCTTTTACAAATGCATTAATAATAAAAGATTGGTAGACAAGTAAGTTCGATACAGTAGATCTGCCCTCAAAAAAACCATGTTGCTCGTTACAGATTACACCTTTACAGCAGAACATTAATTGGTTTGCAATTAGACTGTCAAATAATTTGGGAAAAGTCGATTGGATTGAAATGCCTCTATAGTCCTCAATATTGTTTCTGCTAGCACTTTTAAATATTGGATGAATGAAACTTTCTTTCCGGATCAAAGGGAATTGGCATGTTACCAATGAAATGTTTAAAATAATGTTCAGTGGTATACTTAGTGAAAAAATGCATCTTTTTACAAAATAGTCTGGAAAATCATCAGGTCCTGGGTTGCATGAATCTGATAAAGAATTTATTGCTTCAAAAATGTCAGCAATGCTAATTTTAAAATTAAATAAATTAATTGAATAAGTATTGAACGAACGTACTGTGGCGACATTATTTGTTAGGTTATTATTATTTACATATACCGGGTGACCCAGCGATCTGTAAAAGCCCCATAACTTATTTGCTATTTGAGATATCGACTTCTAGTTTTCTTGAACTGGTACCCACACTTATTCTACATATTTTAAAAATATGTATGTTTTTGTACAGGGGGTCCCAATATACATAACAGAACAAAATTATGTTTTTTTAAATGGAACACCCTATATTTTATACTTTATTTTCAACCCTCTTGAGAAGCTGATAAAAATAGTATAAGATAACATGGGTCTATAATGGATGGTTGGTTAGTTATGGGCAAATTTGTGGCAAAAACAAGGACACATTGAAAAAATTGCAGAAGCGCTCCCAGCAAAGCTAGCGTCATTTTACATACACTAAAAAAATTTCCACATCATGAAGAATAATACAAATCGGCTTTGATTCTTCTTTGTTCATACTGCTATACAGGGTGTCAACATACGCAAAATATTGGATAACTATTTTTTTTCAAATGGAACACCCTATATATCTTGCCACCAATGCATGGAATTTTTAATAGGCTTTCCAATGATGCACAATTTGCATAATGAAATATTAAGGATTCTTGAGATTTATCCATAAAAACATTTTTCTTTTGTCACCTCCTGCTCATTTTTGGATTTTCAGCCAAAACTATGCATTTTCAGGAAAAATTATATGAGACCAAAGTTGTAGAGCGGAAAATTTTTGATCGACATAGGTCTTTCGACTTTTCAAATAATGCGTGCATTGCCCGCCAGGGTGCGCAAAATCGTGACCGTATATGCATTTTACCGTTTTTCTCAATTTTGTTGTTAATTAATTGCACTATACTTTATTTTCCACGTCCTCTATCAGAAAAACGGGTAATTATAGAATTATTCAAGTGACCTACATCGACTGAAAATATTCCGCGCTACAACTCTTAAAAGAAGCAATTTTTGCCCAAAATGCATAGTTTTCGTTAAAAATGCAAAAAAACATTGAAAAACGCAAAAATTGATACATACATTTTCAATTTCAATCGATATGGGCCATTTTAATTTCCCTATAATTTCCCGTTTTTCCGCTAGAGGGTGCGGAAAATAAAGTATAATGCAATTTATTAATAAAAAATTTGAAAAGAAAACGTTAAAATGCATATTCGCGCGCTCTGGCGAGCAATGCGCGCATTATCTTAAAAGTTGATAGACCTATATCGATCGGAAATTTTTCGATCTAGAACTTTGGTCTCTTATAATTTTTCCTGAAATGCAGAGTTTTGGCTGAAAATCCAAAAATCAGCAGAAGGTGGCAAAAGAAATATGTTTTTATTGATAAATCTCAAGAATACTTAATATTTTGTTATGCAAACTGTATATCATTGGAAAGCTTATTAAAAATGCCATAGATTGGTGGCAACTTATATAGAGTGTTCCATTTGAAAAAAAATAGTTATCCATTGTTTTGCGTATGTTGACACCCTGTATAGCACTATGAATAAAAGAGAACCAAAGCCGATGTGTATTATTCTTTATGATGTGGGAAATTTTGTAGTGTATAAATAATGAAGCTATCTTTGCTAGAAACGCTTCTACAATGTTTTCAATGTGTACATGTTTTTGCCACAAATTTGCCCATAACTAACCAACCGTCCATAATAGGTCCATACTATCTTATACTATTTTTATTAGCTTCTCAAGAGGGTTGAAAATAAAGTATAAAATATAGGGTGTTCCATTTAAAAAAACATAACTTTGTTCTGTTATGTATATTGGGACACCCTGTACAAAAACATACATATTTTTAAAATATGTAGAATAGGTGTGGGTACCAGTTCATGAAAATTAGAAGTCGATATCGCTAATAGCAAATAAGTTATGGGGCTTTTACAGATCCCTGGGTCACCCGGTATATTAGAAAAATGTTCTGCAAATAAGTTCACACAGTTTTCACCAGAATCACATTCTTTGTCTCTAAGATGCATACAATTAGGGAAGCCTGAAGTTTTTCTAGACTCGTTTACATAATTCCAAAATGTTGTGTTAGTGGAAATATTAGATTCGATTTTATTAATATAATTAGAATAAAGTTGTTCTCCTAACATTTTGCACTGCGAACGTAATGATTTAAATTGCTCATAATCCCCAAATTTACCAGAATTTTTATATTGAACATGAGCTTTCTTTTTTAATTTAGTTAAATTAATTAGAGTCGAATTGAATCATTTTGGATAAGAGGATGACTGAACAACTTTAACCGGCACATATTTTTGTAATGCATACAAACAAACAACATAGAATTTATCAAGAATAACATTTACATCATCACCCACGAGATATTCCTTCCAGGATATATTTGATATGAACTCATTAATTCCATCGTAATCAGCAGCTTTAAAATTATATACAATATCATTATAACGCAGAGAATCTTTAACGTCACAGGTTTTAACGGATAAGGTATATGATACGTGATGAAAACTATCATTAAACAGAGGATCACTCGATCGAGATATCATAATATTAGACATATTTGAAAAAATTAAATCAAGAAACAAAGTACGGTTATTAGGAAACATATTAATTTGATGTAAATTGTGAAATTCAAGCGATTCTGCTAAAATTTTAGCGTTTGCACAATTATTAACAGATGATAAAATGCTTATATAGTCAGAGGCCTACATTGCACTTGGTAAATTAAAGTCTCCACAAAAAATAAATTTATAATTTGGATATGAATTACAAACATGATTTATAGAATTACAATAATCCGCATACAACATTGAACCCGCACCTGGTGGAATATAAACAGAAGATAAAATTAAGTTACACCCTTTAACATATATTTCCTCAATATTGGATGATATATTAATAATACCGCTATTCAGATTAGAACGAACCGCAATCATAACGCCACCACCGCGCGACTTAATATTATTGGATGTATCACGCCTGTATATTGTAAATTCACGTAGACCCTGTTCACTATTAGTTATAAATGAATCTAACCATGTTTCAACAATAATTAGAATATCGTAATCAGTCAGGCTAACATTTAAATTTAAGTTAAAATTTTTTGAACGCATTCCGCCAACATTTTGAAAATACATTTTTAGTTTTTTGAATTCGGGTTTAAGTTAGTTGTTACAATTGACGGGAGCCCTTTGATATATTTAATTGTTATGTTTCTTTCGCCTTTATCTTTGCGACATTCCAATTCCTGTTTTAAAGATGCAAGATGTTCTCGTTGGGCCTTGGTTCGCCAGAAAATCTTATGGCTCCAGTATCAACTTCTTTGGCTGCTTTAAATACATTGATGACCTCTTGACGCGATTGAAAAATCAGTTTGATTGGTCTCGGTTTTCCAGCAAGCTTACCAACTCGAATGGAACTCATTAATTATTAAATGAATATTTGATTTAATAGCCAATATGTCCTTCTCAATTTTTTCTTCAATTGTTCCAGATGATTCCGGAACGTTGTAGACCATAATATTTAAAGCGGGTTGTTGGCGCTCTTCAATTTCAGCCACAATATTATTTTCCATTGAAATAGATGGTGTTGTACATGCAGTAGTGTTCTCGAGTTTTGAAATTCGCTGTTTAATTTCGCTAATTTCGTTAAATATACCTTGCATTGCGGTTTGAAATTCCTCTTTGGAAAGAGTCGCAAGTTCATTCTTCAGAACCTGCTTAATTGTATCACTAATATATGATGCGCCAACATCACGTGGTTTAGCCGATAAATCATTGGGTACACAGATATGACAAACCCAGTGGTCTCCGTCACGTTTTTTGTCTTCGCTAATGTAATACTCAATTAAGTCTATTGTATAATTGAGACAGTTGGCATGGAACCACTTTCCACATCCACTGTGACATTTAAGAGAGTCAGAACGAGGGCTTATAATTAATTTGCATATATTACAAGTGATCGCCATTTTAAATTATTAAATAATAACAGAGGAAATTTACACTAAAAAAAAGACAAGGGACACACGCTTCACCTCACAGGGCCGATTGTGAGGACTTTGAAAAACACACACGGTAGACCACGGAAAATAAATTTGGATAGTGGAAAGGAAAAGATGAATAAATGGAAATTTTTTAGTTACAATTTTACAGGTGAATATAAAATATTAAAAAGTAAGCGGTACAGCGATCGTCGATTAATTTTTTGTGGGACCACGGCCTTGCACGGCACTCGTGATGGAAATTTACTGAAGTAAAATATCAAATATTCGGTGTAATAATGAATCTAATTATTTGATATTCACTCACCATATATATTAATAGCGTCGTATATAACACACCAAATTACACAATTTTTTACTGAATATAAACCACTAAAACCACTCAAAACTACTGAGCACATGTAGACTGCAATCTTTACCACACGATCTTTTGCCTCGCACATGAAATATCACACTGCTTTAATAATAGTATGTTTAGTGTTAAAATAAAAGCCCTATATATAATTTGTAGCCTTCTACCATAAAAAACAATGCTGTTGGATTCATTAACTAATTGTTTAACCCTTTCAGCCCTGGATTTTTAAATTTGAAAAAAATTTTTTTTTGTTAATTATTATTGATGGGGAGCTCCTTAAGACCATAAATAGCAAATTTGAACTGATTTGATTAATTAGTATAGGAATTAATTAGTTAGGCTTTGTTGAAGTGACATCTAGTGATAAACAGCAAAAATATGGATTGTCATTGTAAGTAGAGACATGTAAATGTTGCGGTAGCAATTGCCACCACCAGGGCTGAAAGGGTTAAATTATTGTCTGAAAAAAAAATGCTGTTTGTCGTAACTTACTGAAGTTACTTTATCTCTTCTGCAATTAATTTTAGTATTATTACACATCGTTTAGAAATTCATTTATTTAAATTTGTTTTAGGTACGCAGTTTACATCCCTCTCTTCCTCCCAATAATGATACCAGTGCTAATGTCATTAACAACGGTGAGGAAATTCTACGCGAGCCAAAAGGCGATGAAGGCGAAACAGGAATAACCGGACTTACTCAAAAAATCTTTATTGTAATCACATTTCCTACCTATATAATAAATAAAGTACAATTTATCAATAAACTAAATAGATCGTAATGTACCCCCATGTATATAAAAAATATTGCAACCAAACTGTAAAAGAAACAAAACACAACACGTTTAGTCCGATATATTTGGAGCAAACCACTCGCTGCCACGTTTCCGTCTTCGTCGTCGTCGTCGTCAAACAAAAGAGCGCGTTTAGAAAGAAAAAGAAAAACAAAGCTTGGTTTTGTACATGCAAGAGTCGCCGCCGTCCCTCGACAGGTGGTTCACTTCTAGATAAATTTATGACATATACACACTCACTTACATACTTATTTTTGGCATAAATATTTCGTCGTCGGGTCGAGGAGAGGATGTAAGTAACGCAGAACACAAGGATAATTGGCGGATACACGTCCGGGTGATGAATCAAAGGAAAACCGGTTGAGCGTTCGTCACTAGTCGATTTTCACCGCTCCATAGATCTTCCGCACGAAGGCATAGGCGGCGAAGAAACCGATCGTGCCCGTCAGCAGCCAGAACGTCAAAACCATTAGCCCCGTGTAGCCGATGTAGAGCAACGTCGGGATGAATTCCGTTATCTCTAGTTTCGTTACGAAATAAAATAGGGAGTACGCTAGGATGTACACCGCTGATCCTCCGGACACGACGAAGCTTCTCCACCACCAGTGATAGTCCTGAAAAGCACAATTGTTTTTTTGTTGATGCTTGTTGAAACTAACCTTTTTAACACGTATGATGTTCAACTACGGTTAGTTGTAAATGTCTCCTAAATTTTTTGTTTTATTTATATTATATTACTATATTATTATATGAGGCTCACATTCACTGTACAAATATGAGTTTTGTAATGTATTTTATGTGAATAAAGAGATTTTGATTTGAGAATTTTTTATGGTTGAAACCGAGGACCCCTTGCGACTACTTTCAGAGAGCTCCGACTAGGGCCGGTGTCAAATTTTTAAATTTTCATGACTTACAGAAGTGTCAGATAAATAAAGGGTGGGCTATCTAACGTTTGGAATTTGAATCGGCTTTAAAAAAAAAAAACTAATGAATATTTTTTCAAAATTATGAGTATATAAGTAAGAATGGACATTTTCATTTAAGAATGAAATACATCATTCAAGGCTGACTTGACAGTACCCCATCCGATCAACCCAAATTTTCAGTACATTTTCAATTGTTTGGGCTACAATTGCATGAACGCAACTTCGATTTCGTGAAAGCATCAATAATCTCTGGATGGTTAGCATAACACTTATCCTCAAGGGCTTCCCGCAAAAAAAATCCAATGGGGTAAAATTATACCTCCTAAGCGGCCAATTCACATCAGCATTTCAGCTGTTTATTCGATTTCCAAAAATAGTGCGCAAAAGATCAATGGTTACGTTGGCTGTGTGACTAGTGGCCCCGTCCAGTTCAAACCAAATGTCAACCATGTCATACTCGGGCCAACTGAAAACACATCGAGTCCATTTCGTGGTCTAAATGAACTTTGTAGGCCTTCAAACTGAGGTCTTTATGCAAAATTCTCCTCAGAAAAGTGCAAGAAATGTTCAGTTCCTGAGAACGATGACGAGTTGATGTTGATGTTCACGCACACTCTGAGCAACAGCATCAATGTTTTCGGCTGAGCGTACTGGACGAGTTTGTGAAGTTCCGGATTTGATGGAAATCTAATACAGAATTTTAGGTTATAAGTCAAACATCAACTGACGTGTACATCAGCTGACGAGTATTATAACCGCGTTGGCATATATACGTGGACGTATAGCAGCCTTTCACATAGCAATATTTTGACATAGTTTGAATATTTGACAATATAAATGTTTATATATTCAAAGGTGTGAATAAATTGCAGGGTATCACTATATGCAATGCGAGCTCAGAGAGTCATATGTCATAGACACAAAATAGCTACCAATTTAGTAACAAACCGCAACCATTTAGGGTCCCACCGCGCCACCGTTGCTTGGAGACACACATGAAGCGGCGCTAGCAGTCCATTAGTATATAGTCAAAGGACGCACCACTTTTGAACTAAATTTTCAATATTTCACAACTTTTTTCCAGTGTAAAACGTCTCATTTCGTAAATGTCAATTATAAAACTAAATTTCTGTCAACTCATGATTGTCATTATACCATTCAAAATCAAACAAATGGTAGTTCAAATTCCAAATGTTAGATGGCCCACCAATTATTAATCATAAAAATGTCAAATTTTCATATCGATTCAGAATTTGACGGAAAATGTTTACTTTTGTTTACATCAATGACCTTGAAAAAATTCACCCTATTTGGTATTTAGATCATAAATATATGTGCATTTTTTCAGATATTTAAAACAATTCTTTAGTGGTAAAAAAAAAATCATATTTTTAGGGGGTTTCAAGGTCATATCTTGGCAAAAAAGTGGGGATGTACGAAGCTCACATAAAAAATATTACCTCTGACAAATTCACAACAATTTCACAAAATTTTGCTACTCAATTGTTAATAGTTATATAAAAAATGTCAAAATCATAAAAAAAATTAAAAATCTCATAAAAATATGTGACATTCATTCAAATTTTTAAAGATGTCGCACCAATCATTGGAAGATGAAAAATTTATTGATGGTTATCATACGACCAATTAAAATTTTCCGCCAGTCTAAACCTTGTGGGCAATATTTTCTTTTTCAATTTTTAAAAAAATGTTGTTTGGCCTAAATGACCTTCAATGACTTTGAAAAAATTCACCCTATTTGGCATTAGTGTCAAAAACATATGTGAATTTTTTCATATTTTTAAAAGAATTCTTTAGTGGTTAAAAAAATTAATCCATATTTTTAGGGGATTTCAAGGTCATATCTTGGCAAAAATTGAGATATATGACCTTGAAAAAATTCACACCATCTGGTGTTTAGGTCAAAACTATGTGTCAATTTTTTCAGGTCTTTAAAACGATTCTTTAGTGGAAAAAGGGTTTTAAGGTCATAAAATAATATTTAATATTTCAGGTTATAATAATTATTCGTGATATGATAATCGCCGTATACAAGAAAATTATTGAGATTAGGAACAGGGAACCCTTATACAATCTGAAAGATAATTGGATTCTACTTAAGAATACGTTACTAAATACAGGGTGTGCCCTTTGAAAAAACGAAGTTATTCAACTTTATAATTTGGGTTTTTCTACCGCATTTTTTTTATCACCCTGTATAATTTTTTGTATGAAATCATCGTTGGCTCTATAGTTCGAACCTTCAACCAAATAATAGAAATGATTTTAATCGTTCAACGTCAATCACTGGGGCAAAAATAAAATTTCACCCAGACCATGCATTTCAACAAATCTTAAAATATTTCGAAAACGGCAAACAATAGGTATAGGGAGTATTGAAGTAACTCACCTTTATTTGCTCCATATAATTCGAAAATGACAAAAAATACAGTGTGTTCCATTTAAAAAAAACATAAGTTTGGTCTGTAACTTTGTTATGAGACACCCTGTATAAATTTAAATATTTTTAGGACGTGCAGCTCACTATTATACACAACTTTTGTATTAAACATTTTTCGCAATTTTGACAAATAAGCACGTGATTGACCATTCTCAGAGCTCTGAAACACCCTGTATATTTGAAAATCTGTGTCGGGTGGCATTTTGACCATCTTAACCCGGGGTACCCATCACGCTTGTTTGAGGTGGGCATCTATATTAGGATTTAGCCCAATATACTTGAAGTTTAAATTCCGTGTAATATATATTCACGATCAACTTTTAGTAAAGCAAGCCATGAAATGTTGACAAGCGAAAAAAGGAAGTTTGACAAATATGATATTTTCATATTTATTTAAAAATCCGTGTTGGATGGCATTTTGACCACCTTAACCCTTGCGATTGTGCATTTGAGGTGGGTATCTATATTAGGACTTAGCCTCATATACCTAAAGCTTAAATGCTATGTAATATATATTTAAGATCAACTTTTAATAAAGCAAGCCATGAAATTTTGACAAGCGTCAAAAGGAAGTTTGACAATTACATTTTTAAAACATGAAACAGCTTGCCTACTTATTTATTTTTTCTATCGCCCTTTCTACCATTACAATGTAGGCCGTAGCCTTCGTTCATTCAAATTTGAAATGCTGATTGAGAATTAAATTAAATACAATTAACATAATACTCTGTATCAGAATATGTAGCTGGTAACAGTTCATGACCGACTTTCATAAATTATAACCTCAAAACAAGATTACTTGTACCAAGCTCTCGAGGCGTGTTATAATTATAATCTCAAAACAACACTGTAAATCGCGTCAACAAAAAAGGCACCCCGGCATGACCCACATTACTAAAAGCCGATTGTGAATGGATTATATTTACCTCTCCGCACAGCTGGAAATACACCATAACAATTGAAATTTGAGAGCAGGATATGACTAGAATTATGAAGACCAAGAAGAGGAACCCGAAGAGGTAATAAAATTGATTCTCCCAGATTGCGGTGAAGATGAAGAAGAGCTCGATGAAAACTGCTCCGAACGGTAAAATTCCAGCCATCAAGGTACTGAAAAAAAAAATTGTTAAGTCACTTACTTACATAATCTTTAACCTCTTGAGTCACTTACATAATGTTTAACCTCTTGAGTCACTTACATAATCTTCAACCTCTTCACAGACTAATTTATTTTGAGTAAACCATACCGTAACTATTTCCTGTGTACTTACCATAACATAGGATTCATATACCAATGCTGTTCCGGCACCTGCCTGGGAATCTGGTTCGTCCTCACGGGATGCTGGTAGGGCTGTTTCCTGTATCCAAAGTAGTATCCCAAGTAGACTAGCGGCAAGGAAATGCAGAACCATATGGTCAGGAGGTAGACCATCGTCGAGAACGGAACGGCGCCGCTGCTGGCCTTTCCCCAGATGAAGAAGTTCAGGAAGAAGCAGGTCGTCGCGATGATGGCCGGGTAGAGGGTCGCCGTCAGGAAGGCGGCCCTTTTCCACTCGCGTCCCTTCATTGTCTTGTAGAGCCGGGCGGAGAAATAGCCGGCTATCAGGCCCATGAACACGTACAGGAATATCGCCACCGTCATCAGGGCTCCACGCGACGCCGGCGATAACATTCCCAACATTGCGAAAACTGCAATAAAATTGCATTAATTAATACTGTGAGATCAGTAAATCGAAAATAGTTGGCAGCACATTTTCTGAAAATCACTAAAATAATTCAAGTTTCTTTTTAATTTTTATTATGTTTAACTTTCAAAATTTCCATTCTAAGTGATGCCAATGAACTTCTGTAAGTTAGGTTATGTTTTAAGGGCTGCCAACAATTTTCGACTTTTTGATCTCACGGTACAGGACGGCAAAGGTAACTTGCCGTTGCGCAGTGGCAAAATTGTGGGCGGAACCTTTGAAGGGCCCTCTCGATAGATTTCGTGAAGAGTTCGCGCGCCTGGTACATTCATTTTCAAAAGCGACAGTACATTAATTATGTGGAGGAGAGCGCCCAATAGAGTTGTAAATGAGTAGCGCACGCGAAGAATATGTGCTTGCTTATTACAGAGACTGTACTCGGCCGGCCGTAGAGAGAGAGCTCTCACTTGCTCTCTGCGCGTCTGGCCAACTTACATTTGCCGTCCTGTACAATGTAAAGTCACCTTTAAACAAGAATTTACTTGTGTTTGAAGTAAATTCAACAGCAGCCAACTGGTAATAAATAATACTTACAGATGGTGATGAGAGACATGAAGAATATTTGAATGCCGGACCCGATTACAGCTGCAAATAATCGAGAGTTTCTCGGCGGCCTGAAAACATCGCCGTGCACGAGTTTCCAACCGGTTTCCTCGATGGTTTCATCAATTCCCTCGTCCGCGTTATACCTGGCGATGTCTTTCCTCAGTGTCCTTACCATGATCATGGTTAAAATACCTGCGAAATCAATTATTTTAAGATACTTAACAAACTATAAAATTTTTATTTTTGAAATCCCTGGGTTTCTGAGAAAAATCCCTAGGGAGAGAAATAATCATTTCTCTCCCTATGAGGTTCCATTATATATTTCAAGTGTCACGGCTGATATTTTTTTTTCTAGATCAGGTTTCATAACGAACCTAGAAAAAACGTCAATTTGCAATTTTGAAACCCCTGGGTTTTTGAGAAAAATCCCTAGGGAAAGAAGTAATCATTTCTCTCCCTACGAGGTTCCATTATTTATTTCAACTGTCACAGCTGACGTTTTTTTTCTAGGTTAGTCTTTTAAGGAAAATCCCTAGGGAGAGAAATAATGATTCCATTATTTATTTTAACTGTCACGGCTGACGTTTTTTTCTAAGTTAGGTTTTAGAAACGAACCTGGAAAAAACATCAATTTTTATTTTTGAAATCCATGGGTTTTTTGAGAAAAATCCCTAGGGATAGGAGTAACCATTTCTCAACCCACTCATTTCTCTCCCTATGAGGTTCCATTATTTATTTTAACTGTCACGGCTGACGTTTTTTTCTAGGTTAGGTTTTCGAAACGAACCTAGAAAAAAACGACAATGTTGTTTTTTGAAAACCCTGGGTTTTTGAGAAAAATCCCTAGGGCAATAAATAAGCATTTCTCTCTCTACGAGGTTCCATTATTTATTTCAACTATCACAGCTGACGTTTTTTTACTAGGACAGTCTTTTAAGAAAAATCCCTAGGGAGAGAAATAATGACTTCTCTCCCTATAAGGCTCCATTATTTATTTTAACTGTCACGGCTGACGTTTTTTTCTAGGTTAGGTTTTCGAAACAAACCTAAAAAAAAACGTCAATTTTCATTTTTGAAATCCCTGGGTTTTTGAGAAAAATTTCTAGGAAGAGAAGTAATCATTTCTCTCCTCATGAGATTCCATTATTTATTTTAAATGTCATGGCTGACGTTATTTTCTAGGTTAGGTTTTAAAAACGAACCCAGTAAAGTCTTTAAAGAAAAATCCCTAGGGAGAGAAATAATGATTTCTCTCCATTTTATTTTAACTGCCACGGCTGACGTTTTTTTCTAGGTTAGGTTTCAGAAACGAACCTAGAAAAAAACATCAATTTTTATTTTTGAAATCCATGGGTTTTTTGAGAAAAATCCCTAGGGAGAGAAGTAACCATTTCTCAACCCACTCATTTCTCTCCCTATGAGGTTCCATTATTTATTTTAACTGTCACGGCTGACGTTTTTTCTAGGTTAGGTTTTAGGTTTTTATTTTTGAAATCCCTGGGTTTTTGAGAAAAAAGATAAATAAGCATTTCTCTCCCTTCTAGGTTCCATTATTTATTTTAACTGTCACTGCTGACGTTTTTTTCGAGGTTAGGTTTTTAAAACGAACCTAGAAAAAAGTCTTTTAAAAAAAATCCCTAGGGAGAGAAATAATGATTTCTCTCCTTATAAGGTTCCATTATTTATGTTAACTGTCAAGGCTGACGCTTTTTTCTAGGTTAGGTTTTAGAAACGAACCTAGAAAAAAACATCCATTTTTATTTTTGAAACCCATGGGTTTTTTGAGAAAAATCCCCAGGGAGAGAAATAACCATTTCTCAACCCACTCATTTCTCTCCCTATGAGGTTCCATTATTTATTTTAACTGCCACAGCCGACATGATTTTTTAGGTTAGGTTTTAAAAACGAACGTTTTACTCTTAAAATATCCCGTTTGTGAAAAAAATAGTAAATATATCTCGCGAGAGAATGCTATTTTTCCCTTGGTGCTTGTTGTCAAGCATTTCTCTCCCTATATTTATACAGGGTGTTTCAGAGCTCTGGGAACGGTCAATCACGTGCTTATTTTTCAAAATTTCAAAAAAGGTTTTATACAAAAGTTGTGTATAATAGTATGAAATCATGGTTGGATCTATAGTTCGAACCTTCAACCAAATAATAGAAATGATTTTAATCGTTCAACGTCAATCACTGGGGCAGAAATAAAATTTCACCCAGACCATGCATTTCATCAAATCTTCAAATATTTCGAAAACGGCAAACAATAAGTATAGGGAGTTTTGAAGTAACTCACCTTTATTTGCTCCAAATAATTCAAAAATGACAAAAAATACAGGGTGTTCCATTAAAAAAAAAACAAGTTTGGTCTGTAACTTTGTTATGAGACACCCTGTAGAAATTTTAATATTTTAGGGACGTGCAGCTCACTATTATACACAACTTTTGTATAAAACATTTTTCGAAATTTTGAAAAATAAGCACGTGATTGACCGTTCCCAGAGCTCTGAAACACCCTGTATAATCTACTATATTTTTTTGAGGTTAGTTATTGACATTAACATTTTTTTTTGTTGCTTACCCGATAAAAAGAAAATCACAACTAACGAATTGATGATGGAGAACCAATGAATTTGAACGTCGCTCATAGCCAAATACGTGTCCCACCGGGAGGCCCAGCTGATTTTCGATTCCTCCCATTCCACTTCGTAAGTGAAATACAGTTTTGTTCCGCTTCTACCGTCGACCGGCTGAGATCTGGGCTTATTCGGGAATGTACAGGTCTTTCCTTGGAATTTGATATCGTCGATGTGTACGGATTTCGCTTCGACGTGAAATCCAACAACGCGATATACATTTCTGGGCAAAAATGGAAATAAATTAAAAAGCCAAAGATTATATAGTCGGGCCGCTGAGAGCTGCCTGTGACTCATCGCTTAAAATCGCATGAATCAAGATTTAAGTAAACGTATGTCCGTAAGAAAATTTGGTGCCGCGCTGATTTTCATTGGCGGGATATTTAAAAATCCTCGCGCAAACTTTTTACGGTTATGTTATTTGACGTGGCGCTCACGTGTTTTGTGTGTTTATATGAAGCGTGCCAATGCGATGCAAGAGTCATGCGTGAGCTTAGACCTACGTTTACGCTGCCCTATTCTTTAACACGCAGACACACGTTTCGTCTTTTATTTCATACTGTTTCGTACATGATAGAAAAAGATAGATATAAAATGCAAAGCAATTCTTAGTACGAAAATGCATGAGTCACCGTCAGCTCTCAACGGATGAACTATAATCAATAAAGCAAATTGAGAAATGGGCGAATTGTTTATATAAAATATTAATTTAATGTTCTCTCGTCGTTGTGGTGTGAAAAAGATGGAATTCTAGTTTTACCCATGGTGCAAAGATTACATGGTGTGCTTAAATGGCCGCAATCTCTCTCTAAAATCTTCCCCTCTCTCATTTGGCCGATGCTCAGTGATGTAACCTTGTAAAATTACTTGCTTAGCTAAATAAAAAAGTCGATATAACTAATTTAAATTATTGTTGCCCATACTTTATTTACATTTAATCATATTTTTTCGTACTGTTTAGTGTGCACGGCAAATTAAACATCTAAAACCACATTTATTAATTTGTTTACCAACCTAATTGTTCTAAATAAAAAACATACTTTAATGCTCGTGATATTTTAATACATCATTGTGGTATAAACTAAATGTTTTATCGTGTTTTTATGTCGAAATCGAATTTTAACGTGTTTTGTAATTTATATTCGTTAGTGTAGATTTGTATAGTTTCATTTTTCATGGTTGGTAATTGCAGCATCAAAAATTATCAAAAGAGGCGTGGTACGGGAGTTATAGGCACACCATGTAATCTTTGCACCATGGTTTTACCCAAATATAATTTGTGGGTGTTATGTTGGCAATAAACTTAACCCTTAAATGCCTGAATTAATTTTTTTCGAAATTTAAATTTTTTTGCAAATAATAATAACTATCTATATACAAATAAATATAATTGAATAAAAAGAATAGTTGTTTAACAAGGCAATAAAGTGACAGATTTACGGACGCGGCTGGGGTTTCACCGCCGAGCGAGGCTGTGAATCCAGCCAAGAGATCCGGAAGATGTCTACAAGCGTAACCATATGGCATCGCTAGGCGTTTAAGGGTTAACAACCGAAAACAAAAACTAATAAAGGTTAACTTACGGAGTTGGGTTGTGATAAAGCAGTATCAGCTTCAAATGGTTATTAATGAAACTCCGGTCACCAAACACGTTCCCTAAACGGTACCCGTGCTCATATTGCTGTTCATTTGTGTCTAGATTGATGACGGGTGTTGCTGCTGGTAAATTATCCACCAATCTGTAAAAAATTGGCAATAAAATCTGTTCTCTACTCCAGAACTGAAGAAGAGTATTAGTAGGTAAACATTTCATATGCGATGTACCTCACAGAGGCGTGTGTATAGATCCATAGACAAAAAAAGTGTTTTAATTTACAATTACAATTCAAATTATTATTTGAATTATTCAAAATGTATCACGAAGTGAAAGCCTCCACTACTTATTTACAATTACGAAATGATTAAACTGTAAAAAACAAAATAGGAGTATCTCGGCAAAGCAAAAATTTTATTGGGAAAGAGATTTTCGGTATATTTGCATAAATAGATAAATAGGGTTCAATTTTTTTTTATGGCATGGGTGCTGGTCCATTCTGCCAGAGGTGTCATTTAACCATTTTGTATTGTTTTCTGAATATTTATTTATATATAATCATTAATAATTATATAATGAATGGGGGGGGACATACACTGGACATCCATGGACTCGAACGACCACTTCTTCATTCCGAAAAAGTGACCGTCCGGATGGGATTCGAACTCAGGACCACGAGGCCCGTGAGCAGAAGCTCTACTCACTAGACCACCGCGGCCCCTTAGGGTTCAATTTAAGTTCTTTAAAATTAATATCTAGCCTACAATTTCATGAATTACTTGATTACCAGAGAGTCCACCTTTTAATCAGTTTTGTTACTCTTGCTAGAAGGCAAAATTTAGCGATAGCGTGTCTTCTGCAATCGTTTATACAGCAACGTAGTATTTGATTGCATGCTCATCCACGTACATAAAATGCTCGCCTCACGCCTATCTGTATACATAAAAATTAATGTATCTTTTTTTTATCCCTATACCATTTATCTGATTGTGATGAAACTCTGGTGAGCCCGCGAAGGTTTCCGAATTGGTACAACAATTTTGCAATAGATGGCGCGCAATCGTTTCAACAAATGAGTGTGCTTTATAAAGTTAAGCGACAGTTCGTCTGTCAAAAGCACTTCAATAAACAGAAACACTTTCATTCTTTGAATGGCATTGCAACGCATGCAAGTGATTAAAAAGCACACTTACAAATGCACAAAATATTCATGCTGTATCCTATCGATAACTGTCTGCGACTGCAGCGTGCTCCAGTGCATCGGCTTGTTCGGCTCGTGGCACAACAGCGTACACTGCACACTCTCGGCCATCCGAACCTCGTACGGCGTGTTCACGATCCGGTCGCCCCTCAGCACCTCACCCAGATTCTCCGATTTGTAGTGTATCGAGGACGTCCCGTTCTTCGGCACGCAGAACCGCAGCGAGTAGTACTCGTAGGGCAGCTGCGTGTGTATGCTCGTCATCTTAACGGCCTTCACGTCTATCGACTGGCCCTTCTTGAATTCCACGGGCGCCATGCCCGGCACGTAGAACTCGAAACTTCCGCATATCAGAGAGGACAGCAGGAGCAGGTTTAAAACAAAATGTTGCTGCAAGTGAAACGCGAACAGGTTATGTGGAGGGGTGACGGCACGTGGAATCGTTGCGTTTACCTGTTTGTGCATTGTAATGCTAATTTATAACTATGTTTACAGCATAAAACATACGATAATGGGTTTGTTTGAGCGTACGTCAAACCATTTTCAATCACCAACGTTTTTGACAGATCATCCGACAGGTTGTCAAATTGGAGTATGGAGTATGCATGCACAAGAGCGCTGAGCTGTTTTAACCACAGAACACATAGCTTAACAGGTTTAAGTTGGCTGCATTTATGAGAAAACGTGAAAACGTTTATATCTTTGACTATATACTAATGGACTACTATTCCCCCTCCATTTCCCATATGATCACTGCTCCAAAAGTTGTCCACGAGCTGGAGCACGATATAAGTTCCGCCCCGGAGCCGAAAATGGAGCGTAATTTTAAAACCGGAAAGCAAAAAAAATATTTCTCAATGTATTCATCAGCAACGTGGAGAATGCAAATGCGAACATATTTCGGCAACTCGGGTCCACTTTCCTGCCTGTTCTTTACAAGCAAAGCATCAACCCACAATTTGCGAAGTTCCGGATTTGATGGAAATCTTATTCAGAATTTTAGGTTGTAAGTCAAAAGTGAACTGACGTGTACATCAGCTGACGAGTATTATAACCCCGTTGGCATATATACGTGGACGTATTGCAGCCTTTTGCATAGCAATATTTTGACATAGTGTGAATATTTGACAATATAAACGTTTATATATTCAAAGGTGTAAATAAATTGCAGGATATCACAATATGCAATGCGAGCTCATAGAGTCATATGTCATAGACACAAAATAGCTACCAATTTAGTAACATACCGCAACCATTTAGGGTCCCGCCGCGCCACCGTTGCTTGGAGACACACATGAAGCGGCGCTAGCAGTCCAATAGTCAAAGGTTTATATAATTTTTTAAACATTACATAAAATTTAAACAATAATAAACATGCAATAATAATGAGTTAACAAATATAAACTAAACTTAAGAATACTGTATTGTGTTCAGTAGTTATCACACTGTTTATTAACCATATACATAGTTAAGTTTGGTCATTCGTACTATAGTACAAAAAAGTAATAAATAAGACATTAAAAATTTATAATAGGATAGAAGTTAATAAGAGTAATAGTCTTTGACTATACACTAAACAAAATATTATCATAAATCGCGTTCTGTGAATTAGCGTGTTTAATAACCAAATGCGTGTTTAAGAAATTGAGTATTAAATGTACCCCATTAATGCTGCACGCAGAATTAAATAATGCGCACATTATAACATTTTCGTGAACAAATGCTTTTAAACCTTTTACGTTCGCATTCCCACGTCTTGTCGCCATCTATTCGACAATGGCCGAACTACTAAGTGATGTTTTTGAACAGCGCCAAAATGCTCGAACTTTATCCTTATAATCAAAGTGTTAATATTTAGCAAAGCGCTGTACACGAAACGATAGACTATTGAATTCCGAATCGAATGGTGTATAAAATAGCTAAGGCAATTTAGCGGTTTTCTGGTAATTTGCGAATGAAAATTAAGCACGACACACTTACCGACATTTACAGTTCACTGTAACAATAAACCTAAATGCACAACAATTTGCTATATTCTTCAATGAAATACGGGTCCCAATACTTATTACTGATTATTCAATTAACTTTTTATATTATTAATGCATTACAATAAGAGAAATATATGAGGAATCCTAATCTTCATAGAGGGTACCCTCTGTTATCGTGGGGATAAACTACGTTTTCATTTGTGGATTTAATAATTGTTTTAATAATAAAAGAATATTTAAAAACTTAAGAGGACTGTTATCTTATAATAAAATAAATTTACTTGTAGATATTTTCGTATTTAAATTGCAGAAACAATACATTATAATATATCCGCCTAATCACAGGCAACCCGATAAACGCATAAATACTATAAAAAAACTTCAAATTTTAAAGGTTACAGTGACAAAACCATAAGTGTAATCCTCAGTAAAGCTTCAAAAATAGTGCGAATATTTAAGTATTTAAATTGTAGAAATAATTATATTACATAAACGCCTACTTACAGACAATGCAATACACACATACATAATATTAATTTATTACTAAAAACTTCGAATTTTAAATGTGACAGGGACAAAACCATAAGTGTAATCCTCCGCAAACCTTAAAAAATAATATGAATATTAAAGTATTTAAATTGCAGAAAAAATTATATTATATAAACGCCTGCTTACAGGCAACCCAATACACATGTAACTAATAATGATTTATTATTTAAAACTTCAAATTTTAATCGTAACCGAGACAAAACCATAAATCTAATATTTTTTAAGCGTTGCTAAGGATTACACTCATGCTTGTGTCCCTATTATATTTAAAATTAGAAGTTTTAAATAGAAATTATATTAGTTATAGTATATTGGGTTGCCAACATGTAGGCGTTTATATAATACCATTGTGTCCGCAAGTTAAATACTTAAATATTCCCACTATTTTTGAAGCTTTACTCAGGATTACACTTATGGTTTTGTCCCTGTTACGTATAAAATTAGAAGTTTTTAATAATAAATTAATTCGAGTTATGCGTATATCGGGTTGCTTGGGATTAGGCGGGTTTATTATAAAATATTGTTTCTGCAATTTAAGTACCTAAATATCCACAAGAAAATTAATTTAATCATGAGACAACATTCTTTTTAAGTTTTTAAATATTCTTTTATTATTACAACAATTATTACATCCACAAATCATAAAGTAGTTTATCCCCACGATAACAGGTAGAGCCCTCTACTTAGATTATGATTTCTCGTATATTTCTCTTATTGTAATGCAATAAATATATAAATAATTGAATGATTAATCAGGAATAAGTATTGTAACCCGTATTTGATTGAAGAATATAGCAAATTCTCCTTTATTGAATTTTTATGTTACAGTGAACTGTAAATGTCGGTAAGTGTGTCGTGCTTAATTTTCATTCCCAAATTACAGGAAAACCGCTTAATTTCCTCAGCTATTTTATATACCATTCGATTCAAAATTAAATCGTCTACCGTTTCATGCACAGCGCATTGCGAAATATTATCACTTTGACAATAAGTATAAAGTTCGAGCATTTTGGCGCTGTTCAAAAACATCACTTAGCAGTTCAGCCACCGTCTAATAGATGGCGACGAGGCGCAGAAATCCGAACGAAAAATGTTTAAAAGCTTCTAAATAGCAATCCTAAGGGATGATTTTGATAATGTAAGCATTAAATGACCGCCAAACATATAATTCTTTAATCTTCTGAATTAAAAGTGCTGTAAAAATCCTGCAATAATAAATATTGCCGCAGCAATTTTTTAATGGTTAAATTGATTTTAATGATTAAAATTGTAATTTACAGAGGTATTAATGGTTTAATAATAAACAATAATAGTACATTGTACAACGAGCATATAATTATTTGCTCAAACGATTTGCTCCACTCGCCTACGGCTCGTTCCCCAAACCTCGTTCTCGTGATTAAATATGCCTCCTATGCATATATATATACTGACCGGCAAAAAAAACCGGCCACCCCGAAATATTTCATATGAGTTCCTATATCTGCAAAGTATACAGGGTGTTTCAGAGCTCTGGGAACGGTCAATCACGTGATTATTTTTCAAAATTTCGAAACATGTTTTATACAAAAGTTGTGTATAATAGTCAGCTGCATGCCCTAAAAATATTTAAATTTATACAGGGTGTCTCAGAACAAAGTTACAGACCAAACTTATGTTTTTTTTAAAAGGAACACCCTGTATTTTTTGTCATTTTTTAATTATATGGAGCAAATAAAGGTTTTCAATCCAATTCTCTTTCAGATTGTATAAGGGTTCCCTGTTCCTAATCTTAATAGTTTTCTTGTATTCGGCGATTATCATATCAGGAATAATTATTATAATCTGAAAGATAATTGGATTCTACTTGAGAATACGTTACTAAATACAGGGTGTGCCATTTGAAAAAACGAAGTTATTTAACTTTATAAGTTCGGTTTTTCTACCGCATTTTTTTTATCACCCTGTATAATTTTTTGTATGAAATCATGGTTGGCTCTATAGTTCGATCCTTCAAGCAAATAATTGAAATGATTTTAATCGTTCAACGTCAATCACTGGGGCAAAAATAAAATTTCATCCAGACCATGCATTTCAACAAATCTTCAAATATTTCGAAAACGGCAAACAATAGGTATAGGGAGTATTGAAGTAACTCACCTTTATTTGCTCCATATAATTCAAAAATGATAGAAAATACAGGGTGTTCCATTTAAAAAAACATAAGTTTGGTCTGTAACTTTGTTATGAGACACCCTGTATAAATTTAAATATTTTTAGGGCGTGCAGCTCACTATTATACACAACTTTTGTATAAAACATTTTTCGAAATTTTGAAAAATAAGCACGTGATTGACCGTTCCCAGAGCTCTGAAAACCCTGTATACTGACCGGCAAAAAAAAACCGGCCACCCCGAAATATTTCATGTAAGTTCCCATATCTGCAAAGTATATATGTAAATAAATCGAGAACTAATTTAACACTTTATTTTTTATGATCGAAACTCGAGTCACTAAAATATTAACAAAGAAACTGTTTTATTTAAAGAAATTAATTATGTATGTATGTATGTACGGTTGCCTTAAATTCTCACCCAACATTCAACCTTTCGGGCCATTGTAAATATATGGATTTTTTCCAGCCAGCCAATTTTTGTATTATGCATATTTAAAGTGCCATTCAGTATAATTTTTTTTTCGAAAATATATAAGATCAAATTTGTCTTTTTTTATAGAATTCAATCTAAAATAATCGTGCTTATGTGACCGATGTTACACGCACAAAAAACAACAACGAAACAACGGCGGCCGATCAGCTGTTCGTGATTTTGACATTTAGGTTATTTGTATATTTTGTGACTGTATGTGAACAAATCCCATTATTTTGTGTTTCGATGCGTCATCGGGCGATAAGGCTCAAGAGATACATATAAACGGCTTTAATTTTCTTGCCCGGCAATTATTCACCCAACAATTGCACCGAATTTCGTAATAAAATGGTGCACCATCAGCTGTAATGTAATCAGGCTCATTCATTTGTTTCCCACTGCAAGCGATTGTTTTACACCACGCCGACTGATATGAATGGGAACGCGATGACCGGCACGGACACCCAAATCCAGAGTAAGTGATCTTCGTGTTTTATTGTATGATATATTGAGGTGTTAAGCGTTTAACCTTACAAAAGAATGCACACTCGATTTACAAAGAAATTTTAATAAGTAGTTTGAAAAAGAGAAACAAGTTGTTGCGTTTATTTGTGTCATAGACACCCACTCGCTTAATGTCCGCTGGATACGGTGGTGACTTATTCATTCTGGAGGCCTGAGGCGAGTGGAGAGAGTTAGCGGGTTCTGGAACAGGAAGTCCTCCCGGAAGTTGCGGTTTCCGGTTGCAGTTTTTCCAAATCAGGTAGCTGTTATTAAAATACAGCTACCTATCTTAGAATAATAGCTACCTGTCTCTAAGAAACAGCTACCTGTCTCTAAGAAACAGCTACCTGTCTCTAAGAAACAGCTACCTGTCTCTAACAAACAGCTACCTGTATTGGAAAAACAGCTACCTGATTTGGAATAACTGCAAAACCGCAACCGTAAAACCGTAACCAGAAACTGCAACCGGAAACCGAAACTTCTGGGAGCACTTCCTGTTTCAGAACCCGTTAACTCTCTCTACTGAGGCGCAACCTACTTTTGAGGCCGCTGTTTTTTTAACTGTGGCAAAACTATTCTCTATAGGCAATCGCCAATAATGCACTTCTGATTTTGAAAATCATACCCCCACCATGTCATTGCTCTCTCCAGTCCTCCATGGTAGGAACCACCATGTGTTGGCAAAGTCGCCTTTAAAGGGGCAATTTGGCGTTAATGTGCCACTAACTGGATAGATGGCAGTGGAAAAAAGAAAAATAAATCTTCTCACATTCATTAAATACAGGGTGAGCAACAATGTTTGCAGACAAATTCAATTTCCTGCTGAAAAATCTGGGGAATTTGATCGCTCCAAGTTCATACTAAGGAAAAGTTAATAAAGAGTAACTAGATTTTACTCTTATTGTGACATTTATTATTTTCAAACACACAGAACCCTAACTTACTTCAATTTACTTTGTATATTTAATTAAAATAGTAAAAATTAAATACATAGTTATCATTAAATATTTCATTTATTTGAGGAAAAAATATTTGCTACTCCAATGGAAAAGCAATCTAAGGGATGCGTATATTCGGTTGCCTACCCATCAATCTGCAATTATTGTTGCTCACTCTGTAAGCTTTTCTATTTGATTCAAATTCAGTTATAGACCTATTCACGAATAAGGGCGGTTTACGAACTAAGTTCGGAACATTCAAATAATATTGGTATCCTTTTCTACTACCTGATAACCGAGCGGATATTCCCAAGACGTACGATTTCGTCGGCTGTATCTAGAAAACACACACGCGGCCTGCGTAGCTCGGTCTTAGACCGAGCGGTAGAAGGAGAAAGAAATAGTTTACGGCGTCTCTTACGTGCCGGTTATTTCATGGGCGCGCGCGATTTAGCCTATGGTGATAAATTGCAACGGGCACTACTTGATTCAGACGGACAAGACACCCCGACCGCCATCTCTGCTGAATAGCTCTATACCAACAATTGTGTTTGGTTTTTAAATTTAAATATTTACTTAAATATGCTTTTCTGCTTGATTCCAATTCAATTATCAACAAACGTATTTGTTTTTTTAAGTAACCCTGGGGAACCTTTTGGACGTCCTGTGTGATCAGGTCGGATCAGTCAGAGATACGATTAACACTTCCTTGCGGAAGATAGCAAAGGAGCATCCGAACGACGTTCTGAAGGCGTGCTACCACTTCGGGAAGAGAAAGGAGCCCAAGCCGAACGCCGAACATTTGGCCGCTGTTTTAGCTGTGATGGAAGATGTCTCCAAAGAGCACATCGTGTCGGTAGACGGCGACACCATTATGTCGTTGCTGGAACTGTGTTTAGAGCTGATGACGGAAAACGTTCAGTACGAGCCGAACATTCAGATGCCTGCCTCGGGAGTGCTCGTCGCGTTGGGTTCAAAACATAGCATACAAGTAAGTGTTTATTTATTTTGCTAGTCTTGTGTGCAGTTTGTAAGTACGAGAAAGTATTGTATAGTTCATCCGTTGAGAGTTTACGGTGACTCATGCATTTTCACCAGGGTTCAGAAAATAACTGATATTTATATAAATATCAATATATCGGATATATATCAACTTCTTGATATTTATTCTTGGTCATTAATATTAATGTTTATATGACTTATTAATTATATAATGCACATACTTTATTTAAATTATATTTATTTATTGCAAACAAACACAGTTGCTTACATTATAGTAAAAAAATAACATTTAAATTGTTAAAATATTTGACATCAAATTGAACATTTTTTGAAATAAGGACTTTTTTGCTCTTCACTATGTTTTCAGGGATAAATTGAAGAATTTTCAGTGTTTTTTTTTTTGCTCACTCTTGCTTTTTCATTTTTAACAGAGTCGTGAGTCACTTCAAAAATCGCTTCTTTCCAACAAAAAAGAGTCATTTCGCCCATCTCTAGTTTATATTAGAGCACATGCTTACATTCATATTGCTGCAACTGGAAAAATTTGAGAAATGGGGGAATTTTTTGGTATTGTGTGTTTCATAAATATCCATGATATATATCATCGAATATATATATCACGATATATATCATGATATATATCGTGATATATATCCGATGATATATATCGTCCGAACCCTGATTTTCGTACTAAGAATTGCTTTGCATTTTATATCTATCTTTTTCTATCATGTACGAAACAGTATGAAATAAAAGACGAAACGTGTGTCCGCGTGTTAAAGAATAGGGCAGCGTAAACGTAGGTCTAAGCTCACGCATGACTTTTGCATCGCATTGGCACGCTTCATATAAACACACAAAACACGCGAGCGCTACGTCAAATAACATAACCGTAAAAAGTTTGTTTGTATTGCGCTTTAGATTTCATTTCGATCGAGTTAATACTTAATTAATTCATCATGCTCAGAAATAAATCGCTAAAAAGTCAGTCTCAACATATGTTGATTAACGTGTTTAATTGATGATAAACCGGTCTGAAAATGTGGTGCGAGAGAATTTTTAAATATCCCGCCAATGAAAATCAGCGCGGCACCAAATTTTCTTACGGACATACGTTTACTTAAATCTTGATTCATGCGATTTTAAGCGATGAGTCACGGGCAGCTCTCAGTGGCCCGACTATATTTGTAATTTTTTGCAAGGGAAATGTCAATTTTAGATGATTACGGCCATTTTTGAAAAATGTCTGTGTGTCTATGGGCACTGTATCTCAATCTGCAATTTTTAGGTACGAGAGAGTTTTGTATTCGTGATTTTTTGCAAGGGAAATATAAATTTTAGACGATTCTGCCCATTTTTTAAAAATGTCTGTGTCTATGGGCACTGTATCTCAATCTGCAATTTTTAGGTACGAGAGTGTTTTGTATTCGTGATTTTTTGCAAGGGAAATATAAATTTTAGACGATTCTGCCCATTTTTGAAAAATGTCTGTGTCTATGGGCACGTTATCTCAAAAACTAATCATGATTTTTAAATTAATCTTGAACTCGAGTTTTATTTGAAAATCTAAACAACTGATAAGCTTTTGGAAAAATTTTGAAAACCATAAAGGTTTTTTTTTTTAAAGAAATTATAAATGAAAAATATTACAAAAATCCTTTTATAAATGTTGAAGATAATGAAGAATTGCACATATTTTGTTAAAACAGGGTATTTCATAAACTCTTGGATTTTCTAGGTTATATTAAAAACAGAAAAATTTGATTTTTTTTGGGCTGTTCAAATTATGTAAACAAAAATTTTAGAGAATGTTTATTGTTTGTTTATTCACGGGTTACCACCATAGTAACGTATGTTCATTAAAAAAAATCACAAGTGTGCATAATTTATTATTTAAAAAAATTTAAGTTGGTAACACATATTAAGGTTATGTTACTTCTCAAAATTAAAAATTTAACTGTAGTCAATTTATAGATAATTACGTTAAATTTTTTACTCTAAAATTATATTAACCCGTTGCACTTGAGCAGCGCTACGGCGCCTTGGCGATTTGATGTGTCCACTCGAGCTACGGCGCTCGGGAGGTGTGATGCATCCTAACCTCACCTAACCCAACCCTAACTAACATAACCCAATGATTTTACAGTACCTGTAACTCATCTCGGACGAACCAGCAACTTGTCTCGAGTTGCTGGTTTGCCGGAGCGAAAAGGGTTAAATGTTGTATGTGCCTTCCTTCTTCTTGAACACCACCCTGAACTCTCCGTAATTTAATTTTTTTAATGGGTTAGGAAATTCTTCCTGAAACTTTGACAAAGGTGCGACGAATCAATATTCTCAATTTCCGTCCACTTTAGTCTCATTTCGGAAATAACTTTCAACTAAAAGCGTTTTTTGCCAGTTGCGGTAAACCATTGTGACTACGGAATAATTGTGACCTTAGGAAGATCTAACGTTTTGTATGTCAATTCCTAACATGTGTGCCAACTTTAGTCACATTTCAGAAATTACTTTCAACTAAAACGTTTTTTGCCAGTTGCTGTAAACCATTGTGACTACGTAATAATTTTAACCTTAGAAAGATCTAACATTGTGTATGTCAATTCCTAACATGTGTGCCAACTTAAATTTTTAAAAATAAAAAATCATGGCACTCGAGACATTTTTTCAATGAACATACGTTACATTCATAATTAAAAAAAAAAAAATCCAAAATGTACAACGTATTAAGCTTTTGAAAAATGCAAAAATTAACACATTTTAAAAATTCAATCAAAAAGCCTTATTACACATTCTAGTAACACAAATAACACAGTTCTAATATTTACAGATTGTCGATGGATTGATGACCAAACTAAAGCCGGGCGCGATTCCCCATTACACGATACCCCACACCCTGGGATCCCTGGCGAACGCCAACGCGTACGGAGTCGTCCCGTACATGAAAACGATCCTCGGGATCATGCTGCCCCTCTTGGCCGGGTTGAAGACGGACCCGTTAAAACAGGCTTTCGCTTACAGTAAATAATGTTAAAATTTATTAACCTTCATGGGAATTTATTTGCGTCGTTTCATTGCAGGTTTGGGTAAGTTCTGCGACGCCATTTTGGAGTACACTTCTAATCCCGAACAAGCTCCCGACCCGACGATATCCGTGCAAGAGTTCCAGACCGAAATTTCGATGGCTTTCGATGTGCTGTTCTCGACGTGGCTGCACACCCGCGAGCCCAGACTGATCGAGATGGTGCTGCAGGCTCTGGCCGCTATGTACAATATCCTTAGCGAGGAGAGGATTCGGCAGATTACTAATAAGTCCATACAGATACTTCTTACGCAATACAGGTAGTGTTTTTTTTGCTATTGGTGTGAAATAGTTTCGTTTGAAATTGATGAATCATTTTTAACGGGTGTGTTGTAATGACTGTGTACTTCCAGTTAGCCAGTATTATTTTTTTAGCTGTGTACATGTTCTTTATGTGTCATTGTCTGTCACTGAATATATTTTTGAATCGTTATTGTTTAAATTAGAAATGGGTCCACAGAATATGATTTAAGGTAAAAATATATTGAAATAGAAAATAATTTGTTGATTTGTGAAAGTGTAAATGTCAATTCAAATATGTGTAATGTAATCGTAGAACCTAACCTCAAATTATGCATTCTGTTTACCATTTGAAACATCGTTTACACAGCCGAAAATGTAATACCAGTGCTATGTCAATTTAAGCCGGAGTCATATTTATTACCACCTTTGTGAAATCCACTGTAGAAATAGATTATACAGGGTGTTTCAGGGAACGCTCTGGGAACGGTCAATCACGTGCTTATTTGTCAAAATTTCGAAAAATGTTTTATACAAAAATTGTGTATAACAGTGAGCTGCACGCCCTAAAAATATTTAAATTTATACAGGGTGTCTCATAACAAAGTTACAGACCAAACTTATGTTTTTTTAAATGGAACACCCTGTATTTTTTGTCATTTTTGAATTATATTAAGCAAATAAAGGTGAGTTACTTCAATACTCCCTATACCTATTGTTTGCCGTTTTCGAAATATTTGAAGATTTGTTAAAATGCATGGTCTGGGTGAAATTTTATTTTTGCCCCAGTGATTGACGTTGAACGATTAAAATCATTTCTATTATTTGGTTGAAGGTTCGAACTATAGAGTCAACCATGATTTCATACAAAAAAATTATACAGGGTGATAAAAAAATGCGGTAGAAAAACCGAACTTATAAAGTTAAATAACTTCGTTTTTTCAAAAGGCACACCCTGTATTTAGTAACGTATTCTTAAGTAGAATCCAATTATCTTTCAGATTGTATAAGGGTTCCCTGTTCCAATCCCAATAGTTTTCTTGTATTCGGCGATTATCAAATTAGGAATAATTATTATAATCTGAAAGATAATTGGATATTAAAGATATTTTAATGTTTGATTTAATTCAAATGTTCGTTTCTAAAACTTAACCAGAGAAAAGCGCTCTTAATAGTGACATTTGCATCTCAGGAATTTCTCTCCCTTGATATATAATCTACTATTGCTATCAAATATATATATATATTATGAGAAATACTAATAATAATAAGCAAATACTTGAAAGACTTCGATTTTGTAATATAAGTAGTCTTAACGCGATATATTTATAATAAAACCAATTTCATCTGCATAAACATATTGATTTAAACGTTATCTCACACATTCAGGAGATTACAGTTTATTAACACTCGCCTTTATCATTTATTTATTTGTTCCAGGAAACATAAAGAAACGCAAGCGATAACGAAATGCGTCGGCTCCGTAATATCCAGGGCGTCGCAAACGGACGGAACACTCTTGGAACCACAGCTGGGACTGATACTGCAAACTCTGTCCGATTTGGTGTGCATCTCGCCAAATTACGCCCAACCGGAGCTGCTGCGAACGCACTCCGAGGTCCTCAGGTGTTACGAATGCCTGTGCAACCATTACACGGACCACACCTTGGATCACATCTTGGGACAGATGAAAAATAATAATGATAAGGAGAGACGGAAGGGATTGATCGTGCTTACTCATCTTACTAATTCTGTAGATCCGGTTATTAGGCACCGATTGAAGGATATTTTGACGGCCATAGACGGAATGCTGAACGAAACGAATTTGAACGTCCAGCGCGCTCTAATGAAAACCATAGTTGCTTTCGCTTATAAAGGATTGTTATGTAATAACGGTGAGTTCTAAGAGGGTCATTTTAACTGCTAAGGTATTGAAAAATGAATCGGTCAGCGTCGACGCTTGTAACATGTACTGTGAGATCAAAGAGTCGAAAATAGTTGGCAGCCCTTAAAACATAAGGAAATTAAGTTGGCGTCACTAAGAATGAGAATTTTGGCATGGAAAACTCTGAAATTTAAATAAAACGGCCATACAGGGTGTCCCATTTTATTGCCACCCCAAATATCTCGAAACCTGAGCAACATGGAAAAAAATGTATCAAATAAAAGTTGTAGAGCTCGGAGGGAGACGTTTGCTGGTGACCTTGAAAATGACCTTGGCGGTAATTTTCAAGGTCAACTTTGATTTTTCAAATGCAACGCCCTATTTTTTTTGCGGGATCGTATTCTACGGGAAAAAATACAAACTTTTTGTAGGACACGCATGAATCACAGCCTGACTTCATCTGAGATTTTAAACAACATGACGGACAAAAGTCGTGAAAAAATTCTTAAAAAAAGCATTTTCAAAAAAAGAAACGTTTCCTACAAAAAGTGTGTATTTTTTCTTGTAAAATACGATCCCGTAATAAAGAATAGGGGGTTCTATTTGAAAAATCAAAGTTGATCTTCGTTTGACCTTGAAAATTGACCCCAGGGTCATTTTCAAGGTCATCAGAATTGTCCTCCGAACCCTAAAACTTTCATCTGAAACATTTTTTGCCATGTTGCTCAGGTTTCGAGATATTTGGGGTGGCAATTTAAAATAGGACACCCTGTATAATAAGTTATTAATAGTGATGATCAGTTCGTCCATTACGACTTATTTGAAAATTTGGTTATTTCACCAAAATGAAATTTATTGATTATGTTGAACCATCGGCCGCCAAAACTCAAATTTTGAAAAATTTATCTCGGGTGGTTATGTTTTTCTCAAATAGTTCCCATGAAGTCGCACTTTTTAAAATCTCAACTTTCGTCCTTCACAACTTTTTTTAAATTCTAATTTTAAAATCTTTAGGTAAGACCTACAATTGACAGCCAAATTTTGAAAAATCTTTCTCTAGGCATCATATGTTTTCTCGTGAAATCACACTTTTTAAAATTCTAATTTTCATCCATTACAACTTTTTTGAAAATCTGGATATTTCACCAAAATGAAATTTATTCTTTATGTAAGACCTTCGACAGTTGACAGCCAAATTTTGAAAAATCATTCTCTATGGATTATATTTTTTTCAGATGTTTTCTCGTGAAATCGCACTTTTTAAAATCCTAATTTTCATCCCTTGCAACTTTTTTCAAAATCTGGTTATTTCACCAAAATGAAATTCATTCTTTAGGTAAGACCTTTGACAGCTGACAGCCAAATTTTGAAAAATCTTTTTCTAGGGATTATATTTTTTCAGATGTTTTCTCGCGAAATTGCACTTTTTAAAACCTAAACTTTCATCCGTTACCACTTTTTTGAAAATCTGGTTATTTCACCAAAATTTAATTCATCCTTTAGGTAAGACCTTCGACAGTTGATAGCCAAATTTTGAAAAATCTTTCTCTAGGGAATACATTTTTTTCAGATGTTTTCTCGTGAAATCGCACTTTTTAAAACCTAAACTTACATCCGTTACCACTTTTTTGAAAATCTGGTTATTTCACCAAAATTGAATTCATCCTTTAGGTAAGACCTTCGACAGTTGACAGCCAAATTTTGAAAAATCGTTCTGTAGGGATTATATTTTTTTCAGATGTTTTCTCGTGAAATCGCACTTTTTAAAACCTAAACTTACATCCGTTACAACTTGTTTGAAAATCTGGTTATTTCACCAAAATGAAATTCATTCTTTAGGTAAGACCTTCGACAGTTGACAGACAAATTTTGAAAAATCTTTCTCTAGAGATTATATTTTTTTCAGATGTTTTCTCGTAAAATCGCACTTTTTAAAATCCTAATTTTCATCCATTGCAACTTTTTTGAAAATCTGGTTATTTCACCAAAATGAAATTCATTCTTTAGGTAAGACCTTCGACAGTTGACAACCAAATTTTGAAAAATCTTTCTCTAGGGATTATATTTTTTTCAGATGTTTCCTCGTGAAATCACACTTTTTAAAATCCTAATTTTCAGACATTACAACTTTTTTGAAAATCTGGATATTTCACCAAAATGAAATTAATTCTCTAGTTAAGACCTTCGACAGTTGACAGCCAAATTTTGAAAAATCTTTCTCTAGGGATTATATTTTTTTCAGATGTTTTCTCGTGAAATCGCACTTTTTAAAACCTAAACTTTCATCCGTTACCACTTTTTTGAAAATCTGGTTATTTCACCAAAATTGAATTCATCCTTTAGGTAAGACCTTCGACAGTTGACAGCCAAATTTTGAAAAATCTTTCTCTAGGGATTATATTTTTTTCAGATGTTTTCTCGTGAAATCGCACTTTTTAAAACCTAAACTTTCATCCGTTACCACTTTTTTGAAAATCTGGTTATTTCACCAAAATTGAATTCATCCTTTAGGTAAGACCTTCGACAGTTGACAGCCAAAATTTTGAAAATCTTTCTCTAGGGATTATCTTTTGTTCAGATATTTTCTTATGAAACCGCACTTTTTAAAATTTTAATTTTCATCCATTACAACTTTTTTGAAAATCAGGTTATTTCACCAAAATGAAATTTATGCTTTGGGTAAGACCTTCAACAGTTGACAACCGAATTTTGAAAACTCTTTCTGTATGGATTAGATTTTTTTCAGATGTTTTCTCATGAAACGGCACTTTTGAAACCTCAATTTGCGCTTATTTCAACTTTTATCTTTAATCAAAGCAAATTGCATTGCTCAAGTTAAACATTAATAGCTGAAAATCAAATTTTTGAAAAATTCATCTCTAGGGGTTTTCAGATGTTTTCACACTTTTCAAAATTTTAACTTATAACTTTTTGAAAATCGTGACGTCATCAAAACCAAACATTTTATTAAATAGACTAGTCTGTTAAAAACTTAAATTTTGAAATATCTATCTTGAGTAATTCCATTTTGTTTTTTCATTTTTGTTCGGATTAATCTGATAATGATCTTCACAACTCGAAACTTAAGTCGTGAATTTTTGTTTGTAGGGAGAATCCATGATGGCGTAACCAATTGTTTGTAATTGTAAATGAATTTGTAATGAATGGGACAAACACCCAAAAAAAATGTTTCCGTAGTTGAGCACTCGCCCCCAACTGTTTAAAAAATAACCTATATATTTTTCTAGATATTCCGGCGGAGCACTTCCTAAAATTCGTGGTCCGACTCTGCTGCAAACAGCCCGCTCACTCCCCGCCCGAGCAGCAGGAAATGTCGGACCTGAAACAGAACGCCGAAAACACTCTGTACATGCTGAGCACGTCCGTGAAAGACCTGGAGCTGGTGCTGTGGAAACTGCTCCTGCGATGCCTCCTGACTTACGAGTACACGGACGCCTGCGTCGTGCTCCTGAGATGCCTGACGCATCTGGCGTCGAGGAAAATCAACAAGGAAACGTCCGAAGCCGCTTTCGTCAGATGTCTGGCGTTACTGGCTCTGCCCTTGGAAAACTTCAGAGGCACCTTTGTACTGAACTTCCTCAGAAACATCAAGCTGAGCGATGTGGAGCAGTGCAAAACGATCTGGGACACCCGGCTGCCGCACCTGCTGAAGTACCTCGATCAGAATTACGATTCGTTCAGCAACAAGGAGTGGGAGGATTTGGTATTCGATTTTCTGTCGGTGATCCTCGATACGATTAAGGACGGAAACTTCGAGGAGACGCTGGTTAATTGTATTAAAACTCAATTGCCTTTATATACTTGCCGGTAAGTTTTCGTTATTATACAGTCTATTTTTTTATTTCCTCATAATTTGTTCTGGTTTTTTGCACCCTCTGCCGCCAATTTCTCTAATTATGAATTAAGCTTCTTATTTTCTTATGACATTTTTGCTTTTCTATTTGTGACGGCTTTCGGGGTGACTCATGGTACGGCCGAGGTGATAATACAGATAGCACCTATCTGTACCGCACCGGTCACATCGCTAGCCGTTTCTGCAACCGACCCTACCTACCTTGGCCATACCATGAGTTACCCCAAGAGCCGTTACTGCTATACTATTCCATCCGACTGTCTCTTGATTTAATAACTAAGGTTATAATACTAAGATAACGAAGGCTTGCACATCTTTTATTCAAATTTAAAATTTTAATTTTTTTGCTCTGTGATTATGAAATGTCAAAATTAAGTCATTGCATTTCGTCCATCTCTAGTTCAAAGTACTAATCCAATTAAAATTCCAGCATGACCGAACCGGAATTATCAATGAGAAACGCCGAGAAGAACTTCCTGCTCAAATGCCTGGCGATAATCTGCTGCCACTTAAAAAACGCTGTACTAATACAGCAAGTCCTCGACGTGATACTCCAGAGCGTCAAGCTGAACGACACCAACGAGCTGCTGGCGTGCGCGGGCGCCATAGGGATCTGCTCCCGTTCCAACCTGCAGCCTGTCGTCGACAAGCTGTACAACATCAGGAAGGACATACTCCTGAAGAAAAACAACAAGTTCTTCCACATGTACTTCATGAAGGACCAGAAGGGCGAGGCGGAAGTGGAGAAGGTCAGGTACGTGATCATCGCCAGCTACGCGGAGATTTGCAACGAAGCCCCGTCGGACGCCCTCTTGCGGATAATACAGAGCGAGATATTGGATTTTATCCTGCAAGAGTTGGCGAGTTGCAAAGAGTTTGTGATAAGAAGAATATGCCTTAAGGCCATCGGTTGCGTGGCGGACGCTCTGCACCCGAACCGAAATAAGCTCCACGTGCAGCTGCAAGACAGGGATAAAGTGTTGCAACTGGTGTCGGCGCAGATTCAGTTGCATAGTGGACCAGAGTTTATAGAATTATTCCCCGTTGTTATTCCAGTATTAACGTCCTTAGTGCGGCTGCCGAATATTTTGGAATCGCATCAACGGCTGCGATTGCTGAAATTATGTTTCGACAACGTTTTCAACGCCTCCGCTATTTACTGCAAGCTCTCCAACAATAAGCACGGTGACGTTAAACTAGCGCCGCACGTATTTTCCAGCTTCTCGAAGGTTAACCTACTGGTGCAAGAGCTTTTGATTCAAAATATTTCACCGGCGACCCTTGATGAGCTTTTCACCTTACTCGAACCGTGGTTGAGTAGGAAAAAATTAGAGCAACGCTTGCCGGCTTTAGAAGCTTTACGAACCGCGTTGCAAACGTATCTGGACAACATGAAGTTTGCTTACGAAGGGCCGAGCACTTTCGGACAGACGGGGATCATTCTAGCGAGAGTTATTCCTAGATGCACGGATCCTAATAAGAACACCAGAAAGGTCGCCGTCGAATGCGTTTGCTTGATGCTGTGCATATCGGGCCGTTACGAAGGGCACATGAGGGATCACGATAAGGTGCTGAGTAACTCGCTTTCGCACGTGCAGGAGCAAGTGGACACGGAGGATCCCAGGTTGCTGTATACTTTAATAACGGATCTCGCCAACACGATAAGCGTGAATATTCCGAAGTACCAATTGGGACACTTTGTCGACACGCTCATCGAAGGGTTGTTGGATACGGAGACTTCTAGTTCGAGCGGTGTGAGCGTTGTTTTGCCCACGGTGGTGAAATTGAAAGGGGGGGATCTGCAGCCGTACGTGACGGAATTGTTGGAGAAGATTCTGGAAACCTTGGAGAAGATTAAATGCACGAGAACGCGCGCCTTGACTCTGGGAGCAGTTTTGAGTTTGGCCACACATCATATAAAGCCTGTGGTTACGGTTATTCTGCAACAACCATTACCGTATAACGAGTAAGGTTTATTCACTTCTTTGGAAGTATTGATTATTAATGTTTACCAAATTAGGTCCGTGTGTAGCTGTTGGTCGATTTTGGCTGGTGATAGTGCGATGGTTGTGGAAATTTTGGAGCACCTGAAGAAGATTCTGAAGGCGACGCCCCATTACGAGGAGGATGCGAACGCTGGTAATATGAGGATCGCTACGTTGAAATCATTGCAGGTGAGTTTTATTTAATAAGTAATATGAAAAGTATAAATCAATCTTGAACATATTTTAACCCATATATGTAGGATGACTATTTTAAACATGTAGAATATCGTCGGCGCCATCTATCATTGTTTTATTCCAATAAGTACGTTCAGTGATTATTCATTGATATTTGACAGGAAGCGAAGAATAACCTCTGTGTGTTTTTAAATCTTAATTACTTGATTTAGGCCCACTTGCACCATTTTTTCGTTAAGTCTAACTTTGTAAAGTAGGACTTATATTTTAAGTCATGTTAAATGGAAGCGTCATGCGCCATTGGTATCAATACAATTGCTTTAGTAAGCAAGCTCAAAGTGTTGCAACATCGTAAAATCTTGCGATTTTCCCTTTTTAACGTTGGCGACATAGGTGTCCTTTTCTCAGCTGATTTTGACATAAAGTGCGTGCGAGTCTTTTTATGTGAACAGCGTTGCTGTACGAACAGGGAAATAGTGAAACTCGCCATAATTATTAAGCTCAATTAAATATTTTTGAAGGCAAACGTGTAAAGAAATCTCGGCGCGTAAAAAAGAGAGGTTATGTCATTATTAGCCAGTATTTTGAGTCAGGCCAAGTAATTTTAACAAAGTTTATTTGCGGACACGAAAACACCGAAAGAACGAAAGTGTCAAATTTAATTACAGTTAAAAGACAGTCCAAATTAATGTGTAAATATGACTTAAAGTCAACAAGCGCCAAGAAAAAAGACTAATTTGAACAAAGTCGTTAATCCTCTAGAAAATATGCCAAATTGAATTAACGTTAAAAGACTTTATGTTCAAATAATTGTCGAAATTTGACTTAAAATCGTCAAACGTCAAAATAACTAATTTTGACATAAATCTTTATTTATGACTAATTAATGTCAAAATTTGACTTAAAGTGATAAGCGTCAAGAAGAAAGACTAATTTTGCCCCTAGAAAAAAATGTTGAATTTTATTAAACGTTTTCACATTTTTATTTAAAATTCCAAATGTAAAAATTTAAGTCTGGACTAAAAAAAATTCACGAGAACCGCATGAAATTTCCGCGGTAAGTTTCCGCAGATAACTTCAAGCTGTTTTTAACGGAAACGCTATCTGCACGAACGTCATGTGGTTTCTGGTATGAACCGCATGAAGCTTGTGCAGATAGTGGGAATGAACCGCATGAAAAAGGTTAACTTCATGCGCATCTCTTGGAACCGTATGAAGTTTCCGCAGGTGACTTCATGCGGTGCTTCTACAGGTAGGGGTATGCGTATGATTTTCACTCTTGAAGAAAAGAGCAGAGGAACCGCGGTTCCTTTTGTCCAAACCAAAGTTGAATTCTTCAAGTACCATTTTAAATATACTAGGAGTTTTGTTATTGAAAATAATTTATTGTGCATAAATATCTGTCACAAGGGCCCACTGACGGAACGAATTGAAGGTTATGTATGCAGACTTAAATTTTAAGCGGTCCATGACGACGACTTATTTAAAGTCTTGCTTAAGCTGTTCTTAAAGTATGGTGCAAGGAAAATACACACTTAAATGTTGCTTAAATTTTAAGAATGCTTTAAGCATAGCTTAATTACAATGGTGCAAGTGGGCCTTAGAGGAACATATTGGTTAATTTCCTTTAATTTAAGTCTCGAGCAAATGTGGGTTAAACATTTTAATGCCGAAATACTATTTATCTAAGACAGTGAGTCAGCTCGCGGGGTGACTCGTGATACGGCTGAGGTAGCAGAGTTAGCTGTACAGATATGTAGGGTCGGTTTCGGAGACGGCAATATCTGTATTACCAACCGCACCATGAGTCATCCGCAAGCCGTTACTGACATCTAAGAAAATTTTGAAAATCTGTTATTACTATGTATTACTGCAGCTTTCTTGATTCCCGGCTTCCTTGCTGAATTCAGGATTGCCCAAATTGAATTCTAACAAGTACACTTCCGAAATAGCAAATCATCTATCACGATGAATTGGAAATGAAAAAAAAAGACCTTTATTGGCATATTCTAAACTATTTACAACCTCAAAAAACGATTCTATTACCCCTCTCCCTCCCACACTCTCTTCAGTTTTCCCTCTCCCTCCCCAACTTCTTCAGCGTCCTTACCCCTGCCCCAACCTCCCTTATCCACTCCCTTTCGCTTGCATCCATTCCTCCTTTGGAAATTGGAAATGAAAATTTTGCAATATTCTTTATCAACTAATGCATTCTATTAAGTTATCAAAATCACACTAGAGATAGTTTACTCGCTACTAGTGCCTACGGCGGATATCAAATAGGTAGTTACTTAATGTGTCAAGCCCGGGTGCAAAATTTTGAAAATCCGCCAAGAAAATGCGGACTCGAGAGCATTAAATGGTCCCTGGGACGGCTGCATATCGTATGCCATACATTTAGCATTAGAGAGTGGCTCCAGGTGACACGCCATCTGAATATACTAAACTAGCGTGAGTGCCGTCCAGAGGGCCTGTGAAAGTCAGACATGGCTTATCGTGAGTCATTTGATATTTTTCAACTTTATCAACCACAAGCGTGTTAGTAAACTCGCAAAAATAATGATCCCCTATCAGCCATTGGATGAACTATACCCTAGTTTTCATAAGATTGCAGTCAAGGAAAGGACCAATATGACCTTGTTCTGTGTGATGAGGGAAAACACACATCTTTATCTCTATTTTGTCTAATGGTCTGTTTCATTTTGCTTGTGAGCATAAGGGGTAGAATATTAAATTACCATATTTAAATAACAAAAATTGTATTAAACTTTTACATATCGCTTATTAACATACCAACGAAACATTCATTTACAGCGTATTGCTGTCCGTATGCCTATGAAACATAAGTATATGCAATGTGCTTTACAAGTGTCCACATATCAGCTGTGCGAGCATCCACCATTATAGTTATTGTTAAATGATTACAGTCTTTAGTTTATCCATGATGTATGTATATTGGGTTGCCGATGTTCAGCCTAAAATAAGTATAAAATCATTGACATATTTTAGTGGTGTAAAACACTCTTTCCGTGCCTGTAATTTTACGAAAAATAGAGTATAGAGCACGAGTAGCGAGTGAAATAATAAAAATAAACGTCAACCTTTAAATCTAGCTAAATCCGTCATTCACTATCACTGTGCGAATCGTAGTTATACAAAACTTCCATTATTTCCAGCTGGACTTTTCTCCGCTTTTTATTCCCCCGGATATTTTTCAGCATCAGACCCACTGTTTTCCCGAAAGCGTATTCCGCACTCAACGGATCATTCCAGTGCATGTTATTTCTACTTGATCGCTTGCTGCACGTCGGAGTATCCACAGGCTTCGGTTTAACATTCAGGCTTTCTTTTGAAGAAATGTTAATATCTTCCTTATTCATCTCGTCGATATTTCCTTCCATTTCTACAACACTGATGAGGTTCGTTCCTTGGGATGTCTGACGGTAGCCCCGCGACGGTCTGGGCACCACGAACTTGTCCAGAAAGGCCATCGTATCGAACAGTTTCCAGGTCGACTTTTTTCCCTCCGTCCGCACCTTCCTCTTCTCCACGGTGTAGCGAATCCGCAGTCCTTTCCATCTCTGGAGGCATTGGGGCTCTGGAGAAAGCGGTTGTTAGTTTATGTTTTAATTTTAGGTTGCGATTTACTTGATCTGTTCATCACTCTTGATATGGCCGCCCACGCGCCGTCCTTTATGGCTTTGTTTTTGAAGTGTTTGTGAGATCTGTCGTATATGTTGCTGTGCTTTTTCACTAAATTCACTAGAGCGATGTCGAAGTTTTCGTTTATCATCGTGTGGAAACTGGTAGAAAGTATTTCTGTAGCTAAAGAATATGGTTGATTGAAATTAGTCTGCGCTCTGTCAAAATAAAATGTCACTTTCACGATTCTAAAGGGTTTTCCAATAAGGCAGCCGCATTTTGTTTTTTTTTTAATAAAACAAGGAATGTGTGAAGAATTGAAGTTGATTTCCTTATGAAATAGACATTTAAATGACCTTTAAGAAAACGCCTGTATAAATGATTTCTTAAATCGAGTGTCCCCTAGATAATTGGAGTGTCCCATGATCCCATGGCATGTTCAATCTAAAGTTGTGGCACTCCATTAATAATAGATATTTTCCACCACAAAGTTGGTCTTGGAATTTTCTTTCTCGGTTGGCTAAAATTAAATGACCCTAAAGTGTGTTGACTGTGGATGTCCAAAGTCAGCTGTAGCTCGTGTCAGTGTCAAATTTTTGTATATTAAAGTGAGATTAAGCCATAACCTAACTTTGGATATTGATTGTCAGTGGTGATACAGGGTGGATTATGTCACCCTAACAGGGGCTGCTCCTCCTACAGAAAAACCAATCGAGTCTGGACCCTGAGGACGTGTCTTGTGCAGCACACGACGGGCGGAAAGGAATACACGAGCGCCCAAGTACAGCCGCCGTCATAAGTTTAGAAAAGCATTTATACGTTAACACCTGACGACTTGCTTTTAATCTCAATTTTTACCTCAACTGTACACTTGAAATGCTTAACGAAAACTAACGATGCCCGCCACGAGACGACTGTGTTACTGCGCAGGGGCCCAGACTCGATTTGCCATGTAATACATGGAGTATTGCTGACCAAAAATGAAGCATACCATTTTATGGCCCACATAGATTTTTGTTATCAACTTCCTAAATTTATATGTGGAATATTGTCTGTGCCATCTATCTTTTTTTAATTGGAATAAGTATCGTATGTTCATTAAAAAAAAACACAAGTGTGCCATGATTTAAAAAAAAATTAAGTTGGCACACATGTTAGGAATTGACATACAAAATGTCAGATCATTCTAGAAATCATAATTATTCAGTGGTCGCAATGGTTTACAACAATCGGTAAAAACGTTTCTAGTTGAAAGTTATTTCCGAAATGGGACTAAAGTGGACAGAAATTGGGTGTATTCATTCGACGCACCTATGGCAGAGTTTCAGGAAGAATTTCCTAACGTTCTCATTATTTATGATGAATTTAAAAATACCTTATCACGATCTGTTGTATTATTTCATGAAACAGATAGTATTCTCCGTAAACCAGGAAGTGGTAGACCAGCCAAACGTATTTAGGATGCTATTAACACGGCCCAAGGAATTTTGGAAGGTGAACCTACGTCTTCTCCGAGTCGTTTATCACAGCAAATTTTATTTATCAGTAGGAACATGCTGCAAGTATCATAACCTCAAATTGTGTTACCAACATAAATTTTTTAAAATAAAAAATCATGGCACACTTGAGGTTTTTTTTTAATGAACATACTTCATGTTCAGTGATTATTCATTGACATTTGACAGAAAAACGAAAATAGTATATTATTAAACGAGTGTTTAAAAACTGTGTTTTTAGATCTTAATCACTTGATTTAGATTATCATTTAATTTAAATCACAGACAAATGTGGGTTAAGATAAGCTGTAGACAAAAAATCTGACTTGAAACTACAGTTTAAAATCAGCATTTCTAATTTAGTTTGAAACAGCTGAAAAATCGAACTCAACAGAAATTCAGACCAAAATTGTTCGCTTCAGTAATTTTCTTGGCTTTACCCCTATTATGCACACAATAATTCAAAGACATAATGTTTATTACTTTAAATATTAAATCCTAACTATTTTGTACATCAGCTACAATTTTTTTAAAGGAATATTACTTATCTAATTACAATCATTTTAACTTATCAACTCATTCCGTATCACTACCGGAACTATAGTTACACAAAACCTGCATGATTTCCATCTGAGCCCTCCGCCGCTTTTTATGCCCGCGTATATTTTTCAGCATCAGCGCCACCGTCGTACCGAAAGCATCTTCCACGTTCGTGAGCCCTAATCCCGCATCGGGTTTCTTCTTGAAGCGCACCGGAGAGTCCAAAGGTTCCTCTTTTATATGAACCGGATCGATCATCTTGTCCATCGGAGAGAAATAGAAATCCTTGTAGCTTTCATTCATCGAGGACATCGCGTTGTGTTCCACCTCGCTGTTGCTCTCCTCGATTTCGTCCACGATGAAGCTCTCGTCCAGGTCCGCTCCTTCCTGCTTGTTCGCGGCGTATTCGGCGGACGCGCTCCTTGCCTTGTAGCAGCCGTACGATGTCCTGGCCAGCATGAACCTGTCCAGGAAGGTCATCGCTTCGTACAGCGGCCACGTTGGCGGCTTTCCGTCGATCCGGCCCTTCCTCCTCTCCATGGCGTACCTATTTCGTAAACCGTTCCATCTCTGAAGGCATTCGTCTTCTATCAAACAAACAAACAAACAATAAGTACTTATTTAAATGATTACATTTATATTAATGGGATTACTTGATCTGCTCACGGTCTTCGATATGGATGTCCAGGTGTTTTCCCTCGCGGTCTTGTTTTTGAAGTGTGTGTGAGATCGGTCGTATATGTTGCTGTTCCTTCTCACTAAGTTCACTAAAACTCTATCGAAGTTCTCGTATTCCATTTTGTAATATTCTGCAATAACACAATTAATTGAAAACCTAAACATTATGTGAATTTAGTGTGTGTGCGGTAATAAATACATTTAACCTTGTGTTATTTTGATGGCTTTGCTATTTTTAACATGGAAATTATTTGTTGTATAATTCAAGATTTATTTTAGCATTAGCCTGGAGAGTTTATATTATGGAACTGCAATGAAATAATGCTTGCCCTTCAGAACACCTACAGACCGGTTTCAACCTTTTAGGTCTCATCAGTGTAGTTTGTTGATGGGGAAACGGAAATTACTATTGGAATATAAGTATTCCACAACACTGTTAAAGTTATAAATGCCAAAGTAGCGGAATCTATTGTCTGAATGTTGCACTAAACCCAATCTGAGTTGCATAACTACCGACAGATATAGGAATATGCCAACGGTGGCAAATATAACAATAATAATGTAAACATTAAATATTGTTTCACCATCTGAACACTGTACCGCCGTTAGCATATTCCTATATCTGTCGGTGGTTTGGGTTTAGTATAACATTCAGGCAATAGATTCCGCCACTTTGGCAACTAAACCATCTTTCTTTACAGAAATGAGTTTTACAAATTACAATACAACATATTAATGACAGTACATGGAAAACAAAAAAAACATTTCTGTGAATGAAATAGGTCTTTCTGCCCCCACTTTGGCATTTATAACTTTAACAGTGTTTCGAATATTTATATTCTAATAGTAATTTCTGTTTCCCCGTTCCATATTCTCGAAGTTGTGATTTTCTAGTGCTTTTAGTTAATGAATTGACATATAATTTTATTAATGAATTTGGCAAAAAAAAAACGCGCGATTTTCTTTATTTGCCTATGTCAAATGTAACATAAAACAAAAACAAGCGTGATGATGCAAAGTAGAAGAAGGCAGAAAATGACCTGCTGCTCAATTCAACAATCAACAACAGCTGTTTTTTTTTTGTTTTGTAGGCCTGCTTGATGAATTACATTCCTATTGCACAGAATATTGACGTATTTTTACAAATATGTTAATTTCTTGAAAACTAAACAAGATAGGTATAGGGAATGCTAAATCAATGCAGAATTGAATTCTGCGTCAGAATATGTAAAATAAAGTGTTCCATTAAAAAAAATAAGATTTGATGGTTTAAAGTTGACTAAATCTGGTTTGAAATTTAACCACTGTATTTTATACTTTCAAAAATTATTCATCACTGGGCACCTATAGGTGTTGGCTTTCTACAGCCAACATTACATTTCTCCGATTTTATTTTGTATTTTTAAAGTAATAACTAAATTCTTTAAAAATGTCAAATATCTCGAAAACGCTTTAATTTTGAGGTTATGTTACTCAATGATTTTTTTCACAGAAATTTATGTAGAATCCAAATTTGCAATAAAAATATAGCATTCCATTTAAAATAAGGAAGTTGGTGTCGACTTCCGGTATAAGCAGAAGTCGTATAATCTTGAAAATAGTTTCATCGAAAAGAGCACACTCGATTACATAAATGCTGAAAATCTCATTACAATACGTTCATTAGACATCCATATACTTTTAATGTGCGGTCTCGGTGGTACACCCTGTATATACAGGGTGTCTCAGAAGGAATCTGCCAAACTTTAGGGGTGTATTACCTAGGTCATTTTAAGCAAAAAAAGTTATATCAACATAGGTCCGATTCGGAAAGGTTAGTGAATTATGGCTTTGGAAAGCATTACTTCGCAATTATTTGTTTTGCCATCACTTAACCTAACTGGTAAATGTGATTATTTTAAACATGCGTTTAATGTTTACCAATAAAGAATATGCAGATATTCCTCTCGGGACACCCTGTATATATATACAGGGTGATATACAACGACGTTTTAGCGCTACTTAAGGGGTGTATTCTAGAGGTCATTTTAAGCAAAAAAGTTCTTATGAATTCTCAAAAATAATCGAGTTAAGGGAAACTTTAGATTTTTATACTTTCGCACCACACACGGTTAACTTTGATAATGTAAGTTAACAACTGGCAAATGTGATTATTTTAAACATGCCTTTAATGTCTATCAATGAAGAATATGCAGATATTCCTCTCGGGACACCCTGTATATATATATACAGCGTGATTCACTACATTTTAGCGCCTCATAAGGGGTGTATTCTAGAGGTCATTTTAAGCAAAAAAGTTTCCATGAACACGGGTCCAATTCTCAGAAATAAGCAAGTTAAGGGAAACTTTGGATTTTTACACTTTCGCACCGCACACAGTTAACTTTGATAATGGTAGCGGCGTTCAATCAATCCTATAATCCAGCTAGTTAACCATACCGCAGTTACATTTCTATGTTTTTGTAATTCATTCTCATCTGTGAAAACCTTGTCGATGTTCAACTAATTGGATTGTGGGATAGTGCCCACCCATCGCCCTTCGTTTGTGGTGGGTGGGCACCATCCTACAATCAAGTTGTGGTGGGTGTGCCCTATCCTACAATCCAGCTAGTTAACATACCGCAGGGTTTTTACAAAAAAAGTTTGACGGAAAAAAAATTCTACATTTTTGTTAATCATTTTCATGCGTGAAAACGTCGTTAATGTTCAACTGTTTGGATTGTGGGATAGTGCCCACCCACCGCCCTCCGTACTATCTTTAACTCAAACCACAAAACTGTGTTTGTGTGATGAGATTTCTTCGTCAACTCTTTGGTGATGTCGAAGTTTCATAATCACCGTGAAAGAGGGTTTGTTGTTTAATTAAAGTTAATTCAGAGGGTGGTGGGTGGTCCCTATCCTACAATTCAGCTAGTTAAGGTGGTGGGTGGGCCCTATCCTACAATTCAGCTAGTTAATCACACCCCAGGGTTTTTACAAATAAAAAGTTTGACGAAAAAAAATGTCTACGTTTTTGTTATTCATTTTCCTCCGTGAAAACCTCGTTGATGTTCAACTGTTTGGATTGTGGGATAGTGCCCACCCACCGCCCTTCGTACTATCTTTAACTCAAACCACAAAACTATGTTTGTGTGATCAGATTTCTTCGACGACCCATTGGTGATGTCGAAGTTTCATAATTACGGAGAATCAGGGTTTGTGGTATAAATTAAAGGTAATTCAGAGGGTGGTGGGTGGCCCCTATCCTACAATCCAGCTAGTTAAACATAGTGCAGGGTTTTTACAAATAGAAAGTTTGAGGAAAAAAAATGTCTACGTTTTTGTTATTCATTTTTATCCGTGAAAACCTCGTTGATGTTCAACTGTTTGGATTGTGGGATAGTGCTCACCCACCGCCCTTTGTACTATCTTTAACTCAAACTATAAAAACTATGTTTGTGCGATGAGATTTCTTCGTCAACTCATTGGTGATGTCGAAGTTACATAATCACCTTGAAAGAGTGTTTGTGGTGTAAATTTAAGTTAATTCCGAGGGTGGTGGGTAGGCCCTATCCTACACGACTCATTGGTGATGTTGAAATTTCAAAATCACCAGGAAAGAGGGTTTGTGGTGTAAATTAAAGTTAATTCAGAGGGTGGTGGGTGGTCATATCCTGCAATCCAGCCAGTTAATCACACCCCAGGGATTTTACAAATAAAAAGTTTGACGAAAAAAAATTCTACATTTTTGTTACTCATTTTCATCCTTGAAAACCTCGTTGGTGTTCAACTGTTTGGATAGTGGGATAGTGCCCACCCACCACCCTTCCTACTATCTTTAACTCAAACTACATAACTATGTTTGTGTGATGAGATTTCTTCGTCACTCATTGGTGATGTCGAAGTTTCATAATCACCAGGAAAGAGGGTTTGTGGTATAAATTAAAGTTAATTTGGAGGGAGGTGGGTGGGCCCTATCCAACAATCCAGGTGGTTAACCATACACCAGCGTTTTTACAAATAAAAAGTTTGACGAACAAAAAAAATTCTACATTTTTGTTATTCATTTTCATCCGTGAAAACCTCGTTGATGTTCAACTGTTTGGATCGTGGGTTAGTGCCCACCCACCGCCCTTTGTACTATCTTTAATTCAAATCACAAAACTATGTTTGTGTGATAGAATTTCTTCGTCAACTCATTGGTGATGTTAAAGTTTCATAATTACCGGGAAAGAGGGTTTACGGTATAAATTAAAGTTAATTCGGAGGGTGGTGGGTGGGTCCTATCCTACAAAGCAGCTAGTTAAGCACACCACAGGGTTTTTACAAATAAAAAGTTTGATGAAAAAAAATTTCTACGTTTTTGTTATTCATTTTCATCCTTGAAAACCTTGTTGATGTTCAACTGTTTGGATTGTGGGATAGTGCCCACCCACCGCCCTTCTTACTATCTTTAACTCAAACTACAAAACTGTGTTCGTGTAATGAGATTTCTTCGTTAACTCATTGGTGATGTCGAAGTTTTATAATCACAGAGAAAGAGGGTTTGTTGTATAAATTAAAGTTAATTCGGAGGGTGGTGGGTGGGCCCTTTCCTACAATCCAGCTAGTTAAACATACCGCAAGGTTTTTACTAATAAAAAGTTAATAATGTTTTAGTTATATTAGTTTCTAAACGTAATCTGTTCATGGTGTACAATTTTTTCCAAAGAATTTCAAATTCTCAGGTCTGTTAACCCTTTCACTATGGGAATCGTCAATAAGCGACTTGATAATTCTGCCTTTGTATTCAGCAGTCGTCAACAGAAGATTTAGTGTTTTAATTAAAAGAGAAAATATTACAAATTTTACAAATTTGCAAAATTTAAACTACATAAGGGCGAAATATTTTAGTAAGTTTAATTTTAAAAGAAAGTTGATGTTGTAATCGTGTATAATTTTGCCCGTAGTTAAAGGGTTAAAAATAAATTTGGAAAAACTGAATAAACATTGTTCTATCATTAATAAAAAAGAGTTTGCATCACAGATACGTTATCTAAAGTAAATAACAGTGCCACTAGGTGTCACTAAAGCTTATGTTTGTTGTACTCGCTGGAGTATTTTTTCAGGTGTTAATTTCATTGATTTCTTTTAAAACTCGATTGAAAGCAATTTCAATTTATTTTTATATCATACTTAGAAAACATGAATAAGTTTTTTCCCAATATTTTTATCCTAAAAAATTTTACTTTTATTCCAGAAATTTATATATTTTAAATCTAGTAAAATTGTTGCTTGTGTCGAAACCAGCGGAGAATTTTAAACATTTAAGCTCTTGATTTGATTCTTAATATCGATATGTAAATATTAAATCAATTGTGTTAATCGTTAATTGTATTTTACTGTATGCAATTCCCGTTACAAATAGCACTACTATTAATAAAGCACTAATATTAGGTCGCTATTTCTGCACGCAGACATGTATTGTAAATTTAATAATCTAAATATAAAATAACATTATGAATTACCAGAGATACGAGGTGCCTCATGGTGCGATTCCGATTTCAAAATAGAATACAAAAATTAAATCAAAAATAAAACAAACAAAACAGTACAGTGGCGTGATACCAATTACCGCATATCTGTATGGGTTTCGTGATTTATCGCCGCACGGTGTACCGTTAAAAATAAGTTAAAACAAAAATAAAATAAACTCACGCCCCGTGCGAACGCTCCGACACTCGGCACAAAATTGTTTCGGAATTTCTAAACCTATTTCAACAACCCAGATGGCCAAGGGTAGCCACAGGTATAAAGAAATGATGACCTTGAACGGCCGAGGATTTTAGGGACCACCCGACGACGACGGACGTTTCAATCGCTAAATATAAGTTAAAATAATATTGCGTACGACGTAAACTTCAATTTTATTCATTGTTTTAATATGTAAATTTCAAATTACGCCCTTTTGCGAAATTATTAATTAATTTTTGATACTGGAAAATAATTTTTATAGCCAGTGTTTTTAATTGGTTGTAAAAATTCGTTATTAAACGATATTTTAGAAAGAGGAATTTTTAACAGCTGAGTATTTGTAGGTTTTTGATTGAATGAATTTGTATAACCAAAAAATTAATAAAATAGATAAGAAAATATTAAACGTTTTTACTTACTACAGCATAGAATTTTTGTTTTTTTAGATCGATAGCTTCTCCCCATAAATCAATACAAATACGAAATATTTTCAACATCTTTGTTTTTCATATTTCCGCGTAAAACACCACCGAAAATTATGACGTCTTATGTCAAAGACAATTATTTTATCCCAATATTTTGTTTTTATAACTCTACACATCTTTGATTTTGTATGAATAATTTAGAATATTTAATTGATTGACATTGAAACCGTTTACTGTCATGATACATAAATATGCAGTTCAATAAAAATAACTAATAGATTTATTAAATGATATGTTATTTTGCAAATTATTATTATTATTTAATCTTCTTGATTACAAATGTTGAAGATAGCGAAGTATTGCACAACTTTTGTTTATTTAATCTTCTTGATATTTGCCGAATATAAATCTTACAAAAATCGTTTTACAAATGTTGAAAGTATTGCACAACTTTTGTTAATAAATCAATATCACAAACTCATTGATTTTCGAGGAAAATTAAAATTTTAAGTTTTGTAGAAAGTTACATGATCATCACCATTTTTTAAACATTATTTTCGAGTCGTCAATATGAATAAATTTTTTCTTAAAATTACGCCATGTTCATATGAACTTATCCCAAAATGTATCTAACAACAGCCAATCGTACATCCATTAATGGATAATTTTTAAACAGATTAATCCCATGCAATTAATTCATAACCGTACATAGGTAGCAACATCAGAAAACGAAAACCGAGCATCTCTGATTAAAACGTCTGTCAATTCGACACTCGAAAGAAATTTAATCCCAAAAGACCTATACTCGCAATGCATTTACTATAATTAGCCTCTCTTGTCCGTAAGAAACGTAAAAATTTAAATTTAATTAACCAAAACCAATGGTTTTAGATTGAAACGATTAAATCGTTCACCTTCTTCAAATCTTAACAGCTAAATTCTAAAAGACAAATCTTTACTACAAATTAATTGTAATTACCCTTCCTTATCCGTAGCAAACGTAGCAACGTTGGAAATTTAAATTTAATAAACAAAAACCGACCATTTTTGATTAAAACGACTGTAAGTCCTTCATTTGTTAAAGCAATATTTTCACACCTTGACAGTTTAATCTTAAAAGACACATCTTTGTAATAAATTGATTATTATTAACCTTCCTTATCCGTAACAAACGTAGTAACGTTAGGAAGTCAAACTTGATTAATGAAAACCTGTAAATCTCACATCCGTCGAAGGATATCCTTCAAATTCTGACAGATAAATACCAATAGATTTGGTTTTCAATAAATTGGTCAAATTTATCTTTTTTTTCGTAACAAACGTAGTAACGTTGGAAGTTTCACTTAACGAAAACCTGTTAACGTGACTGTGAATCCTTTATCTGTTGGAGGAAATCTTTAAAATTTTGACAGGTGAATTCTAGAAGATTGATGTTCTCAATAATATGGTTATAATTAACTTTTCTTGTCCGTAACCAACGTAGCAACGCTAGAAATTAAAATTTGACTAAGAAAAACTGACCATTTCTGATTAAAACGACTGTAAGTCCTTTTTTTGTTAAAGGAATATTTTCACACTTTGACAGTCTAATCTTAAAAGACATATCTTCGTAATACATTGATTATTATTAACCTTCCTTATCCGTAACAAACGTAGCAACGTTAGGAAGTCTAACTTGATAAATGAAAACTTGTAAATCCTACATCCTTCAAAATGCTGACAGTTCAATACCAATAGACTCAGTTTGCAATAAATGGGTCACTTTTTTTTTTTTCGTAACAAACGTAGCAACGTTGGAAATTCAAATTTGATTAACAAAAACCAACCATTTCTGGTTAAAACAACTGTAAATCCTTCATTTCTTAAAATATCTTCAAATCTCGACAGTTTAATCTTTGCAATAAATTAGTTATAATTAACCTTCCTTGTCCGTAACAAACGTAGCAACGTTAAGAAGTCAAACTCGATTAACGAAACTGCAAATCCTGCATCCGTTGAAGGAAATCCTTCAAATTCTGACAGATCGATACTAATAGACACAGTTTGCAATAAACGTAGCATTTACGTAGCGTAAAATATAGCAATGTTGAAAATTAAAATTTACTTAACGAAAACAGAACGTTTCACGTTAACCTGACTGTGAATCCTATATCCGTCGGAAAAAATCTTTAAAATTTTGACAAATGAATTCTAGAAGATAGATGTTATAATTTACATTTCTTACCAGTAACAAACGTAGCACCGTTGGAAACTCAAATTTGATTAATGAAAATCGACAATTTTTTATTAAAACGTTTGTCCTTCATTTGTTAAAGGAATATTTTCAAATTTTGACAGTTTAATCTGAAAAGACATATTTTCGCAATAAGTTGGTTATAATTAACCTTTCTTGTCCGTAACAAACGTGGCAACGTTGGAAATTCAAATTTGATTAACAAAAACCGATCATTTCTGATTAAATCCTTCATTTGTTGACAGTTTAATCTCTAAAGACGTATCTTCGCAATAAATTGGTTATAATTAACCTTTCTTCTCCGTAGCAAACATAGCAACGTTGGAAATTTAAATTTGATTAACAAAAACCGACCATTTCTGATTAAAACGACTGTAAGTTCTTTATTTGTTAAAGGAATATTTTCAAATCGTGACAGTTTACTCTTAAAAGACATATCTTCGAAGTAAATTTGTTATAATTAACCTTTCTTTTCCGTAACAAACGTAGCAACGTTGGAAACTTAAATTTGATTAACAAAAACCGACCATTTCTAATTAAAACGACTGTAAGTTCTTCATTTGTTAAAGGAATATTTTCAAATCGTGACAGTTTACTCTTAAAAGACATATCTTCGAAGTCAATTTGTTTTAATTAACCTTTCTTTTCCATAACAAACGTAGCAACGTTGGAAACTTAAATTTCATTAACAAAAACCGACGATTTCTGATGAAAACGACTGTAAATCCTTCATTTGTTAAAGGAATATTTTCAAATCGTAACAGTTTACTCTTAAAAGACATACAAGTATGTATCTTCATAGTAAATTTGTTATAATTAACCTTTCTTTTCCGTAACAAACGTAACAACGTTGGAAATTCAAATTTGACCATTTCTGATGAAAACGGCGGTAAATCCTTTATTTGTTAAAGGAATATTTTCAAATCTTGACAGTTTAATCTTGAAAGACGTATCTTTGCAATAAATTGATTATAATTCACGTTTTTTGTCCGTAACAAACGTAGCATTGTTGGAAATTCAAATTTAATTAACAAAAACCGACCATTTCTGATTAAAATGACTGTAAGTTCTTCATTTGTTAAAGAAATATTTTCAAATCGTGACAGTTTACTCTTAACAGACATATCTTCAAAGTGAATTTGTTATAATTAACATTTCTTTTCCGTAACAAACGTAGCAACGTTGGAAACTTAAATTTAATTAATAAAAACCGACTATTTCTGATTAAAACGTCTGTAAGTTCTTTATTTGTTAAAGGAATATTTTCAAATCATGACATTTACTCTTAAAAGACATATCTTCACAGTAAATTTGTTATAATTAACCTTTCTTTTCCATAACAAACGTAGCAACGTTGGAAACTTAAATTTGATTAACAAAAACCGACCATTTCGGATTCAAACGTCTGTAAAAGGAATATTTTCAAATCGTAACAGTTTACTCTTAGAAGACATATCTTTGCAGTAAATTTGTTATAATCAACCTTTCTTATCCGTAACAAACGTAGCAACGTTGAAAACTCAAATTTAATTAATAAAAACCAACGATTTCTGATTAAAACGACTGTAAATTCTTCATTTGTTAAAGTAATATTTTCAAATCTTAACAGTTTAATCACAAAAGACAAGTCTTCATAATAAATTCGTATTAATTAACCTTTTTTATCCGTAACAAATGTAGCAACGTTGGAAATTCAAATTTGACCATTTCTGATTAAAATAACTGTAAATACATCATTTGTTGAACGAACATTTTTAAATCTTGACAGTTTAATCTTAAGACATATCTTCGCAATAAATTGGTTATAATTAACCTTTCTTGTCCGCAACAAACGTAGCAACGTTGGAAACTTAAATTTGATTAACAAAAACTGACCATTTTGGATTATAACGTCCGTAAAAGGAATATTTTCAAATTGTGACAGTTCACTCATAAAAGACATATCTTCGTAATACATTGGTTATTATTAACCTTTCTTATCCGTAACAAACGTAACGTTGAAATTTTTTTGGTTAATAAGAATCGTCTGTTTCTGGTTAAAACAAATATTGAGGAAAATACTCGCCAAAATAATCTTGAAAGATGCACCATTACTATAAACAAAAGAATGCTAAAGTGAATGATTAATATTTTTGACAGCAAAATTAAATTTTGAATGAGGTCATAAATATTTACCTTGAACTTCTTGATTTTCAAGGAAATTAAATAATTGCTAAATTTGTCATTAATTATTTGCAATTTCCATTAAGGATAATGCCAAAACGAACGCTTTTCAAGATGCTATTGCATTTATGAAAAAATTTGATATTGATATAAAATGTCACAAAACCTGTTTATGTCTTAAAATCGGAGTAACATACTAGGAGGCCGCATTAATATTTTTACTTTCTCTATACGAAGTATGGGAAAGTATGGCGATCGTAAACATTTTTGTGATCGTGATAATTGCGACATTTCAAATGTCAGATCATCCAATTTTGACATTTCAAATGTCAGAATCATTCAATTTTGCAAAACTCTCGTTGTACAGTTCAAATATCATTTAAATTGCAAACAAACCATGAAAGTATAAATAATAAATAAATAATACATTTGTATCAGTGACGGTTCGCGGGGTTTTTTCTGGTATGGCCGAGGTAACAAGGGTGACAATACAGATAGGTAGGGTCAGTTGCAGAGACGGCTGGCTGCGTGACCGCACCTATCTGTATTACCACCTCTTGTTCCTCGGCCGTACCAGAAAAAGCCCCGCGAACCGTCACTGATTTGTATTGTAGTAGAAAGATTTTTTGTATTATACAAGTGTTAAAAGTGTCTTTACTTTAAACTTGAGAAACTTCACTTGTTGCAAATTAAATAAATGTAATAAAGATGAAAAATAGCCTGAATATATGAATATTCAATTCAACCTGTTCGTGACATAAATAACTATTATACCATCAAATCAGTGAAAGTTACACGATGGCTACATCACCAATTTTTGAAATTGAAATCAAAAGGTGTTATGATACAAACATAAGTATACCAAAATTGTGCCATACAAAAAAAATGTATTGTTTTCAAATTATTTTATTCTGAAGAGAAAATATTTCTCAAGAGCTTATAGTGGATTTCACAAAGGTGGTAATAAATATGACTCTGGCTTAAATGAACATAACACTGGTATTATATTTTCGGCTGTGTAAACGATATTTCAAATGGTAACCGTAATGGATAATTTGAGGTTAGGTTCTGCGATTACATTACTCATATTTTAATTGATATTGTGAATGAGTCACAATGTGTATAATAATTTGTTTTCTATTTTGATGTATTTTTACTTTACCTCTTCTCGAGGGAGGCTCCATTTCAATAGCAATTAAAAAATGTATTCGGTGACAGATAATTCGCATACCGCGGAGAATATACCGGCTTACGAAAAACCTGGCTTAAATAAATGTTTGTGAAATCCACCGTTAATGTCTTAAAATCATAATCGAAACTCAGCAATTCGATCCGTTAGATATTTTCAACTTGAGCTCATGCATTTGAATAAATGGAACTGCATATTATCAATCGGTGAATGCACCGCAGCAAAAATATGCAAAACGAAGCGTAGTAGATATCTATTTATTTATTTACATTAATAACTTAAAGTATTTGCATAACGTTCACAATTATAATCAGAATTATACAAATATTGCAACAGTAGAAGCATTTGAAATTCCATTACATTAACATAACAGATACACAATTATCACGCTATCACACGAACGAGTAGAAATAACGCAGTTGGTAACATTAGGAACCAAATTCATAAGGGCAATAACATCAGTCAAATTATAATGAATTTGATATAAAATTAATATGCATTAAGGTCGTGTGAAATTCATTATTGATTATTCGAACGCGTTTTATATCAAATTCATCAGTCCTACCAACCGTTCCATCATCGTGTGATAACTATTATTTTATGCACCCGCATCCTGAGTAATATTTTAAATACATGCACTTATTCAGTATCACTACCGGAATCGTATTTACACAAAACCTGCATTATCTCCAATTGCACTTTTCTCCGCTTCTTATGCCCCCGTATATTCTTCAGCATCAAGGCTATGGTTTTACCGAAAGCATGCTCCGCGTCGATCGCGTCCGGCCTGACTTCAGCATTCGTCCGGAACCGCTTCAGCCCGTGCATCGGATTCTCGAACGGCTCCTCTTTTATGTGGGCGGGATTGATCATGTGGTAGTCTTTACTTATCTCGGCCGTCGTGTCATACGACGACATCGTGTTCTCCTCCTTCTCGTGCTCCATCACGTTGTACTTCTCCTCCATGTCCTCGTTGCTCTGGCCGTCCACGTTGATGAAGATTGGATCGACGTTCGACTCGTTCGGCTTCTCGTCCCAGATCGCGTAGGCCGGAACGATGTCGCAGGTCGTGGTGACGGACTTGTAGTGCCCGTACGATTTCCTCGGCAGCATGAACTTGTCGAGGAACGTCATCGAGTCGTACAGCGGCCAGGTCGAGTGCTTCCCCTCGGTGCGGGCCTTCCTTTTTTCCAGGGCGTAACGGGTGCGCAAGACGTTCCACCTCTGATGGCATTCATCCTCTGTTTAAAGAAAGCGTGATAAATTAGTAGGTTTGAATTTTTCGATTGAACGAGTGGATTACTTGATTTTTTCACGGCTTGAGATATAGCCGACCAGGTGCTCTCCCGCGCCGCTTTATTTTTAAAGTGAGAATGAGATTTATCGTATATATTACTGTAGAGTTTCACTAACTTCACTAAAATTGCATCCAAATTTTCATATTCCATTCTGTCCTATCCGGCAATTGACTATTTAATTCGTCTCACGGTAATATGAAACACACAGGGGACACATTTTCGGGCGCAAACACACGTTAACTTGCGCCTTAAAATCATCTGAATTTATGATTTAATTTAAGAGTTCATTAACTTCAATTTAGTTATTTTAGGTTATGATTTTGTATCTGGAAATAGATTAGGGTTAACGCTTATCCATACAATGTCTATTCGGGGGGATATTAACTCTTGCTGGTTTTATTTCGGACTGGTACACCGTTTTTTATTAAAGTGTATACAATGCTGAACGTAAATCATAAATTAAAGCAGTGGCGTGGCACAAATATTTTCTCGTCACGCGCACACGCGTAATTTTGTAAATTCTATCATAAATATTTATCAATCGTAATTTATGTAAACTATAAAGTTTATGGGAGTACACATTTAGGTATTACTTCAATTATTCCATTGTATTATTATGAAATGACGCCGGATAAAAATAGCCCAGATAAATGGCTCGACACAAAGGTCGCTCGATATTATTCCTTAAAAACATTTTCCGAATAGTTTTGCGTGATTCTGAAGTATACTTTAGATATTTTGTATAAATAATTGGAGAATGTGTGTTATCAGTATTTGTTACCTTATATTAGTTCAAATACTAATATATAACAAACGAAAAAAAATTAGCGCCATTACTGAGCACAGGTCAATGAACTAATTGAATTTGTTAGGCATAAATGATTTAAATTGTCAATTATTATTATAGGATGATACACAAGTCTATTTTGATTTAAATTTTATAGTTTATGTACTACTTTTTTCATCGGAAATTGACAACTGCAACATCACCATAAGTTGTGTTCTCTTGTGGTTATCTCCAAATTGAGTGAACGGATGTTGCTAGATTTTGAATTGATTTTGAAGTAGACTCTATTTTAAACAAATTTAGAAAGTTTCAAATCTGTGACTGTTATTTTTATATTTTTTTTTCCATCGGAAATTGACAACTGCAACATCACCATAAGTTGTGTTCTCTTGTGGTTATCTCCAAATTTAGTGAACGAATGTTGCTAGATTTTGAATGAATTTTGAAGTAGACTCTATTTTAAACAAATTTGGAAAGTTTCAAATCTGTGGCAGTTGTTTTTATATTTTTTTTTCGATCGGAAATTGACGACTGCAGCATCACCATAAGTTGTGTTCTCTTGTGGTTATCTCCAAATTTAGTGAACGGATGTTGCTAGATTTTGTATGAATTTTGAAGTAGACTCTATTTTAAACAAATTTAGAAAGTTGTTTTTATATTTTTTTTTCCATCGGAAATTGACAACTGCAACATCTCCATAAGTTGTGTTCTCTTGTGGTTATCTCCAAATTTAGTGAACGGATGTTGCTAGATTTTGAATGAATTATGAAGTAGACTCTATTTTAAACAAATTTAGAAAGTTTAAAAGCTGTGGCAGTTATTTTTATATTTTTTTTTCCATCGCAAATTGACAACTGCAACATCTCCATAAGTTGTGTTCTCTTGTGGTTAACTCCAAATTTAGTGAACGGATGTTGCTAGATTTTAAATGAATTTTAAAGTAGACTCTATTTTAAACAAATTTAGAAAGTTTCAAATCTGTGGCAGTTGTTTTTATATTTTTTTTTTCCATCGGAAATTGACAACTGCAACATCTCCATAAGTTGTGTTCTCTTGTGGTTATCTCCAAATTTAGTGAACGGATATTGCTAGATTTTGAATGAATTATGAAGTAGACTCTATTTTAAACAAATTTAGAAAGTTTCAAATCTGTGGCAGTTGTTTTTATATTTTTTTTTTCCATCGGAAATTGACAACTGCAACATCTCCATAACTTGTGTTCTCTTGTGGTTATCTCCAAATTTAGTGAACGGATGTTGCAGGATTTTGAATGAATTTTGAAGTAGACTCTATTTTAAACAAATTTAGAAAGTTTCAAATCTGTGGCAGTTGTTTTTATATATTTTTTCCATCGGAAATTGACAACTGCAACATCAGCATAAGTTGTGTTCTCTTGTGGTTATCTCCAAATTTAGTGAACGGATGTTGCTAGATTTTGAATGAATTTTGAAGTAGACTCTATTTTAAACAAATTTAGAAAGTTTCAAATCTGTGGCAGTTGTTTTTATATTTTTTTTTTCCATTGGAAATTGACAACTGCAACATCTCCATAAGTTGTGTTCTCTTGTGGTTATCTCCAAATTTAGCGAACGGATGTTGCTAGATTTTGAATGAATTATGAAGTAGACTCTATTTTAAACAAATTTAGAAAGTTTCAAATCTGTGGCAGTTGTTTTTATATTTTTTTTTCCATCCGAAATTGACAACTGCAACATCACCATAAGTTGTGTTCTCTTGTGGTTATCTCCAAATTTAGTGAACGGATGTTGCTAGATTTTGAATGAATTTTGAAGTAGACTCTATTTTAAACAAATTTAGAAAGTTTCAAATCTGTGGCAGTTGTTTTTATATTTTTTCTTTCCATCGGAAATTGACAACTGCAACATCACCATAAGTTGTGTTCTCTTGTGGTTATCTCCAAATTTAGTGAACGGATGTTGCTAGATTTTGTATGAATTTTGAAGTAGACTCTATTTTAAACAAATTTAGAAAGTTTCAAATCTGTGGCAGTTGTTTTTATATTTTTTTTTCCATCGGAAATTGACAACTGCAACATCTCCATAAGTTGTGTTCTCTTGTGGTTATCTCCAAATTTAGTGACCGGATGTTGCTAGATTTTGAATGAATTATGAAGTAGACTCTATTTTAAACAAATTTAGAACGTTTCAAATCTGTGGCAGTTGTTTTTATATTTTTTTTTTCATTAGAAATTGACAACTGCAACATCACCATAAGTTGTGTTCTCTTGTGGTTATTTCCAAATTTAGTGAACGGATGTTGCTAAATTTTGAATGAATTTTGAAGTAGACTCTATTTTAAATAAATTTGGAAAGTTTCAAATCTGTGGCAGTTGTTTTTATATTTTTTCTTTCCATCGGAAATTGACAACTGCAACATCACCATAAGTTGTGTTCTCTTGTGGTTATCTCCAAATTTAGTGAACGGATGTTGCTAGATTTTGTATGAATTTTGAAGTAGACTCTATTTTAAACAAATTTAGAAAGTTTCAAATCTGTGGCAGTTGTTTTTATATTTTTTTTTCCATCCGAAATTGACAACTGCAACATCACCATAAGTTGTGTTCTCTTGTGGTTATCTCCAAATTTAGTGAACGGATGTTGCTAGATTTTGTATGAATTATGAAGTAGACTCTATTTTAAACAAATTTAGAAAGTTTCAAATATGTGGCAGTTGTTTTTATATTTTTTTTCCATCGGAAATCGACAACTGCAACATCTCCATAAGTTGTGTTCTCTTGTGGTTATCTCCAAATTTAGTGAAGGGATGTTGCTAAATTTTGAATGAATTATGAAGTAGACTCTATTTTAAACAAGTTTAGAAAGTTTCAAATCTGTGGCAGTTGTTTTTATATTTTTTAAACCATCGGAAAGTGAGCATCGTCATGCATGCATCGACTATAAGCTGCATTCTCATGAGATTATCTCGAAATCTAGTAAAGAGACGTTTCTAGATTTTGATTGAATATATTGTAATAACGTTAGGTTAATGTTTTACTGATTGGGTTATGAAACTCACCTTCAACCATCCGAATTACTTTAACCTAACCTACAAAACACTGTTTGCTGAATGAGATTTCTTTGTTATTATTTGGAGACGTTGGAAATTTAACGAAACAAAGGAATAAAGTTTGTAACTGTACTAAGAGTTAATTCGAGGGTGGCGGGTGGCCCTATTCAACAATCTCCTTGTTTTACCAGTGTAAAGCAATTAATAAAAAAAATGGAAATATTGTTTCTGTAATTTATATCATTTTTAGTTTGTAATTGTAGAAAGACTTAATCCGAGGGTGGAGGGTGGGCCCTGTTTTACCGGTGTAAAGCAATTAATAAAAAAAAGCGTCCTTATCCCAGTCCCATCCTCTCTCATCCATTCCTGTTCCCTTTCACTCCCACCCATTCCTCATTCACACCCTCACACTCTTCCGCCAGATGCCTCCATGTATCTATGCATAGATCATTTGTAATAATAGTCTGTTCATTTCCAAGAGGCAGTAAGTGTAAACAACACCGACTGCCTGCTAGCCGCGTGATCACTTTATTGGCCGCATACGGGTGGTAGTTCAGTGATACGAGTTCTCGACCATTTTTCAAGTGGGTGACTGAAAACGTGCGACCTTGTGCAATCTCACCGTTCACGTCACTGTGTACACATTTCCTGCCTCTTGTATGTGAATAGACTAGGTTAATTTTTTATTGGTTGAATTAAGTAATCTACTCTCACTCTATATTATTTTCTTTTCAGGCAATTTGCGCCCTGTACGAACTATTCCAAAGCAAAGAAACGCACGAACTCTGCAAGCAGCAGTTCCCCGACCTGTTCTCCATCCTGTACATCTCCCTGGCCTCGTACATAAACACGTCGGCCCCGGTGTACTCCAGCGCCGAGAAGAAAGCCTCCGCCGTCCCGAACAGGCACGCCTACAAACTGAACCCCTTCAAGCTGTGCCTGGACACGTTCAAGATCTTCCTGCAGAACGCCGACAGCAGGAACGCGTCCGCCAGCCTGCTCCTCTGCAACGACAGCCTCTCCTCCTTCCTGACCCTCGTTCCCGACCTAACGGATAACATCTGCTCGGAGAATCCGCAGTCGCTCGCTTGGTTGGTCGCATGTTTAGGTAAGTACGTACTAATAGTATGTTAAAGGTGAAAAAAATAGCAATAGAAAAGATTTAGATCAAATTAATTCTTAAATAAGTTTAATAGAAACGAAATATAGCCTAAATAACCGGGTGTTGACTTTCAATGTAAAAATTTGAATGCTAAAAAACGTCCTTTCTTACACATTTTAGAACTAAAGCATAAATACATTTTTTGCAGAGAAAATAATTCTACACGTGTACGTACTATCAATATTTTTTCTCCAAAAATGTATTTAAGCTTTAGATCTGAAATGTTCTATAATCGGTTGTCGGTGGAAGGTATGTAGTAATCTTAACACAACGGCTGCTGGAGCAAGAAGTTTATTTATTAAGACTTGTACGTTAGGTTGCCTATGTTATACGTTAATACATTACAAGCTCCAAATTGAATTTAAATTTACAAAATTAAGTCTTTCAAAGGGGGCCACGGTGGCCTAGTGAGTAGAGCTCCTGCTCACGGGCCCCATGGTCGTGGGGGTTCATGGATGTCTAGTGTCCCATTCATTATTAAAATGAAATTTCAAAAAAACTTAATTATCATTAGTGGCCGAATAGATGCTTTCGCCAATTCCAAATCATCCGCACTTCCTCAACCCGAATTCCCGTCAACCATCCTTCCTTTAAATAAAAAAAAAAGGCTAAATAAAAACCATTTTTTTTTAAATTCCAAGTTGAAAGTAATACGGTCATCACAACTTATTACCTCAAAAAATTAATAACAAGATAACTGTTCCCTCTGGTATAAGTTTTTCTATATGTAATAATTTTGTTTTTAGGGCCTTACATAAGATCTGACCTAGAACCCCAACGTGTTGCCGTTACTGCGCTCTTCGCTTCCTTGCTGAAACATAAAGTCAACAACCAATCCGTGTTGGCGGAAAACGTTTTGGAAATGGTTCTCGATGTACACACAGATAAAAGTTGCACCGTACGCAAGCTGAGCTTGAGAGGTTTAGGATACGCAGCCGAATACTTGAATCCCGATCTCGTCCTAAGGCACTGTAACAGTATTCTAAATGCGCTTATGCAAGGACTCGATTATAACAGCACCAGGTAATGCTATTTACGATGAAATTTAAAGCTACGCTAAATCATGCTCAAATTCAAGGTCTGTAATTAAAGAAACACAAATCGGTGTACTTAACCTTAAATATAAAGGGACGAAAGACTTTTCTGTCGAGAATTATTCGTTCTGGTCCGTGGTTGTTTGTATACGTCTTTCATTATTCATTTAATTTATAACTTATAGAAATACAATATGGATGATGGCTAATGGTCATAGCACCAAAGCCAGGCATAACACCGAAAACAAAAAAAAAATTACAATTCTTTACACTACACATCTTTCATCTCTCTCTTCCCTCTATATAAGTTGTAGTAATATTTGTCTTCTTCTTGTTACGTTGTTAATGGCCTTGGCCTTTTCTTCTTCTTGCGTAGTTTATGGCCTTGGCTTCTAGACCCTGTCGACCAGTCGTATTTGTTTTAACTCTCAATGTTATTTCATTTAAAATCTAACCTTAGTTATTTTTTTTTACATTCTAGTGAATCGGAAGTAGCCTTAGAATCGATGTTGAGCTTTTCCAAGCTGATCAAGATTTCTGACGGTGCTCAATTAGGTCAGTGCCAAATCACCGCTTCAGTTAGAATTAAGCCGTTGCTGCAGCACGATTCGGCTCCCATACGAGAAGCAGCGTTTTTGCTGTTTGGAGATTTAGCCGACTCCACTGGAGCGGATGATGCTTTCAAGGAGCAGATTCACGGGAATCTTGTTACTTTACTGCTGCACTTATGTGATGAGGATCCCAACGTTGTTAAGGTAATTTACTACCCAAAAGGTTTAGAAACATTGCTTTTTTACTAAACATAACAAGGGTGTGAAGTTAGGAATGGATCCAGTGATGGATTTTAAAAATTAAAGAGAAGCAAATCAAAAAAATAAGTAAAAATAACTGAAGGGATATTCGTAACGTTTTTTTAACTCTTGGTTATTAAAGTACTTGTATTAGTGATAAGAATGCGCATTTTTATTTAATCATGGCGGATTGCAAACTTTGTCAAAAATGGAAATTTATATCGCGAGGCTTGGATTTCTGCGGCTGACGGGACAAATGATTTTTTTTGGGTTGAAGGGGTGTCCGTAACGTTTTTCTGACTCTCGATTATTAAAGTACTTGTATTAGTGATAAGAATACGCATTTTTGTTTAGTTATGGCAGATTGCAAATTTTGTCAAAAATCGAGATTTATTTCGCGAGAAATGAATTTTAGCCACTGACTGGAGAAATGATTTTTTTTTGGGTTGAAGGGGTGCCCGTAACGCTTTTTTGACTTTTGACTATTTAAGTACTTGTGATGGTGATAAGAATGCGCATTTTTATTTAGTTTTAGCTGATTGCAAACTTTGTCAAAACTTGAGATTTACATCACGAGATATAGATTTCTCTGACTGACGAGAGAAATTATTTTTTTTGGGTTGAAGGGGTGTCCGTAACGCTTTTTTGGCTCTTGATTATTAAAGTACTTGTATTAGTGATAAGAATACGCATTTTTATTTAGTCTTGGCTGATTGCGAACTTTGTCAAAAATCGATATTTACATCGCGAGATATAGATTTCCCAGACCGACGGAAGGAATTATTTTTTTTTGGGTTCAAGGGGTGCCGGTAACGCTTTTTTGACTTTTGATTATTAAAGTACTTGTATTAGTGATAAGAATACGCATTTTTATTTAGTCTTGGCTGATTGCGAACTTTGTCAAAAATCGATATTTACATCGCGAGATATAGATTTCCCAGACCGACGGAAGGAATTATTTTTTTTTGGGTTCAAGGGGTGCCGGTAACGCTTTTTTGACTCTCGATTATTAAAGTATTTGTATTAGTGATAAGAATACGCATTTTTATTTAGTCTTGGCTGATTGCGAACTTTGTCAAAAATCGATATTTACATCGCGAGATATAGATTTCCCAGACCGACGGAAGGATTTTTTTTTTTTTGGGTTGAAGGGGTGCCGGTAACGTTTTTTTGACTCTCAATTATTAAAGTACTTGTATTAGTGATAAGAATACGCATTTTTATTTAGTCTAGGCTGATTGCCAACTTTGTCAAAAATCGATATTTACATCGCGAGATATAGATTTCCCAGACCGACGGAAGGAATTATTTTTTTTTGGGTTGAAGGGGTGCCGGTAACGCTTTTTTGACTCTCGGTTATTAAAGTACTTGTATTAGTGATAAGAATATGCATTTTTATGTAGTCTTGGCTGATTGCGAACTTTGTCAAAAATCGAGATTTACATCGCGAGATATAGATTTCTCCGACTGACGAGAGAAATTATTTTTTTTTTGGGTTGAAGAGGTGCCGGGAACGCTTTTTTTACTCTTTTTTTACTCTTTTTTTATTAAAGTACTTGTATTAGTGATAAGAATACGCATTTTTATTTAGTCTTGGCTGATTGCGAACTTTGTCAAAAATCGAGATTTACATTGCGAGATGTAGATTTCTTTACATATAAACAATTATTTTTAGGCGTGTAAATACACAATGAGGAAAATAGGACCATTCTTGGACTGTCCCAAGGTGAACACACTAATCCAAGAGCATTTATTAGAAGACGGATCGTTACACTTCACCCAATTCTGCATGGACTTTGTGAAATCGATGGTAATTATAATTTTTAGCCTTAAAAAATAGAAATTTGCGTTTTTTCGGGTTTTAGAAAGACACTTTTTTAAGAAGGAAACTTTGCCTTTATTTTAATGTTTGAATCATGGAAATTCGTTAAGGCGTTCTGACATGAATTTTTTAATAATGAATTGACATAGAATAGTATATTCTGTAACAAGGTTAGAATGGAAATTCGATGCGAGTGGAATATTTCGAGCGCGAGCCGTGAGGCGAGCGCGAGGAACCACGAGCATCTGAATTTCCATTCTTACCGAGTATCAGACTATACTTTCTCCTCGACCAGATAAAATAGACTAATAAAATAATGAACACAAAGAACTTACGTTTTATCACGTTTGTGGTTATGTTTATAGTATTTTGACAATTGTGATATCCAAGGCTAATTGTTTTATTCGGAACGGTGTGAGAATATTCATTCTCTCCCTTGTTATGGAATGAATTACATGCAAAACGCATAAGCGCATAGTGTTTTGTTCCATAACAAGAGTGAGAATGGGTACGTTCTAAAATCAAAATTGATTTGAGAATGCTTAAATTCTATGGGGGTCGTGGAGAAAAATTCTTCTCAACACTTATTTAGATATTTTAACACATGGAGATTAGTTAAAGTGTTTCGATGTTATGAATATTTCAATTTTTTGTTTAAAAAAATAGAAATTTTATATATTTCTGTACACTTAAAAAAAATATTTCGCAACACTTTTTTAAAGGAGGAAACTTTGGCTTTATTTTAATATATAAATCATGGAGATTCGTTAAGGTGTTCTGACATTATGAATTTTTAAACAATTAATTGTCATTTTTTAGGGTTAGTTCAAAAAATGAAAATTACAATTATTTCTGTAGGTTTTAGAAAAATTCTTCTTAACACTTTTTAAAGAACACAACTTGGGCGATATTTTAAAATTTGAAACGTGGAGATTGGTTAAGGCATTTTGACATTATGAATTTTTCAATTTTTAGCTTTCAAAATTAGAAATTTGCGTTTTTTCTGTTTTTAGAAAAACATTATTTAAAAGAAGGAAACTCGGGCTACATTTTGATATTTGAATCATAGAAATTTGTTATGGCACTTTGATGTTGTGAATTTTTCACAATTTTGTAGGTTAGCTTAAAAAACGTAAATTTAATATATTTCTTTAAACTTTAAAAAATATTTCTCGACACTTGAAGGAAGAAGGAAACATTGGCTTTGTTTTGATATTTGAATCATGAATCATCGTTAAGGCCTTCTGACATTATGAATTTTTGTATAGTGAATTGATATTTTTTAGGGTTAGCTTAAAAAAAATTAAATTAAAATTATTTCTGTATGTTTTAGAAGAATTTCTCTTTACACTTTTTTAAAGAACATAACTTCGGCTATATTTTAAAATTTGAAATGTGGAGATTAGTTACGGCATTTTGACGTTATGAATTTTTCAATAATTAATCGACAATTTTTAAGGTTAGCTATAAAAAATATAAATTTGCGTTGTTTCTGTTTTAACAATTGTTTGGAGATGGAAACTTTGGTTACGTTTTAAAATTTGAGTTATGCAAATTCATCACGGTACTTTTCCGTTATGGATTTTTTTTATAAACCCTTTGCACTCGAATGTATTTGTTTTTTTTTTTCTTAAATTTAAATAATAATATTGTTATGTGTCGGACAGAGGGAGTAAACATTTATTACGTTTATTTCTAGAGCGAGAATAAACAAGAATCATTTCCTCAGCTAATCATGATATGTTTATCGTTCTTCAAGAGTACGTGGACTGATATCCAGGCGAACAGCGCCCTGCTCTCTGGATTGTTGTACTCGCAGACGCAACCAGAATTCCGCTCGGCCGTGTCGCTCGACACGCTCAGTTACAGGTTGATGCAGTTACTTAAGGATGACAAGGCTAAAGTCCGAGCTCGTGCCTCTGAAGCGCTCGCGTATATTTTTACTACTTAAACTTTTATAATAAAGGGGTTCGCTTCATAGTTACGGTTATGTAATCCGCATATTGTTCTAACGAGCGCACAACAAAAATCGACGACAAATTAATAGTCATCTCTGAACTAAGCGTAATGTTGATATGTTAGATGTTGATAACCCTTAATTATATCTGACGTGTTACTGTTTAACCGCAACCAGCATTTTATGTGGGTGATCTTAGTGCAGGCATGACTCGAGATTTTGATGTCAATTTTTGTTGTATGCTCGATATATGCACCGCACCAATGGTGAATGTGATAGTGGAAGGTTCTATGTTTTAAATATTTTAACTGAATTAAGAAAGCTCGGTGTTTTGGTATCGATTAATCTTAATTTCGTGGGAAAGTTTTTGTGTTAGTTTTATAAACGTATTAAACGGCTTCCTTAAATTGTGTCGTTTTAAGGTGCAGTAAACTGTGCAGGAATTAGGTCCTCGCTTAATTTATATAATATCTTTATTTCAATATAAATTTTATATAAATTAACCTTCCGGGCCGGGCGCCAAGTCTGTCAGACCCAGTGCCCAAACGTTCGTCAATTTTCAGCAAACTGTTTTTTCGAGTTGTCTAACCGAGAACCTTAATAATTTCTTCTTTAGTTCACGTTTGGAAAGCGAAGAGTTTGTATGACATTTTAGTTATTTGAAATTAAAAAATAAAATTTAGTCAAATTTTATGTTTTTTTGCTTGGGTCTTCGAGACCCAGCACCCGCTACGGTATCAAGATTTAGGGCGCCCCGCCTGGAAGGTTAAGGAAGTATCTAATTTCTACACAATTTTTTAAATTATGTTAAATTTTAGCTTTCCCCATGTCACCAGGTTTCAGAAAATTGAACTTCAGAAGTCCATTGACCTTTCGTTCCCTAAACCTCTGACATAATTTATGGAAGCTACCTTATTATATTTTATTTTCGTGTTGCCAAATTGTATAATGACCAATATGATTACTTTGTGATACAAAAACTTTAATTTTTCTTTATTATTCGATTATGGTGAAAGATCCTATAATTATCAATTTTAATTTACACTCTCATCTTCATTGTTGATGCATGTCTTTTTTTTATGTAGCTTTAAATTAAGTAATTACACCAAGTGGGTCTAAAACATTATTGCTTAACCTGTCAACATTCCTAGTCATAGAGAGGTAAAGAAAATGTAATGCTTGACTTAATTTGTTAAATATTTCATATTATTATATAGTGTTAATGATTAAAAGAGTATATATCGCTGGGGATCGCTTTATTGTTTACTTTCTAGCGTATCCTCGTCGTAGCGGCAGTGTAGGCAAGCTTGTGTCGTCATCATCGGATGGCCCACTGGAAAATCCCGCTTCCTTAATGGCACGCCGGCTGGGAGTTGTACCACATGGCCGGCGTAACTCGGCATGGGTGGATCGTACGGCATTCTTAATCTGTCTATTCGTATCAGTTCCCTTATGTTTTCCTTCATCTCTGGTGTGATTAAGCCGTCTTTAACATCTATACTAAAAACGAAGTAAAATGATTTCCTAAGAAATAAATTCTTTTAAAAAACCTTCACGGACCACCAAATTACATAATTTGATGGAGAAACAATGTTGTGAAGTAATTTTTTTCTCTGCGCAATAGATCAAACAGCCCACATAGAAATGCTTGATGTCTTTGGGGAAACCTTTGTGAATAAACACGAGTTGGAGGAGATAAACAGAAGTATACTATCAAACAGTGGCGGTTTTTGAATTTCAAAAAAAGATGTTAATGCGTCTTCATAACAAACACTTGAGATGCAAGAAGCTACTGATTTCTTTCATAGCCTCCTCTTGAACTTTTACAATCCTCCCTGCTATCAAATGAATTAAAATACCACCGCTGTTACTACCATAAACATTAAAGTATCTCCGGTTATATAAATTGGAATGATAAACTTACTTCCTTGGGATATCAGTACTACTCCAAAAATATTCATTTCGACTGACCACACCTCTTTTCTGGTGAGCATCCCATTTGTCATATTTCTCTCTCATATAAGGTGAAATATTCATTTTCTGATCAGGAGATTCCACCCGCATATTTTTCCTGTCTTGCACCATGTATTCATATTCTCCGGTTTCTTTCTCATTTGGTACTTCGCAGCAGCACACATTCATGTCCTTTTTATTCTAGAATATTTAGATATTGCATTATATTTTTTAGGAAAGTAATCGACGTTTCTAAGGAATGGAATAAAACACTTTTTACTTTATACAACACTTTGATTTATCTGTTTGACTGCTCAAAACTAAAGTCTAAACGAATAAATCAGTGTTTACAAACAAACAAAGTAAAAAGTGTTTTATTCCATTTAAAAGCACGTAAAACGAAGTAGAAACTTCTAAGGAAGTTAAAGGGGCAATGGTAGAATTATACCAAGCACTCGAGGCATCTTGCGCAGTGACTATCTTAAATTTAATTGCCTCCGAAGATTTGTTGCCGCATTCTCCGAATAATTTCTCTCAACACGTCTCGAGTGCTTGCTACCATTGTACAAAAGATCTACTCAATGCAGTAGTGCTTATAAAATAACATACCAACCCTCGAACTCTGTCAACGTTTTTTTCACCACGACGAAACTCCGTCGTGTACATATAATCCAACAGCAGATTCCTCATTTCTTTATCGGCGACATCATCGATGGATACACCAGGTGTAATAAAAACTCTAGGACGGGTACGTATTGACTCCTCTTTGCCACCATCAACCGGTTTCACCTACTTTGATATTTTTTTAGGATAAAACATCTAACGGAAAAATTTAAAAAACCTTACAAGAATTTTCTTGCTGACTTTCCCTGCATGAATAATCGGTTTCGGTGTCCACAGTAGGTTAAATGGGACTTCGACACCGTCTCTTAATTTTGTATAAGACTCATTGCACATGCGCTTGACTTTTGGTGGTTTTACATCCGGTGAATCGTCTACCGACTTTGTGGTCCATTTGTAGACATGGATTTGCCTCGCAAATTTAGGTGCAAGTGTCCGATAATCGTTTGTATAGGTGCTGTCTTCCTCAAACGCTTGCAAATTAAAGCGGTCGTCATGATACATGTTTATATTTATTAATATAATATGTGATTATTAATTTGGAAAATATTGAAAATTCCCCAATTTGTAATTCAATTGAAAGCTAATTTCATTTGACACTAACGCATGGCTCATGCTATTTTGTTATTAAACTTGTTGAAACATTTAAAAGTTCACTGTTGCCGCCTAAAATCAGATTTTATTCCAGTAATTGTAGTAATGGTCAATTATTAAATGTATATAATAAGTTCTTAATAGTGGATTATATATCAAGGGAGGGAAGTGTGTAATTTTTCCAGAGGTGCAAAAAAAAAGCCCGAGGGAAAGATAGCTCCCGAGATATATTTTTTTCACAAAAGGAATATTTTAAGAGTAAAACGTTCGTTCCTAAAACCCAATATAGAAAAAACTGATGTCAGCCGTGACAGTTAACATAAATCATGGAACCCCCCGCAGGTAGTGAAATGATTATTTCTCTCACAGTTTCTACAGCTGAGAAATCTCTTTTTCTCCCGTTTGTGAAAAAAATATTAAACAATGGATTATCTTTATATACACATATAATTATTAACAATTAAGTATATATAATCACCAATCTAAAACGAAGTATATAAAGTTCTGTATTTATATGTCACCACTAGCTGGTGTTACAAACAATGCCATCTACCACGAAATTTTAAGGAAAACCGTATTTAGTTGTTGGCGCGTTTCAATTACTAAAACCACCCCTCAGAATTACAAATAGTAGGATTTAAAAAATGCAAATAAATAACTTTCGAAATTTTTGCTCTCCGCTCTATCTACTGGACGATAGCTGAACTGCCAAGTGATGATTGCGGATAGCGCCAAAATGCTCGAACTTTATACTTATAATCAAAATGTAAAAATCCATTCATGCGCCATACACCAAACGATACACTATTTAATTACGAATGCAATAAACCATAAAGTAGCTGAAGAAACTTCGCGGTTTTCTTGTAATTTGCAAATTAAAATTTTGCTCGAACACTGGTCGGTAATTCAGTTTACTGTAACGCTTAAAGTTCAAATATAGAGCATTTTGCATATTTTTTGAAATAAATACAGGTCTTGCTGCTTATCACCGATTGATTATTCAACCTTGTATCTTGTTTAATACATTACATTGTATGAAATCGTAATCTCTATACTGCAGTGTCCTCTGTTATCGTGTAGATAAAGTAGTGAATTATTTGTGGATTTAATTTTTGTGGAATATTTAAAAAGTCACGAATAAATAGCGAATATTTAAAAAGTTTGGAAGAATGTTTTCGTAGAACAAATTTAATTGCTTTAAAATAAAAGCTTAGTTACAGGCAACCCGATATACACATAATTACGACCCATTTAATATCAGAAACTTTTGATTTTAAGCGGGTATTTAATTTTTGTTTTATTAAATAAGGAATATGAAAAAGTTACGGAGAATGTTGTTGCAGAGAAAAATTACTTGTAATTATTTAAGTTGCACAATGCTATAAAAAGGCTAATTATAGGCAACCCGATATACGCATAACTACGACCAATGTAATATTAGAAATTTCTGATATTAAGCGTGTATTTAATATTTGTTTTAATAAATAAGGTATATGCAAAAAATTTCGAAGCATGTTATTGTAGAAAAAAATTACTTGTAATTATATAAGTTACACGCTATAAAAAAAGCTTACTTGTAGGCAACCCGATATACCATAACTACGACCAATTTAATATTAGAAACTTCTGATATTAAGCATGTATTTAACATTAGTTTTTATAAATAAGGAATATACAGAAAGTTACGGAGTATGCTATCATAGAATAAATGTACTTGTAATTATTTGAGTTGCACAATGATATAAAATAAAAACCTAGTCATAGGCAACCCGATATGCGCATAACTACTATTATAGTAATCATCAAATTTCTTATTTTAAGCGTAAATTATACATCTAATTGAGCTTAAATATTTCACAGATATTACTCAATATTTACAGAAAATAAATATAAAATGGCTCGAGATATTAGAAATTGTTTAGATTTTACAAATAAATATGAAATTCTTATTAAGCCAAACTTTGTCAGATTTGCCGTATTAATACTTATTAAATTTGTAATTATTTAAACACAACTAATAATGTTTTAAGCTTTAAAGCTTTAAAAATATAATTTCATTTATACATTTTACAGTCGACTGTATTACCGGTAATTGTTTATGCTAAATTTTCAATTGTAAATTACTGGAAAACTACTGAGTTTCCTTAGCTAATTTACATATAATTCGATTCAGGATAAAATATAATGTATAGCTTAATTGGATGTTTACATTTTGATTATGAGAATAAAGTTCTATGGTTTTGATGCTAATCACAAACACCACTAAGCAGTTCAGCTGCTGTTTCAATTTTTAAAACGCGCATAAATGAATAAATACTAGCGATAGTATCGCTATAAATCAATCCCCTATTTTACAAAGTGTTACATCATGCACCTTTGAATTTAATTTTAAGATAATGGACTCTCACAATTCCTCCTAATCATAGAAGATATTTCAGCAAAATTAGTCGAAAGTGCACATTTTGTAAAGCTGCAATTCAATTCCAGATTGGATTTTTGTCTACTTCAGATACATATGAGTAAAATGACGCCAATAAATTTGATTAAAAATCAACGAGAGGAGTTTGAGAAAATTCAAATCAACATTAGAATCTACATTTGGAAAATTTAGAGTAAAATAACATTAATTATGTTATCCTGGCTGTAAAATTCTTGTACTAACACCTGACAAACTCGTCGCGTTTTTATCGTTTCTAGTATTACCCTTTTAATTGTATATTTTCATCAGAAGGTTTGTGTATATGTCTCTGTTAATAAAATACTTTTTTAATTAAGAAATATTTCGTTTAATTAATTTCCATGCAATAGGTTTTTACATTCTCCGTTAGCCAGCGCCCGCAACTGCGTCTTTAAAACTCGAAAATTGAAAAAATGGAAAAAATCTACTTTTTTAATAATCATGGTAGGCCATAGAAGTGTACCTTTCTTTCAGATCAGAAAATAATTTTTGTTCACGAAAATGTTATAATGTGCGCATTATTTAATTGTATGTGCAGCATGAATGGGGGGTACATTTAACACTCAATTTCATTAAACACGCTTTTTTGCAAACCTTACTTCATTGTTTATTATTAAACTAATAATTCCACAATAAATTAACGTTGGAATCATTAAAATTAATTTAACCATTCATTAATTGCGACGGCAGTATTTATTATTTCAGGATTTTTACAGCACGTTTATTTAAAACTATCAAAGAATTATAAGTTTAGTGACGATCTAATGTTCCAGTTATCAAAATGATCGCTCAGACTTACGATTTAAAGGCTTAGAAAATCAAACATATTAAATTCGTATTTTTGCGCTTTTTCGCCATCTACCGGACGATAGATGAACTGCTAAATGCGTTTTTACGACAGCGCCAAAATGCTCGAACTTTATACTTATAATCAAAGTGTTAAAATTCAGCAAGGCGCCATACATGAAACGATAGACGATTTAATTATGAATCGATTGATGTATAAAATAGCTGAGGAAATTTAGCGGCTTTCTTGTAATTTGCGAATGAAAATTAATCACGACCCCCTTACCAACAATTACAGTTCACTGTAAGCTAAAAATGTAATCAAGAACAATTTGTAATTTTCATTGATTAAATACGAGTCCCAATACTTATTACTGATTAATTATTTAACTTTTTATTTTGCTAAGGCCTTACAATATGAGAAATCCTAATCTTTGTATAGGGTACCCTCTGTTATCGCGCGGATGAACTAGTAAATCATTTGTTGATTAAATATTTATTTTAATGTTTTAAGGATATTTGAAAACTTAAGACAAATCTTATCCTAGAGTAATAAAATAAGTTTACTTGCAAATATTTAAATATTTAAATTAAAAATTAAAAGTTATATTACGCCTTTCAGCCAACATAATTTACACATATTCAATAGTAAGCTTTACAGCGAACAGCATTACCGGTCAAATTTTCGTTTGCAAATTATTGAAAAATCGCAAAGTTTCCTCAGACATCTTACAAATATTTCGATTTAGAATGAAGTACTTTATTATTTTATGTACAGCCCATTGCTGAATTTTTAGATTTTGACGATAATTCGAGGCTTTTGGCGCAGTAGTTTACACCTTGTCGGACAGATGGCACAGTCATGTCCTGAATTATTTAAATGTTTATTTACATTTTAAATGACCATAAGTGAAAATTATTTGTTGATTTTAATCATCATTAAAACGTTTAATTACAGTTTCAATCAGTTTAGTTAAAGGTGCTGTAAAAATTGAAAATTAATTGATGTCGGTGTTGCAATTATGCCAGCGTTGGGTTAAATTTTTAATAATTCCCTTACCTTAGATTTGATTTTTCAATCTAGTTTAATCATTGTTACGTTTAAAATCAGTAATTTTTAGTATTAATAAATTATTATTAGTTACGTGTATATCGGGTTGCCTGTTATTAGGCGTTTATTTTAAACTATTATTTCTGCAATTTAAATATTTAAATATTTACTCTTTACAAGTGAATTGATTCTAAGATTAAATTTTTCTTAAGTTTTTAATTAGTTTTGCATTATTAAAACAAATATTAAATCCACTAATGGTGGGCTAGTTTATCTCCGCGATAACAGAGGGTGCACCGTATGGAATTTAGTATTTCTCATATTGTAATGCATTAGCAAAATAAATAATAGAGTGATTAATCGGTAATAACAATTGGGACCCGTATTTGATTGAAGAGTATAGTATACCTAATTGTTCTTTATTTAGTATATAAGTTACAGTGAACTGTAAATGTCGGTAAGGGTGTCGTGCTTAATTTTCATTCGCAAATTACGGGAAAACCGCTAAATTTCCTCAGCTATTTTATACATCATTCGATTCAGAATTGAAGCGTCTATTGTTTTATGTATGGTGCATTGCTGAATATTAACACTTTGATTATAGGTATAAAGTTCGAGCATTTTGGCGCTGTTCAAAAACATCACTTAGCAGTTCGGCAATCCTCCAATAGATGGCGAAAAGGCGCAAAAATACGTATTTAATGTTTGGCTTTTTAAAAGCTTTTAAATCGTAATTCTGAGCGACAATTTTGATAATTGGAACGTTAAATTATCACTAACTTTAGAATTCCTTGGTATTTTTAAATAAACGTGCTGTAAAAATCCTGAAATAATAAATACTGCCGTCACAATCGAGCCAGCCGAACGAAGTCAGCGTGTTTTCGTCCACCAGGAGCCCGAGCAGTTCCCTGATCGAGTCCGTCAAGGTGAGTACTGTGAAATTTGGAAATCCACTAGCTATGCAACCCGTTTTACCCGCACCCGTTTTCTGTACCAGCGCCATCTCATGACTACAGTGACGAATGAAAAATGCGGTAAAAATTCTATGCAGAGAGTCGCCGATCTATTTTACTTTATCTATGGACATATTATTACTAACCTAAAATAAAGAACTAAACTGCAGCTTAAAAATGCCTTTCGCTAATCAACCAACCATTCATATAACCGATTTAACTGACGAAAATGTTAAATTCTACGTCGAAGACACCGACCTCAGGTAAACTCAATCAAACCCGCTCTGATTCACTTATTTTGAACACAATCCAGATCACAATTCTACGTAGCACTAGTGGCGTGTTGCACAGTGACTATCTTAAATTGATTTACCACCGGAGATTAGTTGTCGCATTTACTCAAGTACTCCGAGCACTTTATTTCTCAAATAAGAAATTGTCGAGGCTTTCACTTCGTGATACATTTTGAATAATTCAAATAAAAACGAATAACTTTGTAGGTATCACCATATTAAGCGATACCAACAAAGTTATTCGTTTTTATTTGAATTATTTTATTTCTCTGCCACAAGTGTCGAGTGTTCGGTAACATTGTAGATTAGATGGGGTCGATTGGCAACGGTGAGCCTTACAGCACTGCAACCTGTTTATATATTTTTGATCTTCTGTAATACAGTAGAGCGTCAAAAATCCATGCTGTCGATAATCTGGATTCAATTCCGGTAAAAAATAGTTTGAAAAAAATATATACATACAAACATATGTATATTCTTTCATTTAACTGGTAAAGTGCATTATTAATGGCTTAGCAGGTTTTCTTTTTTTCGTTATGAACCTTTTTTTGGTTCTTTTCGAAAATCCGGACATTTTGATATTCCAGTCACAATTAATACAGATTATCGACGCTCTACTGTGAATTTTAATTTGTAAGAAACGAAGATAAAGATAAACTAAATAATAAATAAATATAATGTTCCAGTGTTGCTAACAGTATCAGACGAGTTTTGATAGCGGAAACTCCGACCATGGCAATCGATTGGGTCAAGCTGGAAGCCAATTCGACGGTATTAGGCGACGAGTTTCTGGCGCACAGAATTGGTTTAATTCCCCTGATTTCCGATGACGTCGTCCAGCAAATGCAGTATCCCAGAGATTGTTTGTGCACCGATTTCTGCCAGAATTGCAGCGTGGAATTTACTCTTGACGTGAAATGCACCGACGATCAGACGCGGCATGTAACAACGGCCGATTTGAAATCCAGTAACCCCAGGGTTTTGCCTGTGACCTCGAAACACAGGGATGACGATTCCGCTGAGTACGGAGAGACCGATGAGATTCTTATAATCAAGTTACGTAAGGGGCAGGAGTTGAAGATGCGAGCTTACGCGAAGAAAGGTTTGTAGAGTTGTTCAATTTAGAATTGATTTTAAATTACAAGGGATAATGCTGGAATTCAGTTGGGGAAGCGGATTTAGTTGTTTATTCTGAGATCTTGAAACTGGCTGTAGTGTTATAATGTTACTTAAAAATAACTTGGGGGAACTAAATAGTGGCCTGAATTTGAAAGAATCTTGTCAAGAACTAGTGATAGCGAACAATAATTGAATGCTTGTATAATTAGAATAACTATTAGTACGTAAAGATGGAAATCTGAATCAATTTGTGCGTTTCACGATTTTTGGGTTATTTGATTTTAAGTTGTGTGTTTTGTTTAGGTTTTGGAAAAGAGCATGCGAAATGGAATCCAACTGCTAGTGTTTGTTTTGAATATGATCCTGATAACATCATGAGACACACTTTGTTCCCAAAACCTGACGAGTGGCCCAAGAGTGAATACAGTGAACTGGACGATGATCAGTGTAAGTATAATCAATTCACACTCAACTTTTAGTAAGGTAGGCATTTTTGTTTGCACAACAAAAAAAAATATTTTAATTTTAACAAGTTATTTTGATTTGAGGTTATAATTTATGAAGTTCAGTCGACAGTAATAAATTTTTGATGTGTCTCTTTGTCCTTGAATATTTCTACAAAGAATTTTGTTGTATTTCTTATAGTTGTATTCTACTTCGTTAATTTTAGCATCTTTATCTATCTGTATTGCGACTTCACTGGAATATGAAATAACAGGAAGCGACAAGGCATGTTGATAAATTGGAATAGATAAGCGCCATCTGTGAATAGCGGCGTGAACTAACACCAACACATGCACACAACCAGTGCGTTTGTGTGCATATTATTTCGTACTACACTAAAATAAGTTAAATATTGGTAATCAAAAACACTTGGTTTTACTTGTTTAACAATTTATATTAATTAAACAGTATACTTCCAGAAGTTCTGTCCTTTTGAGAATGTTCGTGTGAACAAAACCAGTTGGGCAAATTTTATAATATTTATTCTACTTAATATAAATAGTAACACATGGTGATTTTTTTACCAATATTTACCTTGTTAATAATGTTTCATCGGGTGATGTACATATTGTGCTATGAGGCTAACACAAGAAATGATTGTTTTATTCGTCCTCGATTTCCGAACTGTTTGATATTCTACGTTTCAAGTAACATGGGGAATTACACAGCATGTGTATAAATTTTACCGAAAAAGCGCTGTCTAGTGTTAGCAACCCACATAATTTACAGAAATCCATCGAATTTCTATTGTGGCGCCATCCAATATTAGCGGCGTAAAGCTTGATCATATGCCTTGTTTGCCAAATCTCTTGTCATACACTGGAATGAGGGATATTATAAAATGCAACATTACACTACACATAACCAAAAAAATGCAATGATATAACCAAATTGTTAGTAACTTTTTTACTACCAACAAAAATTTCTACTGCGCCGAGAATAAAATGTGAACAAAACATACGTTCAATAATGGCCAAAACTATAGGAACGATAACAAAAAGTAACTTTTTTACTACCAACAAAAATTTCTACTGCGCCGAGAATAAAATGTGAACAAAACATACGTTCAATAATGGCCAAAACTATAGGAACGATAACAAAACAAAAATTCAAAGTTAATCGTAAATACGTTGTCTTTTTTAGATGAAGGTGTATTTAATTGTGAAGCCAAACCAAACAAGTTTTACTTCAATGTAGAGTCCTGCGGATCGCTCAAACCCGAAAATATCGTTACTATGGGAGTGGAGATGTTAAATAATAAATTGACCAACTTGTTAACTCAATTGAATGATGAATTGCAAACCGATGCTCTGGCGATCTAGAAGGATTTTCTTTTTATGTATTACCGTAAGTTGTAATGTCTTTTTTATTTTCCGTAATAAATTATAATTAGTATTTACACATTGGCTGCCAACAAGTTTTTTTGTAAAATGTCAAAAAAGTTTTCTTTGTTTTTAAGTTTTATTTTATAGAATGAGTAAGAATATGCTTATTTAATTCATTTTGATGCATTTTTTAGACGAAATTACGAGTTTTTATGTGTCAGTTGCAGGTGACTGACAAAGCTCCAATGGCAAAAAATTATGCGTTTCGCCTCATCAGGCAATGTGTCAGTCATGTCCCTCACTCTACAAACATTATCTCTAAGAAATGCAACGGCCAATCAAACTCGTGATTGACAGCGCTCAGTAGTAACTTTAAAGTAGGTACTCACTGTCAGTCATCGGTGATTGACGTGGCCCCATTGGTCACCACTCAACATGTTAAGTAAATATAATTAAATAAATAATAAACGAAGATTCTCTGTAGATAGCTAAATCAAAAGTGTGAACATGCCTCAGACAGGGATCGAACCTCCAGATCTCCGGTTTGGGATGCTACCAGTTGCATCACAGAGGCCACACAGTTTCTCTCCCGCCAGAGTACACATTCACACCTTCCAATTCAGCTATTTTTAGATTTCGTAGGCGACGGTCGACGGTCGATAGCTGAATTGGAAGTGTGAATGTGTATTCCCCAGATTTTGAGATTTAAAGCATTAAACTCCGATTAAGCGTTCGACAGTTATGCAATTTTTTTAATCAAACGCAATTTTGAGTTTGGATTTTGAAAACTTGCGATTGTGGCAATTTGCTCTGATTTGACATGAAAATTTCTTAATACTTTTTTAAAGTGCAACAAATTCCGCACATTTTGACACTCAAAGCATCAAAATCCAACCAAGCATTTTTCCGTTTGGCAATTTTTTTAAATTGAACGCAGTTTTGAATTTGGGTTTTGAAAATTAGCAATTTTGACAATTTGAGCCGATTCAACATGAAAAATTCTTAATACTTTCTTAAAGTGCAATAAATTCCCCACATTTTGATATTCAAAGCATCAAGATCCGACAAAACGCTTGTCAGTTATGCAATTTTTTTAAATCAAACGCAGTTTTGTCTTTGGATTTTGAAAACTTGCGATTGTGGCAATTTGCTCTGATTTGACATGAAAATTTCTTAATACTTTTTTAAATTGCAATAAATTCCGCACATTTTGACACTCAAAGCATCAAAATCCAATCAAGCGTTTTTCAGTTAGGCAATTTTTTTAAATCGAACGCAGTTTTGACTTTGAATTTGGATAACTTGCGATTTTCGCAATTTTCTCTGATTCTACAAAAAAAATTCTTAATACTTTTTTAAAGTGCAATAAATTGCCCCCATTTTGACATTCAAAGCATCAATATCCAACCAAGCGTTTTTCCGTTGGGCAATTTTTTTAAATTGGCGAAGTTTTGAATTTTAATTTTGAAAACTTGCGATTTTGGCAATTTGCTCCGACTCTTCATGAAAATTTCTTAATACTTTTTAAAGTACAATAAATTGCCCCCATTTTACCATTCAAAGCATCAAAATCCGACAAAGCGTTTGTCGGTTAAGCAATTTTTTTAAATCAAACGCAGTTTGACGCTGGTTTTTGAAAACCAGCAATTTTGGCAATTTGCTTTGGTTCGACAAGAAAATTTCTTGATACTTTTCTAGAGTGCAATAACTTCCCCACATTTTGACACTCAAAGCGTCAAAATCCAACTAAGCGTTTGACAGTTAAGCAATTTTTTTAAATCAAACACAGTTTTGAGTTTGGATTTTGAAAACTTGCGATTTTGGCAATTTGCTCTGATTTGACATGAAAATTTCTAAATACTTTTTTAAAGTGCAATAAATTCGCTACATTTTGACATTCAATTCATCAAAATCTAACTAAGTGTTCTAAAGTTAGGCCAATTTTTTAAGTAAAAAAACACCATTATTTGTTTTTTAGTTTTGTTTATTACTAAAATAAGGGCCCCAAAATTAGTTCAGGCCCAGATCCAGAAAACCCTTAATACAACACTAAATAGGAATAGTTGGGCAAGCAGCGGTGAAAGTTTGGGTGAAGCTTAACATTTGTTTCTTGTTGATTTCTTTCAATTGGTTTATTTTTAGCTTCGATCGACTTCGAAAGCGAAAACCTCTTCATTTATCTGTGCACTACACCTTGGAATGTTGTCGGCGTGTTACGAGGACACAAAGGGTATCTTGGCGAATTCAAAGGTTTTAAATAGTAACCTGAATTACGGTCCAAGGTCGCGATACATTGGGTTTCACCGATGGGGAATCTGTACACAGATATGAAAATGTAATTCTTATATTGGACGGCGCAACATTCTAGTTCATTTTCTAAGGATAAGCAATTTATATCTTCCCTTTTAATTATCTTAAAGCCTGAATGGATGTATATCACAACTCCACTGTGTTTCTTGTTGTTTCTACAATACTTACCACCTAAATAATAGTCAGCAATTGTGATATCATCGATTAACCAATGTTCCATAATAAGTACAACTATGGGCGCAATTTTCTTTAAGACTATTTCTAAGTGTGGAATTTTATTCGTGATACATTGTATCGTATGTTCATTAAAAAAAAACCTCAAGTACCATGATTTTTTATTTAAAAAAATTTGAGTTGGCACACATGTTCGGAATTGACAAACAAAACGTCAGATCATTCTAAAAGTCACAATAATTCCATGGTCACAATGGTTTAGAGCAACCAGTAAAAACGTTTCTAGTTGAAAGTTATTTCTGAAATGGGACTAAAGTGGACGGAAATTGGATGTATTCATTCGACGCACCTATGGCAGAGTTTCAGGAAGAATTTCCTAAAGTTCTCATTATTTATGATGAATCTAAAAATACCTTATCACGATCTGTTGTATTATGTTTACGATTGATTATTACCCCTTTTGACCATATATCTTATATTGGAAAGATGAGGCTGTTACTTGTTGAAACTCCATGGTATCATTTAATAAAACACTAACACAGTGTATGGTTTCAAATTAATTTTATTGTTCTACAACAATTGTTTCACCACACAGTGGCTTCATCAGGTACAATAAAATTAATTTGAAACCATACACTGTCCTAGTGTTTTATTAAATCATATATCTTATTTTTTAATTTCTTTCGGTGATGAAAAGGGAACGGATACTTTAAAGGAACTGTTTTCTTGCAGGTGTTTCGATGATAGTTGTTCATATTTGGCATTGGCGATTTTTATTTTAAAAAGTCTGTCATCATATCTACTGTCATTGCAGGATTTAATCTAAAAACGTGCAGGTGTGCATACTTCTCCACTCTAGTTGGTGTTGATTTTTCGCTAGTTGCCTGGATAAATTGCCTCTTTTGTGGTTTTCTTTTGATTCCTTGCCAGTTAGTTTTCTGCAGCGTCAATATTGCAGTGTGCCTATTTGAGTATATCTGATTCACCTTTTAATATTTCTGAATATCTTGAAATATCCCCAGTTTATTGCCAGTTTTTGGTAAATTGACAGATTTATTCAGCTTGTCTTCAGTATGTCGTTGATAAATGGGTTGCCTATCATGTATTTTGCAAAAGATTCATTCGATTGCATTTTTTTTAAATCATTTATTGGTGTTATCATTGCTTATATAAATATATATTTAAGCAATGGCGTTATTACCATCGGTTTACACAGGTCAAAGTATATATTCTTGAAGGGATTTATTAATCACTAAAATCTTCTCTTCCAAAAGAATCTTATTTTCCATAATGATTTTATTTTTCAATACATAGTCTTTGCAAAAGTTTAACTTCTATTAACAGAGTTGAATTATACGAGTTATTACCTGGCTCACATATCTTGGAGGTTATATCCTCTTCACTGCAAATAACACGGACATCCTATTCACAGTTGCGATGAAAGCATGATCCACATTTTACACAAACAACACGATTTTACTCAATGTGCGACTACACTTCATGCGATAATTCGGCTCTTCGGACTCGTCCATGACAGTGATAAATTAATAATTCAGTATCTATGACTGCATCAGTTTTTTTTATCGGCAATGGGTTGCACTCCAGGCTCGATTAGTTTGCTCTCCTTACACTTTTTACCAAATGTATGAATTTATCGTGGATCTCGGAAACTGATTTTTCATTTTGACTCTAATTTGGCAGGAGTTTCTTAAAATATTTTGATTTTGAAATGATTATCTCTAGATGGGTATGAATTCATTTATTATTAAAAAAGTACAAATGACATGTTTCTATGTATACATTACTGTTTCAACGTCTCGAGCCCTAAAATATTATACGAAGTTTGTTTCTCACTGAATGTGCTTTCTAAATCTAAAGTCTTATTGAATTCGCACCAGTCTATCAGTCGTCCAGGCGTCACTTCTTCTTCACTTGCCCACCATAACGCGCTCTAAAATTGTTATAGTTAAGTATAAATCGCATTTGTATCGGGTTAAAGTAGCGTCAATTTATTTTGATAAGAAATGTACAGAGAGATCGAAAAGTCGAAAATGGTTGGCAGCCCTTAAAACATAAGGTAACTAACAGAAGTTCAGTGGCATCATTAATAATGAGACTTTTGGCATGGAAAACCCAGAAATTTAAATAAAACAGCTAGATTATGAATCTTAAATATTATTAATAGTAACGATCAGTTCTAGAAATAACTGCTAATGTTTAACACGTTCGGTGCCACCAACGCACAAGTGCGTCCGACTTTATACTTGCCTAAATGCAATCCCAATTGCGGTGGCAGGAACGTGTTAAAATCGGCAGAAACTATTTTTAAAACCAATAACCTTAAAAAATCGCAAGATGTCGAAATTAACAAAATGTACACTGCACTGCATTGGAGAAATCAAGGTAGCCAATATACTTGAATTATTATAGGGATTTTCAGAAAATGTGCTGCCAACCATTTTGGACTGTCTGATCTCACTCTATATACTCCATCTACTCATAGATTAAACTTTTTTTGACATCTTGAGTGACAGCAATCCCACTAGGTTGCCGAACAACTCTCGCCACAAGAATCTTACCGCGTAGGTGTTTAGTTGGTTTGTCCCATCATTTAGAACGTTCACCATAGCGGAAATCAAGATCAATAACAATAACAAACTGTTAATAAATGTGTGTATTGCCAAGGCCGCTTATGAATATATAGGAAGTATACCAGTACCAACATAACTTGCTGCAAAATTACATTTTTCTTATAGCCGAGTTGGTACTTTTCATTTTCTAGTGTTTGTCACTAAAGATGTCAAAAAAGTCTAATCTATGATTAGATGGAGTAAAAAAAAACACCTTTATTGGCATATATATACCGGGTGACCCAGGGATCTGTTTACATCATTATATTACTTCATATGTTATTTCTCCTGCACTCCTTTTCCCTCCCCAATTTCTGCAGCATCTTTACCCCGGCCCCATCCTCTCTCATCCATTCCGCTACCCTCTTACTCCTTTTCCCTCCCATCCATTCCTCATTCACTCCCTCACATTCCTCCGCCAGATGCCTCCATGTATTCCTCTCATATTCACACATTACACATCTCGTATACTCTTCGCCCATCCATTTCTTCGTCCCTCTCCCTCCTGACCCACACCTAGCCCTATCCAAGGTCAACCTTTTTTTTACTTTTCTAAAGATGTCAAAAAAGTCTAATCTATGATTAGATGGAGTATACCCAGTTTTTTAGACATGTCACTTCGTGACGGTTTACCTCGAAATTTACTCATCGTTTATAAATAGAAAGCTCACCTGGACATTAATGGGAATGGTACTAGTCGTAGGACATTTCGCATGATCCAAGAAATCCAGCAGATTGTAATAGCAAATATTGCCGTTCTCATCTTTTTCAATCCTGAAAACAAAATTATTAATCCCTCTTAACTCGAAAAACTAAATGCTTACAAGTCTAGTATCCTCTCGAGCAGTATGATATCGAGCGGAAGGCGACATCCTCGCAAAACCGTGTAAACGTCCTTTCTTGACAATATTCCGGACTTTGACGGATCTCTTAGTAAAAAATATTCTGTAAGTCTAGCCTTGTCGTCCCAAAGTTGTCGTTTTAGTTCTGTTAATGCAATGGCCCTAAATCATTTATGGATAATATTAATAAAATCATTAATTATGCCAGTAATACTAATACTACCATTTTTTTTGTAAGTCTTAAGCTTGAATTACATTATACTTTTTCCGTCTTTTTTCGTTTAGATTCTCGTTCAAGTTTTGCTTTCGATTTATAGTTCATTGCGTTCGATATAGAGGGTGCCGCAAACGGACGACGTAATTACCAACCCACTAAATAAAAAGTATTTGTGTACTATGATAAAAATATCAACTTGAAACCCGCGACAAAAATAACTGACTTGTAACAATACTGCGACTGGAATGGAAGAAACGCGGTCACCAGATTATATGGGTACAACTCATGCTTGTTGTTTTTTTTCGTCGTTGGCAGTACCGAACTTGGACCGGAAAATAGGACCGGCTGCATATTTCCATTCAAGAAACTTGAAAGGAAAAAGGATGGAATTTTCTGAATTACATTCATACTAGATTGTCTCGAAGCAAAATCTAACGGAAAAAATATAATGTAATTCAATCTTTAATGACTTAATATAGTACAGTGGGATTATAAGAATCACGATTTACTCTCGAGCAGTTATAAGCTACAGTTGGCAACCATTAAATAGATGTTTAACAAATAACAATCAGCGACAGCTCGTGGATCTTCATAGAGGAGGCTAAAACAGAGATGCTGCTCGTGCTGCACTACTTACTCTTATACAGGAAGAAAATATTCCGCTGATGTTTTAGTCAAATTTTCTTCCATAGCCTTCTCGCCGAACATCCACGAGCCGCCGCTGATACCAATCCAACCCCTTTGAATTTTTAAACCCTAGCCCGCTTGTCTTATGATGATTATGAGTTACCGACCAATATGACAGAAAGATCTCTTTTATACCATCAAGTCGGAGAAAGTTACATGATGGCCACATCAACATATTATACCTCATTTAATAAGGGGCGGACTAAATCAAATTATAGCCGCGAAAATACGTTGTTGTGATTGGCTAAACGGGCGCCGTTTTTACACAGGCCTAAATTGCCAAAATGGTAATGGCCGTTGTTATGATCAGCTGATCTCTCACCGTTTACTTTTGTCCCACCGGTTTCACGTGTTTCGCGTCAGTTTTTGTGTTTTTAGCCAGTTATTTCTCATGTTGTAAGTGTAAGAGTCGGTTCTTTCGAGAACTCATCCCGCGATTTTCGAGGAAAACACAGCACTAGTGCGGCGTCATTTTCGCCCCAAATATGTACATGAGTTGTTCAGTGTGCCCCTAAATTCTTAAGAGGGTCCCATACTTATTTTAATTAATATTTTAATATTGCATACTAAATTATTGACTATACCGGGTGTGGCACTTAAGACGCCTCGGACCATAGCTCCTTTACAATAAAAGCTATCGAAAAAAATCTAAGAACAAAGTGGTGCACAGTTACCGTCGCTATGTTTTAAAAATATTTCTAATCATCAGTGGCGTGCCGTACTCCAGTGGCGTACCAAACTTATGTTTTTTTAAATGGAATGCCCTATTTTTTATTGCAGATTTGGAAAGTGCTCGACGAGTACTTATTTTTTTATCTAACATGTTATACCCTTCACTTTAGCGGTTTCGCTATTATAACCCCTTCTTTCAAAATTGCGCCCCATTTTTGAGATTTTTTTGTAGAGAAACTAATTGACGCCGGCGCCTAAATTTTGAATTGAGGTACAGGTTAAGACCTCGTATACCTTCACATAATTTTTTTTCGGGTAATTTATGGCAAAAAAATAATTTTTGATTGATCTTCGCATGTTGTCATTTTTTCCGAAAATTTCAAATGGCACCCCCCTAAAAAAATTACGGCGTTGTACAGCCAAAACTCTAAATTTTTCATTGGTGTAAAAAAAATTACACATTGCATGACAAAATTTCGGAGAAAAAAGGAATTTCATCGCAAATGTCGGGAAACGTTTTCCGTTCCCAAGTGTGCCATGAGAAAACAAAAGATTGGTAATTGTCAAAGTAAATTATTAGACGTCAGTAGCAGCCATAAGTCATTTTTGATAAACGTTCTAAAAATATTCCGAACTCAAGAGGAAATGGTTGACATGATATTTATTCTTGGAGAATGTAACAAGAATTGTTTCTTGGCATCACGAGTGTACGCTGCGAGATATCCGCACAGGGCACATCCAAATGAACGTGCGTTTCAAAAAGTGTTGGAGAGATTTACTACTACGGGAAGTGTGAAACGGCCAAGGAGAGTTAGAAAGAAGGCAGTTATTACCGAAAATAATGAACTGCGGTATATCACCAGAAGTTGCGGTTATGCCTCCAGCAGGAAGGTCGTCATTTCGAACATTTAGTTTAAGTTGTTAAATTTGCTTTATCTGCATTTTTCATATCATGTTGAATAAATAGGTACATACTATCATGTTGACCGTATTTGTGTATTTGTTTTGGTACTTTGACAATTACCAATCTTTTGTTTTCTCATGGCACACTTGGGAACGGAAAACGTTTCCCGACATTTGCGATGAAATTCCTTTTTTCTCCGAAATTTTGTTATGCAATGTGTAATTTTTTTTACACCAATGAAAAATTTAGAGTTTTGGCTGTACAACGCCGTAATTTTTTTAGGGGGGTGCCATTTGAAATTTTCGGAAAAAATGACAACATACGAAGATCAATCAAAAATTATTTTTTTTCCATAAATTACCTGAAAAAAAATTATGTGAAGGTATACGAGGTCTTAACCTGTATCTCAATTCAAAATTTAGGCGCCGGCGTCAATTAGTTTCTCTACAAAAAAATCTCAAAAATGGGGCGCAATTTTGAAAGAAGGGGTTATAACAGCGAAACCGCTAAAGTGAAGGGTATAACATGTTAGATAAAAAAATAAGTACTCGTCGAGCACTTTCCAAATCTGCAATAAAAAATAGGGCATTCCATTTAAAAAAACATAAGTTTGGTACGCCACTGGAGTACGGCACGCCACTGATGATTAGAAATATTTTTAAAATATAGCGACGGTAACTATGCACCACTTTGTTCTTAGATTTTTTTCGATAACTTTTATCGTAAAGGAGCTATGGTCCGAGGCGTCTTAAGTGCCACACCCGGTATAGTCAAGAAAGTTTGCCTAAAATTTATTTATGAATTTTTATAATTATTGAATGAATGTTATGGATAAACGAATTTTAAATAATTTGAATTTTACCGCTAAAACGTTTTGGTTACTTTTCTAGTTACTTTTTATAGTGTAAATGTGACTTTTGCCTTTAGTCCACCTGGTTATTAAATGAGGTATAGCAATTATGTCTACCCAAAAAATAGTACAAACTTTTAAGCATGCGTTCACCCATTGTTATACATTACCTTACGGCGTCTCGAGTGATCGACGATAATTTACAATCGAGTGAGAACGCTCTTGCGATTGTAATCATTTCATGTTCCGTGAAGTGGTCGCCCATGATTGGACACAGTTTAGATCTGAAATTGTACGTTCGGCATGATTGAAATATCGATTTGATGTTTTCGTACCGTAATTTTTCGTAAGAAATGGCTTTATTCTCCGTTGGAATCATTTCACCGACAAAGTCCTTATAGATGGGCCGCAGCTTTTCCCTCAGTTTTCCCATTATTACTTTGATATCCGATTTTGGAAACTGCAATGAAGATTTAATTATGGAAACGCCAAAGTGGCGGAATCTATTGCCTGAATGCTGTACTGAACCAAATCCGACAAGATATGGATATATTGCCAAGTCCCTAGATTGCTTACACAAACCGTTGTCTTTTTTAATCTCCACTACCTGCGTTCTTCCTGTAAGGTAGGATCTTAGCCATTCGTGAACCACCCCCCTAAATCCGTACAGGTCTAATTTTTGCAATAATAAGTCATGATTGATGCAATCAAATCCCTTGGAGAGATCAAGGAGCACCCCACAAGACAATTGTTCGTCCTCCATGGAGGAATATATGAATTTAGTAAAATCGTATAGGGCTGTGCTGCAGTTTTTTCCCGTTGTAAAGCCATGTTGGCTCTGCGATAGTATATTATATTTCTTTAAAAAAGATTTCATTTGCTTTATTACTACATACTCATAAATTTTTGAAAAAATGGATACAAGACTTATAGGCCTATAGTTTGATTCAATATTTGAGTCTCCATTTTTAAGTATTGGTACAACCTTTACTAACTTTAATTGTGTTGGCAAAATTCCCTGCCGTAGCGATTCATTTATTAAAAAGCACAGGTGGTCAATAATACAATCTAAGCATTTTTTGAGTATGTATGAGGATACGCCATCAAACCCGCTGTTTTTTTTTTGTTGATATATTTTGAATTATACCTTTTAATTCCTGGACTGTTACCGGATGCAGAAACATTGTTTTGTCATTTTTTGGAAAATTACTGTAAACAAATAATGGTGGTGTGTTGGTTTCGGTGTTTGCGATATTAATAAAATAATTATTCATTTCGTTTGGGTCTATAGTTGACTCTCGTTTTGATGAGGAATGATTGTCGCTCACACTTAGTTCTTTAATTACAGACCAACATGCTTTGCTTTTGTTCGTCGCATAAGTTATCCTATTATTGTAATAATTTGTTTTATCAAGTTTTAGTTGCTTGTTATACAATTGTTTATATTTTTTCAGTTCCGGTTTGTAGGTTGGTAAATTTTTAGAAACAATTTCGTATATATATTTACTAGTCGTTTGTATTCTAATGTTTATTCTGACATGGGGATTGAAATTTTTTTATCTCGTAATTTTACTACTCTTAATGGGAAACAAGTATTAAAATGTAGAAGGAATATTTCTAGGAATAAATTGAGTTGTGTGTCTGCATTATTACTATTGTAAATACAGGACCATTGTGCTTTATTGTTTAAACAACATTTAAATTGGTTAATATTTTTTTCACTAAAGAATCGGGTTTTCATTTGGGCTTGCTCGGTTTTTATAGACACAGAGAAGTTTATAATCTGGGCTTGGTGATCCGACAAACCCGTGTTCACCACGCGACAATTTTCTGGGTTTTGAAAGTTTGTGATTATGTTGTCTATACACGAGCTACTCTTATTGGTAATTCTAGTACATTCATTTACTAAGAGTATACTACCATATGACTCTATCAAAGTTCTAAATTCATTTGTAATTTTGGTATCTTTTGATACATCAATGTTGAAATCTCCAGAAATAAAAAAAAGGTTTTTGTTTGAAATTAAAATTGAAAACAAGGTTTCCATTTTATCAAAAAATTTATCAATGTCTGCACTGGGAGATCTGTAAACAGACACAAACGTTATTCTTTTGGCTAAGAACTCGACATCGACTGCCGTGCACTCAAAAAACATTTCTGAGGCAAGGCGGTTTATGTCCGCGCGATCCGAGAAAATTTGATTTTTGTCGCAGTAAATTGCAACTCCTCCGTGGATATTTGTTTTTCGGCAGAATTGTGAGGCTAAATTATAATTTAATAATTTAGTAGTTTCTATTTGCTCAGTACTTTGCCAGTGTTCTGACAAACATAAAATATTGATATCATTGGTATGTAAAAAGCTTGAAGTTCATGTGAGCAATTTCCCATGGATTGAATATTTAAATGCATTAGAGTTATCGCGTTTTTAACACAATTTATTTCACTGGCAGTGTCTTTCGTGTCCACGGTAAAAAAGGATTGATGCGTATTCCTCTTGGCCACGTTGCGGGTTCTTTGATCTTGTGTAGATCCTCCTTAGTTGCCACTTTGGCGTTTCTACCTTTAACGTTGTTTGGAATAGTAATTTCCGTTTCCCCATCAGCAACTAACTACACTGATGAGAACTGAAAGGTCGAACCGGTCTGTAGATGTTCTGATGGGGAAACAATATTTGAAGATTGAATTGTTTTTGGTAAAATGATTTACTAGCCCTTATTAAATTCAGTAGTCAACTCCACGAATATTATTATTATTATTATACTACAAATGCAGATGAAATAAATCAAAAACAATGTACTTTTTGAATTTTAACCCCAAAACCATTTTTTAATTGCAACAAATTTATATTAGTAGCATTTTATATTGTAATTATTTGTAATAAATGAGAATTATTATTTTATGATTAATTAATTTTTCACTTAACCCGCGGTGAAACATAATTATATAATTTGATTAATTAAAACACTTGGTTTTGTTTCACTGATTTTATTTGTCTCTCCGACTAGTTTCGACCGTGGGTCATCCTCAAGGAGATATGTACAAAATTAACATGGACCGGTATTTATACAGAAATTTAAAAACAGGTCTGTCACAACATTGTATTGAATGTAACCATTTTTTTAGTGACAACAATTTCCGAATTTTGTATTCAGGTAATAAGGGACGGGATTTGAATCCGCGAGAGGGCCTCGAAATTAACAAGGCGATAAAACGTGGAAAAACCACTCTTAATAACATCGAGGATATCTGGAACTCCCCCATTTCGACGGCCCTTATTACCTGATTTTAAATTCTTGTATAAATACCAGTCCATGTTAATTTTGTACATATCTCCTTGAGAATGACCTAAGGTCGAAACTAATCGGAGAGACAAATAAAATCAGTGAAACAAAACCAAGTGTTTTAATTCATCAAATTATTATTTTAATTTTCCATGGTATAAATTTTACAGAATTTAAATTTACCTTTGATCTAATTTCTTCTATTTTATTTTCTGCCTCACATTTCTTTAGATAAAAGAGTTACAGATTAGTCTTCAAATTTTGAAAAGAAGGACACTTTTCGAGGAAGGACAGAACCTTCAAAAGGACTCCTCCCTAAAGGAGGACGGTTGGTCACCTTATTTATTAAACTATTTTTTAAGCCTTCATTTAACACGTTCGCTGCCATCGACGCGCTAGTGCGTCCGACTTTGTACTTGCGTAAATGCAATCTCAATTGCGGTGGCAGCGAACGTTTTAATCCATACATTAATTCCTCTACCGCTTAATCCAAATCAATTTTCTGAACACTTTTAATAAAACAGATTGAAAGATTACAAGTGTGTTTTAAATTTTCAATTATGGAAATTATGGTACGACGAGTTGTGAGCGCTTAAAAATTCAATTAAACACTTCGTAATTACCGCCGCGTTTGCGCCACCTACCGGATGATAGCCGAACTGCTAAGTGCATATTTACCACCAAACACCGGACCTTTATACCCAAAATATAAAAATTCAGCAACGCGTTATATATCAAACGATGGACGATTTTATTCTGAATCGAATGATGTATAAAACGGCGGGGGAAATTAAACGGTACCGCAGTAATTTGCAAATAGAAATTTACTATGATCCCTGGTCGGTAATTCAGTTATCTGTAAAGCGTAACATTTTACAGTAGTTTCTAAATAAATACCAATTTAATTTATGAGTACGGTGTATTGATTGCTCTTTTTGTCTTTCTTAGACATTGCTTTTAGTTTTTAATAAGCCAGAACCATTTTAATAAATGAGTACGGTGTATTGAATTATTAATTATTGAACTGAATTACAGACAATTGTAAGCTGAATTTTCATTTGCAAATTACTCCAAAATCGTTCAATTTGATTCACCATTTGATTTAGAATTAAATATGCCATCATTTGCTCAGCTGAATTTGTACATTTTGGTTAATGCTATAACTATACCTCATTTAATAACCAGGCGGACTAAATCAAATTATAGCCGCCAAAATACGTTGTTGTGATTGGCCAATCGGGCGCCGTTTTTACACAGGCCCAAATTGCTTAAAACAGTAATGGCCGTTGTTATGATCAGCTGATCTCTAACCGATCCTTGTGTCTCACCGTTTTCACGCGTTTCGCCTCAGTTTTTGTGTTTTTAGCCAGTTATTTCTACGGTTGATGGCCCAAGAATCGATTCCTCTCATCCCGCGATTTTCGAGGAAATAGTTATTTTATTTTTAACTACGGATAAATACCCAGCACGTTTGGTGTCATTTTCGGCCCCCAAGAAACGGAAATGGTTGAATTTTAGAGCATTAACGCTTCACCAATCCAAAATTATCTTATTTAAAGCTATAATACAAGAGGCTTTAAAACCTATACAAAATTGTGATTCATTAGGTAAGTGTGGCGCAAAGTTATTGCAATATGGAATCAAATCATAAACATACATTATATTTAGGATTGTGGAGTTTCACACAATTACGGGGTGAAAGGAGATTAGGGCAGTAACAAGTCCTAAAGGTCTTGAAGGACGTCCAGTGACCGAAGATATCTACAAATTTTGCGTGTGGAAAATTGTACATAGATTTTTCTTTAAAAATGAAATCGATACATTGGATTAAATTTTGATTGAATTAAAGGATAGAGATGACCGCCAATGACGTCCCGTTAAACATTATATAAATTAATGAATGAGATTGATTTTAAGTAAGTTATTATACGTTTTTAAATAGCAAATTTATTTAATTTAATAAAATTTTATTTCACGACAATCTAGTATTTATATTTTAAACCTTTTACGGAATTATATGTATTTTTAAATACACCTACTACTTCAATCAACTTTATATCTAAATAAATATATGTACAACTTGAGTTTTTCAGTATGCCCCTAAATTCTTAAGAGGGTCTCATACTTATTTTAATTATTATTTTAATATTATATACTACATCATTGAGTATATGATCAAGAAAGTATGCCTAGAATTAATTTATGTGTTGGTATAAATGTTGAATGAATGTTACGGATAAAGGAAATTGAAATCATTTTATTTTTACCGCCAAAACATGTCTGGTTACTTTTTATAGTGTAAACATGACTTTCGCGTTTAGTCCGCCTGGTTATTAAATGAGGTATAGTGGCTACTTCTTCTTATCTTCTGGTAGGTGGCGCAAGCGCGGCGATAATTACGAACTTGATTTAATTGAAATTTTAAAAGCTCACAACCAGTATGGAGTATGGAGCTATGATTTCCATAATTAAAACGATAAAAGTTAAAGTGGAAATTAAGGGCGGTGGGTGGGTCCTATTCCACTCTCCACAATCCGTTTAACACGCCCAGAGTTTCCATTAACAAATTGATTTATCGAGGAAACAAAATAATTTCTTCGCCAAATCATTGGAGTTTTAAAAGTTGCAAAGTCAACAATAAAGAGGGTCGTTAAGTTAAAGTGCAAATTAAGGGCGGTGGGTGGTCCCTATCCTACTCTCCAATCCGTTAAACACGCCCCAGAGTTTCCATTAACAAATTCATTTGACGAGGAAACAAAATATACAAAATGTTCAGTATTTCTTTAAACAATTAATTAACAGTTGCAAAACTCTGGTTTGTGTTCCAAGAATTGAAGGATAGCATATGTACTGCCCACCGCCCTGAGTTTCCACTTTAACCTAACCAAGGAAACACTGTTTGTTTAAAAAAATTTCTTCGTCAAATCATTGGAGTTTTAAAAGTTGTAAGTTAACAATAAAGAGAGTCGGTAAGTTGAAGTGGAAATGAAGGGTGGTGGGTGGACCCTATCCCACTCTCCAATTCGTTAAACGCACCCTAGAGTTTGCATTAACAAATTAATTTATCGAGGAAACAAAATATAAAAAAATGTTCAGTATTTCTTTAAACAATTAACTAACAATTGCAAAACTTTTGTTTGTGTTCCAAGGATTGAAGCATAGTATAGGGCCCACTCACCGCCCTGAGTTTCCACTTAAACCTAACCAAGAAAACACTGTTTGTTTAAAAAAAAATTTACGCCAAATCATTGGAGTTTTAAAAGTTGCAAAGCCAACAATAAACAGGGTCGTTAAATTAAGTGTAAATGAAGGGTGGTGGGTGGTCCGAAGGGTGGTGGGTGGTCCAAAGGGTGGTGGGTGGTTCCTATCCTACTCTCCAATCCGTTAAACGCGCCCCAGAGTTTCCATTAACAAATTCATTTGACGAGGAAACAAAATATAAAAAATTGTTCTGTATTTCTTTAAACAATTAACTAACAATTGTAAAACCTTTGTTTGTGTTCCAAGAATTGAAGGATAGGATTATGGCCTACCGACCGCCCTGAGTTTCCACTTTAACCTAACGAAGAAACCACTGTTTGTTTAAAAAAATTTCTTCGCCAAATCATTGGAGTTTTAAAAGTTGCAAAGCCAACAATAAGAGGGTCGTTAAGTTAAAGTGGAAATGAAGGGTGGTGGGTGGGCCTTATCCTACTCTCCAATCCGTTAAACTCGCCCCAGAGTCTCCATAAACAAATTCATTTGACGAGGAAACAAAATATAAAAAATTGTTCAGTATTTCTTTAAAAAATTAATGAACAATTGCAAAACCCTTGTTTGTGTTCCAAGAATCAGAGGATAGAATAAGGCCCACCCACTCCCCGTTGTTTCCATTTAAACTTAACCTACAAAATCGTTTTGATTAAAGAAATTTCTTCGTTTCTTCGTCAAATTTCAAAAGTTACAAAGTCAACAAGAAAGAGTGTTTCTGGGTTAAGTTAAAGTGAAAACGAAGGGTGGTGGGTGGGCCCTATTCACACCCCAGAGTTTCCATAAATAAATTCACTAGAAAAATTTTCAAAATCGACATTTTTCCGGTTGGATTGGGAGTCGACCATTGTACGTCGGCGCCCCCTAGGCAACTCCCTATATAGCCTTATGGATAATCCGGTCCTGATCACCCTACCAGTGGGCACCCTTTTTGTAAATATTTTGATCACCGAGAAACTTACCCGTTCTGCATTTAGTTCCATATACCTCAAAGCGTACTGGTCGGCATCGATGAGAACAAACTGAAAACTGTTGATGACAATTTGCGCACCGACGAACAAATGCTGCGGTTGGTAGATGAGCGGCTTCTTGCTCTGAAACTGTTCCTGGCCGGGCATGAAAATCTCCTGCCGGGCGAGGAATTTGCTACCGCGGGTGTCTGCAAAGATAAGGGATCAATTTGGTGTGTGAAAATATTTGAAGACCTTACAGCTTTTTCCTCTCGGCAATTCTATTATTTTGATCGTGTCGTCGGCGAGGAAGTAACAAATCACGAACACCCTTTCGCAGTTCGTCTTAACTTTGGATATCATTCTGGCCTCGTAGCGTAGGACACGGCTGTCCATCCCAACGCTAAGCATGGATAGGCATGAGGTGGAGAAGTAGATATATCTTTAATTTTGCTTACCGATCGTACTTTAGAAATTTTTTGAAATCTTTAAGAGGGGGAGTTAGCTGCACTGTCGTGCAATTCTTCTCGGAATCTTCGTACGATCCGTAGCCATTCCACGGTGGAAGTTCGCGTTCTCTGGTTGATGTACTGATGCACGGACTCTCTTCGATTGGTTTTGAAATTGGAACAAAACTTGATACACCGTATTTATTTCTATGTAGAAAGGAAATAATAGTATATTGTACAACGAGCTCGTTCCGCAAACATCGTTATCGTGATTAATAGCCATTACATGCGAGTTTTACACTACACTTTGTTCACGAAAATTAAAATAAATAAAATAAAAAAAAAAACAAAATTTGTTGAATTTGGTTCTCGTTTATCACGTGGTGAAACATTTTTAATATTACTGGTTGTTGAAATTAGGCACTTGGTAGGTTTCACAAATTTTATACTTTTTATTCCGACTAGTTTCGATTGTTACATCATTATCTAGGAATTCCTAGATAATGATGTAATGATGTAACAATCGAAACTAGTCGGAATAAAAAGTATAAAATTTGTGAAACCTACCAAGTGCCTAATTTCAACAACCAGTAATAAAAAAACAAAAACAAAATCAAAATTTATATCGAAATTAAAGTTGTAATTAAAAATACAATAAAAAAAATTAAAACCAGTACTAAACAGGGTAAACAAAATATTATCATAAATCGCGTTCTGTGAATTAAATCGCGAATTAGCTTGTTTAATAACCATATTAAACACGCAAATGCGTGTGCGTGTTTAATAAGCATATTAAACACGCAAATGCGTTAAGAAATTGAGTGTTAAATGCACCCCATTAATGTTGCCCATAGAATTAAATAATGCGCACATTACAACATTTTCGTGAACAAAAGCTTTTAAACATAGATCCAATAAAACGAAACGTTTCGTTTTATTGAATCTATTTAATGCTTTCTGCAACAAGTAAGGTTGTTTCCAATTTATTTGCTTTTAAACATTTTACATTCGCATTTCCACGCCTCGTCGCCATCTATTCGACGATGGCCGAACTACTAAGTGATGTTTTTGAACAGCGCCAAAATGCTCGAACTTTATCCTTATAATCAAAGTGTTAATATTCAGCAATGCGCTGTACACGAAACGATAGACGATTTAATTCTGAATCGAACGGTGTATAAAATAGCTGAGGCAATTTAGCGGTTTTCTTGTAATTTGCGAATGAAAATTAAGCCCGACACACTTACCGACATTTACAGTTCACTGTAACTTAAAAATTAAATGCACAACAATTTGCTATATTCTTCAATGAAATACGGGTCCCAATACTTAATACTGATTATTCAATTAACTTTTTATATTATTAATGCATTACAATAAGAGAGATATATGAAGAATCCTAATCTTCATAGAGAGTACCCTCTGTTATCGTGGGGCTAAACTACGTTTTCATTTGTGGATTTAATAATTGTTTTAATAATGAAAGAATATTTAAAAACTTAAGAAGACTGTTATCTTATAATAAAATTAATTTACTTGTAGATATTTTCGTATTTAAATTGCAGAAGCAATACATTATAATATATCCGCCTAATGAGTGACAAAACCATGAGTGTAATCCTCAGTAAAGCTTCAAAAATAATGCGAATATTAAAGTATTTAAATTGCAGAAATAATTGTATTACATAAACGCCACTTACAGACAATCATATCTTTTCTATGCAGACAATGCAATACACGTGTGGTGCCCGCCTCTACTCTAACCTATAATTGACATCTGATCAAGCGGACACCTGCATACATTGTTGCTATATAACCTGTCGAGCGGTTGCCAGATTGTATAGCCAAGGGTTCGCCTGGAATGAATTCATGGGATTGTGGGCGCAGTTGGTGCTGTGGCTGGCACGCCACCCTCTGGACCCGACCAGACTTAGCCGGTTCACGAATCTGGAGCCTAGGGAGAGGAATCAGGTGAGAAACGTCTTCATCTGGTACTTGGCGGGAGCAGCCAGGTTGGACACCGTCCTGGACTCCTACGTAAGGTCGGGACTTGTGAACACACGTTCCGAGATGGACGAGGAGGCGGATGAGGAGCCTTTCCACCGTTGGGACCTACAGCCGGAGGGACTCCCCATGGTGGTGATGCCCTATCCCGTGCTGTCTGTCCCCTGCAACGGCTGTGCAGACCGGTACCAGCAGGAGGAGCAGGAGGAGGAAGAAGACGCCGAGAGGGAAGAAGACTACCGGCGCCACCTAAGGAGGATCGAGGACTCCGACTACGATTCGGAGGACTCGGACGATTCGGAGGATTCAGAGGAGGAGCAGGAGCAGGCGGAGTAGCGCCGTAATTTATCTTGTTCTGTTTTATAATCTATTTTTACGTGTGTATATGTTTTTGCGAATTGTTTTGTAATATTTTTTATTTATTTTTTTGATAACTTAAATTCTTTTAATGTAGGGTCTTATTTCGTGTATTATTTTATATTTTTAATAATAACATTTTTTTATATGTTTATGATGTGTTCTTGATCAATTAACCCTTTTAAATAGCCATGTTCGAACATAGTTGGCGTTCATAATAACGGATTTTATTTTTGTAACAATTAAGTTTTGATAGAATGGTTTTCATTTCGCGTTTATCATTCATTTTACTAACACGCATGGGTTGTGGGGTCTTGTTGCTTTTGAATGGGGTGAAAGTGTGAGTAAATGCTGACAAGTAATCCAAGTTATTTTATACTTAGATTACTTAAATAAGGTGGGGAGTTATGTGAGGAGTGTAAAAAGTATACGTGTAATTAATCAAAGTGTGAGAGGTATTAGCGATGCCCGACTAATCAAATTTCGTTAATTATCTTAAAATTCCATTAATAGTTGCGCCCGTCTTTCAGAAAAGATGGGTTGTTATTGTCATTGTGTTTACATTGCACCAGCGCATTATGTATTTAGTGCACCATCAAAGAATGTGTATTTAAGCGGTTTTCTGAGCTACCTGTGGTAACTAAGGTGTGAATTCATAGCCAACACCTGTAAATAGTCAATTAAGTGATTATGTCTATAAATTAATTTCGTTTTCAATCTCAAGTCACAGGGTAATTGATTAATTAAATAATAGAATTATTTGGGCGAAGTAAACGCCTAAATTAAATAAAAATGGGAAAGGAGCAAATGTTGAACCAGATAATAGCGATGTCGAATTGAACTCTGGATTCCCTTTGTCTTCGCAGGAAAATTCCTAAAGAAAACAGAGGGGACACAGAGGTTTCGTGGACAGTAACATGAATGAAATGAATGAATCCGTTAAATTTATAGGCATACACGTTGATTATCAATTAACATGGGCCTCTCATTCAGATGCTCTTGCTAGCAAACTATGCTTCAACATCTGCCTTATCCGTAACCTAGTATCCATTGTATCAAAAGACACACTACGGGTGGCATACTTTGCGTTGATCCAAAGTCATATCTCATATGGGCTGATTGTATGGGGCCACTCCACGATTAGGCATCGAATCTTTGGGCTGCAACGTAGAATCATCAGAGCTATGGTTACACCGAGGATTGTCGTCAGGCTTTCAGAGATATGCGAGTATTAACCTTGCCCTGCCTGTACATCCTAGACTGCCTAATATATATTAAAAACCATTTATCCCTTTATCAAAATACCTCTGATATTCACAGTTACAATACGAGGCATAAATCGGATATTTATTCAAAATGCACCAGATTAACAAAATCTCAGACGGGAGTCAGATACCATGCAATTAAATTTTATAATGTGCTCCCAGACACAATAAAAACGCAAAGCAATGGCATATTTGCTAAACGCATTAAAGACTTCCTTAGCGCACAAGCTTTTTATAGTTGGGAGGAGTATCTTGTCTTCGATTTTAGCTCATATATGTTCTAGAGTAATTATTTATCCACCCTCTGTTTATTTATTGACTTATTTTAATAATTTTTAATCTTTTAACATGTCTGTATCTTGTCTTTTTATTTATTGACTTTTTATTTATTCACTTATTTTAATAATTTTTAATATTTTAACATGTCTGTATCTTGTCTTCAATTTATTTATTGACTTATTTTAATAATTTTTTATCTTTTAACATGTCTGTATCTTGTCTTCGATTTTAGCTCGTATTCATGTATTTATTTTAATATGTTTTAACCTTTTAAGATGTCTGTAATTATGCGTTAGGTACTGAGGCCTCTTGTACGTGTTTAAACACAAAATGTTTCATTTTAGTTTTACTCTAAATTTAAGATTACCCATCACTATATATTATGACGTATGTAAAACATATATATATATATATATTAATGTATTAATAAAGAATTGATTGATTGAGTTCTTGGAGAGTTCTTTTTACAGTCAGTCAGTCAGTTCTTTTAGAGTTTCAGTTTTAATCCTACGGTCCGCGTACGGTACAGTTGCTCCTTTTTCCTAATGGGTGAGGTAATGTAAGGTGACAATGGGAGGTTTTGGCTAAATTCATTTATAATGTGTAAAGGTTAATTTTCACTTGTGTTGTAATTATTCTTTTGTAAGATATAACGTCAGATAATTGTCATGTTTGTTGAATTAGAGTTTAATGTATCGATTGTGTTATCCACTAAATGTATGTCTAGAGTAATGTTTGTTAAATTCCTTATTTCATTAATATATCACGTTTGTCATATTAATTGCCGTCGTTGTCATTTTGAATAGTAATTCATTGATATCCCGATCCCATTACTCCTACGAAACGTTAATTGCGAGTGAACTAATTTGTGTCGACGCCGAGATGCCAGTGGACCCGAACTTAGACAGCAGGTGTAAAGGTAAGTAATGTGTCCCTATTATATTTAAAATTAGAAGTTTTTAATAAAAAATAATATTAGTTATAGTATATTGGGTTGCCTACAAGTAGGCGTTTATATAATACCATTGTTTCCGCAATTTAAATACTTAAATATTCCCACTATTTTTGAAGCTTTACTCAGGATTACACTTATGGTTTTATCCCTGTTACGTATAAAATTAGAAGTTTTTAATAATAAATTAATTCGAGTTATGCGTATATCGGGTTGCTTGCGATTATGCGTGTATATTATAAAATATTGTTTCTGCAATTTAAGTACGTAAATATCCACAAGTGAATTTATTTAATCATGAGACAACATTCTTTTTAAGTGTTTAAATATTCTTTTATTATTACAACAATTATCACATCCACAAATTATTAAGTAATGTATCCCCACGATAACAGGTAGAGCCCTCTGCTTAGATTATGATTTCTCGTATATTTCTCTTATTGTAATGCATTAACAATATAAATAATTGAATGATTAATCAGGAATAAGTATTGTAACCCGTATTTGATTGGAGAATATAGCAAATTCTTCTTTATTGAATTTTTATGGTACAGTGAGCTGTAAATGTCGGTAAGTGTGTCGTCCTTAATTTTCATTCGCAAATTACAGAAAAACCGCTAAATTTCCTCAGCTATTTTATACACCATTCGATTAAAAATTAAATCGTCTACCGTTTCTTGCACAGCCCATTGCTGAACATTAACACTTTGGCAATAAGTATTAAGTTCGAGCATTTTGGCGCTGTTCAAAAACATCACTTAGCAGTTCAGCAACCGTCCAATAGATGGCGACGAGGCGCGGAAATCCGAACGAAAAATGTTTAAAAGCTTCTAAATAGCAATTCTAAGGGATGATTTTAATATTGTAAACATTAAATGACCGCCAAACATATAATCCTGTAATCTTTTGGAATAAAAGCGCTGTAGAAATCCTGCAATAATAAATATTGCCGCGGCAAATTTTTTAATGGTTAAATTGATGTTAATGATTCAAATTGTAATTTACAGAGGTATTAATGGTTGAATAATAAACAATAATAGTATATTGTACAACGAGCATATGATGATGGCTATTAATCACGAGAACGAGGTTTACGGAACGAGCCGTAGGCGAGTGGAGCAAATCGTTTGAGTGATTAATAGCCATTATATGCGAGTTGTACACTATACTTTGTTCACGAAAATTAAAATCAAGATCGAAATTTAATTTAAAATTACAATTAGAATCAAAATTAAAATCAAAATCAAAATTAAAGTTGTAATTACAATTACAATTGAAAAAATTTTAAATCAAAGTTAAATTCAATATTAAATAGGGTAAACAAAATATTATCATAAATCGCGTTCTGTGAATCAAAGCTCGAATTAGCGTGTTTAATGACCATATTAAATACGCAAATTCGTGTGCGTGTTTAATGAAATTGAGTGTTAAATGTACCCCATTAATGTTGCCCGTACAATTAAATAATGCGCACATTATAACATTTTCGTGAACAAAAGTTATTTTATAGAGCCTTAAGTCAAAACAATTGACAATTGACAACTTTCAATGCAGAGGTATTGCGACGATATATCTTTTTTTTCTGATTGAAACAATATTGAGTGATATTGCCTTAGTTACGATATGTCATAACACATTTATATTTCCCTAGGGAAATATGAAGTGCTCATATTTCCGTAGGGAAATATAGACATCAAACAATTGTCTCTCGGGACAACACCTCTGATTTCTTAGGAAGGTATCCTTCGTTTTTTTACGGGAACCAAACATTCACGGTCTTTCGTCGCTTGCGTAAACACATAGTTTGACATTTCACCAATTTATGAAACAACGCAAATACCAAAACAAGTCAACCATGATATTTACAAACAAGGCCCTTAGCAACGTTACCAATCCGATAAATTCAAAAATTTACAATCCAATATTTTCCCATTTACAGAACAATATTCTGTCAATCAGAAAAAAACTGTTGATTACAACACGGGAAATACGAATACATTTCCCTTGGTTGTCTATACATCCCTCGGGCTCCGCCCTCGGGATGTAACTAGCCAACCTCGGGAAATATACTATTCATATTTCCCTAGTTGTAATAATAGCTATAATGTTCATCAGTGACGTCTCGCGACTCATGGTACTGCGGCGGTGGTAATACAGATATCTGTAACCGATCCTACCTACCAGGGGGGGTTAATTGAATAGGAAGAATTGGAAACGCGACAACCACGCCATCTCACAGTCATCTGGCCCAAGTAACGAAATGCAACGCTGCCAAATCTATGTACAAATCTTTGTAACCAAGCAATATGGTCATATTTTTGTTGGTTACATTTATTTTAGGTATTTCAGAACATCCAAATATCTGGCAATATTCAAAATCCACTAGTGTTAATTGTTTGTTTAAGTCTATTTGATAAATTTTAAAGTAAAATAGACTTTTGAATAATTTCACAAATGAGATATGACAACATCTATTTCCCATCATATTGCCGGTCGTTTTAGACGTACATAACCTCATTAACGTCACGAGTTGAATTGTTATTCGGCCAGGTATTTATAATTCAAATTTAAGCTAATATTCTTAAACCTAAAAGAGTGTGCAATGGGTAAATTAAGTACTCTTAAGGCACCTTATTGCAGTAACGTTTATACCCGCGATTCAAATATTAAAAATAAAGCTTTCTTTACATTTCCGAAATGTCCTAATCGCAGAGATGAATGGGTTAATTCCATTGAATGTATTACTCTAAAAAAATTCCACTTTCAAAAGTTATGCACATTTGTGAGGACCACTTTTTAAGTATTTATTAATTCCTGTAGAAAATATTTAAATTGGAATGCAATTCTGACAATTTTTAATATACCTTCTTGTAGTACTTCTTCCAGTACAGTTCCTGCAAAATCTTTTTTAAAACGGCCCCTTCAAGAATGTAGCTCACTACATGATTTAACATCTGCCCTAAAAAGAATTCGTTTGGAAAAAATTTCAAGCGAATCCCCTTCAACATCATTTAGAGCTTTACTTTTTGCGTTTGATTAAATCATAAAGCAAGTGTCTGCGATTTCCACTTTTATTTGGATGCGTCGCACTGATGAGAACCAAAAAGTTCGAAACACTTGCTAAAATGAATTGTAAAGTTGCAATTTTAAATTTCCCGCTGGCTCGATGTGTTTGGCCAGATGACTCGCAGACGGCGCTGATGGCGTTTCCAAAAGTTAACATTGAACTGTCCCTCTTTATCCTTAATGCTCTGTGCTACCTACCTATATGCTACCTCAGCTGTACCACGAATCACCCCGCGAGCCGTTACTGATGTGCATGGTTACATCTGGCTATTGTTTATCAAATCATCACCTGTAATATTCTTTAGTCGTCGGGTCCGCATCCGTTAGCACAACCTTCCTCCCGAAGAAATTCAAAATTCCCCCGATCGACAAATCGTTATCTTTGTAATATTCGATGTGTTCCTTCCCGCAATCCAACGCGTCCTCCACGTATCTTATTTGCAGGCCGTGTCCCAGCACGTTCAAAACAGTTTGCGGAGTGTTTAATCCGGGATCGGGAAGCCCTTTGTAGACCTTCGGCAGCTTTCCGCGTTTCATCAAGATGCTGCTGCCGTCATGTCCGGCATTCGCGGGGATTATGTCTTTAATCATTATGGTGTCGTCCGCCAAATAATAGAATATCTCGAGGTTGTGGAATTCACCGAATTCCGTGCTTCGGTCGTCCCAGTATCCCTCAAAGCGAAGGACCTTGAAATGGAAAATTGTATTTAAGTATTGCCTAAATACTTAAACCTGACTGAATCAGGTTTACTGGATACACCTAAAGATTTTGAAAAGGTTTATCCAATTTTTTACAGCCTTTCGTTTTAGAGGAAGTTTCTTTTTGAACCTGGAATATTTTTGAAAGGCACTTTTTTCATGTTCAATTTTGTACTGGTTTTAGTTTTGGAGAAAATTTGTTTTGGAACATGGAATATTCGTAAGACATTTTTCATGTTCAATTTTGTACTGGTTTTAGTTTTGGAGAAAATTTGTTTTGAACCTGGAATATTTTTAAGTCACTTTTTTCATGTTCAATTTTGTACGGCCTTCAGTTTTGGAGAAAATTTGTTTTGGAACATGGAATATTTGCAAAAGGCATTTTTTCATGTTCAATTTTGTACTGGTTTTAGTTTTGGAGAAAATTTGTTTTTGAACCTGGAATATTTTTAAGTCACTTTTTTCATGTTCAATTTTGTACTGCCTTTAGTTTTGAAAAAAAATTGTTTTGAAACATGGAATATTTGCAAAAGGCACTTTTTCATGTTCAATTTTGTACAGGTTTTAGTTTTGGAGAAAATTTGTTTTTGAACCTGGAACATTTTTGAGTCACTTTTTTCATGTTCAATTTTGTACTGCCTTTAGTTTTGGAGAAAATTTGTTTTGGAACATGGAATATTTGCAAAAGGCATTTTTTCATGTTCAATTTTGTACTGGTTTTGGTTTTGGAGAAAATTTGTTTTTGAACCTGGAATATTTTTGAGTCACTTTTTTCATGTTCAATTTTGTACTGCCTTTAGTTTTGAAAGAAAATTGTTTTGAAACATTGAATATTTGCAAAAGGCATTTTTTCATGTTCAATTTTGTACTGGTTTTGGTTTTGGAGAAAATTTGTTTTTGAACCTGGAATATTTTTGAGTCACTTTTTTCATGTTCAATTTTGTACTGCCTTTAGTTTTGGAGAAAATTTGTTTTGGAACATGGAATATTTGCAAAAGGCATTTTTTCATGTTCAATTTTGTACTGGTTTTGGTTTTGGAGAAAATTTGTTTTTGAACCTGGAATATTTTTGAGTCACTTTTTTCATGTTCAATTTTGTACTGCCTTTAGTTTTGAAAGAAAATTGTTTTGAAACATTGAATATTTGCAAAAGGCATTTTTTCATGTTCAATTTTGTACTGGTTTTGGTTTTGGAGAAAATTTGTTTTTGAACCTGGAATATTTTTGAGTCACTTTTTTCATGTTCAATTTTGTACTGCCTTTAGTTTTGAAAGAAAATTGTTTTGAAACATTGAATATTTGCAAAAGGCATTTTTTCATGTTCAATTTTGTACTGGTTTTGGTTTTGGAGAAAATTTGTTTTTGAACCTGGAATATTTTTGAGTCACTTTTTTCATGTTCAATTTTGTACTGCCTTTAGTTTTGGAGAAAATTTGTTTTGGAACATGGAATATTTGCAAAAGGCATTTTTTCATGTTCAATTTTGTACTGGTTTTAGTTTTGGAGAAAATTTGTTTTGAACCTGGAATATTTTTAAGTCACTTTTTTCATGTTCAATTTTGTACTGCCTTTAGTTTTGGAGAAAATTTGTTTTGGAACATGGAATATTTGTAAAAGGTATTTTTTCATGTTCAATTTTGTACTGGTTTTAGTTTTGGAGAAAATTTGTTTTGAACCTGGAATATTTTTAAGTCACTTTTTTCATGTTCAATTTTGTACTGCCTTTAGTTTTGGAGAAAATTTGTTTTGAAACATGGAATATTTGTTAAAGCCATTTTTTCATGTTCAATTTTGTTCTGGTTTTAGTTTTGAAGAAAGTTTGTTTTTGAACCTGGAATATTTTTGAGTCACTTTTTTCATGTTCAATTTTGTACTCCCTTCAGTTTTGGAGAAAATTTGTTTTGGAACATGGAATATTTGCAAAAGGCATTTTTTCATGTTCAATTTTGTATTGGTTTCAGTTTTGGAGAAAATTTGTTTTTGAACCTGGAATATTTTTGAGTCACTTTTTTCATGTTCAATTCAAATTCAAATTCAAATAATTTATTTCGTGATGGATAAAAACATGACATGTTTCACATGAATGTTTTTATTCATCACGAAATAAATTATTTGAATTTGAAAAAAAATTGTACTGCCTTTAGTTTTGGAGAAAATTTGTTTTTGAACCTGGAATATTTTTGAAAGGCACTTTTTTAAGACTGTAGTGGTAAAAGACATGCCCAAAAATATAAAAACTCCAAAAAACTTAAATCGTTCTATCAGGTGTTCCTCAAGTAAGTCCCTATGGTCCGTTTTTATTTTTAATTTATGTTAATGATGTTGTCGAGCGTTTCAAATGTTCTGACGCTATTGTGTTTTTTGACGATCTCAGAAATGTTAAAATGATCGGTAATTTTCATGAACGTCATCATCTACAGTTAGTCTTGGATAACTCGAACTAGGGGTGTTTTGTTATAGTATTATCGAGCACTCAAGACGTGTGGGGGTAATATAAAGAGAGAATGTGACAACAAATCTCCGGAGCCAATTGAATTTAATTAATTCGCCTCGAGTGCTAGGTACAACTCTAATCACGAGCGCCGTGCGCACTCGAAGAAGTGAATTGAATTTTAGGAGGCATTCTATAAATACTAAAAGTATATGCACCTTGCGATCGTTTTTTAAAAACTGACCAAAACTATCGGTTTTCTTGACGGGTCTCTTGGGCAACATCGTCGCTTTCTGTTTACCTCGCTCGATAAAGTAGGGATCTTCGGGAGTGTTTATGGGATCGGGGACGGATATACCGCTGCGGTTCATAAAGGTCCTGGTGAACTTGTCGCAGTTAGTTATTTTGAAGTATTTTCCGAAGATCTCGATCTCGCGGCCAACGTTGAAGTCCAATACATCGTAGAAGTTGACATCCATTGGCGGTGGTAAACGGATTCGTTGTCTCGAAATTAAGCAACCTAAAGTATAAAAAACGCTCAGTTTGCTGTAATTTGTTGTTTACTATGATTACTTTAACAATTAAACCTTTGACAACGGCAAGCAAAAGCAATAAACAAAAATTTACCCATTGTGAGAAAAATAGTGGCAGAAGGTATGGTCAAACCTTCTTCACAATGACAACTTTATTGAAGATATAACAACCACTATTAGATCCCTCATGTGAATTGATTCATAAATGTCGGAACTTTTCTATTGGAGATTCTAATGAGGAATGGCTTAGTATATGGCCTACATGCATTTGAGCATAACTCTAACATTTTTCAAAAACTCTTTCAACTCCACTGATATCGCCTCAAAAGCAAGTTTCAGTACCCGAATAAATAAGAGTTTTCCAATCAAAATACCTTGAGTCATTCCACTGTTATCCTCAGGTTTTTCCATTACCATGACTGTGCCGTCCTCGAGGAAAAAGTAGATTTTGACTTTTCTCACGGCGAAAGAAGCGGTTGCAAATTCTTGTAAAGTTTGTTTAAAGTATGCATCGAAGCAAAGTATCTGTAAATTTGAAAAAAAAAATACCAGGCGTTAATTGTTTTCTTTTCAAATAAACGTACTATACCTGTTTGTCGTAAGAAATCCATGGCGGGACCTCGATAACCTCCCCCCTTGCATACAGGGAGGGATATCTGTCGGTCAGCGGTCCAAACAAGTCCGGTCTGACCTTCTCAACGAGGGCCGGCACTCCCGCGTTGAAATCAAACTTCGGATCAATGCGAAAATTTGAGCGTCCAATCTGAAATGATGTTCGATAAATTTGAGTCGCTTTGCTGTTTAATTTAGACTTACATTTGGGTTGAATGATAGTCCCGGAAGAAATGGAAGGAACGGTGCACGAGCCATAATGATGAATTTACTGCACTAGATACGATTAGAATGAATCAAAATGATTAGGAAATTGATGTTTTGTCAATCGCTGTCATGTATTTGTGTATCCATGGAGATTTGTTTATTGTTATGGATACAAGAACATTTTTTTTTCTCATGAAAATTCCATAATAAGGCGGAACTACCTGTAATGTATGTGATCATAGATGTATAGTGGGTTGCATATAATACAATGCCGGTTTTGATGTGTATGCATGCGCGGGGTAAAAAAATGGCAATTGTTAGAATAGACTGGTGAAAGCAAGTCGTGTTTTATTTTTACCGTTATTTTGTGGAGGAAAAAGTGTTTCCAATATGTGGACCTCGGACAACACAACACTAACCTAGAATTTTTATTTGGTAGAATTAATTTCTATCCTTATTTTTTTTAATGGCCGCGTTAAAAGCTCCTATTTTAATTCTGATTATCTGATGGTCAAAGTGTAACTTAAGTTGCCTAAAACACTTTCATTGCATAATACATAAATCTATAAGTTGATCAAGCTGTAGTTTAAGTTGCAAAATACACGAATATATATCTTCAGTTGTATAATACTTGAATTTGTTTGTTTTCTTGCTTAAAAACATTAAGTTGGATATTTAACAAAACGCTGTAACTTGAGTTGCATAACACGTGAAGATGTAATTTGATTTGCGTAATACACGAAGATGTAATTTGAGTTGCATAATACACGAATATATAACTTCAGTTGCATACTACTTGAATTTGTTAGTTTTCTTGCTTAAGTTAGATATTTAACAAAGCGATGTAACTTGAGTTGCATAACACGCGAAGATGTAATTTGAGTTGCATAATACATGAAGGCATAAGTTGAGTCGCAAAATACATCGGTAATGTTTTTAAATGAACGCGTATTTTAATTCTGATTATCTGATAGTCGAACTGTAACTGAAGTTGCACAAAACACGATGTTGAACCTTGAATTGCATAATACGTGAATCTATAAGTTGAGTTGCATAAAAAAGTATAGGTTGCATGTTACATAAAGCTGTAACTCGAGTTGCATAATATACGAAGATATAACTTTAGTTGCGTAATACTTGAATTTGTTGGTTTTCTTGCTGTTGGTTATTTTACATAAAGCTGTAACTTGAGTTGCATAATATACGAAGATATAACTTCAGTTGCATAATACTTGAATTTGTTGGTTTACTAGCTGTTGGATATTTTACATAAAGCTGTAACTTGAGTTGCATAATACACGAAGATGTAATTTGATTTTCGTAATACACGAAGATGTAACTTGAGTTGCATAATACATTAAGCTATAACTTGAGTTGTATAATACATCCTTGATGTTTTTAAATGACCGCGTTAAAAGCTCGTATTTTAATTCTAATATCAAACTGTAACTTAAGTTGCACAAAAGACGATGTTGTAACTTGAATTGCATAATATGTGAATCTATAAGTTGAGTTGCATAAAAAAGTATAGGTTGCAAATTACATAAAGCTGCAACTCGAGTTGCATAATATACGAAGATATAACTTCTGTTGCATAATACTTGAATTTGTTGGTTTTCTTGCTTAAAAACAGTAAGTTGGATATTTTACATAAAGCTGTAACTTGAGTTGCATAATCCACGAAGATGTAATTTGAGTTGCACAATACATTCAACTATAACTTGAGTTGCATAATACATCCATAAAACACGATGTTGTAACTTGGATTGCATAATATGGGAATCTATGGGTTGGGTTTTTCAAAAAAGTATAGGTTGCATATTAAATAAAGCTGTAACTCGATTTGCATAATATACGAAGATATAACTTCAGTTGCATACTACTTGAATTTGTTAGTTTTGTTGCTTAAAATAAGTTGGATATTACATAAAGCTGTAACGTGGGTTGCATAATACACGAAGATGTAATTTGATTTGCATAATACACGAAAATGTAATTTGAGTTGCATAATACATCAAGCTATAACTTGAGTTGCATAATATGTTACATCTCTAATGTTGTTAAATGATCGCGTTGAAAGCTTGTATTTTAATTCTGATTATCTGATGTCTGAACTGTAACTTAGGTTGCATAAAACATGACATTGTAACAACATGAACCTATAAGTAAGTTGAATTGCATAAATAAAGTGCATGTTACAGATTTTACGAATATATAACTTCAGTTGCATAATACTTGAATTTGTTAGTTTTGTTGCTTAAAAACATTAAGTTGGATATTACATAAAACTGTAACTTGAGTTGCATAATACACGAGGATGTTATTTGGTTTGCGTAATACACAAAGGTGAAATTTGAGTTGCATAATACATGAAGCTATAACTCGAGTTGCATAATACATCCTTAATGTTTTTAAATGACCGCGTTAAAAGCTCGTATTTTTATTCTGATTATCTGATATTCGAACTGTAACGTAAGTTGCATAAAACACGATGTTGTGACTTAAATTGCATAATACGTGAATCTATAAGTTGAGTTGCCTAAATAAGTATAGGTTGCATATTACATAAAGCTGTAACTCGAGTTGCATAATATACTAAGATATAACCTCGGTTGCATAATACATGAATTTATTAGTTTTTTTGCTTAAAAACATTAAGTTGGATATTTTACATAAAGCTGTAACTTGAGTTGCATAATACACGAAGATGTAATTTGATTTTCGTAATACACGAAGATGTAACTTGAGTTGCATAATACATAAAGCTGTAACTTGAGTTGCATAATACGCGAAGATGTAATTTGATTTGCATAATACGCGAAGATGTAATTTGAGTTGCATAATACGTGAAGCTATAACTTGAGTTGTTATACATCCTTAATGTTTTCCTTAATGTTTTTAAATGACCGCGTTAAAAGCTCGTATTTTAATTCTGATTAACTAACAGTCAAACTGTAACTTAAGTTGCATAAAAGACGATGTTGTAACTTAAATTGCATAATACGTGGATCCAAAAGTTGAGTTGCCTAAATAAGTATAGGTTGCATATTACATAAAGCTGTATCTTGAGTTGCATAATACACGAAGATGTAATTTGATTTTCGTAATACACGAAGGTGTAATTTGAGTTGCATAATACATGAAGCAATAACTTGAGTTGCATAATACGCGAAGATGTAATTTGATTTGCGTAATACACACAGATGTAATTTGAGTTGCATAATACGTGAAGCTATAACTTGAGTTGCATAATAAAATTAAATAATTAATGTTTTTAAATGACCGCGTTAAAAGCTCGTATTTTAATTCTGATTATTTGATGGTCAAACTGTAACTTAAGTTGCATAAAAGACGATGTTGTAACTTACATTGTATAATACGTGAATCTATAAGTGGAGTTGCCTAAATAAGTATAGGTTGCATATTACATAAAGCTGTAACTCGAGTTGCATAATATACGAAGATGTAACCTCTGTTGCATAATACATTAATTTATTAGGTTTCTTGCTTAAAAACATTACGTTGGATATTTTACATAAAGGTGTAACTTGAGTTGCATAATACACGAAGATGTAATTTGATTTTCGTAATACACGAAGATGTAATTTGAGTTGCATAATACATTAAGCTATAATTTGAGTTGCAAAATACATCCTTAATGTTTTTAAATGACCGCGTTAAAAGCTCGTATTTTAATTCTGATTATCTGATAGTCAAACTGTAACTTAAGTTACATAAAACACGATGTTTTAACTTGAATTGCATAATACGTGAATCTATTGAGTTGCCTAAAAAAGCATATGCGAAGATTTAACTTCAGTTGCATAATACTTGAATTTGTTACTTTTATTGCTTAAAAACAAAGTTGGATATTTTAGATAATGCTGTTGCACACTACACGAGGATGTAATTTGAGTTGCATAATTCATGAAGCTATATTTTGAGCTGCATAGTGCATCTGTCTGTAACTTAAGTTACATAATACGTCTATCTGTAACCTAAGTTGCATAATCACTGAACTCTATACATACTGGAAGAGAGGCTGGTGCGCATTTCCCTGAAAAATATTGTGTCAGGCGCATGTATGTATAGAGTTCAGTGTGCTTAACCCTTTCAGCCCTGGATTTTTAAATTTGAAAAAAAAAATTGTTTGTTAATAACTATTGATGGGGAGTTTCTTCAGACCATAAATACCTAATTTTAACTCATTTCATTAATTAGTATAGGAATTAATTAGTGAGACTTTGTTAAAGTGACATCTAATGATAAACAGCAAAAATATGGATTGCCATTGTAAGTAGAGACATGTAAATGTTGCGGTGGCAATTGCCACCACCAGGGCCGAAAGGGTTAATACGTATATCTGTAACCAATGTTGCATAATACATGAAACTGCAATTTAATCAGAATTTAAAAACAGTACAAATCTTCCAAAATCGTCAATTTAATTGTGGAAAATTACAAATCTGGCAAACACCCTAACAATTATGATGGCTTCGATTTTGAATTTTTTTGTTTCAAGACACCAAAATTATGTTATTGGCGATTTGCAACTTAAACTTAATTCTTTGATGATATAAAATGATCACAACATTTTATACGAGGTATTTGTTGATTTTATAAAATTTAAATTTAGCATTCTGTATAAGAAATTTTCATTGCACGCATTTATAAAGTATTTGCTTATGTATTTATTAAATTTTACATTCTTGGAGTCGTTAAAAATCAGGTTAATAGATTGATGTCATAGTAATTGGTAATCTTCTCAATAACTGGGTTCTGATAAAAATTGTGACCTCAAAATTAACCTGAGGGATCAAGGTCAAGGTGGCGACCATTACAATGCTTTATTTTTAGGAATAAATTAAATATTGTGAGTATAAAGTGATCTCAAAATTCACAAAAATTATTCGAAAGCAATGGCGGTCTGAAAAACCAATAATAAATTGAAACTGATATGAAACCAATGAATAAAAAATATTTAAATTTGAAGCATTTTCATCAAAGTAGATTAGACGTATTTTTGATTATTGAAACATTTTTAGCCATTTTCTGAACTTCTAAATTATACACGATCGATGAATTGTTGTTTTCGTGAAACTATTTTTTGTCGGGTCAACAAACTTCTTAAATTATGGCTAAATCAATAACAGCAAACGCAATCTAGTTTTTTGGTCGTGGGTTCGAATCCCATCCGTGTGGTCACTTTTTCATAACGAAGAAGGGTCCATGGATGTTTGGTGAAAAAAGAACACAATCTAGTTTTTAAATTCATTGGTCGTACCCTCATTTTTAGGCAACTTCTTTAACTTGAGGGCACTTCCGTATGTAGTAATTCTGCTATGCAGTCTTGAAAGAAGACGATGAAAGTAAATTGAAATTTTGGATTAAAATAATGAATAATAAATATTTCAATTTAAAGCATTTCCATTTTTCTAAGTAAATTATACCTATTTTTGATTATCGATACGTTTTTAGCCATTTTCTGCCATTCTAAATTATATGAATATAATCGATGAATAGTTGTTTTCGTGAAACTATTTTTATCGGGTCAACAAACCTCTTGAATAAGTAATTTCTCATTATGTCAAAATCAATAACAGCAAACGCAACGCAGTTTTTGGTTTATTATTTGTCGTCGCCTCATTTTTAGGCAACTTCTTTAACCCGAGGGCTCGTTAGTGGTGGTTGCGCGAAGTAAATTCGCTGCGGTGCAGTCTTGAACGAAGACGAGTCGTCAGTCGGTCGGTGTTCGGCGAGTTGGATATTAATAATAGGTGACATCATATTTGTTGATTCTTGCAACGTAGAACGCCGAAACAACAAGTTAATTAAAGGTGCGGTGAAGTGAAAGAAATCAAATGTTGGTGTCGAATTGAGCCGGAGGTGATTTATTAGGTTAGGTAAGTGATTTACTGACCTATTTAATGCCTGAAGAATGAGCAGGTTTTAAATTTAGAGTTCGTTTATTATTTAGAATATGAATCCTTCATTTTTGCGTATTGTTATAAACAGTGAACTGTGTACTACTTATTCTAGTTTTCGTTTATTATTCAGAATATTAATCTAATAATATAATCAATTGTTTCAATATAATACTTGTTATGAACTATATACTACGTATTCTAGTTCAATGGTTGGTAGTGTTACTATTCTTAATCGTCTTTTGTTTGAACTTAACTTGACTTTACATTATTATGATGCAGGGGTGGCCAAATGTTCGATCACCACGGTTGACCTGTTTTTTTAATTATCGGTACCGTTCTACCAACACGGTATGTGTTAACTGATCATACGAAAAGTATTCAGTTAAAGACAATAATGAATATTTTGAGACAAGTTACCCATGTATAATGTGTTCAAATCAGACAGGCGGGCGAATAGTTAGGGAGTTAACAATTACTCGTTTTCAAAATTAACATAAATTCCACATTAGTTAAATTACCAAACGAGATAATTTTACCATAAAGTTCAGCTGCCAGGTCGACACTTTGGCCAACCCTGTTGTAACAATTTTACTGTCAAATCAATTGTTTTTTTGCCAGTTCTCTAACAATATAAATTGCTTACACTCGGGGCCCCGTTAGCCCAGCCTAAGATTGGGGCAGAAAACTTTAAGGGGTGACAAATATCAGCTTAAATCATGGAATAGTTTATGATTTATTGCCCTAACGAAACTATTTCTTTCTGCATTACTTTATAAAGGAAATGAAAAATGAAGTGGCAACAAGTTCATAGCTTTGAATGTTACCTTATATAGCTTTTAGTTAAAATCAACGGCGGCTCGTGGATTTCTGTAGGGGCGGCAAAGACAAAGATGTCGCTCGTGCCGCACTACTTACTCTTATAGTGGAAGCAAATATTTCGTTGCTGTTACGGTCAAATTTTCTTCGGTTGCCCCACCGCCGCCACTGGTTAAAATTCTGAATCAGTCAATTATTCAGTATCAAATTGGAGGTTTCCACTTCGCCGAAGCAGTGTTTCTTAAACCCATCTGATCGCAGGCCACTTGCACAAAGCATTTTATTCAGAGGCCCACTAGATACTTTTTTAAAACACATTTAAAATGTGATGAATTTAAAGTTCACGCTATATTAGAATTCAGGAGTAAGCTCTAGTTGGTGCTGAAGTTAGCCACATATGCCAGTAACACTTGTGTAACCTTAAAATGGCCGAGCTCGTCAAGCCAAAAATGGAGTACAATAGAAGAGCGACGATTACAGAATGCTGAACTTTTCGGGAATCCAAAATCGATGGTATACGACGTTGCAAAAGATTTGCAGTCTCAGAGGAGTCCGAGAAGACCGACGAGAAGTTAGCCACGGATTTTGGCGCCTCGACCATCACCCGAATTATGAACACAGTAGATTTAATTGCAAAAACATAATCAACGATACCCAATAAACAATTTATAATTCTTTGTTTGCAATTTTTGTGACGCATTAAATGTCAATTTTAAAACTTCAAATAATCAGTCTTTACTCCCCCGATGGAAATGAATTATCCGGCCACAAACATACTACAAAGTATGTTAGTCAATTTGGAATTGTCAATAGAGCGAGAAAATTGAATATCAACCCTTGGCGAATTTTTTTAAATAACCTCTGTCTATTCTGGACGGACGATTTTCAAACACATATAATAAATTGTTTGGCCCCCGATTTAAATGAATTTTCTGGCTACAAACATACTACGAACACATATAATAAATTTTTGGCCCCCGATGGAGCGAGTGGGTTTCCGCATTTCACAGTCCTTGATTAAAATCAAATATAGGAATAAGTAGAAGTCATTGATTAAAATAATATATTTATTACAAACAGCACAAATACATATTAATAATTCATATTTTATGGTTCATTGAAAATATCAATATTCTCTTTCAGAGAAATTGTCGACTCCTGTAATCGAATAATGCGCCCATAAAGTAGAGGTTTTCTTTCATTTAACTCGAATAGAATGTGCGGGGCATGATTATGATTATTACCATTACAAAATATGTAAAATCAGATTTCAGTTCTAATTTAAACGAAAATTTTTGCAGCTCGCTGAAATTTTTACTGTCCGCGAACGTGTGTGAGTAATGTATTGTATTAGCAAGACATTTTGGAAGAGTTTTGGAAGCTAACGCCTGGCGATGTGTGATACAATGTAGATTGTTCTGTTTTATTGATATCGTTAGATTGTAGCATGATCCTAACATAGCTGGGGGCCGCGGTGGTCTAGTGGGTAGAGGTCCGGCCTCTGGACCCCGTTGGTGCGGGTTTAGAGTCCCGTCCGGACGGTCACTTCTTCAACTCGAAAAATGGCCCTACGGGTCCCTGGGTGTCTAGTGTTTGTCCCCATTTAATTTAAATATGAATATTACTACTATAAATTGGTTTTGGCTGAATGCCCTAGCTGGCTAAGCCAAGTCCCCATCATCCTCGATTCCCTAACCCGAACTGCTGTCAATCATCTTTCCTTTTAATAAAAAAAAAAAAACATAGCTGCAGCTCCTTCCATACAGAAACCGGCGAGTTTTCCACACATATGTTTCTCAAAATTTTTCTCAATACCTCTTGCCGACATTTCTAGTTCTCGCGAGATCAATAGTTCCTCTTTGATTGCCTTATCATTGACTGAAATGCAGACAAACACGAGCAACTGACAACAATGTCTGCCGATTTATCTAGGTGATTCGTTAATTCTTGAAATTAGTTGCACTTCGATGTCGTTTGATGTTGTTTGAATTCAAGATTAGTCTGTATTGCCTTTCTTGCGTTACCTTTTTTGCTTCCAACGCTAAATCTTCTGTGACGGCTTTGATCAAATAACGCACAGTGGTTTTGTTTCTCCATTACTTTCAATTGAGGCAAATCCAAATTATATATATATAGATCTATTGTCGTATTTTGTGCACATAAAACTAAAACTGCAATCGAGTATAATACATGAGCTATTTCTTTGTCATAACATTTGAAAGTCTTTAATCATCAGCCTAATTTTAGTTAGTTCTGTTAACTTTTATTTGCAGTTAACACGGATTATAAAACACTAGTTTCAACAAGCTCATAATTCACGTACATAATGGGAGAGTGGGTTGTGAAATAGAGGAATAGAAAAAATTATTTTAAGGAAAAGTAAGGAATAACAGAGGAAACTTGTGAATACAATACATAAAATTTAAAATGATATAAATCAAATGTCAATAATGTTTTTTATTTATATAGTATATTATCTATTCTTTATATGATTGGATCCATAATTCTTTTTGCCTTTATATTACATGTAACCACAATTATCATTTGCAGCAAAATGTCTGGAGTCGCGAGTAAAGAAGAGAAGGAGGAAAAACCGGCGGAGGCGCAGCAAATTGGAGGGATGACCATGTACGATGTAATTGTTAGCACTGTTAAAAAGGTAAGAATCTGTACAGAATATTTTTAATCTCATACTCTCGCGCCATTCGCTCCTACACATAAATGTTGTATGTGGTAAGTAATATGAGATTACGTTACGTCCTGTAGATAAAGTTCTAATGCCGCCTTATCAGTGTAAACGAGATAACAATGCAATTTGTGGTATTAAAATAAATCCGGGGTATCGGTAATTGATATCACCGTTTTATTTTGATTACACAATTTTTGTTTATTTTATTTATAACACAGAAACAATTTAAAATAAAATACTAACTTTTGTGACAAGTTCATCGAAGTGAATACATTTAATTATTTCGTGAACCTGTTTCTACTCAATGCAGAAGAGTATATATTTTATAATTTCAAGACACTTTCACGTGATTCTCGTCAAAGCATCAGCTTTGATTTTATCGACGTTTTTCCATAATATTTCCATTTTGTCTGGATTTTTCTGGTTCCAGGTTTTAATGATTCAAAATAAAAAAGAACAGTCGTTAAATCATACAATGGCATACAACTAAATAGAATAGAATATCCGTGATTCAATAGAAATAAATAAGCAAAAAGACCAACAGGTCAACGACCCCTTTGTTGTTGTCAATATTACGATTAGATTAAAATTCCTGTAATTAAAATTATTCTGCGTATGATATAAACAAAAAAGACAAAAATAGATTAATTTTGATTTAAAAATAGCTCGAGCGATTCCTCTTTCAATATTTCAATCTGCAGAGTATTCAAGTTTATTTTTATGCTTAATAATTTATTTCGTGCGTCCGTAATATCTGTCGGCTATAATTTGGCAGACTTGGCAGATTTACAAAGGAAAATGGTTTCGCGAAAACAAACAACGAAGGCTCTGTAAAAAAATTATCATTTTTTTAATTAATCAATTAATGGCATTATACAATTAGAATTTTTGGAAAAACTTTGATTAAAAAAAATGAGTAATAGAATGTTTGTCTTAAGCATGTATATTATCTTTCCTTTATTTTAACGTATTTGTGCACTACTTTGACTATATACTTATGGACTGCTAGCGCCACTTCATGTGTGTCTCCAAGCAACGGTGGCGCGGCAGGACCCTAAATGGTTGCGGTATGTTACTAAATTGGTAGCTATTTTGTGTCTATGACATATGACTCTATGAGCTCGCATTGCATATTGTGATACCCTGCAATTTATTCACACCTTTGAATATATAAACATTTATATTGTCAAATATGTTAAAATATTGCTATGCCAAAGGCTGTAATACGTCCACGTGTATGTGCCAACGCGGTTATAATACTCGTCAGCTGATGTACATCAGTTGACTTTTGACTTATAACCTAAAATTCTGTATTAGATTTCCATCAAATCCGGAACTTCGCAAATTATGGGTTGATGCTTTGCTTGTAAAGAACAGGCAGGAAAGTGGACCCGAGTTGCCCAAATATGCTCGCATTTGCATTCTCCACGTTGCTGATGAATAAATCGAGAAATATTTTTTTTTGCTTTCCGGTTTTTAAATTACGCTCCATTTTCGGCTCCGGGGCGGGACTTATATCGGGCTCCAGCTCATGGACAACTTTTGGAGCAGTGATCATATGAGAAATGGAGGGGGAACAGCAGTCCATTAGTATATAGTCAAAGGTGCACTATAATAAGATTTGTTCTGTAACTGGACATTCGTCAGTTGGTTAATAAATTATTTTTATTATATTATAGAACCCATCTTTATATCCGATGTTTAACATTTGGAGATTTTTATAGTCACCCACTTGACTGGTATAATAACATATTCGCATGATCCGAACAACTTTAAAAAAGTTAACCTTTCAAAGGTCGCGCCGTAAAGAGCACTTTATAAAAAAATATATATAATAATAAAATAAATTTTTCACAATTATATTTTATATGATTTTTAAACGTACAGGGTGAATCCTGTTAATAAAGGTTAAATTATAATTATTCATTCTGGCACAACGTTGGAATATAAATTTGAAAAGTTTCCACATAATAACAAGGCAGCATTGTATCGTCGGCTGAATAAATGTGTACATTGCGAGGTTAAAAATATGCATAATTGGCCGCGGTCTTGAGCAACAGTTACTTCATTGCTTATTATTAATTATTATTGAGTACGTCACAATGATCTACTTTACAAATCACATGTTACAATTGAATGAACGGTGATGGAACGATAAGAATTTGAACTATTAAGTTCACTACCAATCCATTGACCTATATATTTTGCATCTAGACCATTTATCTCGTCAGATATTTACACTCTTATTGAATACTATGGCCCACATTGAGAGTCGCTTTTAACTAACTTTAACGTGTCATTTATTTGAGCGGGAAGTAAATATTCGAAATAAATAGAACGAAAATCAAAGGAATTATGAGAAAATCTATGTATGCAGTTGATTCAAAATTTTTAAAGTGTGTTCTATAAAAAACGCCCAACGCCGTAACTCTGTTATTTACTGACCAATTTGAATGAACTAAAAACCAAAGTCAATGGTTGTTTAAATACTAACAAATGACATCAATATTGTTTTTTTTCAATAATAACTTCATTGTCAAATGATAGCCAACTTAAAATTTTTAAATGGCAGCAGATAATGTTTTAATTTTTTTACATTCGACATTATTTTTCTGAATCCAATAATGCCCAATATGTTGTTTTTCGTTCAATATTTTCAATAAAAAATTAAAATAAATCTTTCATTTAAAATCATATTTAAAAAAATTATAATTAGCGTGCCTTGGAAAAAAGTGAAAAATGTCATTAGTTGTAAGGTTATGTCAAACATGAATAATAAAGACCCAATAAATAAGTACCTACGTTATAACAATGTAGAATGGAATAAATAAGTAGTGGAAGTATTCATTCACTTGCGATTTAGATGTACTGTGATTATTGTAAACACTAAGTAGAACGTCTAACTCTGCAAGTCCACGAAATTATCGATCCACCCTCTTCGACTTTTTAAAGGCTCCATATCGTCTCAAATTTCCTTCTAACCTTCTAAATTTAGGTTCTGGTATTCGCCGCTCTGGAAACCGTAGATGATAAATTCGTGCCGCAGCTCTTTCATTTCCATTACAGAGAATATCAATTTGTAACATGTCTGTTAATTCGTTATTGTTCATGATTACGTCTGAAACACACACTAATGACAAATTACTTATACAATAAATGACATTTGTCGATTCGAATTTTTTTCAAGGCACACTGCATTTTTTACCAAAAAAATCATGTGAACATGATTTATTATTATGTTTTTCTGGTATAAATATTAACTTAAAACTAACATAACGGGCATAAATGGATTCAGAAAAACAATGTCTAATATTATAAAATTAGAAAAGTATATGCAGCCATTTAAAAATTTAAAGTTGGCTATCATTTGGCAATGAAATTGATTTTGAAAAAATATATAATTATCGTCATTTTATAGTATTTAAACAGCCATTGACTTATATTTTTTAGTTCATTCAAATCGGTCAATAAATAACGAGAGTTATGGTGTTGGGCGTTTTTTATCGAACACACGGTATACGTATTTGTGCACAATTTCTTCGATTTTCGTTGAATTTATTTTCAATTTTTATTGCCGCTCATTGTACCTACGTTTTAGGTTGACACCTAAATAATCAAAGAACTTAAAGAAAAATAAATCCCAAATTTGGTTGGCCAATAAAAAAAACCGGAGTGTATGTATTGGGTGATCATTGAGTATCTTTTTTATTATTAAAGTTAGAGATCTGGTTAAATGGGCACTGTTGTGCACTTTTATATACCGCTTTGGATTATGTTAAGAAATTTTCAAAATTCCTGACTGGAAATTATTTAAAAAAGCTGCAAATTGCGATTTTCTATAAATATCAAAAATCTCCACAATTAATTTTAACATTTAAGTTGCTTGGTTCGATTGTGCAAACTTAAAAATCAAGTCAAAGTAAAATAAAAAATAGCAACTTTCGTATACAAAATAGCCGTCATATTTGTTTATAACATGACTAAATATATTGTTTTTCCACTTTTCAACAGTTATACGTATTTTATAATTAATGATAACAGTAAGTCCGTCGACATCATTTAAATTCAAGTCAAGCCAAGTTTTAAATTATTTACTTACTCGTTACTTTTATTCATTTAATTCCATATTACGTTACCAATTTAGATTACTTACATTTAATACACCTGTAAAAAAGGTGAATTAAATTAAATTAAACTAATTCCTTTATTTTTTTTGGGTATTAACGAAGATAACGATATATAAATTATTACAATTTCGCAGCCATTTTAGTCATGGAAAATTATGTGAATACTTAAATGATGAGTAATTGTGTTATCATGTTATTATTAGATGATCTTTTATTAGCCTTTTATTATGTATACTATTGCATCATATCTTGAAATAACTGAATGCGTGCAAAATTTAAATCTTAATCATGAAAAATTATATTCTCTTAGGGTGGATATACACTAGAGCATTTTCTCGAGCAATTCTATGTAATGTAACGTTCTAAAGAATGGTACAATACAGGAAAATGCTCAGTTTCAAAAGCTGTCGTCAAAAGACGTCTGGTTCGTGAGGGTGATACACTAGAACATATCATAGAGCGGCTCGTTGTTCTGTTACTAGTAAATGCTCTAGTCTATACTCACCTTTAGGCAAATGCTGAAATGATAAGTAATCGTGTGATTAGCCTTTTATTATGTTTACTCTTACATCATATCTTTAAATAATTTAAATTGGGTTATAAATTTTTATCACAATATGATTAATTAATTTCTCAGTTAACCCGTGGTGAAACATTATTATATAATCTTGATTAATTAAAACACTTTTGTTTCACTATTTAAAATAGTGAAACAAAACCAAGTGTTTTAATTTTACAATCACAATTGTAGGATAAGCTCATAGAGAAAAAAATCAATGTAAATGTGTTTAATTTTCGTCGTTCAAATCAATATTTAAAGACTCCAAGTAGCCGTCCTGCCGTATTTGTTTAAATATTTCTCGAACGAGTCATGTTGTACACCTTTGAATAAATTTACATAGATTATACGGTTGGTTTTATTTGGGTTTACATTGTAGCACTGTACTAATAATTGTTTAAAAAAAAATTGTGTACTTGGCATTATAAAATTAATCTACATTTCTTTTACATATTTCAGGCAAATAATTTTAAATTCATAAAAATACATGCTACCATATAGACTAACTCAATTTCAAATAAGTCTTATATTTTATGCAATAAAAATTTTCCCAAAAATCATCTTTTCTAGAGCCCAAGAAAATATACCTATTAAATAACAAAATTCTTTGTAAACATTTTTCCAACAATTTATTTTCGTGCAAAAAATATTCAACAGGAAAGCGACTGTTATATAAGAAAATATTGCTAGCAACAGCGCATGACTGACCTTCATTAATTATAACCTCAAAACAGCATGACGTGCATAACTTAATCTTAACAACAAAAATACCCTTTCTAACTTATTAAAAATTGATTATGAATAGATTATACAGTGCGAGAATTTTAGGCAACCGTATATACATATATAATTAATTCATTAAATTTAAAACAAAATTCGTTGCGAATTTTAGGCATCTGCATATACAGGGTCTTTTTTTAAACTCAGAACATATGATTGTTAATGTCTATGTTCTATGTCATAATAATCACCTCAATTCATTGCAATCTAGGCAACCATACTTACACTCGGCTTTATTTAATTGTCAAAATTGTGTTATTAATAAAAATGTATGTATTACACCACCGAAGAAAGAATACAGATAATTAATTGGTACAAGAGTGGGAACAGCATTCGACATGTTAGAGATTTGTTTTCGGTTGAGTATCCGAGCAGACAAGTTCCATCCATCTCAACAATTTGTAATATTGTCCATTATTTTGACAATACTGGCTGCGTGAGTAATTTCACATTAAAAGGGCTAAAGGAAATCACATTTTAACGGAAGAGATGAAACTCAAAATTTTATGTTACGTAGAGCAGAACCCCATATCATCGTTAAGAGTTATCGCAGCACAGTTTCAAATAAGTTCAGCTTCCATTTACAAGACATTCAAAGAATTTAAATACAATGCTTACAAGTTTTCAAATCATCAGCAACTATCAAATGAGGACAAAAGTAAACGAACAGAATTCCGTGAAACAGTATTCAATTGAATTAATAATGATCAAGAAATTTTACACAGAATAATATTTACTGATGAGGCATCATTTTCCTTAAATGGTGAAGTTAATCCACAAAATTATAGGTTAGTATTCTTCATTCCTTATCGATACCCATTCCTTATCGATACCCATTCCTTACACCCATTCCTTACGCCCATTCCTTCACCTCTTAGATTTTGGGCGTGCAATAATCCTCGCTTACAAAATTTGACGCACACAATACAATGCGAGAGTTAATGTGTGGGCTGGACTAATTAATAATACCCTTATTGGTCCTTTTTTTATTAATGGAAATCTAAACAGTAATGTTCACTTTGATCTTCTGCGAACTCATATAATGCCAGAAATTCATACACTAAACATTGCTGCTCCTTATTATCCGATGGATGGAGCACCTCCACATTCTACAGCTGCCATTAATAATTATTTAAGTGAATTACTTCCTGATCCAATACCTTGGCCACCCCGGTCGCCTGATGTGTCTCCAAACGACATTTTATTGTGGGGGTATCTAATAAGTAATGTTTATAATAACATTATTATAAACAATATTTCAGAGTTAAAAGATTGTATAATTACCGTTTGCGATGAATTAAGAAGAAATCCGCAACACATTAGAAATGCTATTCAAGGATTTTATAATTGACTTGGCTACTGCTTAGAACGTGAAGGTGGTCATTTTGAATATTTATTATAATTACTTAAAATTTATCATTGTTTGTTTCATTAACCTCACTTTATTCGTAATAATTTTAAGCTTTCACTGTACTGTGACAGGTCGACGGGACCTTTGTGTACTTGGTTGCCTACATTGTCAATACATTCCTATGCGTTAAGGTGATTATTATGACATAGAATATAGACATTAAGAATCATATGTTCGGAGTTAAAAAAAGACCCTGTATATAATTAATTCATTAAATTTTTTAAAAAGTTCATTGCGAATTTTAGGCATCCGCATATACATACATAATTAATTTCATTAAATCCTTAAAAATGGTTGACTTTTTTCATTATAAAAACTATCCGAAGTTGTTGAGGAAGGTGTAAACTTGAAGCCAGTCAAAAATTGTGCCGAAATTCGCAAGAGAAAAACTATAGCGCATTTATAAAAAAACGCACTTTACACTGTATGTATTTATTGTTTATGGATGATAAAAAAAGTAGAATTTCTGATTTTTCTTTCTTTGTATACATTATTATTTTGAAATAAACTTATTTACGAAATAATCTGACTTTTGGATTGTCAAATCTGACAAACTGATTTGTTGTTATTATAGGCAACACACAAAGCTTCACTGTACGTTTCATTGCGAACTGTCGAGGGACAATTGGATTGAAGGTGTTTTCTAAAATTGAAATTTTACATGCTCGCAATAAGCATGTTCAGAGATTAAAAATTCGCACTGTATATCTTGTAATCTGTTGTTTTCTATCGATATGTTTTTTTCTTAAATTTCAGGTCTCCCTGGTTGGCTTCGTTTACTTGGCTGGTTATATGAACTGGTCCGTCGCCTGGTTGATAGGTCCGATAGTAATGTTGGTGTTAAGGGATCACTGGAGGAAGGATAATAAGATCAAAAGAGATATCGCGAAATCCGTGGCTCTTTCCAATGAAAAGGATGTAGTTTTAGCAAGGATTAATGATCTACCAGCATGGGTAATGCACAATTATTTATGCTTTTTTAAAACTTAATAAAAAACTGAGGTCATATTTTTTTTCTTTCGAAAATTTTTGATGGGCATTGAAGGGTTTCGATTAATTTTCGATGAGCGTATTTATAAAAATGTTACAAAATTTATATACAAAAATTATCAAGTTATCGTTATGTTGTTTCAATAAGTTATTTATTCAATAAGTTATTTAGTCTTAGTTGGACTTTATTTTGTAAGGTCACGAAGATATTGAACATTATACCATATGTATAAAAATTATTTAGATAAAGGGTGGCTTTGTATTTCGGAACGTAAGTTGCAGGTTTGATACGTCGCATCACGTCTTCGCCACCAATTGTTCAAAGTAATTAATTGACATAAAGTCAACAACGTGCTGAACTAATCTACGGCCGTGATTATGTTTATCATGGCCATGCCTTATCTAAATAATTTTTATACATATGGTATTCTTTATTTACGGAGATCACTTTACATTAAATTAATAATTGCCTAAAACTAACACTTTAAAAACTAATAATTAAACAATACACAAGTATATACAATAAATATATCTAAATAATTAAAATATACAAACAATTTAAAATGGTGTTACTCCCAATACGACACTAGAATAAAATTCTTCGTAGGTTATGTTTGAAGCGCCGAATAGACGAGTCGATAAAATCAACATTTACATGTAGCGCATTAATTTATTCAATTCATATTTCGTCTTTATTATATTTATTATGTATTTCAATAATTAATTTTTAATTCAATAATGAAATAAATATCAATTGTCATTTTCTTAAATTGTGCAATTTTTATTTTATTTTTTTTTAAAGGTTTTCTTCCCAGACATTGAACGAACCGAATGGCTAAATCGAGTAAGTACGATGTTATTTAAACGGAATTAATTCTTGCAAATAATTCAACTTGTCTTATTTTGTTTTTTAGATAATCAAACAATGTTGGCCCAATGTGAATAGTTACGCGAAGGATTTGATGGTTAAAGCTATAGAACCGTCACTTCGGAGCAGTTTAGAAAAGTACAAACTAAATGGCTTTAAATTTGAACGAATCATCTTGGGAGAAATCGTAAGTGTAATTTATCTTTTATGCAGTCTGCAATTTTGAATTATATTAACTAGTGACTATTATCAGAGACGAGTAGGGAGATTGACAATGGAATATAAATGGGCGAGCCGTTTTTCATCCATATGCTGCCGGCACCTAATAGGAGACAATCCGAAACAGGTAACCGAAACAGTCATGTGATCTTATTAATATGTCAACGTCAATCCATTCATCGGCGTAAAGACGCTCGTGGAGCAAGAGAGAAACACTCCGGGAAGAAAATTTTAGCGGGCGTGATAAGGGATGGTGTAAGAGGGAAAGACTTATGGTAAAAATTGAGTGGAGTAAGCACATGTTTCGGTTACCTGTTTCTGATTGTCTCGTATTAGGTGTCGCTAGCATAGGGACGAAAAAGTCAGCGCGCCTGTTTGCGTTGGTGTTGGTGATCTCTCTACTCATTTCTGCTATTATATAAGAAAATATTGCTGGCAACAGCTCACTTGACATAAATTATAACCTCAAAATAAATCTTGGTACGTAACTAAATTGTGCCAACAACAATGTTACCTTATTAAAAGTTGATTGTAAATTTTTAATTAAACTTGTTTGTCTAATGCCAGTTAACCATAGTGCAATGTTCTTGTGAGTAATTCTAATTTTTGTATTAATTGTAGCCGTTTAGAATTGGTGGTGTTAAAGTTTACGAGAAAAATATTTCAAGAAATGAGATTATTATGGATTTAGATGTTTAGTAAGTAATCTTTGTGATGCATTCGAATCAATTCAATGATTTTATACATTTCTGAGAAGCACGCGATCTCTAATTCACGCAGTTACACAGGCTAGGGCTCGGCGTTTACTCCGTTTTTCGTTTATTTGCAACGAATAAAACGTTTACAACACGTTTAAACGCAAATATACGTTTCAACGTATACGTGTAAATGTGAATATCCGTGTAAACGTGAATATCCGTTTAAACGGGAATATCCGTTTAAACGGGAATATCCGTTTAAATGTCAACACGTTTAAAAGCAAATATACGTTTAAACGTACACGTGTAAACGTGAATATCCGTGTAAACGTGAATATCCGTTTAAACGAGAATATCCGTTTAAATGTCAACACGTTTGAACGCAAATATACGTATACACGTGTAAACGTGAATATCCGTTTAAACGGGAATATCCTTTTGAACGAGTAAAAACCCTACGTAGAACTGTGTTGTGTGTTTGAACAATATTTGTCGTTTTTGTTTTTAACTGTATCTTACGTTGAATCAAGATCAATTTTTTAATCTGTGAAATTCTGTGAGAATTCACACGTTTAAAGTTTATACTATAATGCCCCTGATTTATCCCTTAACGTTAGACAAAGCTTTTTTTATACATTGTCAGTCGTGTAAATGTTAGGCCATATTCATATGTCACATTTAGAGTCGCTTTTACATAACTAATGAAAAAATGTGTCGAGGGACATGAACTGATTTAATTGTGTGACGAGGATTTCTTCAAATTTTTAATACAACAGCAACCCCGTAAACTTTTAACAAACGGTTTAGCGTAGACACCCTGTATACGTATCATATGCAACCACATATACGTATTGTGTGCAACTATTTATACATATCGTATGCAACCATATATACGTATCGTCTGCAACCATATATACATTCATGTGCAACTGTATACACGTAACATATGCAACCATATATACGCACTTTGCTATACAGGGTGTCCCAGAAGTCGACGTCAAGCCGAAATCTTTTAACAGACAAAGTCATGAGAGTTATCAGAAAAATATTTAAAAAAATCCAAATAATGTATTAAAAAAAATTATGGCCATTTAAAAAAAAAAGTTTATTGTAAGCCAGTAGAAAATTTAGCTGAAAAGCAGCTAAATCAATCAAGAACGGAAGATTCGCCTGTCGGATAACAAGATCATTTTTAAGAAGATGTCGAGCCTGTATTGAGGCTGAAGGAAGGCAGTTTGAACATCTTTTGTAATTTTAATTGATGTTAAACATTTGTTATGCTTGTAATAAATCAAAGACCGTCACAGGCTCTAGATTTTCTCGTTTTTTTTAAATGGCCATAATTTTTTTAATACATTATTTGGATTTTTTTTTATATTTTTCTGATAACTGTCATGAGTTAGTCTGTTAAAAGATTTCGGCTTGACGTCGACTTCTGGGACACCCTGTATAAATTACATGGTGAGGGCTAAGTTGCGCCCAAAACACTTGCGCCCACGTCAAAAATCGAGACACTTGCGCCCAGAAATTGTCCATTACACTTTAGGTGACGGCGAAGCCGTCATGAATTCATAAAAAGTAGTTATACGGGCTCGCTATGGTCGATGGCGGAGCGAAGCGGAGCCATCAATCGTCATTACTTGCAAGTTAATGGTTGAAAATGGTAGGTGCTTATGCTTAGGTTAGGGTTAGTTTAAGTTCCATAACAATATACAGGATGTAAATGAACAAAATGGAACATTCGATTTTCAATGTTAATTTCTTTATATTGGAATATTATCTTCCCTCATCATTTTAGAGTAAATATGTTAATACATTTTTTGTAGAGTAAAAAAAACTGCATATCATGCTATTATTTATTTTTTATTTTGACGTCTTATCATTTTTGACGTTACTTGTTTTAAAAACTATAGTCCGTCCAAGAATCCAGGCAATATGTTGGAGAGCTTAAAGTCCCCGCATTGTTGCCAAGAATACATGTAATCTCGAAACTTACCGATGGGGGCACTTCGATCGGGGTAAATAGATGATAGAAGATGAGTACATCGTCCTCATTCCCGTTTGACTGTGTGTAAACATTTTTTATTTTATTTTAACCCTTCAAGCGCTAGCGTTACCGTACGGTAACGTAATTGTAACAGGTTTCTGTATTTGTTAATAAAATAAATTTAAGCTATAATTGCCAGATGATGTTTGAAATGTTTTCCTAATATCACAAGCCAGCCAATCAGTATTTAAGCCACAATCTACCGAAAGCAATAACATAATTTATCCAAATATAAGGTTTTTTTAAATCTAAAAATTTCGGACTTGAAGGGTTAAAAACTATCTTTGTCAACTCTTTTTTAAATAGCGGAACAAAAATAACGGTAACTAAACTTGGCAACGAAACACGCGATCGAACAGAGGCAACGCTGCGGGGTAGTACCAACATCACACCCTTTTAACGCTTGCTATTTAACGTTGTGTTTAGGGAGTTTAGAGATGTTGTGATGTCAATGAAAACAACTAGATATTGCTTGCATTCTTGGATGAACAAGTAACCTCAAAAACCACAAAACGTCAAAATAGTCAAAATTCTTATCTACTGCACTGATCCAGGCAGCGAACATAATATTACGTGAATTATTATCACTTTTGTAAAAAAAAGTGCTGCCAACTATTTTCGACTTTCTGATCTCACTGTATATTTACAATAATTCCATAATATCAATAATAATACATATTTTTTGACCAAATAACTATTAACTAAAGTATTATTCTCATTATTAATGAAAATTTATGTCGGCAATTGTGCTTCTCAGGAATGTATGAAAACACTGTATTTCTACCTTGATTGCTTTTGTTTGTTACATAACCTATCATGTAACGTGTGCATCTGTGCCTCAATTCTACACTGAAATAATGGCGATTATTTTTTAGTTACGCTGGAAATTGCGACATCAGCTTTGTGCTGTCCGGAATGAAGGGAGGTATTCGAGATTTCCAAGTAAGTTCAAACTAATGAAACAAATTTAGTATAACATTACATCTGTCAGCTCACGACGTTTTTTTTTGTTATTTACCATTTGTAGAAATCAAAGAATCTCCATTAAATTTCATTTTTCAGCTTCACGGTATGTTGAGAGTTGTGATGAAACCGCTAATAACCTCGATACCACTCATCGGTGGCCTGCAAGTGTTCTTCTTAAACAACCCGTCAATTGACTTCGACTTAGTAGGAATTGTAGATATTTTTGATATGCCAGGTTTAAGGTATGCAATTTTCTTATTATACAGTTTGACGTTCAAGGTCACTAAGCGCTTAGTGACTTAAGTGCACGGTGACTTTCCAATCTAGTCTTAGTTAAAATATACGCATGTATAATAAATGTATCAATTATAAATTAGATTAATAATGGGGACAAAAAAGTTAAAACGGTAAGTTTGGTTTACTTTGGGTAAATATTAGGGAAACAAATGGTGGAGGTTCCGTTGTAATTCTGTGTTTTAGTGTTATAATTGTATTTCTTATGTATTAAATTAAAAAAGAGGCTACAAGAAAGGAACCGACTCTGACATAACCTCAAATGTTATTTAATAACAATAATAAGTAGGCTGAAGACCTCTGGTCAATTGCCTGTTGAGGTCATTTGTAAAAGTGTCTCAATAAATGTATTGTCTCTCTCTCTAATAATAATAACTATATTTAGCACTGCTATAAAAATTGCAAATTTGAGGGATCGATACGCAAAGCTTTTTTAAGACTGTTACCAAGCAATCTGTCCGAAGATTTAGCAATTGGGTTGTACAAACAGTAAAAAATGTTGTAATTTGTTAACTCTATGATTCTTCACGTAAATAACACTTTATTTCTAACACAAACTTGAAGCTAATGTGTTAACATTTTACGTGCGAAAGTATATTCATTCAAATTTATTCATAAGCAATATTAAAATGATTCATTCCTTTTTTTAGCGATATATTAAGACGTATAGTAGTTGAACAAGTCGCGTCCATGATGGTCCTACCAAACAAATTCCCGATTAAGCTAAGCGATCTAGTCGAATCCATAGATTTAAAGAGGCCGGAACCAGAGGTACATATTCAACGTTTTAAAATGCACTAAAACCAATTTACACTTTTTTTAAGGGCGTCCTACGCATTCACGTCATCGAAGCCAAGAACCTTATGAAGAAGGACATAAGCATGCTGGGGAAAGGAAAGTCCGATCCGTACGCGGTGCTGACGGTGGGCGCGCAGGAGTTCCGCACGAAAACTATCCTGAACACCGTCGATCCGAAATGGGACTATTGGTGCGAGGTAAGATTTTATTTTTTTAATATATCTCCAAGGTTGTCGTTCTGTGGAGATTAATTTGAAGTTTACTTCTGATAGCATGCTCATCTAGTGTTTTATTTCCAATTCAACCAACATAGATAATTATAACTGAACCTGATTAGTTATCTGTCTCAACATGCACTTACGGGAGGGGATTAGGGCAGTGGAAAATTAAGCCAAATTAAACCTGATGAATAATACAGCCTGTATTATCACAATTTTAAACCTGAAAATATAGGCAACAAAATTGGTTAATAAAGCGTTTGTTTTACTGCCATCTAGTTTCTAAACTCTAAACAAATAAGACGTTTCTACATTTTGTGTTGACGAGTTTTTTGTTGTTATCGTGAGACCAAAAAGTCGAAAATAGTTGGCATACATTTTCTGAAAATAGGGATTCTCAAGGAATATTATGTTGGCTGTCCGGAATTCTCCAGTGCAGTGCATTTTGTTTATTTTGACATCTTGTGGTTTTTTGAGGTTACTTGTTTTAAAAATAGTGTTGAGATCTGCGATTTTGTCTATTTTTAAGCAAGTAACCTTAAAAAAAAACCGGAAGATGTCAAAATAAACAAATCGCACATGCACTGCACTGGATTTTCAGAAAATGTGCTGCCAACTATTTTCAACTTTCTCATCTCACAGTATACTATGAGCAATTGAAAAATGTCTCTTCAACACGTTCGCTGCCACCGCAATTGGGATTGCATTTACGCAAGAATAAAGTCGGGCGCACTAGCCCGTCGGTGGCAGCGAACGTATTAACCGATGTTAATAATACAGGCCGCTACTTATTTATTTGATGGGAATTATCTATGCTGGTTGAATTATCATCATCATCAAAACATCATATAAAATAAGATTAGTCTACATCATTACACAACAAAACACGACACCAAAAAAATGTGTAGTTGCGAATACACCATGTTTCGTTTATATTTTCAGTAGATTTACAAAGGTTATTTTGCAATAATAGAAGCAAGTGAAATTGCACACGTGGAAAAGTATTTTTTTTTTTGGCTTTAAAATAGTGGAATAAAATTGACATGTTCCCTACAGAAATTTATAAATTGCCATGCGTACAAGCTTACATCGTTGTCAAGAGATATGTCAAAATCTAACCTCAAAAACAAATTTTCTGTCCTGAGCGTGGTGCAAAGATTATAGTATTACCGAGCACTTGAGACGTGTGATGGTAAAGTTTGCGCAGAGTGAGGAAGTATTCGGAGTCTGCGACAACAAATCCCTGTAGCCAATTGAATTTAAGATGGTCACTGCACTGCACGCTTTGAATGCTTGGTACAACTCTTCAAAATGTGCCCAGGGGTATGACAAGAAACATGGGAACTTGAAATTAAGAAATTGAGCTTTCCGCAGCTACTAAATTCGTAGGATATCTGTAAATTATATTTGTTGGTAACACTAGATGGCGCTCTTCTGTTCCAATCCATCTATATGAGGTGTCCCGTGTTACTTGAAATGTAGAATGTCAAGCAATTAGATTGCGGAAAACGAGGACGGATAAAACAATCATTTCTTGTTTATAATTTATATTAACTAAATATTAACTTGTTTAACTAGTTTTGTTTCTCGAAGGAGACTGCACAAAACTTGTGGAAGTATAATATTTAATCAATATAAATTGTAAAGCAAAGTGTTTTTGATTACCAATATTTAACTTATTGTAGTGTGGTACGAAATAATATACAGGGAGGCCGATTTATCTCAGCACCATCAGTGATTAGCTACGGAACTAACACCCCACACGAACTGTTACGTGTGTGTGACCGATTTATCTGATGACATTGAAATATCTTGAAAACCATGTATCGGATCAAAAAAAGTTCTGAATAAAACTTGTTCGCCTGCAAGGGGGTCATCCAATGATCCCTAAGTCGAACCCCCTCTTTGAAATCTTAAATGGGAACCCCTTTTTTTATTGCAGATTCGGATTCCTCATCAAAAATAAGTAACTTTTATCTGAAACATTTATTTCGGTTCGTAATAGATGGCGCTGTAATCGCAAGAAACCTGTTTTTATCATTGGAAGAGTTACAGGCAAACAAATTTTAGACAGAACTTTTTGATCCGGTGCGTAATTTTCAAAATATTTCAATATCATCAGATAAATCGTTCACCCTGTATATACATACACACACATGTAACAGTTTGTGTGTTGGTGTTAGTTCCGCAGCTAATCACAGATGGCGCTTTCTATTCCAATTTATCCACATGCCTTGATGCTTCCCCGCCTACGCTGTCATGTTCTCTCTAAAATCTTCGACTTCTGTCAGTTGGTTGGTGCCCACTGATGCCAACCTGGTAAAATGACTTGCTTAGCTTTGAAAAGTCGATGTAACTAATTTCAATGTCTGTCATCTCATTTTGAACTATGTGTATACTGTGTATTCGTATGGTTTTGGTGTGTATGACAAATTAAACATCTAAAACCACATTGAATAATTTTCTTACCAACCTATAATTGCATTATAAAAATACTTTTTTATTTTGCCCCTTTTGTTCCATTTCTAAATTAAAAAATCGCCCATACTTATTTAGAAAATTGTATGGTGGTTGGTAACACTGATAATTGACATTTCAATTTGAAATTGGTTTGCGATTTCTATACATCGCATAACCTCAAAACTATCTCGCCAAAAATTTAGCACAGGTTGACAGCTCTGAATTTCAACAGTGCCAACCTTGAAAAATTGATATTACCGCACTGAGCGAGCCCTAAACGAACCCATATGAGTGCGTTAATGACTCCGTTTTAAACGTAAAATAGAAGAAAATTCATTAAAAAATCGCTCGTGATGGTTTAATATATTGTGAAGTTTAAACTAAATGACTTATCGGACAAATGGTAACATTATTGGTGCGACGAAGAATACAGTCAAACCGGAACTACCAACTCACTAATTTTTATAGTTTCATTTTTCATGGTTGGTAAATAATTTCATTTTTCATGGTTGGTAATGGTGGGCACCCAACAGGATTCTAAACGGGGCGTGGTGTAGGAGTTGCAGGGAATACAGTCAAACCAGAACTACCAACTTACTAATTTTTATAGTTTCATTTTTCATGGTTGGTAATGGTGGCACCCTACAAGATTCTAAAAGGGACGTGGTGCAAGGTTGCAGGGAATACAGTCAAACCAGAACTACCAACTTACTAATTTTTATAGTTTCATTTTTCATGGTTGGTAATGGTGGCACCCAACAAGATTCTAAAAGGGGCGTGGTGCAGGAGTTGTAGGGAATACAGTCAAACCAGGACCACCAACTTGCTAATTTTTATAGTTTTATTTTTGGCGGTTGGTAAGTAGTTTCATTTTTCATGGTTGGTAACGGTGGGCACCCAACAGGATTCTAAACGGGGCGTGGCGCAGGAGTTGTAGGGAATACAGTCAAACCAGAACTACCAACTCACTAATTTTTATAGTTTCATTTTTCACGATTGGTAAGTAGTTTCATTTTTCATGATTGGTAATGGTGGGCACCCAAAAGAATTCTAAAAGAATTCTAAAAGGGGCGTGATGCAGAACTTGTAGGGAATATAGTCAAACCAGAAGTACCAACTCACCAATTTTTATAGTTTTATTTTTCATGGTTGGTAAATTGTTTCATTTTTCATGGTTGGTAATGGTGGGCACTAAACAAGATTCTAAAAGGGGCGTGGTGCAGGAGTTGCAAGGAATACAGTCAAACCAGAATTACCAACTTACTCATTTTTATAGTTTAATTTTTTATTGTTGGTAAATAGTTTCATTTTTCATGGTTGGTAAATAGTTTCATTTTTCATGACTGGTATTGGTTGGCACCCAACAAGATTCCAAAAGGGGCGTGTTGCAGGAGTTGCAGGGAATACAGTCAAACCAGAACTGTCAACTCACTAATTTTAAAGTTTCATTTTTTGTGTTGATAAATAGTTTCATTTTTTATGGTTGGTAATGGTGGGCACCCATCATGATTCTAAAAGGGACGTGGTGCAGGAGTTGCAGGGAATACAGTCAAACCAGAACTACCAACTTGCTAATTTTTATAGTTTAATTTTTCATGGTTGGTAAATAGTTTAATTTTTTATGGTTGGTAATGGCGGGCACCCAACAGAATTCTAAACGGGGCGTGGTGCAGGAGTTGTAGGGAATACAGTCAAACCAGAACTACCAACTTGCTAATTTTTATAGTTTCATTTTTCGTGGTTGGTAAGTAGTTTAATTTTTTATGGTTGGTAAATAGTTTCATTTTTTATGGTTGGTAATGGCGGGCACCCAACAGGAGTCTAAACGGGGCGTGGTGCAGGAGTTGTAGGGAATACAATCAAACCAGAACTACCAACTCACTAATTTTTATAGTTTCATTTTTCGCGGTTGGTGTGTAGTTTCATTTTTCATGGTTGGTCATAGTGGGCACCAAACAAGATTCTAAAAGGGGTGTGGTGCAGGTGTTGCAGGGAATACAGTCAAATCAGAACTACCAACTCCCTAATTTTTATGGTTTCATTTTTCATGGTTGGTAAATAGTTTCAGTTTTCATGGTTGGTAATGGTGGGCACCCAACAAGATTCTAATAGGGGTGTGGTGCAGAAGTTGTGGGGAATACATTCAAACCAGAATTACCAACTCACCAATTTTTATAGTTTTATTTTTCATGGTTGGTAAATAGTTTCATTTTTCATGGTTGGTAATGGTGGGGGGCACCCAACAAGATTCTAAAAGGGGCGTGGTGCAGGAGTTGTAGGGAATACATTCAAACCAGAACTACCAACTCACTAATTTTTATAGTTTCATTTTTCGTGGTTGGTAAATAGTTTCACTTTTTATGGTTGGTAAGTAGTTTCACTTCTCATGGTTGGTAATGATGGGCACCAAACAAGATTCTGAAAGGGGCGTGGTGCATGGGTTGCAGGGAATAGTCAAACCAGAACTACCAACTCACCAATTTTTCTAGTTTCACTTTTTATGGTTGGTAAAGTTTCATTTTTCACGGTTGATAAAGTTTCATTTTTCATGGTTGGTAAAGTTTCATTTTTCATGGTTGGTAATAGTGGGCACCCAACAAGACTCTAAAATGGGCGTGATGCAGGGAGTTCTAGGGAAAACAGTCAAACCAGAACTACCAACTCACTAATTTTTATAGTTTCATTTTTCATGGTTGGTAATGTTGGGCACCAAACAAGACCCTAAAAGGGGGGGTGGGTTCATACATCATCACAATAGATAACAATGGAATGGAATAGAAAATCAAATTTATTTTTATTCATTTCTACGAATACTTACCTTTATCCCAGATGTCGCACACAAAAACTTATTGACGACACAAAATTTTATGAATGACTTCAATCAACGCCTTATTTCAAAGATGACAAGAAGAAAACGTCATAATCTGTCATTTGGTGCGAGAAATAAATTTAATTCAATAAATGTCGTTATTACAGTTTTCCCCGATTGTAGCGCCATCTGTGGCTAATCGAAAAAAAAATTCGCATAAAAACTTAATACTTTTTAGCGTAGAATCTAAATCTACAATAAAAAATAGGGGTTCTTATTTAAGGTTTCGATGCCCCCCTCACGCTACGCCTCAGGGCATCACTTGAGAACTACTAAAACGATGGAATAGACAATTATGGACCTTTTAGATCAATTGATAAGGATTGCAGAGGGCGGTAACGATAATGTCAAGAAATATTAAAGGTAATCAAAGGTACATAGGCGAGACCATCTGCTAACTTCAATCAGCAAATTCAAAAACAATGACAGATACAAAATCATGTTTGTTGCGGAATATAAGTTTGATAAAGATTGATCTTTTTACTTTCTCCGTTACGAAGTACGAGAAAGTATTGTGATCGTGATTTTTTTTCTAAAAAATTTTTTTACTTTTTGGGGTCCCTAGATGCCATTTCAACAATTTCTTTTTATCGGGTTAAATTTTTTTACGTAAGCTTGTACGAGCTTTCAAAAAGCAATGGTAATACTAAACAAAATAGACAGCGAACATGTTAATTATTTAAATAAGCGGCTATGCATCATTAACAAATGTCATAACCTCATAGGCAGCTGTTTTTATTTTTGTTTTTACACTTGTGTATTTATTGTTAGTTTATTGTAACCGAAGCTAACGGCCAACAACTTTACGTACGTTTAATGGACGAGGATGATGCGAAAGAAGATGAATTTTTGGGCAGGTGAGGATTCGAGTCAAACACAAAACAGAAAATAAACTTTCATACAAGTAATTACATTATTTTACAATATCATCACCGCTTTACAACCTTGAAGAAATGTTCGCCGTCATCGTGAAGAATTTCTCGAGCTTGTGCCTCTCTAGTCGCTTCTGCATGTGGCATGGTTTATGTATACATCGCTTTTAAATATATTTGTGGATATCATCACAATCACAATCTGTGTGTTCCTTTTCTATCTAGGCAATGATTAGTTCAAGGGAGGCCCAATTGTTAACACTTGAACTATGGGATTGGGACCCTGGTTTACCAGGTACTATGAATGATGACTTCTTGGGAAGGTAGATTTCGGATCGATAATGGTTTTCTTTATTTGCTGTGACTTTGGGTGTTCGATATCAATTGTAACTAAAAATCAGGGGCGGCTCGTGAAAAATTGGAAAATTCATCCAAAATCGGTATTCGAATCAAGTTTCAAGAGCCGCCCCTGCTAAAACTATATTCCTTCAGAGTAATAACTATGTTTACGTCAGTGGCGGCTCACGGGGTGACTCATGGTACGGCCGGGGTAGTAGCGGATATCTGCAACCGACCCTACTTATCTGTATTGCGCGAGCCGTCACTGACGGGTTTTGTAAATATCCATTCATTACTACTAACATCGTTTGTGGTGGACGCGCTGAAGGAGTAAAGAATTAACACTTTTAACCTATTGTATATAACCGCAATTTATATTACTGTATTAGTGCGTAGTGGACTGTGCTATCGGATTACAACTACATCTTCACTTATATGATTATGATAATGGACCAAAAGACGATGATCTAGGAAGGTATCCAGTTTATGATTAATGTACTTTTTTTATGACTTCGACTATTATTATTATTTAATCTTTGGTTCCGTTTTAAGTACATTAATTAGATTTTGATTTGTAGAGCTTTGTGTTGTGGGTGCTTTAAGAGCAGTGTTGCTAACCATTACAATAACACTTTAATAACAATTTATTTTTCCCACGTACTTGTCGCAGTTTAATGTGTTGGTAATTTTTAGGGCTACCATCGAAGTGGCTAATATCGCAAGGAAAGGTCAAGAAGATTTGGTGAGTCAATTATTAGCAGTGTGTGTTACGTCGTCTAACTCGCACTTGATGTTTCAGTGGATTACGTTGGAACAAGCGACGAAAGGGATTGTTCATTTGAGATTAACATGGATGACCTTGAGTGCGGAGTATTCAGATCTGCAAGCTGTAAGTTATTTTCGGTTATTATTGTCTGCTGAATTGAGAAAAAAGTGTTTTTAATAAATGTATGTGATCCGAAGGAAACTTGAACGTTGTGTCTAAATTCTGGGCAAATAATTAAATAAGGTATTAACCCAGCAATGGTGACCTACTGGTCTGTGAGACCGGGTGTGTCGAATAACTTTATTCTCCGTTATTGTTTTTTGTTGTAATTTCGAGTAGCTGCCGCATTGCAGAGTTTAAATTGATTAAAAATCTTTGTTTTATTGTCAAAGAGCATAGATTTAAAAAAAAACATGAACTATTAGTAACACGTTTCGATAAATCTTCAGTTGAAAACCTCGGTGCATGAGACCGGCGTCACCATTGATCAAAGTCAAATTTGCGTGGAAAATGCCAAGGTGTAATCGCGGGTACATAGGTCTAAAACACACTTAAAATGACACAAATCACCATAATTATAGTCAATAGCCAACTTCACCTCTAAAATTGGAATATATTAATTCTTCTATAGCTCAGTTACTAATTGAGTTAGTATTTTGATATTTTGCAGACTTCGCCTGTATCCTAGTGCGTATTTTAGGAAAACATTTTTGATTATACAGGGTGTCCCAAAAAAGTGTGACGTCATGATGATACAGTTTTTTAGATTACATCTTGTATATTTTGTTGCCTTTTGTGATCACCTACATACCCCTAACATTTTATTGAAATCGGCTAAAAAAAAATTGATTCTGGACTGGTAATTAACTAGGGTATGAAAGAAAATCCGTAAAATGCGATTGTGTGATTAAATACTCTATACTGGTTCAGATACCATCGCGAGTGGATAGGTTGAAGACACTTTAAATGACACAAATATTTACATAAATTTACAATATATACAACTTCAGCTCTAAAATCTGAATCTAATAAGTCCCCTATAGCTCAGTTACTAATCAAGTTAGGATTTTGATATTTTGCAGATTTTGCCTATATCCTAGTGCGTATATTATGAAAACATTTTTGATTATACCGGGTGTCCCAAAAAAGTGAAAAGAAAAAACAGAAACAAAATTTAAAAAAAATTAGAAAAAAATGTAAGCGCTGAAGAGAAAAATGTTTTAGATAAAAATTATTAACTCTAATTCGTAGATTCGTATTCCTTAATAAAAATTACAGGTTTCCATTTGAAAATAACAAGTTGACCTTGAAATGACCTTGAAAACTACTTAGAATTTAAAATACCTACGCCTGCTACATTAGCCCCTTCATGTCAAATACCTTTTATTTGAAAGATTTTTTTCTCCGAATCTTCGTTTGCATAATATTTTGGGTGTCCGGAATAAATGCCGCACCCTGTATGCAACTTCAGCTCTAAAATCGTAATCTAATAAGTCTTACATAGCTCAGTTACTAATTGAGTTAGGATTTTGATATTTTGCAGACTTCGCCTGCATCCTAGTGTGTATATAAGGAAAACATTTTTGATTATACCGGGTGTCCCAAAAAAGTGTGACGTCATGATGATACATCTTTTTAGATTACATCCTGTATAATTTGCTGCTTATTTGGGTGCCTTTTATGATTACCTACATACACCTAAAAGTTTATTCAAAAAAAATTGCAAACAAATAATTATAAATTGTTTATTGGATATCCCTTAATACGATACTATTTTTAAAATTACACGTGGGATGAGCATTTTGTTGAGATTGGTCATAATTCGGATGATGGTGGCTGGAAAGTTGTTTCCAACTTCTTGTTGGTGAGAGATACCACTATTTTCTCATAACGAATTACCAATACCAAAAAAAAGGGAAAAAAAAACAAAAACAAAACAAAAAAAATTTGAGAAAAATGTTAGCGCTGTTTTAGATAAAAGTTATTAACTCTAATTCGTATATTCGTATTCCTTAATAAAAATTACAGGTTCCCATTTGAAAATAACAAGTTGACCTTGAAATGACCTTGAAAAACAACTTGGAATTAAAAATACCTATGCCTGCTACATTGGCCCCATCATGTCAAACACATTTTATTTGAAAGATTTTTTTCTCCGAATCTTCGTTTGCATAATATTTTGCGTATTCAGGTTGCCACACATTGTATACAACTTCAGCTCTAAAATCTGAATCTAATAAGTCCTCTATAGTTCAGTTACTAATTGAGTTAGGATTTTGATATTTTGCAGACTTCGCCTGCATCCTAGTGCGTATTTTAGGAAAACATTTTTGATTATACAAGGTGTCCCAAAAAAGTGTGACGTCATGTTGATACATCTTTTTAGGTTACATGTTCTATATTTTGTTGCTTATTTGAGTGCCTTTTATGATTACCTACATAGCCCTAAAATTTTATTGAAATCGGTTAAGTGATGTCGACAAAAAAAAAGATTCTGGACTAACTAAATCTGTAAAATGCCACTGTGTGGCCATCGGTTGCATAGGTTGAAAACACTTTAAATGACACAAATCGCCGTAATAATATGATATTTACATAAATTTACAATAGACAACTTCACCTCTAAAATCGTAATCTAATAAGTCTTCCATAGCTCAGTTACTAATTGAGTCAGGATTTTGATATTTTGCAGATTTTACCTGTATCCTAGTGCGTATTTTAGGAAAACATTTTTGATTATACAGGGTGTCCCAAAAAAGTGTGACGTCATGTTGATACATCTTTTTAGGTTACATGCTGTATATTTTGTTGCTTATTTGGGCGCCTTTTATGATTACCTACATACACCTAAAATTTTATTCAAATCGGATAAGTGATGTCGGCAAAAAAAAATGTCTGGACTAATAATTAAATCTGTAAAATGCCACTGTGTGATTAATAACTCTTTACTGGCTCAGAGACCATCGCGTTGCATAGGTTAAAAACACTTTAAATGACACAAATCACCGTAATAATATGATATTTACATAAATTTACAATAGACAACTTCACCTCTAAAATCGTAATCTAATAAGTCCCCTATAGCTCAGTTACTAATTGAGTCAGGATTTTGATATTTTCCAGACTTTGCCTGTATCCTAGTGCGTATTTTAGGAAAACATTTTTGATTATACAGGGTGTTCCAAAAAAGTGTAACGTCATGATGATACATCTCTTTAGGTCACATGCTGTATATTTTGTTGCTTATTTGGGCGCCTTTTATGATCACCTACATAGCCCCAAAATTTTATTAAAATCAGTTAAGTGATATCGGCAAAAAAAATAAAAACTAAAAAAATCGGTTTAAAAAATTAATAAAAAATAAAAATAGTGCCTCGTTGATAAAATTATACAAGCTTCTTATTTAATAAGGTCTGACAGTCCCGTTAAGCAAGTTTGATTGAAAGTGATTATACAGGGTGTCCAAAATTTAATGTCAAACTTTTCAAACTTTAAAGCATTTTAAATTGTATGCGAGTGCAAGTTTGTCAATCGAATCACTTTCACCTTTTGAACTTGTAGCATGAATTGTAGAAGCATTTTTTTCGTGGAAAATAGTTTGATATATTTTTTTAATTTTTAATTGTAGAACCTGTACATTTTTGTCATTCCACGTGGAATTAAAAAAACATTTTTCCTTATTTGCAATTCCTAACGCATTAAAAGTTATTTATGCAAAAAACTCGTTTCATCAACTATTCCAATAACCATTTTAATGAATAAAAATTGAAGGTCAATATCACATATTTTGGAAAATAGAAACTGTATCTTTAATATTGAAAGCTGATCGTAATTTCTAGGCACTGGCCGAAACTCAGATGCTGCGAGTGACCGACATGCACACCACGGTGCTGTGTTTATACATAGATTCAGCAAAAATGCTTCCCGTAAGTATTCGCCTCCTTTACACACACAATTCAACAACAAACAACGCTTGTTAAGTATTAAAGTAAAAACACTTTTTTAGTAAACAACTATACTGATGAGACCTGAAAGGTCGAAACCGGTCTGTAGGTGTTCTGATGGGGAAACAATACCTAATGCTTCTATTATTATTGTTATATTTGCTGCCGCTGGCATTCTCATATCTGTCGGTGGTTAAGCCACTCGGATTTGGTTCGGTACAGCATTCAGGCAATAGATTCCGCCACTTTGGCGTTTCTCCTTTTGTAATTTTCAAAAACTCTTATTGTTGAAATTGCACCCAACAACTGTTTTGCCACAAGTGAAGAAAATAATTGTTGCGAGCAGTTTTTGAAAATTAAAAAAAGTGTCCTCAGATTGAAAATGACTAGTGTATAGTCGAAACTATAGTCACATTTATCAAATATACAGTGGTAAATAAAGTTTTAACTGTTTTATTTCGAAATTAGTGTTTTTATGATTAATTAGTGGTTAATTAATTAATGGCGATCTCGCCATTAGAAAAAAATTAAAGCAGTGAAACTATACTCAGTGTTTGAATCAAGATATAAAGTGTTTTTACTTTAATACGAATTTTCAACGAATAACATCAATTAATATATTCCATAACAACAATTCAATCCTAACAGCAAACCAGAGCTTCAACCAAACCGGACCCGTACCTCACGATCACCTGCGGAAAGTACACCCAACAAACGGGCGTGATCATGCGCACGACGGACCCCGTCTGGGAGCAAGGGTTCACGTTTTTGGTCGCAAATCCGGAGTCCGACTCGCTGTACTTCAAGGTGCTCGACCAGAAGACCGGCAGCGACATGGGCGAGCTGGTCTACCAGTTGACGACGTTGTCCAGGAAAGTCAATCTGGCTGTTCCCCAGCAGCCGTTCGGTTTGAAGAAGGGAGGGCCCGAGAGCAAATTGGTTATGTCACTTCATATGCGGGTCAGTAATACTACTACTAATAATAATAATAATCTTTATTAACTTTTAATAGTCACTAGGGGTGTAATACACCCCAGCCTTTTTTCGACGTTGAATAAGGCCCTGAAATTGAAAGTAAACGAGACATGTTACTCCATCTACAGATAGTTTGAACCTTAAATTGTGGACCCCAATAGGTATTATTTGAGCTCACGCGTCAATGTTAATATGGTACCTGTTTGAGTCGACTCGTGAAAAATTGTGGGGTGTACGACACCCAGTGTGATCATTGTGCCAGAAAAAAATTCTGAGCATTTTTTCTCTGTGGATTATTCCGAGATTGCCGACACACAAGTGCTGCGATATTTGCGATATTTGTTCCAGAAGAAGCGACAAAAAGTCGCACATGCTATGTCGCAGTTGCGAGAGGTCAATGTGCGACATACATCGCACATATTTATATGTGCGTCGTATGCTCTTTTGGGATCGAATAATTGTCTTTTTAGTACGATAGCCTGTTTTCTTCATAATAATAGTTTTAAAAATATTTTCATATTCATATTTAATATTAAATTGACTTTATATCAGAAAAATACTAATATAATTTTTTCGTAAAAAATCCCACCTTCGATCGTGAAAATAAATATACTTTTTGGAAAGGTCGCAAAATATATTAATACACTTGGAATGATACTATTTCAGGTTCAAACTATTTTTTTTTTAGCTGAAAATGAGGTTCAAAACTTATCCCAAATTGTTTTTTTTTTGTTATTTGTCAATTTAACATTAATTGACCGAAGTTCAAAGGCGTGGGGTGTACCACACCCCGAATGACTATTACGTCATTTTTCGGAGGTGTGACTATTAGGGGTTAAGCAAAGTTGCTATCTAATATACAGGGCTTTTATTTTAACTCTGAACATATGATTGTTAACGCCTATGTTCAATCGTAAAATAATCACATTAACATATTAATAGGTAGGCAACCATACTTACTCAGTCTTATTTCATTGTCAAAATTGTGCTAATAAAAATGTATTACACCACCGAAGAAAGAATACAAATAATCAATTAGTATAAGAGCGGGAGCAGCGCTCGAGGTGTTAGAGAGATGTGATTATTTTACGATTGAACATAAGCGTTAATAATAGTATGTTCAATGTTAAAATAAGAGCCCTGTATACATATACATTAAACTTAAAATATGAAAATGTTAGTAATAATATTATACAGGGTGCAATGGAAAATTCCTTCAATCTGAAAACTCTTCCATTCGCAAGAATTTCCAGGTTAGAGGGACTTTGCTATGCATCCTGTATATTAAAAATCAGTATGTTATCTTAAAATTAATTATGTGTGTTTTTGTTGTATTTATTTCATGCGTGTTTTGGTCATAGATTTTGAAGAAAGGAAAAGATGAAGCCGAAGTATCTGCAGCGTCTAGTGCTAAAGAAGATTTATCCAGGCGTGATTCCAGCACTTCTGCTGCTAGTACGGGTATGTAAAAGAAAAATATGTTAAAGTACATGTAATAACATATGAGAGTCATCTTTGGATTATGTGATAAAACATTTAAATTCTTAGATTTTGTTAATTTATTGGTAATGTGACTCCTTTTTTATTTAAGACTTATTGGATTTTCCAAAAAAAAAATCATTTCCTTGATTTTAAAAGGGGTGCGCGCGGGTGGTCATATCCACCCTGTAGTAAAGGGTGACCGAGGGGAAGCTGACAATTTTGAAATGAACAGTACTCATTTGTTTCTCACTGAAAAAGCAATTCTATTACAGACAAATCTTCGTAATTGCGTGCCATTTGAAATGCATACTTTAAACGAAAGATAATGTCAGACATCATGTCCACTCTCTCGAATGCAGTTTTCACGCCTTCGCTGAAAATTGTTATGTAGGTGTTCCAATATCTTATGATCAATTGTTGCCACTTCCTGCCTCACTGCCTCCTTCAGGTCAGTTAAAGTGAGGGGTTTGTGAGTATAGTCACGTGATTTGCGGTATCACCACAAAAAGAAGTCAATTGGCCACGAGATGTCGCCGAAACGTGAATTGACCGTTCCTGGAAACATACGATGAACCACGTCCATTGACAACTATGCAGGGTGCGGTGTGGCATCATCTTGTTGAAAATAAACACTTTACATGTTGTGAAGACGCCGTTTTCTCAATTGTGGACACAAGAAAGTGTTAAGCACGTGAATATAACTTTCAGCGTTGGCAGTGTCACCAATTTTATCTTCAATACAATAAGGGCCAATGATGCCGAAAGTGCCAATCGCACGCGCTCGAGTGGAGAGGTTTTTTGTGAAGATTCTCACTGGTCCAGTATCTTAAATTTTCTGGTCTACTGAAATGGCATTGAGTAGCGAGGACAACGGCTGTGGGTTCCCCACCCTTTCTGCCCCAACGATCGCATGCTAGCCATTTTTAAAACGTCCGATTTCTGTCGGTCAACCTGTAGTTTTATCTACAGCTGCTTATTTTCATTTACGTTTGGTTGCTACAGCTTTTTCGTTGCATTGTCATTGTGGCCGTCTCGTGTGAACACAAGGGCAGATTTTACACTTTTAACCTATACTTTAGTTTGTTTCACAAATAATTCTTAACCACTTCGCGCCCATGCTGCTTTGATTGGGTTATAGCATAATCCCAGGTTTCATTTAAAAATAACTTTTTTGTTGTTATGTTTTTCTACGAAATATTATTCCGCTGTCACAAACTTGCTCATTTACGTAAAATATATCAAAAAAAGTTCCATAGATCAGTGATGGCAAAACTTTTGAGCTCGGAGTGTCAAAATTTTTGATAAATAGAAACAACACACAAAAGTAAAGACTAAAAAAAAATAGAAATATTTATAATTTTTGTATTAATTAATTATAATTTTGTTAATGATTAATTATTATTAACATAAGTAATAAAATTATTATTAATAACCAACTCTGGCTGTTATGAAAGACAAATATTTGAATTATGAAATTTTTTATCTTTGAAGATGTGTGAAACGAAAAATTAGCTTGCATGTCAGTACTGACACGCGTGCCATAAGTTCGCCATCACTGCCACAGATGGTGCTGTTTTCTTTTTTTGTCGCCACATTTGGCGACCTGGGCGTGAAGAGGTTAATATCTTTTCTATATAATTATTTAACTTATATTCGTTCCAATTCATAAGTACGGCATAAAATCAGATATATCAAAGAGCTCATAATTGACATTTAGACATAACTAATATACACCGCTCTTGATGAAAGCGGTTGTATTATCTAAAGGTGACTCTCGGAAGAAATTTATTTAGAGATACTATAGTATATCATGGAGAAAAGTAATCGACTAATCGTAGAATTTCATAATTATAGTGGTACCAAGCCTACAAGTTGAACGTGGGCATGTACGTCGCTTGCATCCTGTTTCAAGTGCAGCCAAAACAATAAATATTAAGCGGCAATTTTAAACAACTGGTTGGTAATAATCATTTAACACGTTCGCTGCCATCGACGCGCTAGTGCGTCCAACTTTATGCTTGCGTAAATGCAATCCCAATTGCAGTGGCAGCGAATGTGTTAAACTATGTTAAACCATAACTAATTACTGTACAAAATATTATATAATGTGAGAAGAAAGTTACTTTAATCTAAACAAAAATCATGACCAGAGTTTCAACGTGTTACCGTCATTATCAAGACGAAATTCTTTTACACAATTTCCTGCTCCAAGAAAGAGTCTTTTCACCCATCTCTAGTGCACATATCTAACCAGAAACAATTTAAGTAATATTTTCTGGCGATTATTATCTACAATTTTAAAATACAGTAGAGCGTCGATTATCAGAACTAATTGGGGGACATAGGTGTTCGGAAAACCGTTTTTTTCGGATAATCGAACTGTGCTAATTCGCAAATACATATTTATGTACAGGTGAATAAAAAACATATTTACTTATAATATATCTTTAATAACAACAGAGAGTTTACTTTCAATCGGCAAAATTTAGTTAATCGAGTAGTGGCAACTTGGAAGTGACAGGTTGAGACAAGTGCGAGAGGGAGGTGGTGGGCATGCACGAGATACTTGTCGGCGTGGTAGTTCGGTTGAGCGGTCGTTCGGTTGATCGACATTCGGATAATCGACGCTCTGCTGTATATGGTCTAACCTCTAAAAGACAATGACACTTTTACTTTTTATAAAAATTGCCGCTTGATTGATTATTTTACTTCGTTATTTTGCATATTTTCCGAGGACATTATATGCTTGGTACCACTGTACACATGTCTGTCTTGTCCTGTAAACATTTAAAAAATTCATGCTAAATTATTTGTAATGTATTAGTGAAATTGAATACATACATTACTCAATTGCTTGCATCTGGAATTACTTTTCCCTAACAAAAGTAAACCATAAATAACACACTCATAAGATAAAGGTAGAGCCAACTATGAAAATGAAAGTGCATACTTAATATCACCTTTAAAAAGTCATATTAATACACTGATTGAGGTTGGCGGCATTTACTTCGTGATACATTTTTAATTAAATAAAACACACTTTTACTTAGTTAATAAATAAAGTAAGTAAAAGTGTGTTTTATTTCGTATTAATACCTTCAACTTCAACAGATTAAAAGTCTAACTAATTGTATATATCAGTAACTGCTCGTAGATATTCGCAGAGGAGGCTATGACAGAGATGCCGCTTGTGCTCTCATAGAGGGAGCAAATATTTTACTACTGTTTTTTTCAGGAGTTTTTCAATAAAATCCACACACATTTGTTATCTTGCATCTAAAGTTTCGAAAGTCATTATCAAACAGACACCATCAACCATTTATTTTCTTCCATAGCCTCCTCGCCGAATTTCCATGAGCATACATGTATAAATATTTATAAGGTGGTGGGTAATCTTACCTTCTAATCAAGTGTAATATCTGTTGCATACGTTGTATATTGTAGAGGTTATTAATAATCCCAGCATGGACTAATAGAATGGAAATAACAATATACGATCATTCGTCTTCCAAAGTAGTTGCATACCTTCATGTAGTTGCAATTGGATGTATAATAATTATTTCGCAGAAAATCAAAGGCAGCCACCAGAATTCTCTGCGTATAGGCAATTGTCGACGCAAGAGTCCCTTGACAGTTCTGTATTTTCTGAAGGTAACGAGGATGCGCAAGGGATGTATAAGGAGGCCACAAGTGCAAAAGGTGGTATAGCTAACATTAGTCGTAAGAATAAAACATTTAAATAAGTGCTAATTATATTCATGAAAACGATTAGCGGTTAGAAATGTAAATGTTAAAGCTAATTAATTATTTCATAATTCATATAACAAAACACTTTTTACTTTGTTTTGTAACGAGCGTATGACAAAAATTGACGACGAAGTTGGTCATGTCATTTGTTTACAAATAATATCCATTTAATTGTATTTATAACTTCGTAAATGGGGAAATCACTTCATATTTTTCAAAAAGCAAAGGTTTCTTAAATTGACATACCTTGTACAATCCTCAAGCAACCAGTGGTTAGAGATAAGACACTGAAGCCAATGAACTTTTATATATCTGCAGCCTACAAATCATTTTTCATCTTTCGTCATTGCTGCACTTTTCTTCATCGTGCAGTTCAGGTTCTGAAGACAATTTAGATGAGATATCAGGCACAACTTTCTTCTTCTTCACCTCAGATTTTGTGTTTTTCCGTTTATTCTTGTAATCTTGAATGAAGTCGGCAAAGTAAAAAAACTCGAGAAAAAACTTCTGTGAACTAGAGATGGGCGTAATGACTCCTTTTTGTGAGTCAACTTTTGACTCTTTGCAAGAAGTGAAGTCTCGAAAAAAGTGACGATCACATGAGATAACAAGAATGTTTATTCTTGTTATCTTCTATCCATCTATCTTTTCAATCTCTTTTATCTCTTCCTCAATATTTTTGGAATCACTTTTTTCCTGACTTCTTCCAAAGAGTCAAGAGCCGACATATTTCAGTCGACTCTTTTCCACGAGTCGACTCACAATAAAGAGTCATTTCGCCTATCTCTAGTGTGCAGTAATAAGTACAATCAATTTTGATTGCTTTGTTATTTTTGATGAGCAGATTATTTGTTATATTTTTTTTTGCTCTTCAACATTTTTGGAATCACTATTTCCTGTCATACGCTATTACTTCTTCCAAAGAGGAAAGAGTCGACTCATTTTAGTCGACTCTTTTTCACGAGCCGACTCACAAAACAGAGTCACTTGTGCTGTCTCTAGTGTGCAGTAATAAAAACAATCAATTTTGATGCCTCTGTTATCTTCGACAAGCAGATTATTTGTTATAAAGGGTCCTGCAATTCACCTGCGGTCTTCCACAGCTCAGTCAGGATTTTGATATTTTGCAAACTTTACTTGTATATTTCAGGAAAATAGTTTTGATTATACAGGGTGTCCCAAAAAAGTGACATATCTTTTTCGATTACATGCTGTATATCTTATTGCTTATTTTGGTGCCTTTTTTGGTGACCTCACACCCCCAAAATTTTATTGAAATCAGTTCAGCCACAAATACCAAAAACTGAAAAAATCAGTTTTGAAAAATTAATAAAAAATTAAAATAGTGCCTCGTTGATAAAATTACACAAGGTACTTGGTAAATAAGGTCTGACGGTCCCGTTAACCATGCTTGATTGATATGAATTATACAGGGTGTCCATAATTTATACAGGGTGTCCCGAAAAAGTGTGGCTAGCTTTTTAGATTACATGCTGTATATTTTATTTGACTTATTTGGATGCCTTTTTTGGTTACCTACATTAAAATTTTATTGAAATCGGTTCAGGGATATTAGCAAAAAATAATTCAAACTAAAAAAAATAGTTTAAAAAATTAATAAAAAATAAAAATTGTGCCTCGTTGATAAAATTATACAAGGTACTTGGTAAATAAGGTCAGACAGTCCCGTTAAACAAGTTTGATTGATATGAATTTTACAGGGTGTCCAAAATTTATACAGGGTATCTTATAAAAGTGTGACTAGCTTTTTAGAAAACATGCTGTATATTTTATTTGGCTTATTTGGGTGCCATTTTGGGTCACCTACATATCATTAAAATTTTATTGAAACCGCTTCAGTGATATTTGCAAAAAATAATAAAAACAAAAAATTAATAAAAAATAAAAATAGTACCTCGTTGATTAAATTATACAAGCTGCTTAGTAAATAAGGCCTGACGGTCCTGCTAACCATGTTTGATTGATATGAATTATACAGGGTGTACATAATTTATACAGGGTGTCCCAAAAAAAGTGTGACTAGCTTTTTAGATTACATGCTGTATATTTTAGTTGGCTTATTTGGATGCCATTTTGGGTTACCTACATATCATTAAAATTTTATTGAAATCGCTTCAGTGATATTTGCAAAAAATAATAAAAACTAAAAAAATTAATAACAAATTAAAATAGTGCCTCATTGATTAAATTGTACAAGGTACTTAGTAAATAAGGTCTGATAGACCTGTTAACCATGTTTGATTGATATGAATTATACAGGGTGTCCAAAATGTATACAGGGTGTCCCAAAAAAGTGTGACTAGCTTTTTAGAAAACATGCTGTATATTTTATTTGGCTTATTTGGGTGCCTTTTTTGGTTACCTTCATATCCCTAAAATTTTATTGAAATCGGTTCAGTGATATTAGCCAAAAATACCAAAAACTGAAAAAAACAGTTTTAAAAAATTAATAAAAAATAAAAATAGTGCCTCGTTGATAAAATTATACAAGGTACTTGGTAAATAAGGTCTGACGGTCCCGTTAACCATGCTTGATTGATATGAATTATACAGGTTGTCCATAATTTATACAGGGTGTCCCAAAAAAGTGTGACTAGCTTTTTACATTACATACTGTATATTTTATTTGTCTTATTTGGATGCCTTTTTGGTTACCTACATTATAATTTTATTGAAGTCGGTTCAGGGATATTAGCAAAAAATAATTAAATCTAAAAAAATCAGTTTAAAAAATTAATAAAAAATAAAAATAGTGCCTCGTTGATAAAATTATTCAAGGTACTTAGTAAATAAGGTCTGACAGTCCCGTTAACCAATTTTGATTGATATGAATTATACAGGGTGTTCAAATATTATACAGGGTATCCCAAAAAAGTGTGACTGGCTTTTTAGAAAACATGCTGTTTATTTTATTTGGCTTATTTGGGTGCCATTTTTGGTTACCTTGATACCCCTAAAATTTTCTTAAAATCCGGTTCAGTGACAAAAAAAAGAAAATCAATTTGGTTTAAAAAATTAATAAAAAATAAAAATAGTGCCTTGTTGATAAAATTATACAAGGTTCTTGGTAAACAAGGTTTGACAGTCCCGTTAACCAAGTTTGATTGATGTGTGTCCGAAATGTAGTGTCAAACTTTAAAGCACTTTATTTTTCTTATTCTTAACCTCTTCACGTTCAGGTCGCCATAGCAAAAAATGAAAACAAAAATATTTTACAAAAAAAAATTACCCATTTAGCGCCATCTATGGAATATTTTAATTTTTTTTTGCATAAATGAGTAAGTTTGTGACAGTGGAATAATATTTCGTAGAAAAACGTAACAACAAAAAACCAAATTTTCAATGAACCTGGGATTCTTCGAAAACTCAATCAAAGCAGCATGAGCGTGAAGTGGTTAATTGGCGCCCCTGTATATTTATATGCCATTCCCTTCGGAATTAAATACTTATTTGCAATTCCTGACACATTAAAAGTTATTTGCAGAAAACTCGTTTTATCAACTATCCCAATGAATAAAAATCGAAGGTGGCTTTGAAAAACAATTTTACAAAGTGACAAGAACATTTTGAACGTTATAATTTATTACAGCCACTCAACCGAGCCCGGCCAAGAAAGCGGTATCCCGCGAATCCTCGATTAGCAGCGTTGGCGGAGTAAGCCAAACCGGCGCATTGGGATCAGACGGCACTGGAGTCGTCGAGGATATAATCGAGGAAGAAAATGTTCCTCTAGTATCATCCCCCAGCGAAGCCACTTTGTTGCACAGAACACCCAGCGCTACATCGTAAATTCAAATTCCACATTACACGACTTGTTCCATTGATTGTAAATTCTGTTCTAGATCCTCAGGCGAACATGGTTTGGGACGGATACAATTGACTTTGCGCTACAGCGTGCAAAGGCAACGTTTAATAGTGGTTATTCATAAAATAGCGTACGTTATCTACTCGAGAGGTGATTTTTATTATTACTTTTAATATTCAATTTTCAGTAATATACCGTTAAAGGATCCTTCCAGCATACCCGATCCGTATGTGAAGTTGTATTTATTGCCTGAGAGATCAAAGGAGAGCAAACGTAAAACTAATGTGAGTTTTTTTTTTATCGCATAAATGACATCGCGGGTTATTTGTTCTATTTTAGCCCCTAAAATTAGTACAGTGAGATCAGTTGGCAGCATATTTTCTGATAATATAAGTAACATTATATTGGCTGTCTGGAATTCTCTAATGCAGTGCTGTGTACATTTTGTTAACCCTTTCGGTCCTGGTGGTGGCAATTGCCACCGCAACATTTACATGTCTCCACTTACTATGACAATCCATATTTTTGCTGTTTATCACTAGATGTCACTTCAACAAAGCCTCACAATTAATTCCTATACTAATTAATCTAATGAGTTAAAATTTGGTATGTATGGTCTTAAGAAGCTCCCCATCAATAATAATTAACAAAAACATTTTTTTTTTCAAATTTAAAAATCCAGGGCTGAAAGGGTTAATTTTGACATCTTGTCATTTTTTAGGGTTAATTTTTTTAAAAATAATTTTGTGGGTTTTATCTGCCCATTTTAAACATTAGCAGTTATTTCTAGAACGATCATCACTATTAACACGTTCGCTGCCACCGCAATTGGTATTGCATTTACGCAAGTATAAAGTCGGACGCACTAGCGCGTCGGTGGCAGCGAACGTGTTAATAATACATTTAGGATTCATGATCTAGCTGTTCTAATTAAATTTCTGGGTTTTCCCATTCTTCATGATGGTTTGTGGAGGGCGACCAAATGGTCGCAACACTTAGGCCATTCGTTGGTTCTTTGTGCCACCTCCTCAAGCCAACCCAAACTTTTTGTGAAGTCAAGTAGTTGGCCGTATGGAGTGTGCCCAGTTGTGACCAATCTGGCTACTCATCTGACCAATCTGGCCACTCCTCTAAAAATAAAAATTCTTAGTAACGCCACTGAATTTCTGTTATTAAGTTATGTTTTAAGGGTTGCCAACTATTTTCGACTTTTTGATCTCATGGTATATTGAATCATTACAGTAAAAATCTAATTCCAGGTCATAAAAGATAATTGCAATCCAACTTACGATGAGACTTTCGAATACGTAATATCGCAAGGAGAATTGTCCACCCAACAGTTGGAAATAACTGTTTGCACACAAAAACAATTGTTCTACTCAAGCAGCAACGTTCTAGGACAGGTAAATTTTGATAATATATTTTTGTGAATACCTTTCCTACCAGAATCACCAATTGATACCGAAAACTTTGTTGAAATTATATTAGACAACTTCCATGAATGATTTAAATTTTAACCCTTTAACACTTTCGCTGCTGACGTTACGGCCAATAGTTACTCGAGGAGCCAACAGAAACCAACTCGTTGGTTCTACACATGTTCTGCCATCGGCACCGCGCCATAACACCCGATGGCACTACGTGTGTGTCCTGCGGCAGCAAATGTGTTACGACCTTAGTTTTAGGAGAAAAGACTGTTACAATTCCTCTGACACCCTTAAATCCATGACATCATTTATGGAAGCTGCCTTACGTCCGAAAACTTTGTACTGTTATAATAGTAATTTACAATAAAAGTAACGTTATGAAGGTTACTCCTAAGTCGCTCGTGTTTCAAACTTTTCTCTCGTAATGTAAAAGAAAATAACGTTACGTGTGTTGTAACATGGTTTATTTTATCCTATCTCTATTTTTTATAATTTAAATAATGTTTAATGACAAATGTCAAAAAACAATAATGTTTGTATGCCAATATCTCCATAGCAACGAGTTGCGTTAAGATAATATAACAACATTAGTGTTGTTAAAGGTACCTTAACGTTACTCGTTGCTAAGGAGTTATTGGCATGATAACATTATAGGATAAAATAAAATTTATTTATACATGTTCCACATTTTCTTTTTTTCGAGTGTTGGGTCTACGATGCAATTCTAATTAAAACTTGTGTACAGGTAATCATCGACCTATCAGAAAACAACCTAACCCAAGCGTACAACGCTTGGTTCGACATGCAACCTGAAGCCGATTAATGATTTCGAAATTACGTACTAAATTTTATTCATTAGTGTGTTGTCTTTTTAAAAATAATGTTTATGTAATTTGTATCCATGTTATTTAACTTATTTTAACAATAATTTTACAGTGTTTATACCTTTTTCTGCATTTTATACCAGTTTTATCCTAAAAACGAAACATTTACGGAATGTAGCATTTTTTTCAGCATTTATAAACGTTCAATGTTATTAATGTTTATGACAGTATATACTGTTTATTTTGTATGTGTTAAGGATATTGAGATTATTTCATTATTAATGTTTATTTTAAGGATATTGAGATTATTTCATTGATGTATTTATTGTCATTGATTTTTAAACGCCTAAAATCTAAAAAAACTAGAGCTGTGTACTTCGTGTGCTTAAAATTTACAATCATGTTCGATTATATATTATATTTATATACAGAGGTATGAAAGCTTATCTTTAAATTTTACATAATACAGTAGAAGTTCTCTCGTTTACGAATATGTGCCGGTTTATTTTTTAAAGGAAAAGTGTTATTGAGATTATTTGGGGACTTCTGCTGTATTTTATTACTTAAGAGATGTGTAACTTGTATTGCACATCATTATTGAGATTATACGTATATGTAGCAAATTGTGTTTTGGTTTTTTATTATTAGATCCGTAATAATCCAAAATATCTGTAAAAACTACAGAAAAACTGTGTTTATGAAAGGATAATCGGTTCTATAGTATGTTTGGGAAATACAGAGAGCTATGGAATGTGCCGATGGTCATTATCAGTGGCGCAGCATAAATTCAGTAATGTGATTTTAATTATTAAAAGAATATATTTATGTATTTTTTTAACATAACGATATACAGAATCTGCCAAAAAAATGTATACACTTGTCAGAGTGTACAGCTACAAGTCCTGCTTAGTCGACTCTAGTTGGGAAGGTTTGTTACTTCTCCACAGAAGTCTGCTACGCAATGTGCACTTGTAGTGGATATTTACAGTACAGATGTATGATGTTTTGTTCCTTAAAGTGTGTATACATTTTTTGGTGTAAACTTAACCCTTTGCACTCGTATGTCGCCTTATAGTCGCTACAATACTTTTTACCATTTTGCTTTCAAATATAAATACGATAAAATATTTAACTATGTTTATGGTTTAAATTATTTGTAAATAATGGGCATAAAAGACGAACTTTACACTTCTCATTTTGAAAGACGTCTACACTCATGGGCAAGACGAGCAAGAACTTTTGGTTGAGTGGTACAGTGGCCTGGACATGTTTTTAGCAAGATACGAATGAACTATCACAAAAAATATATTGGTCCACACACAACCTATACTCCCGAACACAAGGTGAACAGAGCAGCCCATTGAAAATAACATGCCGAAAGAATATTAATTATTTTTCATTGTGCTTATTTATTTATTCATTCTTCACTTTCACCAACACATTACAATATAATATTCTTCATAAATATAACATTGCGGTGAATGTGACTTTCACCTGATGATGGTTGCGATTTAAATAACTAAATAGAGGAAATTTAAGGAAAATGAACAAATTTTGAATTTCCAACGAAGACTGCGCCATCCATCAGTCGTGGACTGAACTACTAAATGATGATTGCGAACAGCACCAAAATGCTCAAACTTTATACCAATAATAAAAATGTAAAAATTCAGTTATGAATTATACATCAAATGATAAAATATTTAATTCTGAACCGAATCGTGTACAAAATAGCTGAGGTAACTTGACGGTTTTTCGGTAATTGCAAACGTCCCACGTCTTGTCGCCATCTATTCGACGATGGCCGAACTACTAAGTGATGTTTTTGAACAGCGCCAAAATGCTCGAACTTTATCCTTATAATCAAAGTGTTAATATTCAGCAATGCGCTGTACACGAAACGATAGACGATTTAATTACGAATCGAATGGTCTATAAAATAGCTGAGGCTATTTAGCCGTTTTCTTGTAATTTGCGAATGAAAATTAAGCACGACACACTTACCGACATTTACAGTTCACTGTAACGTAAAACCTAAATGCACAACAATTTGCTATATTCTTCAATGAAATACGTGTCCTAATACTTATTACCGATTATTCATTCAACTTCTTATATTATTAGTGCATTACAATAAGAGAAATATATGAGGAATCCTAATCTTCATAGAGGGTACCCTCTGTTATCGTGGGGATAAACTACGTTCTCATTTGTGGATTTAATAATTGTTCTAATAATGAAAGAATATTTAAAAACTTAAGAAGACTGTTATCTTATAAAAAAATAAATTTACTTGTAGTTATTTTCGTATTTAAATTGCAGAAACAATACATTATAATATATCCGCCTAAGGCAACCCGATAAACGCATAACTACTATAAAAAACTTCAAATTTTAAAGGTGACAGTGACAAAACCATAAGTGTAATCCTCAGTAAAGCTTCAAAAATAGTGCGAATATTTAAGTATTTAAATTGCAGAAATAATTATATTACATAAACGCCTACTTACAGACAATGCAATACACGCATACATAATATTAATTTATTACTAAAAAGTTCCAATTTTAAACTTGACAGGGACAAAACCATAAGTGTAATCCTCCGTAAAGCTTGAAAAATAATGTGAATATTAAAGTATTTAAATTGCAGAAATAATTATATAATATAAACGCCTGCTTACAGGCAACCCAATACACGTATAACTAATAATGAATTTATTTAATAATGATTTATTATTTAAAACTTCAAATTTTAATCGTAACAGGGACAAAACCATAAGTGTAATATTTTTAAAGCGTTGCTAAGGATTACACTCATGCTTGTGTCCCTTTATTATATTTAAAATTAGAAGTTTTTAATAAAAAATAATATTAGTTATAGTGTATTGGGTTGACTACAAGTAGGAGATTATATAATACCATTGTTTCCGCAATTTAAATACTTAAATATTCCCACTATTTTTGAAGCTTTACTCAGGATTACACATATGATTTTGTACCTGTTACGTATAAAATTAGAAGCTTTTAATAATAAATTAATTCGAGTTATGCGTATATCGGGTTGCTTGGGATTAGGCGTGTATATTATAAAATATTGTTTCTGCAATTTAAGTACGTAAATATCCACAAGTGAATTTATTTAGTCATGAGATAACATTATTTTTTAAGTTTTTAAATATTCTTTTAATATTACAACAATTATTACATCCACAAATTATTAAGTAGTTTATCCCCACGATAACAGATAGAGCCCTCTACTTAGATTATGATTTCTCGTATATTTCTCTTATTGTAATGCATTAACAATATAAATAGTTGAATGATTAATCAGGAATAAGTATTGTAACCCGTATTTGATTGAAGAATATAGCAAATTCTTCTTTATTGAATTTTTATGTTACAGTGAGCTGTAAATGTCGGTAAGTGTGTCGTCCTTAATTTTCATTCGCAAATTACAGAAAAACCGCTAAATTTCCTTAGCTATTTTATACACCATTCGATTTAAAATTAAATCGTCTACCATTTCACGCACAGCCCATTGCTAAACATTAACACTTTGACAATAAGTATTAAGTTCGAGCATTTTGGCGCTGTTCAAAAACATCACTTAGCAGATCAGCCACCGTCCAATAGATGGCGACAAGGCGCGGAAATCCGAACGAAAAATGTTTAAAAGCTTGTAAATAGCAATTCTAAGGGATGATTTTGATAATGTACGCATTAAATGACCGCCAAATATATAATCCTTTAATCTTTTGAAATAAAACTGCTGTAAAAATCCTGTAATAATAAATATTGCCGCGGCAATGTTTTAATGGTTAAATTGATTTTAATGATTCAAATTGTAATTTACAGAGGTATTAATGGTTTAATAATAAACAATAATAGTATATTGTACAACGAGCATATAACGATTTGCTCCACTCGCCTACGGCTCGTTCCGCAAACCTCGTTCTCGTGATTAATAGCCATTATATGCGAGTTGTACACTATACTTTGTTCACGAAAATTAAAATCAAGATCAAAATTTAATTTAAAATTACAATTAGAATCAAAATTCAAATCAAAATCAAAATTAAACTTGTAATTACAATTACAATTGAAAAAAAATTAAAATCAAAGTTAAATTCAACATTAAATAGGGTAAACAAGATATTATCATAAATCGCGTTCTGTGAATCAAAGCGCGAATTAGCGTGTTTAATGACCATATTAAACACGAAAATGCCTGTGCGTGTTTAATAAGCATATTAAACACGCAAATGCGTGTTTAATGAAATTAAGTGTTAAATGCACCCTATTAATGTTGCCCATACAATTAAATAATGCGCACATTATAACATTTTCGTGAACGAAATATTTTATTCCGAATCGAGTTACGTGTTAAAGAACTAAGGAAACTTAACGGTTTTCCAGTGATTTGCAAATGAAAATTTAGCATGAGCAACTGTTGGCAATTCAGTTTACTGTAAAACTTCCAATTTATAAATTTACAAATTTAACACATTGCCAATATTTTCGTAGCTTTAATAAAGAAATAACCTTTCCTTGCAGCTTGCATTGATTTCGTTTACCGAAACAAGTCAGTTTAGTATTATCCTACATTAATAAATTACAGCAAATGGAATAAATCAAGAAATAATTATACATATCGGTTTAATAAAATAGGTACACATTCATATTGTTCCAGGCAATTATTAATTTATTTAATTTAACAGTTCATATTGTTGGCCGTTCAGTGCTGCGCTCTATATATTTTTAATGTAACTACGTGGCATCAACAGCGCGCGCGCCCTCTCGAACAGTTGGTGGTTTTCGAACAACGTGTTTAATTCGTAATTGTTTAGTTGTGCGACATTGTTAGAAATTGTGTGATTTCTTTGATACATGGCTTGGGTTTTCGGGTGTTAAGAAAGCCAGGAAATGATAGGTTTTGTGACGGTTGATTTCTGATCACCCGCAGAGCGGATTGCCACTGTTTTCATCGTCGATCTGGAAGGAACTGCATACTCAGGAGACTCAGGTATTTGGGTAGTTAAATCCCTTGAATCCTCTTCATTTTCAACGCCATCCTTTATGTTGTCCAGAATTTCACGGGGGACCGTCGGATCCTGAGCATTGCGGAATTAAATTCGGGTGAGTGTTTTTTGGTTTTGTTTGGTTGTGGTGCTCGCCTTTACTCTAACCTGTAATTGACATCTGACCAAGCGGGCACCTGCATACATTGTTGCTATATAACCTGTCGAGCGGTTGCCAGATTATATAGCCAAGGGTTCGCCTGACTCGCAATCGTGACTTGGACTTAACAACACTAATAAAATAAGCTTTTAGTCATTACTTACCTTTACTCCTGCTGTCTCAGTTCGGGTTCACTGGCATCTCGGCGTCGACGCAAAATCGTGCACTCGCGACTAACGTTTCGTAGGAGTAACGGGATCGGGATATCAATGAAGTACTATACAAAATGACAACGACGGCAATTGATATGACAAACGTGATATATTAATGAAATAAAGAATTTAACAAACATTACTCTTGACATACATTTAGTGGACAACACAATCGATACATTAAAATCTAATTCAGCAAACATGACAATTATCTGACGTTACATCTTACAAAAGAATAATTACAACACAAGTGAAAATTAATCTTTACACATTATAAATGAATTTAGCCAAAACCTCTCATTGTCACCTTACATTACCTCACCCATTAGGAAAAAGGAGCAACTGTACCGTACGCGGACTAAAACTCAAAGACAACTGTAAAACTCAAAGAACTGACTGAACTGTAAGACTCTCCAAGAACTGACTGAAAATCTACATGTTACTGTCCACGAAACCTCTGTGTCCCCACCGTTTTCTTTAGGAATTTTCCTGCGAAGACAAAGGGAATCCAGAGTTCAATTCGACATCGCTTTTATCTGGTTCAACATTTGCTCCTTTCCCATTTTTATTTAATTTAGGCGTTTACTTCGCCCAAATAATTCTATTATTTATTTAATCAATTACCCAGTGACTTGAGATTGAAAACGAAATTAATTTATAGACATAATCACTTAATTGACTATTTACAGGTGTTGGCTATGAATTCCCATCTTAGCTACTACAGGTAGCTCAGAAAACCGCTTAAATACACATTCTTCGATAGTGCACTAAATACATAATGCGCTGGTGCAATGTAAACACAATGACAATAACAACCCATTATCTCTTTTCTGAAAGACGGGCGCAACTATTAATGGAATTTTATGATAATAAACGAAATTTGATTAGTCGGACATCGCTAATACCTCTCACACGTTGATTAATTACACGTATACTTTTTACACTCCTCACATAACTCCCCACCTTATTTAAGTAATCTAAGTATAAAATAACTTGGATTACTTGTCAGCATTTACTCACACTTTCACCCCATTCAAAAGCAACAAAACCCACAACCCATGCGTGTTAGTAAAAGGATGATAAATGCGAAATGAAAACCCTTCTATAAAACTTAATTGTTACAGAAACAAAATCCGTTATTATGAAACTGACTGTTTAACAGGCTTAAAAAAAAGGATCAAGAACACATCACAACCATATCAAAAACAAAATTCGTTATTATTAAAAATACAAAATAATACACAAAAAAAAACTACATTAGAACAAAATAAAATATGACTAATAGGATAAAATATCGATACAAATTAATTCGCAAAACATATAAACACATGAAAAACAATAGATTAAAATAAAACAAAACAAACAATACCAGCACATAAGAAAATAATTTACGGCGCTACTCCGCCTGCTCCTCCTCCGATTCCTCCGATTCGTAGTCGGAGTCCTCGATTCTCCTTAGGTAGCGCCGGAAGGCCTCTTCTCGCTCGGCGTCTTCTTCCTCTTCGTCCTCCTCTTGTTGATGCCGGTCCCCACAGCCGTTGCAGGGGGTCGACTGCACCGGGTATGGCATCACTGCCATGGGGAGCCCCTCCGGCTGCATGTCCCACCGGTGGAAGGGCTCCTCTTCCGCCTCCACGTCCATCTCGGAGCGAGTGTTTGCAAGTCCCGTCCTGATATAGGAGTCCAGGACGGTCTCCAACCTGGCTGCTCCCGCCAGATACCAGAGGAACACGTTCCTCACCTGATTCCTCTCCCTAGGCTCCAGATTCGGGAACCGGCTGAGTCTGGTCGGGTCCAGAGGGTGGCGTGCCAGCCACAGCACCAACGATGCCCACAATCCCATGAAAGATTCCCATGGAAACATTTTGGATTTGAAACTCAAAGATGAACTTGACTGAATGATGAATTTACGGTTCATCCCTGGGTTTATAAGGGCGGCTCTTAATGATGTTTTCTACGTCATTGATTGTTAGATCCAAATTACTGTTAACAAATCTCATCAACCTTCCTTCCCCGCCGGCCGCCTCCTGATCTGCCTCTTTTGTTCCTTGACTGTCTGGTTCACCTTTTAAATCGTTTTTTAATGTGCACACTGTTTTCTTTGTAGACTAACCGCGCACTCTCCTTTCGATCCCTTGAACGATACCTACTTACCCTAACTACATAACAAACACAATTCGATTTACATCTCATAATTACAATATACAATCCAAACTTATCCTAATTACATCGCTCATAATTCAATATACGTTCCACGATTACCAAAAAGATTTCAATAATATTTACAATTTAATTACACAATCAACATTTCATTTACAAGTTTACCCAACAATCATTCCTGCGTATTACAATTTCAATACGATTTTCGTTTTCTCGATAATCACCTCTTAACAGCCTGTTTACCTTTATTATGCATAATGATCTCCCAGTTAATTTAATTCCCAAAATTAGTTAGTGTTAGTTTCATGCAATTCCCAATTATTTAATCTTATTAATACATATAATCTTTTTTTTTTTTTTTTTCACAAAAATTTTTTCCATCTTCTACTTTTTCCTTCCCGTGAACAACTTACTAAAACTGCTCGCGCTGCGAGTATTATGTCGGTGCTCGGCTGCACTCGAACTTGCTATTATTTTACCCTCTTTAGTACAATGAAACCTAAACGTTTTATCTTCATTTTCCCCTAAATACTTATCCTCTGCCAATTTTTGAAATTTAAAATTTTCCATCTTCACTCCCTTGGTGGTTTTATCTTCGTGCTCGGTTACTCTAACCCACGTCTTGCCTTTATATTTTTCAAGAAATCCTCGCCGTACCCATGGTTTATTTCCTGCGATCCCGCTATTCCACTCCAATTTTTCATTATGTCCTTCTGGTTCATCTGACTTTTTCGCACCTTCTCTACTAGTCCCTGGGAAACCTTCCCTGGACTTGTTCACACTCTCGCTGCTCAGTGCTCGATGACACTGTGTCGACGTCAAAACTTCCCCCTCGTCATTGCATTGGAAACTTCGGTTGCCACTTTCATTTACTATCAAAAACCCTCCTGTTATTGGAGTTACCTTGAATTCCTCTGTCTTACAACCTGGTGGCACCTCTTCCTTGTCGTCGCAGAGGTCAAAGTATAATCTGTCCCCGAATTGCGTTAAATACCCGCGCCTAACTCGATTTACGTCCCTGGGCGTATTACACGTCTGATCTAGCCTTTCTTCGTGGCTCCCTTCTTCGACCGTTCCAACTCCACTTCCATTTTCCTCTGAGCCTTCTCTCTCCGAATTTGTACTGTCACTCGGCGTGTTCGCTCCTTCTTCGCTCACTTCGAACTCGTTCAACCCTGTTTCTTCCAAACCGCTTTCGTCGTCATCCTCCTTACCCACATTACCTTCATCTAGGTGCGCCTCGCTCTGCACGCTTTCCTGGGCGGCGATACCATCCTCTGATTCGTTCTCGTTTTCGTTCTCCCGGCTGCTCTCTACACCTTTGATGCTTAATACGACCTCCCCTTCGCTCGTGCTCTCCTCATGATCAGATTCCACTGATTCTATCCTGCAACGCTCAGTCGCATCCTCCGCGCTCTCATAACTACCATTACTAGATTCACCTTCGTTTGCTGGTGGAGGTGGTGGCCTTCTCCATACACTGAACAGTATCTCATTATCATCTATTCCCTTATAAGACTCGTGGAAGTCTGGTACTTCCTTTGGCCTCCTCGGTGGATCGAAATTCCTTTTCTCAGGTTCGTCTCTGCACAATCCGTCTTCAACTGGCGTGTAGCACGGTTTAATTCGGTTGACGTGCACTGCTTGAGTCTTTTTGCTGTAGATGTCCTTCACTACGTAATTAACAGGTCCGTTAATTTTTATAATCCGCCATGGTCCGGTCCACTTTGGTTGGAATTTGTGTGCAAGCATCTTCGACGAGTGTGCTTCATTTTTCACGTACACTTTATCACCTAACGCGAATTTGTGCGTTTTCGCCTTCCTGTTAAATTTTGCATTCCGATCCTCTTCCTTCCTCTTGATATTATCCGTCGCTCTTCTGTATGCATCCCCCATTCTGGCCATCATCTCCGTCGCGTAATTTTCGTCTAAGTCGTATTTCATTCTCGTTGGTTTTATCAACGCATCTATGGGCAGTTCCATGTCTCTCATATGCATTAAAAAGAACGGTGTTTCAGACGTCGTCGCATTTACGTTGTTACGCAGCGCCATAGCTACGAATGGTAGCGTTTCATCCCAAGAATTTTCTTGCGCTGACACGTAATGAGAGATCATCGTCTTCATGGTTCCATGCATCCTTTCTATCACTCCGTTTGATTGCGGATGCCATGCACTGGTCTGGATCTTTTCAATTCCTAGTAAACTGCAGATTTCCTTGAACAATTTTGAAATAAACTGGCTACCACAATCTGTTAAAATTTGCCTAGGTGTTCCGTGTCTGCATATAATGTTCGTTACAAATGCTTTTGCAACTGTCTCTGCTGAAATATCGGGTATTGGAATTAGCTCGGGGTACCGTGTCAAAAAATCCATACATGTCAAAATGTATCTGTTCCCGTTTCGAGTTCGATTCAATGGTCCCACTAAGTCGAGTGAAATCCTTCCCCATGCACCTGATTGTACGCTCATATGTTGCATCTCCGCTGGTGGTATATAGTTACTCTTCCTCATCGCACACGACTGGCATTCCTTGCAGTATTGTTTGACATCCTTGTTTAAATTCTTCCAATAGAATTCTCGTTTAATGTTAATCAACATTCGTTTCTCACCTGGATGACAACTAAACGGCGCATCGTGGTACATCTTCAAAACTTGTTTAATTAACTTTCGAGGCAACACCAATCTGTCGTCCCTTTGATTTTCATCTCTTCGTTTGTATAACAATCCCCTACCGTCTTTGAAAAAATCCGTACATTCGCCTAATTTTGTTGATATTTGCCTTACGTACTCATCGGTTTGCTGTGCTTTTACTAATTCATTTAGGTCGTAAATAGAAGTAATTAATAATTTTGGATCATTATCTCCTCCTTCGTTGTTCACAGTTTGTCTGACAGCGTAATCCTCAATCCTTTTATCCATCGTATCGCTTCTCAATCTTGTCAAAGCATCTGCGTTGGTGTTAAGACGTCCTGGTCGATATTCAATGGTGAAACTATGTTCCATGAGGCTCAATGACCACTTAGATAACCTGCTGCTTTGATCCTTCAATGAAAACAAATACCTCAAACTGCGGTGGTCCGTATATACTTTAAATGTTACTCCTGTTAGATATTCTCTAAAATGTTTAATCCCCCATACTACCGCCAACGCTTCCTTTTCAATTGTCGAATAATTCTGCTCAGCCTTGTTTAGTGTTCTGCTTGCGTAGCTTACCGGGTGTTCTGTGTCTCCGTATTTTTGACATAAAATACCACCTATCGCCACTCCACTTGCGTCTGTTACTAGAATAAATTCTCTATTGAAATCGGGGTACTTCAAAATTGGAGGTGCTGTTAGTGCTTGTTTCAATTTCTGAAATGCTTCTTCTGTTTTTTCGGTCCATACGAACTTTACATCTTTCTTGGTAAGCTGGGTCAAAGGTCTCGCTATCTCCGAGAAACTAGGTACAAATTTTCTATAAAAACCTGCTAATCCGATGAATGCTCTGATTTCTTTAACTGTTCTTGGTACGGGATACTTTTTTATAACTTCGGTTTTCTGTGGATCTGCTTGACAACCATGTTCTGATATTATGTGTCCTAAATATTTTACCTCTCTTTGTAAGAATTTGCATTTCGTTGGTTTTAGCTTCAAATTATTTTCTCTAAGTCTAATAAAAACATCTCTTAAACGGCTCACATGTTGCACGATGCTTCCATCCGAAAATACGATAATATCATCCAGGTAGACTAGACACGTGACTCCTGTTAGTCCTGATAAAACTGCATACATTAGCCGTTGCCATGTACTTGGCGCATTGGACAGCCCAAACGGCATCTTGGTGAAATGATAATGTCCTGTTGGAGTTGAAAATCCCGTTTTTTCTTGGTCCTCTTCTTCAATCTCGATTTGATGATAACCACTTGTTAGATCCATGGTGGAAAATAATTTAGCTCCTGACAGTTGGTCTATCGTATCCTGAATGTGAGGTAGCGGAAAATAATCTGGTTTCGTAATTGCATTTAACCCTCGGTAATCAATACAAACTCGTAATTCCGGCTTCTCACCTACGTGTGTCTTCTTCTCGACTAAAACTATTGGTGCCGACCACGGGCTCTGAGATTCCACTATTATCCCTTCATCTAACATCTTGTCGATTTGTTGATTTAATTCACCCCGTTTGGAAAAGGGTACACGGTATGGTCTTCTCGCTATCGGGTGTGTATTTCCCTCGGTGATTATTCTGTGTTTGGTACGCGTCGTGTGCGTCAACTTCTGATCCGGCCTCGTAAAAATATCTGCGAATTCCATCAGTACTTCCCTTATCTCGTTAGATCCCGCCTTTGCCGGATTTAATGTTAAAATTTCTTCTGCAATTCTCTCTCTCTCTCTAACTGTTGATCCTCCTTGTCTGCAATCTCCGTCCTGTTGTCTTTCTATCGCCTCATATCCGTTACCTACGTGCGTTTTACTCCTTAATTGCACCTTTTGTCCCGTCGTATTTATCAACCTGATTGGAACCTCTTTGTCTACCTGACAATAAACTCTTGCTACCAGTACGCCCGCTGGTACCTCTCCACTAGGCTCGATCATGAGATTCTCGTTATCCGGTAGCTTCCCCTTGAGGACACCTTGGATTAAAATTTCCGAAAATGGAGGTAATTCCACGTCCGATTTAATCACTACTGGATTTGGCGCCGCCACCCTTAGGTCAGACGAGCACCCTTCTCGTTGAATCGATTTTATCCTGCCGGCACTCTCGCTCTGGTCCAGGATCCTTACACTTGGTTCTCTCATCAAAACCGACATTAACTCTTCCTCGCAGTCACATATTTCTAATTGCTCCTCTCTTACTCCACCTTGGTTCCTTTTTCGGCCTACTCCTTGGTTTACTCCTTTCTGATTGACTCCACCTTCCTTGGTGACCTCTGCCTCGGTCACTCTCCATCCTCCGCACGTGTTACTCTCGTTCTTCATTTGACGCCCTTTTCTTCCTTGGTCCTGACTGATTTTCATTAAATCCTCGCTCCCCTCGCGTTCCGCTTCAACGTACTCTCCACCTGAAAATTCTCTTCTGTGTTCCGATGAACAGAGTTCCACACGTTTGCTTCCACCGGGGCCCTTGGTTTCCGCAACAGGTACTTCGCCACTCATTCGGTTGTTGAAGATGGTCTCCATCGTATCGAGACGTCTACTAAGGTTTTCGAGTTTCTCGACAATTTTTTTGAAATATTCATCGTTCCCTTTGTCCATTCGGTGGACTGCAACTAACGGCTTATCTCCCTCTTCGCAATTTTCCAGTCGCACCTGTGATCCATCGATCCAAATTAATCCCGTTGCCCAATCTATTGCAACACGGTTCGCCACTAAAAAATCCAATCCAAGTAATAAATCTGCTCCAAAATCCGTGTTTTCTGTCACATGACACCGATGCTCGATGTGTTTCAATTGCGATAATTCAATATCTACCCTTACTGCTCCCTGTGTGTGAATTCTCTCGCCGCTAATGCTCCATAATCGGGGTTTCAAACTCTCCTCAATATTATATACAATTCCAGGTCGAATCAATGATGTCGCTGCGCCTGAATCAATTATCGCCCTAAATATCCGATTACCTATCCAAATTTTTATACTATTACTACTCAAATCCTTATAATTAGGGGTGGTGAGGCGGGAATGTCCTCTCGTCGCCGTTACCTGTTGTTCATCTAGTTCTAAGCCGCGGTCCGGCGCTCCGCCGCGACTTCCTTCCCGTTTAAATTCTGCTGTCTACGTGGATTTCTGCATTCTCTTGACAAATGTCCTGGTTGATTACAATTATAACAAATTATCTTCCTGCATTGGTTTGCAAAATGTCCTAGTGTTCCACACTTAAAACAATTTAAATTCCTAGCACCTTCGTCCCGATTTCCGGTCTGCCTACCGTTCCCTCGTCCTCGTCCTCGATTATTCCAATCCCTGGTTTGCCTGTCATTTCCTCGTCCTCGTCCTTGACCTCGATTATTCCAATCCCTAGTACTGGAATTTCCGCTGCCGTCCTTACCATAACTAATATCTTCACCACCTGTTGTTCCTATCACGTTCTCTCTAGCTAAATTCCTGATCCTATTCTTACTGACCAATTCAGCGATTTTCTCTTCATTCTCTGCCATCTCGATAGCATCCTCCAAGTCCATGGGTCGGAGAGACAGAACTCTCTGCTGCAACTCCAATCTCAACCCTAATTTAAAACGCAAAAACAAATCGCTCCGAAATTTATCTGGGTACGCAGCGTGATCCGGGTTCGCTCTGTGCGCCAGCTCCTTCAATCTTGCTGCAAACTCCTGGACTGACTCTCCTACCTCTTGTATGCACCTGTGAAAATTCTCAACTGCCTCACCTAAATTAAGGGAAAGTTTGAAACGACTCTCGAGAGCTGCCCTTAAATCTGCATAATCCGCGACTCTTAGTTGTGGTTCCGCCGACAATAATTGTCGCGCCTTTCCTGTCAATTTAATCCTAGTTATTGTCGCCTTTTCTTCTTCCGTCCAACCTGTTAATGCCGCAATGTCATCTAACAATTCAAAAAAATATTTTACATTCGCTGTTCCGTCGAACGTCGGAACCGAGTTCGACGACGTCAAAATTGCTTGATTCGCTGCCATCCTTAATTATTTCGTAAAATCCAAAATACAAAATCGAAATCAAAATACACAACAAAACACAAACTCAAAACAAATCAAAATACAAAAATACAATTTCGCAATTAAAACACGTCCACAAATACAAATCAAGTTACGAAAAAAATAAATTCAAAATACGAAGACAAAACACAAACAACGATTAATAAATATCCAAGTACGATTATATCAGGTGATAAAACGAGTCAGGTGTTGCTATGTTTATGTAAAACAAAATTAAACAAAATGAATAATAAAAAAAATCTGTAAATCACGGAATATCTAGAACTTTGATCACTACTTAATTTAATCCCACAATTTAAATTGACAAAAAACAAAACAAAAAAAAACGAAACCCTGTTTGGATTTGCTTAGGAACAAACAACATTAAAACAAAATAACTCCTCCTAATTGAATCAACTTGGAGTACTAAAAATTCATTTACATCCAAATTAAAACAATCTCAACAATAATTAATTTATTAAAATTCACAATTTCAACTACAGTGGTAATTAAACAATTCAATTAATTAAAGAGCCACGCCAAAAAAAAACTAACAATTAATCAACCTCACAATTTAAATTGACGAAACAAAAACGAAACATTTTTGGATTTACTTAGGAACAAACAACTTTAAAACGTAAATAACTCCTTTTAATTGAATCAACTTGGTGTACTAAAAAATCATTTACACCCAAATTAAAACAATCTCAACATTAATTAATTTATTAAAATTCATAACTACTACGGTGGCAATTAAACATCTCAATTATTTAAACAACCACACCATTATATAACCTAACAATTAAATAATCGTCTACTTTAATTAACCTAATAATGAAGCAACCCCACATTTGAGCAACCTTCTACTTTAATTAACCTCTTAATTAAGCAACCCCACATTTGAGCAACCTTCTACTTTAATTAACCTCTTAATTAAGCAACCCCACATTTGAGCAACCTTCTACTTTAATTAACCTCTTAATTAAGCAACCCCACACCTGACACCAAAATATATGTGGTGCTCGCCTTTACTCTAACCTGTAATTGACATCTGACCAAGCGGGCACCTGCATACATTGTTGCTATATAACCTGTCGAGCGGTTGCCAGATTATATAGCCAAGGGTTCGCCTGACTCGCAATCGTGACTTGGACTTAACAACACTAATAAAATAAGCTTTTAGTCATTACTTACCTTTACTCCTGCTGTCTCAGTTCGGGTTCACTGGCATCTCGGCGTCGACGCAAAATCGTGCACTCGCGACTAACGTTTCGTAGGAGTAACGGGATCGGGATATCAATGAAGTACTATACAAAATGACAACGACGGCAATTGATATGACAAACGTGATATATTAATGAAATAAAGAATTTAACAAACATTACTCTTGACATACATTTAGTGGACAACACAATCGATACATTAAAATCTAATTCAGCAAACATGACAATTATCTGACGTTACATCTTACAAAAGAATAATTACAACACAAGTGAAAATTAATCTTTACACATTATAAATGAATTTAGCCAAAACCTCTCATTGTCACCTTACATTACCTCACCCATTAGGAAAAAGGAGCAACTGTACCGTACGCGGACTAAAACTCAAAGACAACTGTAAAACTCAAAGAACTGACTGAACTGTAAGACTCTCCAAGAACTGACTGAAAATCTACATGTTACTGTCCACGAAACCTCTGTGTCCCCACCGTTTTCTTTAGGAATTTTCCTGCGAAGACAAAGGGAATCCAGAGTTCAATTCGACATCGCTTTTATCTGGTTCAACATTTGCTCCTTTCCCATTTTTATTTAATTTAGGCGTTTACTTCGCCCAAATAATTCTATTATTTATTTAATCAATTACCCAGTGACTTGAGATTGAAAACGAAATTAATTTATAGACATAATCACTTAATTGACTATTTACAGGTGTTGGCTATGAATTCCCATCTTAGCTACTACAGGTAGCTCAGAAAACCGCTTAAATACACATTCTTCGATAGTGCACTAAATACATAATGCGCTGGTGCAATGTAAACACAATGACAATAACAACCCATTATCTCTTTTCTGAAAGACGGGCGCAACTATTAATGGAATTTTATGATAATAAACGAAATTTGATTAGTCGGACATCGCTAATACCTCTCACACGTTGATTAATTACACGTATACTTTTTACACTCCTCACATGGTTTCTCGGCGTATTCAGAAGTTAATTATTGTTGCGATCGTGTTTTATAACAAATACAGACTGTAAATTTTGATATAGTTTTACCCGTGTTACGCTTACAATCAGAAGATTTAGTTTTAAATTAATAATAATAATAATAATAATAACAATCCATTTATTTACACTTTACATAATACATGAGATACATTTGTACATGCAAAACGTCATAAACAGGTGTAATAGTAGCTTTGCGCATATTGGATTGCCTATAATTAGGGGTTTACATCATTGTGTTGTGCTATTGAAATATTTACTAGCAGTGACGGTTCGCGGGGTTTTTTCTGGTACGGCCGAGGAACAAGAGGTGGTAATACAGATGGGTAGGATCATTTGCAGAGACGGCTGGCTGCGTGACCTCGGAAGTACCTCGGCCGTACCAGAAAAAACCCCGCGAACCGTCACTGTTTACTTGTAAATTAGTTTTAAGATAACAATATTCGTAACTGTTTACATATTCTTTGCGTATTAAAACAAATATCCTTCTTGTTGCGTAGTTAATTTCAAGTAATAAATTAATAATAGCTTTGCGTATATTGGGTTGCCTGTGATTATGCATTTATGTTACATCATTGTGGTTTTAAAATATTTACTAGTAAATTAGTTTAAAAATAACAACATTCGTAACTGTTTACATATTCTTTGTGTTGAAATAAATCTTCTTGGGTACTTAAATTTAAGTATTAAATTAATAATAGCTATGCGTATTTTGAGTTGCCTATGATTAGGCGTTTGTATTATATCATTGTGCTATTTGAATAGCCAGTAAATGAGTTAAGATAACAATAATCGACTGTTTACAAATTCTTTGCATATTAAAACACATTTTCTTCTTGTATAGGTATATTTAAGTATTAAATTCAGAATAGCTATGCTTATGCTGCATTGTTTATGATTAAGCGTTTGTGTTTAATCATTGTGCTATTGAAATATTTATTAGTGAATTTATTTTTAATATAATTAAGAAACCATTATTCGTAACCGTTTAGATATTCTATAAGTATTAAAACAAATCTTCTTTTTGCTTAGATAAATTTAATTATTAAATTAATAATAACTATGCGTAAATTGGGTTGCATATAATTGGGCATCATTGTGGTATTGAAATAGTTACCAGTAAATTTATTCTGAGAAAACATTATTCGGAACCGTTTAAATATTCTTAAAATATTTAAACAAATCTTCTTGCATAGTTAAATATTAAAATAAAAATTAAATTCACAAATATTTCACTATTTTAATAACAGAGGGTACTGCAACAGAAGTTCACGAATAAAGTTCACGTATAAAGTTCGAGCATTTTGGCGCTGTTCGTAAACTTTTAATCCTTAAATCCTTGTTGGTGATTTTGGTTCAAATTATTTTGGTTTTGAGTAATATCTGTGTTATTAATTGTAATGCATGCATCAAATAAATTAACAAATATTTACATTTATTAGTACAAAAGTGTAAAATTACATTTAATTAAATAATTAAATAAATTAAAGCGATTAATTGTTATTAATTGTACATATACAGCAACTGGGAAACCAAAAAACATCGGAGTAAAGTTGATCGCCGCCTGCTTCGACTGCGACGAGTCTTTTTTGTACATACTTCTGTTCGCACCTCGAGGTGTAACCATTGGGTAAACCGCATAAGCCACTGCATTGCTGAGACCTTGAACAAAAAAAAATGGATTAAAAACTCCATACATATTCAGGTTAAAAATTAAAAATATATGCCAATCGAACATTCGCCAAAAAAATGAGTAATTAAGCTAAAAAGGGAAAATATAGGTCCAGGGCAGAAAGACCTAAGGTCGATAGCCCAGACAGAGACATACTAACAAACTTGTATATAAATAAAACGTTACTGTGTATACTATATATGTAAGTGTCTGAATAAAGATGTTGATGTATGTATAGGTCCAATTTTGACCAAAAATTGAAAACTGTGTCCTGAATGAAAATATTCGAATTTTTTTCCAAAATAAAGAGTATTTAGTACAAAGAAAAATAATTTGTCATTTTAGCCCCAAAAATAACTTTACCTAGGCTTCCGAAAATAATTTCCAAAGAATAAAAAAAATTGCAAATAAAAAACAATCATTCAGGTTAAGATCTAAAATAAAGGGCAAAAATCAAAAACAGACCTGAAAATACCGACAAAAAATTCGAAAATTCGCGGAAAAAATTAATAACTCAGGTTAAAAAGCCCAAGATATATAGCAAACAAGCAAAAATTTGGGCCTAAATATCATAAATGCGAACCAAACAAATAAAAAAATTTCAATGTTATTGTGCCAGAGATTAAAATATCTTTAAACGAGACAAACAATTCGAAAATTTAGGCTTAAATAAAGAATCATCGAAAATTTGGAACAAAAAACGAATTAAAGGCTGAAATAATGGCCAAAAAATGAAAAAAAAACGCGCATAAAAAACAATGTTAAGGTTGCAATATATAAAATAAAGAGCAAAAAATAAAAATTTATACGAAAAAACTCGAAAATACCGACAAAAAATTAAAAAATTAGCGCATAAAAATAAATAATTATTTATTAAATATTATATTTCACTCTGGAAAAATTCAATAAAATCAGTATACTCTAATAATGTATATAATTTTAGGATATTTAAGAAATTTCACTTTAATTCAATATCGGCACGATTTATGATTTTTTTTAAATTGGAAACGTAAAATTTCATATAGTAAAATTAAAAAATTAAAAAATAAATTAAATTTCACTCTAGAAAAATTCAATAAAATCAGTATACTGTACAATTGTTTAAAATTTAAGGATGTTTAAGAAATTTCACTCTTATTTAAAATTTCATGGTAAACTTACAAATTAAAAAAAATATTAAATTTCACTTTAGAAAAATCCAATAAAATCAGTATACCTCACAAATATTTAGAATTTAAGAATATTTAGGAAATTTCACTCTAATTCAATATCGACACTATTAAAGATTTTTTTTTTTATTTGGAAATGTAAAATTTCATATGGTAAACTTTAAAAATAAAAAAATAAATAAATTTCACTCAAGAAAATTTCAATAAAATCAGTATACTTTACAATTGTTTATAATTTAAGGATATTTAAGAAATTTCACTCTAATTCAATATCGACACGATTTATGATTTTCTTTTTTAATTGGAAAGGTAAAATTTCATATGGCAAGCTTTAAAAATTAAAAAAAAAAAATTAAATTTCACTTTAGAAAAATCAAATAAAATCAGTATACCTCACAAATATTTAGAATTTAAGAATATTTAGGAAATTTCACTCTAATTCAATAATGACACGATTTATGATTTTTTTTTTACTTTGGAAACGTAAAATTTTGCAAGGAAAAAAAATTAACTCTAGAAAAATTCAATAAAATCAGTATACTCTACAACTGTTTAGAATTTAAGGATATTTAAGAAATTTCACTCTAATTAAATATCGACACGATTTATATATTTTTTTTTAATTGGAAACGTAAAATTTCATATGGTAAACTTCAATAATTAAAAAAAATAAATAAATTTCACTCTGGAAAAAATCAATAAAATCAGTTTACTTTAGAAATGTTTAGAGTGTAAGAATATTTAAGAAATTTCACTCTAATTCAATATCGACACGATTTATGATTTTTTTTAAATTGGAAACGTAAAATTTCACATGGCAAACTTTAAAAATTAAAAAAAATATTAAATTTCACTCACGAAAATTTCAATAAAATCAGTATACTTTACAATTGTTTATAATTTAAGGATATTTAAGAAATTTCACTCTAATTTAATATCGATATGATTTATGATTTTTTTTTTAATTGGAAACGTAAAATTTCACATGGTAAACTTTAAAAATTAAAAAAAAAAACTAAATTTAACTCTAGAAAAATTAAATAAAATCAGTATATTTTACAATTGTTTATAATTTAAGGATATTTAAGAAATTTTACTCCTATTCAAAATTGACACTATTCATGATTTTTTTTAAATTTGGAAACGAAAAATTTCATTTAATTTCTGTTTTAATTTTTAAGTTTAAAATTTTTAAAAAACATATTGAATTGTACTCTTGAAAAATTCAATAAAATCAGTAAACTCCAGAAATGTTGACAATTAATTTTAATTTAATATCGACAGGATTTATGATGTTTTAAATTTGGCAACGTAAAATTTCACATGATAAACTTAAAATATTAAAAAAAAGTATTAAATTTCACTCTGGAAAAATTCAATAAAATCTGTATGCTCTACACATGTTTAGAATGTAAATATATTGAAGAAACAGTACTAACACCATTTCGTCCAATTGTTAAGTACTTACAACACATTATAGGATTTAATTAAATATTTACATTCCTACTATCACGTCGTGATGAAAAGATCGAGTAAAAAATTTAATTTTTAAGCAAACTTAACAAAATAAAAATTCATCAAAATCGAAATAAAACAAAATTTAACGATTTAAGTGTTTATAGTTAAAACAAGAAAATGTCGCTATTCCTATTTTTTTTCTTAAGAGAAAATACGGGAAGAAGGAAGTTAATTTCTTGCTCATGTTATGAAATTGTTGCGAATTGTAAAGTATTTCCTCTCTTTATGGTAATGATCTTTCAATTAAAACGAAAGTGCGACCTTTGCACCTTTTCTGACGCTTGTGTCGGCATTAACATAAAACTAATTGCGTCTATAGTTTCACTCCTAATTTGGTTTGTTAACAAACGGCGAGCAAATTGCCGATCAATTTGGTACAGCGATCGTTATCCTCCTTGGAATGTAATTATGTATTACAAGTCTCTGTCACTTACATGATAATAGGTTTTCTAAACATACATCCATTTTTGGAAAGTTTTAAGGTCCACAGTTACACACACCGACATTATTTTAGAATTTGTTGTCAATGTTAAATCAAATTGTAAATTCTGTTTAGAGGCATTATTTCGAAATGTAGTAAAGGGATGTTTGTAGATTTTGATATTGTCGTGGAGTAGTATGTTGTTTGAGTAAATTTAGAAAATTTCAAGTGCCTGGTAATTGTTTTTATATTTTTTTAAGCGCTCGAGAAAAAGTGCAACTTTAGATAATTACAAATTTTGTTCTCGTGGAATTAGCTGGAAATGTAGTGAAGGGGTATTTGCAGATTTTGACAGTATCGTGGAGTAGTATGTTGTTTGAGGAAATTTAGAAAATTTCAAGTGCCTGGTAATTGTTTCTATATTTTTTAAGCGCTCGAGAAAAAGTGCAACTTTGGATAATTACAAATTTTGTTCTCGTGGGATTAGTTCGAAATGTAATGAAGGGATGTTTGCAGATTTTGACATTATCGTGGAGTAGTATGTTGTTTGAGTAAATTTAGAAAATTTCAAGTGCCTGGTAATTGTTTTTATATTTTTTTAAGCGCTCGGGAAAAAGTGCAACTTTGGATAATTACAAATTTTGTTCTCGTGGAATTAGCTGGAAATGTAGTGAAGGGATGTTTGCAGATTTTGACAGTATCGTGGAGTAGAATGTTGTTTGAGTAAATTTAGAAAATTTCAAGTGTCTGGCAATTGCTTTTGTATTTTTTTAAGCGCTCGGGAAAAAATGCAACTTTGGATAATTACAAATTTTGTTCTTGTGGAAATATTTCGAAATGTAGGGATGGGGTGTTTGCAGATTTTGACATTATCGTGGAGTAGAATGTTGTTTGAGTAAATTTAGAAAATTTCAAGTGTCTGTCAATTGTTTTTATATTTTTTAAGCGCTCGAGAAAAAGTGCAACTTTGGATAATTACAAATTTTGTTCTCGTGGGATTAGCTGGAAATGTAGTGAAGGGATGTTTGCAGATTTTGACAGTATCGTGGAGTAGTATGTTGTTTGAGTAAATTTAGAAAATTTCAAGTGTCTGGCAATTGTTTTTATATTTTTTAAGCGCTCGAGAAAAAGTGCAACTTTAAATAATTACAAATTTTGTTCTCGTGGGATTAGCTGGAAATGTAGTAAAGGGATGTTTGCAGATTTTGACAGTATCGTGGAGTAGTATGTTGTTTGAGTAAATTTAGAAAATTTCAAGTGTCTGGCAATTGCTTTTGTATTTTTTTAAGCGCTTGAGAGAAAGAGCAACTTTGGATAATTACAAATTTTGTTCTCGTGGGATTAGCTGGAAATGTAGTGAAGGGATGTTTGCAGATTTTGACAGTATCGTGGAGTAGTATGTTGTTTGAGTAAATTTGGAAAATTTCAAGTGTCTGGCAATTGTTTTTATATTTTTTTAAGCGCTCGAGAAAAAGTGCAACTTTGGATAATTACAAATTTTGTTCTCGTGGGATTAGCTGGAAATGTAGTAAAGGGATGTTTGCAGATTTTGACATTATCGTGGAGTAGTATGTTGTTTAAGTAAATTTAGAAAATTTCAAGTGTCTGGCAATTGTTTTTGTATTTTTTTAAGCGCTCGAGAAAAAGTGCAACTTTGGATAATTACAAATTTTGTTCTCGTGGGATTAGCTGGAAATGTAGTAAAGGGATGTTTGCAGATTTTGACAGTATCGTGGAGTAGTATGTTGTTTGAGTAAATTTGGAAAATTTCAAGTGTCTGCCTATTGTTTTTATATTTTTTTAAGCGCTCGAGAAAAAATGCAACTTTGGATAATTACAAATTTTGTTCTCGTGGGATTAGCTGGAAATGTAGTGAAGGGATGTTTGCAGATTTTGACAGTATCGTGGAGTAGTATGTTGTTTGAGTAAATTTGGAAAATTTCAAGTGTCTGGCAATTGCTTTTGTATTTTTTCAAGCGCTCGAGAAAAAGTGCAACTTTAAATAATTACAAATTTTGTTCTCGTGGGATTAGCTGGAAATGTAGTAAAGGGATGTTTGCAGATTTTGACAGTATCGTGGAGTAGTATGTTGTTTGAGTAAATTTAGAAAATTTCAAGTGTCTGGCAATTGCTTTTGTATTTTTTTAAGCGCTTGAGAAAAAGTGCAACTTTGGATAATTACAAATTTTGTTCTCGTGGGATTAGCTGGAAATGTAGTGAAGGGATGTTTGCAGATTTTGACATTATCGTGGAGTAGTATGTTGTTTGAGTAAATTTAGAAAATTTCAAGTGTCTGGCAATTGTTTTTGTATTTTTTAAGCGCTCGAGAAAAAGTGCAACTTTGGATAATTACAAATTTTGTTCTCGTGGGATTAGCTGGAAACGTAGTGAAGGGATGTTTGCAGATTTTGACAGTATCGTGGAGTAGTATGTTGTTTGAGTAAATTTAGAAAATTTCAAGTGTCTGGCAACTGTTTTTGTATTTTTTTAAGCGCTCGAGAAAAAGTGCAACTTTGGATAATTACAAATTTTGTTCTCGTGGGATTAGCTGGAAATGTAGTGAAGGGATGTTTGCAGATTTTGACAGTATCGTGGAGTAGTATGTTGTTTGAGTAAATTTAGAAAATTTCAAGTGTCTGGCAATTGTTTTTTATATTTTTTAAGCGCTCGTGAAAAAGTGCAACTTTGGATAATTGCAAATTTTGTTCTCGTGGGATCAGCTGTAAATGTAGTGAAGGGATGTTTGCAGATTTTGACAGTATCGTGGAGTAATATGTTGTTTAAGTAAATTTAGAAAATTTCAAGTGTCTGGCAATTGTTTTTGTATTTTTTTAAGCGCTTGAGAAAAAGTGCAACTTTAAATAATTACAAATTTTGTTCTCGTGGGATTAGCTGGAAATGTAGTGAAGGGATGTTTACAGATTTTGACAATATCGTGGAGTAGTATGTTGTTTGAGTAAATTTAGAAAATTTCAAGTATCTGGCAATTGTTTTTATATTTTTTTAAGCGCTCGAGAAAAAATGCAACTTTGGATAATTACAAATTTTGTTCTTGTGGAAATATTTCGAAATGTAGGGATGGGGTGTTTGCAGATTTTGACATTATCGTGGAGTAGTATGTTGTTTGAGTAAATTCAGAAAATTTCAAGTGTCTGGCAATTGTTTTTATATTTTTTTAAGCGCTCGAGAAAAAGTGCAACTTTGGATAATTACAAATTTTGTTCTCGTGGGATTAGCTGGAAATGTAGTGAAGGCATGTTTGCAAATTTTGACATTATCGTGGAGTAGTATGTTGTGAGAGTAAATTCAGAAAATTTCAAGTGTCTGGCAATTGTTTTTATATTTTTTTAAGCGCTCGAGAAAAAGTGCAACTTTGGATAATTACAAATTTTGTTCTCGTGGGATTAGCTGGAAATGTAGTGAAGGGATGTTTGCAGATTTTGACAGTATCGTGGAGTAATATGTTGTTTGAGTAAATTTAGAATTTTTTTTTACTTACACACATGTTTCACTTTTGACTAATTGCGTGAACCTGTTGTCAACTTCCGGAACGTTGACGACATACATCCAGTTGCCTTTGTTGTTCAGTGCCGCCCTTGGCATTATGTAGTTGGACCTCGATTGGCAAAGGGTTTGCCCTCCGTTGCTTTGTCTTTTGCTCCTTCCCCCACTCTCTGTGCCATTATTGCTCTGCGTCCACCTTCTCACGCGATTTAGATCACGTTTTCTCCTCATGTAATACTTATCGCTCCTACCACCCCTGCATACAAAAAAAAACTTATCTCAAACCTAAGGTGTGATCCACATCATTTTGTTTCTGAGTTGGCCATGCCTGAGAGAGAGAGAGAGAAGCGTAGCAGTCATGTCTGAGATTAATTCATTTTTTAAAATTTAATTTAATTGAAATAATCTAGTCTCATGATGTATCTCACAGCCAACTTTGAAACAAAATTTTCTGGCTCACACTATATCAAATCGCATGCTGTTTGTGAATAAACAGTAGAAACCCAGGATTTTGTAGATAATTTTTGCAATGTTTCCCCATAATTGAGAAATAAAACAAAACCTGAATGTTAACGATTTTGAATCACTGTTTAAAGTTTTTTGCAATATTAAAGCAACACCCTGTAAAACCACAAGATTAATCACGGATGCGCCCTCTGGTGATTTTTGTCCTGCGACAATTTTCCATGCTTCAGTATGAGCCAATGCCAATGGAGATGCGGCAGTAGAATTATGTTTATTGTCACTGGATCATACTTAACTCGTGACAAAGTCACTAGAGGGCGCGTACCCTTAGGCTTCTTATCAATCTTGTAGTTCTGCAGGATGTTTCTTTAATATTGCAAACAGCATTTTAAGAAGCGAGTCAATGAAAATACTAGGCGATACTACAATAGAGTGATGTCTATTGTCACTGACTCAAAAGTCGTCAGAGGGCGCATACCCAACTACTTACCATTTCTGCCAAGGATTCGAGTTCTCCGGTATCACCTCCGGAACTCCTATACTTTTATAGTATTGCGGATGATTGTACCTTTGGAACGAACTGTGGGCGTGCGGAACTTTATTCCCGTGTTTATAACTATTTATTTGATTGGTGGGATAGATCGGTCTGTTGTAGGTGTTGTTGCGGGGTGCGGGAATATAGGTGTTTGAAGGGTATCCTTGGAAGGACGTTCCTCCGTAATTGTTGTTGTTATTGTTGTTATTGTTTTCCGGGTAGTATTCGTTGTGGATGTTGTTCTGTGGAGGGCCGTAGGTATTAACTCCGTATTTGGTATCACTGGTTACAAAGTAGTTACTGAGGTCGTACCTCGATTCGTCTAGAAGCAGCGTGGCGTGGTCGTATTTCCAAGTTTCGAGAAGGTGCTGAACTAATTCTCTGAAAAAGGAATGAAGTTTTAACATACGACAATAGAAATGATAATTGTAACAAAATACTCTCAAAATTACTCTTTTTTGTGAGTTGCCTGAGTGAAAAGAGTCGAGTGAAAAGAGCCGTGCCCGGCTGTTGAAACCTCTGTGAAAAGAGTCAATTGAAAAGAGTCGAGGGAAAAGGGTCCACTCCGGTAGTCGACTCAAATATTTCCCCACTTCCTCACCCCTAAAATAAAAGAGTCGACTCGGAGTCATGAGCGAAAAAAAGGTCATTACCTCGAAAATTTCACCCTGAAATTATGTGGACAAAAATTTCATAAATTTCTTGACTCAAATTTCTAAGAGTTTCACTAACTCATGAGTTACCCACCTCTAGTTGGTAGTAGTGTTCTGCCTATGACATGGGAATTAGAGGATGTACATTGAGTTTACGTTAGTGTTGATAGATGGCAGTAGTGTACTAGTAGTAGTAGTGTTTGTTAGGCAATAGCCTAACTCGCTAACTTTGTGTAACTGAGATTGTTATTAAAATTTTTGAAAAAATTACGGATTAAGGCTCGTCATACCCTCTACCCACCCTAAAAGTTTCAACTCTTTAATTTTAATAGAAAAAAATAAGTCCTTGAAAGAAATAAAACGAACTCCGGTGTAGACCAAATAACGCGCTCTGGAGGAGTAGAAGGTGTTTTAAAAATTTTGAAAGCCAGTTATATCCTCTCCCATCCCTGAAAGTTTCAGCTTTTCGACTCGAAAGGAAAAAAATACGTCCTTGAAAGAAGAAAAACGAACTCAGTGGGTGCAAATGAAGCGCAAGAGTAGTTCCAAAAATTTTGAAAAAAATTCCAGTGAAAGCCAGTTATAACCTCTGGTATCCCTGAAAGTTTCAGCTCTTCGACTCGAAAAGAAAAAATACATCCTTAAAAGAAGAAAAACGAACTCATGAGCCCGGTCAAATGACACGCTCTGGAAGGGTAGAGAAGGGTAGGGGGTGTTTTAAAATTTTTGAAAAAATTACTTATTAAGGCTCGTCATACCCTCTACCTACCCTAAAAGTTTCAACTCTTTGATTTTAATACAAAAAAATAAGTCCTTGAAATAAATAAAACGAACTCTGGTGTAGATCAAATAACGCGCTCTGGAGGGGTAGAGGGTGTTTTAAAAATTTTGAAAAAATTACGGATTAAGGCTCGTCATACCCTCTACCTACCCTAAAAGTTTCAACTCTTAGATTTCCATACAAAAAAATACGTCCTTGAAAGTTTGCCCGAAACTAAAAAATGGTGATGCGGCCATCATGTTACTTTCTCCGACTTTATATTTACGTTTTCATGGGTTTATTTTCAATTGAAAACATATTTTAAATGTACATCGAGCGTTACGTAAACTCAGATGAAAGTGACGTTTAAAACGTCAAAATCATGAAAGATGGAAAAATTATACTTTAAATTCAAAAACTCGGTTTACTCAAAAACTAACGAGATTTCGAAAAAAACTTGTTCTTTAGAAGTTGTTCATTTTGGCATCCTCTACAAATATTGATCATATAAATTTGCTGTAACTATTATCGTTTCATAATTATAAACCAAAAATTTAAAAAAAATAATATTTTTTTTTCTCGAATAAAAATGATTTTATGAAAAATATTTTCAAGCAAAAGATGTTCATTTCTTTGTTGTCTTCGATGTTTGTTTAAATGCTTTTGTGATATTTTTCATGTTTAAGAAAATATTGGCAAAAAACAAAAAACGGTTAAGGTAAACACCCACTTCCGGTGTACGAAATTTTACCAAAAGCTTTTCAGTTCTTCGGATTATCAAATAAGACGTATGTTCAAAGTTTCATATCAATTGCTCTATTAGTTTTTGAGATACAGCGCACACAGTAAAATGTGTCGACAAGTCTACTTTTAATAAAAATTCCACTTCCGGTTTAACCGGAAATGACGATAATTTTTCTATTTTAAACGGAACACCCTATATATTTTTACATAAATAAATTCGTCATTAAATTCTGAGTTCAGAGATGTATCATAAGTGACCTTTTGTTTATTAGTTTTTTGTTTAAATTCAATTTAAATTTGATTTTTGTTAAAATTTAATTTAAATTTAGAAAATAAACTAACAACTAAAAGGTCACTTATGATACATTTCTAAACTCAGAATTTAGAGACGAAATAAATTACGTAAAAATATAGAGGGTGTTTCATTTCAAATAGAAAAGTTATAGTCATTTCCGGTTAAACCGGAAGTGTTTTTTTTTACCAAAAGTAGACATATGGACGCATTTTATTCCCTAAAAACACCATACTTAATTTCATAAAGATATATCTTAAAACGAAAATGATATTTAGGGTCTACCAAAATTTTGTTTCTGAGTTAGCCATGCCAGAGAGAGAGAGAAACATAGCAGTCATGTCTGAGATTAATCCTTTTTTAAATCTAATTTAATTGAACTAATCTAGTCTCGTGACGTAATAATATCCGACATACCTCATTTATCTCATAGCCAACTCTCAAACAAAATTTTGTGGCTCACACGATGTAATAATAATAAACCGTGTTACGATACACGTAACGTTATTTGCTTTTACATTACTCGAGAATTTAAAATTCAAACTTTTCTCTTGTAATGTAAAAACCTTCATAACGTTACTTGTATCGTAAATTACTATTACTCACATTAATAATCACGTTATTGTTGTTACTAATCTTTCTATACAATCGTTGGTGTTTAAATCGGACGCAATTATCAGTAATATCTCCATAATTACTTCTGTAATAGTTTTACCAAGTGAAACATGAAAGGTGAGCTCAATTTAAAATATTAAATAAATTAATTTCCTTATTTATAAATCATGATACCCATTATATTACATGTATGTACCTATGTTCGTTATACCGTGATAAATTTATGGTCAGATGGACGCGCACTCCTACCCTATTTACTACAAATTTATCACGGTATAACGAACAGGCTGTACATTGGATTCAAAAAATAGAAAATAGGTGGGAGCCCTTAAAAATTAAAATATATAAGAATAAGAATCTTGGGACGGAAAAAATTGAAATTAAAATTGTGAGGTATTGCAACATTTAGGATTGTTTTAGTATTAGTAGCGACATCTATGGATACGCGCTCTAGTGTATTTCACTATAAAGGTTATTTTTTGTAACATATATAAAAAACGGCACAGTCGAGTTTTTCTCTGCAGTGTGTTCCCGGGGTTCGAATAAAGAAGTATTAGTGAGTTTTTATTAATTAAAATATTACCACTCGAGACACTACAAAAATTAAACTACTATTTATTATTGAATTATAATTAATCCTCAAAATGCACACTTTTGTTTTTAGTACAAAAAATCAAAACAAGTAACCTCAAAAAATTACAGATAGTCAAAATAAACAAAAACAAGGCTATCGAGAAGAAGTAGTTTGTTAATGAGATATTTGGAATTTTAGAAATCGGCATTTTTCAGTTATTTCTTAATAACCGCGAAAATTTTCACACATCTTAACAATCCCATTACCAGAATCACAAAATATGATTTTTACATTCTGATGCTTCGTACACACTTGCGCCAAAAGCTGCACCGCGCAGGTGTGTACGGTGTTCGCTGTCGATCCGTCGCTTGTTCCTGAAAATGCGCAAGTTTGTACACAACAACAAAAAATTACCAAATGCGATTCCACCATTATCCGATGGAAATCACAATTAGCGCCTTGTGAAAGCATAACAATTATTCAATACACTCTCCGCACGTTAAAATATTTATTAAAAAGCAAAAACCATTATCACACATCGTGGCACAATTTCCTCGTTTCCTAATAATCCTCCACACGCCGCATTAAACCAGTTGTGAAATTTATTCATATTCATATTCATATTCAAAAGCTGGTGTGATGCAAACGGCAAAGAAAATTTCGAATTTTTGCTGGAATCACAATGGAAAAGCAGATTATGATCGAAATGTCGCTCTCGTGCAACGATTCGTATTCGTTCTAGAAACATGACGTTCTTGAGATTTCGAAACGATTTAATGGCGAGTCACCGTTTGGGTCGTTGTGATTGCCTTTTTGCCGGAGGTACCATTGAGATTGTTTAATCGACCATTGATGAATGTGATTCGGGGAAAAAAATGGTGCTCATTCAATGAACTTACCTTCAAAAGTGGTTACATCATTGTTGTTTGGTGACTTGCTGGTTTACTTCTAATCGTTTTGGGTTTTTTTTTATGTTAAATTTAATAATGTCTATCTAGAACATGGCACACTTTTTCAATGAAAAATTCAAAAATTACTCAAAATTCATCCGTTTATTGGTTGATTGAAAAGATCCTATCATTGTTACTTTCTCCGTTACGAAGTACGAGAAAGTACTGATTTTTTTTCAAAAAGTTTTTTTACGGAAATATCCGTTTTGGGGTCCCTGGATGCCATTTCAACAATTTCCAAAAAAATTTATTTTCTCCGTTACGAAGTACGACAAAGTATTGTGATCGTGAAATTTTTTTCAAAAACTTTTTTTTCCCCGAAATATCCGTTTTGGGGTCCCTAGATGCTATTTCAAAAATTTCCGAATTTTTTTTTTGTGTCTGTGTGTGCGTCTGTGCGTGTGTGTGTACCTGTGCACGCTGTATCTCAAAAACTAATAGAGCAATTGATATAAAACTTTGAACATAAGTGTTATTTGTTAATCCGAACAACAGAAAAGCTTTTGGTAAAATTTTGTACACCGGAAGTGGGTGTTTACCTGAACGGTTTTTTTGTTTTTTGCCAATATATTCTTAAATATGAAAAATATCACAAAAAATTTAAACAAACATTGAAGACTACAAACAAATGAACATCTTTTGCTTGAAATATTTTTTCATAAAATCATTTTTATTCGAGAAAAAAATTTATTATTATTTTTTTAATTTTTGGTTTATAATTATGAAACGATAATAGTTACAGTAAATTTATGTTAATAGTAATAGTAGAGAATGCCAAAATGAACAACTTATAAAGAATACGTTTTTTGAAAATCTTTTTAATTTTTGAGTAAACTGAGTTTAACTGTTTTTTGTTTTTTTCCAATATCTTTTAAAATATGAAAAATATGACAAAAACATTTAAATAAATACTGAAGACAACAAATAAATGAACATCTTTTGTTACAGAATATTTTCCATAAAATCATTATTATTCGAGAAAAAAAATTATTATTTTTTTTTTCATTTTTGGTTTATAATTATGAAACGATAATAATTACAGTAAATTTATGTTAATAGTAATAGTAGAGAATGCCAAAATGAACAACTTATAAAAAATAAGTTTTTTCAAAATCTTTTTAGTTTTTGAGTAAACTGAGTTAAACTGTTTTTTTGATTTTTTCCAATATCTTTTTACATATGAAAAATATGACAAAAACTTTTAAACAAATACCGAAGACAACAAATAAATGAATATCTTTTGTTACAAAATATTTTTCATAGAATCATTTTTATTCGAGAATTTTTTTTTTAATTTTTGGTTTATAATTATGGAACTATAATTGTTACAGCAAATTTATTTAATAATTGCAGAGAAAGCCAAAATGTATAACTTATAAGAAATAAGTTTTTTTCGAAATCTCTTTAGTTTTTAAATTTGAAGTATGTTTCATAATTTTGACGTTTTAAACGTCAGTTTCATCCGACTCTACAAAACTTTGGTTTATAATTAGGAAACGATAATAGTTAATCAAATTTCTATTATTAATAATGGTAGGTAATGCTAAAACTAATAACTTCTAAGGAATAAGTTCTTTTGAAAATCTGATTACTTTTTCAGTAAACCGACGGTAAATATTATTAAAATTGGAAGTTTAATTTTTAATTTCCATCTTTCATAATTTTGACGTTTCAAACGTCAGTTTCATCCAATACCGCAACACGTTCGATGTACATTTAAAATATGTTTTAAATTGAAAAAATACCATGAAACTATAAATCAAAATTTCAGGACTTTTTCAGTACTTTTTTCACGACTTTTTTTTAGGACCCTCTTTTCAGAATTGATTGTGTTTTTGTAAGACCTTAGTTTCAGGATTTTTTAATTTCTTCTTTCAGGTCTTTTTTAAAGACTTTTTTCTAGGATTTATTTTGCAGGACTTTTCTTCAAGACTATATGTTTAGGACTCTTCTTTAACGATGGACTTCTCTTTTCAGAATTTTTTATGAGGACTCTTTTTTAAAAACTTTTTCTTCAGGACCTTTTTTTCACGATTTTTTTATCAGGATTACTTTTCAGGAACTTTTTCACGATTTTTTATGCCTTTTTTCAGGCTTTTTGTAAGACTCTTTTTGGGTTTATTTTTGCTGGACTATTTTTTCAAAACTTTTGTTAAGAGAACCTTTTTCTAACTACGTTTTTTCAGCACTTTTTTTGCAGAATTTCTTTCCAGGATTCTTTTTTCAAGACTTTATTTTAAAAAGTTTTTGTTTGGAGCCCTTTTTTCAAGATTTTTAATCTAGAACTTTTCTAATGCCCTTTTTCAGGTTTTTTCACAAGTTTTTTATCAGGATTACTTTTCAGGAACTTTTGTACAACTTTTAATGCCGTTTTTCAGGCTTTTTGCGAAACTCTTTTTGGGATTTTTTTTTGCAGGACAATTTTTTGTTACAACTTTTTTCAGAACTCTTTTGAGGCGTTTTTACACGACGTTTTTTTGGACTTTTGTTTCAAAACCTATCTTTTTCGAATTTTTTTTCAAGGCCATATTTCAAGACTATTTAAAAACCATTATGTTCAGAACCTTTTTTTGGGCCTTGTTTATCAGGGTTATTTTTTCAAGACTTTTAAAATGCCTTTTATCAGGTCTCTTCTAAGACTTTCTTCAGGATTATTTTCTGGGTCTTTTTAGGACCTTCTTAAGGACTCTTTGCACGACTTTTTTCAGAAATTTCTTTCAGGAATTCATTTTTTAGGGCTCTTTTTCAGGACTTTTTTTGGGGCTTTATTCAGGACTTTTTGAGGTCTTTTTTTAGGCCTTTTCGGTACTTTTCTTCTGGCCTTTTTATCGGGTCTTTTTCTAAGACCTTATTTTCAAGAATGTTTTATCGGGATTATTTTTTACTTTTTCAATGCCTTTTATCAGGTCATTTCTAAGGCTTTTTCATGACTTCTGTTGGGAATATTTTTTTGACTTTTTTCAGATCTTTTTAGGACCTTTGTAAGGACCTTTCTAAGGACCTTTTGTAGGACTTTTATAGGACTTTTTTTCTGGACTATTTTATAGGTTTTTTTCAGGACTTTTTAAGGCCTTTTTTCCAACTCTTTTTGAAGCCCATTTACAGTACTTTTCCACTGGCTTTTTTCTCAGGTTTCTGGGACCTCTTTTTTTAACTCTTTTTGAAGCCCATTTTCAGTACTTTTCCACTGGCTTTTTCTCAGGTTTCAGACTTCTCTGTTTACGGGACTTTTTTCAAGTATTTTTCAAGGTCCTGTTTTTCAAGACATTTCTTTGTCAGAGCACTTTTTTCCGGACTATTTTTCATGGCTATCTAGTCGTAGGTAGTGCTTAAACCGGTTGGAAACGCCTAAATTACGATTAAAAACTTTTTCCTTCAAAAAATGTTTCTTATTTTTTTCCAGCCTGAGAGCTCATTCTGAACACCTTTTGTTTATACAAAACATTTTGTGAAACTTCCGAAAACGGTGATCCGCAAAATGACTTTTGTAGTATATAGTGATTAATAATGATAAAAAAAAATTACGATTTTTTTAAACACCGCATGCAATTTCTCATCTACAGTTCAAATTTTGAGTACTGTCATTTTGTTTCCCGCTGGAATAAGTTATTTGTTGTAGTGAGATGTTAAATATGGGTTAATTTTGAATTGATTTTTAAATTTTAAACCTAATTTTACAAGAAATTAATTTTTACGATTTTTTTAATCGCCGCATGCAATTTCTCAACTAAAGTTCAAGTTTTGAGTACTGTCATTTTGTTCCCCGCAGGAATAAGTTAATTGTTGTAGTGGGATGTTAAATATGGCTTAATTTTGTATGAATTTTGAAATTTTAAACCTAATTTTACAAGAAATTAATTTTTTACGATTTTTTTAATCACCGCATGCAATTTTTCAACTAAAGTTCACGTTTTCAGTACTGTGATTTTGTTCCCCGCTGGAATAAGTTAATTGTTGTAGTGAGATGTTAAAGATGGGTTAATTTTGTATGAATTTTGAGATTTTAAACCTAATTTTACAAGAAATTATTTTTTTACGATTTTTTTAATCACCGCATGCAATTTCTCAACTAAAATTCAAGTTTTGAGTACTGTCATTTTGTTCCCTGCTGGAATAAGTTAATTGTTGTAGTGGGATGTTAAAGATGGGTTAATTTTGTATGAATTTTGAAATTTTAAACCTAATTTTACAAGAAATTAATTTTTTAGGATTTTTTTAATCACCGCATGCAATTTCTCAACTAAAGTTCAAGTTTTGAGTACTGTCATTTTGTTCCCCGCTGGAATAAGTTAATTGTTGTAGTGGGATGTTAAAGATGGGTTAATTTTGTATGTATTTTGAAATTTTAAACCTAATTTTACAAGAAATTAATTTTTTACGATTTTTTTAATCACCGCATGCAATTTCTCAACTAAAGTTCAAGTTTTGAGTACTGTCATTTTGTTCCCCGCTGGAATAAGTTAATTATTGTAGTGAGATGTTAAAGATGGGTTAATTTTGTGTAAATTTTGAAATTTTTAACCTAATTTTACAAGAAATTATTTTTTTACGATTTGTTTAGTCGCTGCATGCAGTTTAAGTTTTGAGTGTAATAATATGTTAATTGTTGTTCAAAGGTCGAAAATAGGGTTATTTGGATGAATTTTAGAATTTTGAAGCTAGTTCTAGCAGGAATGATTTTTACACAATTTTTCTTATCGTTTAATTTTTTTTTCTATAATTTTGTTTTTATCTGTGATAAGTCAGCAGGTTAATTTGGGATAGATTTATACCATCTACAAAACATACAACTAAAATGAGCTCATTTATGAATATATCTTATGGTGGATGCGCCGGGTATAAAATTTACGAAAGTAAACAATTTCTTATTATTGTTTAATTTCAATGAAAATTACCTTGGATAATGTGTAGGGTATTCACAAAACGTCATCCCCGGCCTGGCACACGGCGGCGTCTCCCCGACGGGCGAGGGCACGAAGGGGCAAGGCTTGGCCCCGTAAGTCGTCGAGCATATGCAAAGCACGCACCCTTTCAGGCAGCACGAAACCAAGAACACCTACAACAGAAGAAGAGACAAACAATCAGAAATACGTGACACACATATCGTGACCAGTTTCTAGTCCATAAATAATTCAAACGTAAAACTCACAATTTCTAATTACGGCGGCTTTTACTTTCATCCAACGACGACGGTCACGACAATACCAGAAAAAAGGATAATTCGGCGACAAAATTACCGCTTTTTTTTTATTTAGCCGATTAGAATGTCAAACGGAGTGACACGTTTTACTTTTGAAAGTGCCCAAATTGCTCCTCCGATGGGTCTATTTTGAATAAAAGATGTCCCGCACAATGGAATTTACATATTTTCGAACAGGATGTGAAATAAATTAGGCATTAGTTTTGGGTGAAATTTATTAGCTTCATTCTGAAAATTGTGTCAGTCTTTGTTACATGAAATTGTCGTATGCAGGATGTAACTCTATGATAGCGAGTAGCATTGGCAACAAACAATGCTCTCGAGATCAATAGAATTATTAAATTTTCAAAATAGTATCGAAAGCTTGGTAGAAACCCTACAATGTAGGCAACAAATTGGGTTGTGGGACAAGGCCCACCGACTACCCTTTGTGGGATAGAGCCCACCCACCGCCGATAGAGCCCACCCACCGCCGATAGAGCCCACCCACCGCCGATAGGGACCACCCACCGCCCTTCCTATCAACTTTACTTTACCCACAAAACCGTAACCCCCCACCAAAAAAATAAAATAAACTCATATCAATTTATAATTTTAGTTCAGCAGAAATAGAAACAATACTTCTTATCATTTCAATATCTCATCCTGTATAACAAAACATTTATATGTAAAACACTGTATAAATGCAATTCCTTTTCTGTGAGAAATTTCCATTTCTTTCGAACAATCGTTCGGCGCTCGCTTCGTATTAATTGTTTCCCATTAACCTCAATTATGGGTTCGGATGTTTGGAGATTTAAGTGAAGGAATGTTAATTTTATTGCCGCAGAATTTTGAATACAGGTTTGCTGCTTAAAGGTTAACGACATTTTTCACCTCCGGTGTCAATCATTCACAATAAGGAAGGTTTTTTTTTACTGTTGCTAATTAGTTGCACTTTCCCGAAGAGGAAGCGTTCTTTGTCATAAAATATTACTGCAGAGACATTAAATATATTTTAATTATATTCGTTAAAATTGCTCATTTTAATTCGAAAAAATGTAAAAAAATAATCAAGGAAGGAATTAGCTTTGAAAACTCAAAATCTTTTTAAAAGACCATGCATTTATAAATCCCTTTAAAAAAATCGCTATATCGTAGGTGGAAATAAAAGAGCAACGCTACAAACTTTTATTGAAAAAAACGAAAATTGCATTCAACGATTTGAAAAATTGTAAAAATTATAATAATTAAGGAAATTTCTTAAAAACATCAAAATCCATTAACAGACAATGCATCTTTGATTTTACATTAAAATAATTGCCATATCTTAGGTGGAAACAAAGCTGCAACGATCCAAACTTTTATTGAAAAAATCGAAAATTGCATTCAACGATTTGAAAAATTGTAAAAATTATAATAATCAAGGAAATTCCTTAAAAAACATCAAGATCTATTAAAAGACAATGCATCTTTGATTTTCCATTAAAACAATTGCCATATCTTAGGTGAAAAAAAAGCAGCAACGATCCAAACTTTTATTGAAAAAATCGAAAATTGCATTCAACGATTTGAAAAATTGTAAAAATTATAATAATCAAGGAAATTTCTTAAAAACATCAAAATCCATTAACAGACAATGCATCTTTGATTTACCATTAAAACAGTTGCCATATCTTAGGTGGAAACAAAGCTGCAACGATCCAAACTTTTATTGAAAAATTCCAAAATTGCATTCAACGTTATGAAAAATTGTCAAAATTATAATAATCCAGAAAATTTCTTAAAAACATCAAGATTCATTAACAGACTATGCATCTTTGATTTTCCATTGAAACAATTGCCATATCTTAGGTGTAAACAAAGCTGCAACGATCCAAACTTTTATTGAAAAAATTGAAAATTGCATTCAACGATTTGAAAAATTGTAAAAATTATAATAATCAAAGAAATTTCTTAAAAACATCAAGATCCATTAACAAACAATGCCTCTTTTAATTTACATTAAAACAGTTGCCATATCTTAGGTGTAAACAAAGCTGCAACGATCCAAACTTTTATTGAAAAAAATCGAAAATTGTATTCAACGATTTGAAAAATTGTAAAAATTATAATAATCAAGGAAATTTCTTAAAAACATCAAGATCGATTAACAGATAATGCATCTTTGATTTTTCGTTAAAACAATTGCCATATCTTAGGTGGAAACAAAGCCGCAACGATCCAAACTTTTATTGAAAAAATGGAAAATTGCATTCAACGATTTGAAAAATTGTAAAAATTATAATAATTAGGAAAATTTCTTAAAAACCTCAAGATTCATTAACAAAAAATGCATCTTTGATTTTCCATTAAAACAATTGCCATATCTTAGGCGGAAACAAAACAGCAACGTCATAAACTTTGATTGGAAAATCAAAAATTGCATTCAACGATTTGGAAATTTAAAAAAAATACTTTTCAAGGAGATTTCTTTAAAAGCTCAAGATCCATTGACAAAAACTGCTTCTTTCATTTTCCATTAATTGCCATATCTTAGTTGGTAAGAAGACAGTAACGTACCAAACTTTGAGTGCAAAATCAAAAACTGCATTTGAAACATTGTAAAAAATGGTGATGTGGCCATCATGTTACTTTCTCCGACTTTATATTTACGTTTTCATGGGTTTATTTTTAATTGAAATCATATTTTAAATGTACATCGAGCATTGCGTAAACTCGGATGAAACCGACGTTTAAAACGTCAAAATCATAAAAGATGGAAAAATTATACTTCAAATTCAAAAACTCGGTTTACTCAAAAACTAACGAGATTTCGAAAAAAACTTATTCTTTAGAAGTTGTTCATTTTGGTATTCTCTACAATTATTATTCACATAAATTTGCTGTAACTATTATTGTTTCATAATTATAAACCAAAAATTAAAAGAAATTAATAAATTTTTTTCTCGAATAAAAATGATTTTATGAAAAATATTTTCAAGGAAAAGATGTTCATTTCTTTGTTGTCTTCGATGTTTGTTTAAAAGGTTTTGTGATATTTTTCATATTTAAGAAAATATTGACAAAAAACCGAAAAACAGTCAAGGTAAACACCCACTTTCGGTGTACGAAAATTTTCCAAAAGCTTTTCAGTTCTTCGGATTATGAAATACGACGTATGTTCAAAGTTTCATATTAATTGCTCTGTTAGTTTTTGAGATACAGCGCACACAGCCAGACACACACACACACAGACACGAATTTTTTTTCCAGAAATTGTTGAAATGGCATATAGGGACCCCAAAACGGATATTTCCGTAAAAAAAAATTTGAAAAAAATCACGATCACAATACTTTCTCATACTTCGTAACGGAGAAAGTAAAAATATAATAATCAAGGAAATTTCCTAAAAACGTCAAGATCCATTAAAAAAATAATGCGCTTTTGATTTTCCAATAAAACAATTGCCATATATTGGTTGGAAACAAAACAGCAACGTCCCAACTTTTGATTACAAAATCAAAAATTGCATTAAAAAAACTTAATATAATAACTCTGATATTATTAACTAATAGTATCATTCCATGTGTAAAGGAGTTTTCCGTTTAATAAATAAATAAATAAATATATATTACTTTCATATTTCCAATTTTATATTTAACATTTTTTGTTTTTTTTTTATTTTTGAATTTACAATTTTGAATTTTGAATTTTTTTAAAATTTGATTAATTCCTAATTTTTTATTTTTTATGTTGTATTTTGAATTTGGTTTTTTGAATTTCTAATTTTAAAGTTTAAATTTATAAATTCTAATATTACGAAAACTAGGCAGTTTAAATATTTTGTTTTTTTAGAGATGGACAAAACTGCTACTTTTGAATCACGTTTCTACCTGTGATTGCTACTTTCTAGTAACAGTGATTTTAAACTGTGACTGTGATCACGGTTAGTAAACGTCGTAACACCTGAAATTGTTAATGGTGTCGCAAAAATGTTTTTGATATGATTCTGCTAATATTCGTTCACCTGGGCACGTAAATAAATAAAAAACAATTTACAAACTACGAAAATCTCCAAATGATCCTTGTTGAATTTGTCCATTGAGAACAATTTTTTTATGGAATTTTGTCTGCGTGTTTTATATATCTTTTTTTTTGCTCAAAAAATTAAAATGTAAATCTTTAAAAATCCATATATCTATGAAAATTGTTGAATTTTCAAAAACCAAATTGATTTCAAATAAGCGATGCTTCGTCCATTGAGAATAATTTTTTATGGAATTTTGTCTGCGTGTTTTTTTTCTGCGATGTTTTTGTTAAAGTGCTCAAAAAATAAAACAAAAATTTTCAAAAATCCATATCTCAATTGAAAATTGTTGAATTTTCAAAAACCAAATTGATTTAGAATAAGCGATACTTACGTCATTGAAAATATTTTTTATGGGATTTTGTGTGATCGTTTTATATTTTTTTTCTGCAATGTTTTCATAAAGTTGCTCAAAAAATTAAAACTCAAATTTTCAAAAATCCATATCTCTATTGAAAATATTTGAATTTACAAAAACCAAATTTATTTTGAATAAAAGATACTTCATCCGTTGAGAATAATGTTTCATGTAATTTTGCCTGCACGCTTTATATTTTTTCTGCAATGTTTTTATTCAGGTGCTCAAAAAATTAAAACGAAAATCTTCAAAAATCCTTATCTGTATTGAAAATGGTTGAATTTACTAAAATCGAATTAATTTTAAATAAGTGATACTTCCGCCATTGCGGATAATTTTTTAAAGAATTTTGCCTGCACATTTTATATTTTTTTCTGCAATTTTTTTGTTCAAGTGCTCAAAAAATTAAAACGAAAATCTTCAAAAATCCTTATCTCTATTAAAAATTGTTAAATTTACAAAAACCGAATTGATTTTGAATAAGCGATACTTGCGCCATTAAGGATAATTTTGTATGGAATTTTGCCTGCACATTTTATATTTTTTTCTGCAATGTTTTTATTCAAGTGCTCAAAAAATTAAAACAAAAATCTTCAAAAATCCATATCTCTAAATTGTAGAAATTTCAAAAACCGAATTAATTATTTTGAATTAACGATACTTCGGCCATTGAGAATAATTTTTTATAGAATTTCGCCTGCATGTTTTATATTTCCTTCTGCGATGTTTTTGTTAAAGTGCTCAAAAAATTAAAATTAAAATTTTCAAAAATCCATATCTCCATAGAACATTGTCGAATTTACAAAAACCAAATTGATTTTGAATAAGCGATACTTCGACCATTAAGGATAATTTTTTAAGGAATTTTTCTACGCGTTTTATATTTTTTTCTTCGATGGTTTTGTTAAAGTGCTCAAAAATTAAAATTAAAATTTTCAAAAATCCATATCTCTATAGAACATTGTCGAATTTAAAAAACCAAATTGATTTTGAATAAGCGATACTGCGACCATTAAGGATAATTTTTTAAGGAATTTTTTCTACGCGTTTTATATTTTTTTTCTGCGATGTTTTCATATCTCTATTGAAAATTGTTGAATTCTCAAAAACCAAATTGATTTCAAATAAGCGATACTTTCGGGGGTGACATTATTTTTTATGGGATTTTGTGTGCGCGTTTTATATTTCTTTTCTGCGATGTTTTCATACAGGTGCTCAAAAATTTAAAACTAAAATTTTCAAAAATAAAAAAAAAACTTGTTGAATTTTTTAAAACCAAATTGATTTTGAATAAGCAATATTTCGGCTATTGAAGATATATTTTTATGGAAGTTTGCCTGACGTTTTATATTTTTTTTCTGCGATGTTTTTGATCAGGTGCTCTAAAAAATAAAACGAAAATTTTCAAAAATCCATATTTCTATTGGTTAATGATTTTATTTAAAAATAATCCTTCGAGAACAGAGCAAATCATCTTTCGAAAGATGCGCCTTCCAGAGGCAAAATAGAAATGAAAAAAAAAATGATCACGTTCTTGAAACGTTATAAAAAAAAACTTTACAATTCCGCAAAAATCTTGAAATGCTTCTTCACTAATTTTGAAGCAAAACAACAATATAGAAAAAACAATTCACATACCTGAAACTTTCCAAATTTACTCAAAATATATTCTACTCATATATTCTATAAAAATTTCAAAATGCTTTCTCGACTAGATTTTAAAATATCTCCCGAGAATAAATAAATTGTCATTCTAAAAATGAGTTTTTTCAGACGCTAAACAAAAATTGGAAAACATTTTTCACATACCTGAAACTTTTCAAATTTACTGAACAAACATTATATTATAAAATTCTGGAAAAATCTCCAAATATTTCTCGAATTTTGAACTGAATCAAATCAAGGTTTGTTTATTTTGTATTGCAGATAATATACCAAAAATATCACCTTCAGTCACAGGTATAATATCAAAAGGAACACTATTTTTTTTCAGTTCGTGAAGTTTGTAATTTGAAAAGTGATTTCGTGGTATTATTTCAAAATGTATGTTTACATATTCGCACTAAATCTTAAATTAAAATGAATTTTGAGTAATATTGGGTTTGTTTTTACATACCTACTTTTTTCAGTTCATGAAAATCGTAATTTGAACAAGAGCGTTAGAGTAAATGGGAGTATACAGTATTGAATATAAAATAATATTTAGAAATGCTATTCTGTATTGTCTTCTAACAATCACGTTTTAAGTAACAGTTGCAGTTTAAGTAGAAATAACTGTTTAGGTAATAGTCACATTTTAAGTAACAGCTACTGTTGTAATTTTAAGTAGCAATCACTGTTTAATTAGCAGTCACTGTTTGAGTAACAGTTGAGATTTTAAATAACATTCACGGTTTAAGTAGCAGCTGCAATCACGGTGAAATTCGCCTATTAGTAACAGTAACGACCTGTCATTTTTTAATATCACTGAAAAATCACAGGTACCTGGATCCCTATGTTTTTTTTAAGTATAGGTTTAAACGTTTTGATTTTCCATTTATTCAGTATGTTGTGTATATTTATTATACAGGGTGTTTCAGAGCTCTGCGAACGGTCAATCACGTGCTTATTTTTCAAAATTTCGAAAAATGTTTTATACAAAAGTTGTGTATAATAGTGAGCTGCACGCCCTAAAAATATTTAAATTTATACAGGGTGTCTCATAACAAAGTTACAGACCAAACTTATGTTTTTTTAAATGGAGCACCCTGTATTTTTTGTCATTTTTGAATTATACGGAGCAAATAAAGGTGAGTTACTTCAATACTTCCTATACCCATTGTTTGCCGTTTTCGAAATATTTGAAGATTTGTTGAAATGCATGGTCTGGGTGAAATTTTATTTTTGCCCCAGTGATTGACGTTGAACGATTAAAATCATTTCTATTATTTGGTTGAAGGTTCGAACTATAGAGCCAACTATGATTTCATGCAAAAATTATACAGGGTGATAAAAAAAATGCCGTAGAAAAACCGAACTTATAAAGTTAAATAACTTCCTTTTTTTCAAATGGTACACCCTGTATTTAGTAACGTATTCTTAAGTAGAATCCAATTATCTTTCAGATTGTATAAGGGTTCCCTGTTCCTAATCTCAATAGTTTTCTTGTATTCGGCGATTATCATATCAGGAATAATTATTATAATCTGAAAGATAATTGGATTCTACTTGAGAATACGTTACTAAATACAGGGTGTGCCATTTGAAAAAACGAAGTTATTCAACTTTATAAGTTGGGTTTTTCTACCGCACATTTTTTATTTTTACGATAGACATAGGGAGTATTGAAGTAACTCACCTTTATTTGCTCCATATAATTCAAAAATGACAAAAAATACAGGGTGTTCCATTTAAAAAAACCTAAGTTTGGTCTGTAACTTTGTTATGAGACACCCTGTATAAATTTAAATATTTTTGGGGCGTGTAGCTCACAATTCTGCACAACTTTTGTATAAAACATTTTTCGAAATTTTGAAAAATAAGCACGTGATTGACCGTTCCCAGAGCTCTGAAACACTCTGTATTTAGCCCAGAATTTTCGATTTTTCCTCTAATTCTTTTAATTTTTACGGTATTTTCGAGTTTATTGGTCTGTTTGTGATTTTTTATTATCTATTTTAGATTTATTATTGTTTTTTATTTGCATTTTTTTTATTTTCGGAAACTTATTTTGAGCTAGGGTTATTTTTAGGGCTTCAATGCATTTTTTTTACTGTATGTTCACCTTTTTTGTTTTTATGTTTTGGCATAAATATCCTTAATTTTGGATAAAATTTTCGTTTTATTTGTTGAATTTTTCAATTTTTTTGTCTACATATTTTATTTTTCGATTTTTTGGCCACGGTAGTTTATTTTTCATTGTTTTGATTTATAGTTTAGATTTTTTGTTTTTTTTTTAATACTTTTGATCTAAATTTTGGATCTTCTCTAAATTTTTTATTATTATTCTGGCCGAAATTTTTGATTTGTTTGTTGAAATTTTCGATTTTTTGTCTGCATTTTTTATTTTTAGACTCGAGTTTTCGATTTTTGGCCTCTTTTCTATTTTTTCGCCACAATTGTTTATTGTTTTGCTTTTATTTTACATTCGTGATGTGTTTATTTATTTTTATTTACTTATTTATTTACGGGAATTTCCCTTTATAATACAAAAAATATCTCTAAAAATAATACAAATCTGACAAAATTATATAAACAAAATTTAAAATTTAATTTCGATTTTTTTTGGTCCAAATGTTTGATCCCCAAATTGTCTTTATTTTAGCTAAAATATTTGGTTTGTTTGTTAAATTTTCGATTTTATAATCTGCATTTTTTTAACCCCAAATTTTCAATTTTAGCTCTAAATTTTTGAATTTTTTGCCCTAATTTTTTTGGTCTGCATTCTTTATACTAGAATGTTTTTTATTTTTTGGTCGATATTCTAGATATTTTGCCTGTAATTTCGATTGTCTTGCACCAATATTTTTAATCTTTGGCCTTAATATTTAAAATGTTCGAATTGTTTGTTGAAATTTTCGCATTTTTGACATTTATTTCCGAATTTCTGGTCAAAATTTTTGTTTTTTTGTCTTTAATTTTAACCTGAATTTATGCTTTTTTGCGGGATTTTTTTAAATTTTTTGCCAGTATTTTCGAGTTTATTGGTCTGTTTTTGATTTTTGAGCCAGAACTATTGTTTTTTATTTGCAATTCTTTTTTATTTTTTGGCCAATATTTTTGGAAACTTATTATGAGCTAGAGTTATTTTTGGGTAATAATTCAAAATTTCTTCCATTTTTATAAAGATGATATTTTAAAGAGTATCCATGGATTTTTGACAAAACATAGAAATAGAAAAGTGGATCACTTTATTAATAATAATGAAGTTTTTATTTTAATGAATAAAATTAGTCTAATTCTAAGAAAGAAAAAACGATTGAGATGTTTTATCGAAAACCTATTGATCTATCAATATCTAAATGTAAGAATTTTGGCAGCTTCTTTATATTATTACCTAATATTACCTTCACATTTTAAAATTTTAATTTTGTATTTTTAAAATTTTTCAGTTTTAATGTTGAGTATTGAATTTTGATTTTTAATTGTTTGATTTTTGAATTTCCAATTTTGAATTTTGAATTTTAAATTTGCAATATTACGAAAACCAGATACTTTCAATATCTTGTTTTTTTTTTAGTTTATTTATTGATTTAATTACAATCCCCCTTTTTTATTCATTTATTAAATTGCTTAAATTTCCATCTAATTTTAATATATATATATTTGTCATGTGTGCTAACTTGACTCCATTTTTTTTTAAATGCCCATCAGTTTTCAATTATTATTCCATTTACTGCTAAACTAAAATCTAAATTTAAATGACTGCAAACTGTTGATAATATGCACAAAAAAAATATAACTTCACTATTAACTGAAACCCAAAACAAAGACTTTTGTTTTACTTTAATATGCAATGTAATAATAAAAAAAAAAAAAATAATAATAATAATAATTTATTTACGGGTAACCTCTTTTTACACAAATAATCATAAAATACAGTAATACAAAACTAAAATTAGGAAAAAATAATTTAAAAAAATCCATCTACACTAAAACCTAATGAAAAAAAAAATAAAAAATTCTACCTAAGCTAATAATACAAACAAGAAATTTAACAAATAGTCTTTTAAACAGAATCATACTATAATCACATACAATATAAAAGGATACATACCTGTAATAATTTAAATAATCCCATGTTTTTCACAGTTACAAAAAAGTGCAAAAATTAACAACAAACACTACACACGCGCGGAGGACATGTCCTTTAAGCGAAAACGACAGTTCTTTCGCACATGTTACATTAACAACACAAGTTTCATGTGTGAATGCATATCACACACACATAGTGCTCACAATATTTTTTGGTGTCGTGGTGGGGGTTTATGGTGCGGTTCATAGAACGACCTACTGGCAGGTGAGTGAATGGGTATTACACTTATGAATAAATCCCATCTCCCGCTGGTGCCACCGGCTCGGGTTCTAGTCGGTTTTAGAAAGCGAACCAAAATGCCGCATGTCTGGCTTATGTTGGGTAGTACTTAAGGTCAGGGCCGGAATTAATGCTGTCGAATGGGGGGTAAATTCGCGTGGTTCCGTTTTCCGGCAGGCAGCCTTCTTGATCGGATTCATTAGGTTTGGATAATGCGAATTTAATTAATGCAAAAGCGGTTTCCTGTGCAGGGGAAAACCCGAATGCGTGCGATCTCGTTTTAAGAACATTTCACATCCTGTAAATTTAATTGGTGCTGATTGTTAATTGAATGGGTTCGAAGAATTTTTGGAATTCACGAAAATTTCTCTCTTTTAAATTAAGTAATCATATGATTTGTTAAACGCTGGGTAGATTTTTTTCTAAGGTTCTGCAGGTCGAGATTGTAGACCATCTTGTTAATCGCGTAAATGAGAGTAAAGTTGAAGAATTCAGTGCTAGATAGTGAAGAAAGAAATGTTGAACAAGTAAACTGAAAAAGAAGTAATGAAGAGCAAGGAAGAATGTAAAACTTTTGAATAAAGAAAGAAGCATTCCTGAACATGGGAAAATTGAAGAAAACAGCATTGACTGCCGAAATGAAGATCACGCTTGTGAAGAACTCCTGGTAACGCATTCGAATAAAGATTACGACGTTGAAACGAAGAAATAATTAATTAACAATTACTGTTGGATCAAAGAATTTCCAGTCTCAAGAAGAAAAGAAAACATTCAATCAAATTCCTGCATTAAATATTTTTAGGGAATTTTTCAAATCATTAAATGCAATTTTCGTTTCTTCTGCTGAAATTTCAAGTGTCGCAGTTTTGTTTGTAACTAATCCACGGCAGTTATTTTAACAAGAAATTACAAATTTATTGTTGTTTTATCATTATTGAGGACTTTAAACTAATTCCTACTTTATATAATTTTTTGCGAATTTTTCAAGTCGCTGAATGCAATTTTCATTTCTCCAACTGAAGTTTGAAGTGTCGTTGCTTTGTTAGTAACTAATCTATGGCTATTATTTTAGCATGAAATTACAGATTTATTGTTCTTTTATCATTCTTGAGGATTTTAAACTAATTTCTACATTAAATAATTTTTTGCGAATTTTTCAAATCGCTGAATGCAATTTTCATTTCTCCATTTGAAGTTTGAAGTATCGTTGCTTTGTTAGTAACTAATCTATGGCTATTACTTTAGTATGAAATTACGAATTTATTGTTCTTTTATCATTCTTGAGGATTTTAAACTAATTCCCATTTTAAATAATTTTTTGCGAATTTTTCAAATCGCTGAATACAATTTTCATTTCTCCAACTGAAGTTTGAAGTGTCGTTGCTTTGTTAGTAACTAATCTATGGCTATTATTTTAGCATGAAATTACGGATTTATTGTTATTTTATCATTCTTGAGGATTTTTAACTAATTCCCACTTTAAATAATTTTTTTCGAATTTTTCAAATCGCTGAATGCAATTTTCATTTCTCCAGATGAAGTTTGAAGTGTCGTTGCTTTGTTAGTAACTAATCTATGGCTATTATTTTAGCATGAAATTACAGATTTATTGTTCTTTTATCATTCTTGAGGATTTTTAACTAATTCGCACTTTAAATAATTTTTTGCGAATTTTTCAAATCGCTGAATGCAATTTTCATTTCTCCAACTGAAGTTTGAAGTGTCGTTGCTTTGTTAGTAACTAATCTATGGCTATTATTTTAGCATGAAATTACAGATTTATTGTTCTTTTATCATTCTTGAGGATTTTAAACTAATTCCTACATTAAATAATTTTTTGGAAATTTTTCAAATCGCTGAATGCAATTTTCATTTCTCCAGATGAAGTTTGAAGTATCGTTGCTTTGCTAGTAACTAATCTATGGCTATTACTTTAGCATGAAATTACGGATTTATTGTTCTTTTATCATTCTTGAGGATTTTTAACTAATTCCTACTTTAAATAATTTTTTGCGAATTTTTCAAATCGCTGAATGCAATTTTCATTTCTCCAACTGAAGTTTGAAGTGTCGTTGCTTTGTTAGTAACTAATCTATGGCTATTATTTTAGCATGAAATTACAGATTTATTGTTCTTTTATCATTCTTGAGGATTTTAAACTAATTTCTACATTAAATAATTTTTTGCGAATTTTTCAAATCGCTGAATGCAATTTTCATTTCTCCATTTGAAGTTTGAAGTATCGTTGCTTTGTTAGTAACTAATCTATGGCTATTACTTTAGTATGAAATTACGAATTTATTGTTCTTTTATCATTCTTGAGGATTTTCAACTAATTCCCACTTTAAATAATTTTTTGCGAATTTTTCAAATCGCTGAATACAATTTTCATTTCTCCAACTGAAGTTTGAAGTGTTGTTGCTTTGTTAGTAACTAATCTATGGCTATTATTTTAGCATGAAATTACGGATTTATTGTTATTTTATCATTCTTGAGGATTTTTAACTAATTCCCACTTTAAATAATTTTTTTCGAATTTTTCAAATCGCTGAATGCAATTTTCATTTCTCCAGATGAAGTTTGAAGTGTCGTTGCTTTGTTAGTAACTAATCTATGGCTATTATTTTAGCATGAAATTACAGATTTATTGTTCTTTTATCATTCTTGAGGATTTTTAACTAATTCGCACTTTAAATAATTTTTTGCGAATTTTTCAAATCGCTGAATGCAATTTTCATTTCTCCAACTGAAGTTTGAAGTGTCGTTGCTTTGTTAGTAACTAATCTATGGCTATTATTTTAGCATGAAATTACAGATTTATTGTTCTTTTATCATTCTTGCGGATTTTTAACTAATTCGCACTTTAAATAATTTTTTGCGAATTTTTCAAATCGCTGAATGCAATTTTCATTTCTCCAACTGAAGTTTGAAGTGTCGTTGCTTTGTTAATAACTAATCTATGGCTATTATCTTAGCATGAAATTACAGATTTATTGTTCTTTTATCATTCTTGAGGATTTTAAACTAATTTCTACATTAAATAATTTTTTGCGAATTTTTCAAATCGCTGAATGCAATTTTCATTTCTCCAGTTGAAGTTTGAAGTATCGTTGCTTTGTTAGTAACTAATCTATGGCTATTACTTTAGTATGAAATTACGAATTTATTGTTCTTTTATCATTCTTGAGGATTTTCAACTAATTCCCACTTTAAATAATTTTTTGCGAATTTTTCAAATCGCTGAATGCAATTTTCATTTCTCCAACTGAAGTTTGAAGTGTCGTTGCTTTGTTAGTAACTAATCTATGGCTATTATTTTAGCATGAAATTACAGATTTATTGTTCTTTTATCATTCTTGAAGATTTTTAACTAATTCGCACTTTAAATAATTTTTTGCGAATTTTTCAAATCGCTGAATGCAATTTTCATTTCTCCAACTGAAGTTTGAAGTGTCGTTGCTTTGTTAGTAACTAATCTATGGCTATTATTTTAGCATGAAATTACAGATTTTTTGTTCTTTTATCATTCTTGAGGATTTTAAACTAATTTCTACATTAAATAATTTTTTGCGAATTTTTCAAATCGCTGAATGCAATTTTCATTTCTCCAGTTGAAGTTTGAAGTATCGTTGCTTTGTTAGTAACTAATCTATGGCTATTACTTTAGTATGAAATTACGAATTTATTGTTCTTTTATCATTCTTGAGGATTTTCAACTAATTCCCATTTTAAATAATTTTTTGCGAATTTTTCAAATCGCTGAATACAATTTTCATTTCTCCAACTGAAGTTTGAAGTGTCGTTGCTTTGTTAGTAACTAATCTATGGCTATTATTTTAGCATGAAATTACGGATTTATTGTTATTTTATCATTCTTGAGGATTTTTAACTAATTCCCACTTTAAATAATTTTTTTCGAATTTTTCAAATCGCTGAATGCAATTTTCATTTCTCCAGATGAAGTTTGAAGTGTCGTTGCTTTGTTAGTAACTAATCTATGGCTATTACTTTAGTATGAAATTACGAATTTATTGTTCTTTTATCATTCTTGAGGATTTTTAACTAATTCCCACTTTAAATAATTTTTTGCGAATTTTTCAAATCGTTGAATGCAATTTTCATTTCTCCAACTGAAGTTTGAAGTGTCGTTGCTTTGTTAGTAACTAATCTATGGCTATTATTTTAGCATGAAATTACGGATTTATTGTTATTTTATCATTCTTGAGGATTTTTAACTAATTCCCACTTTAAATAATTTTTTTCGAATTTTTCAAATCGCTGAATGCAATTTTCATTTCTCCAACTGAAGTTTGAAGTGTCGTTGCTTTGTTAGTAACTAATCTATGGCTATTATTTTAGCATGAAATTACGGATTTATTGTTATTTTATCATTCTTGAGGATTTTTAACTAATTCCCACTTTAAATATTTTTTTGCGAATTTTTCAAATCGCTGAATGCAATTTTCATTTCTCCAGATGGAGTTTGAAGTATCGTTGCTTTGTTAGTAACTAATCTATGGCTATTACTTTAGCATGAAATTACGGATTTATTGTTCTTTTATCATTCTTGAGGATTTTTAACTAATTCCCACTTTAAATAATTTTTTGCCAATTTTTCAAATCGCTGAATGCAATTTTCATTTCTTCAACTGAAGTTTGAAGTGTCGTTGCTTTGTTAGTAACTAATCTATGGCTATTATTTTAGCATGAAATTACAGATTTATTGTTCTTTTATCATTCTTGAGTATTTTAAACTAATTCCTACATTAAATAATTTTTTGGAAATTTTTCAATTCGCTGAATGCAGTTTTCATTTCTCCAACTGAAGTTTGAAGTGTCGTTGCTTTGTTAGTAACTAATCTATGGCTATTACTTTAGCATGAAATTACGGATTTATTGTTCTTTTATCATTCTTGAGGATTTTTAACTAATTCCCACTTTAAATAATTTTTTGCCAATTTTTCAAATCGCTGAATGCAATTTTCATTTCTTCAACTGAAGTTTGAAGTGTCGTTGCTTTGTTAGTAACTAATCTATGGCTATTATTTTAGCATGAAATTACAGATTTATTGTTCTTTTATCATTCTTGAGTATTTTAAACTAATTCCTACATTAAATAATTTTTTGGAAATTTTTCAATTCGCTGAATGCAGTTTTCATTTCTCCAACTGAAGTTTGAAGTGTCGTTGCTTTGTTAGTAACTAATCTATGGCTATTACTTTAGCATGAAATTACGGATTTATTGTTCTTTTATCATTCTTGAGGATTTTTAACTAATTCCTACTTTAAATAATTTTTTGCGAATTTTTCAAATCGCTGAATGCAATTTTCATTTCTCCAACTGAAGTTTGAAGTGTCGTTGCTTTGTTAGTAACTAATCTATGGCTATTATTTTAGCATGAAATTACGGATTTATTGTTATTTTATCATTCTTGAGGATTTTTAACTAATTCCCACTTTAAATATTTTTTTGCGAATTTTTCAAATCGCTGAATGCAATTTTCATTTCTCCAGATGGAGTTTGAAGTGTCGTTGCTTTGTTAGTAACTAATCTATGGCTATTATTTTAGCATGAAATTACAGATTTATTGTTCTTTTATCATTCTTGAGTATTTTAAACTAATTCCTACATTAAATAATTTTTTGGAAATTTTTCAATTCGCTGAATGCAGTTTTCATTTCTCCAACTGAAGTTTGAAGTGTCGTTGCTTTGTTAGTAACTAATCTATGGCTATTATTTTAGCATGGAATTACAGATTTATTATTCTTTTATCATTCTTGAGGATTTTTAACTAATTACTACATTAAATAATTTTTTGCGAATTTTTTAAATCGTTGAATGCAATTTTCGTTTCTCCAGCTGAAATTTGAAGTGTAGTTTGTTTTGTAACTAATCTACGGCAATTATTTTAGGGTGAAATTACAGATTTATTGTCCATTTATCATCCTGGATTTGATTTTTTTTTTAATTACTGATTGTTCTAATAACTTGGAAATTATCCCAAAATTTAGAGAATTTTGAAACATTTTTTAGAAATTTTCTAGTTGTTAGCAGTTGCCTCTAATCCTTATCGTTCCGCCAATCTTCTTGAAATTGTTTCTTTATCCCGCCAAAATATTTTTTTTCTCTTCACATACAAATTTTAAAATCACCCCTGAAGGTGAGTAAAATTTCTAAATTCTGGAACGACTTTCAACTCCACAACACGGGCGGGAAAATGTATTGCTAGCATTTACACAAAATTCATGATTACAAATATTTAACGAAAACAAACAGAACACTTTCATCATCATTTTATTTCAATGTGCACTGCAATTTGCAAAAGTTCAACGTTCCACTATTTGCATATTCCACTTGTGCGTACATTCTACAAATATTGCAGACAAGCATTATTCAAAGGTACAAAGTCTTAAAATGTGAACATAATATACGCCTACGCGTTCATTATTTTTTTTTAATGCACCGCACACTCAATATTGCACAATTATCCTTGCTTCGTTTACTATCCAATATAAATAATTATAATCGATCAATCAAAACCGATCCTTTCCACTTTACGTGATTACAATTTCAAATATTTAATTATTAAGTGCACACGCTATATAAAAGTAAAGCAGACACTTTCCATCCTTGAAACACCCAACTTTTAATTAAAGAAAAAAACTTTAATTAAAATCCGTCTTGCGGTCGATAAATTTTATTATGTGAGGGCGACAAAAATAATACGTGTCGAATGTCAATATCCTGGTTACAATGCGAATCCTGCGATTCAATGTCACAGAATTGTGATAGTTTTAATTTATGTAACCGGATAGGGCGTTAGCTGAAGGATAATGAGAACGCACTTCTCGAAGGATTTCTCTGTCGATCTCCAGGGTCTTCTCTTTGAGAAGGTACTCCCTCTCCAAGTGGCTCCTCGTCAACAGTAATTTGTCGTGGCTTTCGTGGATGTGTCTCAGTTGACCCTCCAGCTGGGCCGAGCTCTCGTTTATCGTCTTCACTTCATCGATTAATCTGAAAATACAAATCGTTTATATATTTCACAAGCGAGTTACAGATTTTTAAAATTTTTGATTTTCACGACGTCAAACATTTGTGCACCGAAGAACGAAAAATCAGGAAAAAAATAATAAACGTAACGGAGAAATTTCACAAAAATTTATCCTGATTACTAAAACCTCACTCTACTCGGATAAGTTCGATTTTTGAAAATCCAACAATTTTCAAGCGAGTTACAGATTTTTGAAATTTTTGATTTTTACGACGTCAAACATTTGTGCATCGAAGAACGAAAAATTAAGAAAAAAATAGTAAACGTATCGGAAAAATTTCACAAAAATTTATCCCAATTATTAAAACCTCACTCAACTCAGTTAACTTCGATTTTTGAAAATCCAATCATTTTCAAGCGAGTTACAGATTTTTAAAATTTTTGATTTTCACTTCAAATATTTGTGCATCGAAGAAAGAAAAATTATGAAAAAAAAAATAGTAAACGTATTGGAAAAAAATTCACAAAAATGTATCCCAATTATTTAAACCTCACTATACTCAGATAATTGTTTAAAATCAAATAATTTTCAAGCGAGTTACTGATTTTTGAAATTTTCGATTTTCACGACATCAAACATTTGTGCATCGAAGAAGGAAAAATTAAGAAAAAAAATAGTAAACATATCGGAGAAATTTCAGAAAAATGTATCCTAATTATTAAAACCTCACTCTACTCATATAACTTCGATTTTTGAAAATCAAATAATTTTCAAAGGAGTTACAGATTTTTTAAATTTTTGATTTTCACGACGTCAAACATTTGTGCATCGAAGAACGAAAACTTAAGAAAAAAATAGTAAACGTATCGGAAAAATTTCACAAAAATTTATCCTTATTGTTAAAACCTCACTCTACTCAGATAATTTCGATTTTTGAAAATCCAATAATTTTCAAGTGAGTTACAGATTTTTGAAATTTTTGATTTTCACTACGTCAATCATTTGTGCATCGAAGAACGAAAAATTAAGAAAAAAATTGTAAACGTATCGGAAAAATTACAGAAAAATTAGTCTTAAATGAGAAAATCCCGTTCAACTCATACTACTTTAAATTAAATTTACACAAAATAACAAATCTAATTTCAATTTAAACAAAAATATTGCACTATGTTATTTTTGTACAATTTTTCAAATCATGGAATGCATTTTTCATTTTCTCACTTCAAATTTGAAAAGTTGCCGTTTAGTTTCTACTTGAGATTTCGCGATGGTTTTAATGGAACTTCAGAAATACATCATTTTTCTATCGATCTTAAGCTTTTGAAGCAAATTACTCTGTCGGTTATTTTTTTACAATTTTTCAAACCGTTGAATGCATTTTTCATTTTTTTACTTTAAATTTGAAACGTTGCCGTTTTGTTTCTACTTGAGATTTCGCAATTGTTTTAATGGAACATAAGAAATACATCATTTTTCTATCAATCTTCAGCTTTTGAAGCAAAATTCTCGGTTGGTTATTTTTTTACAATTTTTCAAATCATTTAATGCATTTTTCATTTTCTCACTTCGAATTTGAAAAATTTTACGTTTTGTTTCTACTTGATATTTGGCAATTTTTTTAACGGATAATCAGAAATACATCATTTTTTATCGATCTCGAGCTTTTGAAGCAAATTCCTCGGTTCGTTATTTTTTTACAATTTTTCAAATCATTGAATGCATTTATCATTTTTTCACTTTAAATTTGAAACGTTGCCGTTTTGTTTCTACTTGAGATTTCGCAATTGTTTTTATTTAACATCAGAAATACATCATTTTTCTATCGATCTTCAGCTTCTGAAGCAAATTCCTCTGTTGGTTATTTTTTTACAATTTTTTAAATCGCTGAATGCATTTTTTTCATTTTTTCACTTTAAATTTGCAACTTTGCCGTTTTGTTTCTACTTGAGATTTCACAATTGTTTCAATGGAACATCAGAAATACATCATTTTGTTGTTAATCGTAAGCTTTTGAAGCAAATTCTTTGGTTGGTAATTTTTTCACAATTTTTCAAACCGTTGAATGCATTTTTCATTTTCACACTTCAAATTTGAAACGTTGCCGTTTAGTTTCTACTTGAGATTTCGCAATTGTTTTAATGCAACATCAGAAATGCATCATTTTTCTATCGATCTTAAGCTTTCGAAGCAAATTGCTCAGTTGATAATTTTTTTACAATTTTTCAAATCATATAATGCATTTTTCATTTTCTCACTTCGAATTTGAAAAATTTGCCGTTTTGTTTCTATTTGAAATTTCGCAATTGTTTTAATGGAATATCAGAAATACATAATTTTTTATGGATCTTAAGCTTTCGAAGCAAATTCCTCAGTTGATAATTTTTTTACAAATTTTCAAATCATTGAATGCATTTTTTTAAATTTAAAAAAACGTTAAAAAATTGTCAAATGTGATGTAAAATACAATTAAAATATCTTCTAACAATCCTTATCTTTGAAAAAAAACTTATTTTCTGGAAATAATTTCATCACAAACTGAGTTTAAAAAAAAATATAACTCAAAAACGCTATTTTTGATTTAAATTTTGTAAACGGTAATCGATTCGCCACTAATAACTCTTCGAATTCTGATCAAAGATATTAAATTGCCTTTTGTAGTAAGGTCACTGCATTAAATTGAAATCTAGTGAGTACTCGAAATTCAAAAATCGCCAAAAACACAATTTTAGATTTGATTTATCAACGGTGATCAATTCATAAGTAAAAGCCCTTTGAATTTTGCTCAGAGAAATTGATTTGACTTTTATACCAAGTTTTATTCATTAACTTGAAAATGAGTTAGTTAGCGCTTGAAATTCAAAAATCGTTAAAAATGTTAAAACGCGGGCCAAAAATTTATAAAAACTAACACATATTTTAACAACCCTTAGCTTTCAAAATAAGCTTAGTTTATGTTAATAGATTTATCACAAACTAATTTATGGACATTAGAAGACGAACGTGCGTACTTATACAAAGCAAGCTGCAGAGTGTTAAAAAAATCATAACTCAAAAACGATATTTTTGATTTTAATTTTGTAAACGGTGATTCGCCACTAAAAACCCTTCAAATTCTGCTCAAAGATATTAAATTGGCTTTTGTATTAAGGTCACTGCATTAAATTTAAATCTAGTGAGTGCTCGAAATTCTAAAATCGCCAAAAATGTCATACCTCAAAAATTCAATTTTAGATTTGATTCTGTGAACGGTGACCGATTCACAAGTAAAAACCCTTTCCATCTTGTTCAGAGTAATCGATTTGACTTTTATACCAAGTTTTATACATTATCTTGAAATCGAGTTAAAAAATCATTAAAAAATATAAAAACATGCGTCAAAAATTTGTAAAAATTAACACATGTTTTAACAACCCTTAGCTTTCAAAACAAGCTTATTTTATGCAAATAGCTTTATCATAAACTTATTTATGAACGACAAGTTGCGTTCAGATGGCCGTGCATTAAAAAAAATCATAACTCAAAAACTCAATTTTTGATTTTAATTTTGTAAACGGTGATAGATTCATCACTAAAAAGTCTTCAAATGTTGCTCAAACATATCAAATTGTCTTTTGTATTAAGGTCGCTGCATCAACTTAAAATCTAGTGAGTGCTCGAAATCCAAAAATTGTTAAAAATGTTAAAATCCACTCAAACAATTTATAAAAATTGTCACATGTTTTAACTACCATTGGCTTTTAAAATAAGCTTATTTTATGCAAATAGCTTTAGTATAAACTGATTTGAAACCCAAATCGTCTATTCGTTTAGACATTTTTATACAATTTTCACAAACCCTTGCAAATTATATAAAAGCCTCACAAAAACACAAGTCATCTCAGCATTTCTGTTAGAAACAGTTACTTCCCGGTGCACATCTTTTTTTATTGTCTAAACAAATCCAATGCCGGATTTCCCTTTACCATTGTCGCCGATGAATATACATATTAAATACATTTCTCTATGGACTGACGTGTGAATGCAAATAAAAATGTTGATTTTATCATCTTACTTCTTCTAACCAAGCAGCACTCACACGATAATATTGTTTATGAGTTCGCTACTGAAATTTCAAACAATTTAATCCGGCTTTCACCATTATGCTACATGAATTACGACTTACACTCGGCATAATGTAATGTGAAAATGTAATTAAAATAAGCGATCTTAATCAAGAAAAAAAAATGGTGAATGGTGATGTTACTTTCTCCGGTTTGATGGTATAATGATTATTTATATTTATACTTTCATGGTTTATTTTTAAAGCGTTTGAAACGTCAAAATTATGAAAGATGAAAATAACAAATTCTAATGATCTTTACCGTCATTTTACTTTAAAACTTTCGAAAAAATAGGAATAGGGAAAGTGTGTTTGATAATTTTTGAAAATTTTGTAGAAGAATTAAAAAGAGAACAAAGTCATCTTTGATCAGTGGCGGCTCGTGGAACATGCTGATGGTAGAGCCTCTTATACAATATAATCCCCTTCCCCCTCCTTTGAAGAAAGAAAGAACGATTTATCTTCCTAGTCTAAAGTAACTGGCGAAAAAGTGTTAATTAAAAATTCTTGTTGAGCTTGAAACTACTACAGGTAGTGCCATGGCTCCTTGGCTCTATATAACGAGCCGCCCATGCTTCGACAGCAAAATGTACTTACTTTTTTACAATTTTTGACAATTCAAAAATGTCGAAAAAAACAATTTTTATTAGCTGAAAAATACTGTTTTTGTCAGCTGAAACATAGCATATTTGGTAGCTGAAGAATACCATTTTCTGCAACTGTAAAATACAACTTGAGACAGCTGAAAAATACTATTTTCAACAGCTGGGGATTACCATTCTTGACAGCCGAAAAATACCATTCCCAACAGCTAAATCGGCAGCTAAAAAATTTTTGACAACAAAAAAAAAATCAATTTTTGACAACAAAATATACAAGTTCTGACAGCTGAAAAATGCCATTTTTGACAGCAACAAATTATCAAAAAATGCTGCTTTTGATAGCTGAAAAATACCATTTATATAGGTGGGAAATACCATTTTTGACAGCTGAAAAATATCATTTTTGACAGCTGAAAAATGACATTTTTGACAGCTAAATAATACAATTCTGAAAAATACCATGCTTGATAACAGCAACACACTATTATTAACAACTGTATCATAACATTATTGTCAGCTAAAAAATACAATTTTTGAAAGCTGAAAAATGCCATTTTTGACAATTAAAAAAAAATGTCGAAAAATGCTACTTTTGTTAGCTGGAAAATACAATTTTTATAGGTGGGAAATACCATTGTTGACAGCTGAAAAATATCATTTTTGACATCTGAAAAGTAAAATATTTGATACCTGAAAAATATCATTTTTGACAGCTGAAAAATATAATATTTGACAGCTAAAAAAATATCATTTTTGGCAACTGAAAAGTGTCGTTTTTGACAGCTGAAAAATACCATTCTTGACAACTGCAACAAACCATTATTGACAACTGTAACAAACCCTTTTTGCTGGCTAAAAGAATACAATTTTTGACAACACAAAAATATACAAGTTTTGACAGCTGAAAAATGCCATTTTTAACAATTAAGAAAAATGTCGAAAAACGCTGATTTTGATAGCTGAAAAATAATATTTTTATAGGTGGGAAATCGCATTTTTGACAGCTGAGAAATATTATTTTTGACAGTTGAATAATACACTTCTTAACAGCTGAAAACTACCATTTTCAACAGCTGAAAAATACCATTGTTGACAACTGCAACAAACCATTGTTGACAACTGCAACAAACCATTATTGACAACTGTAACATATCATTATTGCCTGTTAAAAAATACAATTTTTTACTACAAAAAGTTAGTTGTTGACAGCTGAAAAATACCATTGTTGACAATGTCAAAAAAAGCTGTTTTTGAAAGCTGAATAATAACATTTTAATAGGTGAGAAATACCTTTTTTTGACATTAAAAAAATATTTTTGACTGAAAAATATCATTTTTGACATTTGAATAATACATTTCTTAACAGCTGAAAAAAGCGAATCTTGACAATTACAACAAACCATTGTTGTCAGCTAAAACATATAATTTTTGACAACAAAAAGTGTAATTTTTGACAGCTGAAATAGCAGCATTTTAATACCTTTTTTGACGGCTGAAAAATAAAATTTTTGACAACTGAAAACTATAATTTTTGACAGTTGAATAATACATAACTACCATTCTTGACAACTGCAACAAACCATTATTGTTAGCTAAAAATACAATTTTTTACAACAAAAAGTACAATTTTTGGCAACTAAAAAAATGTTATTTTTGACAATAAAAAAATCGAAAAATGCGACTTTTGACAGCTTCAATTCTTAAGAGATTGACAATGGCCAAAAAATGCTGTTTTTAATTTTAAAAGCTGAATATTAACATTTTAATAGGTGAGAAATACCTTTTTGAATAATACACTTCTTAACAGCTGGAAAAATGCCAATCTTGACAATTACAACAAACCATTATTGACAACTGTAACAAATCATTATTGTCAGCTAAAAAATTTTTGACAGCAAAAAGTGTAATTTTTGACACCTGAAAAATGCGATTTTTGACAAATAAAAAATGTCGAAAAATACTTTTTTTTGATAGCTGAAAAATACCAATAATATATACTTTATTCTCTCTTAAATTAACAAAATAATACATAAGGAAGAATGTGCGTCATAGAAAGTAATGTAATTAATTTAAATATTTTAAATAAAATAATCTAATAATAATAGGTGAGTAATACCTTTTTTGACAGCTGAAAAATAAAAATTTTGACAACTGAAAACTATAATTTTTGACAGTTGAATAATACATAACTACCATTCTTGACAACTGCAACAAACCATTATTGTTAGCTAAATATACATTTTTTTACAACAAAAAGTAGATTTTTTGGCAGCTAAAAAATGTCATTTTTGACAATTAAAAAATCGAAAAATGCTACTTTTGACAGCTTCAATTCTTAACAGGTAACAATGTCATTCTTAACAACTGCAACAAACCATTATTGACAATTGCACCACACCATTATTGTCAGCTAAAAAATACAATTTTTGACAACAAAAGAAAGAAAGAACTATTTATCTTCCTACACCAAAGTAATTGGCGAAAAAGTGTTTTAAGAATTAATTAAAAATTCTTGCTGAGCTTGAAACTACAGGTAGTGCCATGGCTCCTTGGCTCTATATAACGAGCCGCTCCTGTCTTTGATCACAATATCCGTTACATTTTCCATAAATCTTTACTTCAAACAGCAAGTTATGATCTACTTTAAAAATAAATCAAATTAGTCCTTTCTAGTTAGAAATAAACGATCTTAAACCAATGTTAGTTCTATAGAATTTGGTATCTTCTACATATAAATTAGCTTGTGGGGCATCTGGCCCATTAGCTCAGTTGGTTAGAGCGTCGTGCTAATAACGCGAAGGTCGCGGGTTCGATCCCCTCATGGGCCAAACTCTTTTTACAGCTTTTTCTTTAATGAAAAATAGCTATTATAAAACAAATCTTCTAATATATACAGGGAGTTGAATAAATAAAGCAAAGTTGCTCATTTTAATACTGAATAATTTGTTAAAAATAAATTATTAATATTCTGACTACTTCCGGAGATATTCGATAAAAACCGAATTTTATTTTTTTACGACTGGTTATTTTGAAGAACCGAAAGTATTTTCTCTAAGCTCTTCCAAAAATTAATTTTGTTTTTCAAATACGGCCTGGATTTTGTATTTAATTTTTGAGTAGTTTTTCACCTCTGTAGACTAATGATGTATCACTTTTTCACAAAATTGTTTGCTATAGGAGTTAATTTTTTATTTGCGGAACATTTAAATGGTTATGTGGGACGCGGGATAAATCACTCTTGTGGGACAGGTTTGTGGCTTAAGGACCTCGAGGTCATTTGTCAATTTGTCAGGTTATAAATACGTATACAATTATTTGTTATCAGACTTCTACATCTAAATTAGAATCTTGGAGCGTCTGGCCCATTAGCTCAGTTGGTTAGAGCGTCGTGCTAATAACGCGAAGGTCGCGGGTTCGATCCCCTCATGGGCCAAACTTCTCTTTTACTTTTTTATTTATTCATTTATAATCAAAATTATTATGGAATAGTTATTTATTATATAAGTGTGGAAAGTCCCGCAAGAAAAAGTTTTATCCGTGAGCTCGTAGAAAGAAATTTGTGCAGAATTCGATTTCGAACAACTTTGATTTGAAATATTTTCCTCTAAAATTGTCAGAATGTCATATTTTGGCATTATTATCTCTCAAGCGGCAAATTAGTTTTATGTTTTCGTAAATATCTTACTAAGGGGGCTGTGAACTTAAAAATAATGTCGGGAAAGAAAATGTGTACAGAATTCAATTCTGAACAACTTTTTTCTCTAAAATCGACAGGAAAGTATTTTTTTGTATTATTTTTACTTAAGTGGCAAATTTTGTTCACCTTTTCTTAAATATCTCACTAAGCAGGCTGTGAACGTAAAAATGTCAAGAATGAAAATATTTGCAGAATTAAATTTTGAACAACTTTTATTGGAAACATATTTCTCTAAAATCGACGGAAAAGTATTTTTTGGTGATATTTTCACGCAAGTGGCTAATTTTGTTCATATTTTCTTAAATATCCCACTAAGCAGGCGGCGAAGGTAAAAATGTCATAAGAGAAAATATGAGCAGAATTCGGTTCTGAACAACTTTATTTGGAATAATAATTCTGTAAAATCGACAGAAAAGTATTTTTTGGTATTATTTTCTCGCCTGTCAAATTTTGTTCACCTTCTCTTAAATATCCCACTAAGTAGGCTGGGAACGTATAAATGCCAGTAAAGAAAATGTGTACAGAATTCGGTTCTAAACAACATTTTCTCTAAAATCAACAGAAAAGTATTTTTTGTCATTATTTTCTCTCCGGAAAATTGTGTTTATCTTTTTCTTAATATCTCATTAAGCAGGCTGGGAAGGCAAAAATCCCAGGAGAAACAAATGTATGCAGAATTCAATTCTGAACAACTTTTATTTTTAATTATTTTCTCTAAAATGTACAGAAATGCATTTTTTGCCGTTATTTTCTCGCAAGCGCAAATTTATTATATGTTTTCTTAAAAATCTTACTAGGCAGGCTGTGACCAAAAAAATGCCAAGAAAGAAAAATTGTGCAGAATTAAATTTTGAACAACTTTAACTAATTGGAATCATATTTCTCTAAAATCGACAGAAAAATATTTTTTGGTACTATTTTCACGCAAGTGGCCTTTTTGTTCATACAAGGTGGCGCAAAAGTAATGTCATAATTTGAATTGGCTGCCATTTTGCTATAAATGAAAAAAAGAGCTCTGTTTTCATCGAAAGTTAATTTGAAAGTGTAAAATTGGTGATATTACTTGGAAAAAATTATATCGGTCAAATGACCACCTCCCGAGTTGATGCATAATTGCGCTCGTTTTACGGCTTTTTCAATAGTTGCTTGCAAAACATCTGGCTCCAAATTGGCGATTTCTTCTTCAATGTTACCTTTCAAGACTTCCAAGGTTCGTGGTTTGTTGTGGTAAACCCGAGATTTTAAAAAGCCCCAAAGGAAGAAGTCTAGTGCTGTTAGATCTGGCGATCTGGACGGCGAGTTCAAATCTCCAAAACGGGAGATCACTCGACCTGAAAATTGGTGTCTCAAAATCTCCATAGTTTCCCGAGCTGTGTAAGCGGTTGCTCCGTCCTGTTAGAACCAACAATGATCGATACCCAATGGAGCAACTTGCGGCTAAAGAACTCGTTTAGCTTATGCCTGCAACGCTTGCCATTTATGGTTACGGTGGCGCCATCGGCGTTTAAAAAAAAAATAAGGACCAATCACTTTTTCACTGCAAATGCCGCAGCAAACAGTCACTTTTAGGGGATGCAATGGATTTTCTTCCATTACATGTGGATTCTCTGTGCCCCAGAAACGCAAATTATGTTTGTTAACAATTAAAATGAACAGAAATGCATTTTTTGTCATTATTTCCTCTCAAGCGGAAATTTTATTTTATGTTTCCTTAAATATTCCACTAAGCAGGCTGCGAAGGTAATGTCAAGAGAGAAAATCTGTGCATAATTTATTTCTGAACCACTTTGATAAGAAACATATATCTTTAAAATCGACAGAAAAGTATTTTTGGTTATTTTCTCACAAGTGGAAAATTTTGTTTATCCTTTTTTTAATCTCATTAAACAAGCTGCGAAGGTAAACATGCCAGGGGAGAAAATGTATGCAGAATTCTTTCTTTGAAACTATTTTCTCTAAAACCGACAGAAAAGCATTTTTTGTCATTATTTTCTCGCGTGACAAATTTGTGTTATATTTTTTAAAATATCTCACTATGCAGGCTGCGAAGGTAAAAATGCCAAGAGACAAAATATGCCGAGAATTAAATTCTGAACAACTTTGATTTGAAATATTTTTCTCTAAAATTGACACAAATGTATTTTCTTGCATTATTTCGAAATGACTTAAATTGTTCGAACTCATTGATTTTTTTCGCAGTAGTTAGAAGAGCCTGAAAAGTTGAGTGCGAAAAAATCTTAAGTCTTAAATTGTTCGGAGCTTATAGCAGAAAAACTGAAAAACAGCCCATTTATGTTTCTTCATTAAAATTTTTAAGATTTTGGAATGTCTAGTGAGACGGTAAAAAAAAATAGTAATTCATTCATCAAATCAACAGTTATGCTCACATTTTAGCATGTATCTTTAGTAATTCACTCATAAAATCAACATTTACGCTCACATTTGAGCATTCATCACTCTAAATATCGATTTTGTGGTCGTCCAAGACGATTTCCATCATTTTGAATAAATGTCCGTGTTTTTGACTATTTCAAATAAAGATTTTGGGATTAAACTTTATACTTAAGTCGTATTTGACAATCATAAGAACTGAAAGGCTTTTGGTTAAATTTTGGAACCTAAAGTTTGTCGTTTTTTGATAATCTTCAAATTTTTTTAAACTATCAAAAATATTACAAAGACCCGATCATTTTGAAAAAATATCCTTGTTTTTATTTATTTATTTATTTATTTATTTATTTGTTACAAAAACCCAACAGACATTATGTCCAATTAAAGGGTCGACAGATATATACAATATAATGTGTAATTTAATTTTGTATATCTCAAAGATTTTGGGATTAAACTTTATACTTAAGCCGTATCGACAATCATAAAAACTGAAAGGCTTTTGGTTAAATTTTAGAACCTGAAGTTTGTGTTTACCTTATCCTTAAATTTTTGACTTTCTCCGTTACGAAGTACGAGAAAGTATTGTGATCGTGATTTTTTTTTTTTAATTTTTTTTACGAAGATATCCGTTTTGGGATCCCTAAATGCCATTTCAACAATTTCTGGAAAAAAATTGTTTGTGTCTGTGTGTGTGTGTGTGTGTGTGTCTGTCTTATTTGATAATCTGAAGAACTGAAAAGCTTTTGGTAAAATTTCGTACACGGGAACCTTAACTGTTTTTTGTTTTTTGCCAATATTTTCTTAAATATGAAAAATATCACAAAAACAATTAAACAAACATTGAAGACAACAAAGAAATGAGCTAATTTTGTGTGAAAACATTTTTCATAAAATCATTTTTGTTCGAGAAAAAAATTTATTATTTTTTTAATTTTTGGTTTATAATTATAAAACGATAATAGTTACAGCAAATTTATAATAATTGTAGAGAATGCCAAAATGAACAACTTATAACGAATAAGTTTTTTCGAAATCTCTTTAGTTTTTGAGTAAACTAAACGGTAATGTCCAACAGCCGAAAATGATAATTTTCAAATGCAAAAATAACAGTTTTTAACTGTCCAAACAGACTATTTTAAAGTACTTTGCCAAAAATGACAATTTCCAACTGCCAAAATTGATCATTTTCAACTGCCAAAAATGATCATTTTTAACTGTCCAAAAAGACCATTTTCAAATGCTGAAAATATCAATTTTAAACTATGCAAAAAGACTACTTTCAACTGCTAAAAATGGCAATTTCCAAAAGCCAAAAATGACAATTTCCAATTGGCAAAAATGACTATTTTCAACTGCCCAAAATGATAATTTTCAACTATGCAAAAGGGCCATTTTCAAGTGCTAAAAATGACAATTTCCAACAGCCAAAAATGACAATTTCCAACTGACAAAAGTGACAATTTTCAAGTACCAAAAATGACAATTTTCAACTGTCCAGAAAAACCATTTTCAAGTGCTAAAAATAACAATTTTCAACTGCCAAAAATTACAATTTTTAACTATGCAAAAGGACCATTTTCAAGTGCTAACAATGACAATTTGCAAAAGCCAAAAATGACAATTTCCAACTGCCGAAAATTACCATTTTCAACTGCAAAAAATGACAATTTTTAACTATGCAAAGGGCCCTTTCTCAAGTGCCAAAAATACCAATTTTCAACTGTCCAAAATGACTACTTTTCAGTGCTAAAAATGCCAATTTCCAACTGACAAAAATGACAATTTCCAACTGACAAAAGTGACAATTTTCAAGTACCACCAAAAATGACGATTTTCAACTGTCCAGAAAAACCATTTTTAAATGCTAAAAATAACAATTTTTAACTATCAAAAAAAAACACTTTCAACTGCTAAACATGGCAATTTCCAAAGACCAAAAATTACAATTTTCAACTGCCAAAAATAACAATTTCCAACTGCCAAAAATTACAATTTTTAACTATGCATAAGGACCATTTTCAAGTGCTAACAATGACAATTTGCAAAAGCCAAAAATGACAATTGCCAACTGGCAAAAATGACTATTTTCAACTGCCTAAAATAATAATTTTTAACTATGCAAAAGGACCATTTTCAAGTGCTAAAAATGACAATTTCCAACAGCCAAAAATGACAATTTCTAACTGACAAAAGTGACAATTTTCAAGTGCCAAAAATAACAAGTTTCAACTGTCCAGAAAGACCATTTTCAAGTGCTAAAAATAACAATTTTCAACTATAAAAAAAAAACACTTTCAACTGCTAAATATGGCAATTTCCAAAAACCAAAAGTGACAATTTCCAACTGCCAAAAATAACAATTTTAGCTGCCAAAAATTACAATTTGTAACTATGCAAAAGGACCATTTTCAAGTGCCAACAATGACAATTTCCAAAAGCCAAAAATGACAATTTCCAACTGCCAAAAATGACCATTTTCATCTGCCAAAAATGACAATTTCCAACTGCCAAAAATGACCATTTTCATCTGCCAAAAATGACAATTTTTACCAATGCAAAGGGACCTTTCTCAAGTACCAAAAATACCAATTTTCAACTGTCCATAAAGACTATTTTTCAGTGCTAAAAATGCCAATTTCCAACAGACAAAAATGACAATTTCCAACTGCAAAAAATGACAATTTTTAACTATGTAAAAGGACCATTTTTAAGTGCTAAATATGACAATTTCCAAAAGCCAAACATGACAATTTCCAACTGTTAAAAATGACTATTTTCAATTCCCAAAAATGACAATTTTTAACTATGCATAAAAACCATTTTCAAGTGATAAAAATTACAATTTCTAAAAGCCAAAAATGACAATTTCCAACTGCCAAAAATGAGAATTTCCAACTGCCAAAAATGAGAATTTCCAACTGCCAAAAATGAGAATTTTTAATTGCCAAAAATGACAATTTTCAACTGTCAAAAAGACCATTTTCAAGTGCCAAAAAGACTACTTTCAACTGCTAAAAATTGCAATTTCCAAAAGCCAAAAATGACAATTTCCAACTGCCAAAAGTGACAATTTTGAACTGCCAAAAATGATCATTTCTAACTGCAAAAAATAAGAAAGCAAAGATTTTGGGATTAATCTTTGTGCTTAAGCCGTATTTGACAATCATAAGAACTGAAAGGCGTTTGGTTAAATTTTGGAACTTCAAGTTTGTGTTAACCGATTTTGCTTATCTTCAATTTTTTTTACTTTCTCTGTTACGAAGTACGAAAAAGTATTGTGATCGTGATTTTTTTTCAATTTTTTTTTTTCGGAAATATCCGTTTTGGGGTCCCTAGATGCCATTTCAACAATTTCTGGAAAAAAATATTTTCTTAAATATGAAAAATATCACAAAAACATTTAAACAAATATTGAAGACAACAAAAAAATTAATACGTCTTGTTTGAAAATATTTTTCATAAAATCATTGTTATTCGAGAAAAAAATAATTTTTCTTTTTTCATTTTTGGTTTATAATTATGAAACGAAAATAGTTTCAGCAAATTTATGTTAATAATAATTGTAGAGAATGCCAAAATGAATAACTTGTAGAAACTAAGTTTTTTTCGAAATCTCTTCAGTTTTTGAGTAAACTGAGTTTTTGATTTTGAAGTATAATTTTTCCATCTTTTATAATTTTCACGTTTTAAATGTCAATTTCATCCGAGGAGGGCGAGGTGGTCTAGTGAGTAGAGCTCCTTCTCACGGGCCTCGTAGTCGTGGGTTCGAATCCCATCCGGGCGGTCACTTTTTCGGAATGAAGAAGTGGCCGTTCGGGTCCATGGTTGTTCAGTGTATGTCTCCACACTCATTATATATAATAAATAATGATTATATATAAATAAATAGAAATCAATACAAAAATAGTTAAATGGTACCTCTGGCAGAATGGGCCAGCTTCCTAAGTAAAAAAAAAAAAAAAAAATTATCCGAGTTTACAAAACGCTCGATGGACATTTAAAATAAATATAAATGATACTATCAAGTCGGAGAAAGTAACATCACCATTTTCTCATAAACTCTTTGATTTTCCAGAAAAAGCTTTTTGGTCTATAATTTTTCAATTTTTACTGTTTATCATTTCATTCCTTTAATGATAAAAATCCTCTATCGGTAGATGCAAGAACCATACATCTCCAAGCAATAACTGTAGAGGTGTTAAGGAGTAAAGGAAACAGAGCTATACAAGTGCATCACATGTCACAAGGATTTTTGTCTGTCGTGAAAAATTTTTTCACTTGTGCGCAAAATGGTTTTTTACAACTCCCACTTACCCATATTGTGGTGGATCTCTACACAACTCGACTCTAGGGCGATATGTTTTATTGTACAGTCTTGTTTGGGCGACCTTCATGGGCATATCCAGCCGGCGAATTGTTTCCTTCAGTCTTGGCATCATATTTTCAGCATCCACCATTCTCTTCATCACCTAAAATACAACAAAAGCACATTAACCAATTTTAAGAAGATCCAACATTACACTTGTTTTTATTTTCTTAGCCTACAGTACAAAACTGCAGAAGCATTAATTATTACAGAAACTAAATCATTCATGAATCGAAAGCATTAAATACTTCAGAAGTATGGTAGTTGCAACGAATGCATTTTTGAGCATTAATTACTACAGAAACCGAGTGCAGCCGAAAGGACTAAATTCTGCAAAATTAATTTACTTCAACTAATGCAGTTTTGATTATACAGTTTATAAACAAAGTAATCACCTTTCTCAATTCAATTTCGATTTGCTGTTTAATAGCTTCAGTAGCTGCAATCCGCTGGGACAGAACCAGCTCGACGCTGTCCGCCTGAGTCCGAAGGTCTCTGGCACTGTTCATCAAAATCGCGTCCAAGGTCCGCCTGAGTCCTTCAGATTTGATCCTGATCTTCTCCGACTCTTCCAAAATGTTGTCGACGAATCGATTCCACAAGTCCATCGGTGACTGGCTATGATAGGAGCAACAATAAATCACCATCCGCAATTAATAGAGAGTCTACTATTTTTTTTATAGATAAGTTAGGTTAGGTTAGGTTAGGTCAGATTTGATCCTGATCTTCTTCGACTCTTCCAAAATGTTGTCGACGAATCGATTCCATAAGTCCATTGGAGACTGGCTGCGACAAGAACGTACTTATTACAGAGTCTACTATTCTAGCTACTTAGGAAAATCTATATTTTAGATGGTTTTTTTATACAGTTATATGAAATTAAATGAATAAATAAATAACGAAAGACAAATATAACGATCACGGACCCTAGCGGATATTTCTCGATTGTAAAAAAGTTCCACCCGGGCGGGGAATCGAACCCTCTCCACTTGAGATCCAGCGGGCAGATGCTCGCGCTCTTACCCACTACACCACCAAGCCGCCTAGACTAGGAGCGAGCATGTTGCGCACGCGGATATCGACGCCGCGTGACAAAACTGATTAAATAGTATCAGTGACGGTTCGCGGAGTTTTTTCTGGTACGGTCGAGGTACCAAGGGTGGCAATACAGATAGGCAGGATCGGTTACAGAGACGGCTGGCTGCGTGACCTATATGTATTACCACCTCTGTTACCCAGTGGTGTATTGGTAAAATAAGAAGTAAGGGAACGCATGGTGAGAGCATAACAAAAAAATAGTCCGCGACTTTCCACAAGAAGCTTGCTGAAAGTTTTTCGAAGATCATCTTATTTTATGGCCCAAGGGCCAAGCCTATGTGTGTATATGTTAATATTTATACACAATTGCTCGTTTAATTACAAACATGTCGTGACTGAATGGCATACGCCTAAGTAAAAAAAAATATCTTATTTTAAGCAAACTATTGTTTTCCTTGTAAGTTTTTTTACTTTTTTTTATTCTTTCAATACAAAATATTAACAAACACAAACGCGTTCCGTTTCTGAAAAAAGGTGCCGGAACGTCGTTCCCCCACGGTCCCCCTCCAATACACCACCTCTGTTACCAGAAAAAACCCCGCGAACCCTCACTGAATAGTGACCTACTCGCTTTGAAATGTGACGGCGCCGGGATGAAACAAAATCGTGTTGGATCTGTTCTGCAGGGAAGCGTTGGTCGCGACCAATTCATGGGCCCGGGTCTTGTCCCCGTAATCGTATTCGAGCCGCTGCTTGGCGGATCTGTTCGCGAGCAGTTGATTCTCGACCTCCCTCAAGGTCCTCTCCAGGACGCAGCGGATTTCCGACGACAGGCCCAGCTCTTTGGTCAGCTCGTCTTCAACGTGATCGCGGACCAGTTCGATGTCTAAGCGGCCCGTCCTCCTGTCCAAACATTCACCAGCTGCAAATAAGAGAACAATGCGATTCCAAAAACTGACCAAGGTGTTACTCCTCAATTTGGCAACAATACAGTTCCAAAAATTGAGTTTAATATATACAACCTTTATAATTCCAAGAGAAATTAATTGTAATTTGCACTCGTAATATTTGGTGATGTCATTCACTTGCACTCCTTAAAAAAAATGCTTATGAAATTAATAAGCCTACATTCCTAAAATGATGATCGTAGAGTAGTATGAAAGATTTGTAAATTTAAATTTTTAACTACCAAAAAAGACATTCTTTACTGCAAAAAAATGACAATTTCCAACTGCCAAAAATGACAATTTTCAACTGCCAAAAATGACAATTTTCAACTGTCTAAAAACACCATTTTCAAGTGATAAAAATAACAATTTTCAACTGTCCAAAAAGACTACTTTCAACTGCTAAAAATTGCAATTTCCAACTACCAAAAATGACCATTTTCAACCGCCAAAAATGACAATTTTTAACTATGCCAAAGGACCATTTTCAAGTGCTAAAAATGACAATATCCAACTGCCAAAAATGATCATTTCCAACTGCAAAAAATGATAACTTTCAACAGTCCAAAAGGACCATTTTAAAGTGTTAAAAATGATGGACATTATCATTTTTAACACTTAAAAAAAAAGCCAAAAATGACAATTTTCAAATGTTCAAGAGGACCATTTCCAAGTGCTAAAAATAATAATTTTCAACTGTCCAAAAACACTACTTTCAACTGCTAAAAATGGCAATTTCCAAAAGCCAAAAATGAAAATTTTCAACTGCCAAAAGTGACAATTTTCAACTGCCAAAAATTACAATTTTTAACTGTGCAAAAGGACCATTTTGACGTGTCAAAAAATGACAATTTCCAACTGCAAAAAATAGATCATTTTCAAATGCCAAAAATGACAATTTTTAAGTATGTAAAAGGACCATTTTCAAGTGCTGAAAATGACAATTTTCAACTTAAAAAAATGATTAATTTAACTGCCCCAAAGGACCATTTTCAAGTGCGAAAAATGACAATATCCAACTGCCAAAAATGATCATTTGCAACTGCAAAAATGACAATTTTCAACTGCCCAAAAATGACGATTTTCAACTGTCCAAAAAGACCATTTTCAAGTGCTAAAAATAACAATTTTCAATTATCCAAAAAGACTAATCTTAACTGCTAAAAATGGCAATTTCTAACAATCAAAAATGACAAATTCCAACTGCAAAAATTTTTAACTGCCCAATAGGACTATTTTCAAGTGCTAAAAATGACAATTTTCAACTGCCAAAAATGACCATTTTAACTGCCCCAAAGGGCCATTTTCAAGTGCTAAAAATGACATATCCAACTGAAATGATCATTTCCAACTGCAAAAAATGACTTTCAACTGTCTAAAAGGACCATTTTAAAGTGCTAAAAATGACAATTTCCAACAGCCAAAAATGACAATTGCCAACTGCCAAAAATGACAATTTTAAAATCTCCAAAGGACCATTTTCAAGTGCCAAAAATAACAATTTTCAACTGTCCAGAAAGTGGACTGTTAACTGCTAAAAATTGCAATTCTCAAATGCCAAAAATGACAATTTCCAACTGCCAAAAATTACCATTTTGAACTGCCAAAAATTAAAATTTTTAACTATACAAAAGGACCATTTTCAAGTACTAAGAATGACAATTTTTAACTGCCAAAAACGACCATTTTTAACTGACTCAAAGGACCATTTTCAAGTGCAAACAATGACAATTTCCAACTGCCAAAAATGATCATTTCCAACTGCAAAAAATGATAATTTTTAACTGCCAAAAATGACAATTTTCAACTGCCAAAAATGTCAAATTTCAACTGCCAAAAATGACAATTTTCAACTGTCCAAAAAGACCTTTTTTAGGTGCTAAAATTTTTTTTCAACTGAGCTAAAACACTATTTTCAAGTGCTAAAAAACGACAATTTCCAACAGCCAAAAATGACAATTTCCAACTGCCAAAAATCATCATTTCCAACTGCAAAAATGACAATTTTCAACTGCCAAAAATGACAATTTTTAACTGCCCAATAGGACTACTTTCAAGTGCTAAAAATGACAATTTTCAACTGCCAAAAATGACAATTTTTAATTGTCCAAAAGAACCATTTTCAAGTGCTAAAAATGACAATTTCTAACTGCCAAAAATAATCATTTCCAACTTCAAAAAATTACAATTTTCAACTGTCTAAAAGGACCATTTTAACGTGATAAAAATGACATTTTTCAACAGCCAAAAATGACAATTGCCAATTGCCAACTGCTAAAAATAACAATTTTCAAATGTCCAAAGGGACCATTTTCAAGTGCTAAAAATAACAATTTTTAATTGCCAAAAATGACAATTTTGAACTGCCAAATAAGACTATTTTCAAGTGCTAAAAATGACAATTTTCAACTGCAAAAAATGACAATTTTGAACTGGCAAGTAGGACTATTTTTAAGTGCTAAAAATGACAATTTTCAACTGCAAAAAATGACATTTTTCAACTGCCAAAAATGACAATTTTCAACTGTCCAAAAAGACCTTTTTTTGGTGCTAAATTTTTTTTTCAACTGAGCTAAAATACTACTTTCAAGTTCTAAAAAATGACAATTTCCAGCAGCCAAAAATGACAATTTCCAACTGCCAAAATGACAATTTTTAATTGTCCAAAAGAACCATTTTCAAGTGCTAAAAATGACAATTTTCAACTGCCAAAAATAATCATTTCCAACTTCAAAAAATTACAATTTTCAACTGTTTAAATGGACCATTTTAACGTGTTAAAAATGACATTTTTCAACAGCCAAAAATGACAATTGCCAATTGCCAACTGCCAAAAATAACAATTTTCAAATGTCCAAAAGGACCATTTTCAAGTGCTAAAAATAACAATTTTTAATTGCAAAAATGACAATTTTGAACTGCCAAATAAGACTATTTTCAAGTGCTAAAAATCACAATTTTTAACTGCAAAAGATGACAATTTTCAGCTGCCAAAAATGATAATTTTTAACTGCCCAATAGGACTATTTTCAAGTGCTAAAAATGACAATTTTCAACTGCCAAAAATGAGAATTTTTAATTGACAAAAAGAACCATTTTCAAGTGTTAAAAATGACAATTTCTAACTGCCAAAAATAATCATTTCCAACTTTAAAAAATTACAAATTTCAACTATCTAAACAGTCTTAACAGCCAAAAATGACAATTGCCAATTGTCAACTGCCAAAAATAACAATTTTCAAATGTCCAAAAGGACTATTTTCAAGTGCTAAAAATAACAAATTTTAATTGCCAAAAATGACAATTTGAACTGCCAAGTAGGACTATTTTCAAGTGCTAAAAATGACAATTTCTAACTGCCGAAAATAATCATTTCCAACTTCAAAAAATTACAATTTTCAACTGTCTAAAAGGACCATTTTAACGTTTTAAAAATGACATTTTTCAACAGCTAAAAATGACAATTGCCAACTATGTCCAAAAGGACCATTTTCAAGTGCTAAAAATAACAATTTTCAATTGCCAAAAATGACAATTTTGAACTGCTCAATAGGACTATTTTCAAATGTTAAAAATGACAATTTGCAACTCTTAAAAATGACAATTTTTAATTGTCCAATAGAACGATTTTCAAGAGCTAAGAATGACAAATTCCAATTGCCAAAAATAACATTTTCAACTGCAAAAAAAATGTCGATTTTTAACTGCCCCAAAGGGCCATTTTCAAGTGCTAAAAATGACAATATCCAACTGCCAAAAATGATCATTTCCAACTGCAAAAAAATGACAATTTTCAAATGTTTAAAAGGACCATTTTCAAGTGCTAAAAATGACAATTTTTAACTGTCCAAAAGGATCGTTTTCAAGAGCTAAAAGTGACAATTTTTAACTGCCATAAATGATAATTTTTAACTGTTTACAAGGACCATTTTCTGGTGCCAAAAATGGTAATTTTCAACTGCCAAAAATGACTATTTTGTTTTTTCCACTGAAAAAAAAATAATTTCTAACTGCGAAAAATAAGAATTGCCAACTGTCAAAAATGACAATTTTCAACTGTCAAAAAGAACCATTTTCAAGTGCTAAAAATAACAATTTCCAACAGTATTGAAGGATTATTTTCAAGTGCTAAAAATAACAATTTTTAACTGTCCAAAAGGACCATTTTCAAGTGCTAAAAATTATAATTTCAAACTGCCGAAAATGACAATTTCCCACTGAAAAAAATGACGATTTTCAACTGTCGTAAAGGACCATCTTCAAGTGTTAAAAATGATTTAAACTGCCAAAAATGACAATTTTCAACTGTCCAAAAGAACCATTCTTAAGTGCTAAAAATGACAATTTTCAACTGCAAAAAATGACAATTTTCAACAGCCAAAGAATGCCAATTTTCAACTGTCAAAAATGACAATTTTCAACTGTCAAAAAGAACCATTTTCAAGTGCTAAAAATAACAATTTTCAACTGTCTAAAAGGATCATTTTTAAGTACCAAAAATGACAATTTTCAACTGTATAAAACCATTTTCAACTACTAAAATTACAATTTCCCACTACCAAAACTGACGATTTTTAACTGTCCGAAAGAACCATTTACAAGTGCCAAAATGACAATTTTCAACTGTCCAAAAGGACCATTTTCAAGTGTTAAAAATGACAATTTCCAACTGCCAAAAATGATAATTTGCAACAGCCAAAGAATGCTGATTTTCAACTGCCAAAAATGACAATTTTCAACTGTCCAAAAATGACAATTTCCAGCTAGCAAAAATGGCAATTTCCAACTACCAAAAATGACAATTCCCAACTGCCAAAAATGACAATTTCTAACTGCCTAAAATGATAATTTTCAATTGTTCAAAAGGACCGAGTTCGAAAAATAACATATTCCAAGTAGTCGACCACTTGATTTTTGAATTTTTTGATAACGACGGCTAATTGTTTTTTTTTTATAAGTAAACATTCTGTATGCATCATTACAACGCAGTAAACTATTTGTTCGAATTAAATATTATTATTAATAAAAATGGGATGTCGTCTAAAACGTTGAAGTTGTAAGAACGATTGTATTTTCGCAAAATATGGAGAAAGTGGTTTGAGCAAAAGAAATAAAATTTGGGTTTTCTTTTCCGAGAATTTGAATGTTTCAACGTTTCTGTTCCTATTCTACGAAGCGTGCTGATTTATTACGGTCTTGTCGTAGGAAAAAGGTTGTGCCTCGTTTGAATTTCAAATTAAATGGAGAAAGTCTAATGATTCATTAAATGATTTATCGTGTACCAAATTTTGGTCTTTGTTGCATGGTCACGCCAAGACAACGAAAACCGAAAGCTAAAATGTTTTTAAATTGTATGAAAACACGAATTTTATTTTCGTATTTGATAAGTTCTTTCCATTCTTTTCTCGAAAATCAATTTTTTTCACGCATGAATTAATCTAAGAACTATTTCACACCAAGTAAGACAGTGATACAATGATATACAAATAATCACCTATAGAATGTGGCATAAGCACAATCATCATCGCCTTCTTCAACCTCTGCTTCTGCACTTCCAACAACTCAATCTCTTCAGTCATTGCAGCAATCGCGGCCCTCAATTCCTCCTTGTACCGGAACACCTCCCGTTCCCGCCAATTCAACTTCCTCGTGTTGTCCCCCTGATTCCTATCGGTTCGTTCCCTCACGTGATCGATCGTATTCAACGCCATCCACTCGGCTTTCGCGGAGTAATTCTGATTATCGTGCGATTCCAACAGCAAATCCTTGTTGTGTTTCCTCCACTCACCCTCACTAAATCTTGTAATTGAAAACCTATCGACGACGGGTCGAATCCCCGTTAGGTCGGCCAGTTCTGAGTAATCGGGTCGGCCTGTCGCCCAAGCATCGAACGGTCCCATTTTCATTTCTTTAACGCTTAAAGGCAAATAGTCTTCCGGTTGAGGTAGATATGGGACGGGACGGTGTGAGGGATTTTTCCTGAAGCCCTCGATTATTTCTTCGGGGGTTGAGTGCACCGTGTACTCGTTGAAAACGGGCCGTTGGATGTTCGGTACGGGATGTAGGGTGGCTGGATCGATTTTGTTAGGTGTGGTACGTCCCGTTCTTGACATTTTTGTTGTTTATTGTTTCTTGTGTGCGGATGAAATACTTATTTTGTTAACACAATTCACTAGCACTCACTTCTGGATGAAGAGTTTTATGAAAGCTTTATCGATAACTCCCATAGCAACTGACGTATTGATAAAATTGGATAATGGGGATAATATAGTCAGTGAAAATTGGTTTCACAACAGGAGGGTCGGTGACGGCTCGTGGTACGGATGAGATAACAGATCTCTGCAACGGACCCTACCTATCTGTATTGCAACCTCTGCTAACTGGGCCGTACCATGAGTCACACCACGAGCCGTCACTGAGGAGGACAGATAATAAATGAAATAAGTTATTAACGGCCAATTTCACGAGAGAAGTCTGGAGGCAATCCACGTTTTGACATCGGCCACCAACTCATCCAAATCGTCGTAAACAGTACCTGCCTGCCAGATTTTTTTAGCCCGGGTTAGCCTTTGTCGCCACTGTTACTGCTAGTACGATGAAAGAGTAAATTTAAATCAAAAGCAGAACAATCGACGAATTTATACGAATAACACACAGACAATAGTTAGGATTTTTTTTAGTTTTGTCTTAACTACAGCTCTTTATTTCTTGTGGTAGTTTTTTATAGACCACTATGCAGGTCTCTAGCATCAACTGCTCGCGGGATGACTCATGGTATGGCCGAGGAAGCAGAGGTGGTAATACATATAGGTGCGGTCTCTGCAACTTGCCTATCTGTATTGTCACCTCTGCTACCTCGGCCGTACCATGAGTCATCCCGCGAGTCGTCACTGGTCTTCAGTGCTTTGTTATTGTCGAAGAGTTCGTTAGGCACCCACCGAGCCAGTTTTCAAACCTTTACAATCTTTCTGAGGCAAGCAACGGAAGATCGTGGAATGGTCGACCTGGAATTCTTAGTCCTCTTCCAAGATTGCCAAAAGTTTTTTTCAGGGCTGTTTTTTGTATTTCAGGATTTTTGTTAGAACTTTTGAGGACTTGATTTATTTTTCAGGACTTCTTTTCTGGACTTCTTTTCTGGACTTCTTTCATTACTTCCTTTTCTGGACTTTTTTCGACACTTGTTTTAGGACTTCTCACGGGACGATCTTTTTGCAGAACTTATTTTTTCAAGAGTTTCTTCAAGACTTTCAGAACCTTTTGCAGTACTTTTTTTACAAGACTTTTACCAGGACTTTTCTAAGGACTTCTTCGGGACTTCTTTCAGGATTTTTTTTTGGTACTTGTTTTCTAAGGACTTTTTGCAGGAATTATTTTTGCCAGGACTTTTTTGAGGTCTTTTTTCAGGACTTTTTGGGACTTCTTTCAGGATTTTTTTGGTACTTCTTTTCTGAACTTTTTTTCAAAATTGTTTTTGTGGACCGTTTTCCCAGGACTTTTTTCGCAAACTTTCAGGACTTTTTTCTAGGTCTTTTTTCAGATTTTTTTAGGACTTTTTGGGGACTTTTTCGGCAATATTTTCATCAATGTATTTTTGATACTTCTTTTCTGGACTTTTCTTCAGAATTGTTTTTGTGAACCGTTTTCTCAAGACTTTCTTTGCAAGACTTTTCTGGACCTTTCATGATTTTTTTCTGAACTTCCTTGTCTGGACTTTTTTCGAGACTTGTTTCAGGACTTCTTTCAGGACGACTATTTTCAGATTTTTTTGCGGGACTTATTTCTTCAAGAGTTTATTCAGAACTTTGCTCCAGCACTTATTTTATCTGCACTTTTTTAATGAGTTTTTTCCGGACTTTCAGGTATTTTTTCAGAATTTTTTCTTTATACATTCCGAACCTGTTGCAGGACTTTTTTTACAAGACTTTTTCCGGGAATTATTTTTTTTTGAGGTCTTTTTCAGTACTTTTTGCGGGTCATTTTTTCAGGGCTTTTTCAGGACTTCTTTCAGGATTTTTTTACTTCTTTTCTGGACTTTTTCACTATTGTTTTTGTGGACCGTTTTCTCGGGACTTTTTTCGCAAGACTTTCAGGACTTTTTTCTAGATCTTTTTTCAGATTTTGCTAGGACGTTTTGGGGACTTTTTCGGCAATATTTTCAGCAATGTATTTTTGGTACTTCTTTTCTGGACTTTTTTTCAGAACTGTTTTACTGGATCGTTTTCTCGGGACTTCTTTTCTGCACATTTCTTCAGGACTGTTTTTCGGGACCATTTTCTTAGGATTTTTTTCAGTATATCATTTTTTTTGGGACATTTTTTCAGGTTTTTTCTAGTACTCATCTTTTCAAGATTTTTTTTCATAATTTTTTTGGATTTCTTTTTATTAAATAAAAGAGAAACTTAGGTCTTCTTAGGATTTCTTTTGAGGAATCATTTTTTTTAGGACATTTTTTCAGGTTTTTTCTAGTACTCATTTTTCAAAACTTTTTTTCATAATTTCATGGGATTTCTTTTTAGTAAATAAAGAGTAACTTAGGTCGTCTTAGGACTTCTTTTTTAGAAATCATTTTTTTCGGGACATTTTTTCAGGTTTTCTCTAGTACTCATTTTTTCAAGACTTTTTTTCAAAATTTTTTGGGATTTCTTTTCAGTAAATAAAGGGAAACTTAGGTCTTCTTAGGACTTCTTTTTTAGGAATCATTTTTTTCGGGACATTTTTTCAGGTTTTTTCTAGTACTCATTTTTCAAGACTTTTTTTCATAATTTTTTGGGATTTCTTTTTAGTAAATAAAGAGTAGCTTAGGTCTTCGTAGGACTCCATTTTTAGAAAACATTTTTTTCGGGACATTTTTTCGGGTTTTTTCTAGTACTCATTTTTCAAGACTTTTTTTTCATAAATTTTTGGATTTTTTTTCAGTAAATAAAGAGAAACTTAGGTCTTCTTTTTAGGAATCATTTTTTTCGGGACATTTTTCAGGTTTTTTTCTAGTACTCATTTTTTCAAGACTTTTTTTCATAATTTTTTGGGATTTCTTTTCAGTAAATAAAGAGTAACTTGGGTCTTCTTAGGACTTCTCTTTTATGAATCATTTTTTTCGGGACATTTTTTCAGGTTTTTTCTAGTACTCATTTTTTCATAATTTTTTGGGATTTCTTTTCAGTAAATAAAGAGTAAGGTCTTCTTAGAACAAACTGCCAATAAATATCACAAATAGCAAGGTTGAAACCTTCAAAACCAAAATTAAGGATATTTTAATAAAAGGCGCGTTCTACACAGTGCAAGAATTTCTTGACTGTAACCTCCTAGAATTTCGTTTATAAATTGTAATATGTGTAGATTTTAATTTGACCATGAGTGTAATTAGTTTTAAGTGTGCTTTTAGCCTGTACACATGCGATTATATTTTATTGTATTTTATTTTATTTTATTGTCATTAATGTGCTCGACTTTTGTAAACCTTTATGGTATCTAACAACAATAAAAATTATTATTATTATTATTATTGTTATTATTACTAGGACTTCTTTTTTAGGAATAATTTTTTTCGGGACATTTTTTCAGATTTTTTTTAGTGCTCATTTTTTCAAGACTTTTTTCCATAATTTTTTGGGATTTCTTTTCAGTAAATAAAGAGTCATTTAGGTCTTCTTAGGACTTCTTTTTTAGGAATCATTTTTTTCGGGACATTTTTTCGGGTTTTTTCCAGTGCTCATTTTTTCAAGACTTGTTTTCATAGTTTTTTGGGATTACTTTCTGGATGTATTTCAGGACTTATTTCAAACTTTTTTTTCTGTACTTTTAGTGGGGCTTTTTTCTATGATTATTTTGTTTTGTTAGATTCATTTTTCATGACTTTTTTCTTGACTTATTTTCATGACTTTTTTCAGCACTTCTTTTGGGGCTTTTTCAAAACTTATTGTAAGACTTTCTTTCCAGGACTTATTTTTCAGGACTTATTTTTTCTGGGTTGTCTTACAGAGTTTTTTCTGGACGACTTTTCAGGTCTTTTTTCAGAAATTTTGAGACTTCGGGACATTTAGTAGGATTTTTTTTAAGGCTTCTTCCAGGACTTTTCTCCAAGACTTATTTTATCGGGATTTTTTTTTGGTACTTTCAGAGCTTTTCGGGACTTTTTTAGAATTTTTTTGGTACTTCTTTTTTTCAGATCTGTTTTTCTGGACCGTCTTCTCAGGACTTTTTTGGCACTTCTTTTTTGGACATTTCTTCAGGCCTGCTTTTCGGGATCATTTTCTTAGTTTGACCTGGATTACATCTCCGATCAATTCCCTGGTGCAGTGTTAAGAGCCTCCGTCTCCTCTTTTGGCCTATCTTCGCCTTGCTTGGCTGCTGATTTGATGGCCAATGGCACTGCACTGCACGTCTTGCTGAATGTGTAGTGCACGTGGTCTTTATTGGATTTTGCTCGTAGTAGGAACTGGGACGACAATGCTTGGCATCATCCTCTTTGCACCCAATAAGCTCCTCGCGTCAGTTGTCTTGCATTTCGAAGCAAAGTGACTCTACGCCAGGTAGTTAGACTTCTCTGGTCCCTCTCAGTTCCTGTAAATTTTGTACATATCTCCTTGAGAATGACCTAAGGTCGAAACTAGTCGGAGAGACAAATAAAAGCAGTGAAACAAAACCAAGTGTTTTAATTAATCAACCTTCTCTGGGAGTTATCCCGTATCCTGCAATTAGTCCATCCCATCCTGATGGCGTTTTTGCGTCCTGTATGGTCTCTTGATTCCCCTCTACCAGCGCAATTTTTTAGTGTGCTCCATATGCAGGGATCCACTTAACCTCGAAGGAGCTCTTAGTGCCTAGGGCGGTATCTATCACTGTGGTGAGTTCTTCAGTCATGGGCACCTCCTCCAGGCCCTTTATCTCCGCCAGCGCCTTGTTACTCATGAGCCTAGCCTTATCCTCGTCGACGTTACTGATCGCCTCCAAGAGCCGCTTGATGTTAGTACCTCGGTACTAGCTCAACCATCAGGTTGACTACGAAGCTCCTCCGGTTGGATTTGATCAATATCATACACGATGCCATTCTTTATCGTCCGTATCTATTACCTTCGGTTTTAACCATGATTATCTCCTGCCTAACCCTAAGAGATACGGGGGCGCAGTTCCACTGCAGCCTGCAGTTATATTGGTCGGCTTGGTAGTACCAGCTCTGATGACCTTGATTTACCTATGGCGCGCGGTTGCAATAGTTAAGTATAAAACAAAATAATAACAAATAAAAAAAGAACTTTATTAAGTATAAATAAAATACCATTATAATAATAGAAAAAAATTGTTTGGCCATACGTAGTTGCACAATTTTCCTTTTGTTTTTTTTTATTTAGTATCACAATAAATATTCTACTAATTAATAATAGACATAATGGCCGGGCTACAGAAAGGCCCGGCGTAAACATCGTCAGCATGATATCGCTATTATGTTGAGATGGTCTCTACGTATGTGGCGGGAAAGATTCCGACGGAACCGTTGCATTCGCCCAACCACCATCCGTCCTCTTGCTGCCGGTACACGGACACCAAATCTCCCGGCCTGATGGCCAACTCGTCCGGAAGGTTCGGAGTGTAGGTGTAGAGCACTTTGCACTGCGAAATCGGCTGGACTTGGTTTTCTTCGGTGTTGCAGATTCCCTCGCAGATGCTGCTTCCTTGTGATGAAAATTCATCTAAAAATAAATTTTTAATTAAAAGCTTGATTGATCTTTAGAACAATTAACCTTTAACCTAAGATTTGATGATATATATATATATATATATATATATATATATATATATATATATATATATAAAACCGAATTTAAGTAACGGGTGTGCGGCTTGGGTCTGGTAGGAAAACTCTTGTTATTTACTGCCAATATTTCGCCGTTTATTTTACAGCTTCATCAGGGCTCTAAGTGAAAACGATCAACACGTGGTATTAGTTAACATAACCTACAATATTTATGTTATACTTACTAAATAGTGAGTTTTTAGTAAAACTAGCAACCGTGAATATTGGAAACATCTTTAAAAAGTTACATAGAAACACAAGGGACAATGATGGATGATGAAAACATTACGCGTGAACAGATTAAAAAACTTGATTAATTAACATGGTAATTGAACCAAGATGGACGCCATATCAGAGATGGAATGTCGGTTTCGGAGAGCCGAAGGAGTTGAATATAGCAACGGAAAAATCGACGTGTCAACGTGCAGCCAACGTCGATGCAGCTACTCCAAAACCGGTACTCCACTCAACAGGGCAACCAACTAGGGAATTTAACAGTAAATTAATTGGTAATACGGAAGCGACATTTCGCAACCGGTGGAGCGAGTTAAAACTAATTTAATTGTCTATTGAATCTACATATTGAATTTTAATCTATGGAAAAGTGTTGAGAGAAAGAACTCTGTAATGGCTGAGAATAACAAAGAGTAACCTTATTTCTTTTTTAAAGAGCCGAACATGTTGAATATTAATTATTGGGTAATAATATGATATTAAATCAACAGAAAATTAATCTGTAACATTATATGTAAAAAAAAAAAAAAATTATTAAGGAAAATCATTTAAGGAAATTATTTAAGAAAATCATTTAAAAAATTATTTAAGAAAGTAATTTAAAAAAATTAAATTGAGTGCAGAGCAAGGGTTAAAAAATTAATTGTAATATGATAATGTTATATAAAATGAATTTTGAGAGGTTGGGCCGAAATTGAATTTTGGGAGAATTTGTGAAAATGAGAAACGGTAACAATGGAAACTAATCAGAATCATCCAAGCGTAGCGGCAAGTACTTTTTGCAACTAAGGAGGTACGAGTAAATGGTGCTCAGCCCATCAGTGTCTGTTTTGAAATTCATGACACTTTCGGTGTTAACTATCTCAGACATTTCAAGGAAAAGTCTGCTTTTATAATTGGGTTCTGAGCACAACACACTCGCACCGCCAAAGTTGACAGAATGGCCTTCTGTGTTGGCGTGTACAGAGAGTGCGCAAGATGCCTTTTTTAATTTTATGTCGCTTTTGTGTTGGGTGAGTCTGGATCGCAACCACTGTCCCGTCTGACCAATATAAGACTTACTGCAGTCTCCGCAAGGAACAGAGTAAACCACATTGCAACGTTGACCTACTGGTGTCATGTCCTTCATTTTTGAGAAAAGTAATTTAAGGGGTTTGGGATTGTATCTGGCAATGCGAATTTTGTCATTTTTTAAAGTATGAATTAATTTGGAAGTTAACTGGGGGACGTCGATGATTTTTCTGTATTGACGGGGTGTAGGTTGTTCAATTTGATCATTAGGATCAGGAATAGTACGGACGACCGGATCTGTGATGCCACTGTAGATCAGTTTTTTGACTAACAACGGGGGGTAGCCGTTGTTGATGAATATGGAAGTTAGTTTTATTAAATTTTTGTTCAGTAAGGAAGGATGACAAATGTTTTTAACACGGTTCTTCATGGCAACCAAGATGTTCTTTTTTTGGTTGAAAGGGTGATTGGAGTAATAATTGATGTATCTGCCAGAGGCAGTGGGTTTTTGGTACCAATCTAAAATGATAACATTGTAAAATATATATATAAATATATATATATATATATATATATTTATTTAAAATCGTGTGTAATAAGAGAATTACTATGGTCATTTAAGGGAAGTAATGTTGTTCATTAACCACTAGTGAGAGAATAACTCGGACTCACGGAATACATAGACCCTTTGAAATAATTGAAATTGACACCACGTACGTCAAAATTTCTTGTCAAAATTTTTAAACATCATTTCAATATTTAATGCAATTACAGACGATTTTGGATAAAAATGTTATATTATACTCTTGTGGAGTTGCTCATTAGTCCCTTAAGAGAATTACCCTTTATTAAACTTTTTTTTGCGGGACTAATTACGTACATTCCTAACTCGTATCATAATTAAATAATTATATTTTTGCAAAACTAGTGAGATATGGAAAAAAATTGTTGCGTATTTTGGCTCAATTTTTGTTAAGTTCATTTTGTAATAAGAAAGTGAGGTTATGTAACAACATGAACTTTTTTCAAGACTTTTCTTTCAGGACTTTTTCTTTCAAAACTTGTTCAGGATTTTTTGACAGCATTAATTAATTAATGTTGTAACAAGAAAGTGAGGTTATGTAACAACATGAACTTCTTTCAAGACTTTTCTTTCAGGACTTTTTCAAAACTTCTCTATATTTTTGACAGGAATAATTTTTTTCAGGAATTTTTAGACTATTTACAGAACTTTAGACGTTTTTTAACCTTCGGGTCCCAGGGGTCGTTGGAAGCACGTGGTCGAAAAACGCAATAGCGCTTGTCTTTATCGATTTCAAAGAGGCCTGACAAAAAATCTCAACAGCGCGATGGCTCTGCTTGAGACTCAAAGGGCTAAAAGGGTCAATATGTTTCACTTACCAAAGTCTGAATCCGGTTGATTCGAATTTCCATCAGCCATACCACGATCGATCCAGTTTGTGTCACCATCGGAATCGGCATCTTCGCGTTTCTCAGTCAATATGGTTTTATCTGTGCCAACCCACTGCTCTCGTAACCACTGAGGTACCTGCAAGAAATTAAATTTTAAATTATTCGAAACCATGAGAAAATATATTTTGGATCTACATTTTGTTGATCTTAAATAATAAAGTTATGATCGCAACTAAATTCATGGATGTAGCAACCATTAAAAAGTCAAAGCTAAAGGGATTTTACCATCCTAGAAGCTTAATAAAAACTCTGCAAAGTTAAGCGGGTACAGACGATATCCTCACGACAAACTATTGGCAACAGTTTTGGACTTTACCATTCTAGAAACCTAGTACAAACTCCGCAAAAAGTAAAAGGGTACAGATAATATCCTCACGATACACTGAGGGGCTACCCAGATCCCAACATTAAAGTGAACGACACCATTCAGATGGAGATTACCACCACCAAAATTTTGGACTCCATCAAATTCCACTTTGAAAACCTGTGCCTGATCATCGAAGGTCATAACTTGGGGCGTGTCAGCACGGTCATTAACAAGGAATGCCATCAATGATCTTGCTCAATGACATTGCCCAAAAACATTTGCTTTCGGAGGCCCGAAGTTGATCTCAGCAGCTAACCTTCTCATGTCTGGGAGCGCGACCGCTGTTGGTGTTTTCCCGATGAACCCGAAGTGGCTGTCGGACAATCCGTCCTCACACTCTCCGCCATCAAACTTTCTACGACCTTCACCTGCCCATTTATCAGTCACACTGGGCGGTTAGCCCTAGGCTAAGCTATGAGCACCAGCCTTGCCATAATAATCCTTGCCTAAGGCACTTATTGAACACTTCTGTCAATTCCTGGAGATCGTTCATCGCTATAGCCCATATTGCATCATTCAGGACCCTTTGCCCCGAGACCTTTCGGTTTGAGAGGGCCTTCGGTGTCTCCTCCACTTTTTCCTTCGTGAAAAGTTGATTTATTCACTCATGGTCCTGTCAATGACCTGGTCGTAATAACCCTTCCCCAAGGCACTTATTGAACGCCTCTGTTAATTCCTGGAGATCGTCTATCACCGTAGCCCATATTGCATCATTCAGGACCCCTTGCCCCGAGACCTTTCGGTTTGAGAGGGCCTTCGGTGTCTCCTCCACTTATTCCTTCGTAAAAAAATGGTTTATTCATTCATGGTCCTGGCAATGGCCTGGTCGTAATAACCCTTCCCCAAGGCACTTATTGAACGCCTCTGTTAATTCCTGGAGATCGTCCATCACTGCAGCCCATATTGCATCATTCGGAACCCCTTGCCCCGAGACCTTTTGGTTTGAGAGGGCCTTCGGTGTCTCCTCCACTTTTTCCTTCGTGAAAAGTTGGTTTATTCACTCATGGTCCTGTCAACAGCCTGGTCGTAATAACCCTTTCCCAAGGCACTTATTGAACGCCTCTGTTAATTCCTGGAGATCGTCCATCACTGCAGCCCATATTGCATCATTCGGAACCCCTTGCCCCGAGACCTTTCGGTTTGACAGGGCCTTCGGTGTCTCCTCCACTTTTTCCTTCGTAAAAAGTAGGTTTATTCATTCATGGTCCTGTCAATGGCCTGGTCGTAATAACTCTTCCCCAAGGCACTTATTGAACGCTTCTGTCAATTCCTGGAGATCGTCCGTCACTATAGCCCATATTACATCATTCAGGACCACTTTCGGTTTAAGAGGGCCTTCGGTGTCTCCTCCACTTCCTCCTTCGTAAAAAGTTGGTTTATTCACTCATGGTTCTGGCAATACTCCCCCTTCTTTTCTGGGAATAGTGTCCTTACTATCTTCTTCGTCCTTAATTTACCAACGATCCAACGTCTGGTGGCCTCATCCCATTATTTTGGAGACAATTCGATATGGGCGACCCCATATCACTCCTTTCCTGAGCTAGTTCTTCTCCTTACTTCTTGCGATCGCCATTGCCTCCTTAGCGTCTATCACCCCAGCTCTCCAGCATCTTGACAAGCTCCTCCTTACCGTGTTAGCCCTTGCCCTGGATTCATCAGTAGGTATAGAGCTATTCAGCAGAGATGGCGGTCGGGGTGTCTTGTCCGTTCGAATCAAGTAGTGCCCGTTACAATTTTCCATCATAGGCTAAATCGCGCTCGCCTATGAAATAACCGGTAAGTAAGAGACGCTGTAAACCATTTCTTTCTCCTTCTACCGCTCGGTCTAAGACCGAGCTACGCAGGCCGCGTGTGTTTTTTCTAGATACGGCCGACGAAATCGTAGGTCTTGGGAATCGGTTATCAGGTAGTAGAAAAGGATACCAATATTATTTGAATGTTCCGAACTTAGTTCGTAAACCGCCCTTACTGATGAATAGGTCTATAGCTCTGTTGCTTCCGCGGGATGGAAGCCTCCGTGAGATCCTTAGCCCCGTCTGCTCTTCTCCTTCGGCCCTTTATAAACCGGATTAGCCTACCCACGTTCATCTCACTGGTCTTCCACCTCCTCGCCCTTACCTTGAATAGTTATGTACAGGTAATCTTCCACTCACTCTTCATCCTCTTATTCTCCCCATAATTGTGGGGTGGCTAGCGTAACATCAACGATCGATACTACCCCCTTCTTACGAATATGGGCTCCATCCCTTCGTTGACGACCTCCAACCTCCAGGTCTAGCATCGTTAGGCTTTCCAGGAGCAACTGCGATGTTTGTTGTACTTCCTTCAATACAATGCGAACTAATGGGTTAAGGAGGAGTTAAAAAAACTCCTGTCCAGACATTTACACTGAACCATTTCTGAAAGGTTCTTATTCTGATATTGCAGGATTCCCAATAAATAAATAAATTTATACTGAAAATTTGTAAGATTTTATAACAATAAAAAATCTTTAAGATTATTTATCTCAATAAAGGTAAGAAAGCGGATGTATGTTAAGTTGAAGTTTTCTGTTCAAAATGACATTATCTACTTCCTGTTTTCGAAACGAAAAAAAAATTTAACTGGCAAAATATGCATTTTGCAGCTGCCAGTCCGAACGACGGCTCACTTATACATCCTCCGGTAGAGGAAGCGTTACTTACGGAAGGGATCCCGCAGGAGTCCATACTGGGTCCCCTGTTGTTGGTGCTTCGCCAGCATATGTCTAAGGGCGTTGATATAATCGGTTTTGCCGATGATATGTTAATCGTCGCCTGCGTTCGCGATATTGGCGAAGGCAGTTACCCAGCAAGTGGTAAGTCCTCCAAAGGCGGATGTGGCTCTACAGAAGACGGCAGTGGCGTAGCTTTCAACTCATAACGCTGGGAAGACTAAGGGGGAAACCTTGAGCCCTTATGGTACCATTCTCGCCAGTCTCACCCATGCTATCCCCTTGCATGAGCTTTTACTCTTTGGTAAACGAGATTTCACACATTTTGCCAAAGTGCACTTCTCTCAGTTAGCACCAGAAGTATAAAAATGAGGAGGGGATGGGTGATTCATAATTCACGTCGATCTTCAGCTTCGTACGTACAGATTTGTAAATGGTCTATTTCAGAGGTCGCCAAAGTGGTCTATATAGACCCCCAGGGGTCTATTTAACAAAAGTAGGGGTCTATCTGAGCCAAGGGGTCCAATGGGGATAGATCCGAATCGGGGGGGGGGGGGTCAGTTGGGGGTTGAAGGAAAAAAAACAAGTGCAATTTTCATATTTTCCGCTAGTGAACACGATTTTTTTTGTGGAAATTTTATTTAGAGGAAATGTATGAATATTTATTTGAATTCCGCGTTTGGAAAAAATAATTAAACATATTTTATATTTCATAATTAAACATTAAAATCGGAGAGGAACACTTGGATTAGTTGCCTTGTAAGTACAGAAATAAATTAAATGTGGAGTTTCGAGGGGAATTGAAATTAAAATTGACCAATTTCACACACAGTACCTAACCTAAGAGATAGTTTTTAGGGATGGACGATATTTCATGTACCTGTGATTTTTCATTAGTATTAAAAAATCACAGGTCGTTACTGTTACTAATAGGCTTCTTTCACTGCTACTTAAAACCACTGCTACTTAAAATCACTGCTACTTAAAATCACTGCTACTTCAAATCACAGCTACTTAAAATCACTGATATTTAAACTGTGACTTAAACTGTGATTGCTCCTTAAAATTACAACTGTTACCTAAAAACGTGATTGTAAGAAGACAATGGAGAATAGAATTTCTACATATTATTTTATATTCAATACTGTTTACTCCCATTTACTCTTATGCTCATGTTCAAATTAAGATTTTCATCAACTGAAAAACAAATACAAAAAAATAATTTCTACAAATGGTAAACCCAAAATGACTTAAAATTTATTCAGTGCGAATACCTAAAGATACATTTTGAAATAATACCACGAAACCAATTTTTAAATTGCAAACTTCATTAACTGAAAATTAAAAATAAAAACAATTCACAAAACTGCGGAAATCTCCAAATGCTCCTCCTTATTCAGTTGCTCAAAACAATTAAAACAAAAATCTTCAAAAATCCATATCTCTCTTGAAAATTGTTGAATTTACAAAAGCCAAATTTATTCTGAATAAGTGATACTTCGACCATTAAGGATGATTTTTTATGGAATTTATCCTGCGTTTTTTATATTTTTTTCTCCGATGTTTTTGTTCAGGTGCTCAGAAAATCAAAACAAACATTTTGAAAAATACATATCTTTATTGAAAATTATTGAATTTACAAAAACCAAATTGATTTTTAATTAGCGATACTTGAGCCATTGAGGATGATTTTTTTATGGAATTTTTCCTGCATTTTTTATATTTTTTTCTGCGATGTCTTTGTTCAGGTGCTCAGAAAATTAAAACAAAAATTTTCAAAAATGCATATTTTTATTGAAAATTGTTAAATTTACAAAAACCAAATTGATTTAGTATAAGCGATACTTCGGCCATTGAGGATGATTTTTTATGGATTTTTTCCTGCGTTTTTTATATTTTTTTCTGCGATGTTTTTGTTAAGGTGCTCAAAAAATTAAAATACAAATTTTGAAAAATCCATATCTCTATTAAAAATTATTGAATTTACAAAAACCAAATTGATTTTGAATAGGCAATACTTCAGCCATTAAGGATGATTTTTTATGGAATTTTTCCTACGTTTTTTATATTTTTTTCTGAGATGTTTTTGTTCAGGTGCTCAGAAAATTTAAACGAAAATTTTCAAAAATCCATGTTTTTATTCAAAATTGTTAAATTTACAAAAACCAAATTGATTTAGTATAAGCGATACTTCGGCCATTGAGGATGATTTTTTATGGATTTTTTCCTGCGTTTTTTATATTTTTTTCTGCGATGTTTTTGTTCAGGTGCTCAGAAAATTAAAACAAAAAATTTCAAAAATCCATATCTCTATTGAAAATTATTGAATTTACAAAATACAAATTGATTTTTAGTAAGTGATACTTCGACCATTGAGGATGATTTTTTATGGAATTTTTCCTGCGTTTTTTATATTTTTTTCCTGTGATGTTTGTGTTAAAGTGCTCAAAACATTTAAACGAAAATTTTCAAAAATCCATGTCTCTATTGAAAATTGTAAAATTTACAAAAACCAAATTGATTTAGAATAAGCAATACTTCGGCCATTGAGGATGATTTTTTATGGATTTTTTCCAGCGTTTTTTATATTTTTTTCTGCGATGTTTTTGTGTGTGCTCAGAAAATGATTTTTTTTTTAAATTCATATCTCTATTGAAAATTATTGAATTTACAAAAACCAAATTGATTTATTATAAGCGATACTTCGGCCATTGAGGATGATGATTTTTTTATGGAATTTTTCCTGCGTTTTTTATATATTTTTCTGCGATGTTTTTGTTCAGGTGCTCAGAAAATTAAAACAAAAAATTTCAAAAATCCATATCTCTATTGAAAATGATTGAATTTACAAAATACAAATTGATTTTGAGTAAGCGATACCTCGGCCATTGATGATGATTTTTTATGGAATTTTTCCTGCGTTATTTATATTTTTTTCTGCGATGTTTGTGTTAAAGTGCTCAAAAAATTTAAATGAAAATTTTCAAAAATCCATATTTTTATTGAAAATTGTTAAATTTACAAAAACCAAATTGATTTAGTATAAGCGATACTTCGGCCATTGAGGATGATTTTTTATGGATTTTTTCCTGCGTTTTTTATATTTTTTTCTGCGATGTTTTTGTTAAGGTGCTCAAAAAATTAAAATACAAATTTTGAAAAATCCATATCTCTATTAAAAATTATTGAATTTACAAAAACCAAATTGATTTTGAATAAGCAATACCTCGGCCATTGAGGATTATTTTATATGGAATTTTTCTTGCGTTTTTTTATATTTTTTTCTGCGATGTTTTTGTAATCATAGTCACAGTTTAAAATCACTGATATTAAAAAGTAGCAATCACAGGTAGCAACGTGATTCAAAAGTAGCAGTTTTGTCCATCTCTGATAGTTTTATTTTTTTACTTTTTATTAACTGAAAATTACTTTCATGGGGGTCGATGGAGATTTCGAGAAATTATATAGAGGTCGATGATCAAAAAAGTTTGGCGACCCCTGGTCTATTTTGTGGACCAATATGTCACAACTTGCTTGAATTTGGTGGTTCAAATTATAATTCCAAATGCAGGAAAGAGTTAAGACACCTAGGGCACCTCGTTCTCGAGGTGTCCCTTGGTCCCACAATTTCTACAATTTTCTCCCGGGTGGGCAATTCAGAGGTTTATTCAGCCTGGGCTGGACCTGGTAGCAAGTCTACCCATCCCCATCAAGTAACTTTAATGGTATCACGCGTCACTTCAACCAATGCAATGTTCAGATCCGCTCCGTACTTTCGTAACCACTTGACCACTGTCTGCCCTTGTCCTCACAGGCACTTGTCAATTATAGCCACGATCTCTTCCTCATCTAAAAACTTCACCTTCGTGTCTGCCCTCACTTCCATCGATCACTGTTCGGCCGCTTCATTATCGGCCGCGTGATATTAGCAATAATCTTCTTTACCTCGAGAGGCCGCGCCGTGACTACGCCGAGAAAAACTCGTCTCTCCAGAGCGCTCAGAAAAAACTATCACCGAGGATTTTTATTATTAGATTTTGTGACTTGTGACAGTTATTTCGCCATTCAGTTCTCCGAACTATTTTGAGTGCGTGAAATAATTATGCGAATTTATAAACAATAGCGAACACTGTGTGCCGCCATTTAATCGCCGTAGTGATTCCTGATCACCGTATCGCCTGGACGCCCACCAGAACTGTCGCCTGGGGTTGCGTCTCACCCTCTAACGGAAGAAGCAGTGAGGTCATCACCGATAAATTCATCTTTAAAAAGATACAGTGATTTTCTGTAAATTTAGTCAGGACACACGGGAACATTATTCCGCCGCCGCCGCCGTAAAGTTAGTTTTTTTGCGTTTAGAACTTTGAATTTTTTTTTGGGATATTAGGGGCTGACGCCCTAATAATCACTTTGATCAGTCCGATCTTTGTTCCTACTAAAGGGTGTAGGACCTCAGCGGCAAGCCACTAGGTCTATTTACTTCCCACATTCTTTTACAACCTAACCTTACCGTAGTACGATCGACTCATCTTGAGTTAGAGCACCAACGGAGTCACCGAAGGCATTCCTCACCTGATGCCATACAACCTGGGTTTAATGTCTTCGCCCTACCTTGCTCGCCTACATATTTATTATTTAGTACGGCCTTAGAGAAGGTCGCCATTGCCTTCCACGTGTCCTGGGACTACAGTGTCTCAGCTACCACCAGAGTTCGGAGCGCAATAGCAAGCTCTGCCCTTACTGCCTTCCACCTTGGGGCACGCCGAGGCCGCATGTGGTGCATCCCGGGCCTGTTGCCTTGCCGATCCTCACTACACAGGATTTGTGGCATCGGCGTCCAGTGAGGATCTGGATGAGGAAATAGTCCTGTCAACCCAGGGCCTCAGGTCTTGGATGAGCTTCTTGCTCCACGCTCCCTTGACTCCTCAACTCCATCGGCGGTCGAGCAGCTCTTTCACGCCTCAGCACCACTTCCCTATTGATGCGGCCTCTTTCAAAAATCACCAGGTCTGTTGATGCTGATCAGGCCAGCACCTCTACGGCCTCCATCGGCGGAAGGCCTCCAGTAGCCCAGGCCTCAGGGCTTTCTGTAGCCGCACCCTGTTCCTCCGCGAACCGAGGCACTTCTCCCATGCCGAGTGCTATCTAGAGGAGCTTAGCCTTGGCCGCTCCAAGTAGCACTCTCCTCCTGGCTTCACCTGGCCCTTCTATATTGGTCATAAGCGGGGATACCGCGTACACAGTTCTAGCTGCGCCTAACCAGGACTTGAGCGCTGTGGTAGACGTTGGCTTCTGGTACGCCAAGGTACCTGATACGGCAGACCACTTCTATGTCGTGCCCGAGAAAGTGTACCGTCTCATCACCATTCCCTCTACTCGACGCCACGCTCTTATCTTGTGCGATGCCACCTCAAGCCCTGCCGCCTTGATCCAGTCAGCCTCCAGTTGAGTCGCCTCCTGGGCCGCGGCCTTCAACTTCCCTGATGTTCCGCTTCCTGGCCAGAAGAAGAACGCCATCCACGAATCCCACCGTATGCTATGTTCCACAGTAGTGGCTCCAATACGGAGCCCTGCGGAACATCCGCTGACAGTTCCGTCTCGCGACTGCCACTGCTACCTGCGTAACCTAACCTAACCTACCAATAAATCTTACAAGAAACTTACTTTTAATACACTCTGTTGTAAACCAGCTTTATCTCTTGTAATTGTGATGTGTGACGCCAACGGGTGACCATTCCTAGGCCTGCAATCCAGTTCTGCAAGCGCGCTTTGTACTTTATATCTAGCTCCTTCCAAATAAGTCAACATCGACTTCATCTGTAAAATAAAATCGTTTGAAACTTAAGTAGTTTTTTTTTCATCTGAAGTAACATATTTATTTATTCAATAAGTATATAGCAAAAGGTGCTCCTACATACACACAAAACAGAAACATCGTATGTTAAACAAAATTGATGTCAACCCTCTGGGTCTCAAGGGGTAGTTGGAAACACATGGTCTAAAAATGCTAAACAACGCAATAGCATTTTTATCGATTGCGAAGAGAACCGACAAAAATCTCAACCTTGGGACTCAAAGGGTTAAGAGAAGGAACCTCCATCCGGCTCTGAGAATCATAAGAAACCAAAACTCGATCTAAATAGGCAAAAATAATAGAAGGCACTCAAAACAGAAGCATCGGACTTTGAATAATAGTACACTTTCACGCGTAAAAAAAAAAACCGCCAAAAATGTTACTTTACATGATACAACTTTTCCGTGACGGTCTGCTGAGAATCTTCCGAGCCGAAAGTGGGAGTCTGCTTAATGGCCTTCGACAGATTCTCCAAGCCATCTTTGGATTTCCTCTCGCGGTCGATATCCTGTTTGATCAGTTGGAGGAGTTTCACGAGAGCCTAAAATAAACGAAAAAAAAGGTGACATTTTGGCCACCCGCTTAAATAGGTGTCCCAAATAGCGTACCTGTTTTCGCCGTTCTCTATTCATAGCGAGGGTAATGTGCTCGCAATAAAAATCTGGCAGTAGTTGTTCGGCCGTTTGTTGCGACGACTGCCGCAGGCTAACAAACGTCGTTAAGTCTTTTTGGGGTTCGCCGTCCTCGATTGGCAATCGTATTTTTTCAGTTGCCTATAAAAAACATTTTTTGATTTAACTTTTCTTTAAGGAAGGATGCTATCATTTTTTATTCAGAAAAAATGACCGTCCAGGCGCGATTTGAACCTTCAACTACAAGGTCAAGTGGCAGGAACAGTACCCACTAGTACACTGCGTCCCCGATTTCAGTTTAAAAAAATGATTACAAACAAGTTAAATTTAGTTATTTTTACACTTCAAGGGATTAATCTTCCTAATCCTATCGTCTACTAATTGGTCGCTTGGGTTCTTTATGTGGTAAAGTTTTTTTTTTATATCGTTAGTGGCTGAACGCCTAAACGCCTATGCCAAAAAAGGGGTTAATTACCTCAGCTAATTTAGGTGTCAGCGCTGTATTGTGATTTAAATAGCAGGTCAAAATGGACTTCAAGTTGTTCAGCCTCTCCTCTTCGAGAGTTTGAAACGTTACAGCTCCTCTTAGGACTGCAGACTCCCACTCAAGTCTAGAAAAATTGAATTAAATATAGTTTCAATAATATTTTTACAATATAGTAGATATTCTGTAAACGAAAACATATGTTCCTATAATACAAATCCAGTGGCGTAACTGTATCCATCTGTTGTTCTATGTGACGTCGAATCGATTTTGTTGGACAATAATACTGTCATGCGCAATGGCGATGTTATGACCTTTAAAAAGAGATCACTCAGGTGGTTTGGATTTGGACTTACAGTAATACAGTCATGCACAATGACGATATTTTGATTTCCAGTAGCGGCTCGAGTGGTAACTCATGGTACGGCCAAAGTAGCGTGACTACAGTATTACCAAATACATATAGCTGCAGTCACGACGTCAGCCGTCTCTGAAACCGACCCTACCAATCTGCTACCTCGGCCGTACCATGAGTCACCCCGCGAGCCGTCATTGTTGATTTCTGAAAAGTCACCCAGCTAGTTTAATACTCGTTACAGATTTTTCTTTGGACAGTCTTCCAGAAACAACGCTGGAAAATTGATCACTTTGGTAGAAATCTTCTAGAAATAACGGTAAAATCCTTCCATACCCAGATCTCCACAACTCAATCTAAAGGTGGTTTAACGTTGCAATTTTTCCTTTGAACAGCCTTCCAGAAACAACGGGAAATACTTCGACGGCCAGATCTCCACAACTCATCCTAAAGAAGTAATAAGTGTGAAATTTCAAAATCGAAAGTTACCTTGCCCTTTCGGAGCGAACACAATGCGAGTAGTATTCGATATCGGCTTTCTTCACGGCGTCTTCCGCCTTTCTTTTCTTTCCTTCCAGCTGAAATGGAGAGATGCGTGAGCAAGTAATGTTCTAAACGATTAAGTTTTATGTTCTTGCATGTGTAATTACTTTCCTCGGCGACCGTTTATTGGCCATAAATTCGTGCGCGCGCGTTCGTAACGGAAATTCAGATTTAACTGCAAATTAAACCCTTTTTTATCTTTCTTTACCGAAAGCACTTTCAGGAGGCAACACGATTCAGAATCTCGTTGCTTTGCAGGGTCAGAATTGCGTTCTTCGCGAGTGGATCATATTTTATCTTAGCTTGTGAAGAAGCTGCTTACCTTTGCACTGTCTTTATCCGAATTTGCTTTGTGAATATTTGGCAGCTGTATTAGACTTGTTGTTCGTGATAACCTGAAAAACATAGCAATAAGAAGGACGAATAACACTTTTAATCTAAAATAATGCACTCCCAACAACCCAGATGGCGCTTTTGTGCAAAAATTTTACTTTCTCCTTATTAAACGTGAAAATGAATTGTTCGCGACTTGATTTGCTTGATCAGCTTAAAAAAGTATAATTCACTACCTGCTATCCAACATGGCGTCTTGTAACTTTTCGTTGTCGCGCGCGCATGCGTGACTGTGCTTCTTGCTCTTGGCCTCCGCGGCCCTCCAATCGGCCAGGACCCTTGCCGCCTTGTCCACCACGGATTCGGCGTGTTTTCTCGATCGGTGCTGGTTTTCCGTGAGGGTGCGCAGGGGGCGCGCAGTCTCCTCGAGCAGGATCGCGCCCATTTGTCTGTGGGCTTCGGCCCTCGCCTCCAGTTCCGCGGCGACCACCTTCCACGCCTCGTTCAAACCACCCACACCCTCTCTGCACGCCCGTGAGAGTTTTATACTTAATTTTGATAGGCTTTTCGAGTATTGTATTTCAGCTTCAGATCTAAATTTAAAAAAAACAATGATAGTAATAATAAAAAAAACAGCCTGGACGGGACTCGAACCCGCACCCACACCAGAAGCAACAAATCTATTTAATAGGTGTGGACATTAATAATGTTTTAGATTGCTGTATAATTAATAAATCATTCATAAATAATACAGGGGCGGCTGGTAGAAGTTCGGCAGAGGAGGTTACAAAAGCTTTGATATACTTTGATCAATGAATCTTTGCGTGCACGTCATAGATAGCTGAACATAGCTCCGACAACATTTTCATGCGTTTACTCTCTCTATGAAAAGTTAAATTAGACGCAATGATGTGTACAGTCAGAGAAAATACAAATGCGAAACTCGCTCGGTGATGGAATGCTGCCGCATGTCGGTGCTTAGTTCGGTCGAATCCCGTCCCTGCTTAATAGTTATTTAAGCAACAAGGAACGTAAGGACGTATTTACATTTGAGGTGGGCGAATACGAGCCGAGGCGGAGCCGAGGCTCGTCGCCTGCCGAAAATGTTAATTGTCATTACGTTCCGTGTTGCTTATTAATTTTTTTCCGCTACCGGAAATATAATACTTAAAAAAGATCAGAAAATATTCTTAAATACGGCTTGTAACATTTGGGATTCATTTTTTTATAGTCACCTATGCGTTCTATGGCAACCCAGCAACCGAGAAAACAATGTCGAAGTTTGTTTGTTTGTGTCAATCCAGTGACAGTTTTTGCGGGCATGGATGCAAACGAAGCTGCGAATGTTGCGTGTTAGAACCTGTTACCGACAAAATCGAAAAAGGTATGTGTCCTGTTACGACTCTTTTAAACAGTGGTTATGTAAAAAGGATGCCGATGCTATAGGTATAGACGAAAATGTGTTGCTCGCCTATACGTTGGAGCGTTACGTTTCTGTTTATTATTTTCCTAGGTCCGTAAGTAAAAAATTAAGTTTCGTCGCCAAGGACAACAAACACCACGAATGTTATCAGCCACTTACGGTACCTGTAACTATGGATGCAATGCTTATTTACGTTGTCGGTAGCGGAAAAAATCCATTTATGAGGTAATAAAAGGGTATCCCGAGATAAGATGGTCAAAATGCCAACCGACACAGATTTTTAAATAAATATGAAAATATCATTAGATGTGCCGTATATCAAAAAACCCCTACATGACCCGGGAAGCTCCAAAATAAGATTCTTTCAAATATATTTTTTTTAACCACTAAAAAAATATTTGAAAAATCTGAAAAAATCAAATATTGACCCAAATACCAAATTAGGTGAATTTTTTCAAGGTCATTGAACGTAATTTACGATATTAAAAAAATGTTTGAAAATAAAAAAAGAAAATTTGCCCACAAAAATGCCAAAAGTAGTCTTGAAAAAGAGAACTGAAAAAATTGTCAAAAAGAGTACTGGAAAAAATTGTCTTGAAAAAAAATACCAAAAAGAGTCTTGAAAAAGAGTACTGAAAAAATTGTCAAAAAGATACTGGAAAAAATTGTCTTGAAAAAAAAATACCAAAAAGAGTACTGAAAAAATTGTCAAAAAGAGTACTGGAAAAAATTGTCCTGAAAAAAAATACCAAAAAGAGTCTTGAAAAAGAGTACTGAAAAAATTGTCAAAAAGAGTACTGGAAAAAATTGTCTTGAAAAAAAATACCGAAAAGAGTCTTGAAAAAGAGTACTGAAAAAATTGTCAAAAAGATACTGGAAAAAATTGTCTTGAAAAAAAAAATACCAAAAAGAGTACTGAAAAAATTGTTAAAAAGAGTACTGAAAAAATTGTCAAAAAGAGTACTGAAAAAATTGTCAAAAAGAGTACTGGAAAAAATTGTCTTGAAAAAAAAATACCAAAAAGAGTCTTGAAAAAGAGTACTGAAAAAATTGTCCTGAAAAAAAAATGGTGATGTGGCCATCATGTTACTTTCTCCGACTTGGTAGTATAATTTATATTTACGCTTTCATGGTTTATTTTCAATTTAAATGTGCATCGAGCGTTTTGTCGACTTGGATGAAACTGACGTTAGAAACCTCGAAGTTATGAAAGATGGAAAAATTATACTTCAAATTCAAAAACTCAGTTTACTTAAAAACCAACAGAGATTTCGAAAAAAACTTATTCTTTATAAGTTGTTCATTTTATTATTCATAAATTTACTGTAACTATTATCGTTTCATAATTATAAACCAAAAATGAAAAACAAATTAATAATTTTTTATGAAAAATATTTTCCAACAAAAGATGTTAATTTATTTGTTGTCTTCAATATTTGTTTAAATGATTTTGTGACATTTTTCATATTTAAAAAAATATTGGGAAAAACAAAAAACAGTTAAGGTAAACACCCACTTCGGGTGTATGAAATTTTACCAAAAGCTTTTCAGTTATTCAGATTCTCAAATAAGACTTATGTTTAAAGTTTCATATCAATTGCTTCATTAGTTTTTGAGATACAGCGCGCACAGACAGACAGACAGACAGATAGACAGACAGATAGACAGACAGATAGACAGACAGACAGACATACAGATAGACAGACAGACAGACAGACACACGTACATACACAGACACACAGCACAATTTTTGTTTCCAGAAATTGTTAAAATGGCATCTAGGGACCCCAAAACGGATATTTCCGTAAAAAAAACTTTTGAAAATTTTTTCACGATCACAATACTTTCTCGTACTTCGTAACGGAGAAAGTAAAAATGCCAAAAAGAGTCTTAAAAAAAGTACTGAAAAAAATTGTCTTGAAAAAAAATGCCAAAAGTAGTCTTGAAAAAGAGTACTAAAAAAAATTGTCCAGAAAAAAATAATGCCAAAAAGAGTACTGGAAAAAAGTGTGTACAAAAATACCGAAAAAAGTACTAAAAAAATTGTACTGAAAAAAATTGTCCTGCAAATAAATGCCAAAAAGAGTACCGGAAAAAATTGTCTAAAAAAATGCCTAAAAGAGTCTTAAGAATAGAATAGAATAAAATACAATTTTATTAGATCATTATATTGCCTTTACAATATTGAACACGTCAGGTATAAAATACATAAAGTTAAATTCAGACATGTATTCACGAAACAACTTAAAATAACTTGGTTAAAAGAGACTCTTATTCTTAGTGTTACGTAATTATATAATTTTTGAATTATGTTATGCTATAGAAAGCCTGCTGTAGAAGTAACGATTTTGTCTTGAGAAAGAGTACTAAAAAGATTGTCTTGAAAAAAAATGCCAAAAAGAGTTTTCGAAAAGAATACTCAAGAAAATTGTCTTGATAAAAAAATGCCATAGTAGTCTTGAAAAAGAGTACTGAAAAAATTGTCCTGAAAAAAATGCCAATTGAGCACTGAAAAAAATTGTTTAAAGAAAATGCCAAAAAGAGTACTTGTCTTGGAAAAAATGCCAGAGTCTTAAGAGTACTAAAAAAATTGTCACCAAAAAATGCTAAAAAGTCTTGAAAAAGTGAACTAAAAAAAAAGCCAAAAAAATTGTCCTGAATAAAATTCCAAAAAGAATACTGGAAAAAATTATCCTGAATAAAATGCCAAAAAAAGTACTGGAAAAATTGTCTTGATTTTTTCCAAGACTCCAAAAGAGTCTCAAGAGTACTAAAAAAAATTGTCCCAAAAAATGCTAGTCTTGAAAAAGTGAACTGAAAAAAATGCCAAAAAGAGTACTAGAAAAAATTGTCTTGAAAAAATGCCAAAGAGTTTTAAGAGTACTAAAAAAATTGGCCCGAAAAAAATGCTTAAAAGTCTTGAAAAAGTGTAATTTAAAATTTTATGATTGCTATCAATAAATACCATCTATGTGATTTTTTCATCTTTCAACGTTTGGTGCGACAACTTCAAAAATTCGAATAACTAATATTTTTACGAATTTTTTTGTATATTTATCAACAGTTGAACAGTCATTTTATGTAAAAATATTATTAGTATTTCAGTATTAATTTTTTTTCAGTTTCGTATAAACGACACAATTTTTTGTCAAGATATGACCATGAAACCTTCGAAAAATGGGTTTTTGTTTTTAACCACTATAAAAATCTGAAAAAAATCATAAATATTTTTATCCCAAATACCAAATTAAGTAAATTTTTTCAAGGTTAGAAAGGGCGAAAAAAAATGGTTAAACCTAAAAAAAATACCCTAAATAAACTTTTATTTGGGTAAAAAATATATGTGAATTTTCATATTATTATAATAATTTTTATTGATTAAAAAAATAAAATCTTATTTTTCGAGGGTTTCAAGGTCATATCTTGGCAAAAATGGGGTAACATATTTATACGAAACTGAAAAGAAAATTACTACTAAAATATTACCAATAATTTTATATAAAATTACTGTTCAATTGTTGATAAATATATTAAAAAAATATCAAAATAAACATTTTAGTTATTCGAATTTTTGAAGATGATGCACCAAAAATTGGAAGATGAAAAAATCACAGATATGGAATTAACTGATAGAAATCATATAATGAAATAAAATTTGCCATCAGTCGATCACTTAAGGGCGAGAAGTGAACTAGGCTTGTAAATTTTATTACCTCATAATTGTATTTTAAGTGGGGACGGGTTTCGACCGAACCAAGCACCGACATGCGGCAGCATGCCGAGCGAGTTTCGTATTTGTATTTTCTCTGACTGTACGTATGTCCTCCTGGAGGTCGATTCTACTTACCCGTGACTCTTGTCACCGGTGGTTTTTGTCATCGATGACGCGTTTATGACGCGTTTTCGACAATGGTCTACGATAATTATTAAAAAAGTTGATTTTTAAATTTTTTCCATTTTCGAGTTTTCTTTGCTGACGCGTCACGGGCTTCAAGTTGACATTCGTTCTTGCGAAAGTACATTTTCCGAAGCATCTTGGAAGGGATCTTTCTATTCGGTGTGGACCGAAATGACGCGAAAAATCACCGGGAGTAGAATCGGTGCCCTGGTCTTCGGTAATGACGCACACGCAAAGATCTATTGATCAAACTATACCTCCATAATTCCCAGTTTTATAATGTCTAGTTACGGGTGGAACTGCCGGTGGACGCAAACGCTCCCGACCAAAACGCGAACCTTTTCTTTGGTGCGTTCGGGTCCACTGACAGTACGCCCCATAACCAGATATTAGAAAACCGGGCGTAAGAGTAAGTAGTGCGTCAGGGGCGTACGAACGTTCACGAACCGTCAGTGATAAATTACCTTTCTTGTAATATAGCAGATAATTCCTTGCAGAAATCGCCGCCTTGCTTAACGTACCGCCGTAGATCATCGAAACCATTTTGACCCTGAAAACAAAACAATGCCATTTAAAATTTATATAACATCTTTATTTATAAGTGTAAACAAAATGATTTACGCGAGTGCCTGCTAGTGTTGTTCACTAATTGAAATGTTATTGAATGATTTAAAAACAATAACACTGTATAATGCTTTATAATTAGCAATTAACCAAACCGAAAAAGAAACGTTTCAAACCAATCAAAATAATGTACAATTACGCAAATATATACAGGGTGTTTCAGAGCTCTGGGAACGGTCAATAACGTGCTTATTTTTCAAAATTTCGAAAAATGTGTTATACAAAAGTTGTATATAATAGTGAGCTGCATGCCCTAACAATATTTAAATTTATACAAGGTGTTTCATAACAAAGTTACAGACCAAACTTATCATTTTTGAATTATATGGAGCAAATAAAGGTGAGTTACTTCAATACTCCCTATACCTATTGTTTGCCGTTTTCGAAATATTTGAAGATTTGTTGAAATGCAAGGTCTGGGTGAAATGTTATTTTTGGCCCAGTGATTGACTTTGAACGATTAAAATCATTTCTATTATTTGGTTGAAGGTTCGAATTATAGAGCCAACCATGATTTCATACAAAAAAATATACAGGGTGATAAAAAAAATGCGATAGAAAAATCGAACTTATAAAGTTAAATAACTTCGTTTTTTTCAAATGGCACACCCTGTATTTAGTAACGTACTCTTAAGTAGAATCCAATTATCTTTCAGATTGCATAAGGGTTCCCCGTTCCTAATCTCAATAGTTTTCCTGTATTCGGCGATTATCATATCAGGAATAATTATTATAATCTGAGAGATAATTGGATTCTACTTGAGAATACGTTACTAAATACAGGGTGTGCCATTTGAAAAAACGAAGTTATTCAACTTTATAAGTTGGGTTTTTCTACCGCATTTTTTTTATCACCCTGTATAATTTTTTGTATGAAATCATGGTTGGCTCTATAGTTCGAAACTTCAAGCAAATAATTGAAATGATTTTAATCGTTCAACGTCAATCACTGGGGCAAAAATAAAATTTCACCCAGACCATGCATTTCAACAAATCTTCAAATATTTAGAAAACGGCAAACAATAGGTATAGGGAGTATTGAAGTAACTCACCTTTATTTGCTCCATATAATTCAAAAATGATAAGAAATACAGGGTGTTCTATTTAAAAAAAACATAAGTTTGGTCTGTAACTTTATTATGAGACACCCTGTATAAATTTAAATATTTTTAGGGCGTGCATCTCACTATTATACACAACTTTTGAATAGAACATTTTTCGAAATTTTGAAAAATAAGCACGTGATTGACCGTTCCCAGAGCTCTGAAACACCCTGTATATATTTTTTATTATTTGAAATAATACATTTTCAAAATTTATGTTTTTTTTTTTATCATAGAAACACTGACTGTGGTTTTTTACCACAATTTATAAAAAACTTAGTAAGTGTTTTATTCAGTGTTTCTATAATGAATTACTACGTAGTAACGGTCGGAAAAATCACCATTTTTTTATCATATTTTTTTTTCTTTAAAGGAAATTTGGTTATAAGAAATTGGCTTAGCAATCTGGTGCATTCACCCACGACCGATTTATATTTTATAATTTACATTTTTTAATTAAAATGGGCCAACCATGGACCCGCACAGGCATTTTTGGTTACAAAAAGGTTTCGAATCCGCACCAACGAAACCCAGAAGCTGGAACTCTGCCCAAATAGTCCAAACGTCAAAACAGTTGAAAACAAAATTATTCCTTAAAAGTAGTTAATTTTGGAATTCTCTGAGCTGGCCATATGGATTTGCTCCGAGGCCAAAAAAAAAATGGAATTCCTTGCAACTAATGTTAATTTTATGTAGCTCTTGTAGTTTCATAATTATTCACAAAAAACTATAAAATTTGACAAGATTCCAAATTTCTGTATGCGGCATAATAATTTTTTATGCTGCAATCCCAAAAAAGTACAAAAATAGACAATGCCATCAAAAAAATGCGCTCCCGTTGACTTTGCAGGCGTACGCCACTGTACATAATTTTCAAGGACAGTACATCTGCGCTCATTTTAAATGTTTAATGATCAAAATCGCTCGCATCGTATTGAGTTATCAACTTTCAAAAAACCAAATTGACACCTGATGTATCAAAATTGAACAAATACCAATTTTCAGCAGCTTCCAGCATTTGCATAAAAACTGCCTTCATAAGTTTTCAAGGGCAATACATCAGCGCCCATTTTGGAGTTTTAGTGATCAAAATCGCTTCACACGATTACAAGTTATCAACTTTTAAAATAAAAATTGTCGCCTGATATATCAAAATTGAGAAAATGCCAATTTGTAGCATCTACTGGTATTTACATAAAAAACTTTGTTAACAAGTTTTTAAAAACAATACATCAGCGCTCATTTTAAAGTTATATTGATTAAAATCGATTAACGCGTTTTGGAGTTATAAACTTTCAAAAAACAAAATTGTCACCTGATATATCAAAATTGAGAAAATGCCAATTTTTAGCATCTTCTAGTATTTACATAAAAAAAAAACTTTGTTAAAAAGTTTTTAAAGACAATACCTCAGCGCTTATTTTGAAGTTCCATTGATCAAAATCGATTAACGCGTTTTCGAGTTATAAACTTTCAAAAAACAAAATTGTCGCCTGATATATCAAAATTGAAAAAATTCGAATTTTCAGTATCTTTCAGTATTTGCACAGAATTCTGCCTTGATGGGTTTTTAAGGGCAATATATCAACGCTCATTTTGAAGTTCTAGCGATCAAAATCGGTCAACGCGTTTTCGAATTATGAACTGATTTATCAAAATCGAGAAAATGCCAATTTTTAGTATCTTCCAGTATCCGCATAAAAAAATTTTGTTAACGAGTTTTTAAAGACAATACATCAGCGCTCATTTTGAAGTTCTATTGATCGAAATCGATTAACGCGTTTTCGAGTTATCAACTATCAAAAAAAAAATTGTCGCCTGATATATCCAAATTGAGAAAATGCGAATTTTCAGCGTCTTCCAGCAATTGCACAAAATACTGCCTTAATGGGTTTTAAGGGCAATATATCAACGCTCATTTTGAAGTTCTAGTAATCAAAATCGGTCAACGCGTTTTCGAATTATGAACTTTCAAAAAATAAAATTGTCGCCTGATTTATGAAAATTGAGAAAATGCCAATTTTTTCTATCTTCCAGCATCCGCATAAAAAACTTTGTTAACAAATTTTTAAAGACAATACATCAGCGCTCATTTTGAAGTTATATTGATCAAAATCGTTTAACGCGTTTTCGGGTTATAAAATTAAAAAAAAAACAAAATCGTCGCCTGATATTCGAAAATTCGAATTCGAAGCATCTTTCAGTATTTGCACAAAAAACTTTCTTAATAAATTAGAAGCTTTAGTGATCAAAATCGCTTAACGAGTTCTCAAGCTTAAAACTTAAAAAAAAAATAAAATTGTCACATGATATATCAAAATTGAGAAATTGCCAATATTTAGCATCTTCCAGTATTTGCACAAAAAACTGTATTAATAAGTTTTCAAGGGCAATACATCAGCACTCAGTTTGAAGTTTTAGTGATCAAATTCGCTCAACGCGTTTTCGAGTTATCGACTTGAAAAAAAAAACAAAATTGTCGCCTGATACATCAAAATTGAGAAAATGCTCATTTTCAGCAACTTCCAGTATTTGTACAAAAAACTATCTTAATAAGATTTCAAGGGCAATACATCAGCGCCCATTTTGCAGTTTTAGGAATCAAAATCACTCAAAGCGTTTTTGAGTTAGCAGCTTTCAAAAAACGAAATTGTCGCCTGATATATGAAAATTGAGAAAATGCTAATTTTCTGCACCTTCTAGTATTTGCACAAAAAACTATCTTAATAAGTTTTTAAGGGCAATACATTAGCGGTCATTTTGAAGTTTTTGTGATCAAAATTGCTTAAAGCGTTTACGAGTAATCAGCATTCAAATAACGAAATTGTCGCCTGATATTGCACAATTGAGAAAATGCCAATATTCAGCAACTTCCAGTATTTACACAAAAAACTGCCTTAATAAGTTTTCAAGAGGAATACATCAACGCTCATTTTTAAGTTTTAGAGATCAAAATCGCTCAACGCGTTTACGAATCAGCAACTTTCAGAAAACAAAATTGTCGCCTGATTTATCAAAATTGAGAAAATGACAATTTTCAGAATCTTCCAGTGTTTGTACAAAAAACGGTCTTAATAAGTTTTAAAGGGAAATATATCAGCGCTCATTTTTAAGTTTTAATGATCAAAATCGCTCAACGAGCTTACGAGTTATCAACTTAAAAAAAACACAAATGTCACTTGATATATCAAAATTGAAAAAAGCCAATTTTCAGCATCTTCCAGTGTTTGCACAAAAAAATTCCCTTAATAAGTTTTCAAGGGCAATATATCATCGTTCATTTTGAAATTTAAATGATTAAAATCACTCAACGCGTTTACAAGTTATTAACTTTCAAAAAAACACAATTGTTACTTGATATATCAAAATTGAGAATCCGCACAAAATAGTGCTTTCATAATTTTTCATGGACAATAAATCCGTGCACATTCTAGAGTTTGAGTGATCAAAATCACTCAACATAGGGAAAAAAATAAAATTATCACTCGAAACGCAAGAAACGCAAAAATTATAATTTTCGGCATTTTCAAAAATTGCATAAAATAGCGCAGAACTAGCGCATATTTTGAAGTTTTAGTGATTAAAATCGCCCAAGGCGTTATCGAGTAATCCACCTGAAAAAAAAAACAATTGATTTCGAATAATAAAACTGTTCGAAAAATATTAAAAATAAAAACGTTTCTAATATTTTAAGGCACAATTTCTTCTCTACCAAAAAAAGGATGCCATTGCTGAGCTTTAACCAGCCAAACATCTTTCCACTGTTCGGTTTCTTTAATTAGCTTAAGCCCCGGTAATTATAATATTAATAGTAGAAATTATAATCAATGCTTAAACTGATTTCTAGAAAAAAATATTGTGTCTATGCGTATGTGTATTGTCCGTGCGCTTTGTAGCTAACTTTATTACAGAAATTAACATGAAACTTTGAAATAAGACTTTTATCAAAATCCAAGGGACTGAAAGGCTTTTGATAAAATTTCGTTAACGGTTTTTGGTTTTTTCCCAAAAATGTTTTAAATACGAAAAATATCACAAAAACACTTAAACAAATATTCTAAAGCATTTCGAAAGATAGCAAAATTAAAATACGTTTTTTGGCAGAAAAAATATTTCGCAAGATATTTAAGGTGTTCCAGACTTTTTTACCACACTATATAAACATTTCGATAGTTTTTGAGAAACAGCACCCACGCACAGATATAAAATGGATACGTCCGTTCATTTTTGGAATTCGGAAATAAAAATCATCACGATAACAGTACTTTCCCGTACTGAAACATCTTAAAAAACTACATTTAATTCACTGAATCAATATCAAATTTAAAAAAAGTCACGAAAAGTCATTAACTCAAAAACATATTAGCTTCTGAAAATAACCAGATTTTCAGGTCGGTTGTTTTTGAAGAGCAACCAAAAAAAAAATATTAAAAAAAGTTTTAAACATGTAATAATAGAAAAAAAAATAACTTTTTATATTTAAAATAAACTATTAGAAACAAACAAAGGAAAAAACAACTATCAAAATATGAATTATATAAAGAAAAAAAGTATACTTAATGCTGGTTGCCTACTTTATTGATGGAACCGGATATATAAATGTGGTCAAGAAAAACACTTATGTTCCATGATTTTATTTTCAGTTTCCTGACACGTGTTTCGATCTTTACAGATCATTGTATAACCTTTGATGATTTGTAAAGATCTAAACACGTGTCAGGAAACTGAAAATAAAATCTTGGAACATAACAAGTGTTTTTCTTCAAGAAAAAAAGGCTGAATGATCAGAATCGATGGCATTATAGCAGGAATATATAGTTGAAAGTATTATGTTTTGTTGCTACATTGAACTGTCTACAAATAAAATTTTCTACAGAAAAAAATTCGTTTAATGTATAAAACGCCGTTCTTGAAAACTAATGTTTGGTTTTAAAAATAAATAAATTTTCCTGAAAATTTACATGAATTCAGGAAAATATCAGTATTCGAATTATTGCCGAGATGGAAATTGAATTTTATGGACACAGGAGGACTATTTACCTCGTAATGGTGGAGTCAATATTCAAAATTGTCGATTATGGCCAACAGAAAATCCACAAGAAATCTTTCAGAAAGATCTTCATGACAAGAAAGTCAACATTTGGTGAGGTTTCAGATCTAAAATTATCATTTTTTCAAACTTATTCGAGGAAATACAAAATGATCGGTAATAATGGTTATTTACGTACCAAGGGTATTAGGAAGATGTTTCGGTGCATACGAGAGGTCCTCGGGTATGTAAGACGCCCGAGGGGTATAAACATCAAGTAATGCCCATGGTGCAAGTAAATTTTTATTTTTTAGTAGATTGGATGCAAGGCATGAAAACGCAGTCATAACTCCCTCGGGAGTTATGAGTTATATCTCCTAAGGGAGTTATGAGGTCTGCTCCTATTTACCTGATAAATAGTACGTACAATTTTCAAATTCTCCACCCGAGATGATGGTTGAAGACAGACAATCTTGCTTCTGCTCACGACCAACTTAATAGCGAGACAGGAATTAAACTTTTCTCCCAGGTTTGTTTACTATTTTATTCACAACTGTACATTTGTTGTTGAAGCATTAACGTCAAATTAAATCAAATTAAATTGTCAACGGAAACAACTGGAACAAAATTAAAGTATCCAGACAGGCGGAAATAGGAAGTGACCAGCTCTTACTAAGGATGGACATGAAATAGAAGGAAATACAAAGACCAGAGAAAGGTAGAAAGAAAGATAAAAACATATACGCAAATACGAAACGTGCCGAGAGGTACTGCAAAGATAAATCAGGGAGAAAGATATAGAAGGAAAATGGGAAACACTTAAAATAATTATACTAGAGGCGATAAAGGCGAGCCGAGGAATAACAAAAATGGGGATGAAAGAAAGAAGACGGAAAAAGTCAAAAAGAGATAAAAGACGAAAAGGAGAAGACTACGAAAAATACAATAGAAAATAGAAACGAAGTAAAGAGAACTTTAGAAGAATGGGCAAAATTCGGCAAAAAAAGAATAATAATATAATAATAATGTTTATTGATTGCTAGAACCTTCACGGTGTATAAACGTCTGTTACTTTTTCAGGCAGAACCAAACATCCTTCTATGGAACACTAAAATAACTAAAACGGAAATATGATGAAAATAGAAGACAAGAGATAATGGAAAGTTGGAGAAAATACTTCCAAGAACTAACAGAGCAAGAAGAAGATAATAAGGAGGAAGAAGAAATACAAGACAATGATGAAAATAGAAGACAAGAGATAATGGAAAGTTGGAGAAAATACTTCCAAGAACTAACAGAGCAAGAAGAAGATAATAAGGAGGAAGAAGAAATACAAGACAATGATGAAAATAGAAGACAAGAGATAATGGAAAGTTGGAGACAATACTTCCAAGAACTAACAGAGCAAGAAGACGATAATAAGGAGGAAGAAGAAATACAAGACAATGATGAAAATAGAAGACAAGAGATAATGGAAAGTTGGAGACAATACTTCCAAGAACTAACAGAGCAAGAAGAAGATAATAAGGAGGAAGAAGAAATACAAGACACAAGGAAAGAAACAAATAGATGAAATAAAAGAAGAAGAAGTAAACAAAGCTATAGAAAAACTAGAGGCACCAGGAACCAGGAACAGACGAAATAGCTCCCGAGATGATAAAATATATGGGAGACAAAGAACTGAACTCATAAACGACTTGTATTAACTATGAAATTCGTGTGTATTCCATAAATCTCTATTCATGTTAACTGTTTCAGCATGCATGATTCCAATCAATTCAATGTTTATGCACGATTATGTCCTGAATAATAGTGCATCCAACGCCCACCTCGCACTCTCTTCGACGCGGATTGATGGAAAAATAATAAAGGCCAAGGTTGTTTAATTGCGATTAACTTTCCCGCTTTTCTTGTTTTGTGTGTAGTTTCATTCGCTATTAATTATCCTCTTCCAAGGAGAAATGTTTCCATTATAAATACCAGCAGGCGTAATGAGTTATAATCGCACTTTAACACACCATAAAGATGTAATAAAATTCAATCTGAAATTTGTTCCAATATTGATAATGTCATCAATCTTAAACTGCAATTTGAATCATCAGATTTAGTAGGCAGTATGTTTTTAAATATAAATTAGAATATTGTGTTAGTGGTTAATATTCAAATAGTCAATTTTTAGAGGTTTCTAACAAAAGTGTAGCTGTCATTTCGAATCCACTATTTGCAAAAACAGCATTTTTGGCATATCCATTAAACTGCTAGACCAAACCCCAACACGTGACACATCACCGTAATCAGAAAAAAAATCTGTATTTGAAAATGCAAAAATACAAGATCGCGCCCATAAGAAAAAACAAAGTTGATGATGTTTCCCGAAAATCGAAACTTCGAATTTTTATTATTATATCACCACATTGTAGAGCGTGCAAAGTGGCAATGATAAAGTGTCAATTGTCTTGAAGTATTTCTATAAATAAAAACGTTTTTTGAAAATTTCGATTTTTTTCGGATATCTTCGGAAGTAGTCGGGATATTTTATGTTTCAAAACGGCATTATGTTACACTCCAGATAGGGCAACTTTGCACTAATTTAACCGACCCTGTATCTCTTCAAATAACCGAGGTCCCCATGCTAGAGCTCCAAAAACGGGCACCCTGTATAGTTTATCGATAAATGGCATGCCTGGTAATAATAGAGTGGGATCAAATACTGATGCGCCGCTGAAACGAGATCGAAGACACATTTCTTTCAATAAACCTCGCACCGATGAATCTTGGGCGAAGAGTGTGAGAGAAAATGCTCCCACATACCAACTTATTGTAAACTCGACGTTAGACGACCTTTTTTTGAATACTGCAAATTTATATATTTTCGCCGATTAAATTACAACACGGCAATGGATTTCGGAATTATGCAATCTGTTTTTCGACGCATTAGTTCCACGCGAAACATTTTTGAAATGCAGGATGTATTCACGGTGCCATTCAGCTCATTCAATTTTGTGGTTCGATGATTAAGGTCACAGTATACATAGTTTCCATGTTTGTTCCGCGTTTTCAACGCTGGTTTATAATACCTGTTGAAATATAAATTAACGCAGAAACAAATCATTAAGTAACGCATCTACAGAAAAATAAGAAATACTTCCGACTTGTAACGTTTTATTATTATTAAGAAATATCTTATAGAGGCTACTGCGTGGTAATCCAAAATTAAACTCAATTAGAAATGCCAATGCCCTTCGGTCGATGGCCATTTAACAGGCTAACAATAGCATTAAATTCGTTACTCACTGTTTATAAAGATATAATATACAGGGTGGTTCAAAAGTCTGGAAACGGCGAATTTATTTCGCGCACGGGTATAAAGTCAAAATTCTGATACCGGGTCTTGGTGCGTTTTTTGTTCAAAAGTCTGGTTCATTCAACCCAGTCGAGAAAAATCGAAAAACTGATCTTGGAGTCTCTAGGACAGGGGTAAACCATTTGAGTCTCATAGGGCCATATGACAGATACAGGGCCCAGCCAGGGAACTTTAAATGACACTCTACATTTTATTGCGGATTTGTCATTAGGAAGCAGGGAATGTTTTCTCTCGCACAAACATGAAAATACAAAATAATTTGCGCGGAAAAAAGTCGTAACTATTGTGGAACATTATATTGAGCGTATAGATTTCAATATTGGATTTGATAACATAAATCTAATAACACAAAATATTTCCCGTGTTATGTATGAGTACGTGTGCGTCGAGTCTTATAGTATTTATCTTGCTTAGTGAGTGCGAGAGAAAACATCGCTTTGAGGCTTCCTAAGCCCAAACAACACAATCAATCAGAAGTAGTAATGGCGGGAAATTTAAATGTTAGTCCAAGGCATTCTGGCATGGAAGTCCCATAAGACCTGATAGAACCCAAAATCTGATGGGCCCATTTCATTCCCCAAGTAAAGTCCTAGAGACCCCAAGGTCAGTTATTCTTTTTTTTTCGACTGGAATGAACCAGGCGTCTCAAGACATTTGAGCAAAAAACGCACAATAGGACCCAAAATTTTTTGGGTTTTAGCCAATTTGGATGTAAAATTTTCCGCTGAATCCGAATTCGCAATAAAAAATATAGGTTTACATTTGAAATTTCAGAGTTAGGCCTCATATCTCTTATAAGGCCCCATCGGGTCCAAAATCTGATGGGCCCATTCGATTCCTCGGGCTAAATTACTCAAGCCCGCAGTATCAGAATTCCGATTTTCCACCCGTGCGCGAAATAAATTTGCCGTTTCCAAACTTTTGAACCACCCTGTATATTATTGTAAAAAATATGCGTATAACGTAAGATAGCTCAATAAATCTTTATAGTCGTGAGTTTTTTTATTTTTATAATACGACATAAACTGTATTTTGCTCGATATTTGAAATATTGAGCAAAATACCCTTAATACTTTAAAATGATGGCCACATCAACATTTTTATTGTTTCCTGCTACGCTCTGTATTACGTAATTCTTCAATATTTGTTTGGTATTAAAAAATAATAAAGTAGCCATTAAAATTGAAATTTAAATAATTTTTCATTTTATGAACTACATATTTAATTACTTGCAGTTTTATTACGGCATTTTTTTCTCCGCAAACTAAATTAAATCATTCATGTAAATTCGAGTGTTCAAGCAATAAACCTTTAACTATAAAAAAAAAATCAAGAACAGCCATAACGACATGCAAATTACATTACTTTTAACAGTTTTTACGTTCCTTTCACGTAGACTGTTAAACTTTTAAAACTCAATGCTATCAGCATTTTATGGCGCCGTTTGTATAAGTTTTACATTCACAGCCAAAATTTTATAAAAATTATGTCTCGAAAACCCACTTCAGCTGTTTAAATTAAAGTGGTTTTTATTAGTTGATTTTTTTTATGTTGATTCCATTAAATTTTATGAAAATTCATAACGTGCACAATAATTGGTTTATTTTCAAAAAAAACGAAATTGGTTTAAAAACATTTAAGCATTAGAAATTGTATGTCTTACTATTAGATTATTGTCCCATTGGACAATGGACCGCATTCATAAACTACTTTATAAAGTTTATGGTTTTATATAACAATAAAATCAAGCTTGAAATATCAAAATGACAAATTTAACTAGTAAAACATAAAAATATAAATTGCCTCTTTTTCTAGTGGTAAAAATAATTTGATGTTTGGATACTGAAAATATTTAAGCAACGGAGTTAAACATCAGTGCAGTGGTGGAATATAATCTTCGCCTTTCTACGCTTCCTTACATTTTTCGTCGCGATCTTGGTCGAGCATCCATGTTCAAATTTAATTAGCCAAGTGCTAAATGTCCAGCTGACATTATTAATTAGCGCAACCGCGATCTCATCTAATTTACCAAGTGTCGAGCAGAGAAAGCGGGAAGATGCATGTGTGTGAACAATGATTATGTAGGTTTTATGGAACTTGATAAAATCCCGCACTTTTTCCAATTAATGATCGTGTCTTGTTATTGTTGTTACCAATACGATGAGAAAATGTTTACGTTGCGCACATAATCTAAATGTCGCAATCTTGGTGGAAATAATACTGAGTACTCGCATTCCAATAAGAAGAATAGAAATTGAAATTTTAGATTATTTATTTACAAAATCTAATCAGGGCCGAAGTATGACTTTTTTCGCACATAGCGCCCCCTCCCACTGCAAACCTTTTAAAATGCTGAAGTGTTTTTCAATAAGGCCGGGTCGATGTTGCAATGGAATAAAACAAGCTGTGTGTGAGGTTTAACCGAAATTCTTTTTTTTATTTGAAAGGCCCATGTATGCCATTATGTGTGGAATATAACATCGTTCAAATGTCCGCCGTGGCTTCTCGCGGTAGCACGGATCCGAGTGATCCAATTTTCAAAACCTCTGTTGCATAGATCCGGCTGAATTTGAGCGATGACCTGGGCTATGTTGACTTTAAGGGCATCAGTCGATTACGGCTTATTGGCATAGACCTGCGACCTCAGAAAACCCCACAAGGAAAAGTCTAGCGGGGTCAAATCACACGATCTTGGTGGCCAATTCATGTCACCTCTGCGAGAGATAACCATACCCTCAAATCGTTCACGCAGAATGTCCATCGTGGCGCCCGCTGTGTGGCACGTAGCGCCGTCCTGCTGGAACCACATGTCGTCCACGTCCATATAGTTCAATTTGGGCCAAAAGAAACTGGTTATCATCGTTCTGTAGTGCTCGCTATTGACGGTGATGGCCTCACCAATGTCGTTTTCGAAAAAGTACGGACCAATGATGCCGCCGACCCAAAATCCGCACCAAACAGTAATTTTTTGTAGATGCATACCTGGTGAATCTCTTGTGGGTTGACGTCGTGCCATATACGGCAATTATGCTTGTTAACATAGCCATTCATCCAAAAATGCGCCTCGTCGTTAAAGATGATTTCCCGGCCAAAATTGGGGTCCTCTTCCAATTGCTCCAAAGCCCAGTTAGCGAACAAACGACGTTGTCTATGGTCATCAACTTTGAGCTCTTGGGTCAGTTGGATCTTGTACGGGTGCAGGCCCGTGGAATTGACTGCTTCAGATTCTGCTGCACACTTTCATTTACAGCGGCGATCTTCTCGGCCGATCTGGCGTTCCTTTGACGTACGGGTGTTGGCTGATCGTTTACCGAACCGGTAGTCTCGAATTTGGCCACCAAACGTTGGAGAGTCGACTTTGAAGGGCCACCGCGTCTGCCGTAGAATGGGGGCAACGCGCGCAACATTTGCACTAACGAACACCCATTTCGATGATAAAGTTTTATCATTTGGACGTGCTGCTCAATCGTGTACCTTGTCATGGTGATTTGGCATCAGTGACTGAATAATAAACAACAGGTTAGACAGACGTCGTCAAAACAACATGGCCGCCATAGGCTGCCAACATCGACCCGCCCTTACTGAAAAACCCTTTATTATTTATACTTTAAAATAATATACTATAAAAAGCAATTTATACTCGGCACAAACAAACAAAAAAAAACATTAATGGAAAAGTTTACAAGTAGGTATGAACCATTTTATATCCGTTTTCTTTATGGCGAATTTGTAATATCAGCAAAATCAAGCAAATGCTCCAAATCTTCCATCGTTTATTTTCTGCAAAACTTTTCAGTGTTGTTTCCCCGGATCCGTTTGCTATTTTTGTTGCTAGCTTTTCGCGCTTCCTCTGTTAATTGGCCTCTAGGCACTATACTGCCATGCGCAAGAATTTTGTATACAGTAACAAACATGTAATACCAGCTAGAGCACTTCAAATAAAATTTAAATACGTCTGCGCAGTATTCAAAAGCAGGAAAATTTCATAACCGCTTGCAATCAATGATAAAATTACAGGTCAATGTCGGTTCAAGTCTTCATTGCCCCATCCCACTCTCCAATCCGTCAAACAAACCACAAGGTTTCTATAAACATTATTTTTTCTATAGCACATGTTAAAGTATGCTTTTATCAACTCAAAACAGTAGATCAACTGTCATTTTACATGTAAGAGTAGATAAAGTAATACTTTAACAGCAAGGGTAGATAAAGTACTTTAATTTTTGCCATGTGGGCGTGGCCACGAAGCCAGTTGCCCAGCGGCAGAAATTCACGATATGAAACAGTGAATTATTAACACGTATATATGTAACTATTACAATAAATTGTTTCTTTTTATACATGTCAGGGTGGCCAGAGCCCGCTCTAGTCTTTTCGTCGCGTCGCCCCCGACAAAAAGAGAAATGTCATACGCATTTTTGCGGAAAAAATAATTCAAATTAATTCTGCCGCTGCCTTTAAAATCTGCTATAGAAAAAAATTGAATTTTACACACGACGATAAAATATCATTATCGACTCGCGAAATTAATCCACTCGCTTCTACGTCGCTCGTGAATTAACATTTCCGCTCATCGATAATATATTATTTTATCGTCTTGTATAAAAAATAACTATTTTGTCGAAGCAACGATAAACCGTTTGATTATTCTCTTATTAATTAATTAGCAATTATAAAACCCTCATTTGTGTTCCAAGAATTGGATGATAGGATAGGGCCCACCCTCCGCCCTGCGTTTCCACTTAAACCTAACCAAGAAAACACTTTTTGATTAAAGACATTTCTTCGTCAAATCACTGGAGCTTTAAAGGCTTCAAAACTACCAATAAAGAGATTCTGGGTTAAGTTAAAGAGGAAACGAAGGGTGGTGGGTGGGCCCTATCCTACTGTCCAACCGGTTAAACTCGCCCCACAGTTTCTATAAACAAATTCTTTTGTCGAAGCAACGATATACCGTTTGATTCCTCTTTTATCAATTAATTAACAATTGTAAAACCCTCGTTTATGTTCCAAGGATTGGAGGATAGGATAGTGCCCACCCACCGCCCTGAGCTTCCACTTTAACCTAACCAAGAAAACACTGTTTGGTTAAAGAAATTTCTTCGCCAAATCATTGTAGTTTTAAAAGTTGCAAATCCAAGGGTTAAGTTAAAGTGGAAACGCAGGGTCGTGGGTGGGCTCTATCCTACTCTCCTACCCGTTAAACAAGCCTAAAGTTTCTACAAACAAATTCTTTTGCCGAAGCAACGATACACCGTTTGATTCTTCTCTTATCAATTAATTAACAATTGTAAAACCCTCGTTTGTGTTTCAAGGATTAGAGGATGGGATAGGAGCCACCCACCGCCCTTCGTTTCCACTTAGACCTTATCAAGAAAACACAGTTTGATTAAAGAAACTTCTCGGTCAAATCACAGAGTTTCAAAAGTTACAAAACCACCAATAAAGAGGGTTTCTGGGTTGAGTTAAAATGTGAACGAAGCGTGGTGGGTCGGCAATATACCACTCTCCAAACCTCTAAACACGCCCAAAATTTTTACAAACAAATTATTTTGTCGAAGCAACGATAAACCGATTGATACTTCTCTTATTAATTAATTAACAATCATGAAACCCTCGTTTGTATTCCAATGATTGGAGGATAGTATAGGGCCCACCCACCGCCCTTCGTTTCCACTTAAACCTAACCAAGGAAACACTGTTCGATTAAAGATATTTCTTCGTCATATTACTAGAGCTTCAAAAGCTACAAAACCACCAATAAAGAGATTCTGGGTTAAGTTAAAATGGAAACGAAGGGTGGTGGGTGGGCTCTATCCTACTCTCTAACCCATTAAACACGCCCTACAGTTTCTACAAACAAATTCTTTTGTCGAAACAACGATACACCGTTTGATTCTTCTCTTATCAATTAATTAACAATTGTAAAACCCTCGTTTATATTCCAAGGATTGGATGATGGGATAGGGACCAACCACCGCCCTTCGTTTCCACTTAAACCTAACCACGAAAACACTGTTTGATTAAAGAAATTTCTTCATCAAATCACTGCAGTTTCAAAAGTTGCAAAACCACCAATAAAAAGACTCTGGGTTAAGTTAAAGTGGAAACTAAGGGTGGTGGGTGGGCCCTAGCCTACTCTCCAACCCGTTAAAACGCCCCAAAGTTTCTACAAATAAATTATTTTGTCAAAGCAACGATAAACTGTTTAATTCCTCTCTTATCAATTAATTAACAATTTTAAAACCCTCGTTTATGTTCCCAGGATTGGAGAATGGGATAGGGCCCATCCACCGCCCTTCGTTTCCACTTCAACCTAATCAAGAAAACACTGTTAGATTAAAGAAACTTCTCAGTCAAATCACGGATGTTTCAAAAGTTAGAAACCACCAATAAAGAAGGTTTCTGGATTAAGTTAAAGTGGGAACGAAGGGTGGTGGGTGGGCCCTATCCTACTCTCCAACCCGTTAAACACGCACCAAAGTTTCTACAAACAAATTATTTTGTCGATGCAACGATAAACCGTTTGATTCCTCTCTTATCAATTAATTAACAATTTTAAAACCCTCATTTATGTTCCAAGGATTAGATGATGGGATAGGGCCCGCCCGCCGTCCTTCGTTTGCACTTAAACCTAATCAAGAAAACATTGTTTGATTAAAGAAGTTAGTCAGTTAAATCACTGAAGTTTCAAAAGTTACAAAACCACCAAAAAAGGGGTTTCTGGATTAAGTTAAAGTGGGAACAAAGGGTGGCGGGTGGGCACTATCCCACTCTCCAATCCGTTAAACACGCCCCACAGTTTCTACAAACAAATTCTTTTGTCGAAGCAACGATATACCGTTTGATTCTTCTCTTATTAATTAATTAACAATTGTAAAACCCTCGTCTGTGTTTCAAGGATTGGAGGATGAGATAACGCCCACCCACCGCCCTTCGTTTACACTTAATTCTAATCAAGAAAACACTGATTAAAGAAACTTCTCAATCAAATCACTGGGTTTTCAAAAGTTGCAAAACCACCAATAAAGATTATTTCTGGGTTAAGTTAAAGTGGGAACGAAGGGAGGTGGGTGGGCACTATCCCACTTTCCAAACCATTAAACATGCCCCAAAAGTTTTACAAACAAATTATTTTGTCGAAGCAACGATAATTTAATCAATTTGATTTTGATTTTGATTTTTATATTCTTATATTAATTTTAGGTTTAATTTTCATTTAATTTCAACTATAGTCTTAATTTTAGTTTTAATTTCCCTTTTTCATTTATCATGTTTTCAATGTTTGCAAAAGGTATAACCGTAAATAAATAAATAAATAAATAAACCGGTTGATACTTCTCTTATCAATTAATAAACAATCATAATACCCTCGTTTATATTCCAATGAATGGATGGTAGGATAGAGCACACCCACCCCCTCGTTTCCACTTAAACCTAACAAAAAAAACCTTTGATTAAAGAAACTTCTCAGTCAAGTCAATGAAATTTCAAAAGTTGTAAAACCACCAATAAAGAGATACTGGGTTAAGTTAAAGTGGAAGCGAACTGTGGTGGGTGGGCCTTATCCCACTCTCCAATTCGTTAAACACGCACCAGAGTTTCAATTAACAAATTCATTTGTCGAGGACACAAAATATAAAAAATTGTTCGGTACTTCTTTAAACAATTAATTAACAATTGAAAAACCCCCATTTCTGCTCCAAGAACTGGATGATAAAATAGGGCCCACCCGCCGTCCTGAGTTTCTACTTTAACCTAAACAAGTAAACACTGTTTGGTTAACGAAATTTCTTCGACAAATGATTAAAGTTTTAAAAATAGCAAAACCAACAATAAGGGGGATCACTGGGTTAAAATAAAGTGGAAATGAAGGATGGTGGGTAGGCCCCATCCCATTCTTTAATTCGTTAAACACGTCCCATAGTTTCCATTAACAAATTCATTCGTCGAAGAAACAAAATACAAAAAATTGTTCTTTAAAGAATTAATTAACAAAAAACTCCGTTTGTCTTCCAAGAATTGGATAATAGGATACTGCCCACCCGCCGCCCTTAGTTTTCCTTACACCTAACCAAGAAAGCTCTCTTTGAGTAAAGAAATTTCTTCGTCCAATCACTGGAGTTTTAAAAGTTGCAAAACCACCAATAAAGAGAGTTGCTGGGTTAAGTTAAAGTGGAAACGAAGGTGATGGCTGGGCTCTATCCTACTCTCCAACCCGTTAAAAAGGCCCAAAGTTTCTACAAACAAATTCTTTTGTCGAAGCAACGATAAACCGTTCGATACTTCTCTTACCAATTAATTAACAATTGTAAAACCCTCGTTTGTGTTCTAAGGATTGGAAGATAGAATAGTACCCACCCACCGCCCCGAGGTTCCACTTCAACCTAACCAAAAAAACACTGTTTGGTTAAAGAAATTTCTTCGCCAAATCATTGGAGTTTTAAAAGTTGCAAATCCAACAATAAAGAGAGTCGATGGGTTAAGTTAAAGTGGAAATGAAGAGTAGTGGGTGGTTTAGTGACCACCCACCACTCTTCATTTCTCTTCAAGAATTCCTTTATCGAAGCAACGATAAACCATTTGATTTTTCTCTTATCAATTAATTAACAACTGTAAAACCCGCGTTTGTGTTCCAAGAATTGGAGGATAGGATAGGAGCCACCCACCCCTTCGTTTTCGCTTTAACCTAACGAAGAAAGCAATGTTTGGTTAAAGAAATTTCTTCTTCAAATCATTGGTTTTAAAAGTAGCAAAGTCAACAATAAAGAGGATCTCTGGATTAAGTTAAAGTGGAAATGAAGGGTGGTGGGTGGATCCTATCTCATTCTTCAATTCGTTAAACACGTCCCAGAGTTTCCATTAACAAATTCATTTGTCAAGGAAACAAAATATAAAAAAATTGTTCGGTACTTCTTCAAAGAATTAATTCACAATTGCAAAACCCTTGTCTGTGTTCCAAGAATTGGATGATAGGATAGGGCCCACCCGCCGCCCTGAGTTTCCACTTACACCTAACCAAGAAAACTCTCTTCGAGTAAAGAAATTTCTTCGTCAAATCACTGGAGTTTCAAAAGTTGCAAGACCACCACTAAAGAGAGTTGCTGGGTTAAGTTAAAGTGGAAACAAAGGGCGGTGGGTGAGCTCTATCCTACTCTCCAACCCGTTAAACATGCCCCAAAGTTTTTACAAACAAATTCTTTTGTCGAAGCAACGATAAACTGTTTGATACTTCTCTTATCAATTAATTAACACTTGTAAAACCCTCGTTTGTATTCCAAGGATTGGAGGATAAAATGGGAATCACCACCACCCTGACGTTCCACTTTAACCTAACGAAAAAAACACTGTTTGGTTATAGAAATTTCTTCGCCAAATCATTGGAGTTTTAAAAGTTGCAAATCCAACAATAAAGAGATCTGAGTTAAGTTAAAGTGTAAACGAAGGGCAGTGGGTAGGCCCTATACTACTTTCCAACCCATTAAACACATCCTAGAGTTTCTACAAACAAATTCTTTTGTCGAAGCAACGATAAACCATTTGATTCTGCTCTTATCAGTTAATTAACAATTGTAAAACCCACATTTATATTCCAAGAATTCCAATTCTTGGAATATAAATGTGGATAGTGGCCACCCACCGCCCTGAGCCTCCACTTTAACCTAACCAAGAACACAGTGTTTGGTTGAAGAAATTTCTTCGCCAAATCATTGGAGTTTTAAAAGTTGCAAATCCAACAATAAAGAGAGTCGCTGGGTCAAGTTAAAGTGGAAATGAAGGGTGGTGGGTGGGCCCTATCCCACTCTCCAGCCCGTCAAACACGCCCCAAAGTTTTTACAGACAAGGATTGAAGGGTATGGAAGGGCCCACCCACTTGTTTACACTTAAACCTAACCTAAAAAAAAACCTCTTTGACTTCTCAGTCAAATCACTCAAGTTTCATAAGTTGCAAAACCGCCAATAAAAAGATTTTGGATTAAAGTGGAAATGAAGAGAGGTGGCTGGGCCAGAGGTGGGTGGGCCCTATCCTACTCTCCAACCCGTTAAACACGACAAAAAAATTTCCACAAACAAATTATTTTGTCGAAGCAACGTTAAGCCATTTGATTCTTCTCCTATCAATCAACAATTGTAAAACTCGTATTTGCGTTCCAAGAATTGGAGGATAGGATAGGGATCACCCACCCAATCGTTTCCGCTTTAAACCAAGAAAACAATGTTTGGTTAAAGAAATTTCTTCTTCAAATCATTGGAGTTTTAAAAGTTGCAAAGCCAACAATAAAGAGGGCCGCTGGGTTAAGTTAAAGTGGAAATAAAGGGTGGTGGGTGGGCACTATCCCACTCTCCAATTCTTAAACAGTCCCCAGAGTTTCCATTAACAAATTCATTTGTAGAGGAAACAAAATATAAAAAATTGTTCGGTACTTCTTTAAAATAATAATTAAAAGTTGCAAAGCCCTCGTTTGTGTTCCAGGAATTGGATGATAGGATAGGGACCACCCGCCGCCCTGAGTTTCCACTTAAACCTAACCAACAAAACTGTTTGAGTAAGGAAATTTCTTCGTCAAATCATTGGAGTTTCAAAAGTTGCAAGACCACCAATTAAGAGTGTTGCTGGGTCAGGTTAAAGTGGAAACTAAGGGCGGTGGGGTTTCAAAAGTTGCAAGACCACCAATAAAGAGAGTTGCTAGGTTAAGTTAAAATGGAAACGAAAGGCGGTGGGTGGTCCCTATCCTAGTCTTTAACTCGTTAAACACATCCCAGAGTTTCTATAAACAAGTTATTTTATCGAAGCAAGGATAAACCGTTTGAATTTTCTCTCATCAATTAATTAACAATTGTAAAACCCTTGATTGTGTTCCAAGAATTGGAGGATAGGATAAGGCCCACCCATCCTCCGTTGTTTCCTCCTAAATTTAACTTACAAAATTCGGTTCGGTTAAAGAAATTTCATCGTTTCTTCGTAAAATCACTGGAGTTTTAAAAGTTGCAAGTGAACAATAAATAGGGTTTCTTCGTTAATTTAAAGTGAAAACGAAGGGTGGTTGGTTGGTTCCTATTTCACCCTCCAGCTTGTTTAACACACCCCAGAGTTCCCATAAATAAATTAATTAGGTTCGGAGAATATATTTATAAGTTGGTTTAAGCTGCAATTGAACTAATGGTCCTTACAGTATTATATAGAGGCCCTAATAATTCGAAGCTTCTAAAAATCTGACGAAACGAAGAGAACTTCGAATATCGAAGTTTTCGAATTTTTCGAAGATTCGAAGAATCTAAGTTGCGAAGTTCCAAAGTTTCGAAGTTTCCAAAATTCCAAAGTTTTCATGTTTCGAAGTTTCCAAAGTTCCGAAGTTTCGATGTTTCGAAGTTTTCGAATTTTGCGAAGAATTAAAGTTTTGAAGTTTTCGATTTTTTCAATCCCCAAAGCAAGTTACGGATTTAAATCAAATCCAATAATAATAAGTTATGAGCCATCGAATTTTGTTTCTGAGTTGGCCATGCATGAGAGAGAGAAACATAACAGTCATGTCTGAGATTAATTATTTTTAAAAATCTAATTCAATTGAACTAATTTTTAAAGTTTATTATAATAATAATAATTATTATTATTATTAATCTAGTCTCATGACGTAATAATATGCGCTATACCTCATTAATTTCACAACCAACTCTGAAACAAAATTTTGTAGCTCATACGATATATTTATTTCCTAAATTATACACAACGATGTGCAAAGTATGAAAAACGTCAAAAACAATATAATACATTCTCAATTTTAAATGTATATTTGTAACTAAAGAAATCTTCTATACAATATGGTTCGATTTTACATAAATACTTAAATATGGCTTTTTAATATTTGTTATTTCTCTGTATTCCATTGGCACTTTATTATACAATTTCATTGCAGTATACAGTGTGCTTTTAGAATACTGAATAATGAATTAAATACATTTTCCGCCGTTATAATATTTCTTTCAAAAATTGCCTGTTCTGATAAAACTTCGAAACTTCGAAAATTCGAATCTTCGAATCTTCGAAACTTCGTAACTTCGAAAATTGGAATCTTCGAAACTTCGAAACTTCGAAAATTCGAATCTTCGAAATTTCGAATCTTCGAAACTTCGTAACTTCGAAAATTCGAATCTTCGAAACTTCGTAACTTCGAAAATTCGAATCTTCGAAACTTCGTAACTTCGAAAATTCGAATCTTCAAAACTTCAATCATCGAAAATTTTCTATGAATCTTCTAAGAGCTGTGAACCTTCGAAATCTTCGAAGGAAAATTCCAGCCCTAGTATTATAGAGAGCTGTGACAATTTTGATCATTAGTGTTAATTAGTTTCACGATGATTGAATACATTCTAGATTCATAGATAACACTTATTACGAATATTTTCCTTAATTTATGTGGGTAACACATTCGCTTAATTTGAAATATATTTAGCGACTTAATTAATAACTTGAGCGGAAATGGAAAGCGAATTTTGCGTAATCTCACGAAACACACGTCTCGAAATTAATTATAATCCACCTATAACTGGCGCTACGGATTTATTTACTTTGAGTAGAAAGGCAATAACCACACCGGGGCACGTGTCTTATATAATTACAATCCAAGAATAGAGCAGAATATTTATTTAAATTCACTAATATCGATCACGTGCAGGTGCGGAAGTAATTTAATGCTCTTTTTTGCGGGTGATTTTATGATTCAAATGAGTTGCGAATTATTCATGTGTTGATTTGGTGTATACCAGTTTTTTTTTTTTTAGAAATATTATTTACTACGATTTAATTATGATTGTTTAGTACATTAGAACGAAATACAGTAAGCACAAGATTAAATTAATTACTTTTTTTACATGTAAATATTGCTTAAAAAGCTTATCCTTTTAACTTGGGAAACTTGGGAAGAGGGAAGTTTACCAACAATAAGGTGAGAGCTTGCAAACAGCGTTTTTTTCTTCGAGATCCACCGCGGAATTTTTTTCGCGGTGTATATAAATCTCTAGAACTGCATTTAGGCGGCATCAGGGGACATTCCTGTTATTAATATGAAAGCCTTGTCTGCTTAACTTGAGAAGAAGGAAGAGGGAAGTTCGCCAACAATGCAGCGCGAGTTGGCGAACAGCGTTTTTTCTTAGAGATCAGCCGCGGAAGTTTTTTTTTTAATAATTGTGCGTGATTGTAATTCCACGGCAGCATAAGCAAAACCAATTTTAAAGTCATGTCTTTTTATGAGTGTGCGGTTTGTTATGTAACCATTTTAATATATTAAATTACCATTTAATAGAGTGCCAATTCGTTACGTGTCGGCGCGATTTACTCAATTAGTTAACCGGTGCTATTTAGTTCGAACGAACGTGTAACTTTAAGTAAATAATGGTCGCGACCGATAAAAATGTCTTCAAGGATACCAACATTTATTTTCGTAATGGTAATGTTTGCCATCTTCCAATTAAACGCACCACTTTCATTGCACCGCATGCGATCATCACTTCCGAAACTTTTTAAAAATGATGCAACTATTTATAATTTCAAGGATGAATGAATGCGGTTATTGCTAATTTTCGACTATGAATGAACTTATTCAGAAATTATTTGCATATTATGTATTGTATAATAAAATCCACGCGAATGCAAGTTTCTTAATTTGAAAAAAATGTTTGGGGGCAAATTCTGAAAAAACCAGCATTAACGTATTTTTGGATTATTGACTTGTTTTACAACTATGTATGTCTAGAAGATGTTGTTTCATTTTGGACAAAATCCATCGAGGGGTTTTTCTGGAATTTAACAAAATCCACGCTAATGTATTTTTCTTAGTTTGAAGAATGTTTGAGCGTAAATTCCGGAAAAACCAGCAGTAACGTATGTTTGGATTATTGATTTGTTCTACAACTATATGTGTCTAGAAGATGATGTTACATTTTGGACAAAATCCATCGGGGGGTTTTTCTGGAATTTAACAAAATCCACGCGAATGCGTTTCTTAGTTTGAAAAATGTTTGAGCGTAAATTCCGGAAAAACCAGCAGTAACATATTTTTGGATTATTGACTTGTTCTACAACTATGTGTGTCTAGAAGATGATGTTACATTTTGGACAAAATCCATTGAGGGGTTTTTCTTAAATTTAACAAAATCCACGCGAATGCATGTTTCGTAATTTGAAAAATTTTGCTTAATAAAGGAGAGAGTTCATGTGGGATTATCTTGAAATTTAGTGATGGGATGTATTTTAATTTTAACGAGATAGTAAAATGCATTTAATTTTGAAAATTTTACGCTGGTGGTGATTGTTTTCATATTTTTTCTTCAGCGATCTAGACTAAGCAGATTTTGCTTGGTAAAGGGGAGAGTTCACGTGGTATTATCTTAAAATTTAGTGACAGGGTGTGTTTGAATTTTAATGGAATCGTGAAATACAATCGATTTTGAGTAGATTTTGAAAATTTTAGACTGGTGGTGATTGTTTTTATATTTTTTCTTCAACGGCATAGACTAAGGAGATTTTGCTTGTTAAAGGAGAGAGTTCGCGTGGCATTAACTTGAAATTTACTGATGGGGTGTATTTGAATTTTAGTGGTTTCATAAAAAACAATCGATTTTGAGTGGATTTTGAAAATTTCATACTGCTGGCGACTGTTTTTATATTTTTTGAAGCGATATAATTATTCAGGTTTTGTTTGACAAAGGGGAGAGTTGACGTGGAATTAACTTGAAATTTAGTGATGGGGTGTATTTGAATTTTAGTTTCATAAAAAACAATTGATTTTGAGAAGATTTTCAAAATTTCACAGTACTGGTGACTGTTTTAATATTTTTATCAAACGATGTACGTAATTAGATTTTTTTATAGAGGGAAGAGTTCACGTGGGATTATCTTGAAATTTAGGGATGGAGTGTTTTTGAAATTGATTGGTATTGTAAAGAGCAATTCATTCCTAGTAGATTTTGACAACTTTACGCTAGTGATGATTGTTTTAATATTTTTTCTTCAGCGATTAATACAAAGCGAATTTTGCTTGATAAAGCAGCGAATTTACGAGCGATTATCTTGCAATTTGGTTACGGGGTGTGTTTGGATTTTTGTGGTATTATGGAGAGCATTTAATTTTGTGTATATTTAAAAAAAGTCAGGTTGGTGATGCTTTTATATTTTTTTTTCAGCGATGTAGACTAGGCAGATTTAGTTGGGGTCGCTGGGGTCGCTTGAAATGTAATGGTATTCTAAAGAGCAATCGATTTTAAGTATATTTTGAAAATAGAAATTGTTTCTACGCTTATTCAACAATGTATTCTACTCATATTTTGCTTGCGAAAGAGGAAGGCTTCATGTGGAATAACTCTTATCCGTCATTAATACAAAAAATGGTGATGTGGCCATCATGTTACTTTCTCCGACTTAATGGTATCATAGCCAACAGTTAAGGTAAACACCCACTTCCGGTGTACGAAATTTTACCAAAAGCTTTTCAGTTCTTCAGATTATCAAATAAAACGGATGATGTTCAAAGTTTCATATCAATTGCTCTATTAGTTTTTGAGATACAGTGCGCACAGACAGACAACCCCACAGACACACAAACAGACATACACACAGACACACGCACAGGCACATTTTTTTTTTCAGAAATTGTTGAAATGGCATCTAGGGACCCCAAAACGGATATTTCCGTAAAAAAAAATGTTGAAAAAAAAATCACGATCACAATACTTTCTCGTACTTCGTAACGGAGAAAGTAAAAAAAATGTGATGTGGCCATCATGTTACTTTCTCCGACTTGATGGTTTATATGATGATTTATATTTACGTTTTCATGGTTTATTTTCAATTGAAATCATATTTTAAATGTACATCGCGCGTTGTGTAAACTCGGATGAAACTGACGTTTAAAACGTTAAAATTATGAAACATGGAAAAATTATACTTCAAATTCAAAAACTCAGTTTACTCAAAAACTAAAGGGATTTAGAAAAAAACTTATTCTTTATAAGTTGTTCATTTTAGCATTCTCTACAATTATTATTAACATAAATTTGCTGTAACCATTATCGTTTTATAATTATAAACCAAAAATAAAAAAAATAAAAAAAAATTCTCGAATAAAAATGATTTTATAAAAAATATTTTCAAGCAAAAGATGTTCATTTCTTTGTTTTCTTCAAAGTTTGTTTAAATGTTTTTGTGATATTTTTCATATTTAAGAAAATATTGGCAAAAAACAAAAAACAGTTAAGGTAAACGCCCACTTCCGGTGTACGAAATTTTACCAAAAGCTTTTCAGTTCTTCAGATTATCAAATAAGACGGATGTTAAAAGTTTCATATCAATCGCTCTATTAGTTTTTGAGATACAACGCGCACAGACAGACACACACACAGACACAATTTTTTTTTTCCAGAAATTATTGAAATGGCATCTTGGGACCCCAAAACGGATATTTCCTAAAAAAAAAATTGAAAAAAAAATCACGATCACAATACTTTCTCGTACTTCGTAACGGAAAAAGTAAAAAACGGTGCGTTTCGTATCTAAAATTTGATTAACCTTGAAAATATATACAGAAAAAGTATACATTAAATAGATTCCGCCATTTTGGCGTTTCTACGTTTAAAAAAAGTATAATTTAGAATCAGAAAAAGTCAATTCCATTCAATAAGTGATTTGTTTATAGTCTTAGTAAGACTTAATTTTGCATTGCAGAGTTACGAATAGGTTGAATATTCAAATATTCAGGCGATATTTCCTTTTATTAAATTTATTTAATGCTTCTGCAACAAGTGAGGTTGCCTCAAATTTATTCCAATTCCATTCACTTTGTTACAAATTATTACTGAGTAAAGTTTTCTTTAAATAGCGGTCCAATTATCCAATTATAGGGAAAGTTACATAAAATAAACAAAATATAAATACAAAAAAAAAACAAAATTACCGTTTAAATAACAGTTACTAAATAACCGTTTAACTAACTAGTTATTTTGTAGTAACAGTAACTGTTATAACCCCACTGGAAAATAACCGTTTATTCACACTAGAATATAGTGGTATTTCAGAAGAAGTTTTTAAAGAAGAAAAATTGTATAGGGGCGCCCACTTAAATTCGTCTGACACTACAGGCGCATCCTTTGCGGGGAGGTCACAATTTGAAGTTACGCCACTGCACACAACAAGTGAATTACTTGACGAGTTTTATTGCCCATTCATTAGATTTAATTGTGGAAATGGGTTTGACGTAGGCGGCAGACCTAATTAATTTTAACCTTGGCACATCGACGAATGCGAAGAAATATTTTCCGCTTCGTTATTTGAATTCTAAGTAAAAATAGAAAAATAGTTAGTCGATAGACTAACCAACCAAATATATTATAAAATATACATTCAAACAAATTTTAAAAATTACTGAATAAAGAATGAAGAGGATGGTGCGACCGTTACTACGTGGTAATCCATAATTAAACTGAATTGAAAAATTCATAACTATTTTTTTTTTCAAATGGAAGGATGGTTGACAGGAATTCGGGTTGAGGAAGTGCGGATGATTTTAGAATTGGCGTAAGCATGTACTATTCGGCCACTAACGATAATTACTTGAGATTTCATTTTGATAATGAATGGGACATACACTAGACATCCATGGACCCGCACGGCCACTTCTTCGTTCCGAAAAAGTGACCGCACGGATAGGATTCGAACCCACGACCACGAGGCCCGTGAGCAGGAGCTCTACTCACTAGGCCACCGCGGCCCCCCACAACTAATTAATGCATAAAAAATAAATTGATTTGCATTAAGTTTACAAATCATGTTATTTATGAATGATACAATTACAAAATAAAAATGTGACATATTTTGGCAGTTTCGTTCGTCATAAAGTGCATTTAGTTTTCAAATTATTTAATTAATTATTGATACAATTAAAAAAAATCTTTTGCAGTTTTGTTCCTTACAAAGATAAAAGCCAGATATCTTCAAGAAATAAATTATTTTCTTGTGTTAGCTTCTTAAATAATTAATTTCTAAGCATGAATTTCTAAAATTCACCAATTTAGTATAACAATATTCGTTGTTTTTTTTTTTATGTAAATTTAATGAGGAATATGTTCTGAGAAATTATTTTACAAACATCGCAAAATCGTTATCGCCTAGTCCTTGAATATTCTAATAGTTTATTAAAATGATAAGAAATTTTGCAAACCACTTAACAATTGATGAACTCAGGCCAAGTTGGAGCTGAAGAAGAGGATTTCGTAGTTAACATAACTAATCGGCGAAGTCTGTATGTTCCATATCAACTTGCGGATTTTTTTTTCTAGGGCATCTGATACAAAATTTAAGAAATTAGCAACTTATAATAACAATAAGAAATTGATGAGAGAGATAGACAATACATTTATTGAGACACTTTTACAAATGATCTCAACAGGAAATTGACCAGAGGTTTTTCAGCCTTGAAATTGATGATTTTCCTTGATAGAAATAATCCACGTTGCTCGTCCAGAATGGCATTTTTAATTGCAAAAATCAGTTGAGGTGTAACTTCGCAAGGGATTATCTCGAAATCTAGGGACAAGGTGTTTGGAGACTTTTGCAGAAAAATAATTATGACTGTGTCCTGAGGAATTTTGTAAAGTTCCAAGTCGATGGCAATTGTTTTTATATTTTTTTAAAGACCAAATAAATGTTTTAAAATTTCTACAAACTTACGTTCACTTCGCAAGGGATTATCTCGAAATTTAGGGATAGGGTGTTGTAGATTTTTACAAAAAAATAATTATAACTGCGTTCTGAGGAAATTTGAAAAGTTTCAAGTCGATGGCAATTGTTTTTATAGTTTTTTAAAGACCAAATAAATGTTTTAAAATTTCTACAAACGTACGTTCACTTCGCAAAGGATTATCTCGAAATTTAAGGAGAGTGTGTTTGCAGATTTGTACAGAAAAATAATTATGAATGCGTCCTGAAAAAATTTGCAAAGTTTCAAGTCGATGGCAATTGATTTTATTATTTTTTTAAAGACAAAATATATGTTTTAAAATTTCTACAAACTTACATTCACTTCGCAAGGGATTATCTCGAAATTTAGGGAGAGGGTGTTTGCAGATTTTTACAGAAAAATAATTATGAATGCGTCCTGAAAAAATTTGCAAAGTTTCAAGTCGATGGCAATTGATTTTATTATTTTTTAAAGACAAAATATATGTTTTAAAATTTCTACAAACTTACATTCACTTCGCAAGGGATTATCTCGAAATCTAGGGATAGGATGTTTGCAGATTTGTACAGAAAAATAATTATGACTGCGTTCTGAGGAAATTTGAAAAGTTCCAAGTCGATGGCTATTGTTTTTATATTTTTTTAAAGACCAAATAAATGTTTTAAAATTTCTACAAACTTACATTCACTTCGCAAGGGATTATCTCGAAATTTAGGGATAGGGTGTTTGCAGATTTTTACAGAAAAATAATTATGATTGTGTTCTGAAGAAATTTGTAAAGTTCCAAGTCGATGGCTATTGTTTTTAAATTTTTTTAAAGACCAAATAAATGTTTTAAAATTTCTACAAAATTACGTTTACTTCGCAAGGGATTATCTCGAAATTTAGGGATTGGGTGTTTGCAGATTTTTACATAAAAATAATTATGACTGCGCCCTGAGAAAATTTGAAATGTTCTAAGCCGTTGGCAATTGTTTTTCTATTTTTTTTCAGGCCGTATAAATATTTTAAAATTCCTAGTCATACGTTTTCATATGGCGTTGGTGTTTTAAAACTGGAAACCGTAAATTTCGTGATTGGGCTCCGAAGGTAATTTTTTTGTGCAGATTTCGAAATCTTATCAGCGCGTGATTTCCAATCCAGCGCGATAAGAACGCAATCGGACCAGTCTGCACGTCGCCGTGGCGAGGGTCGGGCGGGTCGAGTCTTTTATTTTTTCGAAAACGGAAAATTAAACATTACATCCGCGGAAAAACCAGGAGGTTTTCGTCTTGACTTCGCGTTGACTTCAACAGACAATTCGAGCGTGTTAAGTGTTTATGCTGGATTATCAGTGACGGATTTGCAGGATCTAATACCAAAACCGTTAATTTTCTTTAATTATTTCAGTGTTAAATCCTGGAGTGTGCAGTGCTGGTGTTGGTGGGATTTTCCGCTCCGTTCCATTCCATCCATCTTGCAGAAAGGTAGGATGAAGGGACGATCTTTACGGGAGTTCAGATCACATCTTTAGCAAATCTTAAGAGGACCTTTGGTGAGCGATTTTTCTTTGGTTATTTCGTGTGTCGGGTTTGGATTTCTTTTCCAGGTCATCCTTTAGATTGTGTTGTTTGCAAATCTATTCTGAATATCTCCTGAGAGTTTTGTGCTTGTAGCAATTGCTTTTCTATTTTTTATCGAATTATAGAAAAAATGTAACTCCAGAAATAACAAACTGGCTTTCAGGTGCGATTATCTTAGAATTTGAAGAAGAGATGTTTTAGAAATATGATGGTATTACGTAGTAGGATCTATTCTGAATATATTCTGAAAGTTTTATACTTGTAGCACTTGTTTTTCCATTTCTTACCGAATTAAAAAAAGTACAACTGCAGAAAGAACAAACAAGCTTTCAGATTGTCTCAGAATTTGAAGAGATGTTTTGGAATTGTTATTGTATTACGTAATACCATCTATTCTGAGTATCTCCTGAAAGTTTTATGCTTGTAGCAATTATTTTTCTATTTTTTACCGAATTAAAAAAGTGTAATTGCAAAAATAACAAACGGGCTTTGAGGTGCGATTATCTCAGAATTTGAAGAAATGTTTTAGAATTATTAAGGTATTACGTAGTAGCATCTATTCTGAGTATCTTCTGAAAGTTTTATGCTTGTAGCAATTGTTTAGAAGCATGGTATCAGAAAGCTATCACGTTACCAATGTGATAAATGCAACGAAAAAAAAAAGATTTGGCTGTTAAAGGATTAATTACCAAAGAAATTATTTTAAACCCTAAAGGTTTTGAAGGTTGAAGTAAACTTGATACGGAGGGCGGTGGGTAAGCCCTACCCCCAATCCAACCTATTGCTCACACTCAAGAGGGCGTAAAGTTTCTAGCGCCTTCTTTATTCTTATGTGTTGATTTTCACAAGTAAATTTTTGTTTATTATCCATGGATTGGAGGATAAGATAGGACCCACCCACTACCCTCGATTTTACTTTTAACTTAAACAACAAAATCACGTTTGGTATTATTTCTAAATTTTTTACTACTCCAATTAATTGCCAAAGAAATTGTGTCACCCTCAGTGTTTTGTAGTTTAAAGTAAATTTGATACGAAGGGCGGTGGGTGGTCCCTATTCCACAATCCAACCTGTTCCTCAAACTCCGCAGTTTTCACCAATAATAGAAAGAAATAGTCGATTTTAAAACCGGAAGTAAAAATGGTACGCGCATAATGACAGTCAACATAGAAACATCCGGGGGAATTTAGTGGCGGGAAATTAAAATCTGGGGAAATCTGACAGGGGTATATTTAAATCGGAGTGATATTGGGGACGGGAAATTCAAATCCGAGGAATTTTCAACTCAAAATGACCAACAACTATCTAAATATTGGCGGAAAAATTAAAAATTAAAATAGCAACAGCGGTGCTATAAATTCTACAGTGTTGCCAATAGATTGAGTTGTTATTTTCTGGGTTATATTTTCTAAAAGTGGGCACCGTTGCCATCAGCATACTTGAACGATTGAAGCAATCATTTAATATATGAATTGGGCAATGTTGTTAGAAATTTGACGTTTAATATTTTTTTTACTGTCAGATCATTTCTGTTGGTGTTCATGTGTAAAACCTTATAAATATAGGGGTTATTTTAAGATAAAATTAATTTACTTTGATATTTATCTAGAAAATATAGTCTGCGGGATTTATGTTTAACGAATTACTTGATTTTCAAATATTTGTCTTTGCGTAAATTGATTCGATTTTTGATTTTTTTTAACCGTTATTTTTTTTTAATTCAAAAAAGTGATTTTAGTAGCCTGTTTTGGATGTTACATTCATATTTTAGATTTTTTTGTAAAACTTTTTAATGTTTTTTGGCCAACTGATTTTTACTTTCTCCGTGCGGAGTACTAAAAAGTATTGAAATCAATATTTAACGGAAATATCAGTTTCGAGATCGTCCGAAACGATTCCGACCATTTTCGAAAAATGTCTACATCTCAATAACTACTAAAAAAATCAAAAACAGATTGCAGTTATTCTATATCAACCGTTATTTGAAAACAGGTGGCAGTTATTCTAATAAATCAGGTAACTGTTATTGGAAAACAGGCAGCAGTTATTTAAAATAATTATCAATCGTAATGCATCTGTTTCCAGATAACTCTACCTGTTTTTGAATAACTGCTACCTGTTTTCAAATAATTGCCTGATTTATTAGAATAACTGCTACCTGTTTTTGAATACCTGGTACCTTGAAATAACATTGACAACGCTGTAGAACTAAAAGCTGTTGCCATTTTAATTCCCGGACTTAAATTGAAAAAACTGAATGTCCCAAGATTTCGACTGTTGCTGGCCATTTTGAGTGGACAATTTCTTATATTTGAATTTTCCGCCCCTAAATAACAACAGATTTGAATTTACCCGCCAGATTTCCCCAGATTTGAATTTTCCACCATTAAATTTAGACACTTGCTGCCCATTTTTAATTGAAAATTTCTTAGATTTGAATTTTTCGCTGCCAAATTCCCCCATATTTTAATTTACCCCGGCCAGATTTGAATTTCCAACCACTAAATTCCTCCAGATGTTTCTAGCTTGGTGGCCATTTTGCGCATACAGTAAACAGGATGGCGGCTTAGTGGTGTAGTGGGTAAGAGCGCGAGCATCTTCTCGCTGGATCCCAAGTCGAGTGGGTTCGATTCCACGAAGGGGCGAAACATTTTTCTGATCGGAAAAAATACGTGTCGTTGTATTTGTCTTTCATTATTCATTTAATTTCATATTTATATGCAAACCAGGATGCATAGATATTTCTTTAGTGACCAAATGGTTAAATCATCTACGCCAAATAAATTTAAAAAAATGGTGATGTGGCCATCATGTTACTTTCTCCGACTTCATGGTATCATTTATATTTACGCTTTCATAGTTTATTTTCAATTGAAATCATATTTTAAATGTACATCGAGCGTATTGTAGACTCGGATGAAACTGACGTTTAAAACGTTCCGAAAGATGGAAAAATTTACTTCAAATTTAAAAACTCAGTTTACTCAAAAACTTTATTAACTTATTCTTTATAAGTTGTTCATTTTGGCATTCTCTACAATTATTATTAACATAAAAAACTTGCTGTAACTATTATCGTTTCATAATAATAAACCAAAAATGACAAAAAAAATTAATAACTATTATTTTTCAAAAACCAGACATTTTACGAAAAATATTTTCAAACAAAAGAGTGAATTTCTTTGTTGTCTTCAAGTTTTGTTCAAGTGCTTTTATAGTATTTTTCATATTTAAAAAAATATCGGAGAAAAACAAAAAACGGTTAAGGTAAACACACACTTCTGGTGTTCGAAATGTTACCAAAAGCTTTTCAGCTCTTTGGATCATCAAATACGGCTTAATAAACTTGCTGTAACTATTATCGTTTCATAATTATAAACCAAAATTAAAAAAATAATAATAATTGTATAAAAAATATTTTCAAGGAAAAGATGTTCATTTCTTCAAGGTCTATTTGTTTAAAAACACAGACACAATTTTTTTTACAGAAATTGTTGAAATTGCATCTAGGGACCCCAAAACGGATATTTCCGCAAAAATAAATATTTTGAAAAAAATTTCACGATCACAATACTTTCTCGTACTTCGTAACGGAGAAAGTAAAAATAGTATACTTTTCGTAATCTTTGTAGTTTTAAAAAGACTTCAATTAATAAATATATTCCTTGTTATACAACAAATAATTAGCGTGTTAAAATGAATTTATAATTATATTCATAATAATCCTAACATTTACATATCCTGCAACGATTGTTCTATTTTCCGGTATAATCTATACCCGAACACACCAAAATATTATTATTTAAAATCAACACGAAAACGAAAGTGTCCTAAAAAAACAACCCAATTCTCCAATAACGGCAACAGGTGACATTTTTTGATCGAACGATTTTTCCTTGAGTCCTCCATTTACGAAACGTGGAGTGGGTTTTATTTTTTCGTATTAGAAGAACAATAAATAACGAACGGTTTCATTGAATAATAATAAATAATTCATCGGTTTTCTATTTATTACATCGTTTTCGTTTTCGAAATGGTCGAAACAGCGTGTTCGCGAATAAACAAAGTGTTGCGTAAGGTGTTTGGAAAGGAGGAGGGTATTTAAATCTATTTTTGGGTTTACACATCCAATTGGCATTGGTTATTTTTGAACCCGACTAATTCTGGAGTGGGTTTATTAATATCGGGATAAATTGGAGTAGATGAAAAAAAAATGTTTTGATGCTAACGTGGGTGGTTATTATTTAAAGGTCTGAGTTATAAATAGATGAATGCTACAGTAAAATGAAAAATCTAATTATAAAAACTAGGACTTTAAATGCTCCAAAAAATACGTCAATCGGATTGTTTTTATGGATTGCATCATCATTCACTTTCAAGTGCTGAATAAACTCGCGCATGCGCGTAGACAATATATAAATTAATAATAGCGGTTGCTTGGGTGAACAACATCTGTCATTCATGTAAATGTAAAAATAATCCAGTCTTTTTGCTTTCTGAAATATCCCTTATTTTTTAACCTCTAATAGAAAGCAAAAATAGATGCAAGATTTGTCTTTTAATAAGAATGGATTTTTGAGATCAATACTTTATTTTTGCATTTACATGAATGACAGATGTCATTAAACATGTACAAAGAATTAAGCTCAAGAACTCCTTGTTCACGATTCCACTTTAATTTATTCAAAATCTACTAGAGGCTAACATAATAATCCGATATCTTGCGAAATAACCTCATGTGCCGGTTAGAACATGTCAGACTTAATGTTCCAATAATTTTTGCAGGATAATCGCGTAATTACTTCATTCTAAAAGGTTTAAGCTGCATGTTGCGGTTGACCGTGAGGATCAATTTTTTGGTTGGTATTTTCGTGACACGGATTAATATGTCTGGAGATATGATTTATGGTACTTATGTTTTATTTTCTTAGACAATTTAATGGTTTGGCTCCTTCGCAAATTTGGCTTCTGTCCAGTTTATAAAGTTTTCAGACACTCTGTTTTTGTACAGTACATTCTGATTTCAAGCGCTACCTTTTTTATTGCGTTAAAGATCAGTGGCGGCTCGTGGGACATTTTAAAGGTAGAGCCACTTACCATATAATATATTTTGAAGAAAGAATGAAAATTTTATTTATATGTACTTTTGATTTTCATGTATTCTAATTTTGTCCCTGATGTGCACTAAATCTGTAATACCGTTCTTCGTTCACGTAACCCCACCACCCAAACAAAACACATGAAAAACAAAAAAATACGTTTTTTTTCCTTACACCCTTAAAGCCAATTGGTTTTTAAGTGTATATCTCGATTAAACTTTCTCGTATTTATGAATTTTAGAAATCGATGCACTTTATCTTCAAAACTTCTCAAATCCATCCAAAAATATTGCATACTTAATATACTCGAAAATGATCGATATACCCCCACTGGAAACAAAATGTCAGTACTTGAAACTTGATTTTTCGAAAAACGAAATTTGCATGTTGTGATTTAAAAAATTCAAAACAAAAATAGTGACTGCCAGTATTAGCTTTAAATTTCCCAAATGCATTCAGAAATATTGTATTTTTTTACATACTTTAAAATGATCGACGTACCCCCACTGGAAACAAAATGTCAGCACTTGAAACTTGATTTTTAGACAAACGAAATTTGCATGTTGTGATTTAATTTTTTTTTTTTAAATAGTAACTGCCAGAATTTTAGCTTCAAATTTCCCAAATGCATCCAGAAATATTGTATTTTTAACATCCTGGAAAATGATCGACGCACCCCTACTGGAAACAAAATGTCAACACTCGAAACTTGATTTTTAGACAAACGAAATTTGCATGTTGTGATTTAAAAAATTGAAAAAAAATAGTAACTGCCAGAATTTTAGCTTCAAATTTCCCAAATGCATCTAGAAATATTGTATTTTTGACATACTGGAAAATGATCGACGTACCTCCACTGGAAACAAAATGTCAGCACTTGAAACTTGATTTTTTAGACAAATAGACAAACGAAATTTGCATGTTGTGATTTGAAAAATAAAAGAAAAATAGTAACTGCCAGAATTTTAGCTTCAAATTTTCCAAATGCATCCAGAAATATAGTATTTTTGACATACTGGAAAATGATCGACGTACCCCCACTGGAAACAAAATGTCAGCACTTGAAACTTGATTTTTAGACAAACAAAATTTGCATGTTGTGATTTAAAAAATAAAAAAAATTAGTAACTGCCAGACTTTTAGCTTCAAATTGTTCAAATGCATCCAGAAATGTTGTATTTTTGACATACTGGAAAATGATCAACGCACCCCCACTGTAAATAAAATATCAACACTTGAAACTTGATTTTTAGACAAACGAAATTTGCATGTTGTGATTTAAAAAATTTAAAAAAAATAGTAACTGCCAGAATTTTAGCTTAAAATTTCACAAATGCATCCAGAAATGTTGATAAACTGGAAAATGATAGACATACCCCCGCTGGAAACATAATGACAGTCTTCGAAACTTGATTTTTAGAAAAACAGAATTTGCATCTTGTGATTTAAAGAGTTCTAAAACAATAGAGACTGCCATAATTAGCTTCAAAACTTCTTAAATCCATCCAGAAATATAGTATTTTTATCATACTGGAAAATTATCGATATACCCTTACTGGAAAAAATGTCAGCACTCGAAACTTGATTTTTAGAAAAATATAATTTGCATTTTATGATTTAATTTTTTTTTTAAATAGTGATTGCCAAAAGTAGCTTTAAACTTCTCAAATCTATCCAGAAATATTGTATTTTTGACATTCTGGAAAATATATATTTTTTTAAATCAGATGGAGGCTTACCTAATTATTTCACGATAGTACATGAGCAAAAATGCTTATTCCGTAATAAACTAATTATACTCATCATGTATGGCTCTATATGACGAGCCGCCCCTGTTAAAGATTACACATTATTTTGTTAAAATTTGATTTTCTAGAGCAATTTATGGAGAAAGTTAATTTTTGGTCAACAAAATTTGTTTTATAGCGCTGCCATTTTTTTTACTGCACAGTCTGAATTCAGTTTTCCAAATATTTCAAAGTAAAGATATTGACTTTTAGCCTTTCAAAATGTTAACTATCGACCGTTATAAATGTGGAATTTCTGCAGCAATTTCTGGAAAAAGTTAATTTTTGGTCAACAAAATTTGTTTCATAGCGCTGCCATTTTTTTACTGCAGTCTGGGTTCCCTTTTTCAAATCATTTTAGTCTTTCAAAATATTAACTATCGACCGTTATAAATGTGGAATTTCTGCAGCAATTTCTGGAAAAAGTTAATTTTTGGTCAACAAAATTTGTTTCATAGCGCTGCCATTTTTTTACTGCAGTCTGGGTTCCCTTTTTCAAATCATTTCAAATTAAAGTTATTCACGTTAAATCTGTCAAAATATTAACCATCTACCGTTATAAATGTGGAATTTCTGGAGCAATTTCGATTTCTAGAGAAAGTCCATTTTTGATCAACAATTTTTTTTCATAGCGCTGCCATTTTTGTTACTGCACAGTCTGGGTTCCCTTTTTCAAATCATTTCAAAGTAAAGTTATTCACGTTAAATCTGTCAAAATATTAACCATCTACCGTTATAAATGTGGAATTTCTGGAGCAATTTCGATTTCTAGAGAAAGTCCATTTTTGATCAACAATTTTTTTTTTTCATAGCGCTGCCATTTTTATTACTGCACAGTCTGGGTTCCTTTTTCAAAACATTTCAAAGTAAAGTTATTCACGTTAAATCTGTCAAAATATTAACCATCTACCGTTATAAATGTGGAATTTCTGGAGCAATTTCGATTTCTAGAGAAAGTCCATTTTTGATCAACAATTTTTTTTTCATAGCGCTGCCATTCTTATTACTGCACAGTCTGCGTTCCTTTTTCAAAACATTTCAAAGTAAAGTTATTCACGTTTAATCTGTCAAAATATTATCTATCTACCACTAGAAATGTGGAATTTCTAGATCTATTTCTAGAGAAAAGTTAATTTTTGATCAACTTTTTTTTTTCATAGCACAGCCATTTTTTTACTGCACAGTCTTGGTTCCCTTTTTCAAAACATTTCAAAGGAAAGTTATTCACGTTTAATCTGTCAAAATATTAACCATCTCCCGTTATAAATGTGGAATTTCTGGAGCACTTTCTGGGGAAAATTAATTTTTGGTCAACAAAATTTATTTTCCAGCTTAACCATTTTTATTGCTGCAAAGTTTGAATAGTCGTACTAACAATAAGCCTATAGCCTTTTGTTACAGTAAATATAAGTTAAATGTAATAGATGAATTGTTTTTTCACACTATTACAGATTATTCCGTCATAATTTGAAGCACTTGATATCGTGTGAGCCACAAAATTTTGTTTCAGAGTTGGCTGTGAGATAAATGAGGTATGTCGCATATTATTACGTCATGAGACAAGATTAGTTCAATCTCTGTTTCTTTCTCTCTCAGACATGGCTAACTCTTAAACAAACTTCTGTGGCTCACACCTTATAATTAACGTATGTTTGGTAGTCATTACGTCACCGAAGTATTGTCAAGGAGTTAATTAGTTTTCCAAGTACAAATATAATGCATTGCAAACATTTTCTTCTTATCGTCAAATACCTATCGTAGGAATAACCAGTAAATATATACATAATAATAACGTATATTTGATTTTGAAAATAAAAGCAAAATAAAAATTGCAAATCATATTAAGATTTTTCTGTTTTAACAAAAATACTGTACGTCAATGTAGGGACCATATTTAGGTCCTTGCGGAGGTTTATCTTGAAATCTGGTAACAGGGTGTTTGTACTTTTTGCGGAATGATAATTTTGAATAAACTTTGACTAAATTCAAGTCGATTTAAACTGTTTTTATATTTTACCAGATTTTAAATCGCACTAAATTTTCCACTTTCTAATTTTAAAATCATCAAAATCGGAGTGTTTGGCAGTTGTGCAATTTCAAAATCGCAATTTTAAATCTTTAGACTGAAACGCGCGATTTTGACAATTGCGTCGATGTCCTGAATAGAAAAATAATCAGATTTTAAATCGCGCTAAATTTGCCACACTTTGATTTTAGAATCATCAAAATGGGACAAAGGGTTTGGCAGTTGTGCAATTGCAAAAATCAAAAATCGCAATTTTAAATATTTTAACTTCGAAAACGTGCAATTTTGACCTTCTACGTTAATTTCGCGAAAACATTTCTTACTAAATACGCCTCATTTTGATGCAAAGATCATCAACGCGTTTGGCAGTTGTGCAGTTTCAAAAATCAAAATTGCAATTTTAAACCTTTTAAGACTTTGAAAAAATGCAGTTTTGACCTTTTACGTTGATTTTATGAAAACATTTCTTAACCCGTTTTTAAGGTGCACTAAATTCTCCACATTTTGACATTAAAATCATTAAAATCTGACCACGTGTTTGAAAGTTGCACAATTTCATAAATTAAAATTACAATTTTTCGATGTCGAAAAATTTGATATTTGATATTTTTGATATTTGCCTTGATGTCGTGGAAAAAGTATAACCAGATTTTAAAACGCACTAAATTTTCCACATTTTAATTTTTGAATCATCAAAATCGGTCAATGCGTTTGAAAGTTGTGCAACTTCGAAAATCAAAATTACGATTTTGAAATATAAAATTAAGTCTCCAATACCAGATCTTGAACTGCACACGCGATCAGATTATTCCGGAGAGCCACTTGAGCCTTCCTAGGGAGGCCAACGCTCTTAAAAAAAACAATCTTGGAAATATAAAAGTGCGATTTTTGCATTTTGTATTAATTTTACGAAAAAAAATCATTGTTATCAGTTTTAAAATTACACTAAAGTCGCCATATTTGGACGTTTGAATCATGAAAATAGAATAACGCGTTTGGTAGTTGTGCAATTTAAAAAATAAAAATTACAATTTCAAATTTTTCGACATTGAAAACGTGCAATTTTGATCTTTTACGTTTATTTCACGAAAATATTTCTTTATCCGTTTTTAACCTTACCTAAATTCTCCACATTTTTATGCAAGTTTTCAAGATTTCAAAAATCAAAATCGTAATTTTTGAGTACGAAAAGTGCAATTTTGAACTTTTACGTTAATTTCACGAAAATATTTCTTAATCCGTTTTTAACCTTACCTAAATTCTCCACATTTTGATGTAAGTATCATCAAAATCGGACAACGCGTTTGGCAGTTGTGCGATTTCAAAAATCAAAATCGTAATTTTTGAGTTCAAAAAGTGCAATTTTGAACTTTTACGTTAATTTCACGAAAACATTTCTTAGTCCGTTTTTAAAGTGCCCTAAATTTTTCACAGTTTGACGTTAAAATCATCAAAATCGGACAACGCGTTTGGCAGTTGTGCAATTTCAAAAATCAAAATCATATTTTTTAACTTCGAAAAGTGCAATTTTGAACTTTTACTTTAATTTTATGAAAACATTTATTACTCCATTTTTAAAGTGCTCTAAATTTTCCACAGTTTGACGTTAAAATCATCAAAATCGGACAACGCGTTTAGAAGTTGTGCAATTTCAAAAATCAAAATCGCGTAATTATTAATTTGAACTTTAAAAACGTTCAATTTTGACGTTTTGCGTTGATTTCGTTAAAATGTTTATTGATCAGTTTTTAAAGTACACAGCCTTTTCTACATTTTGACGTCAAAATCGTCAAAATCGGACGACGCGTTTGGAAGTTGTGCAATTTCAAAAATCAAAATCGCGTAATAATTAATTTGAACTTTAAAAACGTTCAATTTTGACGTTTTGCGTTGATTTCATTAAAATGTATATTAATCAGTTTTTAAAGTGCCCTAAATTCTCCACATTTTGATGCAAGTATCATCTAAATCTGACAACGAGTTTAGCAGTTGTGCAATTTCAAAAATCAAAATCGTAATTTTTGACTTCGAAAAGTGCAATTTTGAACTTTTACGTTAATTTCATGAAAATATTTCTTAATCAGTTTTTAAAGTGCCCTAAATTTTACACTGTTTGACGTTAAAATCATCAAAATCGGACAACACGTTTGGCAGTTGTGCAATTTCAAAAATCAAAATCATAATTTTTAACTTCGAAAAGTGCAATTTTGAACTTTTACTTTAATTTTATTATTTAATCCGTTTTTAAAGTGCTCTAAATTTTCCACAGTTTGACGTTAAAATCATCAAAATCGGACAACGCGTTTAGAAGTTGTGCAATTTCAAAAATCAAAATCGTAATTTTTGACTTCGAAAAGTGCAATTTTGAACTTTTACGTTAATTTCATGAAAATATTTCTTAATCAGTTTTTAAAGTGCCCTAAATTTTACACTGTTTGACGTTAAAATCATCAAAATCGGACAACGCGTTTAGAAGTTGTGCAATTTCAAAAATCAAAATCGCGTAATTATTAATTTGAACTTTAAAAACGTTCAATTTGACGTTTTGCGTTGATTTCATTAAAATGTTTATTGATCAGTTTTTAAAGTACACAGCATTTTCTACATTTTGACGTCAAAATCGTCAAAATCGGACGACGCGTTTGGAAGTTGTGCAATTTCAAAAATCAAAATCGCGTAATTATTAATTTGAACTTTAAAAGCGTTCAATTTTGACGTTTTGCGTTGATTTCACTAAAATGTTTATTAATCAGTTTTTAAAGCACATAACATTTTCCACATTTTGACCTCAAAATCGTCAAAATCGGACGACGCGTTTAGAAGTTGTGCAATTTCATAAATCAAAATTGCGTAATAATTAATTTGAACTTTAAAAACGTTCAATTTTTACGTTTTGTGTTGATTTCACTAAAATGTTTATTCATCAGTTTTTAAAGTACACAACATTTTCCATATTTTGACGTCAAAATCGTCAAAATCGTCAAAATCGGACGACGCGTTTAGAAGTTGTGCAATTTCAAAAATCAAAATCGCGTAATAATTAATTTGAACTTTAAAAACGTTCAATTTTGACGTTTTGCGTTGATTTCACTGAAATATTTATTTATCAGTTTTTAAAGTCCACATTTTGCACATTTTGACACATTTTCACTGAAATGTTTATTAATCAATTTTTAAAGTACACAACATTTTCCACATTTTGACGTCAAAATCGTCAAAATCGGACTGCGCGTTTGGAAGTTGTGCAATTTCAAAAATCAAAATCGCGTAATAATTAATTTGAACTTTAAAAACGTTCAATTTTGACGTTTTGCGTTGATTTCACTAAAATGTTTATTCATCAGTTTTTAGAGTACACAACATTTTCTACATTTTGACGTAAAAATCGTCAAAATCGGACGACGCGTTTGGAAGTTGTGCAATTTCAAAAATCAAAATCGCGTAATTATTAATTTGAACTTTCAAAACGTTCAATTTTGACGTTTTGCGTTGATTTCACTAAAATTTTTATTCATCAGTTTTTAAAGTACACAACATTTTCCACATTTTGACGTCAAAATCGTCAAAATCGGACGACGCGTTTAGAAGTTGTGCAATTTCATAAATCAAAATTGCGTAATAATTAATTTGAACTTTAAAAACGTTCAATTTCGACGTTTTGCGTTGATTTCACTAAAATGTTTATTCATCAGTTTTTAGAGTACACACCATTTTCTACATTTTGACGTAAAAATCGTCAAAATCGGACGGCGCGTTTGGAAATTGTGCAATTTCAAAAATCAAAATTGCGTAATTATTAATTTGAACTTTCAAAACGTTCAATTTTGACGTTTTGCGTTGATTTCACTAAAATTTTTATTCATCAGTTTTTAAAGTACATAACAATTTCCACATTTTGACGTCAAAATCGGACGACGCGTTTAGAAGTTGTGCAATTTCATAAATCAAAATTGCGTAATAATTAATTTGAACTTTAAAAACGTTCAATTTTGACGTTTTGTGTTGATTTCACTAAAATGTTTATTCATCAGTTTTTAAAGTACACAACATTTTCCATATTTTGACGTCAAAATCGTCAAAATCGGACGACGCGTTTTGAAGTTGTACAATTTCAAAAATCAAAATCGCGTAATAATTAATTTGAACTTTAAAAACGTTCAATTTCGACGTTTTGCGTTGATTTCACTAAAATGTTTATTCATCAGTTTTTAAAGTACATAACATTTTCCATATTTTGACGTCAAAATCGTCAAAATCGGACGACGCGTTTAGAAGTTGTGCAATTTCAAAAATCAAAATCGCGTAATTATTAATTTGAACTTTCAAAACGTTCAATTTTGACGTTTTGCGTTGATTTCACTGAAATATTTATTTATCAGTTTTTAAAGTACACAACATTTTCTACATTTTGACGTAAAAGTCGTCAAAATCGGTCGACGCGTTTAGAAGTTGTGCAATTTCAAAAATCAAAATAGCAATATAAATCTTCAAACTTTAAAAACGGTTAATTTTTACGAAAATATTTATTAACCAGTATTAGACAACATTTTCCACATTTTGACGATAAAATCATAAAAAAACGGACGACGCGCTTGGACATTGTGCAATTTCAATCAAAATATATTTTCGAATTTTAAAAACGTTCAATTTTGACGTTTTGCGTTAATTTCACTTTAAAAGTTTTTAAAGTATACGATATTTTCTACATTTTGACGTTAAGATCATTAAAATCGGACGACACGTTTGGAAGTTAAAAAAATTAAAATCGCAATTTTAAATCTTAATTTTCTAATTTTGAAAATGTTCAATTCTGACGTTTTGCGTTGATTTTACTAAAATATTTATTGATAAGTTTTTAAAGTACACAACAATTTCCGCATTTTGACGTTAAGATCAACAAAATCGGACGACGCGTTTTGAAGTTGGGCAATTTCACAAATCAAAGTTGCTATTTAAAATTTTTTTAAGCAAATTCTGATTCAACAAAAAGAGTGTGAGCCAATGTGTGATGGGTTAATTATATAACATTTTACCTCCAATTGCATCCGACTCTTCCTAAATCCATTCTTAATCGACTTCAAATCGAACTCATCCTTTTTACCATCATCGACCGTCGACGCCTCCATCCGACTGGAAACGCACTCACTTTCTTTACCGCAAACCGTCCCGCCCGACTTTTCCTCTTTATCAAAAACGTACTCAATGTCACTGGCTTTCAGTTCGACCTTCGCGAAAAACGCGTCGTTCTTGACGATCCGCGACGAACTGTCCGAATTCGGATCGACGTTCTCCTGGTCCTTCTTCTGCTTGAACATCTTGCCCGTGCTCTTGAGCATCCGCTTGCACTTCTCGCGCGAGCTCCGGTACATCTCCTCGATGTTGACGACGATCTTCTCCTTGTCGGCGAACGCACCGACCCGCTGGTGGCCCGAGTGTTCCTCCATGATTTTGCCGAATTTGGTTTTGAAATTGGCCCACTTGTCGACCGCTTTGCCGCGGGGACTCCGCAGCAGTGACACGCGCCGAAACGCGGACGGCAACTTACTGCGCGCCTTGCAGTACTCCATTTCCATCGAGTCTCTGGAGGGCGAGTCTTCCGGAGGCTGCGCCACGATCACCTGGCTGCAGGAGATGTGCTCGATGTCCTCGTCGGAGGGCGAGAGGCAGAGGTTGATTTCCTGGGAGTTGAAGTCGTGCAGGGACTTCGATAGGCGGTTTTGGTTGATGCTTTTCGGGACTTTGTAGAAACCATCGTCTTCCTCCTCGTCGTGGACGGAGTGGGAGATGTTGGGGTCGCTGCCTGATTTGATCACCACGGGCATGTCGCCGTCGATGGTTTCGTCTGAAGCCAGAGGTGCGGGTGAGGGAGTTGACAGCACGATTTTGACCTCGCTTTTGTGTTTTTTGCTTTCGCCGAGCGGAAGCGGTTTACCGTCATCGTTCAAATGCCGGATGACGGTGGTTCCGTTTTCGAAGAACGAAAAACTGATCTTCGGCACGTCGTATTCGTACCTGTTGTTGCATTCGCTTAGCGTTTTAGATTCAACCCTCGTCACCACCTCCACCTCGGTGTACAGCTCGTCCACCTCAACCTGTTTGCTGGCCGCGTCTTCGAAATCATCCTCGGATTCCGAGCTGCTGATGCACACAGTCTGCTGGCTGACGCTCCCCTTCAAGTCGTATTCCTCTTGCGCCGCTTCTAGATTGTAGCTCCCAGCTGAAATCCGTTTCTCGTCCAAATTCGTAGGCGATTTCCTGAAGATGCTCGTGCTGATGTTCGGCACCGAAACTCTCCACTGTTGATTGCTGATTTTGTTGCAGAACTTCTTCATTTTTAACAATCGCCGCTCATCGTGTAAACAATACAACTGAGTAGTCGTCGTCGGCGTTCGAACGACCAGTCAGGTTCAAAATGCAAGGTTACGCTGTTACCATTATCAATTTACCTGATGCTATTTGCCCAAGGGCGATTGCAGGAATAAAAGTTTAAAACAAAAAACAAAACTCGTTCGACTCAACACAAATTGAAACCGTGTCATTCGCACTGATAACACCTCGTATAATTAACAATTCGCACCAAATTCGAGGCCCGAATTGTGCACCAACGCAATGCAGAGGCGCGACTAAAATAAGATGCTTCAGCTCTATATTTATCATGCGTACACTTATGTGTATGTGTGTATTAGTTACGTAGCAGTCACATGTGCTTAATGATGCTTTTTGTAGCTATTGTTCGCTACTTGAGCAAATACGATAAGAATGTGGCTGGAGGAAATTATATATTTCTGTCTGTACAAGGTGTGTGTTGATGTAGATGCGAATCCGGTTGAAAGTAAATTTAATTGTTGATGTATGTAAATTGTTTATAATTTGCGGTGTCGTCAGCTGATTCGACACGATTTAATATTTGAATTTTTTTTAAGGTAGGTGATTCGGTGTATGCAACTTGTTGTACGTACACTTTTACCTGTTGCAAGGTAAATACTGTTTCACTTACATTATTTGAAAAAAAATATATTTTCAGCTAGGATACGACTGCTGTTTTTCAGTATAACAAAAATACATTAATTCTGAGTATATTTGGAGGTTTTGAAGTTAATTATCAGTCAGATAATTTTTTAAGAATGTTTTCAATCGCAAGATGCAATTTTTCTACCACAATTCACGTTTGGAATGTCGCCATTTTATTTTCTACTAGGATACGATAATTGTTTTTCAGCATAGCAAAAATACATTAATTCTGAGTATATTTGGAGATACTGAAGTTAATTCTCAGTGAGATAATTTTTTAAGAATTTTTTTAAATCGTGAGATGCAATTTTTCTACGGCAATTCACGTTTGGAGTGTCGCCATATTGTTTTCAGTTAGGATACGACGGTTATTTTTTAGTATAGCAAAAACACATTCATTGTGAACATATTTGGAGATTTTTAAGTTAATTCTCAGTGAGATAATTTTTTAAGAATTTTTTAAATCGTGAGATGCAATTTTTCTACGACAATTCACGTTTGGAGTGTCGCCATTTTGTTTTCAGTTAGGATACGACGGTTATTTTTTAGTATAGCAAAAACACATTCATTCTGAACATATTTTGAGATTTTGAAGTTAATTCTCAGTAAGATAATTTTTTAAGAATTTTTTTAAATCTTGAAATGCAATTTTTCTACGATAATTCACGTTTGGAGTGTCGCCATTTTGTTTCCAGTTAGAATACGACGGTTATTTTTTAGTATAGCAAAAACACATTCATTCTGAACATATTTGGAGATTTTGAAGTTAATTCTCATTGAGATAATTTTTTAAGAATTTTTTTAAATTGTGAGATGCAATTTTTCTACGGCAATTCACGTTTGGAGTGTCGCCACTTTGTTTTCAGTTAGGATACGACGGTTATTTTTTAGTATAGCAAAAACACATTCATTCTGAACATATTTTGAGATTTTGAAGTTAATTCTCAGTAAGATAATTTTTTAAGAATTTTTTTAAATCTTGAAATGCAATTTTTCTACGATAATTCACGTTTGGAGTGTCGCCATTTTGTTTCCAGTTAGAATACGACGGTTATTTTTTAGTATAGCAAAAACACATTCATTCTGAACATATTTGGAGATTTTGAAGTTAATTCTCATTGAGATCATTTTTTAAGAATTCTTTTAAATTGTGAGATGCAATTTTTCTACGACAATTCACGTTTGGAGTGTCGCCATTTTGTTTTCAGTTAGGATACGACGGTTATTTTTTAATATAGCAAAAACACATTCATTCTGAACATATTTGGAGATTTTGAAGTTAATTCTCAGTGAGATAATTTTTTAAGAATTTTTTTTAAATCGTGAGATGCAATTTTTCTACGACAATTCACGTTGGTAGTATCGCCATTTTGTGTTCAGTTAGGATACAATGGTTATTTTTTAGTATAGCAAAAACACATTCATTTTGAGCATATTTGGAGATTTTGAAGTTAATTCTGAGTGAGATCATTTTTAAAGATTTTTTTTAAATCGTGAGATGCAATTTTTCTACGGCAATTCACGTTTGGAGTGTCACCATTTTGTTTTCAGTTAAGATAAGACTGTTATTTTTTTCAGTATAGCAAAAATACATTCTTTCTGAACATATTTGAAGATTTTGAAGTTAATTCTCATTGAGATAATTTTTTAAGAATTTTTTTAAATTGTGAGATGCAATTTTTCTACGGCAATTCACATTTGGAGTGTCGCCATTTTGTTTTCAGTTAGGATACGACGGTTATTTTTTAGTATAGCAAAAACACATTCATTCTGAACATATTTGAAGATTTTGAAGTTAATTCTCAGTGAGATAATTTTTTAAGATTTTTTTTAAATCGTGAGATGCAATTTTTCTACGACAATTCACGTTTGAAGTGTCGCCATTTTGTTTTCAGTTAGGATACGACGGTTGTTTTTCAGTAGAGCGAAAATACGTTATTTCTGAATATATTTGGAGATTTTAAAGTAAATTCTCAGTGAGATAATTTTTTAAGAATTTTTTAAACCCTGATTACATCTCAAAAAAAAATATGAAATGTTGAAATAAAATTATGAAAAAATTAAAAACGCATAAGAAAGTGTCATATTTCCAAAATAATTTTGTTCTTTTAAAAACACGCGATTTCTTAAGCGTGTGATTAATTTTTGAAAATATTTGTTTTAAGTAATGAAAAAATTAAATTTAAAAACATGAAAAAAAAACTAAATGTAGAAATAAAATTGTAAAAAATGTAATAGGTTAAGAAACTATTATTTTACTAAAAAACAATTTAGTTTTTAAAAATATATCAATTTTTGGGTAAGTTATGAATTTTTGAAAATTTTCGTTTTAAGTTTTGGAATTACCCAGAGAAAATTCGAAAAAATATGAAATGCGGAAATAAAATTATGAAAAAATTGGAATCGATTCAGAAACTATTATTCTACCAAAATATATTCAATTTTTTGAAATACATTATTTGTTAGTCGGGTTATGATTTTTTTAAATGTTCGTTTTAAGTTGAGAGAAAAAATCGAAAAAAAAAATATATAAAATGTAGAAATAAAATTGTGGAAAAATTGGAACCGATTCAGACACTATTATTTTACCAAAATGTATTCAGTTTTTTGAAGTACATTATTTCTTAGTTGGGTTATGAATTTTTTAAATGTTCGTTTTAGGTTGAGAGAAAAAAATTGAAAAAAAAGAAATGTAAAAATAAAATTGTGGAAAAATTGGAACCGATTCAGAAACTATTGTTCTACCAAAATATATTCAGTTTTTTTAAAGTACGTTATTTTTTAGCTAGGTTATGATTTTTTTTAAGTTCATTTTAGGTTGAGAGAAAAAAATCGAGAAAAGTATGAAATGTAAAAATAAAATTGTGTAAAAATTGTAACCGATTTAGAAACTATTGTTCTACCAAAATGTATTCAGTTTTTTGAAGTACGTTATTTTTTAGCTAGGTTATGAATTTTTTAAATGTTCGTTTTAGGTTGAGAGAAAAAAATCGAGAAAAGTATGAAATGTAAAAATAAAATTGTGGAAAAATTGGAACCGATTTAGAAACTATAATTCTACCAAAATGTTATCCGTTTTTTAAAATACATTATTTGTTAGTTGGGTTATGATTTTTTTTAATGTTTGTTTTAAGTTGAGAGAAACAAATCGAAAAAAAATATGAAATGTAAAAATAAAATTGTGGAAAAATTGGAACCGATTCAGAAACTATTATTCTACCAAAACGTATTCAGTTTATTTAAATACATTATTTATTAGTAGGGTTATGATTTTTTTTAAATTTCGTTCTAAGTTGAGAGAAAAATTCGAAAAAAGTATGAAATGTAAAAATAAAATTGTGGACAAATTAGAACCGATTCAGAAACTATTATTCTACCAAAATGTATTCAGTTTTTTTAAATACATTATTTGTTAGTTGGGTTATGAATTTTTTTAAATGTTCGTTTTAAGTTGTAGATTCGTCTAAAGAAAAAAATCGAAAAAATATAAAATGTAAAAATAAAATTGTGGAAAAATTGGAACCGATTCAGAAACTATTATTCTACCAAAATATATTCAGTTTTTTTAAAATACATTATTTGTTAGTTGGGTTATGATTTTTTTTTAATGTTCGTTTTAAGTAGAGGATTCTTCTAGAGAAAAAATCGAAAAAAATATGAAATCTAAAAATAAAATTGTGGAAAAATTGGAACCGATTCAGACACTATTATTCTACCAAAATGTATTCAGTTTTTTTAAAGTACGTTATTATGAAATTCTAAAAAATTAGAATGGATTAAAAAACTATTATTCTACTAAAATAATTTAAGTTTTTTGAAAATGTTCGTTTAAAATTGTCGAATCATTGAGAGAAAAACATCGATAAACAAGATAACTTGAAACGTAGAAATAACATTATGAAAAAATTAAGAATACATAAGGAAGTGTTGTATTTCCGAAATAATTTTGTTCTTCAAAAATACTCGTGTTTTTCAATTCAAATCAATTAAAAGTAACAAATTTCGTTTTCTGTAAATGAATTTATTTGTAAAGATCCTGCGCTAGATTAAACTGACTGGATTGTGTGTTTATTCAGGGCCGACCCACCGCCCGAATAGGGCCCATCCACTGCCATAATAGGGCCCACCCACCACTAATATAAAGGGTTGTGAGTGAGCGGTATTCCACCTCCAATAAGTAAAAATAAATAATGGGCAAATGGCGAGTATTGAATTGAACATCGAAATATTACATTTGTGTTTTTGTATTTTCTTAATTAATTCATTTGCAATATCCCTGGGATTATAGGACAGGTCTGACTCACCACCCTCTTTACCCACTTTAGCCTAATCTGCAAATCTTTGATTTGATGCAATTTCTTTGTCCGTTTGGTTTGTTTATTAGAAATTTAACAATAATTTGAAAACAGGGATGTAATTTGAAATCAAATTAATACGAAGGGTGGTGGGTGGGTCTTATTATACCCTCCAGATAGGTGCACGTAAATGGGGGTTGCATGGATGGCGAATTATAAAGCAAACTTCGAAATGTTACAATTGTGGTTTTATATCTTCTAAATTAATTCATTTGTACGAACCCTGGGTTGTATCAAAAATTTGTATATTATAGGATAGGGTCCACCCACCAACCTCCGTACCCATTGTAACCTAACCTAGACAACTCAGATTGATTGGCCGGAATTTTTTTTTTGTAAATCCATCTTTTGTGTTGTTGGAAATTTAACAATCAAAACAGGGTTTGAGTTAAAATTAATATATAAGGTGGTGGGTGGGCTCTTTTCTGCTTAGGTCTAGTATACGTTGGGGAAATTGGGGTGATTTGTGTAGTTTCACGAAGTATATCGTTTGGAGGATTATGGGGGGGGGGGATTTGGGGGGTCTCAGTTTAGTGAGGGTTCTTAGGGAGGTCTTTCACCCAAGTGTTTTCTAGAGAGAGAGAGAGAGAGAAAGAGGGGGGGGGGGGCAATACATTTATCGAGACACTTTTACAAATGACTAGAGGTATTTCAGCCTACATGTTTTCTATTTTTCTCAATTTATTAAAAACAGCACCGCTGAATTTTATTTTTTCCTGTGACAATAATTCAAGAATCTTTTTATTTTCTTTACAGTTACTCAGTTAAACGGGTGTTTAAAAATTGCATTTAAGTTTTTTTGTAAAATGTCAAAAAAGTTTTCTTTGTTTTTAAGTTTCACTTTATAAAATGAGTAAGAATATGCTTATTTAATTCATTTTGAAGCATTTTTTAGCTAAATATTAAGTTTAAAGTAGATACTCACTGTCAGTCACCGGTGACTGACAAAGCCGTCAACGTGTTAAGAAATCGCCTAATATCTCCAAAACTAATCAACATAGCTTATGTTATTGTTTATTTCTCAGGAAATGAAATCGGGGCTACAATTTCAAATTTTGTCTATCGATCATCCTTTAAAAACATAAAACATCGGTAAGGAAATCTTTGTAAATAATAAACACCTTCCATTCCTTATCTCTATTGTTTGAAACAATTGCTCACCTCTCGAAGATTAAATGTTGTGTAAAGATCTCCCGCAAGCAGGAAGTGATAAGCAGAAAATATTGAACTCCTTTCACGTCGTGTCTGGTTAAGAATGAGAAGGGTTTCTGAATAATCGCACAACCAGCTTAATCATACTATGACTATGGGTGTAGCTTAAGTAGCCGTTACACAATGGAGAAATTGGAGCGATTGTTAAGAAGAAACACGTCCCATGCTCAATAATAGTAATGTGTAGAGTTGATTCGGAACTGGGTCATATCTGTAAGCTTGTACGTTTATTTTTTTTTAAATGTAATTATGGCCCGTCCAGTGAATCGGCACGTGGGCTACTAAATAAAAATTGCGATTGATTAAATATGTAATTAACAAAAGACATCAAGCAAAATGAACCGTCTTCAGGCACTTCAAAATTGAAAGTTTCTGTCACCGTCAACAATACTTGTACTTCGCATCTGTCGTTTGCAATTAAAAAAATTGAATTGCCTCAATGTACATGAGGAATGTGCATTATATCTTTATTTTATGATTATACAGGCAGGAGGTTCAATAATTCATTGTGTTGGTCACTTAAATCTAACCCATAAATTAGTTACAATTATGCATTGCGTCTGAAAATCTTCTCCACTAATAGTTTCCAAGCAAACCGACAACAATTACAATTTATTGGAGCAGACACAAATGTTCCCATGTCAGAGGGCTACTGACGTCGGCGTCGGTGTCGGTTTCATCTCTTATTCCACCGGAATTCGTCGCAGATGGCGAACGAGCAACGAGAAATATAATTTTTTTACGATTTCCTAGAGCCAATGGACATATGCTGTTAGTGTCAGCAGATGTCTAGAAAATTGCCAAAGACATGGATGGATAAAAATTGTGAATGAGGAACGAGGAACAAAATTAAAATCGATTAACGATGGAAAATCCATTTCTCGGTGGAATCGATTGTGCGCGGATATTTTGCTCGAGTTACTTCGGTACTGCTTTGATGAATCGAGCATGGTTAGGCGTTAAGCGGTAATTTTGTATACCAGCAAAGCGTAAAGAGGCGGTTTAATGGTAATTGCCCTTTTAATGTCAAGAGAAATTTAGTTCAATGCGTTCATTTCATATAGTTTATTCCGTGTTCTTCTGAAAAAAATGATGGATGGTCGAACCCACATCATATTCTATAATTGTGTAAATAAGCTTACTAATTATATATCCCCGATGATAGATGGCACTGGTTACAAATATTGGGTCGTTCACATTCACAGGCAGAGATTTGCCTTTTTCAGTGCTCAAAAATCAAAAATGCCCTGATTTCTCAAAACCTGAACAATTGCAAACCCACAACTTTCACAGGCTTCTTAAGAAATTATTAGGCTTAAATATTCAGAAACGTCTACACAGGTTGATTGACTAGTTTTTCAGATAATCACCACCAAACATAAAAATAGCCATTTTCAGCGCTCAAAAATCGGAAAAGCGTTAATTTCTCAAAACCTGAGACAAGCGCATACTTACAATATTCACAGACTTCTTAAGAAATGATTAGGCTTTCATATTATAGAAAAGCCTTTGCAACTTAATTAACTAGTTTTCCAGATAATCACCACCAAACGTAAAAAAAAACATTTTCAGCGCTCAAAAATCGAAATGGCGTTGATTTCTCAAAACCTGAGACAAGTGCAGACTTATAATTTTCACAAACAGTAAGAAATGATTAGGCTTTGAAATTATAGAAAAGCCTATGCAACTTAATTAACCAGTTTTCCAGATAATCATCACCAAACGTAAAAAAAAAAGATTTTCAGCGTTCGAAAATCGAAATAGCGTTGATTTCTCAAAACCTGAGACAAGTGCAGACTTACAATTTTCACAAACAGTAAGAAATGATTAGGCTTTGAAATTATAGAAAAGCCCATGCAACTTAATTAACTAGTTTTCCAGATAATCACCACCAAACGTAAAAAAAAACATTTTCAGCGTTCGAAAATCGAAATAGCGTTGATTTCTCAAAACCTGAGACAAGTGCAGACTTACAATTTTCACAGATTTCTTAAGAAATGATTAGGCTTTCATGTTATGGAAAAGCCTCTGCAACTTAATTAACTAGTTTTCCAGATAATCACCACCAAACGTAAAAAAAAACATTTTCAGCGTTCGAAAATCGAAATAGCGTTGATTTCTCAAAACCTGAGACAAGTGCAGACTTACAATTTTCACAGACTTCTTAAGAAATGATTAGGCTTTCATATTATAGAAAAGCCTTTGCAACTTTATTAACTAGTTTTCCAGATAATCACCACCAAACGTAAAAAAAAAACATTTTCAGCGTTCGAAAATCGAAATAGCGTTAATTTGTCAAAACCTGAGACAAGTGCAGAATTACAATTTTCACAGACTTCTTAAGAAATGATTAGGCTTTCATGTTATGGAAAAGCCTATGCAACTTAATTAACCAGTTTTCCAGATAATCATCACCAAACGTAAAAAAAACATTTTCAGCGCTCGAAAATCGAAATAGCGTTGATTTCTCAAAACCTGAGACAAGTGCAGACTTGCAATTTTCACAGACTTCTTAAGAAATGATTAGGCTTTCATGTTATGGAAAAGCCTATGCAACTTAATTAAATAGTTTTCCAGATAATCACCACCAAACGTTAAAAAAAACATTTTCAGCGCTCAAAAATTGAAGTAGCGTTGATTTCTCAAAACCTGAGACGAGTGCAGACTTACAATTTTCACAGACTCCTTAAGAAATGATTAGGCTTTCATGTTATGGAAAAGCCTACGAAACTTAATTAAATAGTTTTCCAGATAATCACCACCAAACGTAAAAAAAAAACATTTTCAGCGTTCGAAAATCGAAATAGCGTTGATTTCTCAAAACCTGAGACAAGTGCAGACTTACAATTTTCACAGACTTCTTAAGAAATGATTAGGCTTTCATATTATAGAAAAGCCTTTGCAACTTTATTAACTAGTTTTCCAGATAATCACCACCAAACGTAAAAAAAAAACATTTTCAGCGTTCGAAAATCGAAATAGCGTTGATTTCTCAAAACCTGAGACAAGTGCAGACTTACAATTTTCACAGACTTCTTAAGAAATGATTAGGCTTTCATATTATAGAAAAGCCTTTGCAACTTTATTAACTAGTTTTCCAGATAATCACCACCAAACGTAAAAAAAAAACATTTTCAGCGTTCGAAAATCGAAATAGCGTTAATTTGTCAAAACCTGAGACAAGTGCAGAATTACAATTTTCACAGACTTCTTAAGAAATGATTAGGCTTTCATGTTATGGAAAAGCCTATGCAACTTAATTAACCAGTTTTCCAGATAATCATCACCAAACGTAAAAAAAAACATTTTCAGCGCTCGAAAATCGAAATAGCGTTGATTTCTCAAAACCTGAGACAAGTGCAGACTTGCAATTTTCACAGACTTCTTAAGAAATGATTAGGCTTTCATGTTATGGAAAAGCCTATGCAACTTAATTAAATAGTTTTCCAGATAATCACCACCAAACGTAAAAAAAAACATTTTCAGCGCTCAAAAATTGAAGTATCGTTGATTTCTCAAAACCTGAGACGAGTGCAGACTTACAATTTTCACAGACTCCTTAAGAAATGATTAGGCTTTCATGTTATGGAAAAGCCTACGAAACTTAATTAAATAGTTTTCCAGATAATCACCACCAAACGTAAAAAAAAAACCATTTTCAGCGTTCGAAAATCGAAATAGCGTTGATTTCTCAAAACCTGAGACAAGTGCAGACTTATAATTTTCACAGACTTCTTAAGAAATGATTAGGCTTTCACATTATAGAAAAGCCTACGCAGCTTAATTAACTAGTTTCCAGATAATCACCACCAAACGTAAAAAAAACATTTTCAGCGTTCGAAAATCGAAATAGCGTTGATTTCTCAAAACCTGAGACAAGTGCAGACTTACAATTTTCACAGATTTCTTAAGAAATGATTAGGCTTTCATGTTATGGAAAAGCCTCTGCAACTTAATTAACTAGTTTTCCAGATAATCACAACCAAACGTAAAACAAAAATTTTCAGCGCTCAAAAATCGAAATAGCGTTGATTTCTCAAAATCTGAGACAAGTGCAGACATACAATTTTTACAGACTTCTTAAGAAATGATTAAGCTTTTATATTCTAGAAAAGCCTATGCAACTTAATAAACTAGTTTTCCAGATAATCACCACCAAACGTAAAAAAAACATTTTCAGCGCTCGAAAATCGAAATAGCGTTGATTTCTTAAAACCTGAGACAAGTGCAGACTTATAATTTTCACAGACTTCTTAATAAATGATTAGGCTTTCATATAATAGAAAAGCCTATGCAACTTAATTAACTAGTTTTCCAGATAATCACCACCAAACGTGAAAAAAAACATTTTCAGCGCTCGAAAATCGAAATAGCGTTGATTTCTCAAATCCTGAAACAAGTGGAGACTTACAATTTTGACAGACTTCTTAAGAAATGATTAGGCTTTCATATTATAGAAAAGCCTATGCAACTTCATTAACTAGTTTTCCAGATAATCACCACCAAACGTAAAAAAAACATTTTCAGCGCTCGAAAATCGAAATAGCGTTGATTTCTCAAATCCTGAGACAAGTGGAGACTTACAATTTTGACAGACTTCTTAAGAAATGATTAGGCTTTCATATAATAGAAAAGCCTATGCAACTTAATTAACTAGTTTTCCAGATAATCACCACCAAACGTAAAAAAAAACATTTTCAGCGTTCGAAAATCGAAATAACGTTCATTTCTCAAAACCTGAGACAAATGCAGACTTACAATTTTCACAGACTTCTTAAGAAATGATTAGGCTTTCATATAATAGAAAAGCCTATGCAACTTAATTAACTAGTTTTCCAGATAATCACCACCAAACGTGAAAAAAAACATTTTCAGCGCTCGAAAATCGAAATAGCGTTGATTTCTCAAAACTTGAAACAAGTGCATACTTATAATTTGCACAGGCTTCTTAAGAAATGATTAGGCTTTCATATTATAGAAAAGCCTATGCAACTTAATTAACTAGTTTTCCAAATAATCACTACCAAACACAAGAATAGCCATTTTCGGTGCTTAAAAATCGAAAGATCGTTGATTTCTCAAAACCTAAAAAAAGTACAGACTTACAACTTGTACAAAATGACTTAGAAATAGTTGGGCTTTGATATTGTAAATAAATACAAGCACAATAATAAACAACTTTTGCAGATAATGACCATCAAACACTAGAATCGACATTTACAGTGCAGTAACATCAAAGGAGGTTTGATTATTCCAAATCTGAAACAAGCTCAGACCACAAAGTTTTACAGAAATACTCAGAAATGATTGAGCTTTGATATTATAATAAATACAAGTTCAATAATAAACCAATTTTCCAGGGAATTACCATCAAACACAAGAATCGACATTTGCAGCGCTGTAACATCAAAGAAGCTTTGATTATTCTAAATCTGAAACAAGCTCAGACCACAAACTTTTACAGAAATACTCAGAAATGATTGAGCTTTAATATTATATAAAAATCTAGTTTTCCAAATAATCACCATCAGAGCCATTTTCAGGATTATAAAAACCCTTCGTTAACGTTAAACTAGTTGGAGGATGGAGGATAGGTCCCACCCACTGGGGGATATGGCCCACCCACTGGGGATAGGGCCTACCCACTTCTCTCCGTATCCGATTTAACTTACTATATTCTACCTAACAAATACTTTTTTTTATTTAAAATCATCATGTCGCAATTGCTAAATTGCACAAATTAGAAGCAATTATCGTTTAACAAATGAGACCACGAATATTCGTGTTAAGTATTTATCTAGTTTAAGAGTTTAATGTTATGCGAACTTGAAACTGTTACTGACGATTTGCAACATATTCGAAATATTTGTGAGCAGTAAATCAAGAAAATTGCCACTTTGCATACCTCACACACCAGGAAGAAACCGGTATCCGGTTTTATTGCAATTTCTATAGTATAGTCTATACAGTAATTTTAAATAATTTAGATCACGGATTTACACAACACCACGTAAGTAAAATTGCAACCGTATCTAACAAAACAGGTAGATAGTAATTAAAAACATCCGGTACATACGAAATCCAGTGCAGAAGCATGCATGTAGGTCAGACAGGACGAAGTGTATTAATCGTTTTTTTCAGAAATGTCTTAACCGAAATTCCATTTCATTGCTTAGAGCTGGTAAATTTCTTAGGATTAAGGAATGGGGATTGTATGAGTAAATTTGGGATTTATGAAGAGTGTAGTAAAGGCTGCTTTATTATATACGTAATTATTTGGAATTGTATATTTATTATTTATATATTATATATTTCGGCCAAGGTGTAATCTCGATTATTTAGTATTTATTTTTATTTACACAATTCAATTCAACTAAATTTTCAGGTAATTTCTATTTAAATATTTGCGGTTGTCTTGACTTATGTAAAACTTGGAGGAGTTCTGGCATTAATAATAATGCCAGAATTAATAAATTGTAATTTGCGTTTTAATAAATTGTAATACTACTACTCTTATATTCTATTACCTAATATGTTAAAATATGCAAAACGTGATGTACGTAATTATGTAAATTATTAGAAGGTGAATGGGAAAATAAAATCACCAAATCTTTGTCTAATTAATTCGCGAGGGGCAGAAGAAACTTAACCCGTGTGAAACTTTATGTAAATCGGCCGAAGGAAACGAAATTTCACTTTTATTTAAATCAAAAGGTGACCATTTTACCAATTAAGGCGCCCAACAGGTCACAAAGTGAGCGTTTGAATATTAATTAATTCACCAAAGAAGGAAATCAAAACGCAAAATAAAAATAACCGCAGTCGTAAGACAGATTTAATTATTCGAATAAATTAATATGGAAACTCTAAAATGTTGTTACGCAACAATTCATTTGCTTGCAAATAATAATATATTTCATTCAATCTAATTTTCGTAAAAGTGTGAATTTATTTTTCGAAATACCTTCCTTAACTTGAAGTAGGCGGAAAGATTTTTGGTCAATAACCAATTGTTTTCTTTAAATTTTGTAAATTATGGCCAAACTCGGATGCTTCTATTGAGGAGCTCAAAAAGAATCCTCAAAAACTGAATAGTGAAAGCAAAAAATGGTGATGTGACCATCATGTTACTTTCTCCGACTTGATGGTATCATTTACATTTACGCTTTTATGGTTTATTCTAAATTTAAATCACATTTTAAATGTACATCGAGCGTTCTGTAGACTCGCATGAAACTGACGTTTAAAACGTCAAAATTATGAAAGATGTAAAAATTATACTTCAAATTTAAAAACTCAATTGACTCAAAAACTAAAGGAATTTCGGAAAAAACTTATTCTTTATAAGTTGTTCATTTTAACATTCTCTACAATTATTATTAACATAAATTTACTGTAACTATTATCGTTCTATAATTATGAACCAAAAATTTAAAAAATAATAATAAATTTTTTTCTCGAATAAAAATGATTTTATGAAAAATGCTTTTAAGCAAAAGATGTTCATTTCTTTGTTGTCTTCAAAGTTTGTTTAAATGTTTTTGTGATATTTTTCATATTTAAGGAAATATTGGCAAAAAACAAAAAACAGTTAAGGTAAACGCCCACTTCCGGTGTACGAAATTTTACCAAAAGCTTTTCAGTTCTTCAGATTATCAAATGAGATGGATGTTTAAAGTTTCATATCAATTGCTCTATTAGTTTTTGAGATACAGCGCGCACAGACACACACACACACACAGACACACACACACACACACACACACACACACACACACAGACACAAAAATTTTTTTTCCAGAAATTGTTGAAATGGCATCTAGGGACCCCAAAACGGATATTTCCGTAAAAAAAAAATTTGAAAAAAAAATCACGATCACAATACTTTCTCGTACTTCGTAACGGAGAAAGTAAAAATTGGATTTCAAGATATCGCTAAAAACTAATTATTTTCCATTTTTGATTTATATCAATATCTCCGTTACTTGTGATTTTATTAAGATAAGGATTGTATGTTTTTGAGACACTATTTTAAGAAGAATTGAATGAGATTTACACAATTTGAATTCTTCATTAATAAACAGGACACAAAACAAAGTTGCGTTTTTTTTTTAAATACAAGTCCTTAATAAATAATTATTTTTTTCTCTTTCAAAAAAAAATTAATCCCCGATTATTGACTACAAATATTTATTTTCTTCAGAAATTAAGAATTTAAATAATTCATAAACGACTCCAATTTTTATTATTCTAAAAAAAAAATGCATTTTTTTTTAAGAAATATTTGTGCATAATATGCAAGTTCGTTTTGATGTTTCCACGTTTTTCTATCACCATTTCACTGCGATCACATTGGAAAGTGGTCGATTGTTCTGCCTGCTGGCGTTCTGCTCTATTATTTTCGGGTTTACGGTTTATTAGGCAAATAAACGGTCATTGTTTATCGCGTTAAAAGCACGACATCGGTTTTTTTAGCAGTGTCACAAATGAAAGTTACTTGCAGGTCTTAAAAAATTTAAATTTGAAGAATTATTGCCTTAAATAAAAGCAGGGGCGGCTCGTTGTATAAAGCCAAGGAGCCATGGCACTACCTGTAGTAGTTTCAAGCTCGCAAAAAAATTTAATTAATTCTTAAAACACTTTTTCGCCAGTTATAGGAAGATATATCGTTCTTTCTTTCTTCTGTCAATAATGGTTTGTTGCAGTTGCCAAGAATGATATGTTTCAGCTGTTAAAAATGGTAGTTTTCAGCTGTTAAGAAATGTATTATTAAATTTGTCAAAAATGTTATTTTTCAGCTGTCAAAAAAGGTATTTCTCATCTATTAAAATGGTATTTTTCAGCTATCAAAAAAAGTATTTTGCAACGTTTTTTATTTTTTTTCAATGGCATTATTAAACTGTCGAAAATGATATTTTTCAGCTGTCAAAAAAGGTATTTCTCATCTATTAAAATGGTATTTTTCAGCTATCAAAAAAAGTATTTTTCAACATTTTTTATTTTTTTTTAATGGCATTTTTCAGCTGTCAAAAATTGTATTTTTTAGCTGACAATAATGGTTTGTTGCAATTGTCAAAAATCGTATTTTTCAGCTGTTAAAAATGGCATTTTTCAGTTGTTAAAAGCTGTAAAAATGTTATTCTTCAGTTATCAAAAACATTTTTTTTTATGTCAGAAAATGTATTTCTCACCTATTAAAATGTTATTTTTCAGCAATCAAAAACAGCTTTTTGCGACTCGAAAATGGCATTTTTCAACTGTCAAAAATTGACTTTTTGTAATCAAAAATTGTATTTTTCAAGTAACAATAATGGTATGTTACAGTTGTCAATAATGGTTTGTTGCAGTTGTCAACAATGGTATTTTTCAGCTGTTGAAAATGGTAGTTTTCAGCTGTTAAGAAGTGTATTATTCAACTGTCAAAAATGATATTTTTCAGCTGTCAAAAATGATATTTTTCTGCTGTCAGCAATGGGGTATTTCCCACCTATAAAAATGGTACTTTTCAGCTATCAAAAGCAGTATTTTTAGATATTTCATTAATTGTCAAAAAGAAATGTAAACTATTCCGATTAGTTCCGGAGATATAATAAAAAATAATAAATAACTTTTGGTCATTTGAAAATTGTCATTTTAGGCAGATAAAATAGTCGTTTGGTGCTTGAATATGGTCACTCTTTTCATTTGAAAATTATCGTTTTTTCGGAGTTAAAAAATGTTGGTGTTTTGGTTGAAAAAAAGTAATTTGAAAATGGTCACTCTTTTCATTTAAAAATGATCGTTTTTGGACAGTTGAAAATAGTCTCTTTTTTGACAGTTTTGGTCATTTGAAAATTGTCATTTTAGGCAGTAAATATTGTCATTTTTGGTAGTTCAAAAGTATTATTTTTGACAGTTGAAAATACCTTTGAACTGTCAAAAATGATAATTTTTACTGCCAAAAATGACAGCCTTGACAGTTGAAAATTGTCTTTTGGCAATTTTGGACAGTTGCAATTTTAGGCAATACAAATTGTTGAATATTCTCATTTTTGGCAGCTGAAAATTGCCATTTTGTGGAATATGAAATTTTTTATTTTTGACCGCTGAAAATTGTCATAATTGGAAGTTACAAATTGCCATTTATCGCAGTTAGAAATTTTAATTTTTGTCAGTTAAAATGGTCACTTAACGCTTGAAAATGTTCTTTTTCGCCAGTTAATAATTGCCCTTTTGATAATGCCTGTTATTGGCAGATGAATTTTAACGCTAATCATTTTTTTAAGCTAAAAAATGTCGTTTTTGACACTTGAAAATAATAATTTTTGGCAGTTAGAATGGCCATTCTCGAGACTTGAAATTGTCATTTTTGGCACTTTGAAATTGTCAATTTTGGCAGGTAAAATGGTCTTATGGCACATGAAAATTGTCATTTTTTTGGGAGTTGAAAACTGTTTCTTTTTTGGTGAAAAATGATAATTTTGCATACTTGAAAATTGTCATTTTTGGCAGTAAAGATTGTCATTATTGGCCGTTGTATACAGTCATTTTTAGGAATTTTAATCATTGTCATTATTGGCAGTAGAAAATGATCATGTTTAGTAGTTTAAAATTGTATTTTTGTCTGTTAAAATAGTCTATTTTCAAATTGGTTTTTTTTGCCAAAAATGGTAATTTTGGACATTTTTGGCAGTTGAAAATAGTTATTTTTGTAATGTAAAAATTTTCAATTTTGACAGTTGATAATTGGCATTATTGACAGTTAAAAATTATCATTTTTCGTAGTTTAAAATTGTTTTTTTTTGTCTGTTAAAATAGTCTATTTTCATATTGGTTTTTTTGCCAAAAATGGTAATTTTGGACATTTTTGGCAGTTGAAAATAGTTATTTTTGGAATGTGAAAATTTTCAATTTTGACAGTAGATAATTGACATTATTGCCAGTTGAAAATTATCATTTTTTGTAGTTGAAAATTGTTATTTTTGTCTGTTAAAACAGTCATTGAAAATTGTCTTTTTTAGTAACTGGAAAATTGTCATTGTGGCGGTTAAAAATGATCATTTTTGGCAGAAAAAAATGTCAGTTTCGGCAGTTAAAATCGTTTTTTGGCGTTTGATAATTGTCATTTTTAGCAGTTGAACGTGATAAATTCTAATCGTTAAAAATTTTTGTTTGTGGCACTTGAAAATTGTCAATTTTGGCAGTTAAAATTGTTATTGTTGACACTTGAAAATTGTCTGGAATTTCACGATTTTATTTGTAGAAACTCTAGGGTGTCCTTAAAGGGTTGGAGGGAAGAAACTTAACCACTGGTTATTTTGAAAAACTAAGAAACGTTTGTAAGCTCTTCCAGAAAATAATTTTATTTTTCAAATTAACTTTCTGTAACCTATTGACAATTGAGCTTTAAAAGCAAAGAAATTTTATACTTTCATAAGAGATAAGAGATACAAATACGTAAATAATAGAACTTACCTTCATAAACAATAAACAACTGTAAGGTATAAATTTAATTTATTGATCATTCGGTAGATTGTGTTAAAGTGTACAATAATTATCTGTCAGCATAATTTATAGCATTTCTTGCATGTGGTAGGTAAGTGCAGTCATAACTGAACCAAGGCTTGCACAATCTAAAATAATATAATATTGCATGACCGATGAAACTCGCATTAATTGCAATTAGGGAAGATTAATGCATTCGTGATTGTGCCGTTATTAAATATATGCAGGAAAAAAAAAATATTTCTTTCTACTTTGATTGAACGTTGGCCATCGTTCAGTTTCTCAAAATCTTGATTTCTCTCAAAATGATCTATCCGTTAGGATAGGAAAACAATTAAGGCGACATCTATCGTCGAAAATGTTACAACGTTATGAAATTATTTTTTATATATCGGCGACAGATGTCGCCCTAATTTTTTTTCTATCCTAACGATTACTTCATTGATTTATAACGGCATAGTCAAATTCCGTTTCTTTATCTACGACGACCGTACTGTGTTGATGTGAGACTTATGTAGGTCTAAACAGGGGTATGACAAGAGATATGGGGAACAGGGTATAAGAAATTGAGCTTTACGCCGCTAATATTGGATGGCGCCACAATAAAAATTCGATGGATTTCTGTAAAATTATGTTTGTTGCTAACACTAGTCGGCGCTTTTCCGGTAAAATTTATCTACACGCCCTGTAATTTCCCGTGTTACTTGAAACGTAAAATGTCAAACAGTGCGGAAATCGAGGACGAATAAAAAAACAATAACTTCTTGTGTTAGCCTTATAGCAGAATATGTACAAAAACAAAATATATGTGTATGTACATCACCCGATAAAGCATTATTAGGGTAAATATTGGTAAACAAAATCACTATGTTTTCCTATTTATATTGAGTAGAATAAATATTATACAACCAACTAGTTTTGTTCACACAAACATTCTGGAAAGGACAAAACTTGTGGAAGTATTTTTTTTTTCTTTGGCCTCGGAGACAAGTCCATATGGCCAGCTCAAGACGGTTAATTGTGGAAGTATAATGTTTAATTAACATAAATTGTAAAACACATAAAACCAAGTGTTTTTGATTACCAATATTGAACTTATTTTAGTGTAGTACAAAATAATTACACACACACGTTCCGGTTGTGTGCATGCGTTGGTGTTAGTTCACGCCGCTATTCACAGATAGCGCTTATCTTTTCCAATTTATGAACATGCCTTGTCGCTTCCTGTTATTCCATGGGTCTAAACCAGTCCCCAGATATTGTCCACGGTGAAATATAATCGAAATTACACAAATGATTATGTATAGATATAAATTAATACAAATAATCAAATTTAATTGAATAAAAATAAATTAGAACACGGTTGTGTAAACATGATTGTATTATAGTTGTGTGACGCACATACGGATGTATTAAGTCCTCTTATTAGTATCCAAGTTTAGCGCCAGTTTACAGTAAAAGAAGTGACCCAAGTGTAACAATATGTACTGCAGACCAGAAGTTCAAGAACATTGACTGTGCCACTTATTATGTCAGCAAGGCAGCCGTACGAAAGAACAGTAACCCGATATCGGTTTCGTGGTGGACATTGCATCGCTCTCATTTTACATTTTTTTTTTTAGTCTTGTTTATTTATTTGTTGTGCATTTCCCTAGAGAAAAATATCCAATTACAGCGAAACAATGAAACTATAACGCAATATTGGACAAAAACTTAGATAAATTTGTACAAAATATGTCAACAAAATATTTAGCATTTGATGTAACGGAGAATTGAAAACATGCGTGATATTGAATTTATTTTAATGAAATGTTAATGAACGACAGACTGAAGGTCACCTGCCAAAGTCAAAAGAAAAATAATTAACGACAATAGTGAAAAATCATGGTAAATTGTAGTGAAAATGTTTATACAAAGTTATATGAGTTATTTTATGTTTAAAATTGCGTTCTTTTATGAAGCTCATAAACGAACTGTATTTATGCTTGGATAGTTTGATAATCGTTTCATTAAGAATGCAAAATAGAAAAAAATCATTTAAGGGGTAAGTGCCGCCTCGAAAATCGATGCGTTTTGATGGCCAGCATATACACAATTCTGAAGTTAATAACAAAAATTAAGAAAATATATTTTTAACATTTATAGAGAAAGGGTTAAACTATTCGTCTATAGAATTTGATTTTTTTTAAATCATGAGACAAATTGTATAATTTATTTTCAAAGTTACCAATATTTCAATCGATATCTGAGCCATTTCTCTGCAAAGGATCAAAAATCTATTACTACATAAAAATAGTTTCATCCTTTGAAAACAATATCACATAATAAAAATTGCTATTCGTTATCAAATAAAGTCGCAAGGGCGTAAGAGCTACACCTCTGCAAACACGTTTTTGCTGCTGTAGTGCAACGCCACCTGCATGAAACACATCGCATCCGCCTTTGAGTAAATATTTAGCCCCCGGTTAGTAGTGATAAAATTATAAAATTCAACGAAATAAAATACTAGCGACGCGTCTAAAATGAGAACATGTCAATAAGGCACAACAACAATTCACATAATGAATCAACAAATCGCAACATGCAAAAGATAAGGCTACAACACCGGAAATGCTTATCTCTTCAATCTGCGGAAACCAAGCCCTTGGTCAGTGTTACCAATTCAGCGGAAAATTCGCTAGATCTGGCGTATTTTGAATCGGAATTGCGGAATCATTTTCGCTTTATCGGCTGGCGGATTTTCTAACGGAATTTTGTTGGCCATCCAGCGTAATTCAATTTAAATTTAAACTTAATTTTCAAAACATATATTTTACAAAAGAAAAAGCAGAAGCGTAAAACATTAATTTTTAAAAATTCATAACTTCAATTTTTCAAAATTTTAATTAATGTTAAAGATAGATATCTGTAATTTTTTATTTTGTATTAATTTCACGAGAAAATTTTGTAACCAGTTTTGAAGCTACACTGAATTTTTCATATTTTTACGTTTAAATCATCAAAATTGAACAAAACGTTTGAATTTCGAAAATGAAAATGGCAATTTGAAATCTATTGCGTAATTTCCATTTTTCCATTAATTTCGCTAGAAAATTTGATAACACACTTTAAAGCTACCATAACGTTGAAATCAACAAAATTAAACAATTTGTTTGGCAGTTGTGTAATTTCAAAAATCAAAATCGCAATTTTTAATCTATGGACTTTTTTTCCATTTTGTATTAATTTCGCGAGAAAATTTTGTAGCCCGTTTTAAAGCTACACTAAATTTTACATATTTTGACGTTTAAATCATCAAAATTGAACAACGCGTTTGACAGTTACGCAATTTCAAAAATAAAAATAGCAATTTTTAATCTTCGGACTTTTTTTCATTTTGTGTTAATTTCGCGAGAAAATTTTGTAACTCGCTTTAAAGCTACAGTAAATTTTACATATTTTGACGTTTAAATCAAAATTGAACAAAACGTTTGATAGTTATGCAATTTCGAAAATCAAAATCGCAGTTTTACATCTACGGGCTTTAAAAAATGGTTTTTTTTTTCCATTTTGTATTAATTTCGCGAGAAAACTTTGCAGCCCGTTTTAAAGCTACACTGAATTTTACATATTTTGACGTTTAAATCATCAAAATTGAACAAATCGTTTGACAGTTATGCAATTTTGAAAATCAAAATCGCAATTTTACATCTACGGACTTTAAAAAAATGCGTTTTTTTCATTTTGTATTAATTTCACGAGAACATTTTGTAACCAGTTTTAAAGCTACAATGAATTTTACATATTTTGACGTTTAAATCATCAAAATTGAATAACGCGTTTGACAGTTGTGCAATTTCAAAAATAAAAATAGCAATTTTTAATTCATTTTGTGTTAATTTTGCGAGAAAATTTTGTAACTCGCTTTAAAGTTACACAAAATTTTGCATATTTTGACGTTTAAGGCAAAATAGTTATATTTGAAGAATAAAAATTTGATATTTCTAAATATAGTAAAAATATCATTCGTAGAAGTAAAAATACTGAAATTTTTGATGACGGTAAAATGAACTTTCTGAAAGCTAGTTTTGCCTAATTTTTAACGACAGGATTGCATTTTGACATTTTCGAGTGTAGATAAATGACATTTTTAACAGTAGAAGAGATTCCATTTTTACGCTAATGTTTAATGTTTAACACTTGCAAATATCATTTATTTTGTAGTAGAAAGTTGAAATTTTTGAAACTGGAAATTTTTTTATTTTGAGTATAAAAATTTGACATTTTTATTTGTAGTGAAATTTGTACCTTTTCATTTGTGGTAAAATAACATTTTCAGAAGATAAAGTACCAAAAATTTGGATGGCCGAAAATGATCTTTTCAATGGCCATTCTTGAGAGTAGAGAATTGACGTTTTGACAACTGGAAAATCACATTTTGACAATAAAAATTTGGCATTTTTGACTGTTGAAAAAGTTACATTTTTCACGCAAGAATAGTCTAATGTTTAACAGCTGCAAATGCATTTTTTTTCTAGTAGAAAGTTAAAAATGTTAACATATTTTTTTTTATTTTAAGAATAAATATTTGACATTTTTATTTGTAGTAAAATTTGACATTTTCATTTGTAGTAAAATAACATTTTTGACAACAGGGAAATTACATTTTGACAATAAAAATTTAGCATTTTTGACTCTAGAAAAAATTATATTGTTCACGCCAGAATAGTCTAATTTTTAACAGCTGCAAATGCATATTTTTCTATAGTCTATAGTTAAAAATTTTGACATAATTTTTTTTTGTTTTGAGATTAAATATTTGACATTTTTATTTGCAGTAAAATTAGACATTTTCATTTGTAGTAAAATAACATTTTTAGAAGATGAAGTACCAAAAATTTTGATGGCCGAAAATGATCTTTTCAATGGCCATTCTTGAGAGTAGAAAATTGTTATTTTTGACAACAGGGAAATCACATTTTGTGAATAAAAATTTGGCATTTTTGACTCTAGAAAAAATTACATTTTTCACGGCAAAATAGTCTAATTTTTAACAGCTGCAAATGCATTTTTTTCTATAGTCGAAAGTTAAAAATTTTGACATATTTTTTTTTTATTTTGAGAATAAATATTTGACATTTTTATTTGTAGTAAAATTTGACATTTTCATTTGTAGTAAAATAACATTTTTAGAAGATAAAGTACCAAAAATTTTGATGGCCGAAAATGATCTTTTGAATGGCCATTCTTGAGAGTAGAAAATTGACATTTTTGACAACAGGAAAATGACATTTTGACAATAAAAATTTGGCATTTTTGACTCTAGAAAAAAATTCATTTTTCACGCCAGAATAGTCTAATTTTTAACAGCTGCAAATGCATTTTTTTCTAGTCAAAAGTTAAAAATTTTGACATAAATTTTTTTAATTTTGAGAATAAATATTTGAAATTTTTATTTCTAGTAAAATATCATTTTTCGAAGATGAATCACCAAAAACGTTGATGGCCGAAAATGAACTTTTCAATTGCCATTGTTAACAGTAGAAAATTGACATTTTTGACAACAGGAAAATCACATTTTGACAATGGAAATTTGGCATGTTTGACTATAGGAAAAATAACATTTTGCACGGCAGAATAGTCTAATGTTTAACAGCTGCAAAAGCTAGTAGAAGTTGACATTTTTGACAGTAGAAATTTTTTATTTTGAGAATAAAAATTTGACATTTTTCTTTGTAGTATAAGAACTTTTTTAAAAGACAAAGTACCAAAAATTTCGATGGGTGATAATGAACGTTTCAATGGCCGTTCTTGACATTTTTGACAACAAAAAAATCACATTTTGATAATAAAAATTTGGTATTTTTGACTGTAGGAAAATAACATTTTGTAATAGTATAAACATTGAATTTTTTGGCCTTAAAAAATATACCTTTTACAAATTGTAGAATGATGTTTTTAATGGAAAATGTGAATATATTAAACATTTGGAGCAATTTTATCATATAAGTATTTTTTTAATTTTCAAAAATTCATAACTCGTGAAAAAATTGACACATTTTCAAAATGTTTAATTAATTTTAAAGGTAGATATCTTGTAAATACATTAAACATTTTGAGCCATTTAATCCTATAAGTATGAATTTTTTACAATTTTTTTTTATTGAAGTGTTCGAAAAATTAAAAAGTTAATTTTTAAAAATTCATAACTCATGTAAAAATTGACACATTTTCAAAAATTTTAATTAATTTTAAAGGTAGATATCTTGTAAACATATTACACATTTTATCATACAAGTGTTTATTTTCTTTCGATTTGTTTTATTAAATTGTTCGACAAATTAAAAAGTTAATTTTCAAAAATTCACAACTCTCGGAAAAATTGACACATTTTAAAAAATTTTAATTAATTTTAAATGTAGATATATTGTGAATATATTAAATATTTTGAGCGATTTAAACATATTATTATTAATTTTTTACGATTTTTTTCATTGAAGTTTTTGACAAAATTAAAACGTTAATTTTCAAAAATTCACAACTCTCGGAAAAATTGACACATTTTCAAATTTTTTTATTAATTTTAAAGGTAGATATCTTGTGAATAGATTAAACGTCTTGAGCTATTCAATCATGTAAGTATGAATTTTTACGATTTTTTTTATTGAAGTGTTCGACAAATTAAAAAAATAATTTTCAAAAAATCATAACTCGTAGAACAATTGACACATTTTCAAAAATTTTAATCAATTTTAAAGGTAGATATCTTGTGAACATATTAAACATTTTGAGCCATTTAATTATATAAATATTTATTCTTTTTTTCTTTTTATTGAAGTGTTCGACAAATTAAAAAGTTAATTTTCAAAAATTCATAACTCACGAAAAAATTGACACATTTTCAAAAATTTTAATTAATTTTAACGGTAGATATCTTGTGAATATATTAAACATTTTAAGCCATTTAATCATTTAAATATTTATTTTTTACGATTTTTTTTATTGAAGTATTCGACAAATTAAAAAGTTGATTTTCAAAAATTCATAACTAGCGAAAAAATTGACACATTTCCAAAAATTTTAATTAATTTTAAAGGTAGATATCTTGTAAATATATTTAACATTTTGAGCAATTTTATAATGCAAGTGTTTATTTTCTTTTGATTTTTTTATTAAAGTGTTGACAAATTAAAAAGTTGATTTTCAAAAATTCATAACTCACCAAAAAATGGACACATTTTCAAAAATTTTAATTAATTTTAAAGGCGATTTATTTAATCACATGAGTATTTATTTTTTAAATTTTTTTTCATTGAAGTATTCGACAAATTAAAACGTTAATTTTCAAAAATTCAATTTGGAAAAAAAATTAGGAAAGAAATTGTACATCATTGCGCTTATACGTGAAGAATTAGGAGACATTCAATGTAATATTTTTATAGAAACTTGTAACGAAACAAATTCTGTAAAATAAAAAAGTTATTTCAATATTTCAACACCACAGGGATCGAATTTGGGACCGCTGATATTTATATTTTTGAACTCGTAAAATCCACCTTACTCCTTACAATTACATCGCTTTTTCTTTTTTTGCGCCAAGATATCGTAAGATTGTGATGAAAAAATTACAAATAGATTCACTTGCTTAACTATACATAATCCCATCGCATTCCCCATCAAGTATTTACCATATAAGCTTGAGTACACCGAAGGAGCAGTACTGCCCTATCTGAGATCTCCTATTATGACCGGTGAAAGTTCCCCGATTGTGCAACTCATCGTGATTATGATAAAAGTCTTACAAGAAGTCTTTCTGCCGTAAATTCTTTTAATCTCTAAATAAATTGAAGGTATTACATTGTAAAGTTTCTCACGAATTATTTCACACAAATGCTCTAATGAGAACAACTAGTGTTGAAAAGGTGTTTTCTCTTAAATTACTACAATTACATATGATATTGTTTTAAAATTTTACTGTCTTGGATTTATTTATTTTAGAGTTTTACTGATGTGCAAATTTAAATGCACCCAAAATCGATATATGCAGTTCTTCACTTTCAAACTCATGCCAAACATGTACTTTGCACTTTCCAACAATTGGCACTTACGGTTTTCACTTCAGGGGAAATTATTATAAGTGCATACACAGCAAATCAATTATAGAATCTTCACTTTGTTTTCTACTCGGAGCATGTAAGTTAATTATAATTTCATACAGTAAATAAAATAAATTATTTTTATAACTGCGTTCAAAATCTGGTGGGAAAATGAAGCCGAGGATAATTACACTAATATTGCGAGAACGTCTTGCAAAATCACGTTATCGATATGTTTGATGTATAATGGTTTCGTTATTGCCACACGCAGCTTTTCTTATATTTTACGATTGGAAATTGCTCCCGTGGATTTATTATATTGCGTAAGAAATTGCTGTAACCGCAGTGCAATCAGAGAAAACTATAAAAAAGGCAATAATTCTTACTTTTGATATGAATTATTGAATTATTCTAAAAATTATATGAGCGATTATGACACCCATTATTCACGAAGTTGATGTTTATCTGAGTGAAATAATGGCCATAATCGCGAATGTAAATTATTTTACACCTATTAAATAAATAAAATTAACAGTTTTAACACAAATCATTAATCTGTACTTTGTGGAGGAACGTAAACAAGAAATATGGTGGTCCACTTGGCTGTCACTCGAGTCGGTTGTCAGTTGTGGAAAGAGTTGATCACCGGCGATTTAAAATATCATTGGAGCAGCGCAATAGTGTTTTTTTATTTGTGATTAGCCGAACCTATAATTCAGTACAGTGAATCATAATTTCATTATTCACTGCAGTGAAACATGAATTCATTATTCACCACAGTGAATTATGAATTCATCATTCACTACAGTGAATAATTAATTCATTATTCACTTCGGTTGATTATAGGTACGATTTTTGACGAAAATTATGCTTATAATTAAATAAGTGTAGACAAAATTTAGTGAATTATGAATTCATTATTCACTACAGTTCATTATGAATTATTATTCACTTCGGTGAATTTTAGGTACGATTATTAACCAAAATTATACTTGTAATTAAACAGGTCTAGAAAAAATTCAGTGAATTATAAATTCATTATTCACTTCAGTGAATTATAGATACGATTTTTGACGAAAATTATGCTTATAATTAAATAAGTGTAGACAAAATTCAGTGAATTATGAATTCATTATTCACTACAGTGAATTATGAATTTATTATTCACTTCGGTGATTTTTAGGTACCATTATTAACCAAAATTATGCTTGTAATTAAACAGGTGTAGAAAAAATTCAGTGAATTATAAATTCATTATTTACTTCAGTGAATTATAGATACGATTTTTAACGAAAATTATGCTTATAATCGAATAGGTGTAGAAAAAATTCAGTGAATTATGAATTCATTATTCACTACAGTGAATTATAAATTAATTATTCATTTTGGTAAATAATAGGTACGATTTTCGACGAAAATTATGCATATAATTAAATAAGTGTAGACAAAATTTAGTGAATTATGAATTCATTATTCACTATAGTGAATAATAGGTACGATTTTTGACGAAAATTGTGCTTATAATTAAATAGGTGTAGACAAAATTAGTGAATTATGAATTCATTATTCACTACAGCTCATTATGAATAATTATTCACTTCGGTGAATTTTAGGTACGATTATTAACCAATTATGAATTAATTATTCACTGCAGTGAATTATGAATTTATTATTCACTTCGGTAAGTGATAGGTACGATTTTCGACGAAAAATATGCTTATAATTAAATAGGTGTAGACAAAATTTAGTGAATTATTAATTTATTATTCATTACAGTTCATTATAAATTAATTATTCACTTCGGTAAATTATAGGTACGATTATTGACCAAAATTATGCTTGTAATTAAACAGGTGTAGAAAAAATTCAGTGAATTATGAATTCATTATTCACTAAAGTTCATTATGAATTCATTATTCACTAAAGTTCATTATGAATAATTATTCACTTCGGTGAATTTTAGATACGATTATTAACCAAAATTATGCTTGTATTTAAACAGGTGTAGAAAAAATTCAGTGATTGTAATTTCATTATTCACTTCGGTTAATGATAGGTACCATTTTCGACGAAAATTATGTTTATAATTAAATAGGTGTAGACAAAATTTAGTGAATTATGAATTCATTATTCACTACAGCTCATTATGAATAATTATTCATTCACGATTATTAACCAAAATTATGCTTGTAATTTTTTTTTTCTTGATAAAATTAATTTTAGTTTTTGTTTTAGTATGAATGTAAGCTATTAATTTAAGTATTTTTTGTAAAAAGGTGATTTTTTCCGCTAATAAACTTTATTATTATTATTATTATTAAACAGGTATAGAAAAAATTCAGTGAATTATAAATTCACTATTCACTTCAGTGAATTATAGGTACGATTTTTGACGAAAATTATAGTTATAATTGAATAGGTATAGAAAACATTCAGTGAATTATGAATTCATTATTCACTACAGTGAATTATAAATTAATTATTCACTTCGATAAATTATAGGTACGAATTTTGACGAAAAATATGTTTATAATTAAATAGGTGTAGACAAAATTTAGTGAATTATGAATTCATTATTCACTACAGTTCATTATGAATAATTATTCACTTCGGTGAATTTTAGGTACGATTATTAATCAAAATTATGCTTGTAATTAAACAGGTGTAGAAAAAATTCAGTGAATTATAAATTCATTATTCACTTCGGTAAATTATAGGTACGGATTTTGACGAAAATTATGCTAGCAATTTAATAGGTGTAGAAGAAATTCATTGAATTATGAATTTAGTATTCACTATAAATTATTATTATTATTAAATAGGTGTAGAAAAAATTATTCATTATTCACTACAGTGAATTATGAATAATTATCCACTTCGGTGAATTATAGATACGATTATTGACCAAAATTTTGCTTGTAATTAAACAGGTGTAGAAAAAAAATCAGTGCATTATAAATTCATTATTCACCACTGAATTATAAATTAATTATTCACTTGAATTAAAGGTACGATTTTTGACGAAAATTATGCTTGTAATTAAATAGGTGTAGAAAAAGTGCAGTGAATTATGAATTAATTATTCACTTCGGTAAATTATAGGTACGATTTTTGAAGAAAATTATGCTTATAATTAAATAGGTGTAGATAAAATTCAGTGAATTATGAATTCATTATTCACTACAGTGAATTATAAATAATAATTTATTCACTTCGGTGAATTATAGGTACGATTTTTGAGGAAAATAATGCTTATAATTGAATAGGTGTAGAAAAAATGCAGTAAATTATGAATTCATTATTCACTACAGTGAATTATAGCTACGGTTTTGTCACGAAAATTAGGCTTATAATTAAACAGCTGTAGAAAACATTATTTAATTAAAGTTATCTGATGCAGAATTTGAGTTTTTACGATAAATTGCTTGCAATAAATATAATATTCATACATAGCACAAATAACGTATTTTGACTTTCTCCGTACGAAGTACTGGAGCGAAGTATATAAATGACACATTTTCCATGTAACAAATTTTATGAATAGTAAATTTTTGATTAAACGAAAACGTTTATATATTTTTTTAAATTCTTCGTAAATTGACGCAAATTAAGTCAATATCATTAATATTACAAATTAAATTTAAATAAAAATTATAGACTCTTTTTAGTTTCTGTTTCTGAATTTTGTAAATGCTGTAAACGCACAACAAAAATTATAGACTTTTTCAATCCTCTATGTATTTTTTAAATGCTCTAAACACACAATAAAATTATAGCCTTTTTTCATTTCCCCTTTCTGTATTTATTAAATGCTCCAAATTCACAAGAATTAAAGATTTTTTAATTCCTCTTTCTGTATTTTTTAAACACTCTAAACGTGCAACAAAAAAATATAAGCTTTTTTAATTCCTCTTTATGTATTTTTAAATGCTCTAAGCGTACAAAAAAAATCTTTGTGTATTTTTTAAATGCTCTAAACGCACAACAAAAATTATAAACTTTTTCATTCCTCTGTGTATTTTTTAAATGCTCTAAACGCACAGTAAAAATTGTAGACTTTTTTTATTCCTCTTTCTGTATTTATTAAACACTCTAAACGCACAACAAAATTTATGTATTTTTTAAATGCTCTATACGCACCTTAAAAAATATAAACTTTTTTAAATTTCTCTTTCTGTATTTTTAAACACTCTAAAGGCGCAACAAAAATTATGGACTTTTTAGATTCCTCTTTATGTAATCTTAAATGCTCTAAGCGCACATAAAAAATTATAGACTTTTTTATTCATCTTTCTGTATTTTTTAAATGCTCTAAACGCACAACAAAAATTAAAGACTTTTTTCATACCTCTCTGTACTTTTCAAATGTTCTAAACGCATGCACGCAATTATAGACATCTTTTATTCTTCTTTCTCTATTTTTTAACGCACAACAAAATTTATGTATTTTTTAAATGCTCTAAACGCACAGTAAAAATCGTAAACTTTTTTTAATTCCTCTTTCTGTATGTTTTAAACACTTTAAACGCGCAACAAAAATTATTGACTTTTTTAATTCCTCTTTGTGTATTTTTAAATGCTCTAAACGCACCAAAAAAAATATATACTTTTTTATTCATCTTTCTGTATTTTTTAAATGCTTTATAGACATTACAAAAATTAAAGACTTTTTCATAACTCTTTGTACTTTTTAAATGCTCTAAACGCATGCACGCAATTATAGACATTTTTCATTCTTCTCTCTCTATTTTTTAAGTGCTCTAAACGCACAACAAAAATTATAGACTTTTTCATTCCTCTGTGTATTTTTTTAAATGCTTTAAACGCACAGTAAAAATTATGCACTGTTTTTTATTCCTCTTTCTGTACTTAATAAACGCTCTAAACGAGCAACAACAATTTTAGACTTTTTTAATTCTTCTCTATGTATTTTAAATGCTCTAAACGTACAGCAAAAAATATAGACTCTTTTCATTCGTCTTTATGTATTTTTTTAAGTGCTCTAAACGCACAGTAAAAATTGTAAACTTTTTTAATTTATCTTTCTGTATTTTTTAAACACTTTAAACGCGCAACAAAAATTATATACTTTTTTAATTCCTCTTTATGTATTTTTAAATGCTCTAAACGCTCAAAAAAATTATAGACTTTTTATTCATCTTTCTGTATTTTTTAAATGCTCTAAACGCACAACAAAAATTAAAGACTTTTTTCATACCTCTCTGTACTTTTTAAATGCGCTAAACGCATGCATGCAATTATAGACATTTTTCATTCTTCTTTCTCTATTTTTTAAGTGCTCTAAACGCACAACAAAAATTATAGACTTTTTTATTTCCTCTTTCTGTATTTTTTAAATACTCTAAACGCGCAACTAAAATTATAGACTTTTTTTATTCCTCTTTATGTATTTTTAAATGCTCTAAACGCACAACAAAAATTAAAGACTTCCATACCTCTCTATATTTTCTAAATGCTCTAAACGTATGCACGCAATTATAGACTTTTTTCATTCCTCTTTCTCTATTTTTTTAAGTGCTCTAAACGCACAACAAAAATTATAGACTGCTTTATTCTTATTTCTGGTTTTTAAATGTTTGAAACACACAACAAAAATTATGGACGTTTGTTCATACTTCTTTCTCTACGTTTGAAATGCTCTAAACGCACGCACGCAATTATAGACTTTTTTTAATCATGTTTCTGTATTTTTTAAATGCTCCAAACGCACAGCAAAATTTATAGACTTTTCATTCCTCTGTATATTTTTAAATGCTCTAAACCACAGTAAAAAATATAGACTTTTTTAAATTCCTCTTTCTGTATTTTTTTAAACACTCCAAACGCGCAAAAAAATATAGACTTTTTTAATTCCTCTTTCTGTGCTCTAAACGCACAATAAAATTATAGACTTTTTAGTTCCTCTTTCTGTATTTTTTAAACACTTTAAACGCGCAACAAAAATTATATATTTTTTTAATTTCTCTTTCTATATTTTCAAATGCTCTAAACGCGCAATAAAAATAATAGACTTTTTTCATTCCTCTTTATGTATTTTTTAAGTGCTCTAAACGCACAGTAAAAAGTATAGACTTTTTAATTCCTCTTTTTGTATTTTTTAAATGCTCTAAATGCACAGTAAAAATTATATATTTTTTCTAATTCCTCTTCCTGTATTTTTTAAATACTCTAAACGCTATCATGCAGTGTTATATTGTCGGTGCAATGCTCGTCACGCTAACACGACAATCTACCACAAGATATATAATTACTATAATACCACCGACAACAACGGCGAAAATAAGGAACAACGTGTTTTGTAGCATTCTATGAGAATTAGATTGTGTTTCATTTAATTGACGAGTAAAAGTAAAGCGCAGATTTATATCTAATGCAAAGGTTGGATTACTTTCGACAGTACCATCTTTATCTAATGGATTTCCACTCCACTAATTCATTAATCAGAATAATACAGTTGATAAAGTGACCGTAATTTGATGCAGTGAATATAAGATTTATTTTTTAGAATAATTACAATTTGTATAGTTATAAATGATCAGTTCTAAAGCCTTAACTTGCGGGCGCAAAGAAAAATTTTACGCCCTAAGGTGGAAAAACTTTGTTGTAAATACAATGTTCTACAGTAATGGTTTCTTACTTAATATGTTTATTATGTATATTTTAACAATGTTATATTCTTTCTTACCTGAAAATTCAAACGATCTAAGATTGCCGTTTCCGTGTTATTCAAAAATACGAAAAAAATTGTTAAAAATCTCTCCTACAACTGGTGAAGATAATTAGTCCTAATTTAATTATCTTTAGTCAAAAGTACTTTATCATCCAAAAACATAACTCATACAGCAAATTTTACGATTTCTTAATTTTCCTAAATGGAGCACCCTGTATATTATGTCATAATTTAAAAGTCGATGAAGTAAGCTTTCACTTGATGCGCTGAAAAAATTCTGAAGTACTAAAGTTACTATCAGTTTTAAGTAGATCAAACTTTACGTGAAATAAAAGCTTACTTATTAGACTTTCAAATTCTGAAATAATATACGGGGTGCAATTTAGCATCCGTTTCCGGTGCGAGACGCTATGGGTTCAATATTTCAACGAAAAGTTTACGGTTCGAGTCCATCGATTTCAAGAATGGAATCACGAAGCACAATAAATTCTAAGTACTTTTGAAATGTTTGAAGTTTGTTGCAACTGTTTTTATATTTATTTGAGCAGTTTGAAAAATTTCGAACTTTAAATTTGAAAGTATATCAGTTCAAGTGTGATTATTTCAAAATATAGCGTTCCCATTTTTTAGAATTATAAAGCACAATACATTTTGAGTACCTTTGGAGAGTTTGAAGTTCGTTGTAACTGTTTTTATAATTATTTCAGCAGTTTGAGAAATTTCGAACTTCAAATTTGAAAGTATACTAGTTCAAGTGTGATTATTTCAAAGTCTAGTATTCTTATACTGAATACTTGTTGTGCTACTTTCTTGATGGAACCATATTTTCAAATTGGGTAAAGTAAAACGCTTGTTTTGTTCCATAATTTTATTTTCAGTTGCCTGACACGTGTTTCGATCGGTTAGGATCATTTTCAAAGTTAAACTAATTTAATGTAATGAAACCTGTATATATATGTTACAATATATATATATATATATACAGGTTTCATTACATTAAATTAGTTTAACTTTGAAAATGATCCTAACCGATCGAAACACGTGTCAGGCAACTGAAAATAAAATTATGGAACAAAACAAGCGTTTTACTTTATACTTTACCCAACTAGTATTCTTATTTTGGTAAGATTTTAGCTACTTCCACTAATATTTTTTTCTATCCCCCAAAAGAAGTTAGTGTCAAACATAATTTGTTCGAACGCTTCTTTTAAATAAGCATAGGAATTTAAGTAGGTTACCAGAGACCGACACGAAATCATCGAATAGTCGAATCTATTTGATGAATGCTTGTCTTAAATCCTCTTGTCTTTTTAATGGTAACAGATCTGTCCTTTCAAAGTAAAATTAAAAATTTATTCACGACTTTCTGTAACTCTGATTTGTGCCTGATTTAAGAGGCGTGGGAAAACTTTTTTTCTCGCGAGGCCGAAAAACACTAACATCCAAATATTCAATGCTTTTGTCAGTTGGATAGTCTTAGGGGGTAAAAGGCATCCTTACATTTTGAAATAAAGTTTGAATAAGTATGACTTGCCAAATTACCTATAATTAGAACTTTTGAACCCGGTGGTAATGATTGAATAATATTTTGGAAAACCAAGACAATAAGTTGTGGTTTCTTGCACAGCTTCAGGGGTTATGCTCTCAACCCCTGAAACTGTGCAAGAAACCATAACTGACTGTAGATACATGACAACATGACTTTTAGTAGTCCTACAAATAATGACTTTTCGTCTGTAAAGTTGGTCTCGTCATAATTAACTATCGCCTAGGGTGGAACATCTTTTAGACTTTCTGATGAATGGTCGATATATCTCAGGGCAGACTTCGACTCTACTTTTTTTTAATCGATTGGGACAGGTGCTCCTTATGTCGCTGCAGAAATGTTTGCAGCCGCGTTTGATTAAATTCTGATCATCTTGTGAGTGGGGCTTTCGCAAGTCGATTCGGATTTTGAAGAATTTTTGGCGAAAATCATCTTTGATTATTCGTGGAAGACCAAACACCTTGTGTCGAACAGCAGAATGATACCATACGCTAAGTGCAAAATATTATTTTTTTGTCTTAGAAATATTTTCGATCAAATTACGTAATATGAATATAGATTTCTTTATTTTTTTGACTAGCGCATTTCCTTGAGCAAATGTGCGACGCAAATCCAAGAAATTTGACATCACCTCTATCATCATAATCAAATGGAGTACGATATAATGAAAATTTTTTATAGTGGTTTTGTGGGAATTATGATCCTTATTCACGGCGAATCATTAATTGCTTTACTGTGCTTTACTCAAATACGTTCTGCTTTATAATCCAACCAAAATCCAAAAACACCCCTTAGCTAAATTCGGAAATAATTGCACAAAGACACAACTTATGTCATATTGAAAGTTACTCACTTTTCTACGCTTTGGGAAAAATATAAAAACCATTTCCACAGATTTGAAATTTTCCAAATTTACTCCAAATACGTTCTGCTTTATAATACAACCAAAATCCAAAAACACCCCGTAGCTAAATTCGGAAATAATTGCACAAAGACACAACTTATGTCATATTGAAAGTTACTCACTTTTCTACGCTTTGGAAAAAATATAAAAACCATTTCCACAGATTTGAAATTTTCCAAATTTACTCAAAATATGTTCTGCTTTATAATCCAACCAAAATCCAAAAACATCCCTTGGCTAAATTCGGAAAAAATCGCACAAAAACACAACTTATGTCATATTGAAAGTTACTTTTCAACGCTTTAGAAAAAATATAAAAACCATTTCCACAGATTTGAAATTTTCCAAATTTACTCAAAATACGTTCTGCTTTATAATCCAACCAAAATCCAAAAACATCCCTTAGCTAAATTCGGAAAAAATCGCACAAAAACGCAACTTATGTCATATTGAAAGTTACTCACTTTTCTACGCTTTGGAAAAAATATAAAAACCATTTCCACAGATTTGAAATTTTCCAAATTTACTCAAAACATGTTCTGCTTTATAATCCAACCAAAATCCAAAAACATCCCTTGGCTAAATTCGGAAAAAATCGCACAAAAACACAACTTATGTCATATTGAAAGTTACTTTTCAACGCTTTGGAAAAAATATAAAAACCATTTCCACAGATTTGAAATTTTCCAAATTTACTCAAAAAATGTTCTGCTTTATAATCCAACCAAAATCCAAAAACATCCCTTAGCTAAATTCGGAAAAAATCGCACAAAAACGCAACTTATGTCATATTGAAAGTTACTCAGTTTTCTACGCTTTGGAAAAAATATAAAAACCATTTCCACAGATTTGAAATTTTTCAAATTTACTCCAAATACGTTCTGCTTTATAATACAACCAAAATCCAAAAATACCCCGTAGCTAAATTCGAAAAAAATCGCACAAAAACGCAACTTATGTCATATTGAAAGTTACTCACTTTTCTACGCTTTGGAAAAAATATAAAAACCATTTCCACAGATTTGAAATTTTCCAAATTTACTCCAAATAAGTTCTGCTTTATAATACAACCAAAATCCAAAAACATCCCTTGGCTAAATTCGGAAAAAATCTCACAAAAACACAACTTATGTCATATTGAAAGTTACTTTTCTACGCTTTGGAAAAAATATAAAAACCATTTCCACAGATTTGAAATTTTCCAAATTTACTCAAAATACATTCTGCTTTATGATCCAACCAAAATCCAAAAACACCCCGTAGCTAAATTCGGAAATAATTGCACAAAAACACAACTTATGTCATATTGAAAGTTACTCACTTTTCTACGCTTTGGAAAAAATATAAAAACCATTTCCACTGATTTGAAATTTTCCAAATTTACTCAAAATACGTTCTGCTTTATAATACAACCAAAATCCAAAAACATCCCTTAGCTAAATTCGGAAAAAATCGCACAAAAACGCAACTTATGTCATATTGAAAGTTACTCACTTTTCTACGCTTTGGAAAAAATATAAAAACCATTTCCACAGATTTGAAATTTTCCAAATTTACTCAAAAAATGTTCTGCTTTATAATCCAACCAAAATCCAAAAACATGCCTTGGCTAAATTCGGAAAAAATTGCACAAAAACACAACTTATGTCATATTGAAAGTTACTTTTCAACGCTTTGGAAAAAATATAAAAACCATTTCCACAGATTTGAAATTTTCCAAATTTACTCAAAATACGTACTGCTTTATAATCCAACCAAAATCCAAAAACATCCCTTAGCTAAATTCGGAAATAATCGCACATAAACGCAACTTATGTCATATTGAAAGTTACTCACTTTTCTACGCTTTGGAAAAAATATAAAAACCATTTCCACAGATTTGAAATTTTCCAAATTTACTCAAAATACGTTCTGCTTTATAATCCAACCAAAATCCAAAAACATCCCTTAGCTAAATTCGGAAAAAATCGCACAAAAACGCAACTTATGTCATATTGAAAGTTACTCACTTTTCTACGCTTTGGAAAAAATATAAAAACCATTTCCACAGATTTGAAATTTTCCAAATTTACTCCAAATACGTTCTGCTTTATAATACAACCAAAATCCAAAAACACCCATTAACTAATTTCGAAAATAATCGCACGAAAACACAAGTTATGTCATTTTGAAAGTTACTCACTTTTCTGCTCTTTGGAAAAAATATTTAGAAAAATGTCACAAACTTGAAATTTTCAAAATTTACTCAAAATACATTCTGCTTTATAATCCAACCAAAATCCGAAAACACCCCTTAGCTAAATTCGTAAATAGACGCACAAAAACACAACTTATGTCATTCTAATAATCTTTAAAAGCACTTTCAAAATGAATAGCGGATGTTATAATTATCGTGTTATCGCTAACATCTGCATAGTTGATACAATCACCAAAATAGTTGATGAAGATAGAAGAAAAAAATAAATTGCTGATGTTATTAATGTCGGTGTAAATAATATCTCCACAATTGATGAAATCAGAAAAATTATTGATAAAGATAGAAGAAAAAGAAACGATAAAACGGGGTTAGAGAAGTAATATGTAAATCCAGGTTTAGGATAAGTTGGCACGTGAGAACATTTTCTCTCTCGTGCTTCGTTTAGGACTATGCCCCGTCCGTCTTATCAGTCTTTGATCTCACCCTTGCCATTTATCGACAAACTCGACTATATGTAACACTTTTATAATCAATCTGATTGATTGATTGGTTGATCTAATATATATTTTAGTTGAGGTATATTACATAAAAATATACATTTTCATCAATCTCACTCTTTTATTATCAGACATGCCAATTATCGATAAACTCGACTGTATGTAGAATTTTTATAATAAATATGATTGATTGATTAATTAATATCAATTTAGGTTGAGGTATATTACAGAAACATATACATATAATAATAATACCATTTTGTAACAATTGTCAGAAATGCATTAACATTATGCAATAAATCACACTTTCAAACTTCAACACTTTTAAATTATTAATCCCTATGATTACAGAAAACCATTCCATTATTACAAAACGCCAATTTTACGCCTTAACCACGTAAAATTGTAAATTCCACATCCAGCAACTTACCGTAAAACTGGGTCATAAAATTCTTCTACACCCAGACCGACACCACCCATATTAAATTATTAAGCAGCTAACGGTAATTGTACGAAATGAATATGCGGCGCAGTACCAGATTTCACGCCTACGTTTCTCTCATATCACCTGGCTATCACCAGGATTGGAATTCATTGTGCACGGTGCGTGATTTCCTTTCCTCAGAACCGAATGCAGTACCGATCTTTACATAATATTTCAGAGAAAAAAAAAATGCAATCAAATCGGATCCCGCACCTCTTTAGAAAGTCCATTCAGTTTCGTTGCTGTGGATTCCTGTGTTTTAAGTACAATACAGTGAAATTGATTTTTTTATCGTACTATGCGAAGATTCAATTTTACAGGCCCTATTAGGACGCGAACGTATAGGCGAAAGTGACTTGAAGTGGCATGTCTGGTAATTATAATGCGAGATCGAAGAGTGAAGCGTTGGGCGGAGCATTGTCTCAAGCGAAGCAACGAGAACCGTTGAAATATTATTGTTTGCCGATAAACCCCGCACTAATGGATTCTAGGCGACTTAGGAGAGACATACACTTCGCTTACATGCCACATTATCCCAGTTCGGAGTATATTCATTTGTGCGGCGAGAGTGACAAAAATCATTATCTCTTAATCAGCATTCATGGATTGAAAAATATTTAAATTAAATTGGAATAAAACACTTTAACTTTTTTATACCACTATAGCCTATAAAATATGGTGGTAACAAAAAGTTAGTGTTTTATTCCAATTTACAATCAAGATGTAACACGAAGTAAACGCCGCAAACATTAAAAAAATAATAATAATTCGAGGTTACCGAAAAACTGGTTAGAATCGATTAAGGTAAATAGATTGTAGCTCTTAAAAATTGGCATTGCTCTTTGACAAAATTCCAAAGATTCCGCGTAAACCCCCGCACACGAATTTGTGAACTTGTGGCACCATTTCGTTATGCAAATAAAACCAGAAAACGTGAAAAAAATACCAGATCTCGATTTGCATGCCACCAAATAATCCATTATGTCATTCCAAATCGTACATCCTCGTAGGCGTTATATGCAACCGGTTGTCTAATCTTTTGCTTAACTCTGATATTTAATAAAGCCATCAAGGTGATCGAAAGAGCAACTTCCTTAACGTTTCGGCTTCTAACAGGAATGGCGTTTAAAAGGCGTTACGTTTTATTATTGCATCCACCGTGCCATGAGATAATCGGCAATAATTGCTTGAAGAGTGAGTGACCTTTTATTGCACAACAACGCGTATTTTTGCCTTGACTTTGGCACATATACTTTCTTCGGAGCACCTGTTGAACGGAACAGGTTGGGTTTTAAAAGCGTGGAAACGTTCATTCTTTTATCGAATATCAAAGTTGTTCATTTTAAATTATGTGTCGTGATTGTAAATCAAAATTAGATTGTCTCGCAGGAGTTGATTTGTTTGGGACATGGTAAACCTGTTTATTAAATTTTGTCTAGGAGCCTTGGTTGCTGTAATTAATTGGATTGTAATGACCAGTTGTCTAAACTAATTTAAAAAAAAATGTAACACAATCACACAATGTCTTACTACTACAATATCTTTATTAGCAGACTTTACTTGTACATAAATTTAATTTTAGTATGATTTATCTGATAAATGGCTATCGATCAGAGGTCTTTCAGCCCAACAATGTCTTATTATAATACGATGTTATCGTAGTGTATATTAATTGTAGAATCAATTTTTTTAAATAATTAAAGCGAAGTTTACCCCCGAGAACATCAAGTACCACACCTACACAAAATATCTCCTAATTATCGTCTCTTATTGAGAACACCTTGCCCTTATTACACTTCAGGTTATGACTGAATAAAATTGCCGTTTTATTGTATGAGTTTTTTTTTTCTTTAACAATAACTACAAAAATTGGAGCCATACCAAAATGTCATGACACCTGGGAGTAAAGTTTGCGCAGAGCGAGAAAGTATTCGGAGAGAACGCAATCACCGAGTTGAAGATGAATCATCACTTCGCTACCGATTTTGTGTCTATATTTACAAGTTCAAACTTTTTCAAACTGCTCAAATAATTATAAAAACCATTGCAACGAACGTCAAACTATCAAAATGTACTCAGAATTTATTGTGCTTCATAATTCTATAAAAATCAGAATTTGACTTAACGCTAGATTTTGAAATAATCACACTTGAACAGTACTTTCAAATTTTAAGTTTGCAATATTTCAAACTGCTCAAATAATTATAAAAACAGTTGCAACAAACTTCAAACATTTCAAAAGAACTCAGAATTTATTGTGCTTCATGATTCTATAAAAATCAGAATTTGACTTAACGCTAGATTTTCAAATAATCACACTTGAACTGATGTACTTTCAAATTTGAAGTTCGAAATTTTTCAAGCTGCTCAAATAATTATAAAAACCGTTGAAACAAACTTCAAACATTTCAAAAGTACTCAGAATTTATTGTGCTTCATGATTCTATAAAAATCAGAATTTGACTTAACGCTAGATTTTGAAATAATCACACTTGAACAGATGTACTTTCAAATTTTAAGTTCGAAATATTTCAAACTCCTCAAATAATTATAAAAATAGTTGCAACAAACTTCAAACATTTCAAAAGTAGTCAGAATTTATTGTGCTTCATGATTCTACAAAAATCAGAATTTGACTTAACGCTAGATTTTGAAATAATCACACTTGAACAGATGTACTTTCAAATTTTAATTTCGAAATATTTCAAACTCCTCAAATAATTATAAAAATAGTTGCAACAAACTTCAAACATTTCAAAAGTAGTCAGAATTTATTGTGCTTCATGATTCTATAAAAATCAGAATTTGACTTAACGCTAGATTTTGAAATAATCACACTTGAACTAATGAACTTTCAAATTTGAAGTTCAAAATTTTTAAAACTGCTCAAATAATTATAAAAATAGTTGCAACAAACTTCAAACATTTCAAAAGTACTCAAAATTTATTGTGCTTCATAATTCTACAAAAATCAGAATTTGACTTAACGCTAGATTTTGAAATAATCACACTTGAACAGATGTACTTTCAAATTTTAAGTTCGAAATATTTCAAACTCCTCAAATAATTATAAAAATAGTTGCAACAAACTTCAAACATTTCAAAAGTACTCAGAATTTATTGTGCTTCATGATTCTATAAAAATCAGAATTTGACTTAACGCTAGAATTTGAAATAATCACACTTAAACAGATGAACTTTCAAATTTGAAGTTCGAAATTTTTCAGAGTGCTCAAATAATTATAAAAACAGTTGCAACAAACTTCAAACATTTTAAAAGTACTCAGAATTTATTGTGCTTCATGATTCTATAAAAATCAGAATTAGACTTAACGCTAGATTTTGAAATAATCACACTTGAACAGATGTACTTTCAAATTTTAAGTTTGAAATATTTCAAACTGCTCAAATAATTATAAAAACCGTTGCAACAAACTTCAAACATTTCAAAAGTACTCAGCATTTATTGTGCTTCATGATTCTATAAAAATCAGAATTTGACTTAACGCTAGATTTTGAAATAATCACACTTGAACAGATGTACTTTCAAATTTTAAGTTCGAAATATTTCAAACTCCTCAAATAATTATAAAAATAGTTGCAACAAACTTCAAACATTTCAAAAGTAGTCAGAATTTATTGTGCTTCATGATTCTATAAAAATCAGAATTTGACTTAACGCTAGATTTTGAAATAATCACACTTGAACTAATGAACTTTCAAATTTGAAGTTCAAAATTTTTAAAACTGCTCAAATAATTATAAAAACCGTTGCAACAAACGTCAAACTATCAAAATGTACTCGGAATTTATTGTGCTTCATAATTCTACAAAAATCAGAATTTAACTTAACGCTAGATTTTGAAATAATCATACTTAAACAGATGTACTTTCAAATTTGAAGTTCGAAATTTTTCAAACTGCTCAAATAATTATAAAAACAGTTGCAACAAACGTCAAACTATCAAAATGTACTTAGAATTTATTGTGCTTCATGACTCTACAAAAATCAGAATTTAACTTAACGCTAGATTTTGAAATAATCACACTTGAACTGATGAACTTTCAAATTTTAAGTTCGAAATTTTTCAAACTGCTCAAATAATTATAAAAACCGTTGCAACAAACGTCAAACTATCAAAATGTACTCGGAATTTATTGTGCTTCATAATTCTATAAAAATCAGAATTTGACTTAACGCTAGATTTTGAAATAATCACACTTAAACAGATGTACTTTCAAATTTTAAGTTTGAAATATTTAAAACTGCTCAAATAATTATAAAAACAGTTGCAACAAACTTCAAACATTTTAAATGTACTCAGAATTTATTGTGCTTCATGATTCTATAAAAATCAGAATTTGACTTAACGCTAGATTTTGAAATAATCACACTTGAACAGATGTACTTTTAAATTTTAAGTTTGCAATTTTTCAAACTGCTCAAATAATTATAAAAACAGTTGCAACAAACTTCAAACATTTCAAAAGTACTCAGAATTTATTGTGCTTCATGATTCTATAAAAATCAGAATTTGACTTAACGCTAGATTTTGAAATAATCACACTTGAACTAATGAACTTTCAAATTTGAAGTTCAAAATTTTTAAAACTGCTCAAATAATTATAAAAACCGTTGCAACAAACGTCAAACTATCAAAATGTACTCGGAATTTATTGTACTTCATAATTCTATAAAAATCAGAATTTGACTTAACGCTAGATTTTGAAATAATCACACTTAAACAGATGTACTTTCAAATTTTAAGTTTGAAATATTTAAAACTGCTCAAATAATTATAAAAACAGTTGCAACAAACTTCAAACATTTCAAAAGTACTCAGAATTTATTGTGCTTCATAATTCTACAAAAATCAGAATTTGACTTAACGCTAGATTTTGAAATAATCACACTTGAACAGATGTACTTTCAAATTTTAAGTTTGCAATTTTTCAAACTGCTCAAATAATTATAAAAACAGTTGCAACAAACTTCAAACATTTCAAAAGTACTCAGAATTTATTGTGCTTCATGACTCTACAAAAATCAGAATTTAACTTAACGCTAGATTTTGAAATAATCACACTTGAACTGATGAACTTTCAAATTTTAAGTTCGAAATTTTTCAAACTGCTCAAATAATTATAAAAACCGTTGCAACAAACGTCAAACTATCAAAATGTACTCGGAATTTATTGTACTTCATAATTCTATAAAAATCAGAATTTGACTTAACGCTAGATTTTGAAATAATCACACTTGAACAGATGTACTTTCAAATTTTAAGTTTGAAATATTTCAAACTGCTTAAATAATTATAAAAACAGTTGTAACACACTTCAAACATTTCAAAAGTACTCAGAATGAATTTATTGTGCTTCATGATTCTATAAAAATCAGAATTTGACTCAACACTAGATTTTGAAATAATCATACTTAAACAGATGTACTTTCAAATTTGAAGTTCGAAATTTTTCAAACTGCTCAAATAATTATAAAAACAGTTGCAACAAACGTCAAACTATCAAAATGTACTTAGAATTTATTGTGCTTCATAATTCTACAAAAATCAGAATTTGACTTAACGCTAGATTTTGAAATAATCACACTTGAACAGATGTACTTTTAAATTTTAAGTTTGCAATTTTTCAAACTGCTCAAATAATTATAAAAACAGTTGCAACAAACTTCAAACATTTCAAAAGTACTCAGAATTTATTATGCTTCATGATTCTATAAAAATCTGAATTTGACTTAACGCTAGATTTTGAAATAATCACACTTGAACTAATGAACTTTCAAATTTGAAGTTCAAAATTTTTAAAACTGCTCAATTAATTATAAAAACAGTTGCAACAAACGTCAAACTATCAAAATGTACTTAGAATTTATTGTGCTTCATAATTCTACAAAAATCAGAATTTGACTTAACGCTAGATTTTGAAATAATCACACTTGAACAGATGTACTTTCAAATTTTAAGTTTGCAATATTTCAAACTGCTCAAATAATTATAAAAACAGTTGCAACAAACTTCAAACATTTCAAAAGTACTCAGAATTTATTGTGCTTCATGATTCTATAAAAATCAGAATTTGACTTAACGCTAGATTTTGAAATAATCACACTTGAACAGATGTACTTTCAAATTTTAAGTTTGCAATTTTTCAAACTGCTCAAATAATTATAAAAACAGTTGCAACAAACTTCAAACATTTCAAAAGTACTCAGAATTTATTGTGCTTCATGATTCTATAAAAATCAGAATTTGACTTAACGCTAGATTTTGAAATAATCACACTTGAACTAATGAACTTTCAAAAAGTACTCAGAATTTATTGTGCTTCATGATTCTATAAAAATCTGAATTTGACTTAACGCTAGATTTTGAAATAATCACACTTGAACTAATGAACTTTCAAATTTGAAGTTCAAAATTTTTAAAACTGCTCAATTAATTATACAAACAGTTGCAACAAACGTCAAACTATCAAAATGTACTTAGAATTTATTGTGCTTCATAATTCTACAAAAATCAGAATTTGACTTAACGCTAGATTTTGAAATAATCACACTTGAACAGATGTACTTTCAAATTTTAAGTTTGCAATATTTCAAACTGCTCAAATAATTATAAAAACAGTTGCAACAAACTTCAAACATTTCAAAAGTACTCAGAATTTATTGTGCTTCATGATTCTATAAAAATCAGAATTTGACTTAACGCTAGATTTTGAAATAATCACACTTGAACAGATGTACTTTCAAATTTTAAGTTTGCAATTTTTCAAACTGCTCAAATAATTATAAAAACAGTTGCAACAAACTTCAAACATTTTAAATGTACTCAGAATTTATTGTGCTTCATGATTCTATAAAAATCAGAATTTGACTTAACGCTAGATTTTGAAATAATCACACTTGAACAGATGTACTTTTAAATTTTAAGTTTGCAATTTTTCAAACTGCTCAAATAATTATAAAAACAGTTGCAACAAACTTCAAACATTTCAAAAGTACTCAGAATTTATTGTGCTTCATGATTCTATAAAAATCAGAATTTGACTTAACGCTAGATTTTGAAATAATCACACTTGAACTAATGAACTTTCAAATTTGAAGTTCAAAATTTTTAAAACTGCTCAAATAATTATAAAAACCGTTGCAACAAACGTCAAACTATCAAAATGTACTCGGAATTTATTGTACTTCATAATTCTATAAAAATCAGAATTTGACTTAACGCTAGATTTTGAAATAATCACACTTAAACAGATGTACTTTCAAATTTTAAGTTTGAAATATTTAAAACTGCTCAAATAATTATAAAAACAGTTGCAACAAACTTCAAACATTTCAAAAGTACTCAGAATTTATTGTGCTTCATAATTCTACAAAAATCAGAATTTGACTTAACGCTAGATTTTGAAATAATCACACTTGAACAGATGTACTTTCAAATTTTAAGTTTGCAATTTTTCAAACTGCTCAAATAATTATAAAAACAGTTGCAACAAACTTCAAACATTTCAAAAGTACTCAGAATTTATTGTGCTTCATGACTCTACAAAAATCAGAATTTAACTTAACGCTAGATTTTGAAATAATCACACTTGAACTGATGAACTTTCAAATTTTAAGTTCGAAATTTTTCAAACTGCTCAAATAATTATAAAAACCGTTGCAACAAACGTCAAACTATCAAAATGTACTCGGAATTTATTGTACTTCATAATTCTATAAAAATCAGAATTTGACTTAACGCTAGATTTTGAAATAATCACACTTGAACAGATGTACTTTCAAATTTTAAGTTTGAAATATTTCAAACTGCTTAAATAATTATAAAAACAGTTGTAACACACTTCAAACATTTCAAAAGTACTCAGAATGAATTTATTGTGCTTCATGATTCTATAAAAATCAGAATTTGACTCAACACTAGATTTTGAAATAATCATACTTAAACAGATGTACTTTCAAATTTGAAGTTCGAAATTTTTCAAACTGCTCAAATAATTATAAAAACAGTTGCAACAAACGTCAAACTATCAAAATGTACTTAGAATTTATTGTGCTTCATAATTCTACAAAAATCAGAATTTGACTTAACGCTAGATTTTGAAATAATCACACTTGAACAGATGTACTTTTAAATTTTAAGTTTGCAATTTTTCAAACTGCTCAAATAATTATAAAAACAGTTGCAACAAACTTCAAACATTTCAAAAGTACTCAGAATTTATTGTGCTTCATGATTCTATAAAAATCTGAATTTGACTTAACGCTAGATTTTGAAATAATCACACTTGAACTAATGAACTTTCAAATTTGAAGTTCAAAATTTTTAAAACTGCTCAATTAATTATAAAAACAGTTGCAACAAACGTCAAACTATCAAAATGTACTTAGAATTTATTGTGCTTCATAATTCTACAAAAATCAGAATTTGACTTAACGCTAGATTTTGAAATAATCACACTTGAACAGATGTACTTTCAAATTTTAAGTTTGCAATATTTCAAACTGCTCAAATAATTATAAAAACAGTTGCAACAAACTTCAAACATTTCAAAAGTACTCAGAATTTATTGTGCTTCATGATTCTATAAAAATCAGAATTTGACTTAACGCTAGATTTTGAAATAATCACACTTGAACAGATGTACTTTCAAATTTTAAGTTTGCAATTTTTCAAACTGCTCAAATAATTATAAAAACAGTTGCAACAAACTTCAAACATTTCAAAAGTACTCAGAATTTATTGTGCTTCATGATTCTATAAAAATCAGAATTTGACTTAACGCTAGATTTTGAAATAATCACACTTGAACTAATGAACTTTCAAAAAGTACTCAGAATTTATTGTGCTTCATGATTCTATAAAAATCTGAATTTGACTTAACGCTAGATTTTGAAATAATCACACTTGAACTAATGAACTTTCAAATTTGAAGTTCAAAATTTTTAAAACTGCTCAATTAATTATACAAACAGTTGCAACAAACGTCAAACTATCAAAATGTACTTAGAATTTATTGTGCTTCATAATTCTACAAAAATCAGAATTTGACTTAACGCTAGATTTTGAAATAATCACACTTGAACAGATGTACTTTCAAATTTTAAGTTTGCAATATTTCAAACTGCTCAAATAATTATAAAAACAGTTGCAACAAACTTCAAACATTTCAAAAGTACTCAGAATTTATTGTGCTTCATGATTCTATAAAAATCAGAATTTGACTTAACGCTAGATTTTGAAATAATCACACTTGAACAGATGTACTTTCAAATTTTAAGTTTGCAATTTTTCAAACTGCTCAAATAATTATAAAAACAGTTGCAACAAACTTCAAACATTTCAAAAGTACTCAGAATTTATTGTGCTTCATGATTCTATAAAAATCAGAATTTGACTTAACGCTAGAATTTGAAATAATCACACTTAAACAGATGAACTTTCAAATTTGAAGTTCGAAATTTTTCAGAGTGCTCAAATAATTATAAAAACAGTTGCAACAAACTTCAAACATTTTAAAAGTACTCAGAATTTATTGTGCTTCATGATTCTATAAAAATCAGAATTAGACTTAACGCTAGATTTTGAAATAATCACACTTGAACAGATGTACTTTCAAATTTTAAGTTTGAAATATTTCAAACTGCTCAAATAATTATAAAAACCGTTGCAACAAACTTCAAACATTTCAAAAGTACTCAGCATTTATTGTGCTTCATGATTCTATAAAAATCAGAATTTGACTTAACGCTAGATTTTGAAATAATCACACTTGAACAGATGTACTTTCAAATTTTAAGTTCGAAATATTTCAAACTCCTCAAATAATTATAAAAATAGTTGCAACAAACTTCAAACATTTCAAAAGTAGTCAGAATTTATTGTGCTTCATGATTCTATAAAAATCAGAATTTGACTTAACGCTAGATTTTGAAATAATCACACTTGAACTAATGAACTTTCAAATTTGAAGTTCAAAATTTTTAAAACTGCTCAAATAATTATAAAAACCGTTGCAACAAACGTCAAACTATCAAAATGTACTCGGAATTTATTGTGCTTCATAATTCTACAAAAATCAGAATTTAACTTAACGCTAGATTTTGAAATAATCACACTTGAACAGATGTACTTTCAAATTTTAAGTTTGAAATATTTCAAACTGCTCAAATAATTATAAAAACCGTTGCAACAAACTTCAAACATTTCAAAAGTACTTAGAATTTATTGTGCTTCATGATTCTATAAAAATCAGAATTTGACTTAACGCTAGATTTTGAAATAATCACACTTGAACAGATGTACTTTCAAATTTTAAGTTTGAAATATTTCAAACTGCTCAAATAATTATAAAAACTGTTGTAACACACTTCAAACATTTCAAAAGTACTCAGAATTTATTGTGCTTAATGATTCTATAAAAATCAGAATTTGACTCAACACTAGATTTTGAAATAATCATACTTAAACAGATGTACTTTCAAATTTGAAGTTCGAAATTTTTCAAACTGCTCAAATAATTATAAAAACAGTTGCAACAAACGTCAAACTATCAAAATGTACTTAGAACTTATTGTGCTTCATGACTCTACAAAAATCAGAATTTAACTTAACGCTAGATTTTGAAATAATCACACTTGAACTGATGAACTTTCAAATTTTAAGTTCGAAATTTTTCAAACTGCTCAAATAATTATAAAAACCGTTGCAACAAACGTCAAACTATCAAAATGTACTCGGAATTTATTGTGCTTCATAATTCTATAAAAATCAGAATTTGACTTAACGCTAGATTTTGAAATAATCACACTTAAACAGATGTACTTTCAAATTTTAAGTTTGAAATATTTAAAACTGCTCAAATAATTATAAAAACAGTTGCAACAAACTTCAAACATTTTAAATGTACTCAGAATTTATTGTGCTTCATGATTCTATAAAAATCAGAATTTGACTTAACGCTAGATTTTGAAATAATCACACTTGAACAGATGTACTTTTAAATTTTAAGTTTGCAATTTTTCAAACTGCTCAAATAATTATAAAAACAGTTGCAACAAACTTCAAACATTTCAAAAGTACTCAGAATTTATTGTGCTTCATGATTCTATAAAAATCAGAATTTGACTTAACGCTAGATTTTGAAATAATCACACTTGAACTAATGAACTTTCAAATTTGAAGTTCAAAATTTTTAAAACTGCTCAAATAATTATAAAAACCGTTGCAACAAACGTCAAACTATCAAAATGTACTCGGAATTTATTGTACTTCATAATTCTATAAAAATCAGAATTTGACTTAACGCTAGATTTTGAAATAATCACACTTGAACAGATGTACTTTCAAATTTTAAGTTTGAAATATTTCAAACTGCTCAAATAATTATAAAAACCGTTGCAACAAACTTCAAACATTTCAAAAGTACTTAGAATTTATTGTGCTTCATGATTCTATAAAAATCAGAATTTGACTTAACGCTAGATTTTGAAATAATCACACTTGAACAGATGTACTTTTAAATTTTAAGTTTGCAATTTTTCAAACTGCTCAAATAATTATAAAAACAGTTGCAACAAACTTCAAACATTTCAAAAGTACTCAGAATTTATTGTGCTTCATGATTCTATAAAAATCAGAATTTGACTTAACGCTAGATTTTGAAATAATCACACTTGAACTAATGAACTTTCAAATTTGAAGTTCAAAATTTTTAAAACTGCTCAAATAATTATAAAAACCGTTGCAACAAACGTCAAACTATCAAAATGTACTCGGAATTTATTGTACTTCATAATTCTATAAAAATCAGAATTTGACTTAACGCTAGATTTTGAAATAATCACACTTGAACAGATGTACTTTCAAATTTTAAGTTTGAAATATTTCAAACTGCTCAAATAATTATAAAAACCGTTGCAACAAACTTCAAACATTTCAAAAGTACTTAGAATTTATTGTGCTTCATGATTCTATAAAAATCAGAATTTGACTTAACGCTAGATTTTGAAATAATCACACTTGAACAGATGTACTTTTAAATTTTAAGTTTGCAATTTTTCAAACTGCTCAAATAATTATAAAAACAGTTGCAACAAACTTCAAACATTTCAAAAGTACTCAGAATTTATTGTGCTTCATGATTCTATAAAAATCAGAATTTGACTTAACGCTAGATTTTGAAATAATCACACTTGAACTAATGAACTTTCAAATTTGAAGTTCAAAATTTTTAAAACTGCTCAAATAATTATAAAAACCGTTGCAACAAACGTCAAACTATCAAAATGTACTCGGAATTTATTGTGCTTCATAATTCTACAAAAATCAGAATTTAACTTAACGCTAGATTTTGAAATAATCACACTTGAACAGATGTACTTTCAAATTTTAAGTTTGAAATATTTCAAACTGCTCAAATAATTATAAAAACCGTTGCAACAAACTTCAAACATTTCAAAAGTACTTAGAATTTATTGTGCTTCATGATTCTATAAAAATCAGAATTTGACTTAACGCTAGATTTTGAAATAATCACACTTGAACAGATGTACTTTCAAATTTTAAGTTTGAAATATTTCAAACTGCTCAAATAATTATAAAAACTGTTGTAACACACTTCAAACATTTCAAAAGTACTCAGAATTTATTGTGCTTAATGATTCTATAAAAATCAGAATTTGACTCAACACTAGATTTTGAAATAATCATACTTAAACAGATGTACTTTCAAATTTGAAGTTCGAAATTTTTCAAACTGCTCAAATAATTATAAAAACAGTTGCAACAAACGTCAAACTATCAAAATGTACTTAGAACTTATTGTGCTTCATGACTCTACAAAAATCAGAATTTAACTTAACGCTAGATTTTGAAATAATCACACTTGAACTGATGAACTTTCAAATTTTAAGTTCGAAATTTTTCAAACTGCTCAAATAATTATAAAAACCGTTGCAACAAACGTCAAACTATCAAAATGTACTCGGAATTTATTGTGCTTCATAATTCTATAAAAATCAGAATTTGACTTAACGCTAGATTTTGAAATAATCACACTTAAACAGATGTACTTTCAAATTTTAAGTTTGAAATATTTAAAACTGCTCAAATAATTATAAAAACAGTTGCAACAAACTTCAAACATTTTAAATGTACTCAGAATTTATTGTGCTTCATGATTCTATAAAAATCAGAATTTGACTTAACGCTAGATTTTGAAATAATCACACTTGAACAGATGTACTTTTAAATTTTAAGTTTGCAATTTTTCAAACTGCTCAAATAATTATAAAAACAGTTGCAACAAACTTCAAACATTTCAAAAGTACTCAGAATTTATTGTGCTTCATGATTCTATAAAAATCAGAATTTGACTTAACGCTAGATTTTGAAATAATCACACTTGAACTAATGAACTTTCAAATTTGAAGTTCAAAATTTTTAAAACTGCTCAAATAATTATAAAAACCGTTGCAACAAACGTCAAACTATCAAAATGTACTCGGAATTTATTGTACTTCATAATTCTATAAAAATCAGAATTTGACTTAACGCTAGATTTTGAAATAATCACACTTGAACAGATGTACTTTCAAATTTTAAGTTTGAAATATTTCAAACTGCTCAAATAATTATAAAAACCGTTGCAACAAACTTCAAACATTTCAAAAGTACTTAGAATTTATTGTGCTTCATGATTCTATAAAAATCAGAATTTGACTTAACGCTAGATTTTGAAATAATCACACTTGAACAGATGTACTTTTAAATTTTAAGTTTGCAATTTTTCAAACTGCTCAAATAATTATAAAAACAGTTGCAACAAACTTCAAACATTTCAAAAGTACTCAGAATTTATTGTGCTTCATGATTCTATAAAAATCAGAATTTGACTTAACGCTAGATTTTGAAATAATCACACTTGAACTAATGAACTTTCAAATTTGAAGTTCAAAATTTTTAAAACTGCTCAAATAATTATAAAAACCGTTGCAACAAACGTCAAACTATCAAAATGTACTCGGAATTTATTGTACTTCATAATTCTATAAAAATCAGAATTTGACTTAACGCTAGATTTTGAAATAATCACACTTGAACAGATGTACTTTCAAATTTTAAGTTTGAAATATTTCAAACTGCTCAAATAATTATAAAAACCGTTGCAACAAACTTCAAACATTTCAAAAGTACTTAGAATTTATTGTGCTTCATGATTCTATAAAAATCAGAATTTGACTTAACGCTAGATTTTGAAATAATCACACTTGAACAGATGTACTTTTAAATTTTAAGTTTGCAATTTTTCAAACTGCTCAAATAATTATAAAAACAGTTGCAACAAACTTCAAACATTTCAAAAGTACTCAGAATTTATTGTGCTTCATGATTCTATAAAAATCAGAATTTGACTTAACGCTAGATTTTGAAATAATCACACTTGAACTAATGAACTTTCAAATTTGAAGTTCAAAATTTTTAAAACTGCTCAAATAATTATAAAAACCGTTGCAACAAACGTCAAACTATCAAAATGTACTCGGAATTTATTGTGCTTCATAATTCTACAAAAATCAGAATTTAACTTAACGCTAGATTTTGAAATAATCACACTTGAACAGATGTACTTTCAAATTTTAAGTTTGAAATATTTCAAACTGCTCAAATAATTATAAAAACCGTTGCAACAAACTTCAAACATTTCAAAAGTACTTAGAATTTATTGTGCTTCATGATTCTATAAAAATCAGAATTTGACTTAACGCTAGATTTTGAAATAATCACACTTGAACAGATGTACTTTCAAATTTTAAGTTTGAAATATTTCAAACTGCTCAAATAATTATAAAAACTGTTGTAACACACTTCAAACATTTCAAAAGTACTCAGAATTTATTGTGCTTAATGATTCTATAAAAATCAGAATTTGACTCAACACTAGATTTTGAAATAATCATACTTAAACAGATGTACTTTCAAATTTGAAGTTCGAAATTTTTCAAACTGCTCAAATAATTATAAAAACAGTTGCAACAAACGTCAAACTATCAAAATGTACTTAGAACTTATTGTGCTTCATGACTCTACAAAAATCAGAATTTAACTTAACGCTAGATTTTGAAATAATCACACTTGAACTGATGAACTTTCAAATTTTAAGTTCGAAATTTTTCAAACTGCTCAAATAATTATAAAAACCGTTGCAACAAACGTCAAACTATCAAAATGTACTCGGAATTTATTGTGCTTCATAATTCTATAAAAATCAGAATTTGACTTAACGCTAGATTTTGAAATAATCACACTTAAACAGATGTACTTTCAAATTTTAAGTTTGAAATATTTAAAACTGCTCAAATAATTATAAAAACAGTTGCAACAAACTTCAAACATTTTAAATGTACTCAGAATTTATTGTGCTTCATGATTCTATAACAATCAGAATTTGACTTAACGCTAGATTTTGAAATAATCACACTTGAACAGATGTACTTTTAAATTTTAAGTTTGCAATTTTTCAAACTGCTCAAATAATTATAAAAACAGTTGCAACAAACTTCAAACATTTCAAAAGTACTCAGAATTTATTGTGCTTCATGATTCTATAAAAATCAGAATTTGACTTAACGCTAGATTTTGAAATAATCACACTTGAACTAATGAACTTTCAAATTTGAAGTTCAAAATTTTTAAAACTGCTCAAATAATTATAAAAACCGTTGCAACAAACGTCAAACTATCAAAATGTACTCGGAATTTATTGTACTTCATAATTCTATAAAAATCAGAATTTGACTTAACGCTAGATTTTGAAATAATCACACTTAAACAGATGTACTTTCAAATTTTAAGTTTGAAATATTTAAAACTGCTCAAATAATTATAAAAACAGTTGCAACAAACTTCAAACATTTCAAAAGTACTCAGAATTTATTGTGCTTCATAATTCTACAAAAATCAGAATTTGACTTAACGCTAGATTTTGAAATAATCACACTTGAACAGATGTACTTTCAAATTTTAAGTTTGCAATTTTTCAAACTGCTCAAATAATTATAAAAACAGTTGCAACAAACTTCAAACATTTCAAAAGTACTCAGAATTTATTGTGCTTCATGACTCTACAAAAATCAGAATTTAACTTAACGCTAGATTTTGAAATAATCACACTTGAACTGATGAACTTTCAAATTTTAAGTTCGAAATTTTTCAAACTGCTCAAATAATTATAAAAACCGTTGCAACAAACGTCAAACTATCAAAATGTACTCGGAATTTATTGTACTTCATAATTCTATAAAAATCAGAATTTGACTTAACGCTAGATTTTGAAATAATCACACTTGAACAGATGTACTTTCAAATTTTAAGTTTGAAATATTTCAAACTGCTCAAATAATTATAAAAACAGTTGTAACACACTTCAAACATTTCAAAAGTACTCAGAATGAATTTATTGTGCTTCATGATTCTATAAAAATCAGAATTTGACTCAACACTAGATTTTGAAATAATCATACTTAAACAGATGTACTTTCAAATTTGAAGTTCGAAATTTTTCAAACTGCTCAAATAATTATAAAAACAGTTGCAACAAACGTCAAACTATCAAAATGTACTTAGAATTTATTGTGCTTCATAATTCTACAAAAATCAGAATTTGACTTAACGCTAGATTTTGAAATAATCACACTTGAACAGATGTACTTTCAAATTTTAAGTTTGCAATATTTCAAACTGCTCAAATAATTATAAAAACAGTTGCAACAAACCTCAAACATTTCAAAAGTACTCAGAATTTATTGTGCTTCATGATTCTATAAAAATCAGAATTTGACTTAACGCTAGATTTTGAAATAATCACACTTGAACAGATGTACTTTCAAATTTTAAGTTTGCAATTTTTCAAACTGCTCAAATAATTATAAAAACAGTTGCAACAAACTTCAAACATTTCAAAAGTACTCAGAATTTATTGTGCTTCATGATTCTATAAAAATATGAATTTGACTTAACGCTAGATTTTGAAATAATCACACTTGAACTAATGAACTTTCAAATTTGAAGTTCAAAATTTTAAAAACTGCTCAATTAATTATAAAAACAGTTGCAACAAACGTCAAACTATCAAAATGTACTTAGAATTTATTGTGCTTCATAATTCTACAAAAATCAGAATTTGACTTAACGCTAGATTTTGAAATAATCACACTTGAACAGATGTACTTTCAAATTTTAAGTTTGCAATATTTCAAACTGCTCAAATAATTATAAAAACAGTTGCAACAAACTTCAAACATTTCAAAAGTACTCAGAATTTATTGTGCTTCATGATTCTATAAAAATCAGAATTTGACTTAACGCTAGATTTTGAAATAATCACACTTGAACAGATGTACTTTCAAATTTTAAGTTTGCAATTTTTCAAACTGCTCAAATAATTATAAAAACAGTTGCAACAAACTTCAAACATTTCAAAAGTACTCAGAATTTATTGTGCTTCATGATTCTATAAAAATCAGAATTTGACTTAACGCTAGATTTTGAAATAATCACACTTGAACTAATGAACTTTCAAAAAGTACTCAGAATTTATTGTGCTTCATGATTCTATAAAAATCTGAATTTGACTTAACGCTAGATTTTGAAATAATCACACTTGAACTAATGAACTTTCAAATTTGAAGTTCAAAATTTTTAAAACTGCTCAATTAATTATACAAACAGTTGCAACAAACGTCAAACTATCAAAATGTACTTAGAATTTATTGTGCTTCATAATTCTACAAAAATCAGAATTTGACTTAACGCTAGATTTTGAAATAATCACACTTGAACAGATGTACTTTCAAATTTTAAGTTTGCAATATTTCAAACTGCTCAAATAATTATAAAAACAGTTGCAACAAACTTCAAACATTTCAAAAGTACTCAGAATTTATTGTGCTTCATGATTCTATAAAAATCAGAATTTGACTTAACGCTAGATTTTGAAATAATCACACTTGAACAGATGTACTTTCAAATTTTAAGTTTGCAATTTTTCAAACTGCTCAAATAATTATAAAAACAGTTGCAACAAACTTCAAACATTTCAAAAGTACTCAGAATTTATTGTGCTTCATGATTCTATAAAAATCAGAATTTGACTTAACGCTAGATTTTGAAATAATCACACTTGAACTAATGAACTTTCAAATTTGAAGTTCAAAATTTTTAAAACTGCTCAAATAATTATAAAAACCGTTGCAACAAACGTCAAACTATCAAAATGTACTCAAAATTTATTGTGCTTCATGATTCTACAAAAATCAAAATCAAAATTTAACGCTAGATTTTGAAATAATCACACTTGAACAGATGTACTTTCAAATTTTAAGTTTGAAATATTTCAAACTGCTCAAATAATTATAAAAACAGTTGCAACAAACTTCAAACATTTCAAAAGTACTTAGAATTTATTGTGCTTCATGATGCTACACAAATCAGAATTTGACTTAACACTAGATTTTTAAATAATCACACTTAAACAGATGTACTTTCAAATTTTAAGTTTGAAATATTTCAAACTGCTCAAATCATTATAAAAACAGTTGCAACAAACTTCAAACATTTTAAATGTACTCAGAATTTATTGTACTTCATGATTCTATAAAAATCAGAATTTGACTTAACGCTAGATTTTGAAATAATCACACTTGAACAGATGTACTTTCAAATTTTAAGTTTGAAATTTTTCAAACTGCTCAAATAATTAAAAAACAGTTGCAACAAACTTCGTCAATTAATTAATGTTGGAAATTTAACAATTAACAATAAGCAGATGTTAAAATTGATACAAAGGGTGGTGGGTGGTTCCTATCCTATCTTCCAAATAGTAGAACCTACAGGTTTTACAGGTGGAAAATCATTCATGGAATCTTAAAAAGTTAACTTTCTGCTTTTTTCCTTCTTCGGCAAATTAATTTGTTTGTAGACACCCCGGATTATGTTTTCCTAGTTGGATTATAGGATAGGGTCCACCCACCACCATTTGTTTATATTGTAACATACCCTGTAAACCTCCGTTTTATTTGCTATAATTTTCTTTCTCAATTAATCTGAGATGTTGGAAATTTAACAATCAACAATACTCAGAAGTTTGTAGGCTTTGTTAAAATTGATGCAAAGTGGTGGGTAGGCCCTATTCTACCTTCCAAACAGTAGAACCTACACGAGAGTTCTATAGGTGGAGCACTATTAATGGAATCTTAAAACGTTAACTTTCTGCTTTCTTCCTTCTTCGGTAAATTAATTTCTTTGTAGACACCTCGAATTACAAAAAAATAAAAAACGGTTAAGGTAAACACCCACTTCCGGTGTGTACAATTTCACCAGAAGCTTTCCAGTTCTTCGGATTATCAAATAAGATTTATGTCTAAAGTGTCATGTTAATTACTGCATTGCTTTTTAAGATACAGCGCTCACAGACACACAGACCCACAGCCACACACACACAAACAGACACATTTTTTTCCAGAAATTGTTGAAATGGCATCTAGGGACCCCAAAACGGATATTTCTGTAAAAAAAAATTGAAAAAAATTTCACGATCACAATAATTTCTCTTACTTCGTAACGGAGAAAGTAAAAATTTGCCAAAAAAAGTACCATTTTTATTGCTGGACTTATAAAATTAGATATTGCGGATTTCACGTCATCTCAATGCAAATTACAAAGCAAATTTCAAGTAGTTTTATCGTGGGACGTTTTGAAAAAAACACATTTTATATATTTTTTCTTTGGAGTGAGAGTGTCAAGTGCTAAAGTAATCTAAAAAAATGTTCTCTTCAATCAAATTAAATCGACACTCTAAGGGCGATAGGGGGTTGGATCAACCGAAAAGTGTATCAAGTTTTTCAGTATACTCTTTTGAAAAAAACGCATTTTGTATTTTTTTTCTTCGGAGTGAAGAGGCATCTTTTTAGGTTTGCGCTCTAAAATAATAATAATCTAAAATATTTTTTCTTCGTTCAAATCGACACTCTAAGGGCGGTAGGATACACCAAGAAATGTATCAAAATTTTACGCTATACCCTATAACCCGTACCTTATAAATGCCGCCAAATTCGTGACAATAAAAATATGTTTGTAAGATCGAATGACGTAAATTTTAAATTCCCGGCGAATCCTCCATAAAACAAATTCATAAATTAGCTCATTTTAGTTGTATGTAAAGCGATGGTTGTGACTATTATAATCTACGTCATTAGCTAAGGGGTAATATCTGAGATATCGCCTCTTCCTTTTGTAAATTTCGCTTGTTTGTCTGAAAAGAAAAAGAGAAAACCAAAATTTCTAAATACATATACAGAAAAAAACATCCAAAATAATGAGACAAAACAACAGACAGGCAACCTAACTTACAAGTCTAGGGAATTATTGATGTGAAATTGAAAAAATATCGCAATAATTCAATATAAAAAAATGTGTGTACTTAAATCTTTTTCATGTTTTTCACAGGTATTCGCTAATAAATGTAAAAACTACGAACGCTACTAACGACAACTACAGTAGATGGCCAAAGTATTAGGGCTAGTACAAATTTTTAGTAATTTTTTAAATTTAAATGAATTTAATGAGCTAATAATTGGCTTTTGGACCTGTAATTATTTCTTATTAATTAGAGTGCTTTATTTAGAATATAATAAAAACAACATTTCAACTTGAACTGTGTACTCTCCCTAAAAAATTGGCCACCTAGTATATATCTCATCCTATTATTATTACTAATCATAGTTTTCTGTTGCCTATTATTGGCGATAAGAGCTTGTCTGGACAATAGTGCGCACGAAGTAGGCTGGAACCTTATAAGCCTTGTAACATTATCTGATTTCCTTGTGGTTGAACGTTTGAGGTTTGCGTGCGCTCCAAGAATACATTATGTATCCTTCGAGGAAATGACCTTTTCTACGTGCTTTCTTCGACGTCTCTTCCGCACCAATATTTCTCCTCCTGCTGATGAATGGATCCATTTAATAATCGCAGACATTTAATCTCGGCATTATGCAACAACTCTCCAATATTACCAAAAAGGGAAATACACAACTTAAAGATTAAAAAAAACATCTTTAAACGTATTTACAATTCGAAATATATATCTATCGACCTACGGCCTTTCTGCCCTACGCAACTTATTTTATATACACAGTGGGCCAAAAAAACGGTACAAATTTTAAATATTCTTATTTACAATTTATACCGTTTTTTTTTTGGCGGTAAAAATGGTACAAATTTTAAATATTCATGTTTACAATTTGTACCGTTTTTTTGGCGGTAAAAACGATACAAATTTTAAATATTCATATTTACAATTTGTACCATTTTTTTTGGCCTACTGTATATTTTAATATATCTTCCACAATAAATTAATAACCATAAATAGTAAATGTGATGAAATTACACACAAAACCATCATTTTTTTATGAAGGGCAAATATGTATTATTATAAACCATTAACGGATATTATAGTCATTATCGCATCAACAGCAAACTGCCAACTGGATGTCGTTTATAATTATTTTATTGAATTTGAACAATACGTATGAGATATATTTCATAACCACAACCTTGACGCTTCTATTGTAGACTTTGTTGGCTTTAACGGCCTAACAGTATATAAACCACAAAAATGATATTTTATAATCATTACATCAGTTAAACTTCATACGGCGCAGTTCCAAAAAAACGTACAAAAAATAAAATAAAATGAAAGTTTGTGTTGTTGTTTTATTCATCGCTACAACTTCGATGGTAAGTGTGTTCAAATTTGTTACTACCTTAAAAAAATGTTTTAGATATTTTTAAGCCCTATTTTTAAGCGTTTTCAAAAACTTTTAATTCATAGATTCTGAAAATTGGACCTAAAATCCGAAATTAAAATGTTTTCGATATTTTGTATTTTTGAGTGTTCAAAATTTGAACGCTTAATTAATAAAAAATTGAACCTAAAATCAAAAATTCAAGTACTAAAAAGTACGTCCCGTAAACATAATAATTCTTGAAATTAATTTAGGCGTTCAGAATGCATCCAGAGATGGAGAAAAACGCCGAAGAATGCGCCAAGGACTTTAAGGTGGATCTTTCGCTGTTCAAGACCGGAGAGAGGCCCGACATGAAACTTTTCGAAGACAAGGAGTACCAATGTTTTGGAAAATGCTTGGCTGTCAAATTTGGATTGGTCGATGAGAAGGGTGTGTAATTAATTTTCGTCAGTAATTGCGTAATTATAATTACAATATGTTATTAAAGGTGACCCGAATTTTGACAACATCCAGAAAGCGTTCAGTCCAGCAGACGCGGTGATTGAGAAGATCAAAGAATGCGCCGAAAAGAATCAACAGGAAGATATATGCGAGAAGGTCTTCAAAAGGCACGAATGCGTGATGAAGAGCGCAAAGGCTTGATTGAGTTGATGGAAAATTAATAATTATATAGTGAAATATGTTTGCAAATCTTGGTAATGAATTTGAATAAAATGTTTATTAATGATGGATTTTTTAAGCAGTAGCGACGCGTGTATATTTTAAGGCGGTTCTATCACTATATATGTCATACGATTGTGAGAGGCACCGTATACATCCCTAAAAGAGTTCGGCTACGTAGCAAATTTCAGTATATTTTACACACAGAAGTGCTTGATTTGCCCCTTCTCTGTATTATTCCTTCAAAATAATTTAGTTGGCTATGCCAATTTTCAATCATCCACGACTCCTTAACCTAAATTGCCATCAATCATCATTCAAATAAAAAACATATCTATTTTTTAAGGTAGCTGTGGTTTGACATAAAACATTTAGCGTAAAACAAACTATGATTGTTATATGTACTTTTGAAAATTATGAACTATTAGAAATTGTGAAGTGATACCTTTATAAACTGCGATCGAAGAATATATAAATTGAAAGTGTAACTGATTCGTGCGACGTGTATTCAATGTTTTGATTGAATTAAAAGGTAATCAGTTTATCAACCTTGCCGAAAATTGTACGGAACGACCTTGAATTTATATCCGACGAAAGTTTATAGTCACCTTATTAAAAACACACGCTTAATTACTGTTAATATAATTACGGGTTGTGTCGAAACTTAAACGCAAAGTATTTACGACCGCGATTAATCATTCTCATAATATCAAAAACAATATGAAAAAAATAACCTGCCGAAAAATAACTTTGAGGAATCAAACTACAAGTACTTTGAGAACGAATGAATCACGAGTCTACAAACGTTCGATGTACATTTAAAATATGATTTAAATTGAAAATAAACCATGAAAGCGTAAATATAAATGATACCATCAAGTCGGAGAAAGTAACATGATGGCCACATCACCATTTTTTAACGAATCGCACTAGAACTGTACTTATGTTATCTGAAAGAACAAAATTCGCCGAGCGTTAAAAATTTTTTAAAAACAATTGCCACAACCTAGATAATTTTCAAATTCACTCAAAACTAATTCTAATTTATGCCTCAGATAAGATCTCACAATAATTCTTTCTACTATCCAATAAATTTGAGTGTTGTGGTAATCAAGGCCATACCATCTTGCTTAGTCGTGCCGAAGAAGGCAAGAGTTTACGGTCCGACCCAGCAGGCTGCGCAGCTAGTGGCGAAGCAGAAGACTGCAGCTACAAGGCTCTCCATAAGGAGGTCGGGCGAAACCAACAACGAGACCATAAATCTGCTTGGGAAAAGGTCAAGTACTTAGGGGTTATCATTTATGCCAATCAGTAAAAAGGAAAATCAGTCGGGCAATCAGCAATGGGAATTACTGACTCTCGGGTAAGGCCACCCAGAGATCAACCCCGGATGGCATTCCTTAATTGACCATGGTCAGGTAATGAAGACGTGAATTTAATCAGCAGCAGACGGTCTGCCCGAATAATCTTGTCTCGACGAGCATGACCTTGCCTCCCCTTCACTTTCAACATGCCTCCAGTACCAGCGATCACATCCGATGCGGAGAAGCACCAATCTCCAAGAAAGCCTCCATCAAGGGCAGTGTCTTTAGAAGATTCTAATCTAAGTCCTATAGCAAAACAAAGTCGTGTTTGGAATAAGAGAAGCAGCAGGTAGCCTACTCGTCCTGCCTTCCCCCTCGCTTTCAACATTCCTCCAGTACCAGCGATCACCTCCGCTCCCGAGAAGCACCAATCTCCAAGAAAGTCTCCATCTAGGGGAGTATATTTAGAAGATTTTAATCTAACTCCTATACCAAAAAAAAACAAACTTAAGACATCGTGTTTGGAATAAGACAAGCAGCAGACGGCCTACTTGTCCAGTCTTCCCTCGATCAGCACGAGCTCCGCGCTTCCCCTTCACTTTCAACATGCCTCCAGTACCAGCGATCCCTTGTGCTCCGGAGAAGCACCAATCTCCAAGAAAGCCTCAATCAAGGAAAGTGTCTTTAGAAGATTCTAATCCAAGTCCTATACCAAACAAATCCTGTTTGGAATAGGGGAAGCAGAAGATGGACTGCCCGGCCAGTCTTTCTTCCACGAGAATGAGCTCCGTCTCTCCACCTTCAACATGCCTCCTGTACCAGGGATCACTTTCGCCGTAGAGAAGTGCCCAGTCTCCAAGAAATTCCACCGACAATTCGTCCCTCTGCACCGATACGTCTAACCAGGACCTACCTCAACAAAATCAGCAGCATGACAACACCAGTGTCACACCGGTACAGCCGCAGCCTCTCAGCTATCCACTTCTTCAGATGATACCGACGGATGAGTAACCGTTGGAAGCCGCCAGTCGCAGCCCTCTTCCCCCATGACGCCAGAGTTACGGAAAAACACCACTTTCGTCACAGAAATCTTCCCGAAATCTGTCGCGACTTCAGAAAATTAGACAACATTACCAACTACTTCACCTCAATTTGGTCAGGAAACATATACGGCAAAAAGTTAGATGTCGGGTACCATGATCCTGGCTGAACAACTACCCTCCAGGATATCCTAAGATTTTCGCCAGAGAAACTATTGATTTAGGTTCAACAGACTTGATTGTATGACTGGGCCCACCTACCATCACACCTAGGTGGGTGGGCCCTATCATGTTATGTCTTTTGATTTAAGGCATAATTAATTAAAGTCTATAAAGTCTCGAAACAAATTATTCCTGACAAAAAATCCTGAAAACTCCCGCAAAAAGTCCTGAAAGAAAAGTCTTGAAAGAAAGTACTGTAAAATAAGTCCTGGAAAAACCTGCGGAGAAAAATAAGTCCTGAAAAAAGTCCCCCAAAAAGTTCTGAAAAAAGGCCTGAAAATAGAAGTCCTGAATAAAAAATCCCGAAAAATGTCATTTATTACGGATTTATGACAGTACAATTTCATAACAATTAAAATTTTTCCAATACAAAGATATACAAAATAATTTATAACCTTGGCGTAAAGGTTATAAAAAAAAGTCCAGAAAAGAAAAGTCTCAAAAAAAGTCCCGAAAAAGGGTAACGAAAAAAATTCAGAAAACAAATCCACTGAAAAAACTGAAAAAATAAGTCCTGAAAAAATTCCAGAAAGAAATCCTGAAATGAAATCCGAAACGTTTTAAAAAATTCATACAAAAATGAGTCCTAGAAAAAACCTGAAAAAATGTTCAGAAAAAACGTCCTGAAAAAAATTATTCTTAAAAAAAAGAGGATTTTGGAAACAGTCCTGAAAAAGTACTTTAAAAAATCCTAAGAAAATGAACCCAAAAAACAGTCCTGAATCATTCTTCTTGGAAATTAAATAAATGTAAATGTAAAAAATTTCCAGAAATAAAGTCCTGAGAAGACGGTCCAGAAAAACAGATCTGAAAAAGTCCAGAAAAGAAATACCAAAAAAATCCTGAAAAAGTCCCGAAAGAAATGTCCTCAAAAAATCCCGATAAAATAAGTCTTGGAAAAAAGTACTGCAAAATGTCCTGAGAAAAGTCCAGAAAAAAGTCCTGGAAAAAGTCTTGAAAAAACATCCTGCAAAAGGTCCTAAAAATAAAAAATATTTCTGAAAAAAGACATGAAAAAGACAGTCCAAAAAACCTGAAAAAATAATTCCTGGGAAAAGAGTCCCGCGAAAGTTCTGAAAAAAGCCCCGAAAGAAGTCCTGAAAAAGTCATGAAAAAAGTCCGGAAAAGCAGTCCAGAAAAAAGTGATGGAAAAAGTAACGAAAAAAATTCAGAAAACAAATCCAGCAAAAAATCTGAAAAAATCAATCCTGGAAAAAGTACAGAGAACAAATCTGAAATAAGTCCTGAAGAAAGTCAAGAAAGAAATCCTGAAAAGAAATCCCAAAATAAAACCCGATGAAACGTCTTTAAAAAATATGAAGAGAAGTCTAGAAAGAATGTTACAAAAAAAGTCCTAAAAAATAATTATTGCTAAAAAAATTAAGAGGGTTTTGGAAGAAGTTCAGAAAATAGTACTGAAAAATCCTGAAAAAATATACTCGAGAAACAGTCCTGAAGAAATGTCCACAAAAGGAGTCCTGAGAAAACGGTACAGAAAATCAGTTCTCAAAAAAGCCCAGAAAAAAAGTACCAATACTTTCCGAAAAGTCCTGAAAAAATTCCTAAAAAATCTGAAAAAGTTAATACCACTAATAATAGTTTTTTTTTAAATTTTAGGCTAATGATGTAATCAATTAAGTTTATTTTTAATTTTAGGCTAATGATATATTTTTGAACTGGAAGATTATTTTGAAAAAAAATTCTTGCAAATTTAACGTATATGTTTGAATTACTTCTTCTTCTTTTCCTTCTACATCCTTGTAAAGGATTCAGGTGAACACATTTTAAAGTAAATTAAAAAGTTAAACTCTCAACTTCTTCCAGTATTTATGTAAGAATCAATCAATTTTCCTCATTGTGTTAATGAAAGATTTTCAACGAGAACAAACTCGATTAACATATTCAAAGTCCATCAACGGAAAGTATTGTTTGTCAATGAAGACCTTCTTCTTCACGACACGATTGTGTAACGTGCAATCAACATGTCTAGGTGTAATTTAAGTGGGCGCTAATGATTAACCTCGATCTGAAGAGATGAATAGTTGGTAATTGCGCGGACAATTCGTGAAATAACACTTCGTGTTTCTGTTATAACTGGAGCAATTTGCACCGCGGATAAAGAGAAAATCTTGACAACGGTAAAGATGAAAATGTGATAATTTTAAGTTCTATTTCCTGCTGGGAATTGGTGTTAAGTGGACTGGAATTCATTCGGATTCACTGTTGTTTTCAATTTAGTTAATAAGGTTAGAACAAATTTCAACTATTACATCATGGATGATACAATTATTCGAATCACAAGTTTGGAAAGTTTAAAGACTGAATCGACGAGGCTGTTACTAATTGAAACTCCACGATATGATTGTGTGATAACAGTTGCTGTTACTATAAAATAACTGATTATTTAAACGGTTATTTAAAGTAACCTATAAGGAATATCAGCGTCAGTGGATTTTTTTTTAATAACAACTAGTGTTATTATTTCATAGCAACAATTATGTAATAGTTAGTGAAAATAACGCTCATCACTAGTGCAGATGCTGTTACTATAAAATAACTGCTTATTTGAACGTTTTACTTAATAACCGTTATTTAAAGTAACCTCTGAGGGAAATCGCCGTTAGTGGATTTTTTTAATAATGGCTACTGGTATTATTTTATAGCAACAGTTAGTGGAAATGACTAGTTTTTTTTAGAACAAATTACACTATTGCAGCACTTTTCTCACCTCCTTGTTTGTTGTAGTTATTCGCTTTGGCAGGTAAGGTAGATCTTCAAGTAATTTTACTCTCTCCATTAATTTCGCACTTCATTGCATTATTTGCTGATAAAGTGAATTATATTGGCGTATTTATTTACGACCGCAAACATGCATTTATTATCGCATAATCTAAATTGAAAACCAAGTATGAGGTAATTGAAAACTATAATTATCAGATTATTTCTTCACGATTGATCAGCATTGAAATTAATAAACACATTCTTTGTAATTGAAGATTCCAATTCGATAATCGTTTAAAATGTAGAGTATTTTATTAACATCAGTTGCAATTAATTACACTGGGCAACAAAAAAAATATATTTCCTGTTACATGAGATTTTCCAACTGATTCGCGTATTTTGGCAATGCTGATCAGTCTACGGTTATCGAGCAATTTGAGATTTTGATTTGTCATTATTTATGTAATTAAGTGTTGAATTTATTTAATTGCTCGCCAATGAATAACGTCAACAAGTGTTGGGGTTTGCCTACTTTTTGAACCAAATATTTCATAAGTAACCTCCCGTTTTTCGTTTTTTGTTTTTTTTTTATATTTTGCACAGTTGCCAAGGAATAGCTGCCCAATTTTGAACATCTAAAATATTCGCCTCATTTTGCTGTTTTTTTATTTTATTTTGTTCACCATACTTTTGTAGCAAGAAACCTCACGAATAACCTGCCGTTTTCCTTTTTTTGTTGATATTTTGTGTTCGGGCGTATCATTAGTTGCCGCGTAAATATCTCGAAATTAATCACCCTTTTCGCCCCGAGAACACACATTAGGAATAGGACATTTTACAAAATGTTGCTCAAGGAGAAAAATAACGTTATATTTGATCAGCACACCCAAATTAGGCTGGAACGGGTCCTTTTATCAATGTAGCAAAAATTTTGTTGCCCAGTGTTATGATAATCCATTAAATTTGAATATGATTTGATGTTAATTGCAAACATAAATATTAATTCTGTTGAAAATTATAGTGCGATCAACCTGCAATTTGCGGCGGATAAAGAAAAATACGTAATAATCACAAGTTGCAAGTCATGGCGACACCGCTGCTGGTAAGGTGATGATTCGGGAAAAATGTCGCTTTCTAAGGTATTACTTTCCCACTTGAAACTTTCATCTTAACGAATTAAGACTAGCAACTCGCGTATTGTACTTTTTAGTTACTTTAAGGTAATCATTTATTTCCATAAAAGTTATGAAGCCATTTTGATTATTACTGGATCCAAGTGGCTATCAAAGTGTATTGTTGGGATATCGATGTAAAAATTAAAAGTACTTGATTAACCGCATGCAACATTTATCGGACATCTATAGTTTTGTGAAAATAGTGCTTAGAAAACACAGTTGAATGTTTTTTTTAGGATTGTTAAAATGAGGTTGGTTTCATAATTCACAACCAAGTGCCTCATTTTAACCATACTGAATATTGAAAATGTTTCACCACGTGTTAAACGAGAACCAAATTCATCAAAAATTGATCAAATTAGGAAACACCTGTAATCTAAGGGAAAAAATCACTTTGGCAAAATAATTTTGATTAACCTCTAAAATATTCTTAAAATAACATTTCAATAGAAAAAGAAATTCAAAAATGGTGATGTGGCCATCATGTTACTTTCTTAGACTTGATGGTATCATAGCCATTTACAAGATTTATTTTCAATTGAAATCATACTTTAAATGTTGTGTAAACTCGGATGAAACTGACGTTTCAAACGTCAAAATTATGAAAGATGGAAAAATTATACAAATTCAAAAACTCAGTTTACTCAAAAACTAAAGGGATTTCAAAAAAACTTATTCTTTATAAGTTGTTCATTTTACATAAATTTGCTGTAACTATTATCGTTTTATAATTATAAACCAAAAATAAAAAAAAAATACATTTTTTTCTCGAATAAAAATGATTTTATGAAAAATGTTTTCAAGCAAAATATGTTCATTTCTTTGTTGTCTTCAACGTTTGTTTAAATGTTTTTGTGATATTTTTCATATTTAAGAAAATATTGGCACAAAACAAAAAAGCAGTTAAGGTAAACACCCACTTCTGGTGTACGAAATTTTACCAAAAGCTATTCAGTTCTTTAGATTATCAAATAAGACGGATGTTCAAAGTTTCATATCAATTGCTCTATTAGTTTTTGAGATACAGCACGCACAGACAGACACAAACAAAAATTTTCCAGAAATTGTTGATATGGCATCTAGGGACCCCAAAACAGAAATTTCCGTAAAAATTTTTGGAAAAAAAAAACACGATGACAATTCTTTCTCGTACTTCGTAACGGAGAAAGTAAAAATAAGCAAATTAATTCGGTTATAAAATCAGATTCTTTATATCCTAATAACTTTTTCTCAATTTGTTTCTCTAGTTTTGTGGACTTCTTCATTAAATTTCAAATTAAAATTTGATTTCATTAAAGCGAGAAAATGAAAAATAAGTGTCATTGAAATAAATAACAATAAAAGAAAAATAGGTTTACTTTGGGTCATTCCATGCTATTTCAAAAAAAGTTTGTGCAGCACCATTTTTATTTTTATTTTACTTTGTCCCTTACGAAGTACGAGAAAGTATTGTGATCGTGAAAATTTTTTCAAATTTTTTTTTAACGGAAATATCCGTTTTGGGGTCCCTATATGCCATTTCAACAATTTCAAGAAAAAAATTAATTGTGTCTGTGTGTGTATGTGTCTGTGGGTCTGTGTGTCTGTATGTCTGTGCGTGATGTATCGCAAAAACTAATACAGTAATTAACATGAAACTTTAGACATAAGTCTTATTTGATAATCCGAAGAACTGAAAAGCTTTTGGTAAAATTCCATACGCCGGAAGTGGGTGTTTACCTTAACCGTTTTTTGTTTTTTTCCAATATTTTTTTTTAAATGGAAAATATTACGAAAACTTTCAAATAATTATTGAAGACAACTAAGAAATGAACATCTTTGGTTTGACAATATTTTTCATAAAATCTATGTTATTCGAGGAAAAGTTTATTAATTTTTTATTTTTTTTATTTTTGGTTTATAATTATGAAACGATAATAGTTACAGCAAATGTATGTTAATAAATAATAATGGCAGAGAATGCCAAAATGAACAACTTACAAAGAATAAGAAGAATAACTAAATTTCTTTAGTTTCTAAGTAAACTGATTTTTTGAATTTTAAGTATAATTTATGTTTATAGAATTTTAAACCAATTTTAGGAAACAAGAAAACCTTGCCGTGTGGCAGATATGTCCCCAGATGGAGCTTGAAATATGTACATTTTTGTGATTACAAGCATTTGCCCAAAATGGTATAACTTTCTTTCAAAACGACCAAATTTAAAAAATCTTTACTCAGATTAAAGTGTGCTGATTGTTTTAGTTCAACTTTGTTTCATCGTTTGTTTTTTCTTTATAATGGCAGTCAAAGTTTACCTTTGACTTTTGCAGTTTTTTTTCATTTTTCGACCCTGTTTTTCACTGAGAATGCGACCAGTGCAAAATATAAAAAAAAAATAGTGCGGCACAACCTTTTATTGAAATAGCATGGAATGACCCTTTACTAAAGTCACCAGCTTCGGTTATAGATTTTTGTAAGAAATACTTACTTTCCCAGCTGATAGATCAGAGTTGGTAATTGTTGAATTCACTCACCTGAAATAAATGAAAACAATTGTAAGTTATACTTTAATTAAAAACTGTAAGGCTAATTGGTTACTATGAAAAATTCTTGCTAGGCGATGCTGCGGAATAAAGCAGCCCTTACACGTTCATTAATACTGACATTACTTTATCAAAATGACATTAATAATGATCGTGTAACGTCGACAAAGTTGGAATGACGGAGGGGAATGATGCGAATCCGGATTTTCTGATCTCGGTGCATCATTTACTGTCATTGCTGGTAATGTCATTATTAATGACAGTGTAAGGGCTGCATAAGAGGTAGAGTAATGGACGGTAGAATCTACTACCAAAACTGCGGATTCTTCTCTAAATTGTAGCCATGGATACTCTTTCGCCATTTAGAGCAAACCAGCCATTTCCTAATGCCCTCGATTTTGTAAATCTGTCCCTTAAAGTTGTAAGACGAAGAGCTCGATCTTCATGCTCAGTGGTGCTTCTTGAACGTCTTGATCAGGTCGATCGAGACCAGCAGCGTACAACCACCTACCCTTTTTGCAATGGCACGAACCGAAAAACCCGCTTCTCGCGTAGCAATACTGCGAACACTTTCAAAATCACTTAGATGATGATATTGTGCACGACGGCGGACGTTGGGTTTTACAAACTGAAACGTCAAACTAGTCAGAGGCTACTTGGATATTAGCTGCAGCTTCATTAAAAAATCAGCAGTTCTTCAAAATGGTGAGAAAAAAAAACATTAAATAAGAACCAAAATATTCCATATTTTGATCATCTATACAGTTCGTTGAAGTCTGCAAATTCCTACACTTTCATGATAATCATCCAATAAATATTCGCGTGTTCTGATGTTCATTTTCGAACAACTATCTATACAGGGTGTTACAAATTCGATGCATTAGCATTGCATTAACACCAGGGCTTCACCTTTTAAAATATGCAATTTCACGATTTGTATCAAACACAGTTCATTTTCGAAAAGTGAGTTTTTTAGTTTTTATTTTTATTATTATTAGTTTTATTAACGGGTAACTCCTTTTTACAGCATTTACAATTTGTACAGAAACAATACTTAAAATATGGTACTTAAAGGGGATAGCGGGATAAGATGGGTGTGGCGGCCCCCGCACGATTTGAGTTGCAGGTGTGGAAACCTTGTTTCGAATATTAAAAAATGAGATTTGCATGCGTATTAACTGTCATATTCGACTTGTACCAAAAATGTGGTAAAAAATGCGTTTTTCTGAAATTATTCTACAGTAAAATTGTGTGTATTTTTTTTCGGTCAGTTGTGTGATCGGATTGAATTGATTTAATTTGATTACACCCAGAACTATAGAACGGCATTTTTCCAGATTTTTAACGGGTCATGGAACTCCAAAAAATTGGTGTAAATAGCAGAAAAACCTGAAAAAAATTAGTTTTTCAATAATATTTTTTTAACGCTTTCTTGTGCGTTTACAAAAAGTGGCCAAATAGCATGAGTAGCCATATTAATGACCTTCATTATCCTCTTAACCGCGTGTTAATATCTTCACTTGTTCGCGCGAAAACTTACTTTTCGTAACTTGGTAATAAAAATATACTTATACGAGTAATTGACAAAGTATAAGTCGTATATAATATTTTTAGGATAAAATACATTATCATAGCATATACAAATGTTAGAATACATATGGGAACTTTACTTGTCTTTGTTTTTCGCTTAAAATATGAGTCCCAACTATAGGACAATATTTGAATTTGGCGCGATGTCGGTAAAGTAGATAAGTGGTAATGGCGCTGGAATTGCTGTACGGCGATTGCGCACAGCATTGCGCACGCTCGGGGTTACAACTACCCCATGTTCGGCGGTGTCAACAAACACATCTGATTCTTCATGTTCCGCCAAATCTATATTATATAAACAAAGATATCGTGGTGGATAAAAGTCGTTTGAAACTCGACCAGTTCAGGTAATGTAAACAGTACAACTTCAAATATTGTCGAATGCGAAAAACGAAGACAAAGAAAGTTCCTATACAGGGTGTCCCATTTCAAATTGCCACCCCAAATATCTCAAAACCTGAGCAACATGGCAAAAAATGTTTTAGATAAAAGTTGTAGGGTTTGGAGGGGGACATATGCTGGTGACCTTGAAAATGACCTTAGGGTCAATTTTCAAGGTCAAACAAAGATCAACTTTGATTTTTCAAATGGCATTCCCAATTTTTACTTTCTCCGTTACGAAGTACGAGAAAGTATTGTGATCGTGATTTTTTTTTTTAAAAATTTTTTTACGGAAATATCCGTTTTGGGGTCCATAGATTTCAACAATTTCTGGAAAAAACATTTTTGTGTCTGTGTGTGTGTGTGTGTGTGTGTATGTGCGCGCTGTATCTCAAAAACTAATAGACCAATTGATATGAAACTTTGAACATAAGTTTTATTTGATAATCCGAAGAGCTGAAAAGCTTTTGGTAAAATTTCGTACACCGGAAGTGGGTGTTTACCTTAACTATTTTTTTTTGTTTTTTTACAATATTTTTGGTATACAATTATGAAACGCTAATAGTTATAGCAAATTTATGTTATGTTTATGAAGAATAAGTTTTTTCGAAATCTCATTAGTTTTTGAGTAAACCGAGTTTTTGAATTTGAAGTACATTTTTCCATCTTTCATAATTTTGACGTTTTAAACGTCAGTTGTATCCGAGTCTACGAAACGTTCGATGCACACTTAAAATATGATTTAAATTGAAAATAAACCATGGAAGCGTAAATATAAATGATACCATCAAGTCGGAGAAAGTAACATGATGGCCACATCACCATTTTTTATTGCGGGATCGTATACTACTGGAAAAAATACAAACTTTTTGTAGGAAACGTTTTTCTTTAATGCTTTTTTAAAAGTTTTTTCGCGAATTTTGTGCGTCATGTTATTTGAAATCTCAGGCTGTGAATCATGCATTATCCTCGGCATTAGCGTAACACGATGTGCACCACGTGGAGGTTTCCGATGGGAAAAAGGGCGATGATTTCAGTGGCTGAAGGTTCGGTCTCGTTCTTAGATCAAATGCTCGATCAAGTGTCCATCCTCGTCAATGCACTTCTGTACCCACTGGAAAAAGTTTACTTGAACATTTCGAAGGGTTTGGATGAAAATTGCTCGAAATGCAGCCCTAATCCTCTCCTTCATGTTCTGCACTGTTGTCGGAGCTTAAGCAAATATTTTCTCGTTGACTAGTCCCCAGAGGAAAAAGTCAAGGGGAGTAAGATCCGGGAATCTTTGATGCTAATGCCGAGGGTAATGCATGAATTACAGCCTGAGATTTCAAACAAAGCATTTTCAAAAGAAACGTTTCCGACAAAAATTTGTATTTATTCCCGTAGAATTCGATCCCGCAATAAAAATTATATTTGAAAAATCAAAGTTGACCTTCGATTGAACTTGAAAATTAACGCCAATGTCATTTTCAAGGTCACCAGCATATGTCCCCCTCCCAACCCAACAACTTTCATCTGAAACATTTTTTGCCAATGTTGCTCAGGTTATTTGGGGTGGCAATTTAAAATGGGACTCCCTGTATGTATTTGTATATGCTATAATCATGTATTTTATCCTAAAAATGTTATATACGACTTATACTTTGTCAATTAATCGTGTAAGTATATTTTTATTACCAAGTTATGAAAAACAAAATTTACTTAATTTGAGTTTTCGCGAGAACAAGTGAAGATATTTACACGCGGTTAAGGGGATAATGAAGGTCATTAATATTTTTTCCCCTTTTTGTAAGCGCAGAAGAAGGCTTAAAAAATATATATATTCTTGAAAAACTATTTTTTTCACGTTTTTCTGCTGTTTACGCCAATTTTTTGGAGTTCCATGATCCGTAAAAAATCTGGAAAAATTGCCGTTCTCTAGTTTTGGGTGTAATAAAATTAAATCAATTAACAAGTGGAATAATTTAAGAAAGACGCATTTTTTACCACATGTTTGGTACAAGTCGAATATAACGGTTAATGAGCATGTAAATCTCATTTTCTAAATATTTAAAACAAGGTTTCTAAACTTCCAACTCAAATCGCGCGGGGGCCGCCACACCCATCTTATCCCGCCACCCCCTTTATAATACAATTACACTATGACACAATAATACATATATGATTGTAGAGTATTATTGAAAATTAATATATAAATCTATGCCAAAAGCTTAACCAAGGAAAATCCATCCGACAAACATAGTTAAAGATGCTATTATAACATGCTTTTAATAATACTTCGAACATAGGGAACGCAGGAGACGCCGCCGGAGTGACTCGGAATAAGTGTGGGGGTCCTACTGCAGCTCGGCGAAATCTCAAGCATGTCTGGTATTCGAGCAACCGAGCCACAGTGGGACCCCCACTCTTATTCCGAGTGAGTTACTCCGACTGCATCTCCTGCGTTCCCTGTCTTTAAAGAATTATTGAAAGCACGGTATAGAAGATATAGAATACAAGAGTTAATTAGAAAAAAAAAACATATTGAGGTACAACAATATACATAACAAGTACACTTAATATATTCTTAAAATATAATTAATAACAGTATTACCAACACCAAGCAACACTCATTGTTTTCTGATTTTCCATCGCATTACACATTCATCCTATTCAATACTCTCTTGCATCGAACGCTATTTACAGTTTCACTCATCATTTTCCCAGCACAGTTTAACATGCACTGTTCTATGCAAATAATTCTCCAACATCTAATTAAATAATCTATTCGACCTTCCAGCCCCCAGATAATTAACAACTGCCAACGCAGTTACAATAAGGCAAGAGGTTGCGGGCCGGACGATTATAATAAGTGAATTCGATTAATTCAAATGATCTGAAAACACGTCTAGTCTTAATAACATAATTTTAAACGAAATATATTCGTGTGATTTTGCTCTACCCATAAGCCTTGGTTAGAGACTACAAAGCGAATTGTTTACATTTCTGGCTAATACCGTGGATTACACGTTTTCTGTTTTCTTTTTTGATACAGTGATCCTGTAGATGACTCTCGTTCACAGCCACATATCATTGTATTCATTAGAGATGTGGCTGTGAACAAGAATCCTATGCCAGGATGACTGTATCCAAAATAATTACGCTGTTAATGTTACAAAGAGTTTTCGCAATCAAAGTTACTTCAATGAAAATATCTAAATTAAATACTTGTTAAGTTATTGGTCATCTATCAATGCGATTCGAGATTTATCTTGAGTTCAATTTACTAATACTCTAAATTACAGCCAGAGGTAAAGCTGTACTCATGTCTAAATGGGTACAATTGTAGATACGGTCTGGCAGAAATCAATATTTAATGGAAAAGTATACCAAATAAATAAATGTTTGATCATAGGTCCTGTTTACATTAGCGACAATCTTAAATCTGAAAGAATCCTCAAATTATATAACTTATAATACACTTGTGAAAAAAAATGAAACACTTGAAATTCGTGAAATTTCGACCGCCGTAACTCGGCGTATTTTCAATCAATTTTCATAAATCTTTGTCGTAGGAACTTCGTTCTTTGAGTCCTGAATAGGGAATTGATCAAATTTTAATGCCTTTATGGTGGATCGAGTAGACAAATGTTTTCCAACTCCGTACACATCGTTAAAGTTGAACATGGTTTCCTGAAAAAAAACATTGTTTCAACAGGGGTGCTAGAGGGGAGCGGAAGAGGTTACGCTTAAGTTCGCATGCATGACTTTAAAGAACACTTCAAAGTTTTTCGCCCTCAAAGATTCATCACAATCAATTGAAAATACGCGGTTTGAAAATGGTCGAAATTAGTATAATATAATATTCTTGAGCTAAGGTCATTGGAATTTACGACATGGTTTTAACAAGACGTGGCACCGGCCAATTTTGATCATCAAGTGCATCAATATTCAGACGAAACAAATTTCCGCGTTCCAGATTTTCTGTGGGGTCATCTAAAAAAATTAAGTGTTTTTATTACATTCCAAAGAGCTAATAAGCTTTTGATGATATTATCTAACCGGACGTTGGTAAAGAGAAGTCATAGGGATGGTGAATATCCCATCTTATTGGAACCATGTAAATTATGGAAATATGTTTCTTTGCATCAGAACTGTTTTGTCATATTAGTGGTAACGTTTACGGAGCTTCTGTAATTGTTGAAATAATTTCCGAAAAAAAATCGAAAAATTCCCAGAAATCAATCAAAAATCGGCCATAGATCGTAAACGGAGCGCCCCACGAAAAATACAGTCCTGACCCTTTCGACGCAAAATGCAATTCCGAGTGGCACGCCGTTTAAATTTCTCTCGTGGGATTAAAAATGCCCGCGCTAGAATGTTTGTATTGAAATCGGGGGTGGTTTTCTTTGAATAACTCTTCGAGGGTTGGAGGTATCAAAAAGAGGTAAGAGACATAAAAGATAGAGAGAAACTCGTTCTACAAAACTCTATAAAAATTAAAGTTGCGACTGTAAAGGGGACGCGCCCCCGCTCGTCGAAGCACAAAAAAAGCGACCCCCGCAGAAAAAGAGTTGTAGCTCGCGAACGGAAAAAAAGTAAGTTTTGTGTACCAAAGTATTTGGGATTTTTTGAGCCATATTTGAATCCTCCAACTCAAAAATCCCGGGAGGAGATAGGTTTGGCGCAAACCTCTGCATCGCGAAAAATCGATTTTTAAAAATTCACCCCGGAGTCTAGGGGTGAGTTAGAAAATCGCGGATTTCACGGGCCCCTAAAGGACGTTTTCGGCTTTCGGGAAAAAAATAAATTTATCGATTTTTTTAAGAGGGTGGCAACCCTTTTTTTGAAGGGGTGGTTCGAGAGGGTTGAAATTTTAACAGTCTTGTTTTTGAGTTTTTTGTGATTTTTAATTTTTTTCTTTAACAAATGAGTAATATCAGACGTATACACAACAACCATGGACCCGACCGAATACTTCTCGATCCCCGAAAAATCTTTCGGCCGGGCTGGGATTCGAACCCACACGGCACGCGTGATTTTTCATGAAAATTTCAACTTGCTACCTATACCCGTTCTCGAGATATTGCAACCCTGGGCTCCTTCTTTTAGAATATATATTAATATTAATAGCAAAACACAAACGACGGTTTCAATAAGTTAAAACTTATTTTTTAACACTCTAAATACATTAAAGTAATGAATAACATATTCTCCTGCATTGTTTATGCGTCCAACGTTCATTTATCGTCCCCAAAAATATCTTGATTATAGTGGAAAATTCCACTCTAAAGCCCGACTGAATAGTTGTAAGCGTTATAGCCAAAGAAAAATTATTCATCACCATCCATCCCAGGAATATCATGTATTGTTATTGTTTCCCGGATTACAATTTTCCATTGTAATACATGACCTATGTTCCATGGAGGACCTGCCATGTCTGAGGCACATGCCGAGCGGTAGATATTAGGGATAGGCGATATTTCACGTATTTGTGATTTTTCACTGCTGTTGAAAAATCACAGGTCGTTACTGTTACTAATAGGCGAATTTCACTGCTACTTAAAATCACTGCTATTTAAAATCACTGTTACTTAAAATCACTATTACTTAAAATCACTGCTACTTAAAATCTCTGCTACTTTAAATCACTGCTACTTAATATCACCGCTACTTAATATCACCGCTACTTAATATCACCGCTACTTAATATCACCGCTACTTAAAATCACTGTTACTTAAAATCGCTGCTACTTTAAATCACTGCTACTTTAAATCACAGCTACTTTAAATGACAGACTGTGATTGCAACTTAAACTGTGACTGTTACTTAAAACATAATTGTAGTACAAGGTGGCATTTCTAAATGTTATTTAATATTCACTAATTTATTCTCCCATTTTTGCAGGATATTGTATTTAACTTTTAAATAAATATTAATAAGGAAGACAAATATTTATAAAATGCCATAGTATACCATATAAAATGAAATAAATTACAACGTATGTACTAACAATTATTAATTAATTAATTAAGATTTTATAAAAACGAAAAAATTTGCTTGCCCGACATGGAATTGAACCACAAACTCGCTGTGATCGAAAGTGATGAGTCGCAATAAAAAAAAATTCAAAAAAAAATTCAAAAATACATATCTCCATTAAAAACTGTGGCATTTACGAAAACCAAATTGATTTTAAATCAGCGATAGTTCAAACATTGAGAATATTATTTTAAGGAACTATTTTTAAGCTTTTTATATTTTTTTCTTCGATGTTTTCATTCAAGTGCTCAAAAAATTAAAACGAAAATCTTCAAAAATCCATATTTCTATTGAAAATTGTTGAATTTACAAAAACCAAATTGATTTTGAATTAGCTATACTTCGGTCATTGAGGATGATTTTTTATGGAATTTTGTCTGCCCGGTTTATATTTTTCTGCGGTGTTTTTATTCAAGTGCTCAAAAAAATAAAATTAAAATTTTCAAAAATTCATATCTCCATTAAAAATTGTAGAATTTACAAAAACCAAATTAATTTTAATAAGCGATTCGTCGACCATTGAGAATATTGTCTTAAGGAATTTTTTCTATGCGTTTTATTTTATTTTTTTCTCTTTATCTCGAAATAAATTTGAACTGAATCAAAGATAGTCGTATATTTATTTGGTATAGCAGATAATATAGCCAAAATATTACCTTCAGTCACAGGTATAATATCAAAAGGAACAATATTTACATAATCAGGTTGACAAATATTAGCAGAAACATTTTTGAGAAACCATGAACAATTTCAGAAGGTGTTACGACGTTTACTAACCGTGCTTGCAGTCACAGTTTAAAATCACTGATATTAGAAAGTAGCAATCATAGGTAGCAACGTGATTTAAAAGTAGCAGTTTTGTCCATCTCTAGTAGATATTAACACAAATCAAATTTTCTGTTGAGGTTGAAATCTTTTAACTTTACTATCCTCTAGTAAGTTAGTTTACTGGCGACAAGTAAACTCACCTTATGGCATTAATATCGTTATTGAACTTATTTACAACAAAGATAGTAATAGATAGCTCCACCTTTTCCATTGAATAAATTAGCGCGCTACTAGCGAGTAAACTAGCTTAATGTAATACAGCCTTTAGATTTCATTGATATTCTGTGTTTGTCTCATTCATTATAAATTGATTTACAATTACAAATATTCGGTCGTGGCAGAGTAACCTAGTTATCTACACCAATTCACACTTCCTAACCCGCATTCCCTATAAACATCGAGAAAGATATAAAGATACATGCAAACTGTTTTATAAACGCTTTATTGTTACCAACAATTTGTTCCTTTCCTCGAAGTACTGTTACGGTTATGCCTAATTAAAATGCAATCACCACACATTTATTTACGCCTTCATGTCAATGTACCATTACAAAAAAAATGCCGCCAAGAAGATTTAACGAGCCCCGTTACATAATACCATTAAATTACTGTAACAATCCCTCGGGCCAAAGATCTCCAAATTTGGAGGTACGAAGGAACCAGAGAAGTCCTGATGCGTACAGTAAAGTTCGGTAAAAGTAAAGAAACGCGTAACAATCCCTCGGGCCAAAGATCTCCAAGTTTGGAGTTAAGGAGCAACCATTAAAGCTCGGTAAAAGTGAATTGCGTGTGCGCACGAGCAAAGCCTTAAATGTCAGATATCTCGAAGAAACTTAAGGACCGTTCGATAACAAACCAATTTTAGCTCGTTTCGACCTTTAGGCGTGCGTTGCTTAATTTATGCTCCGTCGTTATGCAACAAAATGTTTGTGTATGTTTGTTTTCCAGACGTAGGATTAAACGGTCGTGATGGACACGTGGTGTGATAGTGAAAGTAACAATGTGCAATATTACCTATGGGTTCCTATTAAATCGTCATAACTTTATTAAAGGATCGAAAGCTGACCGGTGTATAATTATAATTGCGTAACGCGTTAATTTACAACTGCGTGGCACTGTTTGTGACATGTGGGCATTGGCTTACTCTTATGTTATTTGCTACTGGATTATAGTAGATCATTATTACATTACGCACCAGAGAATCAAAAAAATGGAGAAAATAACGTGTAATCTATCTAGCTGTGAAAATAACCAGTGACAATCGCTAATGTGACATTTCTCAATTTACTTATCACGTTCCGTACAAATCACTGCAATTTCTTCATAGGTTTAAGATTAAGAAAATGAGTGAAGTGAAGCTTGAACATGGAAGCGTTATAACAAAAGAGGGAAATGGACCAAAAGCCATCCATGATTGGCGTATGCACAATTTTTTTTTCTGCAGCCGTCCCGAAAATAAAACTTTCGGTATTATTTATTAAATCGAGTACCACTTTACATAAATTTTGTTTCACTTTCGGAACGATTTCTTTACTTTCGGGACGATTTTGCGTATATATCTAGGCGGCCTTGACAAAAACATCAACTTCGTATTTAATTATGACAGCGCTTGTCATATAACATTCGTGTGTGTTTGCTTTTTTAACAAAAAAAAAAACGGCTGCAGAAAGAATATTGTACGTAACACGTTCCAAAAGTGATTTTACCGGAAAAAGTAGGAAACTTCCTACTCATCCCGTAAAGTATCACTTTCGGAACTTGTTACGTAAATTACTATTTTGAGTATATCTTTATGTTAACAATATTTTTTTTAAAGTTTGTCGCTCGGGTCCATGGATGTGTGATGTTGTCCATTTCATTACATTGAAACTTAAAAATATTGATGGTGGCAGAATAACATTGTAGCCGAAGCCAAATTTATTAACTCTTCAGGACTTTTTCTTCGGGAATTTTTGTTTTGGACCTTCTTTATCAGAACTTTTTTGTCAGGCCTTCTTTTTCAGAATGTTGGCACTGCTTTCAGGACTGTTTTTACTTTCTCCGTTACGAAGTACGAGAAAGTATTGCAATCGTGAAAGTTTTTTTTTTAGGGAAATATCCGTTTTAAAGGCCCTAGTGTATATCAAAGATTTCTGTATTTTTTTTAGTCTGTGTTTGTGCGTGTGTCTGAGCGCGCTTTATCTTAAAAACCAATAGAGTAATTAATATAAAACTTTTTTGAACCTAAGTTTTATTTTTATTTAATAAACCAAAAAACTGTCAAGCTTTTGGTAAAAATTCCTACACCTTTACCGATTTTTGTTTTTTTCCAATAATTTTTTAAATACAAATAATAGTCAAAAAAAACATTCAAACAAACATTGAAGACAATAAACAAAAAAAACATCTCTTGTTTGTAAATATTTTTCATCATTGTTTTTGAAAAAAAAAATGTTTTTTTTTCATTTTCGGTTTATACTTATGAAACGATAATAGTTACATCAAATGTATATTAATAATAATTGTAGAAAATGCCTAAATTAATGACTTAAAGAATAAGTTGTTTTGTAAATCTCATTAGTTTTTGAGTAAAATAACAGTAAACATTATTGGAATGACATAAGTTGTTTTTTGTGCGTTTAAATCCGAATTTATCAAAGGAGTGTTTTTATAAAGCAGTATGTATTTTGAGTGAATTTGGAAAATTTCAAGTGTTTTGCAGTTGTTTTTATAATTTTTTCAAACCGTGGGAAAGTGAGTAACTTTGAATATTACATAAGTTGTGTTTTTGTGCGATTATTTTCAAATTTAGCTAAGGGGTGTTTTTGGATTTTGGTTGAATCATAAAGTTTGTGACATTTTTTTAAATATTTTTTCAAAAGCGTAGAAAAATAAGTAACTTTCAATATGACATAAGTTGTGTTCTTGTGCGATTATTTCTAAATTTAGCTAAGGGGTGTTTTTGGATTTTGGTTGGATTATAAAGCAGAATGTATTTTGAGTAAAATTGGAAAATTTCAAATCTGTGGAAATAGTTTTTATATTTTTTCCAAAGCGTAGAAAAGTAACTTTCAACATGACATAAGTTGTTTTTTTGTGAGATTATTTTCGAATTTAGCTACGGGATGTTTTTGGATTTTGGTTAGATCATAAAGCATAATGTATTTTGAGTAAATTTGGAAAATTTTAAATCTGTGGAAATGGTTTTTATATTTTTTCCAAAGCGTAGAAAAGTGAGTAACTTTCAAAATGACATAAGTTGTGTTTTTGTGCGATTATTTTCGAATTTAGCTACGGGATGTTTTTGGATTTTGGTTGGATCATAAAGCATAATGTATTTTAAGTAAATTTGGAAAATCTGTAGAAATGGTTTGTATATTTTTTCCAAAACGTAGAAAAGTAAGTAACTTTCAATATGACATAAGTTGTGTTTTTGTGAGATTATTTTCGAATTTAGCTAAGAGGTGTTTTTGGATTTTGGTTGGATCATAAAGCATAATGTATTTTGAGTAAATTTGGAAAATTTCAAATCTGTGGAAATGGTTTTTATATTTTTTCCAAAGCGTAGAAAAGTAAGTAACTTTCAACATGACATAAGTTGTGTTTTTGTGCGATTATTTCCGAATTTAGCTAAGGGGTGTTTTTGGATTTTGGTTGGATTATAAAGCAGAACGTATTTTGAGTAAATTTGGAAAATTTTAAATCTGTGGAAATGGTTTTTATATTTTTTCCAAAGCGTAGAAAAGTGAGTAACTTTCAATATGACATAAATTGTGTTTTTATGCGATTATTTTCGAATTTAGCTAAGGGGTGTTTTTGGATTTTGGTTGGATCATAAAGCATAATTTATTTTGAGTAAATTTGGAAAATTTAAAATCTGTGAAAATGGTTTTTATATTTTTTCCAAAGCGTAGAAAAGTGAGTAACTCAATATGACATAAATTGTGTTTTTATGCGATTATTTTCGAATTTAGCTAAGGGGTGTTTTTGGATTTTGGTTGGATCATAAAGCATAATGTATTTTGAGTAAATTTGGAAAATTTAAAATCTGTGGAAATGGTTTTTATATTTTTTCCAAAGCGTAGAAAAGTGAGTAACTCAATATGACATAAATTGTGTTTTTATGCGATTATTTTCGAATTTAGCTAAGGGGTGTTTTTGGATTTTGGTTGGATCATAAAGCATAATGTATTTTGAGTAAATTTGGAAAATTAAAAATCTGTGGAAATGGTTTTTATATTTTTTCCAAAGCGTAGAAAAGTGAGTAATTTTCAATATGACATAAGTTGTGTTTTTGTGCGATTATTTCCGAATTTAGCTACGGGGTGTTTTTGGATTTTGGTTGGATTATAAAGCAGAACGTATTTTGAGTAAATTTGGAAAATTTCAAATCTGTGGAAATGGTTTTTATATTTTCTCCAAAGCGTAGAAAAGTGAGTAACTCAATATGACATAAATTGTGTTTTTATGCGATTATTTTCGAATTTAGCTAAGGGGTGTTTTTTTTATTTTGATTGGATCATAAAGCATAATATATTTTGAGTAAATTTGGAAAATTTAAAATCTGTGGAAATGGTTTTTATATTTTTTCCAAAGCGTAGAAAAGTGAGTAACTTTCAATATGACATAAGTTGTGTTTTTGTGCGATTATTTCCGAATTTAGCTACGGGGTGTTTTTGGATTTTGGTTGGATTATAAAGCAGAACGTATTTTGAGTAAATTTGGAAAATTTCAAATCTGTGGAAATGGTTTTTTATATTTTCTCCAAAGCGTAGAAAAGTGAGTAACTCAATATGACATAAATTGTGTTTTTATGCGATTACTTTCGAATTTAGCTAAGGGGTGTTTTTTTATTTTGGTTGGATCATAAAGCATAATGTATTTTGAGTAAATTTGGAAAATTTAAAATCTGTGGAAATGGTTTTTATATTTTCTCCAAAGCGTAGAAAAGTGAGTAACTCAATATGACATAAATTGTGTTTTTATGCGATTATTTTCGAATTTAGCTAAGGGGTGTTTTTTTTTATTTTGATTGGATCATAAAGCATAATGTATTTTGAGTAAATTTGGAAAATTTAAAATCTGTGGAAATGGTTTTTATATTTTTTCCAAAGCGTAAAAAAAGTGAGTAACTTTCAATACGACATAAGTTGTGTTTTTGTGCGATTATTTCCGAATTTAGCTACGGGGTGTTTTTGGATTTTGGTTGGATTATAAAGCAAAACGTATTTTGCGTTTGCGTAGAAAAGTGAGTAACTCAATATGACATAAATTGTGTTTTTATGCGATTATTTTCGAATTTAGCTAAGGGGTGTTTTTGGATTTTGGTTGGATCATAAAGCATAATGTATTTTGAGTAAATTTGAAAAATTTAAAATCTGTGGAAATGGTTTTTATATTTTTTCCAAAGCGTAGAAAAGTGTGTAACTTTCAATAAGACATAAGTTGTGTTTGTGTGCGATTATTTTTGAATTTAGCTACAGGGTGTTTTTGGATTTCGGTTGGATCATAAAGCATAATTTATTTTGAGTAAATTTGGAGAATTTCAAATGTGTTGAAATGGTTTTTATATTTTTTCCAAAGCGTAGAAAAGTGAGTAATTTTCAATTTTGGTTGGATTATAAAGCAGAACGTATTTTGAGTAAATTTGGAAAATTTCAAATCTCTGGAAATGGTTTTTATATTTTTTCCAAAGCGTAGAAAAGTGAGTAACTTTCAATATGACATAAGTTGTGTTCTCATCACTATTATACTATCAAATCGGAGAAAGTATCATGAGGAGCACAACCATTTTTACAGGGTTTTTTCAGGACTTCTTTTCAAAATTTTTAACAGTTGAACAACAGTTGATCTTTCGTTAGTGTGAAGCTGTTTATAAGAAAAACATAAATATTTTATTTATTGTAATAATATTAGGTTAACGTTGTACTTTTTGGATTGTAGGATAGGGGCCACCCACCACCCTCGGAATTATATCAATCTAATCTGCAAAACTGTCTTTACTGAATGTTTCATTTTAATTACTTGCAGGTATTGTAAATTTAAATTAAAGAGAGGAACAGAGTTTGTAACTGTACTAAAAGTTAATCGGAGGATGGCGGGTGGGCTCTATCTTATAATTAAAAAAAATGAACAACAGTAAGTGTTTCACCAGAGTGAAGCAATTATTTAAGAAAAAAACAAAAATATGTTAGTCCTTTTTGTTTCTGCAATTTAGATCATTTGAAATAAACCTAGTTTATGTGGTAGTTGTTGGATTATAGGACAAGGCCCACCCAACACCCTCCGTTTTATTTTGATCTGATCTACAAAATTCTGTTTACTGAATGAAATTTCTTTGTAGTTATTTGCAGATGTTGGTAATTTAATTAGTACATAGGAACAGAGTTTGTAACTGTGGTAAAATATAATTGGAGAGTGGTGTGTGGGCCCTATTCCATAATTCAAGTGGTGGGTGGGCCCTATCCCATTAATCCAAAACAGTTGAACAATAGTCAGTGTTTAGTCAGTGTGAAGCGATTAATAAAAAATCGAAAACATTTTTGTACTTTTTGTTTCTGTAGTTTAGATCATTTGTAAAAGCTTAGGTTAATGTTATATTGATTGGATACTGGGACAGACAATTGTTTATTTATTTAGGTAGTTTTCTTCATTGCTTTTACATTAAGATCAACAGAAGTTTATTAACTGGAGACACAAATATTAATTTTAAATAAAAATTCTTCAGTTTTGTACAATCTCTACCTTCAGAACATTCATTATTTTGAACTGGGTACATGATTTTTTTTTATGAATTATTATTATTCTTTTCTGTATTGAAGCCGAGCCCATCCGAAGAGATTTACCTTGTTTGTCTATTGGTCAAATTTAAAACACTGTTTGAACCCTGCAAACGTTTTTGCATCAAAACGTATCCTGCAGGCGTACGCCACTGTGCATAATTCTAAAGTAGTTTCCTTCTTCTGCACCTGTGTGAACTTAAATAATTTAAATACAGCAATAATGAATAATTCATAACAATTTTTTCAAGCACACTCTGACCGAGAATCGATTTCTATAAAATTCCTGCGGTTTTCGAACTGAAGAGCAAACAGATTAAGCAGCAATTTTATAATGTCCCGAAATTACGTCCGGATTTCTTTCGGAACACTTTCTTGTGAGGAATTCTCAAGGCTCAAACCAGTACAAAACAAAAAATGGCTAATGAAGTCGTTCGTACGTGGACTCAAGGTTCGATTTGCTAATTGCATAATTAAAAAATGTTTAATGCATTATCTACGGCGGGCATTGTTATTAATTGTTAATAAAAATTTACGATGGCCAAAAATAAATTAGTTGATAAACCGGTAAACATAAAATATTTGCCGATTCTTTCATTCAAAATTTTCCAAATTGAAATTTAACAACTTTCGATGTTACCCATTAAATTATCCGCCCAAGAAATCTAATATATTTTTGTAAATATAAACTATTTCAAAAAGTTTATTTTTATAGATATCTGTAAATGTTTCTGTCTTCAGGTTTTGATTTATTATAAATAAAACACTTTCTTTGTTAATATCACACGATTTATTAATAGCTACTATAGTTTTTTTTTTCGATCACGTACTATTTATTATCAAACTAAAAGTAGTTTTATTTATAATTGAAAATGTACACTTGGCGTCAAAAAAAAACCACCACTCGAAAAATCGCGAAAAACTCGATTTTTCAAACCGGCGTAACTTGGTTCAATTTGGTCGAAAATCGATGAATCTTTCAGTTTGGGAAAGATTCAAGTTTTATCTTTAACCCTTTCAGGACGGGTCACATCAATAAGCGTTTTAACGTAACTTACAACAAAATTTTCTAATTTTTTTAATCCGTTTCAAAAATTAGTTATTGATGATTCGTTATTATTATTCAAAGGCAGAAACATGTATTTTTAGTTTCGGAGCAAAATCCAACACTAGAAATCGATGTTTGAAAAATGGACATTTTTTACGTCCGTCGGGTATGATATTGTCAAATATACCCGTACCGAAAGGGTTAAGAATGTGTAGTTGATTTTGACCCCAAGTCCAACCCGCCCCCCGTAACAACGCGATGAAAAAAAATGTTCTTTATGTAAAAAAATTGTCCAACTTTGAGAAGCTGTACCGTGCGCAAAAAAAATCGGCGGGAAATTTCACCACAATGGCAGAAAAATTTAATCAATTTCCTTCAAATACCTTAAAAATTCGAGTCGTTTCGATGATTTAGAGCAGTTATGAATTTTTTTTTGAGTAAGTTTGCCCCAAAATCGATGAACTTTTGCAGCCTGAACAGTTTCAAATTTTCTCTTCAACGTCACGTGAATTATTTTGTTGCTAAAACGATTCCACCCCCTGCCACCCCCTAAAGGAAAAAAATGTTTTTGAAGTTTATGTGCAAATTTGGTTTCTTGTGCCGTGTGCAAAAAAAAATCGTGGACTCAATCGGTCAGCATGGCAGTAAAGTTCAATCATTTTCCTCCAATTTCCTCCAAAATTCAAGTCGACACGATGGCCTTTTTGGCCATAACTAAGCGAATTTCGCACGAAACTCGATGGAATTTTGCGATCTAAGAAGTTTTCGACTTTCGCGACCCCCTGAAAACCCCTACAAAAAGTGTTTTTGATTGAGAAAAAATGTTAAATTTTTACAACTTGTCATTTTTTTCAAAAATTCATAACTTTGCTCCAAATCATCGAAACGACTCGAATTTTTAAGGCATTTGAAGGAAATTGATTAAATTTTTCTGCCATTGTGGTGAAATTTCCCGCTGATTTTTTTGCGCACGGTACAGCTTGTCAAAATTGGACAATTTTTTACATGAAAAACATTTTTTTTTTCCATCGCGTTGTTACGGGGGGTGGGTTGGACTTGGGGTCAAAATCAACTACACATTCTTAAAGATAAAACTTGAATCTTTCCCAAACTAAAAGATTCATCGATTTTCGACCAAATTGAACCAAGTTACGACGGTTTGAAAAATCGAGTTTTTTCGCGATTTTTCGAGTGGCACTTTTTACATAAAAAACATTTCTTTCCATCGCGTTGTTACGTGGGGGTGGGTTGGATTTGGGGTCAAAATCAACTACACATTCTTAAAGATAAAAGATTCATCGATTTTTGACCAAATTGAACCAAGTTACGACGGCTTGAAAAATCGAGTTTTTTCGCGATTTTTCGAGTGGCACTTTTTACATAAAAAACATTTCTTTCCATCGCGTTGTTACGGGGGTGTGGGTTGGACTTGGGGTTAAAATCAACTACACATTCTTAAAGATAAAACTTTAATCTTTCCCAAACTAAAAGATTAATCGATTTTCGACTAAATTGAACCAAGTTACGACGGTTTGAAAAATCAAGTTTTTTCGCGATTTTTCGAGTGGCGCTTTTTACATAAAAAACATTTCTTTCCATCGCGTTGTTACGTGGGGGTGGGTTGGATTTGGGGTCAAAATCAACTACACATTCTTAAAGATAAAAGATTCATCGATTTTTGACCAAATTGAACCAAGTTACGACGGTTTGAAAAATCGAGTTTTTCGCGATTTTTCGAGTGGCGCTTTTTTTGACGCCGAGTGTATTATGAAGTAAACGCCTCCAGTGTCAATCAATTAGTTTTTTTTTTATTTACGAAGTTAGCAATATCTCACTTTAAATAGATATGCAATAGTTTCAAACAAAGAGTTGTTACAATAAATAGTCCTTTGAAAATCGTTTTTTCAGTATCCAAACATTAAACAGTCCGTTGAATTTCTTATAAATTTTAAAGTGGACACTTGAGTTAATCAAATTTCAGTTTTGGCCAACGCCATTTTTCTTGCAGTAAAATTTTCAAAGTTTAATTCAGCATATTTTAAAGATACACTTTCTAGGAATAATCTGTCAGAGTTTTATGTAATTGTCATATTGGATACAGAAGTTATAATCATGTTACTGCAGAAAGTCATTTTTTGATCATAAAATTTCAGTTTTGACCAACGCCATTTTTCTTGCAGTGAAGTTGTTAAACTTTAATTTAGCATATTTCAAAGATACACGTTCTAGGGATAATCTGTCACAGTTTATTGTAATTTTCATATTGGATACGGAAGTTATAATCATGTTACTGCAGAAAGTCGTTTTTTGATCATAAAATTTCAGTTTTGACCAACGCCATTTTTCTTGCGGTGAAGTTGTCAAAGTTTTATTTAGCAAATTTCAAGGATACACTTTCTAGAAATAATCTGTCAGAGTTTCATGTAATTGTCATATTGGATACAGCAGTTATAATCATGTTACTGCAGAAAGTCGTTTTTTGATCATAAAATTTCAGTTTTGACCAACGCCATTTTTCTTGCAGTGAAGTTGTCAAAGTTTAATTTAGCATATTTCAAAGATACACGTTCTAGGAATAATCTGTCAGAGTTTCATGTAATTGTCATATTGGATACAGCAGTTATAATCATGTTACTGCAGAAAGTCGTTTTTTGATCATAAAATTTCAGTTTTGACCAACGCCATTTTTCTTGCAGTGAAGTTGTCAAAGTTTAATTTAGCATATTTCAAAGATACACGTTCTAGGAATAATCTGTCAGAGTTTCATGTAATTGTCATATTGGATACAGCAGTTATAATCATGTTACTGCAGAAAGTCGTTTTTTGATCATAAAATTTCAGTTTTGACCAACGCCATTTTTCTTGCAGTGAAGTTGTCAAAGTTTAATTTTGGCATATTTCAAAGATACACTTTCTAGGAATAATCTGTCAGAGTTTCTTGTAATTGTCATATTGGATACGGAAGTTATAATCATGTTACTGCAGAAAGTCGTTTTTTGATCATAAAATTTCAGTTTTGACCAACGCCATTTTTCTTGCAGTGAAGTTGTCAAAGTTTAATTTAGCATATTTCAAAGATACACGTTCTAGGAATAATCTGTCAGAGTTTCATGTAATTGTCATATTGGATACAGCAGTTATAATCATGTTACTGCAGAAAGTCGTTTTTTGATCATAAAATTTCAGTTTTGACCAACGCCATTTTTCTTGCAGTGAAGTTGTCAAAGTTTAATTTTGGCATATTTCAAAGATACACTTTCTAGGAATAATCTGTCAGAGTTTTATGTAATTGTCATATTGGATACAGAAGTTATAATCATGTTACTGCAGAAAGTCATTTTTTGATCATAAAATTTCAGTTTTGACCAACGCCATTTTTCTTGCAGTGAAGTTGTTAAACTTTAATTTAGCATATTTCAAAGATACACGTTCTAGGGATAATCTGTCACAGTTTATTGTAATTTTCATATTGGATACGGAAGTTATAATCATGTTACTGCAGAAAGTCGTTTTTTGATCGTAAAATTTCAGTTTTGACCAACGCCATTTTTCTTGCAGTGAAGTTGTCAAAATGCAAAACCGATTACGTAACAATAGTTAAATTTTACAGGTAGCTAACCAATGCATATATCTAGGCAATGAAGTAATTTGAAGCCAAAATCATAATTAATAAAGAAACTATGAACAAATTAGGTGACGGATATTATTCATTGGTCATCTACTTTGCTCATAGTTTCTTTATTAATTATGATTTTGCCATTAAATTACTTCATTGCGTAGATATATATATATATATATTGGTTAGCTACCTGTAAAATTTTACTGTTGTTACTTAATTGGTTCTGCATTTTATCTGTTTAACGTAAAATATTGCTAATAGGGCTGAAGGACTAGGTCGTTGGCCCTTTCTAACATATGTATATTTTGTATGTATGTTGGAATAAAGTTCATGTATATATATTGCTAACTTTGTTGATTAAATTAAACCACATTATAAAAATAAACTATTTGAAATAGTTTATATTTACGAAAATATATTCGATTTCTTGAGCCTTAAGGATATCGGTTTTGATATACATTCATAATGAAACATGAATAAGTTTTGAATAATAAAATTTCTTCATGAGATTAATCCGTTGGTAAACTGTAAACATTTTTTTTATGATTGAAACTTGGTGAATTTTTAATTACCAAAGTTATTCTCGATAAGAAATCGAAATTAACATCATGCGAAACACGCATCAAATGTTAGTAAAAGTACAAATTGCCGGCGCACATCAAGGCCGATAATTTAAAAAAAAGTAGCAAGAAATGACCATTATCTCTCTTATAATGGCGCAGACTGACCTCAAACTTACTTCCGACCTGAAAATAAAGAACGTCCGACGCGTGTCGAAACATCACGGGTGGAATTGTGAAATTCGCGACTAATTGATGCGCCAAAAATAAAGTGCCGCCCTGTATCATTACTGCGGTGTTACGGTTCGTCCGAATGTGGAATAATGGACTCGAAAGTGGACACCGATGTCTTCATTTCTAACGGAAATAATTCCACGTCGGAAAATTATAATGTGCCTAGTTTCTAATGCCACGGGACATTAGGAGTATTTCAAGATGAAGTTTAACGTTTTTTCGTTATTTTTTTTTTATTTGCAAAACATTCAAGTTTAAGTTTGATTGGAAATTACTTCCTTCATCCCGTATACTTGGGATTAGTTTATTTTAAGTATTGTTTCTATTTTTATATTGTTGAGGGTCGAGTTTCTGCGTCGTCACTTGCTTTTAGACATTGCTCATGCCAACTTGCCAAACGTAACGAACTGATAAAAAAATCGCATTTTACTGTCTAGGCAGTAAAGTAGAAAGTGCAAATTGGGTAGCATACAAAATCAAAATGGTGACAAAGGGCATTAAAAATTGTGCCGCTTTTTCGCTTACGCTTGGATACTCCTTTTGACACCGCAACCAAAAATAAATTAGTGATACAGATTCAAATACTTTTTTAAGATCTGTGTCGCATGAAATTTTAATTAAATTATCATCTTCTTGTTCACTAAGATTAAATATTTCTTCCTTTTCAATCCCGACAGAAAAATAATCTTCAATCCACATTTAAATACTAAAAACACATGCAAATTCAACGCAACTTGGCAAATATGCAAGTTTTTTGATTTTAGAAAAGTTTAATAACATTTGGTTCTAATTTCGAAAAACATAATCTTAATCAAATTTTTAGACGATTTGAGCCATCTTTGTAGGCTAGTTGTCAAAATACATTCGCCAATAACCATCGGCCCCCAAATACGAATTATCAGATAAACGCCCAATTTAGACGTCGATCGCAGCGGCGGCTCGAGGATTTCCGCAGGAAGGACAAACAAATATTTCGTTGCTGTTTCGATCAAATTTTCTTCCGTTGCCCCACCGCCGAACATCCACGAGCCGCCACTGGTCGATCGTCCACGATGAAAAACACTAATCTAGCCGGAATGCATATTTTTCACTTTCAATATTATTTGCATTAAAATTTCGGTAAAACTAGCCCAAATTATTTTTTGATTATTTACTTGTTTTATTACTGGAAGTCTACAGAGTTTGAAGATAATTCACTAAGGGACTTTCTTGGAAATAAAGAAAATCTAGGTGAATGCATAATTTTACACTTTCAAAAATGTTTGAGTTGAAATTTCGGAAAAACTAGCCCAAATTATTTTTTGATTATTTACTTGTTTTATTACTACGAATCTATAGAATGTGGTTGTAAAATTTAGAGATATTCCGCTAAGGTATTTTCTAGAAAACTAAGAAAATCTAAGCAAATGCATGATTTAGTATTTTCAAAAATTTTGGAAAAACTAGCCCAAATTATTTTTTGATTATTTAATTGTTACATTGCTAGAAGTATACAGAGCGTGCTTTTACAATTTGAAGATAATCCATTAAAGGATTTTCTAGGAAATTAAGAACATCTAGGTGAATGCATAATTTTGCACTTTCAAAAATATTTGAGTTGAAATTTCGGAAAAACCAACTCACATTATTTTTAATTATTTACTTGTTTTATTACTAGAATGTGCTTGTAAAATTTTAAGATAATCCACCAAGTTGTTTTCTAGGAAATTAAGAAAATCAAGGCGAATGCATGATTTTGTATTTTCAAAAATTTTGGAAAAACTAGCCCAAATTATTTTTTGATTATTTACTTGTTTTATTGCTAGAAGTATACAGAGTGTGCTTTTACAATTTGAAGATAATCCATTAAAGGATTTTCTAGGAAATTAAGAACATCTAGGTAAATGCATAACTTTGCACTTTCAAAAATATTTGAGTTGAAATTTCGGAAAAAACAACTCACATTATTTTTTTTATTATTTACTTGTTTTATTACTAGAATGTGCTTGTAAAATTTGAAGATAATCCACCAAGTTGTTTTCTAGGAAAATAAGAAAATCTAGGCGAATGCATGATTTTGTATTTTCAAAAATTTTGGAAAAACTAGCCCAAATTATTTTTTGATTATTTACTTGTTTTATTGCTAGAAGTATACAGAGTGTGCTTTTACAATTTGAAGATAATCCATTAAAGAATTTTCTAGGAAATTAAGAACATCTAGGTGAATGCATAACTTTGCACTTTCAAAAATATTTGAGTTGAAATTTCGGAAAAAACAACTCACATTATTTTTTTTATTATTTACTTGTTTTATTACTAGAATGTGCTTGTAAAATTTGAAGATAATCCACCAAGTTGTTTTCTAGGAAAATAAGAAAATCTAGGCGAATGCATGATTTTGTATTTTCAAAAATTTTGGAAAAACTAGCCCAAATTATTTTTTGATTATTTACTTGTTTTATTGCTAGAAGTATACAGAGTGTGCTTTTACAATTTGAAGATAATCTATTAAAGGATTTTCTAGGAAATTAAGAACATCTAGGTGAATGCATAATTTTGCACTTTCAAAAATATTTGAGTTGAAATTTCGGAAAAACCAACTCACATTATTTTTTAATTATTTACTTGTTTTATTACTAGAATGTGCTTGTAAAAATTGAAGATAATCCACCAAGTTGTTTTCTAGGAAATTAAGAAAATCTAGGCGAATGCATGATTTTGTATTTTCAAAAATTTTGGAAAAACTAGCCCAAATTATTTTTTTATTATTTACTTGTTTTATTGCTAGAAGTATACAGAGTGTGCTTTTACAATTTGAAGATAATCCATTAAAGGATTTTCTAGGAAATTAAGAACATCTAGGTGAATGCATAATTTTGCACTTTCAAAAATATTTGAGTTGAAATTTCGGAAAAAAACAACTCACATTATTTTTTTATTATTTACTTGTTTTATTACTAGAATGTGCTTGTAAAATTTGAAGATAATCCACTAAGTTGTTTTCTAGAAAATTAAGAAAATCTAGGCGAATGCATGATTTTGCGTTTTCAAAAATGTTTGAGTTGAAATTTCGGAAAAAGTTGAAACCGAAAATTAATATGTTTTGAGTGAATTTAAGTAAAAAAAAATGCTTTTTCAATGCACGTGTGATTATTTTAAAATTTGGGATGTTTGCCGATTTTATTATAGAAATGAAAATTAATCCATTTTGAGTAAATTTGAAAGTCTGGAATTTTTTGCAAATGGTTTTTATTTTCAAGGCAACTTGAAAATGTCCAACCTCAAAATTGAATACAATGTTTAAGGGTAAATATTTCAAAATTGTGACTAAGAGCGTTGATAGATTTTAACAGAATCCATTTTGATTAAATTGGAAAAGGTTCGAGAATGCTGCAACTGTTTTTGTGTTTTTGTTTTTTGTGGCTTGTAAAATGTTCGACCTCAGAATTGAACAGGAGTGCGATTATTTCGAAATCTAGGGTTGGAATGTTTGCAAATTTCTTATAGAAAATGCATTTTGAGTGAATTTAAAAATTTCAATTGGTTTTATATTTTTTGGCAATTTAGAAAATGGTTGACTTTAGAGTGTTCAAGTGTGATTATTTCAAAATCTAGCTTAGTAACGTATGCATTTTTTTGCAGAATTTAAAAAAAATTGAGAGGTTGTTTTAATGATTTTTTTTAATTTTTTTTTTGCGGTTTCGAAAATGTTCGACCTCAGAATGTTAAAATGTGATTATTTTGAAAGTAGATATTTAAAGTGTAATCTTTTTTTGAGGAATGTCGAAACTTTAAGGTTTGTTAGAATTGTTTTTTTTGCGGTTTGTAAAAAGTTTATCACTATTGAACCGGGAGTTGTTCAAGTGTGATTATTTTAAAATCTAAGGTAGGAATGTTTTCCAATTTTTATAGAACTATAGAGTGGAATCCATATCTAGCTCAGAAGTTTTAAAACGTTTCTCTTTGAAAGCCATCGTGAATTACAATACAAAAGGAGGTGTTTATGATCACATAATTTGGTAAAAAGTCTGCTATACGAAAAACTAAAAATACACACTTTGCCACCGTTCCTAGAGGCTAACTGTTATAAAACAAATAATATGTAAAAAACATTTTTTTTGTGTTTTTACGATATTTTTTCGCGACCCGGCAAAATTCTTCCGCGACCCGGTGCCGGGTCTAGGCAGTAAAGTAGAAAGTGCAAATTAGGTAGCATACAAAATCAACGAAAAACATATTTTACTGTCTAGGCAGTAAAGTAGAAAGTGCAAATTGGGTAGCATACAAACTCAACGAAAAACACATTTTACTGTCTAGGCAGAAAAGTAGAAAGTGCAAATTGGGTTGCATACAAATATCCCGGTAATTTTGTTTACGTTAAAACAAATTTCGAAAAATATAACTAATCTATTGCAAAACTGCAATAAACAAATAATCGCAATTACGCAAGCACAAACAAACCCATAACGATTAATCACACCAACAAGTAGACCATCCCATCTGACCGATGACCGTTTGGCAATAGCAATATTTTACCGATTGCATACGCCGCCGTTCACTCGATCATTAACTATTAACCCACAAAATGTTTAATATCGATCAAATAAATTTTATATACGCGGTGGCATGCCATGGAAAATACCTACGCAAATTGGTCATCGTGAGTAGCCGTTGGCACACACTCACCATCCACCATCAGCAGTAAGTGATATTTAGAAGTGACCGCGGATTCTAAATGTCAGTAATACGTACGTTACTCGGGAATGGAAAAATTAATGCTCACTAACGACTCCGAAGTATATTAATTATATGCATTCACGCCCGTGCAAGATGTACTTAAAATTAATGCAAATGTTAGTGGTGTTGAAACACCTACAGATATTTTAATTACCATTGCAAAATAGGTCTATATTTTGTAATTACGAATAACGAGGAAACAATTTGCGCACCTTAAAACATCACTGACATCAACTGACAACTTGAGATTACCGTAGCAAAAGAACGAACGGAGTGAAGTCGGATCGTAGAAAATTTACGTGTGTTAAGTATAATTATAAATATTACACCGATTTAATTAGAGTTAGAAAATACATTTCGAGGTTAATGACCTTATTGATTTTAAATTGCGCGCTATTTTTCATCCGTCAAAATTGGAGCTGTCACTTTTTGACACTATTTGGACTAAACCCTACACGTGCATGTGGTATTATTATATTCGAACACCGTCGTATCCTGTCTTATTTTACCGAACCGCTATGCAGCACCAGAATGAACTGTGAGTGCAACGTGAAATGCGGATTGAATTAATTCCCCAGCGGAAACGGAAATAATACGAGTAATATTTATTGTGGAGTGCATTGTAAAACCGGTACATTCGACATATTGTCTATTGACGTTGCCTTTGGGGCGGGACATTTCGGCTTATTTCACCTGTATTTGGCGGCAGTGTCTCAATCATGTACCAATCAATTTACACTTTCACGAATTTTTATCGCGTTTCTTTAATTTCCTCAATTACGAAAGTCTTTGATGCTGATTGAAATTTGATATAAGTAGTCGTTCTTATTGGGCCATCTTGAGTCATTCATGACCAGAAGCTGCAGAACTGCCCCACTTATAGTTATTGGTACTATTCTAGTCTTTGTCTTCGCTCTGTCTCTGTGTGTCTGTGTGTGTCTGTTTGTCTGTGTGTCTGTGTTTGTGTCTGTGTTTGTGTCTGTGTGTCTGTGTGTCCGTGTATCTGTGTGACCGTGTATCTGTGTGCCGGGGTGTGTGTGTGTGTGTTTTTTTTTCAAAACATTATTAAAATTTCTTGGATTATAATTACTTAACAACAATAGTTACATCAAATTTATATTAATAAAATGACAGAAAATGCTAAAATGAACTCCTTATAAGGAATAAGTTTTTTCGAAACCTCTTTAGTATTTGAGTAAACCAATAGAATTTGAAGTTTAAAATTTTGACGTTTCAAACGTCAGTATCATCCGATCCTGCAAAACGCTCAATGTGCATTTAAAATAATATGTAAAAAGAAAATAAACCACTAAACTACCATTAAATCAGAAATATGTAAATACCTTATATTTGATTTTGGGAAACTGTCATTTTCGGCATTTGTAAATTGTCATTTTTACATTTAGACATTATCATTTCTGGCATATGGAAAATGTCAAAAATGACAATTTTGAAATGGCAAAAATAACTATTTCTAAATGTCAAATATGACATTTTCCATATGCCAGAAATGATAATGTCTAAATGTAAAAATGACAATTTATGAATGCCGAAAATGACAGTTTCCCAAAATCAAAAATAAGGTATTTACATATTAACAACACATTTAACAACATTTAAAAGTGTTCTCCTTAAATGTTTGGATTTTGTCGTTCTTATATATTTGGACATTGTCATTTTTTGGCATGTGGAAAATATCATTTTTGACATTTTGAAATTGTCGCTTGTTTACACAGAGAAATTATATTTTATTCCATTTAGAAATCGTCATTTTTACATTCATAAACTGCCAATTTTGCCATTAAAAAATTATCATTTTGAACATTTAGAAATGATCACTCTTTACGTTTGGATTTTGTCATTCTTCTATTTGACATAGACATTGTCATTCTCTTACATAGGGAAATAATGTTTTTTTTTTAGATTTAGAAATCTTCATTTTTAAATTCAGAAATGTCATTTTTGTCATTTGAAAATAGTCATTTTTAACATTTAGAAACGATTACCCTTGACGTGTGCATTTTGTCATTCTTTTACATTTAGACATTGTCATTTTTGGCATATGGAAAATGTCATTTTTGACATTTAGAAATTGTCACTTTTTACATACAGAAATTATAATTTATTACATTTAGAAATCGTAATTTTTTACATTCGGATACTGTAATTTTTGTCATTTGAAAATATTTTGTCATTCTTTTACATTTAGATATTGTCATTTTTGGCATATGGAAAGTGCCATTTTTGACAATTAGGAATTATCAATTTTTACATAGAGAAATTATAATTTTTTACATTTAGAAATCGTCATCTTTACATTCAGAAACTGTCAATTTTGCCATTAGAAAATTATCATTTTGAACATTTAGTAATGATCACTCTTTACGTTTGGATTTTGTCATTCTTCTATTTGACATTTAGATATTGTCATTTTCTTACATAGGGAAATAATATTTTTTTTAGATTTAAAAATCTTCATTTTTAAATTCAGAAATGTCATTTTTGCCATTTGAAAATTGTCAATTTTAACATTTAGAAACGATCACCCTTTACGTGTGAATTTTGTTATTCTTTTACATTTAGACATTGTCATTTTTGGCATATGGAAAATGTCATTTTTGACATTTAGAAATTGTCATTTTTTACATACAGAAATTATAATTTATTACATTTAGAAATCGTAATTTTTTACATTCGGAAACTGTAATTTTTGCCATTTGAAAATATTTTGTCATTCTTTTACATTTAGATATTGTCATTTTTGGCATATGGAAAATACCATTTTTGACAATTAGGAATTATCAATTTTTACATAGAGAAATTATAATTTTTTACATTTAGAAATCGTCATTTTTACATACAGAAACTGTCATTTTTGCCATTTGAAAATTATCATTTTTAACATTTAGAAATGACCACCCTTTATGTTTGGATTTTGTCATTATTATACATTTGGGCATTGTCATTTTTGGCATATGGAACATATCATTTTTGATAATTAGAAATTGTCATTTTTACATTCAGAAACTGTCATTTTTGCCATTTGAAAATTGTCATTTTTAACATTTAGAAACGATCACCCTTTACGTGTGAATTTTGTTATTCTTTTACATTTAGACATTGTCATTTTTGGCATATGGAAAATGTCATTTTTGACATTTAGAAATTGTCATTTTTTACATACAGAAATTATAATTTATTACATTTAGAAATCGTAATTTTTTACATTCGGAAACTGTAATTTTTGCCATTTGAAAATATTTTGTCATTCTTTTACATTTAGATATTGTCATTTTTGGCATATGGAAAATACCATTTTTGACAATTAGGAATTATCAATTTTTACATAGAGAAATTATAATTTTTTACATTTAGAAATCGTCATTTTTACATACAGAAACTGTCATTTTTGCCATTTGAAAATTATCATTTTTAACATTTAGAAATGACCACCCTTTATGTTTGGATTTTGTCATTATTATACATTTGGGCATTGTCATTTTTGGCATATGGAACATATCATTTTTGATAATTAGAAATTGTCATTTTTACATTCAGAAACTGTCATTTTTGCCATTTGAAAATTGTCATTTTTAACATTTAGAAACGATCACCCTTTACGTGTGCATTTTGTCATTCTTTTGCATTTAGACATTGTCATTTTTGGCATATGGAAAATGCCTTTTTTGACAATTAGGAATTATCATTTTTTACATACAGAAATTATAATTTATTACATTTAGAAATCGTATTTTTTTACATTCGGAAACTGTAATTTTTGCCATTTGAAAATATTATGTCATTCTTTTACATTTAGATATTGTCATTTTTGGCATATGGAAAATGCCTTTTTTGACAATTAGGAATTATCAATTTTTACATAGAGAAATTATAATTTTTTACATTTAGAAATCGTGATTTTTACATTCAGAAACTATCATTTTTGCCATTTGAAAATCATTTTTAACAGTTAGAAATGACCACCCTTTATGTTTGGATTTTGTCATTCTTATACATTTGGACATTATCATTTTTGTCATATGGAACATATCATTTTTGATATTTAGAAATTGTCATTTTTACATTCAGAAACTGTATTTTTTTGTCATTTGAAAATAGCCATTTTTAACATTTACAATTGATCACTCTACGTTTGGATTTTGTCATTCTTCTACTTTTAGACATTCTAATTTTTGGCATATGGAAAATGTCATTTTTGACATTTAGAAATTGTCATTTTTTACATACTGAAATTATATGATAATTTATTAAATTTAGAAATCGTCATTTTTTACATTCGGAAACTGTAATTTTTGCTATTTGAAAATATTTTGTCATTCTTTTACATTTAGACATTGTCATTTTTGGCACATGGAAAATGTCATTTTTTCACATTTAGAAATTATCTTTTTTTTATATTTAGTAATCGTCATATCTACATTCAGGAACTGTCATTTTTGCCATTTGCAAATTGCCATTTTTAACATTTAGAAATGATCACCCTATACGTTCGGATTTTGTCATTCTTTTACCCTTTGAAAATTGCCATTTTTGACATTTAGAAATTGGAATTTCTTCACATATCGAAATTATATTTTTACATTTAGAAATTGTAATTTTTACATTTAGAAACTGCCATTTTATATATAGATTACATGATTTCCAAATTAATTAATCCTCCACATAAAATGTTTCAAAGTGATCACTTTCGATATTTAGAAATGATAATTTTTGATAATCTGAAGTTTTCATTTTTGAAATTTAGAAATTGGCATTATTAATATTTATAAATTGCCATTCTTAATATTTAGAAATAATCATAATGACATTTATAAATTGTCATTTTTCTCATTCGAAAGTTGTCATTGTTGACATTTAAAAATTGTCATTTTTTCACATTAGGAATTTTGTAACTTTTTACATATAGAAAGTAAGTGTGGAACTGTCATTTTTGATATTTTAAAATGATCATTTTTGATATTTAGAAATGATGATTTTTAACAAATAAATTTGTGTCGGTAAGAAATTACCATTTTTGACATTTAGAAATGATCGCAATTAATATTTAAAAATTGTCACTTCTGATATTTAGAGATGATCATTTTTAACATCCATAAATCGTTATTTTCAACATTTGCATATTGTAACATAATAACTCGAAGTTGAAGATGTTAAAATTTCGATGCAAGGAAAGTTATAAAAGTTGGAATTCATAAACAGCTTCACTTACGACTCGGACATGTTTAGAACAATTAACATTTTGACATAATCGAGTTATAAATCTTGCAATTTCGACGCAATGAAAATTGATTATTAATCAATCTAATTAATAAATTATTATCTTTCGACTTGGAGAAGATTACGACCGTGAAAATTTAGACGCGAGCAAAGTTATAAATGATAATTTTTCGATGTAATTAAAAATTCATATTCTTTATCAAACTAATTCCTAAATTTGGAGAAGTTTACGATTCTGAAATTTCTATGCAATAGAAGTTATACATGCTGAAATGCAATAGTAAGATATAAGTAATGAAATTCGTAATTAATTGCATTTATAAATAAAATTTACAATAAATTTCATTATAAATGATGAATTTTCATTGCAATGAAAATAGAAATATTGAAATTCTTAATCAATTTAATTAATAAATTCCTAGCTTTCGACCCGGAGAAGTTTACAGATGCAATGGAAGTTGGAAGTTAGAAATGTTGAAGCTCGTAATCAATTGAATTTATAAATGCTTGTCTTTTGAATCGAACAAGTTTCTAACCGTTGAAATTTCGACGAAATGAAAGTTATAAATGTTGAAATTTCGATACAATTAAATTTTAAATCAATCTAACTCATAAATTTGTATCTTTCGACTCGGAGAAGTTTACAACTGCTGAAATTTCGATGCGGTGGAAGTTACACGTTCTGAAATTTCGATGCAATGGAAGTTGGAAGTTACAAATGTTGAAACTCGTAATCAATAGAATTTATAAATGCTTGTCTTTCGACTCGAACAAGTTTGCAACCGTTGAAATTTCGACGCAAGAAAAGTTGTAAATGTTAAAACTTCGATACAATTAAAAATTAAATCGATCTAATTCGTAAATTTTTACTTTTCGACTCGGAGAAGTTTACACATGCCGAAATTTCGATGCAATGGAAGTTGGAAGTTATAAATGCTGAACCTCGTAATCAATTGAATTTATAAATTATCGTCTTTCAACTCGGACAAGTTTACAACCGTTGAAATTTCGACGTAAGAAAAGTTATGAATGTTGAAATTTCGATACAATTAAAATTGAAATGTTGAATATCCTCTTCGATCCAATTTATACATTTCTTTGTTTCGACTCGGAGAAGTTTACAACTGCCGAAATTTCGATGCAATGGAAGTTGGAATTTATAAATGTTAACACTTGTATTCAATTGAATTTATAAATGCTCTCTTTCGGCTCGAACAAGTTACCGTTGAGATTTCAACTCAAGAAAAGTTATAAATGTTGAAATTTCGATACAATTAAATTTTTAATTGATCATGCCGAATTTTCGAAGCAATTGAATTTATAAATGCTTGTCTTTCGACTCGAACAAGTTTACAACTGCTGAAGATTCGATGCAGTGGAAGTTACACATGCAGAAATTTCGATGCGGTGAAAGTAACCATTGCCGAAATTTCTATGCAATGGAAGTGAAAGTGTCGTTTTTGACGTTTAGAAATTTTAGTTTTTTAACATTTGGAAAAAACAGTTTTTAGATTTAATAATGATAATCCTTTTCATTTCTTGCTGTAGTACATTTTACATTTTTTAATATTTAACCCCTTGGCGTGAAGAGTGTCCTTGTACATCCTAATGTTAATATTATTTAAGGTGCTGCTAAATTATATCATCGTTAGTGGCTGAATGGCCAAACCTATGCCAAAAAACAAAACAAAAAAACAAAAAATAATATTTAACTATATAATTGTTTATTTTATGTAATATGCTTTAATGTTATTTTGTAGATGTTTTTTGAGATTGTTGATTATGTATGCTCCAATTTGAATCCGTAAGTAGTGCCTTTTACGTTCTTACTAGACGGGGAAGTATTGTTATCATAAAACTTTTTCAAAAATTTTCTTTGATAGGATTCTGATAATTTGCGGAAAAAAAATCGTGACTCAAAAACCACCAAATATTTTCATTAATTTTAGATTTAATTTCAGTTCAAATTTGAACATAAGCCGTATTTGACAATCCGAAGAACCGATAAGCTTTTGCTAACACCGGAAGTGGGTGAAGAGATTTTTATTTTATTTTCTGATATTTTTTTTTAAATATGAAAAATATTAAGCCTACAGCTTCCGGCAAAAAAAATCCTCTTGGTAAAAGTGGTCAAAAAATATCCCTGGAAATAATGTGCAACTTTCTGACTTCGACGCAAGAGGGCGTAACGTGCATCGTCCGTTAGAAAACGTAGATTTTCTATGGAATTTGCTTATTATAGTCTAAAATTAACACGTAAACTAGATATTATTTTTTTGTATCAAGGTGCGGATAGTTTAAACTTTTTTTTTAATATTGGTTTGCGGAATAATACAAACTTGGTCTCATTGAAAAATGCATTTCTTGCTCTGCTGTGTTCAAAATTAATTACGTGATTTTATTTATGTGTTTTGTGGATATTTTTGTTAAAAATAATAATAGAAACGTATTACATTTCTTATTAATATTTGTAAATAACACAAACAGAAAGTTGTGTAGTTGTTTATATACGTCATATATAAAAGCAAACAAATTTCCAGTTTATTTACTAATTAACCACATCCGATCGTATGTAAAAGAGGGTAATTAATACGCTAATGTATTATGTATTCAGAAAATCTTTTTGTCGTCTCCTTGCCTCGCATCCTTCTGCGATGTAAGCCAGAATGAAAGTAAGACCTACATGCATACAATCAACAATTAAACGGAAGACGTTTGTAGATGGGAAGTAGATAATCCCGGCACTTATTTATCGATCGATGTTGTCGGTATTAACTGCCTCAAAAACAATATTTTAAACTTATTTAAGACAATATGTGACTTCAAAAGACTACCAAAAATACTTGTATAACATTTATTTGAGACAATTTGTAAGATAATTAAAAAAAAAATCAGTTATTGCCTTAAACTAAATTACAATTGTGATCTGGCAGGACCGAAACTGTGTCTTCTGCGGCGCAAATTGCAGCGCCCCCAGAATATCAATCTACAGGACGGCAAATGTAAGTTGGCCAGACGCGCAGAGAAATCTATCGAGAGCGCCCTTCGAAGGTTCCGCCCACAATTTTGCCACTGCGTAACGGCAAGTTAAGTTTGCCGTCCTGTAGAGGTTGCAGGTTCGATCCCTATCGGAAGCATGTTACACTATTAATCCAATTTATACGATTTTTGTTTGTTTTCGGCGTTCAGACACTATTATACGATTTAATTCGAAATATTTGCATTTGCAAATTTAATTATTTAAAAATTATATTATCTGTGGAATCTATTGTTATTTTGGTCGGTCGATTTCTCCACTCAGTCAACGCATTTGTGCAACGTAAAGACAATAGATGTCGCCTTAATGATAACACTTAAATATTGTATCTGTAACTTTTACTGAAAAAGTGTGAGGAAAGTAAATGCATTCCTCCGTTAATGGATTTACTTTTCTCACGAGTGATGCAAACCTCTACTGTCCACTTTAAATTGAGTCATTTTCGAAGGAAAAATTTATGTAAATAGTTGACCACTACATACAGTTATTGTGCATTCACAAAATAAATATTTCAAACACGATAACAGCTATCGCGAATTGCTTGCGTGACAATCTTGAGAATTTTTAATATTCGGATAATTATTACTCATTTTGCATATGTAAATGATTCAAGAAAACGAAAACATGTAGACCTTTACCCATCATTTTAAATAGCGATTTAACACGTCTTTGCTTTATAATCCTAGCAAGTAACGGTTTATCACTTTGCATGTTACTCCAGGAAGCCTCTAAACAATAAAACCTGTTGTAAACAAACATCGATCTGGGTTATTTTTTTATTCAACACGTGATACGGTGATTGCTGCAATTAGTCATTACTTATTGATGAAATTACAATATTTCCATGGCCATCACCGATCTACGATTCTTGATTTATCTGGGATAGTTAGGGCGTAGTTGCCAAGAAAAGCGTAAATTGCTATGTAAATAGGCAATTGTAACAATAAAAATTAATAATTAATGTAATAGAAAAAAGTGTAATGTAGAGAGAGTGTGTAAATATATATATAATATATAGTTAAAGTTGGAGAAAATGGTTTCCACGTGAATTGATTGTATAATTATGGCTTGAAGAATTTCTTGTAAAAAGTAATCTTAATGATAATTGAGATTTATTGTAGGTGGGAATTTCTAAATGGAAATTAATCTAGTTTTCTAATACTCTCAATTGGTTTTAAATACAGGGTGTTCCGGCGCTTAATAATAATTATTTTGGAAAAATTATACAACAAATTTAAAAACTCAGTTTACTCAAAAATTACAGAGATTTCGAAAAAAATTTATTCTTTATAAGTGGTTCATTTTAACATTCTCTACAATTATTACTAACATAAATTTCGTGTAACTATTATCGTTTTATAATTATAAACCAAAAATTTTAAAAAATATATAAATTTTTTTCTCGAATAATGATTTTATGAAAAATGTTTTCAAGCAAAAGATGTTAATTTCTTTGTTGTCTTCAATGTTTGTTTAAATGTTTTTGTGATATTTTTCATACTTAAGAAAATATTGGCAAAAAAACAAAAAACAGTTAATGTAAACACCCACTTTCGGTGTACGAAATTTTACCAAAAGCTTTTCAGTTCTTCAGATTATCAAATAAGACGTATGTTCAAAGTTTCATATCAATTGCTCTATTACTTTTTGAGATACAGCGCGCACAGACAGACACACACACAGACTCACACACACACAGACACAATTTTTTTTTCAGAAATTGTTGAAATGGCATCTAGGGACCCCAAAACGGATATTTCCGTAAAAAAATTTTGAAAAAAATCACGATCACAATACTTTCTCGTACTTCGTAACGGAGAAAGTAAAAACTTCTGCTTATTTTGGCGTTTAGATAATCAAAATTTGTTCAATGAATTTCAAACTCGTGTTGTACATTTGATCATTTTTTTGGCGTTTCCTCTTGGTTTTATAAAAAGGTTTCTTTTTAATGTTCAAGCCCGGACATATAGCCGCGGTGGCCTAGTGAGTAGAGCTCCTGCTCACGGGCCTCGTGGTCGTGGGTTCGAATCCCATCCGTGCGGTCACTTTTTCGGAACGAAGATGGCCGTGCTGGTCCATGGATGTCTAGTGTATGTCCCATTCATAATTAAAATAAAATCTCAAAAACTTAATTATCGTTAGTGGCCGAATAGCTAGATACTTACACCAATTCCAAATCATCCGCACTTCCTCAACCCGAATTCCCGTCAACCATCCTTCCTTTTTATAAAAAAAAAGCCCGGACATATATAGGGTGTTTCCGACCACCCGTGCACCCCAAATATCCCGAGAAATATAAATCGGATTGAGATTTCAAAAAATATGTCCAAAATTGTTTTTTGAGCCCTATCGTGTGGTGTGAAATGTGAACCACCACTCGGATTCTATGCTGAAAAATATGAGGCTTTTATCCGAAAAAAAATTTAGATGAGCGACTGATGGCGATATATTCGGCAAAAACATTTATTGAATTAAATTTATTTCTCGCATCAAATGACAGATTATGTCATTTTTTTTTCATAGTCATCTTTTAAATGAGGCGTTGACTAAAGTCATTCGTAATTTTATGTTATAAATAAGTCTAAAAAAAAAATTATTTGTAAAAAAAATCGTAGAAACGAATAAAAATTAATTTGATTATAAAATTCCATTCTATTCTTTCCTATTGTGGTGATGTATGAATGTGAGTAACAACAAGCTGGATTTTTTTTAATTTAAAAAAAAATTTTTTTTTGCTTATCGAAATTTTTTTTTAACAAAAGCCTAATATATTTTAGAGTAGAATCCAAATCTGCAATAAAAAATAGGGGTACCTATTTAAGACTTCAAAGTTACCCCCCACCCCTCCCCTGTGGTTTACATTTCACACCACATGATAGAGCTCAAAAAACAAATTTAGACGTATTTTTTGTATGTCAATCCGATTTGTATTTCGCGAGATATCTGGGGTGTGCGGGTGGTCTGAAACACCCGGTATACTAAACTATCGTAACACCGCGTTGATATCACGCCGTCCGAAGGGCCGATTAACGTGTTAATATCATCCAAGGGCGGCTCGTGAAAGTTTGGCAGATGAGGCTATGAAAGAGTACAGTGGCACAATACTTCTTTCCTTTATAAGTAGTGCATCCGGAGCAATAGATGTACAGGCCACTTCAATCTTTCCTAAAAGTGGACCGTAGGTTTGATTGAGCATTGACCACCTGACTCGACAAGTCTTGCCCTAACTCCTGAAGTTGTTGATTTTGATAACCTGAACCATTGCCACTGCCATTTTCTTCAGGGTCTCCAACTTATTAACCTTGAAAAACCTGTCTGAACCTGTTTCCAACCACATCTGTCTAAACCTGACTAGACATGTATTCAACCGCACCCATCTAAACCTGTCTCCAACCGCACACATGTCTAAACCTGTCTTTAACAGCTCATGTTTAAACCTGACTTCATCCACATCTGTCTAAACCTGTCTTCAACCGCACCTGTTTAAACCTGCTAGAGCTGCCTTCAATCGCATCTGTCTAAACCTGTCTTCAACCTCACCTGTTTAAACCTGTTTGAACCTGCCTCCAACCGCACCTGACTAAACCTGTCTTGAATCGCACCTGTCTAAACGTGTCTAAACCTGTCTAAACCTATTTCCAACCGCATCTGCTAAACCTGTCTTCAGCAACTCATGTCTAAACCTGTCTGAACCTGCCATGATAAACCTGTCTGAACCTGCTTCAACAAACCTGTCAAAAGTTGTAGTGACCCAGAACCCCTCTTGTATATGAGTGGTCATGTATAGCCGTGAAGCAATTGAAAGATTCAAAATGGCATTGTCACTAGTTTTTCTCGTCAAAAATTATTATCTCTTCACGGATTTTAATGAATTTTTAAGGCAACATTTCAGACAACTGAAAAATTCGAAAAGACTTGGTCACTAGTTTTTCCGGAATTTCTCGTCAAAAATCGTGGCTTTCAACACGTTCACTTCGACTACATTTTCAGGAATACCTCTTGAGGGATTTTAATGAATTTTTAAGGCAACATTTCAGACATGTCTAACTATGAAACAATTGGAAAATCCAAACAGTGTTAGTCACTAGTTTTTCCGGAATTTCTTGTCAAAAATCGTGGCTTTCAAAACGTGCACTTCGACTACATTTTCGTAATTTTCAAGAATACCTCTTCACGGATTTTAATGATTTTTTAAGGCAAAATTTCAGACGTTTGTAACTAGGAAACAATTGGAAAATCCAAACAGTCTTAGCCCCTAGTTTTTCCGCAATTTCTCGTCAAAAATCGTGACTTTCAAAACATGCACTTCGACTACATTTTCGTAATTTTCAGGAATACCTCTTCGCGGATTTTAATGAATTTTTAAGGCAGTATTCCAGACATGTGTAACTATGAAACAATTGGAAAATCCAAACAGTCTTGGTCACTAGTTTTTCCGTAATTTCTCGTCAAAAATGGTGGCTCTTCACGGATTTTAATGAATTTTTAAGGCAAAATTTCAGACATGTGTAACTATGAAACAATTGGAAAATCCAAACAGTGTTAGTCACTAGTTTTTCCGCAATTTCTCGTCAAAAATCGTGGCTTTCAAAACGTGCACTTCGACTACATTTTCGTAATTTTCAGGAATACCTCTTCGAGGATTTGAATGAATTTTTAAGGCAAAATTTCAGACATGCGTAACTATGAAACAATTGGAAAATCCAAACAGTCTTAGTCACTAGTTTTTCCGGAATTTCTCGTCAAAAATCGTGGCTTTCAAAACATGCACTTCGACTACATTTTCGTAATTTTCAAGAATACCTCTTCACGGATTTTAATGAATTTTTAAGTCAAAATTTCAGACATGTGTAACTATGAAACAATTGGAAAATCCAAACAGTCTTAGTCCCTAGTTTTTCCGGAATTTCTCGTCAAAAATCGTGGCTTTCAAAACGTGCACTACGACTACATTTTCGTAATTTTCAGGAATACCTCTTCGCGGATTTTAATGAATTTTTAAGGCAGCATTCCAGACATGTGTAACTATGAAACAATTGGAAAATCCAAGTAGTCTTAGTCACTAGTTTTTCCGGAATTTCTCGTCAAAAATCGTGACTTTCAAAACATGCACTTCGACTACATTTTCGTAATTTTCAGGAATACCTCTTCGCGGATTTTAATGAATTTTTAAGGCAGCATTTCAGACATGTGTAACTATGAAACAATTGGAAAATCCAAACAGTCTTAGTCACTAGTTTTTCCGGAATTTCTCGTCAAAAATCGTGACTTTCAAAACATGCACTTCGACTACATTTTCGTAATTTTCAGGAATACCTCTTCGCGGATTTTAATGAATTTTTAAGGCAGCATTTCAGACATGTGTAACTATGAAACAATTGGAAAATCCAAACAGTCTTAGTCACTAGTTTTTCCGGAATTTCTCGTCAAAAATCGTGACTTTCAAAACATGCACTTCGACTACATTTTCGTAATTTTCAGGAATACCTCTTCGCGGATTTTAATGAATTTTGCAGGCAGCATTCCAGACATGTGTAACTATGAAACAATTGGAAAATCCAAACAGTCTTAGTCACTAGTTTTTCCGGAATTTCTCGTCAAAAATCGTGACTTTCAAAACATGCACTTCGACTACATTTTCGTAATTTTCAGGAATACCTCTTCGCGGATTTTAATGAATTTTTAAGGCAACATTTCAGACATGTGTAACTATGAAACAATTGGAAAATCCAAACAGTCTTAGTCACTAGTTTTTCCGGAATTTCTCGTCAAAAATCGTGACTTTCAAAACATGCACTTCGACTACATTTTCGTAATTTTCAGGAATACCTCTTCGCGGATTTTAATGAATTTTTAAGGCAGCATTCCAGACATGTGTAACTATGAAACAATTGGAAAATCCAAACAGTCTTAGTCACTAGTTTTTCCGGAATTTCTCGTCAAAAATCGTGACTTTCAAAACATGCACTTCGACTACATTTTCGTAATTTTCAGGAATACCTCTTCGCGGATTTTAATGAATTTTTAAGGCAATTTCAGACATGTGTAACTATGAAACAATTGGAAAATCCAAACAGTCTTAGTCACTAGTTTTTTTCGGAATTTCTCGTCAAAAATCGTGGCTTTCAAAACATGCACTTCAACTACATTTTCGTAATTTTCAGGAATACCTCTTCGCGGATTTTAATGAATTTTTAAGGCAAAATTTCAGACATATGTAACTATGAAACAATTGGAAAATCCAAACAGTCTTAGTCACTAGTTTTTCCGGAATTTCTCGTCAAAAATCGTGACTTTCAAAACATGCACTTCGACTACATTTTCGTAATTTTCAGGAATACCTCTTCGCGGATTTTAATGAATTTTTAAGGCAGCATTCCAGACATGTGTAACTATGAAACAATTGGAAAATCCAAACAGACTTAGTCACTGGTTTTTCCGGAATTTCTCGTCAAAAATCGTGGCTTTCAAAACGTGCACTTCGACTACATTTTCGTTATTTTCAGGAATACCTCTTCACGGATTTTAATGAATTTTTAAGGCAAAATTTCAGACATATGTAACTATGAAACAATTGGAAAATCCAAACAGTCTTAGTCACTAGTTTTTCCGGAATTTCTCGTCAAAAATCGTGGCTTTCAAAACGTGCACTTCGACTACATTTTCGTTATTTTCAGGAATACCTCTTCACGGATTTTAATAATTTTTTAAGACATCATTCTAGACATGTATAACTATGAAACAATTGGAAAATCCGAACAGACTTAGTCACTGGTTTTTCCGGAATTTCTCGTAAAAAATCGTGGCTTTCAAAATGTGCACTTCGACTACATTTTCGTAATTTTCAGGAATACCCCTTCGCGGATTTTAATGAATTTTTAAGGCAGCATTCCAGACATGTGTAACTATGAAACAATTGGAAAATCCAAACAGTCTTAGTCACTAGTTTTTTCGGAATTTCTCGTTAAAAATCGTGGCTTTCAAAACGTGCACTTTGACTACATTTTCGTAATTTTTACGAACTAAAATAAATATTTTAGTCAATATTGCAAACCCTCTCAGGCAAATGTTTGATGAAGAGATTAGCATGGCTTCTATATTACATTTGTCACTACTATATACATTCTTCGTGAACGAAAAACAATAAATTTTTGACATCTTTATTAACTTTTTATACTTTTTTATAAATCATGCCACAAAAAACCAATTCAATAATCATTATGCAAAGTATAATAGATTTTCTTCTCGAAAATTATTTCTGCAACATCATCGCACGAATTGTTTTTTTTTCCGTCTTGATAACAAGTTTATAAAAAGTCATTGCATAAGGATACTTTTTAAATGCTTGATCATTCATTCCATTACTTTCGAACTGGTTTATCGTGTAACTATTAATTTATTCACACAATATTAACACTTATTACTTATCGTGCAAGTAAATACAATTTTGCTAATAATCACGAGCGACTCTAATTGCGGTTCAGATTGAGTAACTACATAACGTTTTTTTTTTATAATATAATTACTGTCAGGTTCAAAGTACTGGACTTGCTGTAATTACAGTTGAGGAATTAAAAACGTTCGTTAGTCTGATGACCCAGTTAGGAAGATATCTGCTATTAATGAAAAGAATAACGCAGCGATATTGGATGTGCTGAAAGACCTAAGGTGCATAGAGAATTAAATATGTATTTATTATAATAATGTATCTTGTATCTAGTAATGAGCAATAGATTTGTTATATGATATAGGAAAATTAATAGAATAAACGAAAATAGTTTCTCACTTAATAACAAGTTGTGTATACTGTTTTTTCGAAAGTCGCAGTAGAGCCATGCCAAAATATCGTGACACCTGGGCGTAAAGAGTGAGGAGAGAACGCGTGGCCGCATTGAAGATGAATCATCACTTCTCGGCGACCGATTTCTGCGTCTATATTTACATTATGTTCACTGAATAATTATGTGTTTCCGGGGCCCCCTCTTTTGAAATTTGAGACGTTCACTGCGCAATGTGACACCAGATTTTGGGAAGGCTCTACCTACTCGTGAGGAAAGTAAATCAATTTCTCCACTAGTGGTCGAAAAATACATGCATGAATAACGCCATCGTGATTACTTCGGCAAAACTACAACCAGTACCACACTAAGGATAAATTCCTGTGGGGATGTGAGGCAGACAGTGTACGATTTATTCATTACACTGAAGGAACGATCGCGTAGTAAGTCCTCAAATAAACATTATTACTATTTTGCGTGCATTTTTTAAACCCTAGGCATAAAATTTCACAATACAAAACGCCTTTTAAGGAACAGATTGCAATATGTAAATCGATACTTCACGAACCGTGAAATCGTTTCGTCGTTTATGCCAAAAATCTCTCAACGTTAAAACGTTACGCAACCGTAACTTGTAATTATGTTATTATTATTATTTGTCAGTCGACATGAACGCAAATTATAATTATTATTACTGCACATATAAATGCAAATTTCACTTTTACTTTTAATCGCCCAAAGAAAACGCAAATAAAGCAAACCGAGGAGAAAGTCCAGTTAATTATTTAATTCAATGACAACAATTGCAATTTGAATTGGTAGACATTATTTGATGTAGTGTTGCATAAATATAATGAAGGATATAAATATTGCACAGCACCATCTAAGCGTATTTGTAAAAATATTTATGGATTCACACACATAGTTTTAAATATCGGAATCTGTGTCATCAAATCTTCTATTAGTTTTATCAGTCCTCTCTTCACTAAATACTCAACAAGTCGAGGAGCAATTTAAGCTGTATCGACCAGCAAAGAGAAGACCTTGAAGGTTCCCATTCAACACCCTACTCTTCTCCAGGTATTCTGTTGATGAAGAAGATAATGTGAAATCAGGTTGTTCTTGCTCTTCTACAGCTCCAAAAAAAAAATCCGGATTGTCTTTTAGTTTCTTTTTCTTTGTGGCATCTAAGGGGTAAAATTATTTTCTTAATTACCTCAGCATTCTTGAATTGATTGTATATTATGCCGATTATTTTGATTGAAAAACATTTTTTTATGAATCTCAAGCCCTTTATACAATTTTTCAATTCGTTTTACTAATTCAAGTTTGGAGCGTTGCTGTTTAGTTTTCACTTACGATATGGCAATTGTTTTAATAGAAAATCATAAATGCATTGTTTCTTTAAAGATCTTGAGATTTTGAAGCAAATTCTTTGGTTAATTCATATTTTACGATTTTTCAAATTGTTAAATGCAATTTTCGTTTTGCCAATTCAAATTTGGGGCGCTGCTATTTTGTTTCCACCTGGGATATGGCAATTGTTTTAATAGAAAATCACAAATACATCGTTTCTGTAAAGATATTAAACTTTTAGAGCAATTTCTTTGGTTAATTATTATTTTGCAATGTTTCGAATTGTTAAATGCAATTACAATACAAAAAAACTTTAATAAACCTAATATGATTGGATTGTAGGATAGGGACCACCCACCACCCTTTCTATCACCATTAACTTCACCTACAAAATTGTGCATGTTTTACGAATTTTCTTTGTAATTCATTAGCGATGTAAAAAGATTAACAATTACCAAAAAAACAGGATGTGTACTTTAAACAACAGTTAATTCGAGGAGTGGTGGGTGGGCTCTATCTTACAATCCAACCAGTGCATCACAGTAAAAACTGATTACAATTAAAATAATTTACGGAAAAAAAAGTTAGAAATATTACATTTGCATTATTTTATCACAGCATAAAACCTTTGTTTATGTTCAACTGATTGGATTGTAGAATAGGGACCACCCACCACCCTTCGAATCAACTTTAACTTTATAGTACAAAATTGTGTTTGTCTTACGAAATTTCTTTGTAATTGGCGATGTAAACATTTTAATAATAACCAAAATACAGGGTTAAATAGCAGCTGATTCAAAGGGTGGTGGGTAGGCTCTATCCTACAGTCCAACTAGTTAATCACAGTCCAGCGTTATTACAAATAAAATCCTTAAAAAAAAAAAAAATATTACATTTACATTATTTTCTTACTGCTGTACACACGTAAAATCCTCGTTTACGTTCAACTGACCACCCTTTCTACCACCTTTAACTTCACCCACAGAACTGTGCAAGTTTTACGAAATTTCTTTGTAATTCATTAGCCAAGTAAAAAGTTTAACAATTACCAAAAAACAATGTGCTTTAAACAACAGTTAATCCGAGGAGTGGTGGGTGGGCTCTATCCAACAATCCAACCAGTTCATCACAGTACAGGGTTATTACGTAGAAAATAATTTGCGAAAAAAATTATATAATTATAAATATTACATTTGCATTATTTCCTCACTGCTACATCCCTGTACAACCCTTGTTTATGATCAACTGATTGGATTATAGGATAGGGCCCACCCACCACCCTTCGAATCAACTTTAACTTTACAATACAAAATTGTGTTTGTCTTACGAAATCTTTGTAATTCATTTGCGATGTAAAATTTTTAATAACAACCAAAATACAGGGTTAAATAGCAGTTGATTCAAAGGGTGGTGGGTGGTCTCTATCCTACAGTTCAACCAGTTAATCACACTCCAGCGTTATTACAAATAAAATCATTTACAGAAAAAGAGAATCAGAAATATTCTATTTACATTATTTTCTTATTGTTGTACACACGTGAAATCCACGTTTACGTTCAACTGATTGGATTATAGGATAGGGCCCACCCACCACCCTTCGAATTAACTATTATTTAATGTACAGACCCTGTCAGTTCATCTTAGTACAGAATTATTACGCCAATCCAGCATTGTACTGTGGTTTAAAATAAAATCGAAGGGCGGTGGGTGGGCTCCATCATATGTGTTATCACATGAAAACCAATCCAGCAATATTTGTTTCGCTTTTAATTTGATTAAACCCCTTGCTTTTAGAAGAATTGTTTGGATTACAGGATATGAGCCACCCACCACCTTTCGGTTCAACTTTTATGTAACAAACAAAACATTGTTTTAACTATTTCCTTGTCTTTGGAATTAACAAATAAATTTCACTACACAATTAGGCTAGGTTTGTACTGTAGTTTAAAATAAAAAAAAGGGGCGATGGGTGGGCTCAATCCTACAATCAAAACTGTACAATTTAAATCAAAGTTTTCTCAGCGTATGTGTTAGCACAAGAAAACCAATTTAACATTTTCTTTTAATTTGTAATTTTAATAATCCTTTGCTTTTGGTTTAACTGTTTCGATTATAGGATAGGACCCACCCATCACATTTCGGTTCAACTTTGACTTTACAGACAAAACACTGTTTTACCTATTTCCTTGTCTTAGAGTCTAAAGAATTAACAAGAAATTCCACCCCAGTATTAGGCTAGGTTTGTACTGTGGTTTAAAATAAAATGTAAGGGAGGTGGGTGGGCTACATCCTATGTGTTATCACAAGAAAACCAATCCAGCAATTTTTTTTCATTTTTAATTTGATTAAAACCCTTGCTTTTAGTACAATTGTTTGGATTACAGGATATGACCCACCCACCACCTTTCGGTTTAACTTTTACCTAACGGACAAAACACTGTTTTAACTATTTCCTTGTCTCAGAGTCTGAGGAATTAACAAATAAATTTCACTACACTATTAGGCTAGGTTTATACTGTGGCTTAAAATAGAATCGAAGGTCGGTGGGTGGACTCAATCCTACAATTGAAACATTAAAATTCAAACCGGAGTTTTCTCAAAGGATGTGTTAACACAAGAAAACCAATCCAGCTATTTTTTTAAATTTTTAATTTTAATAATAGGCTAGGTTTGTACTGTAGATAAAAATAAAAATGGGGGGCGGTGGGTGGTCTCAATCCTACAATCGAAACATTGCAATTTAAATCAGAGTTTTCTCAATGTATGTGCAAACCAATCCAGGAATTTTGTTTCCATTTTTAATTTTAATAAAACCCTTGCTTTTGGTTCAACTGTTATTATCGGATAGGGCCCACCCACCACCTTTCAGTTCAACTTTTACCTAACAGACAAAACCGTGTTTTAACTGTAACTGTTTAACTGTTTTAACAAGAAGACCAATCCAGCAATTTAAAAAAAAAATTATTTTAGTAAACAGTTTGCTTTTGGTTGAACTGTTTGGATTATAAGATAAAACCCACCCACCACACTTCGGTTCAACTTTTACCTAATAGACAAAACCGTGTTTTAACTGTTTCCTCGTCTCACAGTCTGAAGAAGTAACAAAGAAATTTCACTTCACCATTAGGCTAGGTTTGTACTGTAGCTTAAAACAAAATCGAGGGTCGGTGGGTGGGCTCAATCCTACAATTGAAACAGTGAAATTCAAACCGGAGTTTTCTCGAAGGATGTGTTAACACAAGAAAACCAATCCAGCAATGTTTTTTTAATTTTTAATTTTAATAAACAGTTTGCTTTTGGTTGAACTGTTTGGATTATAGGATAAAACCCACCCACCACCTTTCGGTTTAACTTTTACCTAATGGACAAAATTATTGTTTTTTTAATTTTTAATTTTAATAAACAGTTTGCTTTTGGTTGAACTGTTTGGATTATAGGATAAAACCCACCCACCACCTTTCGGTTTAACTTTTACGTAATAGACAAAACTGTGTTTTAACTGTTTCCTCGTCTCACAGTCTGAAGAATTAAGAAAGAAATATCACTCCACCATTAAGCTAGGTCTGTACTGTAGCTTAAAATAGAATCGGAGAGCGGTGGGTGGGCCTTATCCTGCAATCGGAACAATTAAGGCAAACCAGTGTTTTCACAAAGTAAGTGTTAACGCAAGGAAATTAAAGCGAGCAATCGTTTTTTATCCCCTTGTTTTATACCTGTAAAACCCCTTTTTTGGTACGACTAATTGGATTCTAGGTTAAGGTGGTGGGTGGGCCCTATTCCACAATCGTAACAATGAGATGCTAACCAGGGTTTTAACGCAAGAAAATCAAAGCGAGCAATTATTTTCTTTCCTTGTATTATATCTGTAAAACCCTTTTTTTGGTACGACTGATTAGATTCTAGGTTAAGGTGGTGGGTGGGCTCTATTCCACAATCGTAACAGTAAGATGCTAACCAGGGTTTTAACGCAAGAAAATCAAAGCGAGCATTTTTTTTCCTTGTATTATACTTGTAAAACCCTTTTTTGGTACGACTAATTGGATTCTAGGTTAAGGTGGTGGGTGGGCCCTATTCCACAATCGTAACAGTGAAATGCTAACCAGGGTCTTAACGCAAGAAAATCAAAGCGAGCAATTATTTTATTTCCTTGTACTATACCTGTAAAACCCTTTTTTGGTGCGACTGTTTGGTTTTTAGGTTAAAGTGGTGGTTGGGCCCTATCCCACAATCAAAACAGTGGAATACTAACCAGGGTTTTTATAAAGCGAATGTAAACGCATTTTTTTTCTTTCTTCGTTTAACACCTATAATAAAACCCTTGATTTTGGTTAAACTGTTTAGATTATACGATAAGACCCACCCACCATCTTTCCGTTCCACTTTTACCGTACAGACGAAACCCTGTTTTAACTATTTCCGTAACTCACAGTTTGAAGAATCAACAAAGGAATTTCACTACATTATTGGGCAAGGTTTGTACTGTAGCTTAAAATAGAATAGAATGGCGGTGGGTGGGCCCTATCCTACAATCGAAACAGTTAACGCAAACCCGACAAAATTGTTTCATTGTCTTCCAGTCTCAAGAATTAACAAAACAAAAATTAACTGCTATTGGGCTAGGTTTGTACAGTAGCTTAAAATATAATCGAAGGTTGGTGGGTGGGCCTTATCTTGCCATCAAAACAGTTAACGCAACCCTGTTTTAACTATTTCCTGATCTCACAGTTTGAAGGATTAACAAAGGAATTTCACTACACTATTGGGCAAGGTTTGTACTGTAACTTAAAATAGAATAGAATGGCGGTGGGTGGGCCGTATCCTGCAATCAAAACAGTTAACGCAAACCCGACAAATTAGTTTCATTATTTTCCAGCCAGAAGAATAAACAAAAAAAATTACTGCACTATTAGGCTAGGTTTGTACGGTAGCTTAAAATAGAATCGACGGTTCGTGGGTGGGCCTTATTCTGCAATCGAAACAATTAAGGCAAACCAGTGTTTTCACAAAGTAAGTGTTAACGCAAGGAAATTAAAGCGAGCAATTGTTTTTTTTCCTTGTTTTATACCTGTAAAACCCTTTTTTTGGTACGACTAATTGGATTCTAGGTTAAAGTGGTGGGTGGGCCCTATTCCACAATCATAACAGTGGGATGTTAAGGCGGTGGGTGGGCCCTATTCGACAATCATAACAGTGAGATGGGTGGTGGGTGGGTCCTATTCCACAATCATAACAGTGAAATGGAATGGGTGGTGGGTGGGCCCTATTCCACAATAATAACAGTGAGATGGGTGGTGGGTGGGTCCTATTCCACAACCATAACAGTGAGATGTTAAGGTGGTGGGTGGGCCCTATTCCACAATCGTAACAGTGAGATGGGTGGTGGGTGGTCCTTATTCCACAATCATAACATTGAGATGCAAACCAGGGTTTTAACGCAAGAAAATCAAAGCGAGCAATTTTTCTTTTTTTTTTCTTTCTTTGTTTTATACCCGTAAAACCCTTTTTTTTGTTCCTTCTCTTTCATTTCTATTATTTGGTTGAAGGTTCAAACTATAGAGCCAACCATGATTTCATACACAAAATTATACTGGGTGATAAAAAAAATGCGGTAGAAAAACCGAACTTTTAAAGTTAAATAACTTCGTTTTTTCAAATGGCACACCCTGTATTTAGTAAGGTATTCTTAAGTAGAATCCAATTATCTTTCAGATTGCATAAGGGTTCCCTGTTCCTAATCTCAATAGTTTACTTGTATTCGGCGATTATCATATCGGGAATTATTATTATAATCTGAAAGATAATTGGATTCTATTTGAGAATACTTTACTAAATACAGGGTGTGCCATTTGAAAAAACGAAGATATTCAACTTTATAAGTTGGGCTCTTTTTTATCACCCAGTATAATTTTTTGTATGAAATCATGGTTGGCTCTATAGTTCGAACCTTCAAGCAAATAATAGAAATGATTTTAATCGTTCAACGTCAATCACTGGAGCAAAAATAAAATTTCATCCAGACCATGCATTTTAACAAATTTTCAAATATTTCGAAAACGGCAAACAATAGGTATTGGGAGTTTTGAAGTAACTCACCTTTATTTGCTCCATATTATTCAAAAATGACAAAAAATACAGGGTGTTCCATTTAAAAAAAACATAAGTTTGGTCTGTAACTTTGTTATGAGACACCCTGTATAAATTTAAATATTTTTAGGGCGTGCAGCTCACTAGTATACACAACTTTTGTATAAAAGATTTTTCGAAATTTTGAAAAATAAGCACGTGATTGACGGTTCCCAGAGCTCTGAAACACCCTGTATTGTGGTCCAGCAAAGAATTTATCCTTTTGAAAGGGCCAATTATATCGAATGCATGGATTATCAGTCCAAAGTGTTTGATTTTTTTAACGGGGTTCCCCAAGGGTCTAATCTGGGCTTAGTTTTTGGGAAAACACAAGTGCCGACTTCAGAATTCGCAAGAGAGCGAAAATAGGACAGAATTATATCGAATACATTAATCATCCATCAGTCCAAAGCGTTTTATCCTTTCAGCCGGGTTCCCCAAGGATCCAAATTTTTTGGAAAATCATCAGGAATATCCAGAGAGCGAAAATGTCACAGAATAATATTCCTTGGGGTTCCCCAAGGGTCTAATCTGGATCTAAGTTTTTGGGAAAACCACAGTTCATTCAATACCGAGTTCAAGATTCTCCAGAGAGCGAAAATATGACAGAATTATATTCCTTGGGGGTTCCCCATGGGTCTAATCTGGATCTAAGTTTTTGCGAAACCCACAGTTCATTTAATACCGACTTCAAGATTGTCCAGAGAGCGAAAATATGACAGAATTATATTCCTTGGGGGTTCCCCAAGGGTCTAATCTGGATCTATGTTTTTGGGAAACCCACAGTTCATTCAATACCGACTTCAAGATTGTCCAGAGAGCGAAAATATGACAGAATTATATTCCTTGGGGGTTCCCCAAGGGTCTAATCTGGATCTAAGTTTTTGGGAAACCCACAGTTCATTCAATACCGACTTCAAGATTGTCCAGAGAGTGAAAATATGACAGAAATATATTCCTTGGGGGTACCCCAAGGGTCTAATCTGAATCTAAGTTTTTGGGAAACCCAGAGTTCATTCAATACCGACTTTAAGATTGTCCATAGAGCGAAAATATGACAGAATTATATTCCTTGGGGTTCCTCAAGGGTCTAATCTGGGTCTAAATTTTTGGGAAACCCACAGTTCATTCAATACCGACTTCAAGATTGTCCAGAGAGTGAAAATATGACAGAAATATATTCCTTGGGGGTTCTCCAAGGGTCTAATCTGGATCTAAGTTTTTGGGAAACCCACAGTTCATTCAATACCGACTTCAAGATTGTCCAGAGAGTGAAAATATGACAGAAATATATTCCTTGGGGGTACCCCAAGGGTCTAATCTGAATCTAAGTTTTTGGGAAACCCAGAGTTCATTCAATACCGACTTTAAGATTGTCCATAGAGCGAAAATATGACAGAATTATATTCCTTGGGGGTTCCCCAAGGGTCTAATCTGGATCTAAGTTTTTGGGAAACCCACAGTTCATTCAATACCGACTTCAAGATTGTCCAGAGAGTGAAAATATGACAGAAATATATTCCTTGGGGGTTCTCCAAGGGTCTAATCTGGATCTAAGTTTTTGGGAAACCCACAGTTCATTCAATACCGACTTCAAGATTGTCCAGAGAGCGAAAATATGACAGAATTATATTCCTTGGGGGTTCCCCAAGGGTCTAATCTGGATCTAAGTTTTTGGGAAACCCACAGTTCATTCAATACCGACTTCAAGATTGTCCAGAGAGTGAAAATATGACAGAAATATATTCCTTGGGGGTACCCCAAGGGTCTAATCTGAATCTAAGTTTTTGGGAAACCCAGAGTTCATTCAATACCGACTTTAAGATTGTCCATAGAGCGAAAATATGACAGAATTATATTCCTTGGGGTTCCTCAAGGGTCTAATCTGGGTCTAAATTTTTGGGAAAACCACAGATCATTCACAGACTTCAAGAAATAGAAGAGAATCGATGAATTTAAATCGGTTGAAATGTTTACAAATCGCACAAACACTAAACAAAACAAAAGGTTGCATCGCATTCTAAAACTTCGAGGCCTTCGCATTTTCTCACCAAACCAAGGAAAAAAATCAGGTCACAAATAAACGCCAAGCCAATTATCCACCCGAGACACGTTTATTAAAACTTATTATAGGAATTAATTACGAACGCAGTTAACGGCAATGCAGCAACCGCAGGTGAATGAGTGTGTAAACAACACCGGTCACACCGGTGTGACTTTGGGCGACCGAAAATAAGAATAATCCACTCACCAAATTATTATCCTTAAAAATAGACATGTTATCCAAATTAATCAAACAACCATCGCACTAGAAAACAATCGAAAACAGTTCTGTAAACAAACGAAACGCGCGAGCGCGGACTGACGTGCGGACGGTGTATGTACCTCCGACAGCGGTTGTGGTATAACTGAAATAACATTTTAGAAAGAAACGTTTCGCACGAAATTGTTAATTACCTGACATCAATAAAGCGATTGGAGCACGGCGGTCACGTGGGAAGTTGTCTGCTGCTGCATTGGCGTGTTTCAAACAGGAATGTAAATAACATTACTTGAATTTTGAAATAAATGCAGGAATTGGATTCAAAATTTCAAGATCTATTTCTGATTATCCATTAAAACAATTGCCAGTTCCTAGCTGGTAACAAACTAGATCTGAAAAATGAAAAATGCAGGGCAGATAGACCGATGGTCGATAGCCCAGACAGTGACTTACTAACCAAATAGTAATAACTGAAAAAATTAAATATGTAAAAGTTACTGAAATAAAGATGTTGTATATGAAAAATGCATTCGACGATTATGAAAATTGGAAAAATTAATTAAACGCGAAATTAGTGAAAATTAGTGTTTCTGAAATAGACCAATCTCTTTTTGACATGAAACATCTTCTTCAACAATTATTGTTTCCTGATTTTGTCCTTGAGATTGCTGACCACACCACACTCATCTTCATTTGATGTAGATGGTAAATTGGTTCTATCCATTCGTTGTTTGAAATACTATTTTCGAGAAAAATAAATAATAATAAGAATAGCAACATTCTTTAACTTTCTTGTGTTAAAATTTCAACTCCGTAGTATAAATATTGCAATTGTGAGATGGAATCAGCGCCAACATTTAAATTTCACTTCTTTTTTCCGTGAGTTTTTGCTCCAATTTTCGTTCGATCCATTTTCAAAAAGAATAATTACTTTTACAAGATGGGCTTCTTCATCTGAAGATCTATCACTCTCTGATAAATTCGCATCGTCTAACCTTTTTCTGTAAGAGGCGTTCTTCTTCCATACAAAGCCAAAAAAATGTATTTATTTTGTATTCAAACTTACGCTTTGTTTCCTGGATTATCTCGAAATCTATGGTGTTTGCAGATTCTTACAGGAAAATAATTATGATCGCATCCTAAGGAAATTTGAGAAGTTCAAGTCGATGACAATTGTTTTTATATTTTTTCCAAGTCATTAAATTTGTTGCATTTTTTCAAAAGTTAACGCTCTGTTCTCATTTAATTATTCCAAAATTTAGGGGTGGAGTGTTAATAATTTTGATAGAAACGTAATTTGGCAATCATCGTAAGCAACTTTGAGAAGTTTCAAGTCGATGGCAATTGTTTTTATATTTTTTTCTAAGTCACTAAAATTATTGCATTTTTACAAAACTTAACGCTCTGTTCTCATTAAATTATTCTAAAATTTAGGGATGGAGTGTTAATAATTTTGACAGAAACGTAATTTGGCAGTCATTGTCAGCTAATTTGAGAAGTTTCAAGTCGATGGCAATTGTTTTTATATTTTTTCCAAGTCGCTGAAATTGTTGCATTTTTTCAAAAATTAACGCTCTGTTCTCATTAAATTATTCTAAAATTTAAAGGTGGAGTGTTAATAACTTTGACAGAAACGTAATTTGGCAGTCATTTTAAGCAAATTTGAGAAGTTTCAAGTGGATGGCAATTGTTTTTATATTTTTTCCATGTCGCTGAAATTATTACATTTTTTTCAAAACTTAACGCTCTGTTCTCATTAAATTATTCCAAAATTTAGGGGTGGAGTGTTACAAATTTTGACAGAAACGTAATTTGGCAGTTATTGTAAGCAATTTTGAGAAGTTTCAAGTCGATGGTAATTGTTTTTATATTTTTTCCAAGTCGCTAAAATTATTGCATTTTTTCAAAACTTAACGCTCTGTTCTCATTAAATTGTTCCAAAATTTAGGGGTGGAGTGTTACAAATTTTGACAGAAACGTAATTTGGCAGTCATTGTAAGCAAATTTGAGAAGTTTCAAATCGATCGCAATTGTTTTTATATTTTTTCCAAGTCGCTAAAACTATAACATTTTTTACAAAACTTAACGCTCTGTTCTCATTAAATTATTCCAAAATTTAGGGGTGGAGTGTTAATGATTTTGACAGAAACGTAATTTGGCAGTCATTGTAAGCAAATTTGAGAAGTTTCAAGTCGATGGCAATTGTTTTTATATTTTTTCCAAGTCACTAAAATTATTGCATTTTTACAAAACTTAACGCTCTGTTCTCATTAAATTATTCCAAAATTTAGGGGTGAAGTGTTAATGATTTTGACAGAAACGTAATTTGGCAGTCATTCTAAGTAAATTTGAGAAGTTTCAAGTCGATGGCAATTGTTTTTATATGTTTTCCAAGTCACTAAAATTATTGCATCTTTTTTTTAACTTAACGCTCTGTTCTCATTAAATTATTCTAAAATTTAGGGGTGGAGTGTTAATGATTTTGACAGAAACGTAATTTGGCAGTCATTGTAAGCAAATTTGAGAAGTTTCAAGTCGATGGCAATTGTTTTTATATTTTTTCCAAGTCACTAAAATTATCGCATTTTTCCAAACTTAACGCTGTGTTCTCAATAATTTATTCTAAAATTCAGGGGTGAAGTGTTAACGATTTTGACAGAAACGTAATTTGGCAGCCATTGTAAGCAAATTTGAGAAGCTTAAAGTCGATGGCAATTGTTTTTATATTTTTCCAAGTCGCTAAAATTATTGCATTTTTTCAAAATGTAACGCTCTGTTCTCATTAAATTATTCCAAAATTTAGGGGTGGAGTGTTAATGATTTTGACAGAAACGTAATTTGACAGTCGTTGTTAGCAAATTTGAGAAGTTTCAAGTCGATGGCAATTGTTTTTATATTTTTTCCTAGTCACTAAAATAATCGCATTTTTCAAAACTTAACGCTCTGTTCTCATTAAATTATTCCAAAATTTAGGGATGGAGTGTTAATGATTTTGACAGAAACATAATTTGGCAGTCATTTTTAGCAAATTTGAGAAGTTTCAAGTCGATCGCAATTGTTTTTATATTTTTTCCAGGTCACTGAAATTATTGCATTTTTCAAAACTTAACGCTCTGTTCTCATTAAATTATTCAAAATTTTAGGGGTGGAGTGTGACAGAAACGTAATTTGGCAGTCATTGTTAGCAAATTTGAGAAGTTTCAAGTCGATTTTTGAGGACTTTTCAACACTTTTTTTGGGTCTTTTTGCAGAATTTATTTTGGGACTTTTTTTCAGAACTTTTTTTGGGTCTTATTTTTGAGGACTTTTCAACCCTTGTTTTCGGCGTTTTTGAACTCTTTTTGAGATTTTTTTCAGGACTTATTTTCGGGACTTCAGTCTTTTTCAGAACCTTTTTTAAGAATTCTAAGGACTCTTTTCAGGACTTTTCTTCGGGGCTTTTTCTCAGTAATTTTTTTTTCAGAACTTCTTTCTTCAGGACTGCATTATTTGTCTAGGACTTACTTGGGTTTATTTAAAGACTTTTTTAAGAATTTTTTCGGATTTTTTCAAGATTTCTTTCTTTGGGACCTTTTTAAGTACTTTTTTTAGGTTTTATTTTCGGGAATTGTTTTTCTTTCACATTTTTCGGAATTTTCACTCTTTTTGAATATTTTTTTCAGGACTTATTTTCAGGTCTTCTTCAAGCTTTTTCAGGACCAGAATTTTTTTTCTGTCTGTTTTTAGGACTTTTCTTCGGGGCTTTTTCTCAGCAATTTTTTTTTCAGAACTTCTTTCTTCAGGACTGCATTATTTGCTCAGGACTTACTTGGATATATTTAAAGACTATTTCCGGATTTTTTCAAGATTTTTTTCTTTGGGACTTTTTTAAGTACTTTCTTATGATTTTTTTCAGCAATTTTTTTTCGAGATTTTATTTTCGGGAATTGTTATTCTTTTACTTTTTTCGGAATTTGTTAAAAATATCAATTTCAAGACATTTTTTTCGGGATTTTTTTCAGGACATTTATTTCAGGACTTTTTCGCACGACGTTTCTTTTCGGATATTTTTTCAGGATTTGTTTTCAGTACTTTTTTTGTGACTTTTTGCAGAATTTATTTTGGGACTTTTTTTCAGAACTTTTTTTGGGTCTTAGTTTTGAGGACTTTTCAACACTTTTTTTGGGTCTTATTTTTGAGGACTTTTCAACCATTGTTTTCGACGTTTTTTGAACTCTTTTTGAGATTTTTTTCAGGACTTATTTTAGAGTCTTCTTCTGAGGATTTTTTCAGTATTTGTTTTCAGTACTTTTTTTGTGACTTTTTGCAGAATTTATTTTGGGACTTTTTTTCAGAACTTTTTTTGGGTCCTATTTTTGAGGACTTTTCAACACTTTTTTTGGGTCTTATTTTTGAGGACTTTTCAACCATTGTTTTCGACGTTTTTTGAACTCTTTTTGAGATTTTTTTCAGGACTTATTTTAGAGTCTTCTTCTGAGGATTTTTTCAGTATTTGTTTTCAGTACTTTTTTGTGACTTTTTGCAGAATATATTTTGGGACTTTTTTCAGAACTTTTTTTGGTCTTATTTTTGAGGATTTTTCAACACTTTTTTTTTGGGTCTTATTTTTGAGGACTTTTCAGTCCTTCTTTCTCGGCGTCTTTTCAACTCTTTTTGAGATTTTTTCAGGAGTTAGTTTTGGGTCTTCTTCAGTATTTTTTAGGACCTTTTTTAAGAATTTGTTTTTCTGTCGGGACTCTTCTTAGGACTTTTTTCGGGGCTTTTTCTCAGCAATTTTTTTTTAGAACTTCTTTCTTCAGGACTGCATTATTTGTTTAGGACTTACTTGGCTTTATTTAAAGACTTTCTTTAAAACTTTTTTCTGGATTTTTCAAGATTTCTTTCTTTGGGACTTGTTTAAGTACTTTTTAGGATTTTTTTCAGCAATTTTTTTTTTCAATGTTTTATTTTCGGGAATTGCTTTTCTTTCACTTTTTTCGGAATCTTCACTCTTTTTGAGATTTTTTTCAGGACTTATTTTCAGGTCTTCTTCAGTCGTTTTCAGGACCTTTTTAAAAAAAAATCTGTTTATTTTTAGGACTTTTCTTCGGGGCTTTTTCTCAGCAATTTTTTTTCAGCACTGCATGATTTGCTCAAGACTTACTTGGGTTTATTTAAAGACTTTTTTTCCTGATTTTCTTAAAATTTCTTTCTTTGGGACTTTTTAAGTACTTTTCTAGGATTTTTTTCAGCAATTCTTTTTCAAGATTTTATTTTCGGGAATCGTTATTCTTTTACTTTTTTCGGAATTTGTTAAGAATATCCCTTTCAAGACATTTTTTTCGGGATTTTTTTCAGGATATTTATATCAGGACTTTATCGCAGGGTATTTTTTCAAAATTTGTTTTCAGTACTTTTTTGTGATTTTTTGCAGAATTTATTTTGGGACTTGTTTTCAGAACTTTTTTTGGGTCCTATTTTTGAGAACTTTTCAACACTTTTTTTGGATCTTATTTTTGAGGACTATTCAACTCTTTTTCTCGGTGTTTCTTCAACTCTTTTTGAGATTTTTTTTTATTTTCGGGTCTTCTTCAGTCTTTTTCAGAACCTTTTGTAAGATTTTTTTTCTGTCAGGACTCTTTTTTGGACTTTTCTTCAGGGCTTTTTCTCAGCAATTTTTTTTAGAACTTCTTTCTTCAGGACTGCATTATTTTCTCAGGACTTACTTGGGTTTATTTAAAGACTTTTTTAAAGACTTCTTTATTTGGGACTTTTTTTAGTACTTTTAAAGATTCTTTTCAGCAAGATTTTTAGATTTTTTTTTCGAGAACTTTTTAGGATGTCTAAGAATTTCTTTTTCAGAACTTTTTTCAGAACTGTTTTAGGATTTTTTTCAGGATATATAAGTCAGGACTTTTTTCAAGACGTTTCTTTCAGGATTTGTTTCTAGTACTTTTTTGGGACTTCTTTTATTGAGCTTTTTTTAGGACGTTTTTTCGGGACTTATTTCTGGACCTTCTTCAAGACTTTTTCAGGATTTTTTTCAAGTCTCTTCTTTTTCAGGACAATTTTTCTCTGACCTCTTTTTGAGGAATTAAATGATTAATGTTTGAGGCCTTTTCAGGTCGTTTTAAAGGACCCTCTTTTAAGGATTTTTTTTCTGGGTTTTTTCAGAATTTTTATTAAGACATTTTTCTTGACTTCATTTTCAGGTTTGTTTTTAAGGAGTAGTTTACTTAAATTCTGTGATAAGGATTAGGACAAAGATCAAACTATTCAATATCCTTGTGCATTCTTAAGCGAAACGGCATTAATTTTACATTACAAAGCTTTTACAGAGCGGAATGAACTTGAAGAATTAATGTTTACAATTTTAAATTAATAAATTATGTTAATTTAACGCAATATATGCAACTCTTCATATTTAAAGGCAGAGAAGAGTTATTCAATTTTAAAATAATTCCATTAATAAATTTAAAGAACGTAAATTTTTCTACATTAAATTAATTAATTCCTCTACATTTTAACGTTTGAATCATCGAAATCAATTTAAACGTTGAGCAATTATTGAGAATTTAACTACGCAACAGTGGCATTTGCAACAACAATATTTATCATTCCACGATTTTTTAAGCACGTTTAATAAAACAAATTGAAAGGTTACAAAATTGTCAGTTTTTACGCGTTTCAATTACCAAAATCAAAATCTCGTAAGACAAGTTTTAGCTTTTGAACATTCATTTGAATTTTTAAATCATGTTCGTAATTACCTCCGCTTCAGCGCAACGTACCGGACGAATGCTGAACTGCTAAGTGTATATTTATACTAACGCCAAAACCTATAACGAAAATGTAAAAATTTAGCAACGCGTTGTATATTAAATGATAGAATGTTTAATTCTAAATCAAATTATGACTTTTGAGCTTTTAAACATTCATTTAAATCATGTCCGTAATTACCTCCGCTTCAGCACCACGTACCGGATGAAGACTGAACTGCTAAGTGCATATTTATACTAACGCCAAAACCTTTAACCAAAATCTAAAAAATTAACAACGCGATGTATATTAGATGATGGAATATTAATTCTGAATCGAATTAATGACTTTTGAGCTTTTAAACATTCATTTAAATTATGCTCGTAATTACCTCCTCTTCAGCGCTACGTACCGGACGAAGGCTGAACTGCTAAGTGCATATTTATACTAACGCCAAAACCTTTAACCAAAATGTAAAAATTTAGCAACGCGTTGTATATTAAATGATAGAATGTTTAATTCTAAATCAAATTATGACTTTTGAGCTTTTAAACATTCATTTAAATCATACTCGTAATTACCTCCGCTTCAGCGCTACGTACCGGATGAAGGCTGAACTGCTAAGTGCATATTTATACTAACGCCGAAACCTTTAACCAAAATGTAAAAATTTAGCAACGCGTTGTATATTAAATGATAAAATATTTAATTCTAAATCAAATGAATGACTTTTAAGCTTTTAAACGTTCATTTAAATTATGCTCGTAATTACCTCCGCTTCAGCGCCACGTACCGGACGAAGGCTGAACTGCTAAGAACATATTTATACTAACGCCAAAACCTTTAACCAAAATGTAAAAAATTAACAACGCGTTGTATATTAAATGATGGAATATTTAATTCTGAATCGAATGAATGACTTTTGAGCTTTTAAACATTCATTTAAATTATGCTCGTAATTACCTACGCTTCACGCTACGTACCGGACGAAGGCTGAACTGCTAAGTGCATATTTATACTAACGCCACAACCTTTAACCAAAATGTAAAAAACTAACAACGCGTTGTATATTAAATGATGGAATATTTAATTCTGAATCGAATTAATGACTTTTGAGCTTTTAAACAGTCTTTTAAATTATGCTCGTAATTACCTCCGCTTCAGCGCCACGTACCGGACGAAGGATGAACTGCTAAGTGCAAATTTATACTAACGCCGAAACCTTTAACCAAAATGTAAAGAAATAACAACGCGTTGTATATTAAGAGATGGAATATTTAATTCTAAATCGAATTAATGACTTTTGAGCTTTTAAACATTCATTTAAATAATGATCGTAATTACCCCCGCTTCCGCGCTTCGTACCGGACGAAGGCTGAACTGCTAAGTGCATATTTATACTAACGCCGAACCCTTTAACTAAAATGTAAAAAAATAACAACGCGTTGTATATTAAATGATGGAACATTTAATTCTGAATCGAATTAATGACTTTTGAGGTTTTAAACATTCATTTAAATTATGCTCGTAATTACCTCCGCTTCAGCGCTTCGTACCGGACGAAGGCTGAACTGCTAAGTGCATATTTATACTAACGCCGAAACCTTTAACCAAAATGTAAAAATTTAGCAACGCGTTGTATATTAAATGATAAAATATTTAATTCTAAATCAAATGAATGACTTTTAAGCTTTTAAACGTTCATTTAAATTATGCTCGTAATTACCTCCGCTTCAGCGCCACGTACCGGACGAAGGCCGAACTGCTAAGAACTTATTTATACTAACGCCAAAACCTTTAACCAAAATGTAAAAAATTAACAACGCGTTGTATATTAAATGATGGAATATTTAATTCTGAATCGAATTAATGACTTTTGAGCTTTTAAACATTCATTTAAATTATGCTCGTAATTACCGCCGCTTCAGCGCCACGTACTGGACGAAGGCTGAACTGCTAAGTGCATATTTACTACTCGCCAAAATTTATAACCAAAATGTAAAAATTAAGCAACGCGTTGTATATCAAATGAGGGAATATTACATTCTGAATCGAATATTTTGTAATATCGCTAAGGAAATTAAGCGGTTTTGCAGTAATTTGCAAATGAAAATTTAGTCGGTAATTCATTTCGCTGTAAAAGTGCGTATAGTAGGAAATTAGGTTTTGGCATAATTTAATGCACTAAAAGAAATACAAATGGTAAAATAATAAACCGTACATGTTAATTAAACGAGTATTTATTTAGAAACTGCTGCAGCGTGCTTTAAACTTCAATTTACAGCGAAATGAATTACCGACAGTATGAGGTAGATAGTTCAGTCATCGTCCGATGTGTGGCACTGATGCAGCGCTAATTACGAACATAATTTAATTGAATATTTTAAAGCTCACAAGTAATTGGTAATTGAAGTAAAGTATTTCAACGTTTTATTTACCAAAATTGTTAGTAGACAATCTTACATACTGAGAGTAAAATGAATTACCGTCAGTACCATCTGGTAAACAGTTCAGGTATCATCCGGTAGGTGGTGCTGCCGTAGCGGTAATTACGAACATAATTTAATTGAATATTTTAAAGCTCACAAGTAATTGGTAATTGCAGTAAAGTATTTCAACGTTTTATTTACCAAAATTGTTAGTAGACAATCTTACATACTGAGAGTAAAATGAATTACCGTCAGTACCATCTGGTAAACAGTTCAGGTGTCATCCGGTAGGTGGTACTGCCGTAGCGGTAATTACGAACATAATTTAATTGAATATTTTAAAGCTCACAAGTAATTAGTAATTAAAGTAAAGTATTCCAACGTTTCATTTACCAAAATTGTCAGTAGATAATCTTACATACTGACAGGGAAATGAATTACCGACAGTATCATCAGGTACCATCCGGTAGGTGGCGATGGCGCAGTTGTAATTACGAAGATAATTTAATTGAATGATTAAAAGCTCACAACTCGACAAACGGAGCTATAATTTTGTTAATTGATCGTAGAAATATTGACGATCTTGTAATCGAAATACGGAAAGTATTGTCTTCATTTACTATGATTGATTGTTAATGCCATTATTTTGTGATACATATAATCACAATAAACTGAAAAATTCGTGTTTATTTTTAATTCAACGTCCTTAGTTTTCATTCATGATTCGAATTCGAAATTTCAATTTTGAGTTCCCCCGAGACGATTCTAAAGGAGTGTCAAGTTGGCGCCCCAATGTCGAGTTCTTATAGTTCTGAATAGAGTTATCAATACATGTTGTATCTTGAAGTACTAGCAATTTTTAAAAAATTGAGCTGTCTGCATTTTTTCGAAAAATTCACCAATAGAGAAGAAGGCGTACTAATCATTAACAAATTAAGCTTCAAAATATTATTTTAAAAGATTCTTTCGTACTAGTTTAAGCGATATCGTAAATTATTTATCAATTATAAAAATTACTAATGCTGTTCTGAAACATTCAAATTTCCCGCGCAACGCTAATCACATAACAAGCGACAACGCCGCTTCCTGTCGCCGACTTCACCTCAGTTATTTTCACTCTGGTGTCGGCTAACGAGGAGTTTTAATTTTAGGAATAATTAAACCCACCGCAAAAATGACTGAACAAACGTAAGTATTAAAAAAACGCGACAGCAATTCCCCCCGAGCTGCGATATCATCGCGACGCGTCGCTTTCATCATTAAGCCGGCGGTTAAATAGTGAATACTCATGTTTAGCGGCACGGCCATGTTGAATGTGCTTTCCTTGATAACTATTGATTCTCGAACATTCTTCGCGATTTCCCTAAACCTCCGCCGTTCTCCCATTAAACGATACACCAGACGGCCCCACGTTATAATTGACAATTACTTGAAAAAAAAAATGCCTGACTTAACCTCACATTTCCAGGTTACCACCCCCAGTTATGTGGGCACAGAGGACCGCGGTCGTATTCCTAACCATAAACCTCGAGGACGTTAAGAACCCCGAAATCAAGTAAGTTTAAGCAGTTTTTCAGGACATTGGGTTAATCTAATTAATCGCTTGATTTGATTAAATTACCATCCAAATCGTTTCATTCCGTGCTCCCAGGAAGTGCCTTTTGTTTCAATTGTCGCATAAACAAGCTGGAACGTTCTCGGGTGAAGGTTGTTTATTGCTTTTGTTAAACGGCAGAAGTTTGAATTAATTAATTTTGAGTTGGTATCTTGTATTAATTATACTGTGTAAAATTTTTTGCATTTTTTATTCAGCAAGTAATATTCTTAACCATTAAATGCATGATGGTGCAACTCCTACTTTATATTTGTTTAATTTTCAATCATTATTATAGGGAGTGCATTTTAAAATTAAATTATTGATTATTGTTGTATTTCGTAATGAAATTTGATTTATTACAAGGCGGTAAATTGTGCCCTTGACTGTTTTGTCAATGATTGGGGATAGTCCACTTTTATGCTCGATGATCAAAAAGTCGAAAATAGTTGACAGCCCTTAAAACATAACCTAACTAACAGAAGTTAGAAGTTGTATCTCAGGAATAGGCATGAGAACCCTCAGATTTAAATAATTTAAATGTATTATTAATAGTGATGATCAGTTCTAGAAATAATTGCTAATGTTTAAAATAGCCAAAACCCTTTTTAAAACAAGTAACCTTAATAATGTCAAAATTAACAAAACGTACACTGCACTACATTGGAGAATTCCAAACAGCCAATATAATTTTACTTGAATTATTATAGGGATTTTCACAAAATCTGCTGCCAATTATTTTCGACTGATCTTGATTTTCAAGGCACTCTTTGCAAAAACAGCATTTTTGGCATATCCATTAAACTGCTAGACCAAACCCCAACACACGACACATCACCGTAATCATAAAAAAAAATCTGTATTTGAAAATGTAAAAATACAAGATGGCTACCATAAGAAAAAACAAAGTTGATGATGTTTCCCGAAAATCGAAACGTCGAATTTTTATTATTATATCACCACGTTGTAGAGCGTACAAAGTGGCAATGATAAAGTGTCAATTGTTTTGAAGTATCTCTATAAATAGTCTCGTAAAAAAATAAAAACCTTTTTTGAAAATATCGATTTTTTTCGGATATCTTCGACAGTAGTAGGAATATTTTATGTTTCAAAACGGCATTATGTTACACTCCAGATTGGGCAACCGACCTTGTATCTCTTCAAATAACCGAGATCCTCATGCTCGTGCTACAAAAACGGGCACCCTGTATATCAAGGAAAAGAACTTAGTGATTTTTCCTGAGGTGCAAATTTGTAATCCCGAGAAATACAACGCACCGAGATATACTGTTTTTTTCAGAAACGGGATATTTTAAGAGTAAAACATTCCTTTCTAAAACCCAACCTAGAAAAAAACGCTTAATAATTAATAAATAATGAAACCTCGTAGGAAGAAAAATGATTACTTCTCTCACTAGGGAGATGGTATTATAATAGGTGCGATATTTTTTTTCACAAAGGGATATTCTAGAGTAAAACATTAGTTTCTAAAACCTAACCTAGAAAAAAACGCCGTCAGTCATGACAGTTGAAATAAATAATGGAACCTCGTAGGAAGAGAAATGTTATTTCTCTCATGATTTCGACAGCTGAGAAACCGACTTTCTCTCCCATTTGTGAAAAAATAATAATTAATTAAATATTCTCCACTTATTGCATCCTTTACTTTGATCTGTTTTAAAATCAGAATTTTTGTGTAATGAACACAACGGAAATATATTTTTACAGAAAATGCCATGATGGAGGAAAGGCCGGATAATCAATAGATGCAGTGACTACTATGCAAAAATAGTTGGGCACACCTTCATAAAGATAATATACTATCATGTTTCAGGAAATATACTCACCAATGATTCATAGATAATTTATTTAAACCAGTTTCACACTTCTAATTCATGTTTTTTTTTATGTTATGAATTAATTAATGATAATTAGGGTTTTGGTATAATGCCTATGAATATCACATTACACTATCCTGCACACAATAGTGTATGAATGGTTGCATAGAGTATTTAAGAATTTTGCAATTTTGTACATTAAATTAAATTAATTTTTATATTCTGTTGATGGCTCTGTAAATCACACTGATGGTTTATTTTGTGGGCGTTGTAGAGTCTGCGTGTATGTGATTAAAAACATGCGTAGTTTTTCTGTAGATGTAAAGTTTTTTTTTGAGACGAGGAGAGAAGGTCTTTTGTAGACGCCCCTATAGTGGGGCAGTGTTGGAGTCCTCCCCCCAAGGGCGGGAGTATACCAACTGAAAACTCTCCTCAGAGCAGAGCGGAAAGAGACCGAACCTTGACCGTGGTCAACCGCAGGGGATCTGAATGAGATGTTAAATTCTCACTTATTTTTGTTTCTTTTTTTTTGCCTGGAATATATGGCCGGCTCTAGATTTTCGTTTCTTGTGATCTAAATTTAAAAAAGGGGAGTTATTGATTATACTCTATTTTTCCTAAGATTGCAAACAGTAGAAGACTTATTTACACCATTAACATATGTGATTCTGGTGACGAATATTGGTGCGAAATTTAAGGCTAAACTCAGATGTACCACTTTCCAACCACAGAACAGTGGTCGTAATGTGGCTGAACTGTCGACCATATCGACCACTTTCCAGCAACAGTTTTGTTGGCGTGCAGTGGTTGTATTAAATCACAAATGAAACCACACAAAACAGACTGCACAATGACGGATTTTGAAGAGGAAGCATTGTTGTGGTTTTTATTACACCGCGGAAGTCTGGTCGGTTTGTGGTCGGCGAGTTGCACATGTGAGTCGGGTTCGGTTGACTGCTGCGACAGTTTTGTGATATCACCCACTGACGACAACTGTTGTTGAAACCGATCACAGCTTGTCGTCCGTCTGAGCACTTTCACGACATTCCATATAATTGAGTAATCTCAACATACGACCACTTTTTTGTGGTTCAAGTGTGGTTGGAAAGTGGTACGTCTGAGTTTAGCCTTAATCTAGTGGATTACATGTATTATGGACAGTGTGAGGGAAAAGGATGGGGTCAATTTATCAGTCATTGCACAAATACAAAATTAAAGAAACACCACACAGCAATAAGGAGAAACACTAAACAAAATAAAACAGTAGCATGTGAATGGCGTATCTGTAATGGCGGACGGTCGCACAGCTGGCATGTGTACACATTGCGCATGTTTACGCTTCATAAGCGTACGCGCTGCAATACTCCCTAGAATTTAACATTGCAGTTAAGTGCAAGAGTTTAATTCATTGTCAATTATGTTATTTAAATATAGTACTTTAATTTTATACTTCAATTCATTGGGTAATACTACATTAACAGTATAATATTTACCCCTGTGTGCTACACTTATGCCGGCTAGTAAGATGACAGAGACCACTCGACAAAATAAAGATAGAGAATTAAATGTCTCCGGTGTGAGTTTTCCCACAATTTCAACCAATCACTGAACAAGGTCATATTTGCCCTATCCTTCCCTGCTTGCAATTTTACGAAAAATAGACTATAGTTACGCGTTCATCTGTGAAGTTGATGCTTTCTTATAAATTACTAATCGAGTTTCGATAATTTTCTAAATTCAGATCTGAATTAATAATTGTGAATGCAAGTCATCTACATATTGCAACCAGTATTTTAAGTTTTGTAATTTTTTCTTTTTTATGTAAAAAAAAAAATGTAAGAAAGGAGTCTGGTGGATTTCCCATAGCTGTGCCGAAATACTTGTTGTTGTCATTGAGATTACAAGTTCTGTATTTGATTTGGCAAAAATCTATGAAGGAAGGATTTTACTTTTATTTTGATCAAGTATTTAATACGTTTACGCGGGCTCGGTTGCGGATGGCCAGTGCCTTCTACGCGTTTACACAGTCCACTCGTGCCCTGTTTTAATCACTCCATTGTAGTGTGACTCATAGTACGACCCATACTGCAGCAGAGTGGTTAAATACAAGTCGACCGCGCAAACGCGGAGATGGCGCTGGCCATCTGCAACCGAACCCGTGCTGGAATGGCAGGAACGTGTTAGAAGAAGTTTTATTGCAGTTTAGTATATTTTACTAGTACAGTGGAACCTCGATTATCCGGTCTAATGGCCGGTTGAGGGTTGCTGGATAATTGAAATGCACGGATAATTGAAAAACATATATTAATGCTCAAAAGTTTATGAAGACAAATGGAAATGTTTGTACATATGTATGGATTACATATATAAATTGAAAAACAAGTTACAAATGTATTTATTGGTTGAAAAAATCAGTTATTCGCATTTGTTTCTTCTTATTGTCCAGTTTCATACATACACTGGAACTAATTTTTCGCAAGTTCAGAATATCTATGTGATCTGTATCATTTTGTTGATCTAAGAAACTCAATAGGTCGTCTACATATGAGAGTGCAGCTTCAGGTGGGATTGTCTTTTCTGGTGTAGAAACGTTTTCTTCTTGGTCCTCTTCATCGGTGTCATCAGATGCTGTAGTTTCTGAGATTGATGCAATCTGCGTATCATTTAAGACTCCATCCATAACCTGGTTCGTTTTTATCAGAATCCAAACATTCATTAGTGTCGACAAATTCCAATTCTAAAATATTTTGAATGCCATTCAAGAGTTGCTTAGAGGTCACTGTACTCTCTTCATTTTCGGAGGAAATGAAATTCTCTCCAAGTTGTGGCCAAACTTTGAACCAAGATGTATGGTTACATTTTTAACCTCACTCCAACTCTCCGCTGCCACATATATGGCATCTTTGATGCTCCATTTCTTCCAGAACTCCTTGAGTGAGCAATCTGCTCCTAGAAGAAGCCGCAACATCATTTTCCTGAAGCAGCGCTTTCAAGCTTCTATTACACCTTGATCCATGGGCTGTAATAAAGCTGTGACATTTGGAGGTAAATACTTAACAAAAATTTGACCATCAGCTGTTTGTAATGAAACTTCTTCTAGATGTGAGGGAGCGTTATCTAATAAGAGCATTGCTCTTTCTGGTAAGTGTTTTAATTTCAAATGTTTCTTGACTGAAGGAACAAGTTCATCAAAAAACCAAGCTTTGAAAAAGTCTTGATTCATCCAAGCCTTTGTTTGATTTTTGTAACAAACAGGAAAATGTTTCATTTCGGTTCCCTTGAATGGTTTTTTGATTTGCCTATGCACAATAGGGGTAATTTATGGCTACCGCTAGCATTGGAACAGGGCATTAATGTTATTCGTTCCTTGCTAGATTTGTGACCAGGAGCACTTTTTTCACTTTGCATCGCAAGAGATTTGGATGGTAGTGATTTCCAAAAAATACCAGTCTCATCAGCGTTGTACACTTGCTCTGATATGAGCTCATACGAGACGATTAAACGATTAAATTCAGTGAGATATGATTCTACAACATTTTTATCGGAACTTAATTTTTCACCATGAATATTAAGCTGCCGTATTCCATGGCGTAATTTGAATCGATATAACCATCCCTGTTATGCTTGAAAGGTTTTTGAATGTTCATCTCTTGGTAAAACCACTGTGCTTTCTCTAATAACTGGATGGCCCTCTGTTCGTTTTTGTTTGAACCAATGGTACACCGCATTGTCTAACTCTTCTAGTGTATAGACTTTTGTTGATTTGCGATGTGCTGTTCCTTTAAGTGAATCGGTCCGTGAAGTGAATCTTAAGAGGTTTTCTTTTTGTCGTACAATATCTCAAACAGTTTGCAATCCAATATTGTATTCTTTTGGCAACTTAGAAACAGTATCGCCTTTCTCGTGATGTTCAATCAACTTGAGCTTTGTTTCGATTGCCAGAACCACTTTCTTTCTTTTTGCGTCCATTTTTGGTTGTGTCGAAACGAAAACATATTCATATTTTATGTAAAACAGTAGCGTCTTACCTTGTACAAATAAAACACGCACTACTATAGAAACTACAGAGTCTACATCAAATCAGCTGAACTCACGTATACACGCGGCGAAAAGAACAAATTGGTGCGGAAACGGTGCAGGTTCGTGCCGAACTGAGATCAAGGGTATGACGTGAGATATGGGAAACGGGGCATAAGAAATTGAGCTTTCCCTGTTGGTGTTAGTTCCCGCAGCTAATCACAGATGGCACTTATCTCTTCCAATTTATCAACATGCCTTGCCGCGTCCTGTTATCCTTCCATGACTAAGATAAGCGGCGAATCGGCGATAGATATATGTACTATACCTCATTTAATAACCAGGCGGACTAAACGCGAAAGTCACATTTACACTATAAAAAGTCACCAGAAAAGTAACCAGACATGTTTTGGCGGTAAAAATAAAATAATTTCAAATTCGTTTATCCATAACATTAATTCAACAATTATAAGAACACATAAATTAATTCTTGGCAAACTTTCTTGATTATGTAGTCAATGATTTAATATATAATAATTAAAATAAGTATGAGACCATCTTAAGAATTTAGGGACACACTGAAAAACCAAGTTGTATATCTCTATTCTTTAATTCAATTAAAATTTAATTCAACGTAGCGATTTCATTTTTAAAGAAACATTTTCCTCACACAGAATTTTTGCTGTAGATATCTTCGGTCGCTGGACGTTTAGGACTTATTACTGCCCCAATCTCCGTACATTCCCTAATTCTGTGAAACTCCGTACTTCTAGCCAATCCTAAATATACTGTATGTTTATGATTCGATTGCATATTGCAATAACTTGCGCCACACTTTCCTAATGAATCGACAATTTTGTGTACGATGGCAGTAGGTTTTAAGGCCTCTTGTATTAAAGTTTTATATAAGATAATTTTGGATTGTTTTTCCTCGAGCGTTAATGCTCCAAGATCCAACCATTTCCGTTTCTTAAGGGGCGAAAAAGGCACCAAATTTGTGTCGGGTATTTATCCATAGTTAAAAGTAAAATAACTATTTCCAAGAAAATCGCGGGTTGTGAGGAATCCATTCTTACACGATCAACGGAAGAAATAACTGGCTAAAAACACAAAAACTGAGGCAAAACGCGTGTAACCGATGAGACACAAGGAACGGCGAGAGATCAGCTGATCATAAGAACGGCCATTACTATTTTAAGCAGTTTGGGCCTGTGTAAAAACGGCGCCCGTTTGGCCAATCACAACAACGTATTTTCGCGGCTATAATTTGATTTAGTCCGCCTGGTTATTAAATGAGGTATATAAAAATATAGCAGTGAGAGTGATGCGTCAGCAAATCGACCGAAAAACTGGTTAAGCACGGTTAACCGGGTTCAAAATATGTACATACACATGGAAATGCACTGATATTTGAAATGGGGCTTTGCATGGATTACCAAGAAAAACGGATAATAGAGGCACGGATTATCGAGGTTCCACTGTATACAGTATTTTTGGCTTTTGTCTTCATAAATTTTCCAAAGCAGATTTAATTCCCTGCCATACAACTAACGTAACCATACGTCCCTCTTTCAGGCAGTCTGTCCCGCTTTCGCAAATGGATCAAACGATAATTTTAATAAGTATAAGGTTTTGTCTTTGACGGTTGATTGTTATTAAACAATCGTCACCTTTCTTTAACCGTGAGAACGCGCGTCAAATTGACCGGGTTTTCACTTTCAAAAATATATTTTTGTCTCAATTTAAAAAATACCTTTATTGGCATATCTAGAAAAACTATTTACAATCTCAAAAAAAAAACAACTCAAAACAAAACACTATACTATTAACCCTCCTGCCCTTCCACCTCCTTCCCTTCCACCTCCTGCCCTTCCACCTCCTTCCCTTTCCCCTTCACCCATCCACCCTCACCCCGTTCCCTAACCATTCCATTACTTTTGCCTCCGACAGGCCTACCTTCTCATACATTTTCCTCCTCTCACTCCTCGACCTCTCCTCACCCCCACACACGCTCTCCACCCATGCAGCCTTCACCAATTTCTCTTCCTCCAATTCCCACACTCTCATCTCATACCTCACCACTCTCACCATTGCCTCGCACTCTAACCTCTCTCTATTCGTCTCCTGAAGCACTATGTAGCCGGGCGTGGATCTTTCCACCCCCAACATGCGCTTCAGGAACCACATCTGTTCCCTCTCCATGCACTCCTACCCTCTCGTCCCCCACACTTCCACTCCATACATTAGCACCGATCTCACACACGCGATCCCACTTACACGCCACTCTCACATTGTTCATCATCCACTTTCCCCACGCCTTCCTAACCTTACTGTGCACCCCCCCCCCCTCCCTTTAAACATAAACCCTAATTACTTAAAACTTCTAACCCTCTTAATAACCACCCCCTTCCACTCCAATTCTTTCACCTTCCCCTCCCTCCCTTTATTTCTGAACCTCACCCACTTCGTTTTTTTCACATTCACACTCATCCCCTTCTTATCCATGAACCTCTCCGCTCTTTTCAACATGTCTCAACCATTCATGCTCTCTTGCCATTAATACCATGTCATCCTCATACGCTAACATCCACACTTTCATCTTCCCCCTGTGTTTCTGGTAGGAGCCCCTTTTCCTCCACCTCCATCCGGTTTCTTACCATGATCATTGCCAGCTTGTATCCAATGTTCGTTATGTCATAGTTATACCTCTATAGTTCTTTGCCTCTTTCTCGTTCCCTCCTTTAAATACCGGGCACATCATCCCTACTCTCCACGCCGCCGGTAAGCTCACCTCCCCCTCCACATCTGATTCAGCAGCTCTCTGAACCCCTTTTCCCCGATCTGCTTCCACATTTCCGCCTTGAGGCCATCCCTCCCTGCAGCCTTTCCACTATTTGAAAGCCCTCTCCACCTCCTCCTTAGTAAACTCTTCCCCTCTGTCATCAAATCTCCCTTATCCAATCCGTCCAGACGCTCCAATTCCTTCTCTACATTTCCTTGTCCATTCCCTCAGCGACACCCCTACCTGTCTTTTCCTTTCCCCTCTCCTCAACACCCTCCACATTTCTGCCTTGTTCTTACATCCTTTCAGAGCCTCACTCGCTCTTTCCACTGCCTGTATCTTTTTCTTCTCACAAATCTCCTTCTTGTGTTCGCCTCTCTCCTCCTCTACATCCTACACACTCTCTTACCCGCCTTCCTCATATCGTTCTTTGCCTGCCTGCACTCATCATCAAACCAAGTGTCACCATCTCTTCTTGCACCTTTCCTCTTTCTTCCACACCTCACTATTATCCCTTCCATTTCCTCGTACTGACCTCCTCCCATTTAATCCTCTCCAACTTCCTCTTCATATCCTCCATCGCCTTTACCCCGCACACATCGCTTTCCTGCCCCCTTACATTCCACAGTCCATTCTCTACCCTTAACGGCAGGTGATCCGATCCCAACACCTCCTCTATCTCCAGACACCTTATTTCTCCTCTTGTTATTCCCTTCACCACTACATAGTCAATCACCGATGTCCCTCTTGCCCCTATATACGTTTTCTTCCCCTCCCAATCCCCCTCCGTGCATCCATTTAGAATTACCCAACCTTCCTCCATCACCCACTCCTTCATTCTCCTTCCCTCCCCGTTCATACATTTATCCTACGAAGCTCTCTTCCTCTTAAGCCATCCTCGTTAATTCCTCCCCCAATTTCTCCTATTCTCGCATTGAAATCCCCTCACCATCCACCTCCAATCAATCTCTTTCCTTATTTCCCCCAATTTTTGTTAACATCTATCACCCCCACATTCATCTGGTATCTTGCCTGCTGGTATTTCACCCCTCCACAAACTCCACCTTGCCTCCTTTCCTGTCCTCTCTCCACCCCACTTCGCCCTTTCTTTTGTCGCACATTTTGTTGCCTCATGGCCCATCCAAAACCCCCCGGTAGCCATCTTTTCACTTCTCCCCACTCTTCCTTTACCATCCATGTCTCCACTATCCCCACTATATCCTTCCCTACGACCCACTCCTCAAAGTCTCTCTTCCACTTGCCCTCCTTTCCCTTCGACTTTATTCCCACCACATTCCAAAAACCAAACGTTACCTTCCCCTCTTTCCCCACATTTCCACCTTTGTCTCCTAAAATCCAGCTTCTCTCAATTGATAATATATGCCAAAATGTATGAGCTATTCCTCAGTCAAACAACAATTAAAGTGTTAACATAACAGGAATATGATGTCAATATGATCGTGTTACATTGTAGTAATTTTTCCCACTTGCTCCAATATGACTTTTAATTTCAGATTCACAAAAGACTCTGTTTACTTCAAAGGCACGGGCGGAGTAGAAAAAAAGAACTACGAGGTCACGATACCACTGCACAGGGAAATCGACGCCGATAAAAGCAAAAGTTTTAACCGCGGGCGGTGCATCGAGATGGTCCTCGCCAAAGCCAACACAGAAGAATCGTACTGGCCGGCGCTGACGGCGGACAAAAAGAAGCACCACTGGCTGAAGTGCGACTTCAACAAGTGGCAGGACGAGGACGAATCGGGCGATGAGGGCCTCGGCGGCATGGGCGGAGGCGGCGACTTCGAGGAGATGATGAGAAGGATGGGCGGCCTGGGTGGCGCCGGCGGCGACAAACCATCCTTCGACGATCTAGACGTCGGCGAGGCAGACTCCGACGACGAGCCGATTCCAGATCTCGAGTAGTTTCTTTTCCCCGAACTTAATGTTATTCACATTTATTTTTTATTATATAATTGTTTAAAACTGAATTGAACGACGTTTTAGTCATATTTTGATACATCAGCGTGTTGAAATTTATCGTTGCATCATCGTAAATATTTCATTATTTTGTGGGCATTTTGATTGTTTCGAACTCGGAGTTATTTTTTTCCTTTAAATTTTTTACCAAATAATAAATACAACAAACTAGTGCGTTTTGAACTATCGGTTTACGTAAGGCAGTTTATGTGGATTTAGGTTCATAATTTTATATAAATAATAAAAATTGTTTAGTCTATGTTTTTCTTGTTATAAATTCATCATCTTTGCCTATTATATTAATCCAAGTAAAGAACATTTGTAGTTTATTCTAGATGCTTCTAAGATATATACACTTAATACGATCGTCGTATAAACATAAAATGGTTGAAGTCAATATTAATATTCAGATGCGGTTTAGTTACAGATTTTACCTCATCTTCATGGTCGTGTTTAAACCCCTTCAGCGCACGCCTCGTTTTAGACTATCACATTACAAACACATTTAAAATCTACTCTACATCGTAAAGATGGTGAACAAGTCCATAGTCTTATTGAAAGTCTTAAATCACAACATTCCTAAGAACGCTAAGGGTTATGCCCCCATGTTTGTTCGCTTTGTTGGAAACAGTTTATTTTTTAACTATAAACGAGGATGGAATATTTCAACTTAAATTTGTTTCTGCTGCAACAATAATAGCACTTGATTGTTTCATAAATTATAACTAGTTTTGATTGTGTTCAATAATTTTCAATGAGAAGAATTACAAGATTCAACTTTACACTTGAGACATGTGGGGATAAAGTTTGCGCAGAGTGAGCAAGTATTGGGAGAGCGCAACAACAAATCTGCAGAGCCAATTGGATTTAACCCGCCAATGGTGACCTACTGGTCTGTGAGACCGGGTTTGTCTAATAACTTTATTCTCCGTTATTGTTTTTTGGTGCAATTTCGAGTAGCTGCCGCATTGCTGAGCTTAAATTGATTCAATATCTTTGTTTTATTGTCGAAGAGCATAAATTAAAAAAAAAACATGAACTATTGGTAACACGTTTCGAAAAATCTTCAGTTGAAAGCCCCGCTGCGTGAGACCGGCGTCACCAATGGTGGGTAAGGATTGTCACTGTGCAACATGTCTCGAGTGCTTGGTAAAACTCTACATCTAATTAAGAATCAGGGTAACAAGGGAGGTCATTAAATCCCTGTTGCCATTTACAACGAACTTCCCATGTTGAATGGCTTTATTTATATACAAACATCTTTATTAAATAATTGTTATGTACAATTAAATATGTATACTAATATCGCAATTCTTCATCGGCTGACTTTATTTATTTATTTCTAAATTTAGGTTACGACCTTAATTACCCGAGTGTAAAGTATTAAAATCACTTGGATTAACTCGGTTGAGGAGCGTGATTATAAACTCCTTGTTTATTAAATTTATTTAATGCAACTGCAACGGCTGCATGTTTCTCAACGTGATGGTTGGCTTCAGGTTTTTCGTTAAATTTTAAGGCCCCCCTTATGTCGCACCATATAACTTAAAATTTAATTTTGTCAATTCCGCACCGCAAAACCTTTTAATTTTCAAAATAAATTTCATTAGTGAAGTAAGTAGTAATAGAATTAAATACTAATACCAAATTAAAAAACGGTTCTGATTTAACAATTGCTTGTAATTAAACATTCCAATAATTATAATCATTTCTGATTATGGCCTTTCAAAATTTCAGCAATTGCGCCATCTGTCAGACGAAAGCTGAACTACTAAGTGATGATTGTGAAGAGCGCCAAAATGCTTGAACTTTATACTTATAATTTAAATGTAAACATTTAGCCATGAGTCGTACATCAAATGATGAAGCATTTTATTCTGAATTGAATGATGTAAAAAATAGCTAAGGAGATTCGGCGGTTTTCGTGTAATTTGCAAATTAAAATTTGCAACTATCCCTGGCCGGTAATTTAGTGAACTGTAAAACACACAGTTTATAAATTTACACATTTAAACCATTTTACAATATTTTCATAGCATTAATAATAATAAAAATAAAAGAGTAAAAATTACCGGGTACATTTTTACTTTTTATTGTTTATAATCGATTAAATTAAAGAAAAAACTAAATCGCCGATACATGCACCATCTGTTATCGCGAGGATCAATTATTTCATTTATTTGTTTAAATAATTTAATAATTACAACATATTAACAAAATAGTAGGAACATTTCGGAAATCAGACAAATTTTAGCTTTATCAATACTCAAAATCAATTTAAAATTGATTTAGAGTCTCAAGCAATTAATAAATCACGTGCCATTTTATATTTATTTTCCCTGAATATTCAATAGCAAATGTGGAATATTTTAGCTCAATAGCACTTACTGTTTCAACCCTGTTACACTTAAAATTAAAAGTTTCTAATATTAAATAAATTAATTCATTTATGCGTATATTGGGTTGCTTGTTATCAGGCGTTTTGCAACACCTATTATTTTCCGATTTCAACTGCACTTGTAAGTAATCAAACCTAAACATCGAAGTTTGTCTGTAATTAAACCTTTCGATGATTAAAATAGTCAAATAATTTGTAGTTTTGGCCATTAGAAAAATACATAAATGTATTAGTGTACTACACTGAACTCTATACATACATGTATGTATATAGTTCAGTGGTGTACTACTAATGGGCAGTGGCAGCTCGTGTAACATGTTGATGGTAGAGTCACTTATACAATATAAACATGTATCTTTGTTAAATGAACCAAGTGTGAGGTGCAATTCTCATGATTCACGTTTCGAGGAAGTACAAAAGTGTGCTGCAATCTGTTTTTGCGTTATCGGTTCTCAGCGGTTAAAAATTCTTGCTCAGCCTAAAAATACAAGTCGTGCCTTGGCTCTATATAACGAGCCACCCTTGCTAATAGGTACATGGAAAAATCATACAATTTTTTATAATTCCCACAATTATTGCGTTATCTATCGGATGACTGCTGAACTGCTATGTGATGATTGCGATTAGTCCCTAAACCATTGAACTTTATACCTATCTTTGACTATATACTAATGGACTGCCAGCCCCCCTCCATTTCCCATATGATCACTGCTCCAAAAGTTGTCCACAAGCTGGAGCCCGATATAAGTCCCGCCCCGGAGCCGAAAATGGAGCGTAATTTAAAAACCGGAAAGCAAAAAAAATATTTCTCGATGTATTCATCAGCAACGTGGAGAATACAAATGCGAGCATAATTCGGCAACTCAGGTCCACTTTCCTACCTGTTCTTTACAAGCAAAGCATCAACTCATAATTTGCGAAGTTCCGGATTTGATGGAAATCTTATACAGAATTTTAGGTTATAAATCAAAAGTCAACTGACGTGTAAATCAGCTGACGAGTATTATAACCGCGTTGGCATATATACGTGGACGTATTGCAGCCTTTCGCATAGCAATATGTTGACATAGTGTGAATATTTGACAACATAAATGTTTATATATTCAAAGATGTGAATAAATTGCAGGGTATCACAATATGCAATGCGAACTCATAGAGTCATATGTCATAGACACAAAATAGCTACCAATTTAGTAACATACCGCAACCATTTAGGGTCCCGCCGCGCCACCGTTGCTTGGAGCCACACATGAAGCGGCGCTAGCAGTCCAATAGTATATAGTCAAAGATACCTATAATTAAAATGTAAAAATCCAGTAAAGCGCTGTCCATCAAATGGTAAAGTATTTCATTCTGACTCGATTTATGTGTAAAATAGCTACGGAAATTAAGCGGTTTCCTGTAATTTGCAAATTAAAATTTAGCCGGTAATTCAGTTCACTGTAAAACTGTGAATCTAAATTAAAAATATTTTGTTATATTTTCAAAGCTTGACAATTATCCAATAATTTAAATTTTTTATTTATTGCATTAATATTTATAGAATCATCCCTGTTACGCTTAAAATCAGTAGTTTTTAATAATAGTGGGTGTACGTATATTAGGTTGCTGTGGTTAGACGTGTATTTTAAAACATTTTGCAATTTGAATGTTTATTTGTATGTATATTTGTTAAATTATTCACCTGTGTATATTTTAATTGCACAATGCTATAATATAGGTATAAGTTTATATTTAAATTGCACCATTATTTAATATACAGGCAATCCAATATACCCATACTAGCTATAATGTAATACTAAAAACTTATAATTTTAAGCGTAACAGGACTGAACCATAAGTGTTGATGCATTCAATAAAATAAAAAATTACAGGATAATAATTATTAAAGTTTCGTTGTTGCCATAAACGCCTATTTGCTGGCAACCCAATATACGTGTAACTTGTATTAATTTTAAATTTTGATTGTAAGCGTAACAGAGTTATATTATTTACTTGTTCATATTTATATTGCACTATGCTATTATTTACATTCATTCAAGTTAATATTTAAATAGCATAATGCTTTTATGTAGACGCCTAATATACGCATACCCACCATTTATTTAATTGAAAAGAATCTAATTTTAAACGTAACAGGGATGAAAGTATAAGTGCTATAGCATTAAATAAAAAAAATTACTGCATAATCATTACTAAAGCTTCGATACTGCGTAAACGCCTAATTGCAGGCAACCCAGTATACGCGTAACATGTATTAATTTAATATTAAAAACTTTTGATTTAAAACGTTACAGGGTTGAAACTATAAGTTTATTTGAACTAATAAATTCCACAGTTGTTATTTAGTATTTAGGGAAAATAAATATAAAGTGGCTCGAGAAATTATTAATTGCTTCAGACTACAAATCAATTTTAAATATTGAAGGCTGATAATTCCAAAATTTGTTACATTTCCAAGATAGTTTTATTAATTTCTTAAATATGTTGTAGTTGTTAAATTATTCAAACAAATCAATACCTTAATTTAACCTCACGATAACAGATGTTACATGTACTTGCAAATTATGTTTGTCCTTAACTTAATGGATTAATTAAATAAAAAGTTAAAAATCACTGGGTATTTATTATTAAAGCTAGGAATATATTGCGAAATGCTTTAAATTTGTAAATTTATAAATTCTAAGCTTTACAGCGCACTGAATTACCTTCACGTTTTAATTTGCAAATTACTGGAAAACCGCTTATTTTCTTCAGCTATTTTGCATATAAATCGACTCGGAATAAAATACTTTATCAAATGAAGTGTATCGCATTACTGGATTTTCACATTTTGATTATAGGTATAAAGTTCCACAGTTTTGGCGCTATTCGCAATCATCACTTAGCAGTTCAGCCCTTGTCTAACAGATGGCGCCGTCATGACAGGAATTGCTAAAATTTGTATTTTCGAATGTCGGTAACTACAAATTATTTTGACCACTTGAATTATTGTAACATTTCAATAATAGACACATTTTAAATCTGATTACTTACATTTGCTGCAAAAATCGGGAAATAATAGATGTAAATATTACACAATTGGGTTGTTAAATTTTCAATAATTGCTTAATTTAATTTTATTAATACAAACGTAAATTTGTACAGTAATTAATGGTTTAATAATAATAAGTTTCAAATAATTTCATAATTGTAAACCAAAATATCCAAATAGAAAAATATTTATTAATAAAAGATGTTCAATAAATTAAAGACAATGTCACTTGTTGCAGGACCATTCAATAAATTTAATAAAGATGAAATATAGCCTGGATATGTAAATATTCAGAAAAGATAGTTATTATTATATATTAGTGTTTTCTCTAATATATTTTTAAATTAATTCAATACGTGAAGTTGTCTCTAATTATTTATTTTTCGAATATATTTTATATTAAAAAAAAACCGAAAATGCAAAAAAAGGTTGTAAAAAATTTTACTGAAAAATTCTGTACTAGTCTTTGAGATACAGTGCCATTCATTTCTTTTTTAAAAATACTGTACTTGCTTCCTACATAAGAGTAAGAAGTGCATCACGTGCGGTTGTTAATGTCTTTTTCTCGCCCTCCTCTATAAATCACCACTGCAATTGATTCAAGAAATTAAAAGTATTTGTAAGAGCTTTATTCGTACATAATAAATATTTAAATGCAACCACTGATACAATTAAGCTATCTATTAGTTTGAAAGGATTCCTTTACTTTCTTGTTGCTCAAATTTGGGATACTTTGACTCCACATCTGCCCAGGTTTGCTTGTTGTACGACAGATTATGGACGACGTGAGCGATTTCTGAAAGCTGAAACAAGATTTCAACAATTAATTATATTGACAGCCTCTTCAAAGCCAATCTTAAAGCCTTTTTACACTACACAATTTATTGGACAAGAAATGAGTTAATTTCTTGTGCAATTTCTAGTATCATACACTAAATTGTCTCAATCTCAGATTGTAAAATTGACTCAATTTTGAGTCGCAAAAGTCAATTTTACTCGGGAAAAAAATGCAAGTAAAAATGTTTGATCTCCAAAAGATTTAAAAAATTCATGACGGTTCTTAATGACGGGAAAAACGCGTAAAGTAATTATTTTCGAAAAAAAAGGTTTTGAGCATTTGATCATTTTCGCCATTTTTTTTTCATAGTATTACCCGGTAAAAAATGCGTACATAAATTTTTGTGTGTGTTTACGTGTGTGTTTATGTGTGTTCAACTTGATATGATATGATTCCGAAAATTGGACTTGGTTAAATGCAACTTATGGTATGAGTTAAAATTATTTTGTCTTTAAGACTAAAACTCCGGTCAACGTTTTTTAACCATTTTCAGGTGGATATTTTTGGAAGACTTGGTAAATTATATAAATAAAACCTAATACCCTGATCATTTCCTACCTAAATATTTGTGACCCAATAAAATTATTGAAAACGCATCCAAGAATTGCACAAAGATTGACAGGATAAGAAGAAGCAAGAGGTATTTGTGACCATCGCGAGAAACCGGCTCCCTGGAGAAGGTGGTCGACCACACCAACATCTTCCGGAGATATGACAACGCTAAATTTTGGACTCCCCACCCCCGAAAACAACGGCCCTTTTAAGGGCCATAAAAACTAACTAATTCTAAAGTTCTTCTTTGTCAATGAATGAATGAATGAATGAATGCATGTATGTTTTAAACAATGAAAAACCAAAGTGCTCTCATAATAAAATTTTGAAAAATTTTAGCCCAGATTATAACTAAAAGAATTATTTTTCACTTCAAAAATCGATCGAAAATTTGCGGTTTAGAATGTCTACCCCAAATTAATTTTCGAAAATTTTTCACACTTTGTAACAACAAATTTTACGATTTGGTATGAGGATCACAGAAACGAAAAGAGGTATTTTGCTCCTGATTTTGTCTGCCACATTATTTCAAAATTTTCAACAAATTTTACGATTTGGTATCAGGATCACAGAAACGAAAGGAGGTATTTTGCTCCTGATTTTGTCTGCCAAATTATTTCAAAATTTTCAACAAATTTTACGATTTGGTATCAGGATCACAGAAACGAAAGGAGGTATTTTGCTCCTGATTTTGTCTGCCAAATTATTTCAAAATTTTCAACAAATTTTACGATTTGGTATCAGGATCACAGAAACGAAAAGAGGTATTTTGCTCCTGATTTTGTCTGCCAAATTATTTCAAAATTTTCAACAAATTTTACGATTTGGTATCAGGATCACAGAAACGAAAGGAGGTATTTTGCTCCTGATTTTGTCTGCCAAATTATTTCAAAATTTTCAACAAATTTTACGATTTGGTATCAGGATCACAGAAACGAAAAGAGGTATTTTGCTACTGATTTTGTCTGCCAAATTATTTCAAAATTTTCAACAAATTTTACGATTTAGTATCAGGATCACAGAAACGAAAGGAGGTATTTTGCTCCTGATTTTGTCTGCCAAATTATTTCAAAATTTTCAACAAATTTTACGATTTGGTATCAGGATCACAGAAACGAAAGGAGGTATTTTGCTCCTGATTTTGTCTGCCAAATTATTTCAAAATTTTCAACAAATTTTACGATTTGGTATCAGGATCACAGAAACGAAAGGAGGTATTTTGCTCCTGATTTTGTCTGCCAAATTATTTCAAAATTTTCAACAAATTTTACGATTTGGTATCAGGATCACAGAAACGAAAGGAGGTATTTTGCTCCTGATTTTGTCTGCCAAATTATTTCAAAATTTTCAACAAATTTTACGATTTGGTATGAGGATCACAGAAACGAAAGGAGGTATTTTGCTTCTGATTTTGTCTGCCAAATTATTTCAAAATTTTCAACAAATTTTACGATTTGGTATCAGGATCACAGAAACGAAAGGAGGTATTTTGCTCCTGATTTTGTCTGCCAAATTATTTCAAAATTTTCAACAAATTTTACGATTTGGTATCAGGATCACAGAAACGAAAAGAGGTATTTTGCTCCTGATTTTGTCTGCCAAATTATTTCAAAATTTTCAACAAATTTTACGATTTGGTATCAGGATCACAGAAACGAAAAGAGGTATTTTGCTACTGATTTTGTCTGCCAAATTATTTCAAAATTTTCAACAAATTTTACGATTTGGTATCAGGATCACAGAAACGAAAGGAGGTATTTTGCTCCTGATTTTGTCTGCCAAATTATTTCAAAATTTTCAACAAATTTTACGATTTGGTATCAGGATCACAGAAACGAAAGGAGGTATTTTGCTCCTGATTTTGTCTGCCAAATTATTTCAAAATTTTCAACAAATTTTACGATTTGGTATCAGGATCACAGAAACGAAAGGAGGTATTTTGCTTCTGATTTTGTCTGCCAAATTATTTCAAAATTTTCAACAAATTTTACGATTTGGTATCAGGATCACAGAAACGAAAAGAGGTATTTTGCTCCTGATTTTGTCTGCCAAATTATTTCAAAATTTTCAACAAATTTTACGATTTGGTATGAGGATCACAGAAACGAAAGGAGGTATTTTGCTTCTGATTTTGTCTGCCAAATTATTTCAAAATTTTCAACAAATTTTACGATTTGGTATCAGGATCACAGAAACGAAAAGAGGTATTTTGCTCCTGATTTTGTCTGCCAAATTATTTCAAAATTTTCAACAAATTTTACGATTTGGTATCAGGATCACAGAAACGAAAGGAGGTATTTTGCTTCTGATTTTGTCTGCCAAATTATTTCAAAATTTTCAACAAATTTTACGATTTGGTATCAGGATCACAGAAACGAAAAGAGGTATTTTGCTCCTGATTTTGTCTGCCAAATTATTTCAAAATTTTCAACAAATTTTACGATTTGGTATGAGGATCACAGAAACGAAAGGAGGTATTTTGCTTCTGATTTTGTCTGCCAAATTATTTCAAAATTTTCAACAAATTTTACGATTTGGTATCAGGATCACAGAAACGAAAAGAGGTATTTTGCTCCTGATTTTGTCTGCCAAATTATTTCAAAATTTTCAACAAATTTTACGATTTGGTATCAGGATCACAGAAACGAAAGGAGGTATTTTGCTCCTGATTTTGTCTGCCAAATTATTTCAAAATTTTCAACAAATTTTACGATTTGGTATCAGGATCACAGAAACGAAAAGAGGTATTTTGCTCCTGATTTTGTCTGCCAAATTATTTCAAAATTTTCAACAAATTTTACGATTTGGTATCAGGATCACAGAAACGAAAGGAGGTATTTTGCTCCTGATTTTGTCTGCCAAATTATTTCAAAATTTTCAACAAATTTTACGATTTGGTATCAGGATCACAGAAACGAAAAGAGGTATTTTGCTCCTGATTTTGTCTGCCAAATTATTTCAAAATTTTCAACAAATTTTACGATTTGGTATCAGGATCACAGAAACGAAAGGAGGTATTTTGCTCCTGATTTTGTCTGCCAAATTATTTCAAAATTTTCAACAAATTTTACGATTTGGTATCAGGATCACAGAAACGAAAGGAGGTATTTTGCTCCTGATTTTGTCTGCCAAATTTTTTCAAAATTTTCAACAAATTTTACGATTTGGTATCAGGATCACAGAAACGAAAGGAGGTATTTTGCTCCTGATTTTGTCTGCCAAATTATTTCAAAATTTTCAACAAATTTTACGATTTGGTATCAGGATCACAGAAACGAAAAGAGGTATTTTGCTTCTGATTTTGTCTGCCAAATTATTTCAAAATTTTCAACAAATTTTACGATTTGGTATCAGGATCACAGAAACGAAAGGAGGTATTTTGCTCCTGATTTTGTCTGCCAAATTATTTCAAAATTTTCAACAAATTTTACGATTTGGTATCAGGATCACAGAAACGAAAGGAGGTATTTTGCTCCTGATTTTGTCTGCCAAATTATTTCAAAATTTTCAACAAATTTTACGATTTGGTATCAGGATCACAGAAACGAAAAGAGGTATTTTGCTCCTGATTTTGTCTGCCAAATTATTTCAAAATTTTCAACAAATTTTACGATTTGGTATCAGGATCACAGAAACGAAAAGAGGTATTTTGCTTCTGATTTTGTCTGCCAAATTATTTCAAAATTTTCAACAAATTTTACGATTTGGTATCAGGATCACAGAAACGAAAGGAGGTATTTTGCTCCTGATTTTGTCTGCCAAATTATTTCAAAATTTTCAACAAATTTTACGATTTGGTATCAGGATCACAGAAACGAAAAGAGGTATTTTGCTCCTGATTTTGTCTGCCAAATTATTTCAAAATTTTCAACAAATTTTACGATTTGGTATCAGGATCACAGAAACGAAAGGAGGTATTTTGCTCCTGATTTTGTCTGCCAAATTATTTCAAAATTTTCAACAAATTTTACGATTTGGTATCAGGATCACAGAAACGAAAGGAGGTATTTTGCTCCTGATTTTGTCTGCCAACTTATTTCAAAATTTTCAACAAATTTTACGATTTAGTATCAGGATCACAGAAACGAAAAGAGGTATTTTGCTCCTGATTTTGTCTGCCAAATTATTTCAAAATTTTCAACAAATTTTACGATTTGGTATCAGGATCACAGAAACGAAAGGAGGTATTTTGCTCCTGATTTTGTCTGCCAAATTATTTCAAAATTTTCAACAAATTTTACGATTTGGTATCAGGATCACAGAAACGAAAGGAGGTATTTTGCTCCTGATTTTGTCTGCCAAATTATTTCAAAATTTTCAACAAATTTTACGATTTGGTATCAGGATCACAGAAACGAAAGGAGGTATTTTGCTCCTGATTTTGTCTGCCAAATTTTTTCAAAATTTTCAACAAATTTTACGATTTGGTATCAGGATCACAGAAACGAAAGGAGGTATTTTGCTCCTGATTTTGTCTGCCAAATTATTTCAAAATTTTCAACAAATTTTACGATTTGGTATCAGGATCACAGAAACGAAAAGAGGTATTTTGCTTCTGATTTTGTCTGCCAAATTATTTCAAAATTTTCAACAAATTTTACGATTTGGTATCAGGATCACAGAAACGAAAGGAGGTATTTTGCTCCTGATTTTGTCTGCCAAATTATTTCAAAATTTTCAACAAATTTTACGATTTGGTATCAGGATCACAGAAACGAAAGGAGGTATTTTGCTCCTGATTTTGTCTGCCAAATTATTTCAAAATTTTCAACAAATTTTACGATTTGGTATCAGGATCACAGAAACGAAAGGAGGTATTTTGCTCCTGATTTTGTCTGCCAAATTATTTCAAAATTTTCAACAAATTTTACGATTTGGTATCAGGATCACAGAAACGAAAGGAGGTATTTTGCTCCTGATTTTGTCTGCCAAATTATTTCAAAATTTTCAACAAATTTTACGATTTGGTATCAGGATCACAGAAACGAAAGGAGGTATTTTGCTCCTGATTTTGTCTGCCAAATTATTTCAAAATTTTCAACAAATTTTACGATTTGGTATCAGGATCACAGAAACGAAAGGAGGTATTTTGCTCCTGATTTTGTCTGCCAAATTATTTCAAAATTTTCAACAAATTTTACGATTTGGTATCAGGATCACAGAAACGAAAAGAGGTATTTTGCTCCTGATTTTGTCTGCCAAATTATTTCAAAATTTTCAACTAATTTTACGATTTGGTATCAGGATCACAGAAACGAAAAGAGGTATTTTGCTACTGATTTTGTCTGCCAAATTATTTCAAAATTTTCAACAAATTTTACGATTTGGTATCAGGATCACAGAAACGAAAAGAGGTATTTTGCTACTGATTTTGTCTGCCAAATTATTTCAAAATTTTCAACAAATTTTACGATTTGGTATCAGGATCACAGAAACGAAAGGAGGTATTTTGCTCCTGATTTTGTCTGCCAAATTATTTCAAAATTTTCAACAAATTTTACGATTTGGTATCAGGATCACAGAAACGAAAGGAGGTATTTTGCTCCTGATTTTGTCTGCCAAATTATTTCAAAATTTTCAACAAATTTTACGATTTGGTATCAGGATCACAGAAACGAAAAGAGGTATTTTGCTACTGATTTTGTCTGCCAAATTATTTCAAAATTTTCAACAAATTTTACGATTTGGTATCAGGATCACAGAAACGAAAGGAGGTATTTTGCTCCTGATTTTGTCTGCCAAATTATTTCAAAATTTTCAACAAATTTTACGATTTGGTATCAGGATCACAGAAACGAAAAGAGGTATTTTGCTCCTGATTTTGTCTGCCAAATTATTTCAAAATTTTCAACAAATTTTACGATTTGGTATCAGGATCACAGAAACGAAAGGAGGTATTTTGCTCCTGATTTTGTCTGCCAAATTATTTCAAAATTTTCAACAAATTTTACGATTTGGTATCAGGATCACAGAAACGAAAGGAGGTATTTTGCTCCTGATTTTGTCTGCCAAATTATTTCAAAATTTTCAACAAATTTTACGATTTGGTATCAGGATCACAGAAACGAAAGGAGGTATTTTGCTCCTGATTTTGTCTGCCAAATTATTTCAAAATTTTCAACAAATTTTACGATTTGGTATCAGGATCACAGAAACGAAAAGAGGTATTTTGCTCCTGATTTTGTCTGCCAAATTATTTCAAAATTTTCAACTAATTTTACGATTTGGTATCAGGATCACAGAAACGAAAAGAGGTATTTTGCTACTGATTTTGTCTGCCAAATTATTTCAAAATTTTCAACAAATTTTACGATTTGGTATCAGGATCACAGAAACGAAAGGAGGTATTTTGCTCCTGATTTTGTCTGCCAAATTATTTCAAAATTTTCAACAAATTTTACGATTTGGTATCAGGATCACAGAAACGAAAGGAGGTATTTTGCTCCTGATTTTGTCTGCCAAATTATTTCAAAATTTTCAACAAATTTTACGATTTGGTATCAGGATCACAGAAACGAAAGGAGGTATTTTGCTCCTGATTTTGTCTGCCAAATTATTTCAAAATTTTCAACTAATTTTACGATTTGGTATCAGGATCACAGAAACGAAAAGAGGTATTTTGCTACTGATTTTGTCTGCCAAATTATTTCAAAATTTTCAACAAATTTTACGATTTGGTATCAGGATCACAGAAACGAAAGGAGGTATTTTGCTCCTGATTTTGTCTGCCAAATTATTTCAAAATTTTCAACAAATTTTACGATTTGGTATCAGGATCACAGAAACGAAAGGAGGTATTTTGCTCCTGATTTTGTCTGCCAAATTATTTCAAAATTTTCAACAAATTTTACGATTTGGTATCAGGATCACAGAAACGAAAGGAGGTATTTTGCTCCTGATTTTGTCTGCCAAATTATTTCAAAATTTTCAACAAATTTTACGATTTGGTATCAGGATCACAGAAACGAAAGGAGGTATTTTGCTCCTGATTTTGTCTGCCAAATTATTTCAAAATTTTCAACAAATTTTACGATTTGGTATCAGGATCACAGAAACGAAAAGAGGTATTTTGCTTCTGATTTTGTCTGCCAAATTATTTCAAAATTTTCAACAAATTTTACGATTTGGTATCAGGATCACAGAAACGAAAGGAGGTATTTTGCTCCTGATTTTGTCTGCCAAATTATTTCAAAATTTTCAACAAATTTTACGATTTGGTATCAGGATCACAGAAACGAAAGGAGGTATTTTGCTCCTGATTTTGTCTGCCAAATTATTTCAAAATTTTCAACAAATTTTACGATTTGGTATCAGGATCACAGAAACGAAAAGAGGTATTTTGCTTCTGATTTTGTCTGCCAAATTATTTCAAAATTTTCAACAAATTTTACGATTTGGTATCAGGATCACAGAAACGAAAGGAGGTATTTTGCTCCTGATTTTGTCTGCCAAATTATTTCAAAATTTTCAACAAATTTTACGATTTGGTATCAGGATCACAGAAACGAAAGGAGGTATTTTGCTCCTGATTTTGTCTGCCAAATTATTTCAAAATTTTCAACAAATTTTACGATTTGGTATCAGGATCACAGAAACGAAAAGAGGTATTTTGCTTCTGATTTTGTCTGCCAAATTATTTCAAAATTTTCAACAAATTTTACGATTTGGTATCAGGATCACAGAAACGAAAGGAGGTATTTTGCTTCTGATTTTGTCTGCTAAATTATTTCAAAATTTTCAACAAATTTTACGATTTGGTATCAGGATCACAGAAACGAAAGGAGGTATTTTGCTCCTGATTTTGTCTGCCAAATTATTTCAAAATTTTCAACAAATTTTACGATTTGGTATCAGGATCACAGAAACGAAAGGAGGTATTTTGCTCCTGATTTTGTCTGCCAAATTATTTCAAAATTTTCAACAAATTTTACGATTTGGTATCAGGATCACAGAAACGAAAGGAGGTATTTTGCTCCTGATTTTGTCTGCCAAATTATTTCAAAATTTTCAACAAATTTTACGATTTGGTATCAGGATCACAGAAACGAAAAGAGGTATTTTGCTTCTGATTTTGTCTGCCAAATTATTTCAAAATTTTCAACAAATTTTACGATTTGGTATCAGGATCACAGAAACGAAAGGAGGTATTTTGCTCCTGATTTTGTCTGCCAAATTATTTCAAAATTTTCAACAAATTTTACGATTTGGTATCAGGATCACAGAAACGAAAGGAGGTATTTTGCTCCTGATTTTGTCTGCCAAATTATTTCAAAATTTTCAACAAATTTTACGATTTGGTATCAGGATCACAGAAACGAAAGGAGGTATTTTGCTCCTGATTTTGTCTACCAAATTATTTCAAAATTTTCAACAAATTTTACGATTTGGTATCAGGATCACAGAAACGAAAAGAGGTATTTTGCTTCTGATTTTGTCTGCCAAATTATTTCAAAATTTTCAACAAATTTTACGATTTGGTATCAGGATCACAGAAACGAAAGGAGGTATTTTGCTCCTGATTTTGTCTGCCAAATTATTTCAAAATTTTCAACAAATTTTACGATTTGGTATCAGGATCACAGAAACGAAAGGAGGTATTTTGCTCCTGATTTTGTCTACCAAATTATTTCAAAATTTTCAACAAATTTTACGATTTGGTATCAGGATCACAGAAACGAAAAGAGGTATTTTGCTTCTGATTTTGTCTGCCAAATTATTTTAAAATTTTCAACAAATTTTACGATTTGGTATCAGGATCACAGAAACGAAAGGAGGTATTTTGCTCCTGATTTTGTCTGCCAAATTATTTCAAAATTTTCAACAAATTTTACGATTTGGTATCAGGATCACAGAAACGAAAGGAGGTATTTTGCTCCTGATTTTGTCTACCAAATTATTTCAAAATTTTCAACAAATTTTACGATTTGGTATCAGGATCACAGAAACGAAAAGATTTCTAACAGGAGACTAGGAACGAAAAGAGGTATTTTGCTCTTCAAAAATCGATCGAAAATTTCCGGTTCAGAATGTGTACCATAAATTAATTTCGAAAAATTTTCAAGATTTGTAACAGGAGACTAGGTACGAAAAGAGGTATTTTGCACTTCAAAAATCGATAGAAAATTTCCGGTCCAGAATGTGTACACTAAATTAATTTCGAAAATTTTCAAGATTTGTAACAGCAGACTAGGAACGAAAAGAGGTATTTTATTCTTCAAAAATCGATCGAAAATTTCCGGTTCAGAATGTATACCCAAAATTGATTTCGAAAAATATTCACGATTTGTAACAGGAGACCAGGAAATTTTGACGTTTTAAACGTCACTTTCATCGGAGTCGAGAATACGCTAGATGTACATTTAAAATATGATTTAAATTGAAAATAAACTATGAGAGCCTAAATATAAATGATACCATCAAGTCGGAGAAAGTAACATGAGGGCCACATCACCATTTTTTCATTTTATGCAAAACTTAAGTCGTTATATAATAATAATAAACGTTCTTTATTTTATAGTGCCCCATGATATATACAAAAATAAAGTATATCCTAAATAAAGATACGAATGCATAACGCGAAAAAGAACTTAAAATATTGTCAAAATTAATAGACATACAACAGAAAAGAAATAATGATATTATGCCCGTTTGCACCGCGCTCGGTTAACTCTTTAATCATTGATTATAAGTTAATCCGTTTGCAATGCCATTTAATCATTGATTAAAGTCGGATTAAAGTGCCAATTTTTAACCGGCCGAGTTTGGGCGGTTAGGAAGCCGGTTAAGGAAATACACATGCGTTCGTGTTAAAAATAACATAATCATTGATATAGTAATCATAGATTTTAACCGAGTGCGGTGCAAATGGGCATTAGAGTCATAATTCATTAATTGAATAAGGCTCTAAATCGCACACAACATATACAACTTACCGGAATTCTAACTTGCCCCATGGAATCTCTCTCGCGTAGAGTCACACTGCTTTCTGTTAAAGTATCAAAATCGATTGTGATGCCGTACGGAATTGCAATTTCGTCAGTGCGGGCATACCTTCTACCGATTGATCCGGAACTGTCGTCCACTTTATGTGATACATCAACTTTAGTTAAGGCAGATGCTAAAAATTAATAATATAAAATATTATGAAGAAATGGAATAATAATTTTTGTTGGTGGTCCTTTAATTTTCACCAGAAATGTAAATAAAAAAATAAGCACCGACAGCATTTATCAAGCAAAATAGAGGAAATATTTCATGCTGGAAATGTTGTAAATAACAAAATATTCAATTATACTTCTTTTGAGTAAAAGTATTGATCAGTCATAATTGAGAAAAGAGAATTCTGCAAATGCCTATTTGGCAATTGGCATTTTATATAATTTTCAGGGCAGAAAGACCCACAATTGATAGCCCTTATCAAGAAATGTCCCTAAATGTATTGTAGGTGGAATAATGAATTTGTAAATATCTGATAAATAAAGATAATTTTATGTTTATGATTGAATAATTAAATTTTAAACACTTACAAATATCCTTTATGAAAGGCTGAAACTCGACGTTGGAGCTTAGTGGCAGCACGCTGCATTTTAAAGGTGCCACCGTCGCCGGCAACGATAAGTACGTGCGCTGTTCGTCGTTTTCGCGCATTTTAAAGTTGTGCTCGAAAATTGCGTACATTATACGTCCGACACCTGCAAACGCAAAATCATCAGGGACTTTCATGACTGTAATACTTTCAGGCACTAACCAAAGGAGGGCTCGATAACGCTCGGCGTTATTTCCTCGACGTGCACCGTCTTCTGGTACTTCTTCACCGAAATCATATCTTTGGTCAAGTTAAACGTTTTCTCCTCCAGTTGGAGATCATAAGACCTGAAAGAAAAATTGTTGGTAAAGAACCACTGTTGCTATTTTCGTTTGTTAAATGATTGTGGAAGATTTTTTAATTACTAATTAACATTCAGGAGATTTCTAAATGATAAGGTGAAACGGTGATCCTAGAGGTTTAATAATCTATATAATTTGAGATTATCCTTACAATAATACTATTTTATTATTTATAATTGTAGTGTTTGCTGGGGTGGAGCTGAGAGTGGGAAAATGGTTGGTGCGGTAGTCAATAACACAACGTCCTCACGGTTCGACGGCTGGTGCAAGAGAGGTGTTTCTTATTTGTCTCCTCGCACTGTACATGTGGTATTCTTAGTTGCCCATGTTACATGTGTACAAAGTTGCATACATTACAATAATTATTGCTATTTTATAATTGACCAACTGATATGTTGTAACAGTAATAAAAAAATTGACATACACATCCGCAAATAGTGGCTAAGTTATGAATAAAATTAATTGATGCCTGAATGCAGATTATAGAGGAGTATCTAGCTAATAAACTCACCCATTTGCTTCCAGCTTTTTATCAACGTCATCCACCTCCTCGTCGGACAGTACACTTAACTTATCCGTAATTAACCTAGCGTCCTTCTTGAAAGTCTTTCCTAGCACTCCCTTGTTTGGTGTTATTTCGATGACATCGACAGTTTTCGGTTCGGTTAGCTTTTTCTCGGCGGCCAATCGCACTCCGGTGGCTCTGGTATGTTGCGTTAAATCGTAAGCAGATCTATCGGCACATCCAACACATTCTATCCAGCCCTAAATAACAAAAGTTGTAAATGAAATATACTGGAGGCGTGATACAACTCGTAATATAAATTCAAACACAAATTGTCGATGTTTTAACACGTTCGCTGCCACTACAATTGGGATTGCACATACGCAAGTATAAAATTGGACGCACTAGCGCGTCGGTAGCAGCGAACGTGTTAATTGAATACAAATTTTAATAAACGCTCGCGTACAGTAAAAATTTCAGTGAGAAAATAATATGATAGTTGGTCGTTACTCTGAAATGCATAAGTATTTGAGGTTATATAACTTTAAATAAATAATAATTGATTCTAAAACTGTCATTCTGCATCACGATGAAAATTGTTAAGATGTAGAAATTCACTCACGTAACTGGTCAAACATTCTGCGTCCCAGCAGTCTTGCGCGTAATGCGCCATTTCGTTCGCCATGTGTTGACGGAAGCGTAATTTAGTCGGTTCGACTCCCGCTCTGACCATGAACGCCTGTATTCTTGCCATGAAGTAACCCAGTGTTTCGTTGGCAACCAATCCCTGTATAAAAAATTCAGTAAACATTATTTTAAATGAAATGATGTAAAATCTATTGCATCATTCAATATTCGTATTGGTATTAGCCAGGAAGTAGTTGTTTCAATAGATAATTCGTTTATTGTAGTCTTTTCAAGACTCTTAAATTGTAGAAGACAAAAAGCATAATTTTTCTCATTTTAAACATTATTTAGTTAACTCTTTGCTGCAAGCAGATTTCACTTTAAAGGGCCTAAGTGCACTTCTCTCAGTTGGCAGTAGAAGTGTTAAAATGATGTGGTTCATAATTGATCAGCTTCGTACATACAGATTTTGTGGACCGATGAGTCTCAACTTGGTTAAAGGGGGCGATACATGTAAAAAAAAAATTTTTTTTTTGCATAATTAGTTGAAATAACATCTCAAAAATATGCCTGTAAATTTTTTAAATGAAATTCCCATTATTTATCAATTAAACACTCATTTAAGTGCTCCGCCTTAACTCGGCGCTCGAGCGCTATGAAGACTGTACCGTAGCATTGGACTCGCACTTGACCTTGACTTTCCATTGGAAAGGACGTCTGTATAGCTACTATAAATTATTTTAAAACCAGTGTTGTTATTTCAGTTCAGTTCAGAATACTTCTGCATTTAGTTCTGTGCGGAGTGATTTCTTCAGTAAAAAAAAAAATTGAGTGTTACCCTAAAAGGATCAGCTAGTGCTGCGAAACCACCAAAAAGAAAATTTCATGGAAATCGATATACCAACACAAAAATTGAAACAGAACCAGAAAGTAAAAGCGCCCCTTAAATTTGGCGGTTCAAATTGTAGTCCCGTATGCAGCAAAGAGTTAACTAAATCAATAGATGGAGCCGATAGTTGTTGAAAGTTCTTAATCACTTTTGTAAAGTCAAAAATAAAACTTGATAATACTTTCAAATATCATGGTGATGGCAATATATGTACATACATCAAATAAATTGTGGTAAAAAACATAGTAAGTGTTTTATTCAGTGTCTACTTTCAAATACATAAAATACAAAAAATAAAACTTGTGCACTTCGCTAAAAATACATAGCAAAAAAATAAAAGAAGCAATTGCATGGTTGTTTGAAAGTAAAATCAAGTTTTATTTTTTTCAGTTCATTAATTAAATACTCACTGTGGTGACAGCATTGCCAATTTTAACTTTTTCCGCAGCTTTGCCGTCCATCTGATTGCAAGCCGAGTAAAGTAGCATTTCTGTGCCGGCGACATCGGAGAATTTGGGATGCTGCTTATCGACGGGATCGCAGAAGTGTTCGATTTCGGCCATTGTGAATTCGCGCACCCTGATTAGACCGGATCTGGGTGAAATTTCATTACGGAAGGCATTTCCTGTAAAAAGGAGACATTCAAACAAAGCATTTATTTATGAACATGCAGGCAGTTTTCTTTTTAACTTGTGATCAGTTGTGGGTTACGAAGGGTCAACAGTATAGACCAGTCGTTCCCAATCCTTTTAAAATGTTCTACCGGTATGTAGTGGACAATACAGTGGCGAACCAGTAGGTAAATATAAATATATTTGAAAAAAATGAGTCCTGAAAAGGAATTAATAAATTCTCACCTTTGTTGAGCTTCATTGTGATAGTTAAGATAATTAAAAACCGAGAGCGGACAATTCGTACGCGATAACTTTTATCAGAGGCACCTGCTTAACGTTACCGCGGAAACAAATGTCAGTCAAAAACCAAGCCGCCAGCCGCAACATTATTTATGGTTCATATCATTTCTCGAGTTTATACATTGTTAGTGTTTAAAAGTATAAGTAGTATGGAGACAAACGTTGAAAACAACAAATTTGCCGAGGTACTACAACTAATGCCCCATGTATGTAGAAGAGGCGAAGCAAACATCTTTAAATCTACTCCGTCATTTTGACACATTGAAGGTTGGGCTTCACGCGTAACAGTGCAGTGTTGGAATATATTCTAGCACAGATAATCGATGCGAGAATGAAATGCGTGAGCAATGCACAACATATACTAATCATTAACAAGCATGTAATGAGCATATATCCAAGTTGTCGTAGGTAAAAATATTGTTTTCATTATTATTACATATGGTTATATCACGTACTGGTGGCTTGTCATTTGCATACGGCATACCACAGATTGGGAACGTCTGGTACAGACAGTATAACATTTACTACTTTACTTCATATTCGTACTGATATTTAATACTTACCAATTTGTGCAGCAGCGAATGGAAGGCGGCCCTGATTGAACTCCAGAAGCCTTTTGAAGTTTACAAATATGCCTTGGGCTGTTTCTGGTCTCAAGAAACTGCAATTTAAATATTCATCATTCATTCATTTAGGGTGTAGAAATATAACAATAAATAAAGAAAAAAATATTGCCATTATACATTATTCATAGAAAACTAATTTATTCAGGAAGTTTTTTTTTTTAATTTTTTTTTTTAAAGGAAGCATGTTTGATGGAATTGCGGGTTAAGGAGAGTGAATGACTAATAAGGGAATTGGCATAAGCGATTTGCTGTTCGGCCACTAATGTATATGAGTTTTTGAAGATTTCATTTTTTAAATGAATGGGACATAATTAAATCATTTTGCAAATCATCGATTGGGATCCATTCAATTAGTACAATCCTAAATATATACTGAGTTAACATTCCTTCCTTGCCTAACTTCCCGGGACCTGATATGTCCATCTCGATTCGTTGGCTTGGTTTGAGACAAATGTCAAAACAAAATGTGAAGGCATTGTAAAAGAACCCACACTAATTATATGATCTCGGTTAAATCAGCTATTTTTTTAATATGCCACAGCTCATATCCTACTGTATACAAAAAGGTAATGGACTCAAATTTTTGAGCTACAGCCAGTCGGAAATAAAACATTCGGGCTCAGCGCCGTGATAAAAGATTTCCGCTTGACGGTTCCGCAGCTCAGCGGAATAGGAAAAGTATCTAATCAAATGTAAACAACAAAATAAATATATGAATAACTTACCCTTTGATTAAACCAGATGGTCCAATTTGCGTACCAAACATCAAATTGAATTCGATGGGTTCCGTTAGTTCGTTATTCGTGAGAGGACTTTTCATATTGAATTTTGTCATGACTGCAGACATCTCCGCCTTGTTCATACCGTCTAACTATAAATAAGAAAAAAAATCCACTAAAGGCTCAAGAACAATTTTGAATGGTTAATTAAATTCAAAATATTATGTAAATATTGTGTACAGTCCATGGATTAAAGACATATTAATTGATGTGCTTAAACCAGTAATATGTACTGATTTAACCCTAAACTACGGACACGGAGTCTGAGCGTGAATGTTTTGCTGTATTTTCAACTTATAGCTATCGCTTTAAGTTACATCGGTGTTTTCTAACATAGTGTATCGCGTAATTATTATTTGTAAATAACAATTAATTCATTTCAAGTCTATGAAACGCCATGTCCTTAAATGCACTAAAATCGGGTGTCTGTGGTTAAGGATTAAAAAAAATGAAAACATGGCATGTGTATTAAATTCAAACTGCAAAATATAAACAAATTACTTGAAACCACATGTTACGGCCTTACATGCACCGTAACCAATTTGTATTTTATTAGGGGCAACTAGTATACGTCCGGTGACGGCTTAACATTCTTCCTCGAAATATACGTATTGTTACAATAATATTTTAAGATGTAAAATAGTGTACTATATTTTATTGCTGTCTATTGTGTATTGTGCGCGTAATCCGGAGATATCGTCTGTAAGCCATAAAGGGCTTAGCTGGTATTTCCACCATCTCTTCGCAAGCAGAAGACGTGCTGGCGATGTTTGGCAACAGCGTGTACGTGGTCATTTCACGAGGCCAATCATCGCCTTTTGACCACCACCACCTACCCCTTGGAACTACAACTCCACCACCCCCCCTTTTTGGGGCAGAAAAAGGGAGCCACATCGATCAACAACGAGAGAGATCCTTTTCTAAGATCGAAGAAAAGAGATCAAGAGCCTTTTACTCGAGTTTTAACTTGTAATTATTGTAAAGTGTTTTTATTAATATACGTGTTAATTAGAATGGGCGTTTACGACGTCACACCACAACTATTTTCCAGTCATGATGAATATTGAATTAATCACATCATTTGCTGGTTAAAACTAGTATAACTATCAAAATAAAGCACATTTAAATACTGCACGTTGACACTAAACAAAAGGAAAGAAGTTGGTATAAAATAACTTTAGAATTAACACGTTCAATGCCATGGGTCACCGGTGATGCACCGAGATCATTTTTAGCACAGCGGGGGCCTAGACTAGAAACACATAAATCAAGTACATAAATTTCAATGCTTTTTCAACATGTGAAATACCTAGTGTGGAGAAATGAATGCAATATAGAACATATAAAAATATGTCCAAAAGTATCGCTTAATGACTATATTTTTTAATTATAAATTAGTGACGGTTCGCGGGGTTTTTTCTGGTACCTCGCACTTATCCTTTACAGATAGGTGCGATCACGCAGCCAGCCGTCTCTGCAACTGACCCTACCTATCTGTATTACCACCTCTTGTTCCTCGGCCGTACTAGATAAAACCCGCGAACCGTCACTGTTATAAATCGGATCTTAAAATGATCTGTATAACAATATCCCTATTTATATTTAAAATTTCTTAGCGGAAAGGAACGTCCGTTGCGCTCTCCGTCCAAACGGAAAAATTAATAACTAAAATGCATAAAATAAAGAAAACTGTAAATTAAACGAAAACTGTAAAATAAACGAAAACTGCAAATTAAACGAAATCTATAAATTAAACGAAAACTATAAAATAAACGATAACTGTAAAATAAACGAAAACTGCAAATTAAACGAAATCTGTAAATTAAACGAAAACCATAAAATAAACGATAACTGTAAAATAAACAAAAACTGTAAATTAAACGAAAACTGTAGAATAAACGGAAACTGTAAATTAATCAAAAATTGGTTTTCAATAAAGAATAGTACACTTCAATACCATTGTATTTCATACACCTGCTACTGCACAAAAAGCCTACTTTACACTGTGTGAATTATCATATGACTTGATTACGAATCAAATCACACAGCGGCTTAGCTTATGCATGTGACTACTGTGCCTGGCATGAAGGTGTATATTTAGGTTATGTTTACTCTTCAAAGTTTATGTTAACACATTGCGTGCCACGCTGTAATCGGGAAAACAGCCCCAGGGGCTTCATCCTTTGTAGTTAAAAAAATGTAACTTTGATTTTTACTTCGTTGTGTTAAGTTCTAAGAACAAGTTTTTTCAGAATGAGTTTTGCGTTAATATTCCATAAAATAAATATTTTGTAAACTTTACATTGTGTTGAATCTGTCTTTCAAATTTTGCTGAAACCAAGACACGTATTACTTTCCCCAAGGGCCAAGCTCATGATTCCTCATTAGAAATATACGGTAGCGGGTTTCCTATTTGATATACATGGCCACACAGTGAGAGATGTGTGTGTCTCACATATGAACGACGTGGCACGCAATGTGTTAATAGTAAAATAGGAATATAAGAGATATTAAAACATGATTGGCGGAGAATCATGTTTGGGGATCATTTCAATGTGTGTTTTAATAATACAGTGGAACCTCACTTATACGAAAACGAGGGGAAATGAAAATTCTTCGTATATGTGAATAGATGTCGCTTCTTTGTATAAATTTTACTGTACTGTTTTTCGTATGTTATATAAATAAAAAATCAAAAATTGCTTAATGAATTTTATTTTATCCTATAACGTTATCATGTCTATAACTCCTTAGCAACGAGTAACGTTAAGGTACCTTTAACAACACTAGTGTTGTTAAGAAATTCTTAACAACACTAGTGTTGTTATATGTACCCTAACGCAACTCGTTGCTACGGAGATGTTGGCAAACAAACATGATTTCGCTTTTCGACTGTTTTCATCAAACATTTTTTAAATTAGAAAAAAATAGAAATAGGATAACATAAACCGTGTTACGACACACATAACGATATTTGCCTTTACATTACTCGAGAATTTAAAAGCACTCGCTCCTATGTCACTCGTGCTTTTCTCTCGTAATGTAAAAACCTTCATAATGTTACTTGTATCGTAAATTACTATCAATAAATTTATCAGGAAATATTCTAGACATATGCAGTTACAAAAAAAAGGAAAACTCAAAAGGACGTTATCACTAGTTTTTTTCGGAATTTTTCATCAAAATCTCTGCTTTGAAAATATAAACTTTGGATTATTTTCTTCATTTTCTTAAAAACCTCGTAACGAATTTTAATAAATTCTTGAGGAAATATTCTAGACATGTAGCCATAAAACAAAAGAAAAATGCGAACATATGACTAGATTTTCTTAATTATCTCAAAAATCCCTTGATGAATTTTAATAAAGCTTTCAGGAAATATTCCAAAGATATGTAGCTATAAAACAAAAGAAAAATCTAAAAATACGGTATCACCACTTTTTCCGGAATTTTCCATCAACATCGCTGCATTGAAAAATGCAAACGTTCGACTAGCTCGTTCGAGCTTGCTGGTTCAATTATCCGGCATTAAGCATGTCCGTTGGCTTTTACTGCTCGACGTAGCAATGTATTGTATAGGGTGTTTCATATAGTACGCAACTTTTCAATTGCTCAGGATTTTCTTGTTTGAAGATGGTCATTTTCTTCAATTAGAAGAACATTTATCGTTTTCCATTTAGTAGCCATGGAATAGTTCAGTACCGAGCAATGCATTCTTATTGTAAAAACTCATTACAAAAATGGAGAGAGAGCTACATAGAAGCAATGTCTCTGTCATATGAACAGTTTTGAAGTTAGTACAGAAATTTGATCGCCTAGTACTTTGACTATATACTAATGGACTGCTATTCCCCCTCCATTTCTCATATGATCACTGCTCCAAAAGTTGTCCACGAGCTGGAGCCCGATATAAGTCCCGCCCCGGAGCCGAAAATGGAGTGTAATTTGAAAACCGGAAAGCAAAAAAAAATATTTCTCGATGTATTCATCAGCAAAGTGGAAAATGCAAATGCGAGCATATTTCGGCAACTCGGGTCCACTTTCCTGCCTGTTCTTTACAAGCAAAACATCAACCCATAATTTGCGAAGTTCCGGATTTGATGGAAACCTAATACAGAATTTTAGGTTATAAGTCGAAAGTCAACTGACGTGTACATCAGCTGACGAGTATTATAATCGCGTTGGCATATATACCTGGACGTATTGCAGCCTTTCGCATAGCAATATTTTGACATAGTGTGAATATTTGACAATATAAATGTTTATATATTCAAAGGTGTGAATAAATTGCAGGTTATTACGATATGCAATGCGAGCTCATAGAGTCATATGTCATAGACACAAAACAGCTACCAATTTACTAACATACCGCAACCACTTAGGGTCCCACCCTAATGTTGCTTGGAGACACTCATGAACTGGCGCTAGTAGTCCATAAGTATATAGTCAAAGGCCTAGTAAAAACATGGTGTTTGAATGCAAGAAAACATTGCATCAGTGCAAGACAGGTGCATGTAAACCCCACGTTGTTACTTCGAAGTCATTCACATTCAACGGCTAATCGGCGAAATATTCAGAGACATCTGCGATAGAGTTATCTTTAATTTCAACAATCATAAGACTGCCTGCACAAAGAGTGCGGGTGGACACATATGCGATTAAATATTTTGAATGAAATTAACTGAAAATTATGAATTTTACTTTGATTTCAGCTATTTTATTGCATTTTTTTAAAATTGCATGCTTTACGAAACATCTGTATTCAAATAATCTATGCTGATTTAATCTGTGCATTCTGACTTACCTTAATAATAATATCCTGGCATTCGGCACGTGTGTCCTCTGCCGTTTTCTTGTCTGTAGAAATCTTCTCCAAATGCCCCTTGATCAAATGATCCAGTCTGAAGCACTCGCCGGTTTTGACGTCCTTCGTCATTAAATCAGCAAATCTATCCACATGTCCGGATGCTCTGCAAGAAATATATAATCACATAAATATGAAAGTTGGTGCATTTACGTTATAATGATTATATGGCAAGATAGGATTTCTGCGACTGGCAGGAGAAATTTTTATTCTGGGTTGAAGGGTTGCCCGTAAAGTTCTTTTGGCTCTCAGTTATTAAAGTACTTGTACTTGTGATAAGAATTAGCATGTTTATTTAATTATGGCTGATTGCAAACTTTTTTGAATGGGGTGAAAAAATATAAAGGGTTGATTTTTTTGTGGTATTAATTTAGACCTTTACTAGAAGTACTGTTTTTTCGATTCGCTTTTATTTTCTTAAAGAAATTCATTTGTAAAATCTATCACTGGATCTATTGCTAACTTCACACCCGTCAATGTTTACCAGAAGATATTATTTCTTTTATTGTAAAAGAAAAAATGCTATTTCCTGCTAGTCTGAAAAATTCAATTTTATTTTAAATAATCTCTATAGTACAATCACGCAGAGGTGACAGTGACTCATCGCTCCATGTTGCCTGAATTAAGTAAACGTATGTCCATAAAATGATTCGATTCAGTTTAGGCGGGAAATTTAAAAATTCTCGAGCGTGCAAATATTTTCCCGACGAAACTTTGCAAGTGCAATTTTCGGCAATCGATAAAGACAACTGGAAATTTGTCATTAAATTTAACCTTTTTATAAATGAAATGGATACAATCAATTCTGCTCTTGACTAAATCGAAATCGGAGACGGTCAAAACCAGATAGAAGCACGTGAATTTTGAGGTTAGAATAGATGGAATGAGAAAAGACATACGTTGCAGTTAGCCCTTGAATTTACATATCGACATACGTTTCGTATTTCATTTCGTTTTTCTTAACCCTTTCAGCCCTGGATTTTTACATTTGAAAAAAAAAATGTTTTTGTTAATTATTATTGATGGAGAGCTTCTTAAGACCATAAATACCAAATTTGAACTGATTTGATTAATTAGTATAGGAATTAATTAGTGAGGCTTTGTTAAAGTGACATCTAGTGATAAACAGCAAAAATATGGATAGTCATAGTAAGTAGAGACATGTAAATGTTGCGGTGGCAATTGCCACCACCAGGGCCGAAAGGGTTAAGCATGCGAACGAGTATAGATATTTATCCAGACGCGATGATTAGATCGAAAAAGCATGAGTCGCTGTCACCTCTGCGCGATTGTACTATATCTCTTGTGTTTTGCATCTTAGATAAACAAATCTGACTCCAATCGTGTGAAACATAACTTCCATCACAAAATTTCTGCAATTTTAAGAAGAAGGGCTACTATCCCCAATTTAATTGGGGAAGGTCTATGTGGATCACATTTTGGATATCGGCAGCCTGCATCCATCACTACATATTGCTTCATGGATGCCGTCGCTTATAGTAAAAGGGCTAAAAATTACAAATACACTTAATGGATAATACAAATACATCTAAGCAACAATTTCTTTGTGTTTATCCTCGAGCGTATATCCTCCATTGATCACCTTTTGTGGTAAATAGTACACTCGTGGTACAACACGTGGTCAATGACAACGAGGAACTTTGGAATTCCCCGATGCCCTTATTACCTGACCGACTGTTACCTAATTTATATAATCCACAAAATTTCGTTTGTACATCATTCTTGAAAATGGCACTAAGCCGAAACTAGTTGAAAATAAAACAATTTAATCGTGAAACAAACCAAGTGAATTTTAATTTTTAAACCTATAGTACACTCACTTCAATATGGGTTCAGGGGTTAAGATGGAGCAGTCCACCTCGAGCATCTGTTCCTCCAGGACGAAGAACTGTCTCCACATTTGCAGCAGGTTCGCTTTGAAGGCGCATCCCATGGGCCCGAAATCGAACTGCCCCGTAATACCTCCATAAATTGCGAACGATTGATCGTAGAAGAACCTCCTCTTGAGGAGGTCCTCCATTTTGGCCCTGTCGAAGGTGGCGGCATCCGGAACCAGACTGAGCTCCTTATCCTCGAGAACCTTCTTCCTCGCTTTAAGTTCGGCCACGGCCTTCTTGACCTCGAAATCTGTAGCCCCCTCAGATTTCAATTGACGAACTCGGTCACCCTAAAATATGATAAAAAATTACCGCTACTGAGAAGCTACGGTAAATTAGCTCACATATAAACAGTTTAGTGGAATTGGCGGGCATACTGTGTACATTCATATGACAGTTAATATCTATTCTGAGCAATTTTATTATTTTCGCATTGCACGCGATGCCTTGTGGTGGTTTTAATGTTGATAATAATTTAGCTGTTATGATTAAACATTAAATATTGTTGCTGTCGTGACTGAATGTCGAAAGTCTAAGTCAAAAAAAAGAAAAATCAGATGTCCTGGCAATGTCCATATCTTGTCGGTGTTAAAGCCACCCGGATTTGGTTCAGTACAGCATTCAGGCAATAGATTCCGCCACTTTGGTGTTTCTACTGTAATGCTTAATTGCATTAAGCAAAATAGAGGACGTAAAATGCTTATTTTAACCATGTTTCATGTAATAAGATAAAAATGCACTGTTTGACAGTTGTAGTCTATAAATTTCGTTTTAATTTAAGCACTACAGAACATGCCGGAAGTATTACAAATTCCCTTCTTAAATCTGTACAATATTGACTGATAATTGAATTCAATAACGCATAATATAGGAATGCAAACTTACTTGTTCTTTAACACTGGCCCTGAGGGGTGCCAAAACTTCTTCAATCTTTGGATCTGCCATACTGTCCAAGAACAAATTGAGTTTAATATTCCTGTGTTTCTTGTTGGTCCCCCACTTAACGGAGCTGCTGTAATGATTCACAATGGCGAAATTAGTGAAAGGATGCGCGTTTTTGTGCAATATGCTCGATCCTTCGATCTTGGCCGTGCACAGTGAAAGTCTGCAAGCACTCAGTAAAAATCTATGCAATTGCATTTATGTGTATTGCCACGCGGGCAGTTCGCCTTTCTTAGGAGAGTTTCATGCGAGGTAAAAGAGAGTGATTTCTCGGTGCTTTCGCCGGGGATTATTGCATTTTGCGGTTTAGAAAAGCATTTTTAAACTTATTTACTAAAATACACTGCACTTAAAAACCTAACCTAGAATTCCGCTGTCGGCACGAGAAAAGAGCAACGTTGCCAATTTGACTGAAATTGAAAGTGAATAAAGGAATTTTGAAAAATCTCGACGTGAATAATAACTACAACCAGTGACGGTTCGCGGGTTTTTTTTTGGTACGGCCGAGGAACAAGAGGTGGTAATACAGATAGGTGCGGTCACGCAGCCAGCCGTCTCTGCAACTGACCCTACCTATCTGTATTACCGCCTCTTGTTCCTCGGCCGTACCAGAAAATACCCCGCGAACCGTCACTGACTACAACGTATTTCATTCTACGATTAAAATATTTGTACATTGCATTTTATAATTTTAAAACATCAGCACATCTATGGTTTGCTTTCAAAGTTCGCGCCTGTATAAAGCATTTCGGTGTATATTGGGTTGCATACGATACAAGATCAATATCTAAACAAATATTTGCATAACATTTAAAGCCGCTTCACAACGCAAACAAAAATATACCAAGCTTCTCGTTCCCGTTATTGGAAATTAATTATTAGTTATGTATGTCAATAAGCGAATTATATCATTTAACTTTTGTTCCCGTTTTCGTTGCCGTTCTCGGGATGTTGTGAAGCGAAATTAATTGTATTAAAATTAGGTTGTATGGCTTGAAATGCACGTTCAATGGATTTATTTAGTTTAAATGAGATTGATGTCTTCAACTGCTCTTTCGATATCTTTATGCCCACTTGCACCGCAGCTACTTAATCATGATTAAAAAGTTAATCAATGGTTAGTGGAGATTTGGCATGCACCGCAACTTAATCATGATTAAAGTCCCCAAGAAACGTCAAATATTTAATCAGCCGATTTTGGCCGATTAACTCAAAAACGAATAACTTCCGACGAATATAGTCGTGAAGTTAGTTACATTTGGCAGATGATTTTGAAATTAATAACCTTTGTTTTGTCTTTGTTATTAAAAATGATGGATTTGGGAATAGTTGAGCAGATTGATGAACTCGATGGCTTGGAGGTTAATGATTTTATTAATTTTGGTTTGTTTACCTCGTCCAATAATAAGAAATAATAATAATAGTATGTTAGCATTTAGTATTGATATTTACCGCGCATTTGTTTCCTCTGTTCTTAATAGAACGACGTAAAATAACCAAAAAAGAACTGAAAATCCCTAGAAAAACGTGTGCTCTCTATAATAATACTCCGTGGTCGATAGATGCTTAATCAGCCGACGGTGCAATAGAAATACTCTGATTAAAGTTAATCATGATTAAAATTTAATCATGATTAAGTTCTGCGGTGCAAGTGGGCATTAGTGTCCTTCAGGTTGTATGTCTCGAAATGCACTTTCAATCGATTTCTTAATAATAATAATAATCATCTCTTTATTCCATAGACTGTACCATAGATAAAGTAAAATAGATCGGCGACTCTCTGTATAAAATATTTACCGCATTTTTAATTCGTCACTGTAGTCATTGGATGGCGCTGGTGAAGCAAAAGCGGGTTCGGGTAGAACGGGTTGCAGAGCTAGTGGGTTTCCAAATTTTACAGTACTCTATTAAAATGAAATGTAAGAGTAATAAGAAGTCATTGATTAAAATAATATATTTATTGCAAATTGCACAAATGGTTACTTACAGTATAAAAATAATACTATTATAATTCAATTTCCAACCAGCAAGAAGAAAATTTTGTTCCCTTCCATTTGAACGCAATTTCATTAAATTATTTCTCACACACTTTAGAAAATAAGGAGAGTCAAACAATGGAATTATTTCCTCATCGCCTATAAGAAATAAACGATAACAATATTTTTCCGCTACCGACAACGTAAATACGCATTATATACATAGTTACAAGTACCGTAAGTGGCTGATAACATTCGTGGTGTTTGTTGTCCTTGGCGACGGAACTTAATTTTTCACTTACGGACCTAGGAAAATAATAAACAGAAACGTAACGCTCCAACATAGAGGCGAGCAACACATTTTTGTCTATACCTATAGCATCGGCATCCTTTTTACATAACCACTGCTTAAAAAAGTCGTTACAGGACACATACCTTTTTCGATTTTGTTGGTAACGGGTTCTAACATGCAATATTCGCAGCTTCGTTTGCATCCATGCCCGCAAAAACTGTCACTGGATTGATACAAACAAACAAAATTCGACATTGTTTTCTCGGTTGCTGGGTTGCCATAGGACGCATAGGTGACTATAAAAATGTTAATCCCAATGTTACAAGTCGTATTTTAGAATATATTCTGATTTTTTTTAAAGTATTATATTTCCGGTAACGGAAAAAAATTAATAAGCAACACGGAACGTAATGACAATTAACATTTTCGGCAGGCGACGAGCCTCGGCTCGTATTCGCCCGCCTCAAATGTTAATACGTCCTTACGTTCCTTGTTGCTTAAATAACTATTTGTCCCAAAAAATAACAATATGACATTCAAAATTTCATATAGACAATGAAGAAATGTACTTGTAATAAATATCACTTACCGATTCCTTTCTAGTAAAGGAATGTATATAAGTGTTTCTGTTGTAATTTTTGCAGGATTTAATGGCACAATAACGACTAATTATTTATAATATTTTTATAACGCGAAGGGTATGGACGACTTTCTCTTCGTTTTAACAGACGAAAAACTGAAAGGAATCGAATATTCACATACTAACGGTTTCGTTTTTTTTTTCGGCCTTGCTGATTATCGCTTGGTGTTGAACGATTTACGGACGAGATTTCAAATTGTATTTTGCCGTAACAAATTCTAGCCTGTTTGACGATACTTACGCCATCCCATGTTTCCAGTGTGAAGCTCCAATGCGAATAATTTATTTCGTATGGAGTGCGCAGGGCATGGACTGTACAGCAGCGGCGGCTCGTGAATGTTCGGCGGTGAGGCAACGAAAGAAAATTTGACCGAAAAAGCAACGAAATTTTTGCTTCCTCTATTAGAGTGCAGCACGAGCGGCATCTATGTCTTTGCAACACCTACGGAAATCCACGAGCCGCCGCTGCTGTACAATGTACACAATATACATTATTTAGATAGCAGACTAATGCCCACTTGCACCGCAGAACTTAATCATGATTAAATTTTAATCATGATTAACTTTAATCAGAGTATTTCTGTTGCACCGTCGGCTGATTAAGCATCTATCGACCACGGAGTATTATTATAGAGAGCACACGTTTTTCTAGGGATTTTCAGTTCTTTTTAGGTTATTTTACGTCGTTCTATTCAGAACAGAGGAAACAAATGCGCGGTAAATATGAATAATAAATGCTAACTAATATACTATTATTATTATTTCTTATTATTGGACGAGGTAAACAAACCAAAATTAATAAAATTATTAACCTCCAAGCCATCGATTTCATCAATCTGCTCAACTATTCCCAAATCCATCGTTTTTAATAACAAAGACAAAACAAAGGTTATTAATTTCAAAATCATCTGCCAAATGTAACTAACTTCACGACTATATTCGTTTTTGAGTTAATCGGCCAAAATCGGCTGATTAAATATTTGACGTTTCTTGGGGACTTTAATCATGATTAAGTTGCGGTGCATGCCAATTCTCCACTAACCATTGATTAACTTTTTAATCATGATTAAGTAGCTGCGGTGCAAGTGGGCATAAGAAAGTGAGCTTCAAGAATATATTTTCGGGTGCTGAAATGCAAAGCTTCGAGATTTAAGAGCCATGCCATAATCATTAACAATTGTTTTAAATTATTATTTCAAATCGAAACATTCGGAATAATTCTAGTCTCAATAAAACATAAGTTACATTTTGGCTTCCAATCTAAATTTATAAAAGATAATAACAGAATAATCAAATAATTTATTTATAAATATACAAAACAAACATTAACCACGAAAAGCTCACACAAAATCATAAGTTCAAGGGAACTTAAAGTCGGCTATTAAAGGCACATGATCCGAAGGAAAGACGGCGCTCGGCAGAGCGACGTCTTTGGACAGCACCTCCTCGTCGGGCAACGGTACAAATTTGACTAGCTTCAAGCCGTGATAGAAGATGTAATCTAGGCAGTCTTTGAAGTTGCTCGTGTAGTTCGTGAAAGGGGGAGCGCCGCAAGCGCTCTGAAAGGAAAACGGGTGATGCAGCGGCGCCAGGCTTTTCTCATCGTCGTCGTAGTTGTACAAGAGCGTGCTTTTCGTAATGAACTCGAACACGCTCGACCTGGGATTACTGTTAAAATCGCCGGAAAATATCACAGAAATGTATCTTTGGTAATGAGCCTGAAACAAAATTAAGTTATGATGAATCAGATTTGATTTTCACAGATAATTATAATTAAATATACAGTACAGTGACGGTTCGTGGGGTTTTTTGGTACGGCCGAGGAACAAGAAGTAGTAATACAGATAGGTAGGGTAAGTTGCAGAGACGGCTGGCTGCGTGACCGCACCTATCTGTATTACCATCTCTTGTTCCTCGGCAGTACCAGAAAAAACCCCGCGAACCGTCACTGATACAGTACATGGTTGATTGTGACTATTGAAATGTCCAGATTTTTGAAAAGAGCCAATAGAGGTCGTTTGAGTTAATAATAAAAAGAAAACTTGCTAAAATAATTCACTGTAGTGGTAAAATAATTGGAGCAGATAAATAAAACCGTTAATTAATATGAACTTTTTATGTATACCAACGAACAAATATACATACATATATATGTATATATTCACTTCAACTTTTTCTTCACCCAAATTGAATCAGGATTATCAACGATCCGGATTTTTGACGTTCGGATAATCGACACTCTACTGTATTCATAAATCTGCGATTTGAGGGCTGTAAAACCTCGGCCAATTGCCTATTGAATTGATGTAATTTGAATTCAATAAATTATGTTTTCTTCCTATGCGATTTGAGATTATAAATCAGCTTATGTCCAATTCGTAGAACTTTTTGAATATTCGAAGGACTTCAAATTGAAGTTACAATGAGAAATAGCACAATTTTAAATAAACATTTAACCCTTGTGTGAATCAGTGACGGTTCGCGGGGTTTTTTCTGGTACGGCCGAGGAACAAGAGGTGGTAATACAGATAGGTAGGGTGAGTTGCAGAGACGGCTGGCTGCGTGACCGCACCTATCTGTATTACCACCTCCTGTTCCTCGGCCGTACCAGAAAAAACCCCGCGAACCGTCACTGGTGTGAATGGGTCGGGACAAATTTAACTAATTCTAAATACTTTTTTATTTACTCCTTCTAAAATACATTCCTTTTGACTAATTGGAGAAGAAACATGAGGTCCAAATTAATAAATTGACCAAGAATCAAACTTCTGCACATCTGCACTTTAAAATATAATTCACTCACCGATCTATTATTATATAACTCTTTCAGAAATTCCAAACACACAGCTGTTTGCAGCAATCTCAAGTTCCGTTCCTTAGAGAGATAGTACAAGTGAGTGTTTACAACAATCACAATATTATTTGAATCCATACTGATGAATTCGCAATACTGGATCGACGTCTCCAGATGTGTGAACACTTCGAAGATCGCGGAATTGTGTTCGATCACCTTCAAAATCTTACGCATCTTCTTGTTCTTAACCAGTTCCGATTTAAGGGTCACTTTTCCAGATATCGTTTTCCTAAAAATTCACGAACTTAATAATAATCTGCAATTATCATCATCCTTACCTGAATTTCCAAGGATTGTAAAATATAGCCAACTTTCCGGGCTTGTCATCGTGGTAGTAATCATGCTTGAAACCCTCGTATTTAAATTCGGGACTTAAAGACGAGCGGAAAATACTGGATTCGACTTCTTGCAAACAAATGATGTCCGCTTTATATCCCAGCAGTTCCGTCATCACCAGCACCTTTCGGTAGCTGCTTGATAAATATTCCGGTGGGCAGTATTCGTACTGGTCGTGCGTATGCCGGGGTGATAATATATTATACGTTACAAATCGAAACCTAGAACGCGTTGTGATAATTAGACATTGAATATAAGGAAAACCACTTACTTTTTTCCTTTTAAATACTCCGGAGTGCTTATTTGTCTCGTCTCGAACGGGCAATGTGGTATTTCGGGGAATTGCAGCACGACTCTCTCCGAAATTACAAAACCCGGCACGGCACCCTGTGACTTATTGCTGAGGTATTGGAATTTCAAATAGAACCCGACATCGGTTTCTTTGACCGTATAAGAGAATTCTTTTCCAATTTCTGTCCAATAGTTTTTATCTTTAGACTTGAACCACCAGTAGGTGTATTCCTTAGCATTTTGGCGATTTTTTAGGATGGGCCGTGTTTTATACCCGCTGAAAATTACATCTTCCAGTTGCGCCTTCTTCGTGGGTTGTCCCGTTTCCACGTTGTACTTTACGTGGAGGACGTGAAGTTGAATGTTGTTCATGGTGCGGAGGTTTATCAGTGCTTCGGATTCCTCGATTACTTCCATTTCACTCCACAGTGAGATGTTGAACTCTATTGTTGGCACGTTGTCGAATTCCAGTCCCTCTTCTTTTTTAATTATTTTTTGAACAATTCGCTTTGATTCTTGCAATAGTGCACCCACGGTTTCTTTAATTTCGAGAAGTATTTCGATTTCCCCCAAATCTTTGCTTTCATGCTGGAGGTGAAACGTTAGATTGCAGTTATCTCTTATAAATCGAAGCTGGGCCGTATTGTTATTGCTTTCCATGTCTTTGCTGTTGATGGCACGATGTTTTAGCAAATAACACCTGTTGAATTTAATTTTCTGCAAAAGGAATGGTTAGTGGCATACAGTTCTTAGTACGGTGGTTTTTAGAACGTGGATTATTATTAAAGCAGCTACGAGAACTGCAAGCAATAGATGCCAATAGAAGGAGGCAGTAAACCGAATAACCAGAGATAGTGGGAGAAGGAATCCATAGAAATCTCAGTGTTGTTTATCAATGTTTCAATCAGCGCTACTGTGGTCGGACGATAAGTAGGCAGTGGCAGAATTTTTTTATTCGTATTAATTCAAGTTTATGCTGCTTCATTAATTAGGTGTAATTAATAAATATTTAATGAGAAAACTTTTCATTTTAAATTAATCGCATCTCGGTACCTAAAAAATATAAAAAATAAAATAGTAATAGTAATTTATTAGATGTATAGAACACGTCCAATCACTTTACCAATATTGCAATATCCGTCGATATCCATTCGATATGAATGGATATCCAATGAACGTGAAATTCCCATCAAAATCAGGTACAATGGATCTTCAGCATATTCAAATGATATACATATCGTTTATTCATGGGACATTTAATGTATATCTATCAGTGACGGTTCGCGGGGTTTTTTCTGGTACGGCCGTCTCTGCAACTGACCCTACCTATCTGTATTACCACCTTTTGTTCCTCAGCCGTACCAGAAAAAAACCCGCGAACCGTCACTGATATCTATATAGACATTATAAATATATATTGAATATCCATACAACATCTTGCAGTTGATTTTGTATATCTACAGTGCGTTCTTTATTAACGCACCATGGGGATTTACATGTTAATTTGTTTTCCCTCTTGCGTATTTCAGCATAATTTTTGGCAGGCTTCAAATTTACACCTTCCTGGACAACTTTGAATAGTTTTTATAACGAAAAAGTCGAAAATGAAAAAAAAAAATTCTATGTGTATGTATTGTTGCCTAAAATTCTCGCGCAAACTTTCAACGTTTCATGCCAATGGTGTAAGTTTAAAGTAAAATGTGTGGATTTTTTCTATCCCACACTGTAATCTGTATACTTGAAGCGCCGTTCAGCATACATGTGTTTTCGTCAATAGAAATTAATTAAGTGTTTCCAAAATCTCAAAATTCCATTTGCGGCAAATAATCCCATTTTATTAGAATTTACGTAATTTGCAGCTCCTAAACTTTTCTTCCCTTTATAACAACAGCTTCGACTGCTGCAAAACAAATTGGATAATTTTGTTAAGAGCGTGGGCTTGGAAAAAAATCATATATTTTACAATGGCCTGAAAGTAGATCATTTTAGGCAACTGTATATACACGTACAATTAATTTCGTTAATTTCTTTAGGGTGTAAACATAAAGAATGCCGAAATTATTATTCAGACATCCGTAAGAGAAACATTATTAACAGGCATAGAAATTTTAACAAGTAAATTATATAAAAACGAATGCACTGTAATCCCGTTTTTGATTAGAATTTAATCGGGAATTCGTTGATATATAAGCAAACAATGGTTCCAATCGCTCGTATGAATAATAAGAGCAATTAATCATTATTTTAAACCTGTTCTAATCGCAACTATGGCTCATGATTTATCAAATCGTTTTGCAGCGACTAATTAAGCCCTCATTCTTAATTTTTATCATTTAGCATACTTAAATATTTATTTTAACAACGTTATAGTTACTCAGTATAGTTCACCTTTTAACACTCTTTTTGTTTGGTTTCTCATAATGTACATAATTGTGTAAATTGTAACCATGAATAGTAAAAATAAAATAGGAAATGTAAGTGGCATTCTTATTGTTGTTACCGTCTTAATTTTGTGTACTAACGTCTATTAATAAGGCTGTAAATGTTTTTTAAGGCAGTAACCTGAGGCCTGTAGCAAAGTGCTAATATGTTACTTTATTATTAAACACCGAATTGAATTAAAAAATATGCAATCGATCAACCTGTAACCCATGCATATGAATATTTCATTTTTCGGTTTATTTTTTTTTTCATGTTGTTTTCTTACAAGATGTAATGGATGAAAAATGCTATCATTACATAAACTAATAATTCTGCAACTTTAAATAAAACAGTTTCTTTGTTAATATTCCACTTTTTTGACTCGTAATTGCTAAACTTCAATAAGAGTTGTTCATCTAAGTTTACCTTTCTACCATAACACCAGCGCCACCCGTGTTTGCGCGGGGAACCAATGATGTAATTACGCACCTTCAACAAGAGTTGTTTATATTTCACTTATAGTTTGATAATGATCATTGTTTGATCGAAACTGCAGTCACTATAAATAAACTGCAGTCACTATAAGTAAACAGTGTGATATTAACTAAGTAAAAGTGTGTTTTATTTTATTTAAGAGTTGTTTATCTTATGCCCACTTGCACCGCAGCTACTTAATCATGATTAAAAATGTAATCAATGGTTAGCGGAGAATTGGCTTGCACCGCAACTTAATCATGATTAAAGTCCTCAAGAAACGTCAAATATTTAATCAGCCGATTTTGGCCGATTAACTCAAAAACTGATAACTTCACGACGAATATAGTCGTGAAGTTATTTACATTTGGCAGACGATTTTGAAATTAATAACCTTTGTTTTGTATTTGTTATTAAAAACGATGGATTTGGGAATAGTTGAGCAGATTGATGAAATCGATCGCTTGGACGTTAATGATTTTATTAATTTTGGTTTGTTTACCTCGTCCAATAATAAGAAATAATAATAATAGTATAAGTTAGTTAGCATTTAGTATTCATATTTACCGCGCATTTGTTTTCTGTGTTCTCAATAGAACAACGTAAAACAACCAAAAAAGAACTTAAAATCCCTAGAAAAACGTGTGCTCTCTATAATAATACTCCGTGGTCGATAGATGCTTAATCAGCCGACGGTGCAACAGAAATACTCTGATTAAAGTTAATCATCATTAAAATTTAACCATGATTAAGTTCTGCGGTGCAAGTGGGCATTAGTGTACCTTTTTATTACACCACCAGCGCCTCGCGTGTTTGCGCAGGGAACCAATGATGTAATTACGCACCTTCAACCAGAGTTGCTTATCTTAGTGTACTTTCTATTACTCCACCAGCGCCGCGCGTTTTTGCGCGAGGAACCAATGACGTAATTGCTCACCTTCAACAAGAGTAGTTTATCTTGGTACACCTTTCTATGACAGCACCAGCGCCAGTCATGTTTGCGCGCGGAACCAATCTCGTAATTGCTTATCTTCAACGAAAGTTGTTCATCTTGGTATACCCATCATAACATCGACGCTACAGGATGGCAAATGTAAGTTGGCCAGACGCACAGAGAGCAAACGAAAACACTCTCTCTACAGCCGGCCGAGTACAGTCTCTGTACATATTCTTCGCGTGCGCTATTCATTTACAACTCTATCGGGCGCTCTCCTCCACATAATTAATGCACTGTCACTTTTGAAATGAATGTTCGAGAGCGCCCTTCGAAGGTTCCGCCCACAATTTTGCCACCGCGCAACGGCAAGTTACGTTTGCCGTCCTGTACCGGTGTATGTGCACCGCAATAATTATGAAAATTAAAAGTGAGACAACCATTCACTATCACTCAATTCCTTAGCAGCGACGCAAGTATTTGGCCGACGAATTAATTCATGAAGACTAGTATTTCACATAAACAGGCATAAATAAAAATGCTATTTTTGACTTTGTTTATGAATATATCGAAAATTTATGAACACCATCATCTTATACATGATATACAATACTTATTAGGTAATTTGTTACAGAATTATAACGTTCAGTTTAATGTAGCCACTTAATTGCATTTTCTGTAAACGTATTAATATATTTCATTAATTAATTAGTACTTTCGGAAATTATAAGTTTACTACGATAATAGAATAGAGTTTTAACTTTCATTTGAGACTTTAAAACCATATTTATTTTAGTTAGTTTCTTTGCAAAACGTATTATTAAGTGCTGCTTATATGTAAGGCGGGTTGCCAAGCAGGCGGTAACAGGTATTTACAGAGATTCGTTTTTGTTAATATTATTTATTTCAAGGCGGCTTGAAAATGTAAACTTTAAATACAATTAATTTCATATATATTATATCTACATATATTAACAGACTGATGACGATAATCAACCATCTAACTTTAGACCCTGGACAATAACATGTCCAACATTTATGCGAACTAAACGTAATTGAAATAAAATATTGATAAAATGCACTTCAAGAGAAATAATACGATATGTGGCGTCACCTAGACTTTATTTGGAGCAACTAAATAAATCCGTTGACAGTGCATTTCAAGACATACAACCTCATTTAAACTAAATAACTACATCGAAAGCGCATTTCAAGACATACAACCTCATTTAAACTAAATAAATCCAATAAAGACGAAGTATTTCGTCTTTATTAAATTTATTCAATGTTTCTGTAACAAGCGAGGTTGACTCAAATTTATTTAAATAGATCTATTTAAATTTCCAACATTTCAAAATTCCGTTCGCGGCAATAATCTCATTTGATTAGAATTTATGTAATTTGTAGCTCTTAAACTTGCCCTCCCTTTATAACAACAGTTCGACTGCTTTAAAATGAATTGGATAATTCTGTTAAGCGTGGGCTTGAAGAAAATCATATATTTTCTAATAGTCTGAAAAGTTGACAGTTTTAGGCAATCTTATACATATACATATACACAATTCATTTCGTTAAAATCTTTGATATCTTCGACTGGTTGTACCTTAAAGCCTGACAAAAAATATGCAAAAATCTTGCAGAGAAAAATCAGGCATTGAAATTTTAACAAATAAATTATGTAAAAAGAATGCACTGTATACTGTAAACCTGTTTTTGATTGAATTTAATCGGGAATTCGTTGATATATAAGCAAATAATGGTTATAATCGCTCGTATGAATCACAAGAGCAATTAATCATTCATTATTTTCAAACTGGTTCTAATCGCAACAATGTCTCATGATTTATCAAATCGTATTACAGTGAGTAACGAAGCCTTCGTAATATTAATCTTTATTATTATTAACTCTATTACCAGACTAATAACAAGCTAGCACAGATTGATATTGCAATAGGTACCGCCATCTAGTTGTGTTCGCAGTAACTAAAGAAATCCATTGAAAGTGCATTTCAAGCATACAACCTCACTTAGCGCGGTTTTCATTGATGTAAACTTTAAATACAATTAATTTCATATATATTACATCCTTATTAACTGTAATACTGTTTTTGATTAGAATTTAATCTGGAATTCGTTGATGTATAAGCAAACAATGGTTCTAATCGCTCGTGTGAATCACACGAGCAATTACTCAGTATTTGTAAACTTGGTCTAATCGCTCCCATGGCTCATAATTTATCAAATCAAATCGTATTACAGTGACTAATTAAGGCCTCGTGCATATAAATAAAGCCCGCATCCGCTTCATTCCATTTAATATTTGAGTTCGCCGGAAAACGTCGGTTGGCAGCAGTTGAAGGTTAATTCCATCTCCATGGTTTCATTTTCAAACTTATTGTGTGCGACGTTAGTTTGTTTTTCGCTTCTCGTCAAAATTAACTGTGAAACGCCCAAAATGTTGACGCTAGGAACGGAATTTCCAAATTTCACGGCAAACACCAGCCAGGGGATCATCAATTTCTACGAATGGCTCGAAGACTCGTAAGTATTCATACGAATTTATTACATAACCTATGAATTTTACCGAAATAATCTTTTGATACCTATATTTAGTAAATATCGGATTGCTACGATTTTTGTTTCTGTATTAAAAAAATGCTTCATGAAAAATCTGAATATATACATTTTCAGCCTGTAAAATTAAGCTTTACAAAGAATAAACTAGGCGGAAAGACCTCTGGTCGATAGCCATTTGGCAGATTAATAATATTATGTAAACCACAAAAATTGAATCAAAGACAAGTAGTCTGAATACTAATATTTTCGGCCTTTGTAATTCTATAAAATTAAGCTATAAACTAGGCAGGAAGACTTCTGGATATCAACCAGAGGTCTTCCTGCCTTGATTCATTCTGATATATTTGTTGAATAGAACTTGACTTAGCGGGCATCCTTGCCTTAATCCTGTCCATGTTCTGAAACTCTCCTTTCGCCTCGACCCACGTTTACTTGTACACTCTTCTCACCCATTCGACTATTCCCTCGCTCACACCTCTCCTCCTCAAACATTTAACCATACTCTCTCTTGGGATCGGATCATACGCTGCTTTTAGATCCAGGAATACTGCAAACACGGTCTCTCTTCTCTCATTCTTTCAGTCATCCTTGCTAGGATAACGATCTGGTCTCTAGTGCCCCCTTGTGACTCTGGAATCAGCCCCTTATCCTTTACCTCTTCCTCCAATGACATGGATATTTTGTATCCAACCCCCACAATTGTAATTCTCTGCCTTTCCTCTATCTCCTCCTTTGTGGATGGGGCACATTCTGCCTACCCTCCACGATGTTGGGATGCTCACATGTCCTCTCCATATTTGATTCATTAACTCTTTAAATTTTTCTTTCGCCTTTATTCCAATTTCTTTCCACATTTCAGCCTTCAGCTTATCTTTTCCGGCTGCCTTCCCTCCTTTTAGTTCCTTAACCCTTTCAGCCCTGGCGGTGGCAATTGCCAACGCAACATTTACATGTCTCTGCTTACTATGACAATTCATAATTTTGCTGTTTATCACTAGATGTCACTTCAACAAAGCCTCACTAATTAATTCCTATACTAAGTAATCAAATCAGTTCAAATTTGGTATTTATGGTCCTAAGAGGTTCCCCATCAATAATAATTAACAAACATTTTTTTTTTCAAATTTAAAAATCCAGGGCTGAAAGGTGAAAGGGTTAAAAGAAAGCTCTCTCTGCTTCCTCCTCTGAAAACTCTCCCCCTGGTCACCTCTCTTTTCTTCTCCAACCCCCTCTCCGCCGCTGCTGCTTTCCTTGCATTTTCTGGTCCAGTCCTCAAGTGTTACCCCTATTCTCCTCCTTTCCTCTCCTCTCCTTAGTATGTTCCACATCACCCTCTCATTTTTACATCCTTTCAGCTCCTCCTCTACTTTTTCAATTGCCTTTATCTTCTTCCTTTCGCATATTTCCTTGTATTTCTTTCTTGCCACTACCATTCTTCTCTCTTCCCCTCCATATCTAAAGTATTCTTTTAGCATCCTCCGTACTGCCCTTCGTCGAACCATGCGTTCCTTTTCCTATTGTCTCCCTTCGCTTTTCGTCCACATTCCACCATCTTCCTCTCCATCTCTTCTATTGTCCTTACATCCTCCCAGCGGATCCTTCTCAGCTTCTTGCCCATTTCTTCAACTGCCTTTAATCGACTCTCCAGGTACCAGTCCTCTCCCTTATTCTCTGTTCCTTTCTCCTTCCATGTCTTTATCTCTTCCTTCAGTGGTAGATGATCCGATCCTAATATTTCCTCCACCTCCATGCATTTTATTTCCTCCCTGTTCATTCCTTTTATCAGTGCGTAGTCAATTACCGAGGCACCTCTTGGTCTAATGTAAGTCTTCTTCCCTTCCCAGTCACTCTCTGTGCATCCATTTAGAATTCCCCATCCCTCTTCTGTGGCCAACTCTTCATTCTCCATTTACCCATTTGTCCTGTGATCTCCTTACCGCCTTTCCTTCCTCATTGAGCCCTCCCCCCAATTGAAGTCCCCTCCTACTACCCATTTTCCTCCTTTCGTTCTTTCTCCAATTTCCTGACATATTCACTTCCAATTTTTGTTTACATATACCATACAGTAAATTATCTCAAAAATTGAGTCAATTTACTGATGATACTAGACAATATAAATTGCACATTTCTTGTTCAATAAATTGGCCTTAACCACTTCGCGCCCAGGCTGCTTTGATTGGGTTATATCATAATCTCAGATTTATTGAAAAAATACTTGTTATGGTTTCTACGAAATATTATTCCACTATGGCAAACTTACTCATTTGTGCAAAAAAAATATGAAAAAGTATCCCATAGATGACGCTAAAGGGGTAAACATTTTATTTTGTAAAATATTTGTTTTCGCTTGTCGGCACATGTGGCGACCTGGGTGTGAAGAGGTTAAATATTTAATAACTATTCATTTTTAGTTGGGGAATCTTGTTTTCCCACCCGGCCGACTTCACCCCCGTTTGCACGACCGAACTTGCGCGCCTGATGAAGCTCTACCCGGAGTTCCAGAAGCGCGGCGTCAAAATCATCGCCCTCTCGTGCGATTCGGTCGAGAACCACGCCGAATGGTCCAAGGATATCCGTCGTTACGCCGGCGAGCCCGAGGGGCCCCTTCCCTATCCGATAATTGCCGACGAGAGCAGGGAGTTGGCCATCAGGCTGAACATGCTCGACATGGACGAGAAGGACAAGGCCGGAATTGCCCTGACTGCTAGAACCGTATTTATTGTTGATAATAAGAAGAAGTTTAGGTTGTCTATATTGTATCCAGCTACAACCGGTAGAAATTTTGAGTGAGTATTTAATGTATAAATGAATTAAATAGGACTAAAAACAGAAACAAAAAGTTTTGGCCGTTCGAGAAACTGTTGCAAAATTGGTACACGATCATATTAGTGAATGGAATGATTATTATTTGCTAGCAAATAATTTTTTTAATTCTTCGTATTAAACTGGATCGAACATTCCATTATAATTATAATTTCATAAAAAGGGGAAATCATCTCTTATATATTAGTGAATATTGTTACAACTTGAGAGTCCTGGGTAGCGACGAAGAAATCGAAACGTAAACAAACCAACCCCTTACTCTTGCATCTAACCCGCGAAGCCCCTAGAAGAGTACGAGTTATATTAATGTAGCGAGACAAGGATGTGGTCGTCTAGAGTTTCATAATTAGAAACCAAAAACGAAAAATAAAAAATATTACTTTTTTGAACAATGACATTAGAATAGTTATTTGTATGGTAAGAGCGCAAAGTGATACATTGCCGCTTGAGAGAGGAAGTTTCCGAAAACCTCTCGAAAGCGGCAATGAGCTTTGCGCTCGCACTATACGTAAAATTTTTTCTACGACCGCTTTGAAAAAGAAACATAAATATAATTAAATATAAAAAGCAATAATACATACATACTATACCGTGGTCAGCCATGGAATGTCGTATCCATGGTAACGGGTCAATACAAATTGTGCAAAGTGATGTTTAGATAGTTGTTGTGAATACTTTGCCTTTAAGACCCACTTCCGGTTTTCTGTTTTTCAGTTCTTCGGATTGTTAAATAAGAGATATTTTTCTTGTTTTATGTTAATTACCGAAAGTAGAAGAACCCTGGTGTACAGAGTTGGCAAAATTCGATGTTTGTATAGGGGATCTCGATAACTACAATAGATAGAGAAAAACGGATCGGCGCATCCTCGATCTCTTTTTTCGAGAAAAATTCAATGGTGAAAACTAAATTTATTTATCTTCTTTTGTTTTCGAGTTATAGCCAAAAAGTAAATTTTTTCCATTTTCGATATATTGAAATATCTCAGTTGTTCATCATTTGACAATAATGAAAGTTATATGTTGTTGAGGCACTTTTTTGAAAAGAATAAAATAAGCTTAACAGAATTCCGATATCTTCATTAATATGAAAGATATAACATAAAGTTGTGTTTTTTTAAATACAACCTAGTTGGCTTTGACCTATTTTATTCGGTTATTTTTTTTTCTCTTCAACGATATACAGCCTAGATAACTAATATAGATAGGCCACTCTCTGTACAAAACATTTACAGCATTATAACTTGAACTCTGCAACGCCTGAGGCGCTGCAATAGGCAAAAAACGGTGGGGTGGGGTGAGAGGGGTTTCAATGCTGCCAGGCAGGGGGGGGGAAATTGTGGAGCCTTTAAGTCTTTGAATATAATTCGAATAAAATAGTTAACTTTCTTAGTATCGCCCTTAAGTTTTACAAAAATTAAAACAAAGAGCGATCTAAGTAAATTAACTGTTTTTATTAGAATTTATTCAAAGACTTAAAGGCTCCACAATTAGACATTTTTATGTAATTTCTGATTTGCAGCAACTTTAACCAAATTAGAATAATGAAATTGTAAATATAATGATGAACATTATAATAAAAATAATTATGTAGAGAACAAAATAAGAACATAGGTATGGAGCAACATTATATACGAAGAATAAATTGTTTTATGTTAAATAGCAATAATTTATTTATAATATAGCATATATCATATTAATTGGTAATAGTAATTAAGGATATAATTACAATTTTAGGCATACAATAGAAAATAATACTGTGTTTATAAGCACTTATTATAATAGAGAAAACATACAATGAAATACGTACGTAAAGAAACATTTTTCTAAACTAACATTTTTTTAAATTTTATTACAATCACATGGTGAACTGATGAACTTGGTTGTCGATTGCCATTAGGAGGAGCATCCCTCTCACATATTAGTACCGCCAGAGGTGGAAATAAACCATGAAAATATAGAAACGCCAAAGTGGCGGAATCTATTGCCTGAATGCTGTACTTGAACCAAATCCGGGTGGCTTTAACACCGACAAGATATGGACAGCCGCCGCTGGCAATGTCCATATCTTGTCGGTGTTAAAGCCACCCGGATTTGGTTCAAGTACAGCATTCAGGCAATAGATTCCGCCACTTTGGCGTTCCTACCTTTAACGGTGTTTGGAATATTTATATTCCAATAGTAATCTCCGTTTCCCCATCAGCAACTAACTACACTGATGAGACCTGAAAGGTCGAAACCGGTCTGTAGGTGTTCTGATGGGGGAACAATATTTAATATTTCATGAAAATATAATTATAAATAATTATTACACTATCAAAATTGGCATGGCCACAAAATATTTATTTTGGAAATGGTTACATCAAATAAAAGGCGTCAAAGATATTAAACAATTATTATAACTAGTAGATATGTAGTTGCATTTTTTCTTACCGGTTGCCTGTGTGCGAAACTATACAAATAAGCACGTCTGCTGGATATTTTTCACGATTTCACTGCACAATAATGCGCCATTTTATCACGTTAACGTTTATAACAGATTGGGAAACGAATGTATAGTGGAATACTGAAAGGAGACGAGTTTCCGATTTTGTTTATTTACATAAAGTCCGCTCTAGGATTCCCCTTTATCGTATTACCTCTTCCTGTTGATTGATTTGCAGTAGATTTTTGAATTATATTTCCATGTTGCGCCATCTAGCATATGTAATGTGATTAATTTGTTTGATTTATTCAATTGAATAATAAGCTTACGCCATCCAGCGGGGCAGCGCGTAAGTTTCAAAGCGAACAATTTAATTCGTATGGAGTGCGCAGGGCATGATATACAGCATGTGAGGGTTGTATCATTAAAATCGATTAAAAATTATTATTTTTGAAACATTCAATATATTTTCTCACTTTCGTCTTAATTGGCTTGAGTTAGTTATAGAACATTAATTGTTTTCTATTAACCTCTTCACGCCCAGGTTCGCCACATGTGGCAACAAGCAGAAAATGACAAAAACATTGTACAAAAAAAAAATATCTGTGGAATATTTTTTCATATTTTTTTGCATAAATGGGAAAGTTTGTGACAGTGAAATCATATTTCGTAGAAAAAGTTAACAACAACAAAGAAGTAATTTTCCATCAAACCTGGGAGTAAATCAAAGCAGCATGGGCGCGAAGTGGTTAAGGCAGGATCCTGTTTTAGGAGGCCGTTTTTTGAGGTTTTTTTTAGGACAGAAAAAAATAAGCAAGTCTAGGGAACTTTTCAGATTATTTTATTGCATATTTGAACATTGAAAAGAACATTTTTTGAGCGAAAAATATTCAAACGCAGCAGATTTTTATGCACATTTGTGCAACACGTTGCAATAGCAGTCTCCAATCGGCGGGAATGATGAACCTCGTAATGTCTGAAACTAAAAAACCAAAGAAAATTTTAATTTTCATATATTTTTCTTCTAAGACTAAGAAAAACCCAAAAAAAATTGTGAAATTTAAAATTTGACTTATGTTTGAAAAAAAATGTGCTTTATGCATTAAATAAAATCATTTTAACTTGCTAAAACAGTTGTTTAGAATTTTTTTTTCAAGAATCTTTTTAGTTCAAATAGAAGAGAATATAAAACTGAAGCTTGGTTCGTTTTGATTGTTCATATAGTTTTCTTTCAATCACGCCCGCCAGTTTTGAAAAGTCATAAAAACGAAAACTCGAGAAAACGCACTTTAAAGTTTTCGATAAAAAAAAAAGTTAATTTTTGATTACTTACGGTAATAATACGCTAATCAGCTATTCCTGTGCCATAAAGTAAACCTTCAACTTCCTCAAAAACATAAGTCTTATTTGATAATCTAAAGAACTGGAAAGCTTTTGGTAAAATTTCGTACACCGGAAGTGGGTGTTTACCTTAACCGTTTTTTGTTTTTCTCCGATATTTTTTTAAATATGGAAAATACTATAAAAGCACTTGAACGAAACTTGAAGACAACAAAGAAATTAACATCTTTTCTTTGAAAATATTTTTCGTAAAATGTCTGGTTTTTGAAAAATAATAAAGGGTCCGCCATCTAACTTTTTTTTTTCAACTAGTGCTTATTTCGTGAATGGTAGCACTGAGCTCATGTCTGATTTGACAGATAATTAGTTTTATCCTTCCGCTGAATGAATATGGTTGTGTATACGCTAGAACAACGCTGGGAAATATTGCGACATTACTTTGAAAATTTTGCCAAAAAAATCATCTTTTCAGATGAAGCTCATTTTGATCTTGGCGGGTATGTAAACAAGCAAAATTGTCGCATTTGGGGCACAGAAAACCCGCACGCATACATTGAAAAGCCGATACACCCAAAACAAGTCACTGTTTGGTGCGGATTTTGGTCCAGAGGCATAATTGGGCAATTTTTCTTCGAAAATGAGCAAGGAGTGGCCGTTACAGTCAATGGCGATCGTTATCGGGCCATGTTGAACGAATTTTTGTTCACAAAAATTGAAGAGGAGGATATTAGCAACATTTGGTTTCAACAGGACGGCGCTACGTGCCACACAGCCGAAGCTACACTCGATGTTTTGCGCCCTGTTTTTGAAGATCGCATTATCAGCCGCAGAGCTGATGTCGTTTGGCCACCTCGGAGCTGCGATTTGACACCGATGGATTATTATTTGTGGGGTGCCCTCAAAGATAAGTGTTACGCCAACAAGCCAGAGACAATTGACGCTTTAAAGGACAATATTCGTGAAGCCATTGGTGAAATACAGCTGCACACAATCGGTAATGTGCTTAAAAATTGGACCGATCGTGTAGGCTACTGCATGGCCAGCCGAGGCAGCCATTTAAATGAAATTATTTTCCATTATTAACCGGAAGGATTGTACTTTCAAATAAAAAAAGAAATTTGAGAAAATATTCAGTAGTTTTTTTTTATAGCATTTTCAAAAAAAAAAAGTTATTTGGCGGACCCTTTAGTTATTAATGTTGTTGTTGTCATTTTTGGTGTATAATTATGAAACGATAATAGTTACAGCAAATTTATTTCAATAATAATTGCAGAGAATGCTAAAATGAACAACTTATAAAGAATAAGTATTTTTCGAAATTTCTTCTCGCTTCTATTATTTTGGCAACCGAATTTTTGCTAAAGCGACATTGTAATAATAAATTATTAGGTACAAAATTATTTGACGTTTCTTTGTGGTTGTCGTAGTAACACAGCTTATTTCTTTAAAACAGAATTTTTAAATTTCATAAATATTACTTCCTTTACATTCTTCATGCATTAAATATTCCCAGGATTTTTTTTTTTTCGTGCATTTTTGCGATTGCAGTCGGTCTTCGTCTTTGACTCGTGCCGATTGTGCAATGCAAAAATGATATTTACATATAATATTTAACGCATTAGGGATATTATACAGAGTGGTAATAAAGTTCTGTACAAAATTCATGATTACTCATGTTTTCAAAAAAAAATGCTCGGACTGAGCGATTTTTGTTAATTACTGTGCACTTTTTGGCGTGCTGAAAAATATTGTGACGTCACCAATAATACAAATTATGTAATGTTTGACGTATGATGTCATCGGCAATTTTTCAAAATAGAATTTGATTTTTTTCATTTGGCAACCTTGGCAAGCTCTTAATTCTCTTTACAGTCACATTTGGTTTTTAAATACGTATCGTTTGATCTAAAAACTTTGTAGAGCTTGTGATTCTCTTTACAGCCATTTTTTTTATGGAAAGTACAAAAATGATCATAAAACTTGGCACGAAATTCATAATTTGGATTATTTAATATCTAATTTTGAATAAGTTGGAAAAGACAATCCATTTTTTAAAAATTTATTTTGACAACCTTACACAATAAAGCATTAATGAAAAGTAAGTCAACTCAAAATTTATTGATGTATTTAATATTTGACATGTTTATTTGACACTTAAATGAAAAAAATCATTACTTCTAAAAACTAAAAATGGTGCATTTGACTGAACGAGAATAAATAGAGGTATAATATGAATGATGATGGAATATGGCGATCGGCTAAGAAGTTATGAAGAATCATGCAATTTGTTCGATCAATAACACCCCGAAAGAGTTCCAATTTCAAGATCCACAGTAAGAGCTCTACAAAAGTTACCAAATAAAAATAAACGAATTCCATTTAGAAAAAATGCCGATGACGTAACACGTCAAACACTAGTGACGTCACAATATTTTTTAGCATACCAAAAAGTGTGCAATAATGAACAAAAATCGACCTGTCCGAGCAATTTTTTTAAAACATTTAATAGTGCAACTATGAATTTTGTGCGGAACTTTATCTTTAGTGTTTACTAATAATTGCCAACTATTTAAGAAAATAATTATAGTCAGTATTGCAATTATTTAAACTATTACATATACACTCCTCAATGGTGTTGCAAATTTTCCTTTTTTGGTATTCTCGAAATTCGATATGGGTAAGTGGTGATTAGCACCCTGGGGTTCTCTGGGGTGGGCCGCCGGAGGGCTTGGAGACAAATTCTTACGGTCCCTGCGGCATCAGGTCTTAACAATAAAATACATCCGGGCGATTTTTCCCTCCGAGGTACTCGTAAATGGCGTGACGAAAACCTCCCATATATCAGATTTCGCTAATTTCGATGAGAATGACGTGTACATAATTCAATTAGGAAACATTATTACTTTTCAATCCGAAACATTTACTTACTACCCAAATATTAATAAAATTAAACAATACTGCCATTACCACCTTATGTCCATGGGTACCTGTGCCGCCGTAGACTATTAACATTTTATTACGAGCGGCGCGCCTTTTATGAAACTCAAGTTGATAAGAGTTCAACATAGTCACGCCCCTAAGCGTCGATATTCGAGGGTTATTCGTTTCGCCGCTTGGTGGCAGATTATTACGGATCACTAATTTCTAGAAATGTGATCGCACTTTTTCCATCTATTATACATTTTAGAAAAAAAGATTACAGGAAAAATATATTCTAAGTAAAGGTAAAAAGGGCAACCAAGAGTTATTTTTTTTAAATCTATTTATTTTTAATTTTTACTTTGTTATCAACAAAAAAACAAAAAATATAGCTCTTGGATGCCCTCGGTATAATAATTTTAGAAATAACTGTAAAATCAGATTTGCATTTTATGAATTCCTAAGTGAAAAATCTGAGTTTTTGATATATGCATGGTATCCAGGACTCTTAAGCATTTGTAAATTACCAATAATACTGGAGAATTAATATTTGTTGTTTAATTTTTAGTGAAATTATCCGTGTTGTGGATGCTCTACAATTAACAGACAAACACCTGATTGCAACTCCAGCAGATTGGAAGGTAATATTACTCGCTCTTACAAATAACGGAAAATTAATTTTGTTTTAATTTCAGTTTGGAGAGAATGTAATGGTGCAGCCATCCGTTCCACAGGACGAGGCCAAAACCTTGTTTCCTCAGGTGACGGTCATGAACTTGCCGTCGGGCAAACCGTACCTGAGGGAAACTCCCCAGCCCAAGTAGAGAACAAAAGTTATGTTACAAATATTACAATGTTACTTTGGTTTTATTTGACAATAATAGTTTATAAATACATATTTTTTACATCAATAAACTAACACTCAATCTTACATGACTTTATTAATGGCACCACATTAGAACACTCAGTGTTGGATTTGATCAACATGAAACACAATTACATAGTCGTCGTATATACAATAATTCCAGTACGGTAAGTCTATCTTAAAGAGTCATCTTTCGACTAACAAAAGATTAGTGTTGCAAAGTTATTTGTTATGCTAGGAGTAATTTTACAATTCATTATCCAAACTGATAAGGAATTTATAAAAAAAAAAAACACAATACAAAACGATTCAATAAATAATAATGATAAAGTGGAGATTCAGTCGGATTTAAAAGGTATATAAAAAACTAGACAAATAAATAACGTGCAGGTAAAAATCGTCAATCCTTCTAGCAATTTGTACAATCACAATTCGTCCTGGAACTGATGTATGTTGTGTATATGTTCTCCGTAGTCGGTGGCTTCGCTTCCCACGAATGTGTCGTGGTGTTCGATGACTTCATCAAAACTTAGCAAATTGTCGTGATCGTCGTCGCTTGCGACGAACAAGTGATCCACCTCTTCCTCTGCGATTTCCCTGAAAGAAAAATTGAAGCAAATGTTTCATCCGGGATTAGAGATGGGAAAAACAGTTCCGAAACGGTTCCTTGGAACGGTTCACGGGTCTTTTCTACAGTTATATACCAGATTGTCAGAAATGGGTTCCAGGCTCCCGATTAATTAAAAAATTATATAAAATGAGTATTCCTAGTGTGGCAACAACTGCAATATATTTTACAGACGAGAAGTTAGCCATAAAAATTCCCGCCATAGATTTCTCCACGCATCTACCAGAATGGGGTGCGAAAATTAAAAAAATATACAGGGTGACCAGATTTCGTAGGACAACATGAGCAACTTCTATATTTGAAGAGATCGAGAGATGGTCAAATTAGCAAAAAGGTGCAGATTCGAAAGTTCATTAAGAATCCACCCCCAAATCCTACTTGTCATGGCCCACTTGTAAAAATAAACATAAAAACAAAATCTTGTTCTTTTGTTTGATTTTGTTTTTACTTTTATTTTTACAAGTGGGCCATGACAAGTAGGATTTACGGGGGTGGATTCTTAACGAACTGTAGACCTGCACCTTTTTGCTAATTTGATCATCTCTCTATCTCTTCATATGCAGAAGTTGTCGCTACAAAATCCGGGCACCCTGTATATCTAACAGCTTATTAATCCACAAGTGGTGTTTAAAAAAATCGGAACTCAAAAAGGGCATTGCAAAAAATATTTTATTTTCCCAATGCCTCCCTGCAATTACATTCAACAAGCGTTAAGAAAAAATACTGATTTTGACTTAGCCATTAATACTCTAGGAAAAATGACAAATTTAATTCAAGTTAAAAGACTTTATGTCGAATTAATGACAAGCGTCAAAAGATAGACTAATTTTGACTTTAAAAAAATGTCAAATTTGGGTAGAGTTAAGAGACTTTATGTGCAAATTAGTGTCGAAATTTGACTTAAAGTCGATAAGTGTTAAAAAAGACTAATTTTGACTTTGAAGGCGTTAAGCCTCTAGAAAAAACGACAAGTCAAAAGTTAAAAGACTTTATGACAAATTAATGACAAGCGTCAAAAGATAGACTAATTTTGACTTTAAAAAAAGTCAAATTTGGGTAGAGTTAAAAGACTGCAAATTAATGTCGAAATTTGACTTAAAGTCGATAAGCGTTAAAAAAGACTAATTTTGACTTTGAAGGCGTTAAGCCTCTAGAAAAAACGTCAAATCAAAAGTTAAAAGACTTTATGACAAATTAATGACAAGCGTCAAAAGATGAACTAATGTTGACTTAAAAAAAATGTCAAATTTGGGTAGAGTTAAGAGACTTTATGTGCAAATAAGTGTCGAAATTTGACTTAGAGTCGATAAGCGTTCAAGAAGACTAATTTTGACTTTAAGGTGTTAAGCCGCTAGAAAAAACGTCAAATTTAATTCAAGCTAAAAGACGTTATGACAAATTAATGACGAGGGTCAAAAGATGGACTAATTTTGACTTAAAAAAAATGTCAAATTTGGGTAGAGTTAAGAGACTTTATGTGCAAATTAGTGTCGAAATTTGACTTACAGTCGATAAGCGTTAAAAAGACTACTTTTGACTTTGAATGCGTTAAGCCTTTAGAAAAAATGTCAAATCAAAAGTTAAAAGACTTTATGACAAATTAATGACAAGCGTCAAAAGATAGACTAATTTTGACTTAATTTTTTTTTTCAAATTTAGGTAACGTTAAGAGACTTTATGTGCAAATTAATGTCGAAATTTGACTTAAAGTCGATAAGTGTTAAAAAAGACTAATTTTGACTTTGAAGGCGTTAAGCCTCTAGAAAAAACGTCAAATTTAATTAAAGTGAAGAGACTTTTTATCCAAATTACTGTCAAAATTTGATTTGAAGTTGAGGAGCGTTAAGAAAGTAAGACTAATTTTGACTTGTCTTTAGAAAAAATGACAAATTTAATTTAAGTTAAAAGATTTTATGACAAATTAATGGCAAGTGTCAATAGATAGACTAATTTTGACTTAAACCTCTGGAAAAAATGTCAAATTTACTTAAAGTTCAAAGACTTTATGACAACTTAATGTAGAAATTTTACCTAAAGTCAACAAGTGTTAAGAAAAAAGCCTAATTATAGCTTAAATCCGTTTAACCTCTAGAAAATATGTCAAATTGAATTAATGTTAAAAGACTTTATAACAAATTAACACATTGGCTGCCAACAAGTTTTTTTGTAAAAGTTCAAAAAACTATCTTTGTTTTTAAGTTTTATTTTATAAAATGAGTGAGAATATGCTTATTTAAATTATTTTGATGTATTTTTTTTAGACGAAATTACGGTTTTTTTATGTGTCAATCACTGGTGAATGTGTCAGGCAATGTGTCAGTCACGTGTCTCACTCTCACAAACATTCTCTCTAACGAATTCAAAATATTGATGCTTTTTTTTAGACGAAATTACGGTTCTTTTTGTGTCAATCACAGGTGAATGTGTCAGTCATGTATCTCACTCTCACAAACATTCTCTCTAACAAATTTATCAGCCATTCAAATAGTATGTTTAAAGTAGGTACTCACTGTCAGTCATCGGTGACTGACGTGGACCCATTGGGATACTTCACCGGTGACCGATAAAGCGGTCAACGTGTTAATGTCGAAATTTGACTTAAAGTCGATGAGCGTTAAGAAAACAGACTCGTTTTGACTCAAATCTTAAACCTCCAGAAAAAATATCAAATTTAATTGAAGTTAAACGACTTTATGTCCAAATTAATGTATAAATTTGACTTCAAGTCAACAAGCGTTAAAAAAATACTAATTTTGACTTAAGCCCGTTAAGCCTCTAAAAAAAGTGTCAAATTTAATTAAAGTTAAAAGACTTTATGTCCAAATTAATGAGTAAATTTGATTTAAAGTCAGCAAGCGTCAAAAGAAAAGTCTAATTTTGACTTATTCGTTAAGCCTGTAAAAAATATGCCAAATTGAATTAAGGTTAAAAGACTTTATGTTCAAATTATCGAAATTTGACTTAAAATCGTCGAACGTCATAAAAATTACTAATTTTGATTTAAACCCATTAAGCCTCTAAAAAATGTCAAATTAAAAGAATTTGACTAATTTTTTTTTTGACTTGGCTGAGCCATTCAGTCACACACGGCTGTAATTTTGTATTATTTGTATGAATAATGGAATAAATGAAGAAATTAATAATGTCAGACATATACGAGAACCACAGACCCGAGGGAATACTTCTCGATTCCCGGGATGGGAATCAAACCCACGCGGCCGCGGTGCAGCCGGCACAAGCGCTCGTCTCTACCCACTACACCAACTTTGACTAATGAAAGTCAAAATTTGACTTAAAGTGACAAGCGTAAAAAAACAATTTTGACTTAAAGCCGTTTGACTTAAAGCCGTTAAGAACCATTTTCATTTAAAATTCCAAATTACTAAAAAAAATTCACGAGAACCGCATGAAATTTCCGCAGATAACTTCAAGCGGTTTAACCTGCACGAACTTCATGCGGTTCCTGGTATGAACCGCATGAAGTTACCGTGGAAACTCCATGCGTTTCGAGGTGTGAACCTCTTGAAGTTATCTACGGAAACTTCATGCGGTTCATACCATGAACCGCATGAAGTTCGTGCAGATAGTGGAGTGAACCGCATGAAATTACCATCTCTTGGAACCGCATGAAGTTTCCGCAGGTGACTTCATGCGGTTCCACCGGGGCGATTCTACAGATTGGGGTACGCGTCTGGTTTTCATTCTTGAAGAAAAAGCAGAGGAGCTGCATTTCCCTTTGTGCGAACCGGTTCCTGAGCGCTCTTTGCTAAAAAGCGGTTCGTTGAACCGGTTCCTGAACTGTCTGCCCACCTCTACCCGAGATGTGTGTACCCAGTGCTGCCCTCTGTCTTTGCTCTAAGGAGAAGCAGCAATATTTTAAAGCCCTAAAGTTCTTCTACTGTTGTAGACGGAAGTAGTTTAACCCTTTCGAGCCTGAGCATGGGCCACAGTTTGAATTCCACTTTTATTTAAACTACAAAATCAGGTTACTTATAATTTCTAAACTTTACACCTCTCCAATAAATTATTTAAAAAAATTCTTCAACCAAACAGTTTTGTAGTTTAAAATAACGTAAATTCTACAATATCCTACAAACCGATGAGAAGTTAGCCATAAAAATTCCAGCCATAGATTTCCCGGCGCATCCACTATTTCAATGCTATTTTTAATTTTTATTTGTGTAGTGCCTTTCTGTTGATGTATTTATCAACTACAAACTGTCAAAAGGCCATGAAAATTAAAACGAAAAAACAAAAATTATCTAACAGCTCATTAATTCACGGGTGGCGTTTAAAAAAATCGTAACTCAAAAAGGGCATTGCAAAAAAAAATATTTTATTTTCGCAATACCTTTCTGCAAGTACAGTTAACAATTACAAATCGTCAAAAAACCGTGGCGAATTTTTCTTATATTTTTTATTTAACATTAACAGAAAAACGGCCGTCCTTTATACCTGCTTTCCGTTTCTTTGGACCAATTTTTGATTTAAAAGTAAATTACAATACGCTATACTGATTTTCATTTCTTTATTACCGACATATATTATAAAGAATATTGTAATCTTTTACCACGTGACATTTATAACCCAATACGGTTATCAAATTATTGAAGTTTGATCATGAATCAAATATTTTCCGGATCATTTTTCGTCTAATCGTCTATTATTGCGATTGCAATCGGTCCTCGTCTTTCTCGTGCCAATTGTGAATGCAAAAATGAACCCAAAAAATGATATTTTCATATAATATTTAACGCATTAATGATATTATGCACAAAATTCATAATTGAGTCAGTATTGCGATTAATAAAACTATTGCATATACACTTTTCAATGGTGTTGCAGGTAATTAGACCCAACCCTCCTTCATTCTTAATTTCCCTATATGGTATTCTAGAAACTGGATACGTGTAAGTGGTGATAAGCACCCTGGGATTCTCTGTGGTGGGCCGCCGGAGGGTTTGGAGACAAATTCTTATGGCGACTTACTAAAACCGTCTCCACCGACAGAACCGGCAAAAAAAAGGATAACATCAGTATTTACAATAATCAGCGGGTGGAGCACGCGTTGCAGATTACGTTGTAAAATGTGCAGACGTGCTGCAGACACAATGATTGTATTTAATATCTAAAATCTCAAGTATCTCAAAAATAAACAAATTTAATGAGAACAGACATCTTCTCGAGCCAAAGTGTTTATAGAAAAGTGTTTACATTTCCATATCACCGAACGTTAACTGTACTTGCAGAAAGGCATATCGAAAATAAAATATTTTTTTTTGCAATGCCCTTAAACGTCACCCGTGAATTAATGAGCTGTTAGATAATTTTTGTTTTTTCGTTTTAATTTTCATGGTCATTTGACAGTTTGTAGTTGATAAATACATCAACAGAAAGGCACTACACAAACAAAAATTAAAAATTGCATCGAAATGGTGGATGCGCCGGGAAATCTATGGCTAACTTCTCGTCGGTATCCTACAATCCAATCCGTTGCTCACGCATTCAAGTTTTTACTAATGAATAAGTTAAACTAGTAAGAAAGACAGTGAAGATCTTATTTTTTTAAATTAACATATTAATTGGTGGAAACATGAGCCCGTGAGCCACAGGTTGGATTGTAGGATAGGGCCCACCCACCACCCCCGATTCCACTTTTATTAAAACTACAAAATCAGGTTGGTTATTATTTCTAAACTTTACACTTCTCCAATAGATTATTAAAAAAAAATCTTCAACCAAACAGTTTTGTAGTTTAAAATAACGTAGATTCGAAGGGTGGTGGGTGGGCCTTATCCTACATTCCAATCCGTTGCTCACGCATCTATGTTTTAACTAATAAATAGGTTAAACAAGAAAAAAACAGTAAATATCTTATTTTTTTATATTAACTAATTAATTTGTGGAAACTGGGCATTTGAGCCACAGGTTGGATTGCAGGTTAGAACCCACCGACCATCCCCGATTCCACTTTTGTTTAAACTACAAAATCACGTTCCTCATTATTTTTAAACTTTACACCTCTCCAATAATTTATTAAAAAAAAAATTTCAACCAAACAGTTTTGTAGTTTAAAATAACTTAGATTTGAAGGGTGGTGGGTGGGCCCTATCCTACAATCCAATCCGTTGCTCACGCATCTAAATTTTTACTAATAAATAAGTTAAACTAGTAAGAAAGACAGTGAAGATCTTATTTTTTTTATTAACTTATTAATTGGTGGAAATATCAGTGCAGGAGCCACAGGTTGGATTGTAGCATAGGGCCCACCCACCACCCCCGATTCCACTTTTACTTAAACTAAAAAATCACGTTCCTCATTAGTTCTAAACTTTACATCTCGCCAATAAATTATTAAAAAAATTTCTTCAACCAAACAGTTTTATAGTTTAAAATAATGTAGATTCGAAGGGTGGCGGGTGGGCTTTATCCTACAATTCAATCCGTTGCTCACGCGTCCATGTTTTTACTAATAACAAAATTGAACTAGTAAGAGAGACAGTGGAGATCTTATTTTTTTGAATTAAATTATTAATTGGTGGAAACATGAGCGCGTGAGCCATAGGTTGGATTGTAGGATATTGCCCACCCACCACCCCGGATTCCACTTTTATTTAAACTACAAGATTACGTTCCTTATTGTTTCTAAACTTTACACCACTCCAATAAGTTATTAAAAAATTTCTTCAACCAACAGTTTTGTAGTTTAAAATAATGTTCATTCGAATCAGGGGGGGTTAATTGAATAGGGAGAATTGGAAACGCGACTTCCACGCCATCTCACAGTCATCTGGCCCAACTAACGCAATGCAACGCTGCCAAATCTATGTACAAATCTTTGTAACCAAGCAATATGGTCATATTTTTGTTGGTTAAATTTATTTTAGGTATTTAAGAACATCCAAATATCTGGTAATATTCAAAGTCCACTAGTGTTAATTGTTTGTTTAAGTCTATTTGATAAATTTTAAAGCAAAATAGATTTTTGAATAATTGCACAAATGAGATATGACAACATCTATTTCCCATCAAATTTCCGGCCTTTTTATACATAACCTCATTAACGTCACGAGTTGAATTGCTATTCGGCCAGGTATTTATAATTCAAATTTAAGCTAATATTCTTAAAACTAAAAGAGTGTGCAATGGGTAAATTAAGTACTCTTAAGGCACCTTATTGCAGTAACGTTTATACCCACGATTCAAATATTAAAAATAAAGCTTTCTTTACATTTCCGAAATGTCCTAATCGCAGAGATGAATGGGTTAATTCCATTGAATGTATTACTCCAAAAAAATTCCACTTTCAAAAGTAATGCACATTTGTGAGGACCACTTTTTAAGTATTTATTAATTCCTGTAGAAAATATTTAAATTGGAATGCAATTCCGAAAATTTTTAATATACCTTCTTGTAGTACTTCTTCCTGTACAGTTCCTGCAAAATCTTTTTTAAAACGGCCCCTTCAAGAATGTAGTTCACTACATGATTTAACATCTGCCCTAAAAAGAATTCGTTTGGAAAAAATTTCAAGCGAATCCCCTTCAACATCATTTAGAGCTTTACTTTTTGCGTTTGATTAAATCTAAGCTCTTTATAAAGCAAGTGTCTGCGATTTCCACTTTTATTTGGATGCGTCGCACTGATGAGAACCAAAAAGTTCGAAACACTTGCAAAAATGAATTGTAAAGTCGCAATTTTAAATTTCCCGCTGGCTCGATGTGTTTGGCCAGATGACTCGCAGACGGCGCTGATGGCGTTTCCAAAAGTTAACATTGAACTGTCCCTCTTTATCCTTAATGCTCTGTGATTCGAATGGTGGTGGGTGGGACAAGTAGGTCCTGTCAGACTTGATCAGCAAAGCCGTGAGACACAAGTATCCCGACAGGCTCGAAAGGGCCAATACAAAAAAATGAAACACACACCTACTTCCGATTATAAAGAACACTTACTCATTACTTGGCACAACCCACGACAAAATTTCATTCCCCACCAACTTCCCGTCGCCATCCTTGTCCAACTCATGATCAAACTTTTCCTTCTCGAGGTGCAGCCAATCCCTGTCGTGCTCCTTGGCGCGCTCGCCCACGAACTCCTGGAAATTAATGGTGCCGTCTCCGTCCACGTCCTTATCCCTCAAAGTTTGAGACAGTATATGCGGCAGCATGGCCGGATGTTCCTCCGGGTGCGAGAACGCCACCCACTCATCGCCCTCCAAAATTCCATTAGCATTCTTATCGGCCGCCCTCCACAACTCCTTATCATCGTTCACGAGCTATTCGGTAAAGAGTTATTACTCGGAAGTTGTTGAGTTGCTACATGACTTACTTGTTCGTTATCCATGGGTGGTTCTTCACTATCCATTCCGTAAGCATCGGATATGTATTCTTCCCAGGTAACTTTTCCATCCTCATTTTCATCGGCGTCTTCTAATCTCTCCTTGGCTTCTTCTTCAGATAACATTCTGTAATTGTGATCGAATTTTACGTATAAACACGGCAATTTGATTTTCACCTCACTTCACCTAAACGATCGCATTATCCAAGATTTAAGCTCCCTCCGATCAATGTACTGATCGCCGTTGAGATCCATGTTGGTTAATAAGATTCTCAACCTCCGTATGCTCTCTTCTTTGGACAGGTGGTCGAATTCTTCGGCCACCTTTGCGGAGCCCAGTATCGCTTCATGATCAAACTCGCTGCTGTGTTCGCCGCTGCTGCTCAGATGCCCTTTATCTCTCGGACTGTAGGCTCCGTCTTCTTCCCGCTCCTTGTGCATGCTCGCGGAGTGTGTGTGCATGACGGCTCCATCGATCTCGGGGTACTCGAACAATAACACCACTGTAACCGATAACCAGTGAAGAAGCAGCATGTTTGTATAAATTATATAATATCCGTGTAAATTTAAGTGTATTGGTCCGAAAGTCAGAAAAGGCGCATTGTTTATGTCAACAGCTGATGAGCAACCTGAAGTTGGTCCGTGTATCAGCGAGAATGTAATTTTGAAAGATGGGTTGCCTAATTTAATGATTTTTTTTTTAACTTATTAACTATTTTAATAACAACAGCGGCGGCTCGTGAATGTTCGGCGGTGAAGCAACGGAAGGAAATTAGCCCGAAAAATCATTGGAATATTTGCTTCCTCTATTAGAGTACGTAGTGCAGCACGCATAGATAAAGTAGAACAACTCAGCGATTCTCTGTATAAAATATTTACCGCATTTTTAATTCGTCACTGTAGTCATGGGATGGCGCTGGTGAAGCAAAAGCGGGTACGGGTAAAACGAGGTTTCCAAGTTTCACAGTACTTTATTAAAATCAAATGTAGGAGTAATAAGAAGTCATTGATTAAAATAATATATTTATTGCAAATTGCAGAAATGGTTACTTACAGTATAATAATAATAACAATATTATATTTCAACATCTAACCAGCAAGAAGAAAATTTTGTTCCCTTCCATTTGGATGTGGCATGGTATTTCATTAAATTATTTCTCACACAATTTAGAAAATGAGGAGAATCAAACAATGGAATTATTTCCTCGTCACCTATGAGAAATAAACGATAACAATATTTTGTCCCAAAAAATAAGAATATGACATTCAAAATTTCATGCAGACAATAAAGAAATGTAGTTGTAATAAATATCACTTACCGGTTCTTTTTTAGTGAAGGAATGCATATAAGTGTTTCTGTTGTAATTTTTGCAGGATTTAATGGCACAATAACGACTCATTATTTATAATATTTTTATAACGCGACGGATTAACGGTTCGCGGGGTTTTTTCTGGTACGGCCGAGGAACAAGAGGTGGATTTTCACAGCATGTTTATTTAAAAATATCAAATAATTAAAGTTTAGTGATGATTTAACGTTCCAATTATCAAAATTGTCCCTCAGAATTACGATCTAAAAGCCTAGAAAGCCAAACCTATTAAATTCGCATTTTAGCGCGTTGTCGCCATCTACCGGACGATAGATCAACTGCTAAGTGCGTTTTTACGGCAGCGCCAAAATGCTCGAACTTTATACCTATAATTTGAATGTTAAAATTCAGCAATGCGCCACACATGAAAGGATAGACGATTTAATTCTAAATCGAATGATGTATAAAATAGCTAAGGAAATTTAGCGGTTTTCTTGTAATTTGCGAATGAAAATTAAGCACGACCCCTTTACCGACAATTACAGTTCTCTGTAACTTAAAAATTTAATCAAGAACAATTTTCAATATTCTTCAATCAAATACGAGTCCCAATACTTATTACTTATTAATTATTTAACTTTTGATTTTGTTAATGCCTTACTTCATGAGAAATCCTAATCTTCATATAGGTTGCCCTCTGTTATTGTATGGATGAAATAGTGAATCATTTGTAGATTTAATATTTGTTTTAATGTTTTAAGAATATTTAAAAACTAAAGAAGAATCTTATCTTAGAATGGTAAAATGAGTTTACTTGTAAATATTCAAATATTTAAATTAAAAAAAACAATGGTATATAGACGTCTAATTTCAGACAACCCAATATACGCGGAAGTTTTACAGTGAACTGAATTATCGGGTAAATATTCGTTTGCAAATAACTGAAAAAGCGCAAAGTTTCCTGAACCATTTTACACATAATTCGATTCAGAATGATATGCTTTATTATTTGATTTATAGCTCATTGCTGGATTTTTACATTTTGACTATAGTTCGAGGCTTTTGGCTTAATAGTTTACGGTAGATTGAAATAAAACACTTTAACTTTTTTATACCACTATATTTTATTTATGTGACTAGTTTCGACTATTCACTGGTCATTTTCAAACTTCAAACTTAGTGTTTTATTCCAATCTACAATCAAGATGTACCACGAAGTAAACGCCGCCAACATTAAACATCTAATAGTTTACACCTTGTCCGACAGATGGCACAGTAATGACCAGAATTATATAAATGTCTTACATTTTTAAATGATTTGTTGATTTCAATCATTATTAAAACGTTTAATTATAGTTTAAATTTATTTAGTTGAAGGTGTCATTAAAATTGAAAAATAATAGATGTTGGTGTGTCAATTATGCCAGTATTGGGTTAAATAAATTATTAATAATTTCCTCACCTAAGATTTGATTTTTGAGTTTAGTTTAATCCTTTAAAATTGGTAATTTTTAGTATTAATAAATTAATTGCAGTTACCTGTATATTGGGTTGCCTGTTTTTAGGCGTTTATTTTAAACTCTTGTTTTTGCAGTTTAATTATTTAAATATTTATTCTTTACAAGTAAATTCATTCTAAGATAACATTCTTCTTAAGTTTTTAAACAGGCTTTTATTATTAAACCAAATATTAAATCCAATAATGGTTTAGTAGTTTATCCCCACGATAACAGAGGGTACACCGGTATAGAGATTAGTATTTTTCATATTGTAATGCATTAACAAAATAAAAAGTTGAGCGACTAATTAGTAATAAGAATAGGGACCCGTATTTGATTGAAAAATATTTCCAATTGTTCTTTATTTAGTATTTAGGTTACAGTGAACTGTAAATGTCGGTAAGTGTGTCGTGCTTAATTTTTATTCACAAATTACGGGTAAACCGCTTAATTTCCTCAGCTATTTTATACATCATTCGATTCAGAATTAAATCATCTATCGTTTTATGTGTAGCGCATTGCTAAATTTTAACACTTTGATTATAAGTATAAAGTTCGAGCATTTTGGCGCTGCCGTAAAAACGCACTTAGCAGTTCATCTATCTTCCGTTAGATGGCGAAAAGGCGCAGAAATACGAATTTAAATAATTAATTAATTCAATTTTTAAATAAATTTGAGACCTCACTTGTTGCAGAAGTATTAAATACATTAGATAAAGACGAAAGTAGCCTGAATATATGTATGAATATTCAATCTGTTTGCAACTCTGCAAAATTAAGTCTTATTAGGACTACTATACTTAACATGCAAATTTCTGTTGTATCATTCAATATCCGTGCCGAGTGGCACTAGTAAGGGAAGTAGTTGTTTCAATAAGTAATTTGTTTGTAGTCTATGTAAGACTTAATTTTGCAAAGTCATGAACAGGTTGAATATTCATATGTTCTGGATCTTTGACTATACACTAATGGACTGCTATTCCCCCTCCATTTCCCATATGATCACTGCTCCAAAAGTTATCCACGAGCTGGAGCTCGATATAAGTCCCGCCTCGGAGCCGAAAATGGAGCGTAATTTAAAAACCGGAAAGCAAAAAAAATATTTCTCGTTGTATTCATCAGCAACGTGGAGAATGCAAATGCAAGCAAATTTCGGCAACTGGGGTCCACTTTCCTGCCTGTTCTTTACAAGCAAAGCAACAACCCATTATTTTCGAAGTTCCGGATTTGATGGAAATCTAATACAGAATTTTAGGTTATAAGTCAAAAGTCAACTGACGTGTACATCAGCTGACGAGTATTATAACCGCGTTGGCATATATACGTGGACGTATTGCAGCCTTTCGCATAGCAATATTTTGACATAGTGTGAATATTTAACAATATAAATGTTTATATATTCAAAGGTGTGAATAAATTGCAGGGTATCACAAAATGCAATGCGAGCTCATAGAGTCATATGTCATAGACACAAAATAGCTACCAATTTAGTAATATACCGCAAAAACTTAGGGTCCCACCGCGCCACCGTTGCTTGGAGACACACATGAAGCGGCGCTAGCAGTCCAATAGTATATAGTCAAAGGTGTGCAACAACTGAACTAAGATATAAATTATATACCAAGAGTTCTTAATGATGAAAAATGAGCAAATAAGCGCCACAAAATATGAAAATTTGTATATCAATAGCACGAAGGAAACTAATGCTTAAAAAAACGAAAATATGCAAATTGGCAAAAACATTACATTAGTATAAAAGCAAGTATGAAGTTCGATGTTTAGGCGCGGATCGCAATCTTCGCTTAGTAGTTGAAGATTCGTCTAACAGATGGCGCCGTGATGGCAAGAATTACGAAAAATTGTTTGAATGTCCAAAACTACAATTTTAACTTTGAGATAATTGTACTGCCTTAAGTTTTTTATTTATGATATATATCGCGACTGGTTTCGGTGTATTGTACCATCATCAGGCGAAATTCTAGAACATAATATATAGATTTTACAGAATTTATAGAATTATTCATTTCTACAGATTTTTTACAAATTCACATATTTTATAGTGATTACAAAATTGTTTAGTGTATTTATGTTATTTAATATTGTTATTTGTACTATTTGATGTATAGCGCGTTACTGGATTCTTACATTTTGATTTTAGGTATAAAGTTCGATGGTTTGGCGCTAATCTTCACTTAGCAGTTCAGCCTTCGTCCAATAGATGGCGCAGTCACGGCGGAAATTACCAAAATTTGAATTTTCCATTTTGATATTTTACTTCAGAGTATCCGCTTGTCAATTTATCAGTTTTTTTTTAAAGAAAATTCGAAACACAAAGTCACAAGCAAAGCGTAGTGCAGAATTGATAGCAGCGTGAACTTGAAGAAGGTAATTCCCTGAACTCACCGAGCCCTTGTGATTCCCGAGTATTCAATTAACATTGCAATAGTGTGCAACAACTGAATTAAGATATAAATTATATACCAAGAGTTCTTAATGATGAAAAATGAACAAATAAGCGCCACAAAATATGAAAATTTGCAAATCAATAGCACGAAGGAAACTAATGCTTAAAAACCAAAAATATGCAAATTGGCAAAAACATTACGACGTATTTCCACCAGTTGTGAGTTATGTACATCCAATCACATACAATTTGATCTGCCTTTAAAAATGATGTAAAAAATCATCATCCGTGGCAATCAAGCCGGATCTGTATCGTGTTGCTTGAGCAGAAATGATGATTTATACAAATTTTACTGCACTATTTATAAATTTACAACCGTGCAATAAAAAAACAACCTCAACCAAAAAAAAAACAAAAGTGTTCTTATCATTTTGATAAGATAACTCTTTTTTTAAAAAGCAACTTTCCCTCCCTTTTTTTGTATCTCTCCAACCTTCACCTTGATCGCGAAAGTTGGATTTTCCAATTTGCTTTCGTGTTGACTCACAGTTATTATTAAAAAAAAAAAAACAATTTTAATGACGGCAATATTAATCACGATCCGCACCTAACCTCAAAAAATTACCTTCCAGCTATGGAACCTGCACCTGTAGAAACACCCGAAAAGACAGAAAACACGGCGTGTCTACGGTTCCACAGGCACAACCAGTGCATCCTAACGTTTCATTTCGAATTCGAAAGCGAGGAGGTGGGCAAGGTGAGCGAAGACATTCAAACCGTGCGACAGGAGAGCGAAACGGTGGAGGCCCTGCTGCAGCACACCGAGCGAAAGATATTCAAGATAATCAAGGACGGCAGGAAGGGCGAGGACGGCGAGGAGAAGCCCGAGCCGCAGATCGACCTAAAGCTGTCGCTGCGGAACAAATCGAAAGTGATCAACGGACATAACCTCCTCAAAACCCTGCAGACCATAAAGCACCTCTATTTCTACATACTGAACATTAAATACTTGGTGGTGATAAACTCGCCCTCGATTGAAAACGCCAGATTGCCCAATATTATCTACTGCGGGCATAAAATCCAACCGTGCGTGTTTAAGACGACCTTGATTTCCCTCGAGCTGTGCGAGTATTGGTGGTACAAGTCGAAAGACAGGAAGGATTGGGTGGAAGTTGGGAACAAGTATAAGTATTCGGTGACCGAGGAGGACGTCGGGTTTTACTTGAAGTTCAGGTGCCTCCCCAGGAACCCGAACCACGCCGGGCCGGAGTATGAGGTCGAATCGGAACGCGTTGTTTTGGAAATGCCTGAGATTCCTCCCTGCCCTTTCGAGGAAAGGCAGAGGTACACCGAAACGTATTTAAATGGAAATCAGTGAGTTATAGTTAGTTTTTTAGACTTTAATTCAGCGGTTGTTCTTGAAAGGTCGGTAGTAAAGCTATAGAAAAAATCTCTTCACGAACCACCACTGACTTAATCATATTTAACCCTTTCACTACGGGAATCGTCAATAAACGACTTGGTAATTCTGCTTTTGTATTCAGCAGTCGTCAACAGAAGATTCAGTGTTTTATTTCAAAGCGAAAATATTACAAATTTTACAAATTTGCAAAATTTAAATCACATGAGGACGAAATGGCGGTTAAGAAAATATTTCAGTAAGTTATATTTTGAAAAAAAGTTGGCATTGCAATTGTGTATAATTTTGCCCGTAGTTAAAAGGTTAATGAAAATGAAAACCTAAATTCAAACCTTTTTTGCCAACTACGAGTATACTCATAGATGGCAGTGAACTGTTGTACTTTATTCAAGTCCTAGGTTTACCAATTACTTAAATCCTTGACAGAAGGGCAGTTAAAAATATTCCCTTCCGCCAAAGATTTACGGAATTCCCCTTAAAAGAAACCTCCAGCTTTGGAAATACTTTTTTGTATTTTCTTGTAGGTTTCGTGTCGTAACGTATAACACCTTATCTAGTCGATATACCGATGACCAATACAGTTACTGTCCACTTGAATATATATCTATTGATTACCGTAAGATGTTATTAGTTAAAGAATTGTTAGGATACAAAGCGGACATAATATGTCTGCAGGAGGTAGACCTTAAAGTATTTTCAGCCTATTTTAATGTTGCTTTTAAGGCTGCGGGATACAGTGGAATCTATGATAAAAAAGGCAATCGAATGCCCGAAGGTTTGGCATTGTTTTACAACAAAAACAGATTTAGGTAAGTGCTGAAATATTTATTTTTTAAATAACTTGCGTATTTGATGTAGAATAATTATTTCATTTCAATTATTGCTAAAACTTGAGAATAGGTGTTGAATGGCCTTGAAAAAAATTTCAGAATTTTTCATTCACTCGTTCGTCAGTAAAAAAAATATTTAAAATAAAAAAAAAATATAAAAAAACATTTTTTAAGGTCTAAATGACCTTGAATGGCGGAAAAAATGGGACAAATAGGTATTTGCGTAGACTATTTTCATGAATTTTTTCAGAATTTTTCATTCCCTCGTTCGTCAGTTAAAAAAAAATATAAAAAACAATATACATTTTTTTTGATTTTTTTAGTGTCTAAATGACCTTGATGGCCTTGGAAAAAAAATGGTTATGTAGGTATTTGCGTAGACTATTTTCATGATTTGTTTCAGAATTTTTCATTCACTTGTTCGTCATTAAAAAAATATTTAAGAAAAACAATTTAAAAAAATTTGGATTTTTTTAGGGTCTAAATGACCTTGAATGATCTTAGAAAAAATTGGTCAAATAGGTATTTGTGTAGACTATTTTCATGGTTTTCATAATTTTTCATTTACTCATTCGTCAGTAAAAAATAATTTTGACATTATTATAAATATAAAAAAGACAGTTTAAAGACTTTTGGATTTTTTTAGGGTTTAAATGACCTTGAATGGCCTCGAAAAAAATTGGTCAAATAAGTATTTGGATAGACTATTTTCATGATTTTTTTCTGAATTTTTCATTAACGCGTTCGTCACTAAAATAATAATTTTTTTAGGTTCTAAATGACCAAAAATAGCCTTGGAAAATATTGGTTAAGTAGCTATTTGCGTAGACTATTTTCATGAATTTTTCATTCACTCGTTCGTCAGTAAAAAATAATATGAAAAAAAACAAATAAAAAATTTTGGATTTTTTTAAGGATTTGAATGACCTCGAATGGCCTTGAAAAATCTTGGTCAAATAGGTTGTTAAGTAGACTATTTTCATGATTTTTTTCAGAATTTTTCATTCACTCGTTCGTCAGTAAAAAATAATGTTAAAAAAAATTAAAGAAAAAACAATTTAGACTTTTGGATTTTTTTAGGGTCTAAATGCCCTTGAATGGACTCGGAAAAAAATTGGTCAAATAGGTATTTGCGTAGACTATTTTCATGATTTTTTTCTGAATTTTTCATTAACTCGTTCGTCAGTAAAAAAATATAAAAAAAAACAATTTAAAAACTTTTGGATTTTTCTTAGGGTCTAAATGACCTTGGAAAAAATTGGATAGGTAGGTATTTGGGTAGATTATTTTCATGAATTTTTTCAGAGTTTTTCATTTACTTGTTAGTCAGTAAAAAAATATTTAAGAAAAACAATTTAAAAATTTTTGGATTTTTTTTAGGGTCTAAATAACCGAGAATGGCCTTGGAAAAAACTGGTCAAGTAGGTATTTGCGTAGATTATTGTAATGATTTTTTCAGAATTTTTCATTCACTCGATCGTCAGTAAAAAAATAATATAAAAAAACAATTAAATTTTTTTGTAAGGGTTTAAATGACCTTGAATGGCCTTGGAAAAAATTGGTCAAATAGGTATTTGGTTAGACTATTTTCATGATTTTTTTCAAAATTTTTCATTAACTCGTTCGCCAATAAAAAAAAATATTAAAAAAACAATTTAAAAACTTTTGGATTTTTTAGGGTCTAAATGACTTTGAATGGCCTTGGAAAAAATTGGTCAAATAGGTATTTGGCTAGACTATTTTCATGATTTTTTTCAGAATTTTTCATTAACTCGTTCGCCAGTAAAAAAAATATTAAAAAAACAATTTAAAAACTTTTGGATTTTTTTAGGGTCTAAATGACCTTGAATGACCTTGGAAAATATGGTCAAATAGGTATTTGGGTAGACTATTTTCATGATTTTTTCAGAATTTTTCATTAACTCGTTCGTCAGTAAAAAATAATGTTAAAAAAATATAAAAAAAAACAATTTAAAAACTTTTGGATTTTTCTTAGGGTCTAAATGACCTTGGAAAAAATGGGAGGTATTTGGGTAGACTATTTTCATGATTTTTTTCATCCACTCGTTCGTCAGTAAAAAAATTATGTAAAAAAATATTTAAAACGAAAACAATTAAAAACTTTTGGATTTTTTTAGGGTTTAAACGACCTTAAATAGCCTTGGAAAAAATTGGTCAAATAGGCACTTGGGTAGACTATTTTCATATTTTTTTTCAAAATTTTTCATTCACTTGTTCGTCAGTAAAAAAATATAAAAAAAACAATTTAAAAAAATTTGGATTTTTTTTAGGGTCTAATCAAATTGAATGGCCGTGAAAAAAAGGCCAAATAGGTATTTGGGTAGACCATTTTCATGATTTTTTTCAGAATTTTTCATTCACTCGTTCGTCAGTAAAAAAAAATAAAAAAAAATAACAATTAAAAAAAAATCGGATTTTTTTAGGGCTTAAATGACCTTGAATGGCCTTAGAAAAAATTGGTCAAATAGGTATTTGGGTAGACTATTTTCAGGATTTTATCATTCACTCTTTCGTCAGTAAAAAAAATTATGTAAAAAAATGTAAAAAAAAACAATTAATAACTTTTGGATTTTTTCAGGGTCTAAATGACCTTGAATGGCCTTAGAAAAATCGGTCAAATAGGTAGTTGGGTAGACTATTTTCATGATTTTTTCAGAATTTTTCATTCACTTGTTCGTCATTAAAAAAATAATGGAAAAGAAAAACAATTGGATTTTTTTTTCAGGGTCTAAAACACCTAACCCAACTAATCCTTAGTTGGACTACCGATTCTAACCTAAAAATAAACTGACCGCTGGACTTTTTTTAGTCACAAGACAGTATTTGCAATCATCATTTGAGATTAATTTATCGTATGTTTCAGTCGCATTAAAAATGACCAAATAGTGTTTAACATCGAAGTTAAAAAGAACACAAAACTCCGTGGCATCTTGAGGTTAATCGAGAGCGACGCGCTGGCCTGCGAAATGTTCATGAAACAAGCGACTTCGATGCAGTACTGTAAATTAAAGAGCAAGAACACAAACGAAATCATCATCGTCGCAAATACTCACCTGTATTATCATCCAGATGCGAATAATGTAAGGCTCCTGCAGACGGCTGTGTGCTTGGAGTACCTGAAGCATTTATACAATATGGAAGTTAAAAATGTAAGTATTTGTTTTCGAAATAAATCTTATACATTTGTTTCAAGAAGAAAGAAACGGTAAAGGTGAAGAATATGGTCTTGGTTAGCTTCCATAAGTGATGTTACAGGTTTAGGAGGGTAGGGGGTCGGCTATGTTCAAACAAAACTTTAATTCAATTGGCAACAAAATTCCTGAAAAAAATTTCCCACTGAAAAAATTTTCCCACTGAAAAAATTTTCCTACTGAAAAAATTTTTCTTAGAAATTTTTTCTAAAAAATTTTTCTGAACTGAAAAAAGTTCTTGAAAAAATTTTCCTGAAACAAAATTCCCGAAAAAATGTTCCTGAACAAAATTTTGTGACTGAAAAAATTTTCTTGAGAAATTTTTTCCCATTCAAAAATATTTGTTAAAAGAATATTTCTGAAAAGATTTTGTTTAAAATATCTTTTTTAATACATTTTAGGCTAATGGTTTCAACGTGTCTGTGATATTGTGCGGTGATTTTAACAGTAGACCTAAATCGGAAGTGTTCAATTTCCTGACGAAGGGGGTGATCCAGTATAAGAGTGAGGATTCGAGGAGCAGCGGCCCCACCACGATATTCCACCCCTTCCAGTTGGAAAGCGCCTGCGGCACGCCCCCTTTCACAAACTACACGGAAGATTTCAAGGAATGCCTGGACTACATTTTTTACGATAACTTAACCCTTCTCAGTCATGTGCCTATGCCCGAAGAAGACGTCCTTTCCAAAGATGTGGCCCTTCCGAGCGCGGTGTTCCCATCGGACCACGTGGCTCTAATTGCCGATTTAAAATTTAATTGATGTTTGGATTGATATGTACATTTGATTATTTATTTCAAGAAATTTTAACGTTATATTCTCGTGTCAAAAAATCAATTATTTCTTTATGTTAGATGTAATTCATTGGAGTTTTATAAATTATAATTTTTGAATTGTTTTTGTTTACATGTTAATTCCATCAACGATTGCTGTAAACTGAAAAATATTGTAATATACATAAAATTGATTTTAGTTTACATCTTCACTCAACCATCACTAGTTTTTAAGATAATTGAGCGAGAATTGTACTTATGGCAGTCTGAAGTCGCGTGTTTAAAAAAAAAATACAAAAACAGCTGACACAAACTGGAAAATTTCCAAATTCACTCAAAATTGATTCTTCTTTATATCTGAGATGACATCTTCACCCAATCATCACTAGTTTTCAAGATATTTGAGCGAGAATTGAACTAATGGCAGTCTGAAGTCAATTGGTCGGAGGTTTAAAAAAATATAAAAACAACTGCCACAAACTGGAAAATGTTCAAATTTATTCAAAATTGATTCTTCTTTATATCTTAGATAACATCTTCACCCAATCATTACCATTTTCAAGATATTTGAGCGAGAATTGCACTTGCGGCAGTCAAAAAAATACAAACCACAGTCGCTGTACCAATATATTTAAGTATCCCAAACGTATTAGAAAGTAAAGGCAAGAAATACAATATTCAAACAAGAACAATTCATATAACAGAATTAATGTCACGTTTTATTTTCCTTCTCGGGCGTTTCCTCCAAATAAACGATCATCTGGCTAATAATATTTTGCAACACCTCCGGCGATAGATTGGCTTTAACCTCATCCGGAAAATTATTGTACGATATTTTCGAAGACAGTTCCTTCGAGAACTCATTCTCAGATTCCGTCTCGTCCTCGATGCAAACACTCAATTTCGACTGTTGCCTTTTCATCTTGTAAGACCTCAGTTTAAGCTTCGGCGTTTCGCTGACGACATCCGTTTCATACGAGGAGAAACTCACATTCTCATCCCTCGTACAAATAGATGATTCATTCATTCTAAGCCGGTGATTTTCGCTGATGGATTTCTTTATGGAAACGTTAGTCAGACTCAATATCTTCTTGTCCGTTTCATTTTGTCTGCACTTGATCCTCATTTCGTTGGTCCAATTTTCTTTATCGGAAAAACAGGATTCTATCGATATGTAGCTCTTGATAATTTCACACGGATCCGTTTGATTGTGACTGTTGTGAGGTATTGAGTTGCAATTCGCAAAGGTCGACGCATTTTTACGTTTAGAATGCGATTTTGACATCGCCCTAAAAATACTCGATAATTTCAACTTCGGCCTTTTCGCTAGCGGAAGCACTTGTTCCTTCGAAAGAGCTGATTCCGGAATGCTGGTCTCGCTGTACTTGATGTTATCGAACTTTTCGCAATTCTTCAGACGGATGTAAAAGCGTTCGCGCTGCTCGCCGCTTCTGGTTTCGAATAACAACATGTCGGAATATACCTTGTTGGGTTCTGGATTGTTTCCGTCGGGGAATCCCAGTTTCTTCTTGAGCTGCTTCTGCAAGAACGCCATGCTTGCGATCATGAAAAGATTTTCGTTGTCTGGGGCCGAGAGCCCGTCCTCGATGTTTAGGTCATCATCGTTGATTTTCGTGTCCAACAAATCGTGCACTGATGGGATTGAGTAACTGATGCAATTTCTTCTGTCCATAATTCCGCTTGTGTGTAATGTCTCCCTTTCAAACGTCGACTGAATATTTGTGCTCACGTCATGTCATTTGTGACTGTATTTATTGAACGCGCTTTGATATTAAATAATTGGATGTCATGCTGGTTTTAAAAATAAGTTAATGTGGGAAATTTTGAGTGGAAGCCGAAAGATTGTGGATTGAATGCTTAATGCGTGTGTTTGTTTTTTTTTATTTGATAAGTTTGACATAATGTCATTTTCGAAAGGGTGCACTTTTTGAGGAATGATGCTTGATGCGTGAATCTGAGTCTGCGTTACAACAACCATCGGATCTGACATATACTTGCCGATGCCTGGGGCCATGTCACGCGGGTGACAAGTTTAGATGATCCTGGCTACACCGTCCGGATCAATGTGGAAAGAAAACCTTAACCCAAGCATCGGCTGAAGGATGCGTATCTAAGGAAGAGCTTAGTCTTCTTTGTGCAGACGACTCTCAGTTTCAACAGCCTCATTGTGGTATATGGAGCTCTGCTGTAATAGACCTTTTCTTTCCCCTAGCTACTCGTGGGACGCATGTGTACCAAAAAAAAAAACAAACAGACCGAACTTCACAGCCGGCGGGACTCTCAATCGGCGTTGCCATTTTAATTGCTTGCTAACACACGTAATCACCGACGATTGTTGCCGTAATGGCGTTAGGCTTGCCAGACGTACCCCTTTTAGGGGTACAATACCCTTTTCCCTGTATGGAATTTTAGAAATACCCTTTTTCAAAAAATCCGAAAGGGGTACCAAAAATACCCCATTCCATCAAAGCGTTCAAGAAGCGCGTATATAAAAAATATATTTATTATTGCAGGATTTTTACAGCACTGTTATTTCAAAAGATTAATGGATTATATGTTTGGCGGTCATTTAATGTTTACAATATTAAAATCATCCCTTAGAATTGCTATTTAGAAGCTTTTAAACATTTTTCGTTCGGATTTCAGCGCCTCGTCGCCATCTATTGGACGGTGGCTGAACTGCTAAGCGATGTTTTTGAACAGCCCCAAAATGCTCGAACTTTATACTTATTGTCAAAGTGTTAATGTTTAGGAATGGGCTGTGCATGAAACGGTAGACGATTTAATTTTTAATCGAATAGTGTATAAAATAGCTGAGGAAATTTAGCGGTTTTTCTGTAATTTGCGAATGAAAATTAAGGACGACACAATTACCGACATTTACAGCTCACTGTAACATAAAAATTCAATAAAGAAGAATTTGCTATATTCTTCAATCAAATACGGGTTACAATACTTATTCCTGATTAATCATTCAACTATTTATATTGTTAATGCATTACAATAAGAGAAATACACGAGAAATCATAATCTAAGTAGAGGGCTCTACCTGTTATCGTGGGGATAAACTACTTAATAATTTGTGGATGTAATAATTGTTGTAATAATCAAAGAATATTTAAAAACTTAAAAAGAATGTTGTCTCATGATTAAATAAATTCACTTGTGGATATTTACGTACTTAAATTCCAAAAACAATATTTTATAATATACACGCCTAATTACAAGCAACCCGATATACGCATAACTCTAATGAATTTATTAAAAACTTCTAATTTTATACGTAACAGGGACAAAACCATAAGTGTAATCCTGAGTAAAGCTTAAGAAATAGTGCGAATATTTAAGTATTTAAATTGCGGAAACAATGGTATTATATAAACGCCTACTTACGGGCAACCCAATATAGAATAACTAATATTAATTTATTATTAATCACTTCCAATTTTAAACATAATACGAGCACAAGTATGAGTGTAGTCCTTGGTAACGCTTTAAAAATATTACACTTATGGTTTTGTCCTTGTTACACACTTATGGTTTTGTCCTTGTTACGTTTACAATTGGAAGTTTTAAATAATAAATCATTATTAGTTACACGTATATTGGGTTGCCAGTAAGTAGGCGTTTATATAATATAATTATTTCTGCAATTTAAATACTATTTTTGAAGCTTTACTAAGGATTATACTTATGGTTTTATCCCTGTCACGTTTAGAATTGGAAGTTTTTAATAATAAATTAATATTAGGTATGGGTGTATTGCGTTGTCTGTAAGTTGGCGTTTATGTAATATAATTATTTCTGCAACTTAAATACTTAAATATTCGAACAATTTTTGAAGCTTTACTGAGGATTACACTTAAGGTTTTGTCACTGTCACGTTTAAAATTGGAAGTTTTTAATAATAAATTTTGTCCTTGTTACACACTTATGGTTTTGTCCTTGTTACGTTTACAATTGGAAGTTTTAAATAATAAATCATTATTAGTTACACGTATATTGGGTTGCCAGTAAGTAGGCGTTTATATAATATAATTATTTCTGCAATTTAAATACTATTTTTGAAGCTTTACTAAGGATTATACTTATGGTTTTATCCCTGTCACGTTTAGAATTGGAAGTTTTTAATAATAAATTAATATTAGGTATGGGCGTATTGCGTTGTCTGTAAGTTGGCGTTTATGTAATATAATTATTTCTGCAACTTAAATACTTAAATATTCGAACAATTTTTGAAGCTTTACTGAGGATTACACTTAAGGTTTTGTCACTGTCACGTTTAAAATTGGAAGTTTTTAATAATAAATTAATAGTACTTATGCGTATATCGGGTTGCCTGTGATTAGGCGGATATATTATAATGTATTGTTTCTGCAATTTAAATTCCAAAATATCTACAAGTAAATTTATTTTATTATAAGATAACATTCTTCTTAAGTTTTTAAATATTCTTTCATTATTAAAACAATTATTAAATCCACAAACGAAAACGTAGTTTAGCCCCACGATAACAGAGGGTACCCTCTATGAAGATTAGGATTCCTCATATATTTATCTTATTGTAGCGCAGTAATGATATAAAAAGTTGAATTAATAATCAGTAATAAGTGTTGGGTCCTGTATTTCATTGGAGAATATAGCAAATTGTTCTGTGTTTAATTTTTAAGTTACAGTGAACTGTAAATGTCGGTAAGTGTGTCGTGCTTAATTTTCATTCGCAAATTACAAGAAAACCGCTAAATTGCCTCAGCTATTTTATAGACCGTTCGATTCGGAATTAAATCGTCTATCGTTTCGTGTATAGCGCATTGCTGAATATTAACATTTTGATTATAGGTATAAAGTTCGAGCATTTTGGCGCTGTTCAAAAACATCACTTAGTAGTTCGGCTATCGTCGAATAGATGGCGACGAGGCGTGGAAATGCGAACGTAAAATGTTTAAAAGCTTGTAAATAGTAATTCTGAGGGATAATTTTGATAATTCCAAAGTTAAATCACCTAAAAACTTGTAACCCTTTAATCTTCAAAAAAAACCGTGCCGTAAAAATCCCGGAATAATAAGTCATGTCGTCGCAATTCTTCATTAATTTTAATGATTTAAACGGTAATTTATGGAGAGATTAAAGGTTTAATAATACACAATGAAGTAAGGTTTGTTGAATTTAAGAAGCATCATCTAATTTGGTTGCAAAGTCGCTGAGTTATGTGCGAAACCCCTCAAAAAAACCCATAATTTGGTGCCAAATCGTCGTAGGAACTTCGTTCTTTGAGTCCTATATAGGGAATTGATTAAATTTTAATGCCTTTATGGTTGACCGAGTCGACAAATTTTTTCCAACTCCGTACACATCGTCAAAGTTGGACATGGTTTACTGGAAAAACATTTTTTTTCACAGCGTTGCTTGGGCGGAAGGGTTTACGCTTAAGTTCGCATGCATGGCTTTAAAGAAGACACTTCAAAGTTTTTCGCCCTCAAAGATTCATCACAATCGATTGAAGCGGTGGCGGCGGAAGCGGAAATGATATAAAAAACAATTTTACAAAAAAAAAATTAAAATACCTTTTATGGAACATGTTTCGCTCCTAAATAAGTTATACAAAAATTTTCAGCTTTCTCACGCCGCTTTTTTGAAAAAAGGAGTCGCCTGCGGCGCTGTGAGGACCTGTACATTTTCATTTTTTTTATTTGTTCGTCGAAAACCGATATTACGAAAGTATATACCCCTTTTTCGAAATTTAGATCTGGCAAGCCTAAATGGCGTCTCAGCCTTGCCAATAGATGGAGGTACACAGCGTGCATGCGCGGAATACCGACCGCAGCGCTGAATCGGCGGAATATCAAAACGGTATTTACTTAAAAAACATGCCTCGTATTATTAAACAAAAGATATTAATTTTTTGCTGTCTTTAATATTTGTACAAATGTGTTTGTGATATTTTTCATATTTAAGAAAATATTTCTCGTACTTCGTAACGGAGAAAATGAAACACCTTAGATTTGTGTTTTGGAATCCCTTTGTATAAAAGCCCTTAACGAATCAATTCGCTGTGCGGTTTGGTAATATCGAAGTCATTAATAATTGCGAACTAAAGTCGTTGACATCAAGATTTTCTATTAATTTCGCAAGCCCTAAAAATACAAAAGCTTAATTACGATAGTGTCACCATCAGCGTGTTCCATTATACCGCATGTATTTTTTTAAATCTATGCGTTCAGACATAAATTAAATAAATCATTTGTTTTGCATTGATTGTCGAGTTTAATTAATGTAAAGATGAATATCGAGCATTGTTTTTATTAGCACAAAGAGTTATGTTCGTGACATGCTTAATGTAATTAATATATTTAATTGGTTGCTAAGGGTTGCGAGTGGTGATTGCAATACCAGACCAAATATACTCAAGCGCCAAAGTAACTTTTTGGCCTGAAATACACTGGTGGGAAAAAAATGAATCACTTGAAATTCGTGAAACTCGGTGTATTTTCAATCGATTTTGATGAATCTTTGAGGGCGAAAATCTTTGAAGGGTCTTCTTTAAAGTCATGCATGCGAACTTAAGCGTAACCCCTTCCGCCCCCCTCTAGCACCCCTGTGAAAAAAAGAAAGTTTTTTTCTGGAAACTATGCCAATATTTTTTTAAATATGAAAAATATTACAAAAAACATTTAAACAAATATTGAAGACAATAAAGAAATGAACATATTTTGTTTAAAAATATTTTTCATAAAATCATTGTTATTCGAGAATTCTTTTTTTTTTCATTTTTGGTTTATAATTATGAAACGATAATAGTTACAGCAAATTTATGTTAACAATAATACCATGAAGTCGGAGAAAGTAACATGATGGCCACATCATCATTTTTTCTTCTTCATTCAGAGTTGACGTTAATTTAATTAATAATTTTAAATTAATTAATTAAATATTGTTAATTTTAATAACTATCCATGGAAATTCCAAAATTAGCTGTCTACCCTTATTATTATTGTTATTTTCTCTGCCTCGTCGTCTCAACGAATAACTTTGTGTTCCTCCTACATGAACAATTAAGGTATTTCCAAGTAACATTACAAACTTGGATATTGGTGATGGCAATTTAATTAAAATGTAAATTAAAGTATGAGAATTACGTGGAAAGGTAATGTGCTTTTAACAGGGGTGAACGCCCTGTAATGTTAATATTTAAATACATAAAGTTCACGAAAGTGCTGCCTGTTGGAAGGAAAATCGTTTGTTACATTAATATTTGTTTACCATGTTTTCAAGAAAAAAACGTTAATTATTATTTACATAAAGTTCACGAACGTGGAAGGAATGGTTTCTTATATTAATGGACTAATTAATATTTGCGCTGTTTACTTGTAACGCTAACGATATTTTCGGGAAAAACGGAAATGATTCAAATAAATTTATTTACGATCCTGCTTATTTGCACAAAAAACTAAAAATAATCCGACGCATAATGGCGTCGTTCACGCGCAAAGACCAATTTTATATTTAAATATCCATTGGTCTATATATAAGTTTTGAAATTATATATAATTCACTGGAATAATAGTAAATATTTGGAAAGTAAACTTATTATAATAAAAATAATCCCGGGCGTATATTTATAAATATAAAGCAAAAATGAGTGTAATAGATTTGCAATATTAAATTAATCATGTTGATATAACTCCAAAATAAAGTTAAAAATGGTGATGTGGCCATCATGTTACTTTCTCCGACTTGATGGTATCATTTATATTTACGCTTTCATGGTTTATTTTCAATTTAAGTCATATTTTAAATGCACATCGAGCGTTTTGTAGACTCGGATGAAACTGACGTTTAAAACGTCAAAATTAAAAAAAATCAAAATCTCAGTTTACTCAAAAACTAAAGCGATTTCAAAAAAACTTATTGGTCATAAGTTGTTCATTTTGGAATTCTCTACAATTATTATTACCATAAATTTGCTGTAACTATTATCGTTTTATAATTATAAACCAAAAATTAAAAAAAAATTATAAATTTTTTTCTCGAATAAAAATGATTTTATGAAAAATGTTTTTAAACAAAAGATGTTCATTTCTTTGCTGTCTTCAAAGTTTGTTTAAATGTTTTTGTGATATTTTTCATATTTAGGAAAATATTGGTAAAAAACAAAAAACAGTTAAGGTACGAAAAGTAAAGTTCAGTTCTTCAGATTATCAAATACGACGTATGTTCAAAGTTTCATATCCATTTCTGCATTAGTTTTTGAGATACAGCGCGTACAGACACACACACACAGACACAGACAATGCCAAAAAGAGTACTGGAAAAAATTGTCCTGAAAATATGCCAAAAAGAGTACTGGAAAAAATTGTCCTGAAAATATGCCAAAAAGAGTACTGGAAAAAATTGTCCTGAGAAAATGCCAAAAAGAGTACTGGAAAAAATAGTCTTGAAAAAAAAATGCCAAAAAGATTACTGGAACAAACTGTCCTGAAAAAATGCCAAAAAGAGTACTGGAAAAAATTGTCTTAAAAAATGCCAAATAGAGTACTGAAAAAATTTGCTAAAAAAATGCCAAAAAGAGTATTGAAAAAGAGTACTGAAAAAAATTGTTTTGAAAAAAAATGCCAAAAAGACTACTGGAACAAACTGTCCTGAAAAAAATGCCAAAAAGAGTACTGGAAAAAATTGTCCTGAAAAAAATGCCAAAAAGAGTACTGGAAAAAATTGTCTTAAAAAATGCCAAATAGAGTACTGAAAAAATTTGCTAAAAAAATGCCAAAAAGAGTATTGAAAAAGAGTACTGAAAAAAATTGTTTTGAAAAAAAATGCCAAAAAGACTACTGGAACAAACTGTCCTGAAAAAAATTCCAAAAAGAGTACTGGAAAAAATTGTCCTGAAAAAAATGCCAAAAAGAGTACTGGAAAAAATTGTCCTGAAAAAATTGCCAAAAAGAGTACTGGAAAAAATTGTCTTAAAAAAATGCCAAAAAGAGTACTGAAGAAGTTATCTTGAAAAAAAAGCCAAAAGTAGTCTTGAAAAAGAGTACTAAAAAATTGTTTTGAAAAAAAAATCAAAAAGAGTCTTGGAAAAGAGTACTGAAAAAATGCCAAAAAGAGTACTGGAAAAAATTGTCTTGAAAAGAAATACTAAAAAGAGTCTTGGAAAAAAGTACTGAAAAAATGCCAAAAAGAGTACTGGAAAAAATTGTCTTAAAAAATGCCAAATAGAGTACTGAAAAAATTTGCTAAAAAAATGCCAAAAAGAGTATTGAAAAAGAGTACTGAAAAAAATTGTTTTGAAAAAAATGCCAAAAAGACTACTGGAACAAACTGTCCTGAAAAAAATGCCAAAAAGAGTACTGGAAAAAATTGTCCTGAAAAAAATGCCAAAAAGAGTACTGGAAAAAATTGTCTTAAAAAATGCCAAATAGAGTACTGAAAAAATTTGCTAAAAAAATGCCAAAAAGAGTATTGAAAAAGAGTACTGAAAAAAATTGTTTTGAAAAAAAAATGCCAAAAAGACTACTTGAACAAACTGTCCTGAAAAAAATGCCAAAAAGAGTACTGGAAAAAATTGTCCTGAAAAAAATGCCAAAAAGAGTACTGGAAAAAATTGTCCTGAAAAAATTGCCAAAAAGAGTACTGGAAAAAATTGTCTTAAAAAAATGCCGAAAAGAGTACTGAAGAAGTTATCTTGAAAAAAAAAATGCCAAAAGTAGTCTTGAAAAAGAGTACTAAAAAAATTGTCTTGAAGAAAAAACCAAAAAGAGTCTTGGAAAAGAGTACTGAAAAAAATGCCAAAAAGAGTCGTGGAAAAAAGTACTGAAGAAAATTGTCTTGAAAAAAAAATGCCAAAAGTAGTCTTAAAAAAAGAGTACTGAAAAAATTGTCCTGAAAAAAATGCCAAATAGGATACTGAAAAAATTTGTTAAAAAAAATGCCAAAAACAGTATTGAAAAATAAAAGTACTGAAAAAAGTTATCTTGAAAAAAAAGACAGAAGTAGTTTTGAAAAAAAAATCAAAAAGAGTCTTGGAAAAGAGTACTGAAAAAATGCCAAAAAGAGTACTGGAAAAAATTGTCTTGAAAAGAAATACTAAAAAGAGTCTTGGAAAAAAGTACTGAAAAAATGCCAAAAAGAGTACTGGAAAAAATTGTCTTGAAAAGAAATACTAAAAAGAGTCTTGGAAAAAAGTACTGAAAAAATGCCAAAAAGAGTACTGGAAAAAATTGTCTTGAAAAGAAATACTAAAAAGAGTCTTGGAAAAAAGTACTGAAAAAATGCCAAAAAGAGTACTGGAAAAAATTGTTTTGGAAAAAATGATAAAAAGTCTTGAAAAAGTGTAGTTTAAAACTTTTTTTTCGTCGTATGATTGCTATCAATAAATACCATCGATGTGATTTTTTTCATCTTTCAACGTTTGGTGCGACATCTTCAAAAATTCTAATAACTAATATTTGTAGATATTTTTTGTATATTTATCAACAGTTGTACAGTCATTTTATGTAAAATTATGATTAGTATTTTAGTATTATACACAGCGCGCACAGACAGACAGACACAAACACACACAGCTCAATTTTTTTTTCAGAAATTGTTAAAATGGCATCTAGGGACCCCTAAACGGATATTTCCGTAAAAAAAAAATTTGAAAAATTTTTCACGATGACAATACTTTCTCGTCCTTCGTAACGGAGAAAGTAAAAATGCCAAAAAGAGTATTGAAAAAAATTGTCTTGAAAAAAAATGCCAGAAGTAGTCTTGAAAAAGAATACTGAAAAAAATTATCCTGAAAAAAAATGCCAAAAAAGTACTGGAAAAAATTGTCTAAAAAAATACCGAAAAGAGTTTTGAAAAAGAGTACTAAAAAAATTATCCTGAAAAAAATGCCAAAAAGAGTACTGCAAAAAATTATCTTGAAAAAAATGCCAAAAAGAGTAGTGAAAAAATTGTCCTAAAAAAAGTGCCAAAAGTAGTCTTGAAAGAGTATTGAAAATAAATGCCAAAAAGAGTACCTAAAAAAATTGTCTAAAAAAATACCTAAAAGAGTCTTAAGAATAGAATAGAATAGAATAGAATTTTATTAGTTCATTACATTGCATTTGCAATATTACTTTATTTTACGGTATACACCTTTTACATGAAATAATAATCAAAAAATAAAAATAAACGCAGTTATTTACAAAAAAATATGTATAAATATAAATCATACAACATAATCAACATGCACTTATTATCATGACATTACACACGTTGGACACGTCAGGTATAAAATACATAAAGTTATATTCAAATAAGTTGGTTAAAAGAGACTCTTATTCTTGGCGTAATTATATAATTTTTGAATTCTGTTATGCTATAGAAAGCCTGCTGTAGAAGTAACGATTTTGTCTTGAAAAAGAGTACTAGAAAAAATTGTCTTGAAAAAAAAAATGCCAAAAAGAGTCTTGGAAAAAAGCACTGAAAAATATTGTCTTGAAAAAAAAAATGCCAAAAAGAGTACTGAAAAAAATTGTCCTAAAAAATGCCAAATAGAGTACTGAAAAAATTTGTTAAAAAAATGCCAAAAGTAGTCTTGAAAAAGAGTACTAAAAAAAGTGTCTTGAAAAAAAGAAACCAGAAAGAGTCTTGGAAAAGAGTACTGAAAAAAATGCCAAAAAGATTACTGGAAAAAATTGTCTTGAAAAAAAAATGCCAAAAAGAGTAATGGAAAAAAGTACTGAAAAAAATTGTATTGAAAAAAAAAATGCCAAAAACAGTACTGGAAAAAATTGTGCTGAAAAAATGCCAAAAAGGGTACTGACGAAAGTTAGTAGTCTTGAAGAGAGTACTAAAAAATTGTCTTGAAAAAGAAAATACCAAAAAGAGTCTTAGAAAAGAGTACTGAAAAAATGCCAAAAAGAGTACTGGAAAAAATTGTCTTGAAAAAAAAATGCCAAAAAGAGTCTTGGAAAAAAGTACTGAAAAAAATTGTCTTGTCAATGTTGTATCATTAGGCTTGGATATTCAAAAAAAATCAGGCACATTATTTACCTCGTTTTTTTCATTAAATCGTCATTAAACCCGAAATAAACATTTTCAGTGCTCAAAAATCGAAAAAGAGCGTTGATTTTTCGACAGATAAAAGAAATGCAGACTTTCAACTTTTATAGCATTATTTCGGAATAATTCAGCTTTAGCTATTGGAAAATAAAAGTACATGTATTAATCATACCGTTTTCCAGATAATCACGATCGATAAAAAAATGGCCATTTTCTCAGCGTTTGAAAATCGAAAAAGCGACGATTATTCAAAACCTGAAACGAATGCAGAGTTAAAATTTTCGCAAAATTAGCTATCAATGTAAAATAATATACATGCCCGTAAATTGTCTAATTTTTCAGATAATCGCCGTCAAACTCAAAATTTAAAATTTTCCAAATAATCTAAAAAGTGTGGATTTTTCAAAAACTGACTTAAATGAAGACTTTCAGCTTTAACAGTATTATTGAGGAATAATCGGGCCTAAATATTACAAAAAATCGAACAATGTTAATTATTTAGTTTTTTAGATAATTAAAATACAACCCAAGAATGACCATTTTTAAGGATCAATCTAAAAAGTATTGATTTTTCAAAAACTTGCTTAAATACAGACTTCCAACTTTAATAGTATTATTGGGAAATAATTGTGTTTTGATATTCTGAAAAAATTAAAGGATGTTAATTATTTAGTTTTCTAGAAAATCACCACCAACAATAGTGGTAATTTTTTTCAAAATTTTAAAGTTAGTTTCAATGTTTTTGTCCAAATGTATCAATTCCAAATTTCGGTTTCAATTAATTGACTTAATGAGATTACTTTTTTGTCCAGATAAAACTGAGTTTTTGAACTGTTTAAAATCGTGTTTATTGTAATTTTTTTTACTGTATGTAAGTCTTTAATTATTATTGTATTTGTTTACTCTTATATATTTGTATTTTTCTCTGTATTTGGGTTTGTTCCGTATGAGAAATAAATGGTTATTATTATTATTATTACTCTTACCTCCTAAAATCAATTTTCATTAATCCAATTTTCACCATTCTGCACACTCGGTGGAAAATAAACTACCGGATCAGTTTTCAATATTCTGCACGGTAAGATACGCGGACACTCACTCGGTGGAAGATAATTGCCGGACCGAACAATTTTCACTGATGAGGTGTATCTGCTTCTTCGTCTGTCTTATGTACGAATTGAAATGAATTTAATTCCCATCGGAGCTGCATCGTCGATAAATTGATAACAGGCGTCGAAAGAATGTGTTTTTTGCGACCTCTAACCGGACACGGGAGAGATTAGGCTAATCACACCTGCCGATATTCAGTTCCATCGGCGAGTTCGGTGTTAAAAGATTTATCAGTGCAGTGCAGTGGTTGTTTTCGAATTTCTGTTTTTAAATTTGTGCCAGTGAAATTTTAAGGATGGACGAGGGACGAGTGTTATGATTTGGATATTACTTCACGAAGGTAAGTTGAATAACAGTGAAAATTTATCACATACTGGACCCCTTAACATTTTCTGTTGTTTCATTTAATGTAATTGTAATCATTTAAACATCAAAATCCAACCTAAAGATTAGAATTCCATTTCTTTATTTGTAGAGAAATTAATGCCATTAGGCAGATGAACTATTGTTTTCTTTATTTTACAATTTCCACCTATCGCTTATTCAAAATAAATTTGGTTTTTCTAAATTCAACAATTTTCAATGAAGATTTGGATTTTTTAAAATTTTCGTTTTAATTTTTTGAGCACTTGAATGAAAACATAGCAGAAAAAAATATAAAACGCGTAGAAAAAAATAGTTTAAAAAATATTCTCAATGGTCGAACTATCGCTTATTCAAAATCAATTTGGTTTTTGTAAATTCAACAATTTTCAATAGAGATATGAATTTTTGAAAATTTTAGTTTTAATTTTTTGAGCACTTGAATGAAAACATCGCAGAAAAAATATAAAACGCGTAGGAAAAAATAGTTTAAAAAATATTCTCAATATTTGAACTATCGCTTATTCAAAATCAATTTGGTTTTTGTAAATTCAACAATTTTCAATAGAGATATGGATTTTTGAAAAATTTTGTTTGAATTTTTTGAGCACTTGATTGAAAACATCGCAGAAAAAATATAAATCGCTCAGACAAAATTCCATTAAAAATATCCTCAATGGCCGCAGTATCGCTAAATCAAAATCAATTTGGTTTTTGTAAATTCAACAATTTTCAATAGAGATATGGATTTTTGAAAATTTTCGTTTTAATTTTTTGAGTACTTGAATGAAAACATCGCAGAAAAAAATTTAAAACGCATAGAAAAAATTCCTTAAAACATATCCTTAATGGTCGAAGTATTGCTTATTTAAAATCAATTTGATTTTTGTGAATTCAACAATTTTCAATAGAGACTTGGATTTTTTTAAATTTTCGTTTTAATTTTTTGAGCACTTGATTGAGCATCGTAGAAAAAAATATAAAACGCGTAAAAAAAATCGTTTAAAAAATATTCTCAATGGTCGAACTATTGCTTATTTAGAATCAATTTAGTTTTTGTAAATTCAACCATTTTTAATGAAGATTTGAATTGTTGGAAATTTTAGTTTTAATATTTTGAGCACCTGAACTAAAACATCGTAGAAAAAAATATAAAACGTGCAGGAAAAATTCCATAAAAAATCATCCTTAATGGCCGAAGTATCGCTAATTTAAAATCAGTTTGTTTTTTTTTGAATTCAACAATTTTCAATAGAGATATAGATTTTTGGAAATGTTCGTTTCAATTTTTTGAGCACTTGAATGAAAACATCGCAAAAAGAAGAAAACTGGAACGCGAAAAAAATATCCTCAATGGTCGAAGTATCGCTCATTCAAATAAATTTGGTTTTTGTAAATTCAACAATTTTTAATGTAGATATTAATTTTTGAAAATTTTAATTTTAATTTTTTGAGCACTTGAATGAAAACATCATAGAGAACATGTAAAACGAGCAGACAAAATTCAATAAAAAATCATCCTTAATGGCAGAAGTATCGCCAATTCAAGATCAATTTGGTTTTTATGAATTCAACAATTTTCAATAGAGATTTGGATTTTTGAAAAATTTTGTTTTAATTTTTTGAGCACTTGAATGAAAACATCACAGAAAAACATCTACAGTGGGTAGAAAAAATTCGTTTAAAAAACAGTCTCAATGGTCGCACTATCACTTATTCCAAATCAATTTGGTTTTTGTAAATTCAACAATTTTTAATGGAGATATGGACATCGCAGAAAAAATATAAAAGGCGCTGACAAAATTCCTTAAAAAATGATCCTCAATGGCCGAAGTATCGTTAATTCAAAATCAATTTGGTTTTTGTGAATTCAACAAGTTTCAATAGAGATTTGGATTTTTCAAAATTTTCGTTTTAATTTTTTTGAGCACTTGAATGAAAACATCACAAACATCACAGAAGAAAATATAAAACGGGTAGAAAAAAATCGTTTAAAAAATATTCTCAATGGTCGAACCATCGCTTATTCAAAATCAATTTGGTTTTTGTGAATTCAACAATTTTTAATAGAGATATTGATTTTTTTTAAATTTTAGTTTTAATTTTTTGAGCATTTGAATGAAAACATCGCAGAAAAAATATAAAACGCGCTGACAAAATTCCATAAAAAATGATGCTCAATGGCCAAAGTATCGCTTATTCAAAATCAATTTGGTTTTCGTGAATTCAACAATTTTCAATAGAGATATCGATTTTTGAAAATTTTCGTTTTAAATTTTTGAGCACTTGATTGAAAACATCGCAGAAAAAAAATATAAAACGCATAGAAAAAATTTCTTAAAAAATAACCTCAATGGTCGAAGTATCGCTTATTCAAAATCAATTTGGTTTTTGTAAATTCAACAATTTTTAACGGAGATATGAATTTTTGAAAATTTTACTTTTAATTTTTTGATCACCTCAACTAAAACATCGCAGAAAAAATATAAAACATGCAGGAAAAATTCCATAAAAATCATCTTCTACGGCCAAAGTATCGCTAACTCAAAATCAATTTGGATTTTCTAAATTCAACAATTTTTAATAGAGATATGGATTTTTGAAAATTTTCGTTTTAATTTTTTGAGCAGTTGAATGAAAACATCGCAGAAAAAATATAAAACGTATAGAAAAAATTCTGTTAAAAAATATTCTTAATGGTCGAACTATCGCGTATTCAAAATCAATTTGGTTTAAGTAAATTCAACAATTTTCAATAGAGATATGGATTTTTGAAAATTTTTGTTTTAATTTTTTGAGCACCTGAACTAAAACATCGCAGAAAGAAATTATAGAACGCGTAGAAAAAATTCGTTTACAAATATTCTCAATGGTCGAACTATCGCTTATTTAAAATCAATTTGGTTTTTGTAAATTCAAACAATTTTGAATGGAGAAATGAATTTTTGAAAATTTTAGTTTTAATTTTTTGAGCACTTGAATGAAAACATCGCAGAAAAAATATAAAACGCGCAGACAAAATTCCTTAAAAAAATTATCCTCGATGGCCAAAGTATCGCTAATTCAAAATCAATTTGGTTTTTGTAAATTCAACAATTTTCAATAGAGATATGAATTTTTGAAAATTTTCATTTGTTTTTTTTTGAGCACTTCAATGAAAACATCACAGAAAAAATATAAAACGCGCAGTCAAAGGCGGACGAAGTATCGCTTATTCGAAATCAATTTGGAGGTTGAAAATTCAACAATTTTCAATAGAGATATGGATTTTTGAAGATTTTTGTTTTAATATTTTTCTAAATTTAAAATGTTAGCTTTAAAAAAGACCTTTCTACATTCTTTTACATTGTATGCAACACATTTGAAAAAACCAAAGTATAGCATTCAGTGAAGTGTATTAAATTTTTGTATAATGTTATCTCGTGAAAATTGACTTATTTTGAAAACCGAACGAATTTTCAAAGATGGCGGTCGAAACTTTATGTTTTTGCAAAGTTTTATCCCTTTGGAAAATGATTGGGTTTAGTGAGATTAAAAAATACTCCTTTCTACATTGCTTTACATTGTTGTAAAATATTTCATATATACAATATCTTTATTTGCAGACAGTACAATATTAAACAAATATAATACATTTAAAATTTACAAAATTATTTCTGCTAAACGGCTATCGACCCGCGGTCTTTCAGCCAAATATTTCATATTTTTACGCAATACTAAAAACAAAATTCATAAGCCACACATTTTGAAGAAACCAAACTACATGATTTAGTGAACTTTATAATTTTTGTATAATGTTATCTCCTGAAAATCGACTTATTTTGAAAAGCTAAACGCTTTTCCAAAAATTTTATATTTTGTATTATTTTATCCCTTTGGAAAATAATTTGATTCGATTTATGGCTAAAGAAAATCGGAGAACGTTGATTCAAATTTTTTATCTCTTTGGAAAATGATTCGATTCGATTTAAGGCTTGAGAACGTTCATTCAAATTTTCTAAAACACAAAAATTCATACCGGAAAGTTCCATGCAACATGAACTTTTTTTCTGTCTGTGTGTATCTGTTTATAGGCGCTGTATGTATACTTCAAATTCAAATAATCTTTACCGTTAATTTACTCGAAAACTGAAGAGATTTCGAAAAAAAAAATACATATTCACTATAAATTGTTCATTTTGGCATTCTCCACAAGTATTATTAATATAATTAAAATTCAAAAATAACAAACATTTTCATGAAAAGATATTTTCAAACAAAAGATGTTCATTTATTTGTTGTCCTCAATATTTGTTTAAATGTTTTTGTAATATTTTTCATATTTAGAAAATTATTGGAGAAAAACAAAAACGGTTGAGGCAAACACCCACTTCCGGTGTACCAAATTTTATCAAATGCTCTTCAGTTTTTTTTTTAATTATCAAATAAGATTTATGTTCAAAGTTTTTGATTTTTTTAAATTGACCAAATTTCATAAAAGTGCTAAGGTAAAGAATTAGTCAAATGAAAATGAAAAATATGTGTCCTTTTTTTATTGTTACTTGCGCAAAAACAAATGTTAATTCGCAAAGAAATCTCGAAAATGGAAGAAATCGAAAAAATCAACTTTTTTAATAATCATCGTAGACCTTTGTGTCTATCAGAAGAACGAGCTAAATCGACTTAAAAAGTTTCATCTAGAAAAAATGCAAACAAGTTGGCAAGTCGCCATGAAATTTATGGAAAATTTTGAAAAAAGTTTATTTTTTCAGGCTTTGAACGGCCGTAGGCCAAATCGAACGCAGTTTTCAAATCTGTGTTCCTTTGGTGCAAATTAGTCGGATTCAGATAAAATTAGCGAATTTCAATTTTTGACGAAAACTTGAAAAATTTCACAAGGGTTTTGCCCAAAAATTGCATTTGAAATGATTTCCTGAAGAAACCACTGGCTCAATTCTGGGTTTCTATACATCACTGGAAAGATCCTTTCAAGACCGTTAAAAAAATATAATTGCGCAAGAACAAATGTCAATTTGAAGCCCTTGTCCTGTTCGCAAATAAATCTCGAAAATGGAAAAAATCGAAAAAATCAACTTTTTTTTAATAATCATCGTAGACCTTTATGTTATACCTTTTTTCATTAGAAGAAGGAGGGAATCGATTAGCGTTCAAAATTTTCGTCTAGAAAAAATTGCAAAAAAGTTGGCAAGTCACTGGAAAATTTTGAAAAAAGTAGTTTTTCAGACTTTGAAAGGCCGTAGTGGCTAGACGAAGAATCCAAATCGAACGCGGTTTTCAAATCTGCACTCCTTGGGTGCAAATTAGTCGGATTCAAATAAAATTAGCGATTTTTAATTTTTGACGAAAACTTGAAACACTACTTTACTTTTACCAAAAAATTCGTTTAAAATGATTTACTGAAGAAACCACTGGTTCGATTCGGGGTTTCTCTACGTCACTGGAAAGATCCTTTCAAGACCCTCCAGAAAATGTACTTGTGCAAGAACAAATGTCAATTTGAAGCCCGTGACGCCTTCGCAAAGAAATCTCGAAAATGGAAAAAAATTACGTTTTTAATAATAATCATAGACCTTTATGTTATAACTTTTTTTCATGAGAAAAACGAGCTAAATAGATTGATGTTGAAACATTTAATCCAGAAAAAATTGCAAAGAAGTTAGCAAGTCATCATGAATTTTATGGAAATTTTTGAAAAAAGTCGATTTTTTCAGACTTTGAACAACCGTAGCGGCTAAACGAAGAATCCAAATCGAACGCGGTTTTCAAATCTGTCCTCTTTGGGTGCAAGTTAGTAGGATTTAAATAAAATTGGCGATTTTTAATTTTTGACGAAAACTTGAAAAACTACGCCAAAAAAATTCATTTGAAATGATCTACTGAAGAAACCACTGGTTCGATTCAGGGTTTCTATACGTCACTGGAAAGATCATTTTAAAGCCCTCCAGAAAGTGTACTTGCGCAAGAACAAATGTCAATTTGAAGCCCGTGACGCGTCGCAAAGAAAACTCGAAAATGGAAAAAATTGGAAAAAATTAACTTAAATCGGAAGTTAAAAGCTTGCTGTTAATAGTCTAGCATCACTGCCATTTCAATAATTATGAATTTTTATCCATTTTCAGTAAATTAGTAAAGGTTAATTAGAAATTTAAGAAATGCGGAAATGGTGGAGGCGCCGGATTCATGCCCAACTTCGGTTAATTTTAATGCATCATTTCAAACCTTGAGGATAAATGAGGAGAAATTAAACAAAATGATTAATCAATTAAACAAGTTTTTAAAAGTAATTTCAGACAATCTTAAACAAATAAAAAAAAAACAAGTAACAATTTTTACAGAATTAATTTCAGAATTGGAACATTTCTGTGATGAATTAAAATCTTTAATAACTTTAGCCAGAAGAAATATTTTCCATCAATATGTTCTCTCGCCGGTAAAACTTTATCACAGATAATATTTCCAATCGGAAAGTCATTGTCTTTCGCATTAACATTTCCTGAAATTCGTTAATATTTCCAAATTTGTAAATTAAATTGAATAAAACGAAATATAACCCAAAAATATGAATATTCAACTTGTTCGTAACTCTGCAAAGCAATTTCATAGATGTATACTCAAACAAGAAAATAATCTTTACAATCAAAACACTTTTAGTCAATAAATCGCCCAAATCGACGAAGGTCTGCTAGAAAGAGCAAAGCCTACAACAATAGGTCAATATAAAAAAAATAAGAAATTACCTACGGCCTACTTCCAATTCTGATAAAGCAACCTTGGTAATTCGATGATTAACCAATTAACTCGCTTATATAATCGCAAATTAATACATCGCGTGGCCGTAAAAGTGGCACGTTGAATCCAGGAAATAAGAGGACATGTGCGCGATTTTGATCTAAACCCTTAATCCATTATGTATGTATCATAATCGTATTAATCACGTGCACACACGTGTGGCTCAACGTGATACGTTTGTTTCTAATAAATGGCATTATGTAAACCGGAAAATTGCTCTCATTAACGGTGTGGATTCCATTCAATATCGCATGAATGGCACATCATCACTCTTCTGAAAATCCCTTCCACGTGAACGTAGTTACTCACACGGGCCGTTCAAATATCGCATTTGGTGATTAATCGCGCCCTTAACTTAATTTATTTAACCAGCATGAGCAAAATTTGATGTCTACTTAGTCAAAGTATTTATATGATGTGTGAGTTGATATTACTGTAGTATCCTAATCGATTCTACTATTTGTAGGTCATCATTTCAGTGGTGAAGCCTTCCAATATTGGGGAGGCTCAAGCGCCCCCAGAAAGTGCGATTGAAGTTTTAGTATAAAACACATTTTAAAGAAAAACGAATATTTATTGCTAAAAGGAGCGTCGCAAGTCATTACACATCACTAAAGCTTTAATTTTCGGTTTCCTGGTCAAAAACTTGTTTATTATGTTCGATATTTCTTGCCATGTCTTAAGGTGGCAAAAATATGAAAAGTTTTAATTCACGGTCAATAGATGTCAGGTCGTGCGTTTTATGTCCATCAAAAGGCTGTTTGATCCGTTCGAAAAATGAAGCGTTTTTGGCACTCAGCTCGTAACTGATTGTGGCGTGGACGATAAAAAATGATGTAAGAATATTTTACACAGGGGCGTTTCCAACCAACTAGTCTAGGGGAGGGGGTAATTAAAAAAATACATCTGTTCCGTGAAATCTCCCCATTCTTTTCCAACGTTTTAAAGCGTTGGAAAAATTTACCGGTTATTTTATTTGTTTGGAATATGGAATATCGGTAATTTTTAACAATAAACATTGTTAAGCGAAAAATTCTTAGGGGGGGTAATTACCCGATTACCCACCCCCCTCCCCTTGAAACCGCCACTGATTTTACACAGGGTTACATAAAGGATGAATGTTGGTTTCAAAAGAATTATATTTTTTAATATTTCTAATAAACGATTAAAAAATGGGTATTTTCAAAATCAATTTTTTTTACTATAGAGGCACAGATTTATTCTTTAGTAATAAAATCCATTAAGCCAAATTAGTTTTACCTGAAAAATAAGGACGCAAATACGTATGAGCTAGACTTTTTTTCTCAACGTGGGCGATCTCGACGTCTAAATTGGGCGTTTATCTGACAATCCGTATTTGGGGAGAGGGGGAGGTCATTTTGTGGGGCGGATGCATTTTTAATACCAGCCTGCAGAGATTTACTCAAATCGCCTAAAAATACAAGATTATGTCTTTCGAAATTAGAACCAAATGTTATCAAAACTGAAATCAAAAAAACTTGCATATTTGCCAAGTTGTGTTGTTAAAAAAAACAGACACAAAATTCGTTACATTTTGGAAATTAAACCATTTTACAAAAAATCAAAAATTTAATTTTATTGATTTTGAACTTGAAAAATTTCAGATGTTGGCAATATCAATTGTCTCGACATGACTATTTTTAGTACCATTTAAAACACACCGAATGCTCTATTTTTTTTAACATATTAAATTTCATAATCCATAATCGATAATCCAAAAATGCGTTTAACTCTTCGGCAATTTAAAAAATTAAAAAACGAGTGTTTGTTGACTTTGAACTTGGTAATCATTGACTCAACATGATTATCTCTTGATACTTTTTTAAAACACCCTAAATTCGCTAAATTTTGGCATTTAAATCGTTAAATTAAATACCGAGTTTTCAAATTAAACAATTCGTTGTCGTTGTCTTAAACATAAGATAACTTAATCAGAAATTAAGATAACTTTATAAACGAGGTTTTTATTTAAAGAACAATCTTCTAGAAAGCCGCTGTAGTTTTTGTAAAATCAAAATTTGAAATTTAATGTATTTTACAGATTTTTAAATTTCAACTTGAATTTTTAAAACACGCGAGCGCAGCATTGTCATAAAAATAAGATAACTTAATCAGAAATTAAGTAACTTTATGAACTATTTTTTTGTTCAAGGAACAATCTTTTAGAAAGCCACTGAAATTTTTGTAAAATTCAGATTTTTGAAATTTAATGTTTTTTTATAGATTTTTTAATTTCAACTTGAATTTTTAAATCACGCGAGCGCATCGTTGTCTTAGAAATAAGATAACTTAATTACAAATTGAAATAACCTAATGATCTAAATTTTTGTTTAAAGAACAATCTCTGTAATATTTGTAAAATTGAAATTTGACATTTAATATTTTTTACAGATTTTTCAATTTCAATTTGAATTTTTAACTCACGCGAGCGCATCTTTGTCTTAAAAATAAGATAACTTAATCAGAAATTAAGATAACTTTATAAACTAATTTTGTGTTTAAAGAACAGTCTTCTAGAAAACCACTGTAATTTTTGTAAAATTCAAATTTGAAATTTAAAGTTTTTTACAGATTTTTTAATTTTGACTTGAATTTTTAACTAACGCCAGCGCATCGTTGTCTTAAAAATAGCATAACTTAATCAAAAAATAAGTTAACTTTATAAACTAAACGTTTGTTTAAAGAAAATTCCTTCAGAAAGCCGTTGTAATTTTTGTAAAATTTAAATTTGAAATTGAATATTTTTTTTACAAATTTTTCAATTTCAAGTTGGATTTTTAACTCACGCGAGCGCATGCTTGTCTTAAAAATAGGATAACTTAATCAAATATTAAGATAACTTTATGAACTAATTTTTTGTTTAAAGAACAATCTTTTACAAAGCCGCTGTAATTTTTGTAAAATTTAAATTTGAAATTTAAGATTTTTTACAGGTTTTTTAATTTTGACTTGAATTTTTAACTCACGTAAGCGCATCGTTGTCTTAAAAATAAGATAACTTAATTAGAAATCAAGATAAGTTTATGAACTAATTTTTAGTTTAAAGAACAATCTTTTACAAATCCGCTGTATTTTTTGTAAAATTAAAATTTTAAATTTAATATTTTTTACAGTTTTTAAAGTCTCAACTTGAATTTTTAACTTACGCCAGCGCATCGTCTTAAAAATAGGATAACTTAATCAGAAATGAAGATACATTTATGAACTAATTTTTTGTTTAAAGAACAATCTTTTAGAAAGCCGCTGCAATTTTTGTAAAATTCAAATTTGAAATTTAATATTTTTTACAGTTTTTTTAAATTTCAACTTGAATTTTTAACATACGTAAGCGCATCGTTGTCTTAAAAATAAGATAACTTAATCAAACATTGAAATAATTGAATGAATTTAATTTTTGTTTAAAGAAGAATCGCTGTAATATTTGTAAAATTCAAATTTGACATTAAATATTTTTTTACAATTTTTTTAATTTAAACTTGAATTTTTAAATAACGCGAGCGCATCGTTGTCTTAAAAATTAGATAACTCAATCAAAAATTGAAATAACTGAATGAACTAAATTTTTGTTTAAAGAACAATCGCTGTAGTTTTTATAAAATTCAAATCTGACATTTAATATTTTTTACAGATTTTTAAATTTCAACTTGAATTTTTAACACATGCAATCGCATCGTTATCTTAAAGATAAGATGATTTAATCAAAAATTGAAATAACTTAATGAACTTTTGTTTAGAGAACAATCGCTGTAATTTTTGTCAAATTGAAATTTGACATTTAATACTGTTTTACAATTTTTTAAATTTTAACTTGAATTTTTAAACCACGCGAGCGTATCGTTGTCTTAAAAATAAGATAACTTAATAATAAATTAAGATAACTTTATAAACTAAATTTGTATTTAAAGAACAATCTTTTAGAAACCCGCTGTAATTTTTGTAAAATTAAAATTTGAAATTTAATGTTTTTACAGATTTTTTTATTTCAACTTGAATTTTAAACCCACGCGAGCGCATCATTATCTTAAAAATAACATAACTTAATCAGAAATTAAGATAACTTTATGAACGTTTTTTTAAAGAACAATCTTTTAGAAAGTCACTGTAATTTTTGTAAAATTCAAATTTAAAATTTAATATTTTTTACAGATTTTTAAATTTCAACTTGAATTTTTAACTCACGCGAGAGCATCGTTGTCTTAAAAATAAGATAACTTAATCAGTAATTAAGATAACTTTATGAACTATTTTTTTGTTTAAAGAACAATCTTTTAGAAAGCCGCAGTAATTTTTGTGAAATTCAAATTTGAAATTTAATATTTTTTACAATTCTTTTTAATTTCAACATTAATTTTAAATCAACGCAAGGGAATTTTTGTCTTAAAAATAAGATATCTCTTGCAGAAATGAACATATCTTTGCGAAACAAATTATCTCTCACAAATTCAATACGTTTTTTTTGGAAATTATTCTCGACGGTAAATGTACAATGTGCGGTTTAAGCATTAATAAACTACGCTCACTACTTCGCAATTATGAGTAATTTATTCATTTTGATACGTATATAGATGTGATTTTTACTTTTAATTAGTGATAACTTTACAATTTTAATTTGTAATAGCCTTCCATAAATAAATAAAATAAATAGATATGTTTTCCTCCGTTGAAATGCTCAACAAATGAAAAGAACAAATTTTCAATAATTTGTAACTCGTTTGAAAATTGGTGGCTTTTAAAAAACAAAAGTTAATTGAAAGGAGTGATATTTTTGTAGTTTAATACAATTTTTCTACGATTTATTCTCCGCGGTTTATATTTTCTTCGATTTTTTTTCTTCAATACATCATTTATGTCCGAAAAATAAAATTTTCAAAAAAGCGTAGCTCTCTTGAATATGGGTGTATTTTTCAAAACAAAAATGGCTTTGAAAGAGTGATGTTTACACAATTCGAATATACTTTTTTTTAGAATTCATTCGCCGTGGTTCATATTTTTTCGATTTTTTTTCACCGTCGCATCAGATATATTCAACAAATGGAAGAAACAAATTTTCAAATAATCGTAACTCCTTCGAAAATTGGCGAACAAAAGTTTCTCTAAAAGTGTGGTATTTTGACCATTGAATATGATATTTTTGGAAATTATTTTCCGCGGTATATATTTTTTTTCACAGTTTTCTCAATTCTTCTAAACTGAAAACTTGATTTTGTTAAATGGAAAATTTCTGATTTTAGCCATTTTCATTATATATTTAATATGTGTGTTAAATTGACTGTATAATTTATATTATATTAATAGACTAATAATGGAACATTATGTTTGTAATTTATAAATTGTACCTGAATTTTGATAAATATATTATTATTATTATTATTACCACTTAAAACACTCTAAAATCCTCTTCTTTTTAACATAAAAAACACCATAATCAAAACAGGCGGCAATTTAAAAAAAAATCACGAACGCGAATTTTTTTCTTTCAACTTTCAAAAACCGAATTTTAGCAATTTTCATTGATTGGGCATGAATATTTCCTAATACTTTTTTCAAGCACATTAAAATCTTTATATTTTGACATTTAAATGTTCAAAATCAAATAACGCGTTCGGAAGTTAAGCAATTTTTCAAAATCTAAAACGCGATTTTGTTGAAATTTTTTTTTGTAAATTTTTGTACTTTGGCATGAATATTTTTTATGCTTTCTTGAAACTACATTTTCTACTTATATATTAATCAAGAAATGCTTTTAACGCCTCGGCAATTTTTAAAAATCGAAAACGCAAATTTGTTGCCTTTGAATTTGAAGGATTTTGGCAGTTTTCGTTCACTCACATCATTCTTATACCTTCTAGAATAAAATAAATTATTCACATTTTAACAAATAAATCATCATTATCAAAAACCCGTATAATACCTCAGCATTTATTTTTTTAATCAAAACACGATTTTTTTTACTAAGAACTTTAATTTCAGATTTGATCAATTCTCATTGATTTGACATAAATATTTTTTACAACACATCATTAATCAATTTAAAACACACCAAATTATATTTATAAGGGCAATCAGAACTCGTTATTTGATATTGATGATTTGAATGCCAAAATTCAGAGAATTTGTTGTAACCGTTAGGATAGAAGAACAATTAGGGTGACATCTATCGTTGGAAATGTTACAACGTTCTGAAATTATTTACATACATCGGCGATAGATGTCGCCATAGTTGTTGTTCTATCACATCGGTTGTTTGATTGGTTTATAACGGCATAGTCGAATTCCGTTTTTACATTGCACACATTGCATAAATATTCACGAAAATTAAATTCTAAAAATTAATCTAGTTATTCGCAAAATATCTTAAACCATTTGTGAAACTGAAGAAAGCAAATATTGAATAATTACCGGAGAGAAATATTCGCCACCTAATGTTACACAATCGAATTTCTGGAAGTATAAATATCTGCGCAGATTAATAATTTCAACCTAAATTCTCGGAATGTTCGTTCTTGACACGCATCTATGTCATTTAATTATGGAAATCAATCAATATATGCAAACTTATATACATAGATACAATTAAGTGAGATTTGAGGTCAGTAATTTCCGATTAATCCCGAAAACAATTCGAGGAACTCAAAATGTGTTTAATATCTCGTCTTTCCTGGAAGAAACGCCATCGATTAATCCGCAATGGTGCGAACGGCAAATTGAATGTAATTGACGTGTTGTTTATTTTATTGGTTCGCCTATTTTTATTTAGACGGGGGCCGATGTTTACGAAGTAAATATGAAACATTTGCTGTTCCAGTGGACTTGAAATGAAAAGAGGAGCTTTCACGCTTCGAGGTAATAATATTGTCCGCTTTGAAAATAAACAGTTGGAACAGTTTAGCATAATTAGAGGAAAAGGCGGGAATAGTTCACATTTTTACACTTATAGATTCACAATTACCGACTTTTTTGTTCCCCCATTGAATAGCATTAATGTGGAAGATCTGTGGTTTGAACGGCACAACAAGCGTGCGCCTCAGTTTGGTGTGCTTTATGGCTGGTCGAATCGTTGGTTCATATTTCTTCAGAAATGATGCCGGCCAGAACGTTACGGTCAATGGAGAGATCCTATACATTCGTATTTACCGACTTTTTTGCTCCCCTATTGCGTAGCATTAATGTGGAAGAGTTATGGTCTCAACAAGACAGCGCAACATGCCCCGCAGTTCAGTTTATTGAAGAAAAAAATCGCGTAATGGAGCTGTTAATTCGCCTCCAAGATCCTGTGACTTGACGCGACACACGCCTCGAATATTTTCTGCAAAATCCATTATAATTTTTTTAATTGTAAAAATCTATCAGAAATGTAATTTTTGACGAGATTTTTCGGAGAAACTAGTGAGTAAGTCTTGTCTGATTTTTCGCTTGTTTTATAGTTACACGTATCTGTAATGTTGTCTTAAAAATTCATTAAAATTCGTGAAGAGGTTTTGTGAAAATTACGAAAATGTAGTCAATGTACACGTTTTATAAGCCACGTTTTTTGACGAGAAATTCCGGAAAAACAAGTGGTATTTTGTTTTGATTTTTCAATTGTTTTACAGCTATACATGTCTCCATTACTGTCTAAAACTGCCTGAATTATATGGTCCCCTAATTACGTTACACATATTAAGCGCATTGAGTCTGTACAAAAGAAATTCTTAAAAATGTTATATTTTAGAACTTATAATATATACGCTGATTTTTCAGTATCATACAGTGAATTATTAAACATATTTGATATAAAGTCTCTACAGAGTCGACGCAGTATTGCTATGGTAATGTTTCTCCATCGCGCTATTCATAATGATATCGACAATTCCAACTTTGTTTCCCAAATTGTGTTAAATGTACCAAGATTATCATCACGGCACACTGTGATGTTTCGCTTTACTGTAAGCAACACCACAGCTCATCATCATTCACCAGTAAATACCATTCTTAGAACTTATAACCAGTTACATTACGCGGTTGACATATTTGGCGACTTGTTCAGCGCATTTAAAAGGAAAGTTCAGAATTTGTTATAATTTGGTTAATTTTAGATATACCATATTTAGTTGACATACGCCATTCCTCGTGTGTTCCTTGTTAAGTTTAAATGAATGCAATTAGCGTTATTCTTGTATTCATTTTATTTTTTTGTTTTTTAATTTTATATTTCATATCGAATTATTAGTGTTCTTTCTTTTGTATTTTCTATTAATTTTTAAGTATAGTTATTTTGTTTTATTATAAGCACATAAATTAGGTATTAGTATTAATTTTTGTATTTATATTATCACTATTAATACATTTAATTTCCCTCTAATTGGAAAACTTTCTGTTGGGAATAAATAAATAAATAAATAAAATATAAAAAAATAATAAAAAATAAAAAAATATTCATTAAAATCCGTAAAGAGTTTTAGTTAAAATTTCGAAGTGCCACGATTTTTGATGAAAATTTCCAAAAACGTAGTGACCACTTTTTTTTTATTTGTCAATTGTCTCACAGCTACAAATGTTCGGAGTATTGTCCACAAACATAGTTGAAATCCGTCCAGAGATTCTCGTCAAAATTGCGAAAATGTAGTCGAAGTGCAAATTTTGAAAGTCTCATTTTTTGAAAGGGAAATTAAAAAAACAAGTAAAAGCGTTTTTTAGTTGGTTATCGCAGCTACACATTCGTTAAATTCGTTTAAAGGTTTTCGTAGAAATTTCGGAAAGTTAGTCAAAGTGGACATTTCGAAAAACGCAATTTTTTACTAAAAATTCGGCTGATAATATTCTTACGGATTTTTGAATATTGTCTGCGAAATCCATTAAAAACGGGTTATTTGAAAATTTCGGAAATCTAGTGAAATCTAGTTTTGAAAAGTCACATTTTTTTCTCAGAAAATTCAGCGTCTTTTTAGATTTTTCAATTGTTTTACATCTACACATGTCTAAAATATTTTTTTTGCAAAATACTATAGGTTTTTGTAAAAATTGCAAAAAAATAGTCGAAGTGCACATTTTGAAAGCCGCCAAATTCCGGAAAAAACTATTGACAACAGTATTTTCGAATTTCTCCATTATTTTACAGCGACACACGCCTCGAATATTTTCTGCAAAATCCATTATAGTTTTTTAAATTGTAAAAATCTGTCAGAAATGTAATTTTTGACGAGATTTTTTGGAGAAACTAGTGAATAAGTCTTATCTGATTTTTCAATTGTTTTATAGCCGTTAAGAGGTTTTGGTGGAAATTACGAAACTGTAGTCAAAGTTCACGTTTTGAAAGCTACAATTTTTGACGAGAAATTCCGGAAAAACTAGTGCCTAGTTCTTTTTGGATTTTCAATTGTTCTACAGTTGGACATGTCTGCAATGTTGTCTTAAAACTTCATTCAAACCCGTGAAGACGTTTTCATGAAAATTACGAAAATGTAGTCGAAGTGCACGTTTTGAAACCACGATTTTTGACGAGAAATCCGGGAAATACTAGTGACTAAGTCTTTTTGGATTTTTCAATTTTTCTACAGTTACACATGTCTGCAATGTTGTTTTAAAAATTCATTCAAATCCATGAAGAGGTTTTGGTAAAAATTACGAAAATGTAGTCAAAGTGCATGTTTTGAAAACCACAATTTTTGACGAGAAATTCGGAAAATACTAGTGACTAAGTCTTTTTGGATTTTTCAATTTTTCTACAGTTACACATGTCTGCAATGTTGTTTTAAAAATTATTAAAATCCGTGAAGAGGTTTTGGTAAAAATTACTAAAATGTAGTCAAAGTGCACGTTTTGAAAGCCATAATTTTTTGACGAGAACTTCCGAAAAAACTAGTGTCTAGTTCTTTTTGGATTTTTCAACTGTTATACAGTTTGTCTGCAATGCTGTCTTAAAAATTCATTAAAATCCGTAAAGAGCTTTTCATAAAAATTACGAAAATATAGTCAAAGTGCACCTTCTGAAAACCACGATTTTTGACGAGAAATTCCGGAAAAACTAGTGTCTAGTTCTTTTTTGATTTTTCAGACATGTCTGCAGTGTTATCTTAAAAATTCATTAAAGAGGTTTTCATAAAAAATACGAAAATGTAGTCAAAGTGCACGTTTTGAAAACCACGATTTTTGACGAGAAATTCGGGAAATACTAGTGACTGAGTCTTTTTTAATTTTTCAATTGTTTTACAATTACACATGTCTGCAATATTGTTTTAAAAATTCATTAAAATCCGTGAAGAGGTATTCGTGAAAATTACTAAAATGTCGTCGAAGTGCACTTTTTGAAAACCACGATTTTTGACGAGAAATTCCGGAAATTCTAGTGACTAAGTCTTTGTGGATTTTTCAATTGTTCTATGGTTACACATGTCTGCAACGTTGTCTTACAAATTCATTAAAATCTGTAAAAAAGTTTTCATGAAAATTACGAAAATGAAGTCGAAATGCACGTTTTGAAAACTACGATTTTTGACGAAAAATGCCGGAAAAACTAGTGACGAAGTTTTTTTGGATTTTTCAACTGTTCTACAGCTACACTTCTCTGCATTATTGTCTTAAAAATTCATTAAAATCCGTGAAAATGTTCTGGTGAAAATTACGAAAATGGAGAAATTCCGGAAAAACAAAGACAAAGTCTTTTTGGATAAAAATATTGGCTTGCAGAATAATACAAACTCGGTCTTGTTGAAAAGGGAATTTATTTGATTATTTTCTGTGGGGATATGTGAAGTCATTAGTCTAAGCCAATAAACCAAAGACGATGAACGACTTGGAAGCCAACATTCGCCTCATTATTGCCGATATTTCGCCCCAGCTGCTTTAAGAAATAGTCGAAAATTGGACATCCAGATTATCTTTATAATAAACCCAATGCGATTTTTAAATTTGAAAGTTATAAAGGTTAAGGTATTTGTGAACAAAAAAAATTGTTCTAAATAATACTATTAAGAAATGCGCCGATTATTAATAGATGCACGGATGCCATTAGTTAAATTTAAATGAGATCCAATACCCGTGCCAGACTGATTTCATCAATTCGGAAAAAAAACATTTAATTAGTCGATTGTACCCCAAATTTTACGAATATTTCACATCATCATAAATCATGTTTTTCTTGTTGTGCACACACGACGAATGCGCGTTATTAAAAGGAACCTGTCCTACTTAATACTTGCAGAACGGCCAGAATGTAATTATGGATTATGGTGAAAAATACGTTAAATGTTTTCGTTGTTACCAGAAATATTGAGGAGAAAATAAACAGTTGCTTTTATTACGAGGAGAATCCCTACGCTAAACGCGAAAATTAATTCACAATAAGGTCTTTTGTCCCTGTGTAAATATTATGGTCCGGCGTCTGCATTTGAAGGAAGTCTGCAATGTTTTTCTTTTTAATTTCGCACCTCGTTGGACGGTTTCGCAGTTACATTTATTTTTATCATGATGGCAATAACGGGTTGATTTGTAGGGATTCGTTTCGTGAATATTCTCGAATAATGAGTTCAATTAAGTTCAGACATCGTCGAGATTTGTTGGGCATTACAGTCAGTGCAGAGCAGTGACGGTTCGCAGGGTTTTTTTCTGGTACGGCCGAGGTAACAAGGGTAGCAATAGATAGGTAGGGTCAGTTGCGTGACCGCACCTATCTGTATTACCACCTCTTGTTCCTCGGCCGTACCAGAAAAAAAACCCGCGAACCGTCACTGGTGCAGAGTTATCTTTTTGGATGAATTACAATTGTATCTGTTAGGGGTGTAATGCAACGACGGCTCGCGGGGTGACTCATGTTACAGCCGAGGTAGCAAATTGGTGGGGTCGGTGCAGAGATCTGCCTTACCACCTCTGCCACCTCGGCCGTAACATGAATCACCTCGTGAGACGTCACTGGAGTAATATCTTTATTATTTGACGTTTTGTTTAGGTTGGCTTTGGTAGGACTTAGTGCCTTCGTCGCTGTAAAATAGGTATACAAAAAATTCGACTTTTGTATGAACTCTTGTAAAACCTTTAATTTATTCAAGTTGTTTATTTATTCATAGTGAATTAAATCATTTTTATCAAATTAACAAAAGTTTGCTTGGTTATTAATGACTATAATACGTCAAAACTCTTTTAAAATTAAATTAATTTTAATAAAAATTTTTAATTTTTTATTTTTTATTTTTCATTTAAAAATTTTTTTTTATAATTTTTTAAAAAATTTTATTTTTTTAAATTTATTTTTTATTTTAATTTATTTTTTAATTTTTTATTTTTAATAAGTGAATAAATTGGTGACTGACGAGGGCACAGCGTGTCCCATTCAAATCACATTTTGGCCGCCTAGTGGTGTTGATTTGCATCTAATAGGAACTATTATAATTAATTAAGCAAAGTAGTTATTTATTTATTCATAGTGAATTAAATCATTGCTATCAAATTAACAAAAGTTTGCTTGGTTATTAATGACTATAACACGTCAAAACTCTTTTAAAATTAAATTAAATTTAATTTAATTTAATTAAATTTTTTCATTTTTTAAAAAAAATTTTTTTAAATTTATTTTTTATTTTTTTTAATTTTTAATTTTTAATTTTTAATTTTTAATTTTTAATTTTTAATTTTTAATTTTTAATTTTTAATTTTTAATTTTTAATTTTTAATTTTTTATTTTTAATTTTTAATTTTTAATTTTTAATTTTTAATTTTTAATTTTTAATTTTTAATTTTTAATTTTTAATTTTTAATTTTTAATTTTTAATTTTTAATTTTTAATTTTTAATTTTTAATTTTTAATTTTTAATTTTTAATTTTTAATTTTTAATTTTTAATTTTTAATTTTTAATTTTTAATTTTTAGTTTTTAGTTTTTAATTTTTAATTTTTAATTTTTAATTTTTAATTTTTAATTTTTAATTTTTAATTTTTAATTTTTAATTTTTAATTTTTAATTTTTAATTTTTAATTTTTAATTTTTAATTTTTAATTTTTAATTTTTAATTTTTAATTTTTAATTTTTAATTTTTAATTTTTAATTTTTAATTTTTAATTTTTAATTTTTAATTTTTAATTTTTAATTTTTAATTTTTAATTTTTAATTTTTAATTTTTAATTTTTAATTTTTAATTTTTAATTTTTAATTTTTAATTTTTAATTTTTAATTTCTAATTTTTAATTTTTAATTCTTTTTTTTTAAGCCAGTTGCACCCTCTGTGATCCCTGGAAATTTCATCTTTCCGACTTGAAAAGAAAAAAAATTGTCCTTAAAAGAAGGAAAACGAACCTAGGAGATGCAAATGGCGCGTAGGGGTAGTTCCAAAAAATAAAAAAAATATCTTCTGCATAACATAACTAGTTTTTCCTAGGCTAAAGTTGGATGTATGTGAAATTGTGTTCTTTATGTGAAATTGTGAAATGTAAAAATGACGAACGACAGCTCCGCTGCGCTGCGCCATCGTCCATGCGGGGCCCATCAAAATTAAGCGATTAAATTGGCGACGGACGAGGGCACAGCGTGTCCCATTCAAATCACATTTTGGCTGCCTAGTGGTGTTGATTTGCGTCTAATAGCAACTATTATAATGAATTAAGCAAAGTAAATGGTGAAGATCGACGGTTTGGCTGCGCTGCGCCATCAATCAAAAACATAATTTTTTTCTAAATTAAATTTAATTTTTCGTTTTTTATTTTTCTCCTTTTAATTTCATTTTTTATTTTCAAGTTTTGATTTTCAATTTTTGATTTTTGATTTTTAATTTTTAATTTTTAATTTTTAATTTTTAATTTTTAATTTTTAATTTTTAATTTTTAATTTTTAATTTTTAATTTTTAATTTTTAATTTTTAATTTTTAATTTTTAATTTTTAATTTTTAATTTTTAATTTTTAATTTTTAATTTTTAATTTTTAATTTTTAATTTTTAATTTTTAATTTTTAATTTTTAATTTTTAATTTTTAATTTTTAATTTTTAATTTTTAATTTTTAATTTTTAATTTTTAATTTTTAATTTTTAATTTTTAATTTTTAATTTTTAATTTTTAATTTTTCATTTTTCATTTTTCATTTTTCATTTTTCATTTCTTATGGTTCATTTTTCATTTTTCATTGTTCATTTTTCATTTTCATTTTTCATTTTTCATTTTTCATTTTTCATTTTTCATTTTTCATTTTTCATTTTTCATTTTTAATTTTTAATTTTTAATTTTTAATTTTTTCATTTTTCATTTTTCATTTTTCATTTTTCATTTTTCTTTTTTTTTCATTTTTCATTTTCCATTTTATTTTTATTTTTCATTTTTCATTATAAATTTTTTATTTTTCTTAAATCCTTTGTGATCCCTGAAAATTTCGGCTTTCCGACTTGAAAAGAAAAAAAAAAAATCCTAGTAGGGGTAGTTAAAATATCTTCTGCCATCCCTGAAAGTTTCAGCTTTTCAACTTTAAAAGAAAGAAATTCGTCGTTAAAAGAAAAACGAACCCAAGCGGTGCAAATGGTGCGTAGGAGTAGTTTCAAAAATTTTGAAAAAATTTATTCTGCCATCCCTGAAAGTTTCAGTTTTTCGACTATAAAAGAAAAAAATTCGTCCTTAAAAGAAAAACGAACCCAGGGGTGCAAATGGAGCGTAGGGGTAGTTCAAATTTTTTTGACAAAATATCTGTCATATCTTCTGTCATCCCTGAAAGTTTCAGTTTTCCGACTTTAAATGAAAGAAATTCGTCCTTAAAAGAAGAAAAACGAACCTAGAAGGTGCAAATGGCGCGTAGGGGTGGTTCTAAAAATTTTGAAAAAATTCTCAATGAAAGCCATCGCTTCTGTCAACCCAGGGGTGCAAATAGAGCATAGGGGTAGTTCAACATTTTTTGACAAAATATCTTCTGCCATCCCTGAAAGTTTCAGTTTTCCGACTTAAAAGAAAAAAAATCGTCCCTAAAAGAAGAAAAGCGAATCCAGGGGGTGCAAATAGAGCGTAGGGTCAGTTCCAAAAATTTTGAAAAAATATCTTCTGCCATCCCTGAAAATTTTAGCTTTTCGACTTTAAATGAAGAAAAAAGTCTTTAAAAGAAGAAAAACGAACCCGGAGGGTGCAAATAGCGCGTAGAGGTGGTTCCAAAAATTTTGAAAAAATTTCTAATGAAAGCCAGTCATTGCTTCTGTTATCCCTGAAAGTTTCAACCTTTCGACTATAAAAAAAAAATCCGTCCTTGAAAGAAGAAAAACGAACCCAGGGGTGCCAATAGAGCGTAGGGGTAGTTCAAAAAATTTTGACAAAATATCTTCTGCAATCCCTGAAAGTTTCAGTTTTCCGACTTAAAAGAAAAAAAAATCGTCCCTAAAAGAAGAATAACGAACCCAGGGGATGCAAATAGAGCGTAGGGTTAGTTCCAAAAATTTTGAAAAAATATCTTCTGCCATCCCTGAAAATTTCAGCTTTTCGACTTTAAATGAAAAAAAAAAATACATTTTTAAAAGATGAAAAACGAACCCAGAGGGTGCAAATGGCGCGTAGGGGTGGTTCCAAAAATTTAAAAAATACCCAATGAAAGCCAATCATCGCTTCTGTCATCCCTGAAAGTTTCAGCTTTTCGACTTTAAATGAAAAAAAATAAGTCCTTAAAAAAAGAAAAACGAACCCAGGGGGTGCAAATGGCGCGTAGGGGTGGTTCCAAAAAATTTGAAAAAATTCCTAATGAAAGCCAGTCATCGCATCTGTTATCCCTGAAAGTTTCAGCTTTTCGACTTGAAAATAAAAAAAATACGTCCTTAAACGAAGAAAACCGAACCACCCCCTGGGTTGGTGGCGTTGGTTGGCGCGTAGGGGAGGTTCCAAAAATTTTGAAGAAATTCCCAATGAAAGCCAGTTATGCCTTCTGCCATTCCTGAAGGTTTCAGCTTTTCCTTAAAAGAATATTTTTTTTTTATTTTTACCCCGTTTTTAAAAAATCATATCTCGGAAACGGGGCAAAAATTCAAAAAAGTAGCTCAATCAGTTTTAGATATTTTCTTTAAGATTACTTTAAGACATACCGGGATCGTCCAGCTCCGGCGGTTACGGAGGAGTTTTTTTTTTTGGAAACGTGCAAAAATCGCAAATCTGCGTTTGAAAAATACCCCCCGGGGGTGGGGGTGAAGCGAAATGGCGGGACCGGTTTTAAAAGCTTGCCCGGTTATCTGGGCGTCTATCTGCGCAAAACTAACAAAATTTCACCAAACACGGCCCCGATAAGGTTTAACCCTACCCCACCGTTTTAAGGGTGAGTTTCGGGGGAAAAAAATTAAAAAGAAAAGTTAGGGCACCTTTATATATGGTTGATTAATATATAAATACATAAAAAACTTTAGCTAAAAGTTACAAAATAATTACTTTTCCATGTTGTCGACCACGACAAAAATAAATTTAATTGAATGTAATAAAATCCCCCATTTTTTTACTATTTCACCAGTTTATTTATATCCCAAGTGCGGATAATGGCAAGAAAAATATATGGTGCATAAATAACTCATCCATTTTGCAACTTAATCGTCTGCTGGCAAATGTAAACACAAGTTAAGTAATAAAGTTCACGGCCAACGATTCACGACGGGGAAGAGTTTTGTGTGTCGAATTGGCACATCACTCATAAATTACATTAATTAGGTGCAAACGAAACATTGTTATTTATCGAAATTTTACGGTCGCTGCGCATAATATCGTTAACGAACGTTTCTTAAATACAAACCTAAATCAAATTTGTCATCGTATGTCACCGCATCTTTAATGTTATTTCGTTTGAACAGCTTTGGTTGCAAAATAAGTCGGTGTGAAATAGTGCTGGAAATATTTCTTTACTTAAGTAGGTGCGGGTGTTTCTTAGGCCCTTAGCAAGGATTTGCATCGGTGCCTTATTTCCCGGCGGAAACACTTTTTATTTCTTTTTAACCGTTAATGGTTTTTATTCTTAATTTCTTTTATATTTTATTTGTGAGCACCTGTTGCTCACGCCGCCATATGTCATTTGGGGGCTTCGCCTAGGCGATTCCGGCTTGCATGGCATAGTTATGAAAGGAGTTTTTTATTGAAGCCTTAGTTTTAAAAACCGTTAGCTTTTCCCAGGTCGTTGTTACCTCAACTTTCTTCTATCTCTCTTTATCTACTGGTTATTTTTTTTTAAATCCGTTATTACTTTTTATTATTAATTTCACTTATATTTTATTTGTGAGCACCTGTTGCTCGCGCAGCTATATATCTGGTATTTGGGGTCTCTATCTAAGCATAGTTAAGAAAGGAGTTTTTCATTGAAGCATCAGTTTTAGAAATTTTCCCCAGGTTGTTATTACTTCAACTTTCTTCCATCTCTCTTTATCTACTGGTTATTTTTTTAAAATCCGTGAATACTTTTTATTGTTAATTTCACTTACATTTAATTTGTGAGCACCTGTTGCTCGCGCAGCATTCGGGGTCTCCATCTAGGCATAGTTAAGAAAGGAGTTTCATTAAAGCATCAGTTTTAGTAACCGTTACCTTTCCCCAGGTCGTTGTTACTTCAACCTCCTTTCATCCCTCTTTATCCACTGGTAATAAAATCTGTCGCGGAAACACTTTCTATTTTCTTTTAAATCCGTTAATGTTTTTTTTTTTGTTAATTTCCGTTATGGTTTATTTGTGACCACCTGTTGCTCACGCCGCTATACGTCTAGCATTTGAGTGCGCTTTACATGGCATAATGTTATTTCATTTGAAAAGTTTTGGTTGGAAGAATATGTCGGTGTGAATACTGCTGGAAATATTTCTTTACTTAAGTAGGTGTGGGCAAAGGCATGACTGGTGTCCCTTGCGCCATTAGCAAGGATTTGCATCGGTGCCTTATTGTATGTTAATTATGTGCTGTAATATGCAAGAAATAAAGTAATTTATTATTATTATTATTATGTACTTAACACGTTCACGTCGGAACCGAAATCCCGGTTTCGTTCTGTCGCGAAAACATTTTTTTTTTTATCCTTCAATGTTTTTTATTGTCAATTTTCCTGATATTTTATATGAGAGCACCTGTTGCTCAAGCCGCTATATGGCTGGTATTTGGGGGCTTCATCTACTCATAGTTATGAAAGACTTAGCAATAATCCCCTCGTTAATCTGTTGAACGAGCAGACCGATCTAATGTACTCACCGCTTTTCAAAATTCTTTAATTATGTTTTTGCACCTGTTCACTGTAAACCATTTTGTTACCCTCACCCTATTTTCGTACCGATATAAATGTAACGTCTTCCATTAATTGTTTCACTTGATAATGATAGTAAAACGTCGAAACTTAAGTCGTGATATGTATGTATATGAAATATTTGTACATACATCAAATAAATTGTGGTAAAAAACATAGTAAGTGTTTTATTCAGTGATTTTATGAAAGGAGTTTTTCATTGAAGCCTTAGTTTTAGAAACCGTTAGCTTCCTCCAGTTCGTTGTTACCTCAACCTTCTTTCGTCCCTCTTTGTTTACTGGTAATAAAATCCAGCTGACTAACGGTTTTGATGCTTCTCCTATAGTTCATTATCGAGATCTGCAAAAATGATCCTCGAAATCCCAATTAATATGAAACGCAAGAATAAAATCCCACAAACTTTCAAATCACTTCACAAGACATTGATCTTTCAAAATAATTTTGGTTTTTGAATGTGCAGCAATTTTCAGTTGAGTTATGAATTTTTGAAAATGTATTTTTTTAATGACGAACACTCGAGTGCAACAAGATAAAAATTAATATGAAACGCAATAATAAAATTCTTCAAAAACTCAAATCACTTCACAAGACATCTATCTTTCAAAATAATTTTGGTTTTTGAATGCGCAGCAATTTTCAGTTGAGTTATGAATTTTTGAAAATATGTGTTTTTCAATGACGAACAATCGAGTGCAAAAAATAAAAAAATAATATGAAACGCAGGAATCAAATTCTACAAAAATTCAGTTCACTTCACAAGGAGTCAATCTTTCAAAATAATTTTGGTTTTTGAATGTGCAGCAATTTTCAGTTGAGTTATGAATTTTTGAAAATGTGTGTTTTCAATGACGAACAATCGAGTGCAAAAAATAAAAAAATAATATGAAACGCAGGAATCAAATTCTACAAAAATTCAGTTCACTTCACAAGGAGTCAATCTTTCAAAATAATTTTGGTTTTTGAATGTGCAGCAATTTTCAGTTGAGTTATGAATTTTTGAAAATGTATTTTTTTAATGACGAACACTCGAGTGCAACAAGATAAAAATTAATATGAAACGCAGGGATAAATATGTGCAAAAATTCAGTTCACTTCACAAGAAGTCAATCTTTCAAAATAATTTTGGCTTTTGAATGTGCAGCAATTTTCAGTCGAGTTATGAATTTTTGAAAATGTATTATTTCAATGACGAACACTCTAGTAGAAAAAAATTAAAATAAATATGAAACGCAAGGATAAATTTCTGAAAAAAATTAGTTCACTTTACAAGAAGTCAATCTTTCATAATAATTTTGGTTTTTGAATGTGCAGCAATTTTCAGTTGAGTTATGAATTTTTGAAAATGTATTTTTTTTCAATGACGCAAGTCGAGTGCAAAAGATTAAAAATGAATATGAAACACAGAAATCAAATTCTACAAAAATTCAGATAACTTCACAAGACGTCAATCTTTCAAAATCACTTTGATTTTTGAATGTGCAGCAATTTTCAGTTGAGTTATGAATTTTTGAAAATGTAATTTTTTAATGACGAACACTCGAGTAGAGAAAAATTAAAAATTAATATGAAACGCAGGGATAAATTTCTGCAAAAATTTAGTTCACTTCACAAGAAGTCAATATTTCAAAATAATTTTGGTTTTTGAATGTACAGCAATTTTTAAGTGGAGTTATGAATTTTTGAAAATGTATTTTTTTTCCAATGACGTGAGTTAAGTGCAAAAAATTAAAAATTAATATGAAACGCAGGAATCAAATTCACTTCACAAGAAGTCAACCTTTCAAAATAATTTTGATTTTTGAATGTGCAGCAATTTTCAGTCGAGTTATGAATTTTTGAAAATGTATTTTTTTTCAATGACGCAAGTCGAGTGCAAAAAAATAAAAATTAATATGAAACGCAGGGATAAAATTCTACAAAAATTCAAATAACTTCAAAAGACGTCAATCTTCCAAAATCACTTTGGTTTTTGAATGTGCAACAGTTTTCAGTTGAGTTATGAATTTTTGAAAATGCTTTTTTTTCAATGACAAACACTCGAGTGCAAAAAGTCAAAAATTAATTTGAAACGCAGGAATAAAATTCTACAAATATTCAAATCACTTCACAAGACATCGATCTCTCAAAATAATTTTGGTTTTCGGATGTGGCGCAATTTTCAGTTGTTATCAATTTTTTTATTTTCAATGACAAACACTCGAGTGCAAAAAATTAAAATTAATATGAAACGCGGGGATAAATTTCTGCAAAAATTCAGTTCACTTCACAAGAAGTCAATCTTTCAAAATAATTTTGATTTTTGAACGTGCAGCAATTTTAGTTGAGTTATGAATTTTTGAAAATGTATTTTTTTTTCAATGATGCAAGTCGAGTGCAAAAAAATAAAAATTAATATGAAACGCAGGGATAAAATTCTACAAAAATTCAAATCACTTCACAAGACGTAATTTTTTAAAATCACTTTGATTTTTGAATGTGCAGCAGTTTTCCGTTGAGTTATGAATTTTTGAAAATGTGTGTTTTTCTATGACGAACACTGGAGTGCAAAAAATTCAAAATTAATATGAATCGCAAGAATAAAATTCTTCAAAAATTTAAATCACTTCACAAGACATCGATCTTTCAAAATTATTTTGTTTTTTGAATGTGCAGCAATTTTCAGTTGAGTTAGGAATTTTTGAAAATGTATTTTTTTTCAATGGCGCAAGTCGAGTGCAAAAAATTAAAAATTAATATGAAACGCAGTGATAAAATTCTACAAAAATTCAAATTACTTCACAAGACATCAATCTTATAAAATCACTTTGGTTTTTGAATGTACAGTAATTTTTAGTTAAGTTATGAATTTTTGAAAATGTAAGTTCCTCAATGACGAACACTCGAGAGCAAAACGTTAAAAATTAATTTGAAACGCAGTAATAAATTTCTAAAAAAATAAATTATTTCACAAGACATCTAACTTTCAAAATAATTTTGGTTTTTGAATGTACAGCAATTTTCAGTTGAGTTATGAATTTTTGAAAATGTGTCTTTTTTTTCAATGACGCCAGTCGAGTGCAAAAAAATAAAAATTAATATGCAACGCAGGGATAAAATTCTACAAAAATTCAAATCACTTTACAAGACGTCAATTTTTCAAAATCACTTTGGTTTTTGAATGTGCAGCAGTTTTCCGTTGAGTTATGAATTTTTGAAAATGTGTGTTTTTCGATGACGAACACTGGGGTGCAAAAAATTCAAAATTAATATGAAACGCAGGGATAAAATTCTACAAAAATTCAAATCACTTTACAAGACGTCAATTTTTCAAAATCACTTTGGTTTTTGAATGTGCAGCAGTTTTGAGTTGAGTTGGGAATTTTTTAAAATGTATTTTTAATTCCATTGACGCAGGTCGAGTGCAAAAAATTAAAAATTGTAGATAAAATTCTATAAAAATTCAAATCACTTCACAAGACATCAATCTTTCAAAATCACTTTGATTTTTGAATGTGCAGCAGTTTTCAGTTGAGTTATGAATTTTTGAAAATGTGTGTTTTTCAATGACGAACACTCGAGTGCAAAAAATTCTAAATTAATATGAAACGCAAGAATAAAATCCTACAAACATTCAAATCACTTCACAGGACATTTATCTTTCAAAATAATTTTGGTTTTTGAATGAGCCGCAATTTTCAGTTGAGTTATGAATTTTTGAAAATATTTTTTTTTAATGACGAACACTCGAGTGCAACAAGTTAAAAATTAATATAAATCGCAAGAATAAAATTCTTCAAAAATTTAAATCACTTTACGACACATCGATCTTTCAAAATAATTTTGGTTTTTGAATGAGCCGCAATTTTGAATTGAGTAACGAATTTTTGAAAATGTATTTTTTCAATGACGAACACTCGAGTGGAAAAAAATAAAAAATTAATATGAAACGCAGGGATAAATTTCTGCAAAAATTCAAATTTCACAAGACATAGATTTTTCAAAATAATTTTGGGTTTAGAATGTGTAACAATTTTGAGTTAAGTTATTAATTTTTGAAAATGTATTTTTTCAATAATGAACACTTAAGCGCATAAAAATTAAAATTAATATGAAACTCAAGAATAAAATCCTACAAACATTTAAATCACTTCACAAGACATTAATCTTTGAAAATAATTGTGGTTTTTCAAAGTGCAGCAATTTTCAGTCGAGTTATGAATCTTTGATAAAACTCTACAAAAATTCAAATCACTTCACAAGACGTCAATCTTTCAAAATCACTTTGGTTTTTGAATGTGCAGGAGTTTTCAGTTGAGTTATGAATTTTTGAAAATGTGTGTTTTTCAATGACGAACACTGAAGTGCAAAAAATTCAAAATTAAAATTAAACGCAAGAATAAAATCCTACAAACATTAAAATCACTTGACAAGACATTGATCTTTCAAAATAATTTTGGTTTTTGAATGTGCAGTAATTTTCAGTCGAATTATAAATTTTTGAAAATGTATTTTTTCAATGACGAACACTCGAGTAGAAACAATTACAAATTAATATGAAACGCAGGGATAAAATTCTACAAAAATTCAAATAACTTCACAAGACGTTAATCTTTCAAAATCACTTTGGTTTTTGAATGTGCAGCAATTTTCAGTTATGTTATGAATTTTTGAAAATGCATTTTTTTCAATGACAAACACTCGAGTGCACAAAGTCAAAAATTAATTTGAACCGCAGGAATAAAATTCTACAAATATTCAAATCACTTTACAAGACATCGCTCTCTCAAAATAATTCTGGTTTTCGAACGTGGCGCTATTTTCAGTTGTTATCAATTTTTTTTATTTTCAATGACAAACACTCGAGTGCAAAAAATTAAAACTTAATATGAAACGCAGGGATAAACTTCTACAAAAATTCAAATCACTTCACAAGATGTCAATCTTTCAAAATCACTTTGGTTTTTGAATGTGCAGCAGTTGTCAGTTGAGTTATGAATTTTTGAAAATGTGTGTTTTTCAATGACGAACACTCGAGTGCAAAAAATTCAAAATTAATATGAAACGCAAGAATAAAATCCTACATACATTCAAATCACTTCACAAGACAATAATCTTTCAAAATAATTTTGGTTTTTGAATATGCAGCAATTTTCAGTCAAGTTATGAATTTTTAAAAATGTATGTTTCTTAATGAAGAACACTCGAGCGAACAAATTAACAATTAATATGAATCGCAAGAATAAAATTCTTGAACAATTTAAATCACTTCACAAGACATCGATCTTTCAAAATAATTTTGGTTTTTGAATGAGCCGCAATTTTCAATTGAGTTATGAATTTTTGAAAATGTATTTTTTCAATGTCGAACACTCGAGTGCAAAAAATTAAAAATTAATATTTCCACTAAAACGACGTCGTGCGAGGCATTTTTCAGAGTCCGCCAAGAAATCGATTGTTGATATTTTTAAGGTGTGTCAGGAAAATAATAATAAATTTACATAGTGTAAATCAGACTTTTGCGCATGCGTTTTTACAACGACTATAATGCTGAAACTACGCCTCGTCCAATCTGCGAGCACAGGGTGATCGCGCCTCGATAGGACTCTCTTCGATACACTGCTGCTCGAGCCGCTGACAACTCATTAATGCTGGATTACTTGACTTTGACTAATGCTGGGTTTATAAGACATTTAACGTTTAGTGATTAACTTTTGCCGTTTTAAAGAAGGATTTTCTTTAACATAATACAGTTTTTTTATTTCTCTTCGATACACTGCCGCTCAAGCCACTGTCAACGTGTTAACGCTGGATTACTAAAATTGAGTAATACAGAGTTTATAAGACTTTTAACGTTTAGTCAAGTAATTGTCATTTACCGTTTTAAGTAAGGATTTTTTTTTAACATATTCCATTTTTTTTATTATTTTTGCATTGAATTAACTTCGATACACTGCTGCCCGAGCCACTGTTAACGTGTTATAGCTGGATGACTTGACTTTTACTAATGCTGGGTATATACGACATTTAACGTTTAGTGTTTGGTGATTAACGTTTGCCGTTTTAAAGAAGGATTTTCTTTAACATATTACAGTTTTCTATTACTCTTCGATACACTGCTGCTCAAGCCACTGTAAACGCTGGATTACTAACATTGAGTAATGCAGAGTTTATAAGACTTTTAAGGTTTAGTGTTTAGTGATTGTCATTTACCGTTTTAAGGAAAAATTTTCTCTAACATATTACATTTTTTTATTATTTGTGCATTAAACTCACTTCGATACACTGCTGCTCGAATCACTGTCAACGTGTTAATGCTGGATTACTTGGCTTTTACTACTGCTGGGTTTATAAGACTTTTAACGTTTAGTGTTCGGTGATGAACATTTACCGTTTAACGTTAAAAAAAAGATATTCTTTAACATATTACATTTTTTTTTATTTGTGCATTGAAACGTTTAAGATTGAAATATTAAAATGAAAATATGTATGTGGCTCGTCCAAAGTTTCTAATTTTTAAATTAAAATCAAGATAAAATTTGTAATATTTTACTCTGATCGCACTCTTGATACTTTTACGAATTGAATACCTTTAAGCCATTATTTTTTATTCTGGAAAAATACATGGTGTACTGTAGTTTATTTCAATTCAATTTTCCCAAAGTGTCAACTTTTCAGTGCACAAATTTTATTTTTTCGATCGTAGTTAACGCCGATTTTAAATGATGATGGAAATTTTTAGTCCATTATTTAAGATTATACGAATTCAACACTGAATACGCGGTATACAAATTTGTGAAATAAATCACCATCTTGTAAACATTCAGCATGTTTTTGCTTTGTCCTGCATTCTTAAATCTATAATCGTTAAGTCAAAAATTTTTATGGATTTTGTTACCACTCCATGCCAAATGCACTTCACATATTGGCTTTTAACGTTAATTGTGTTTACGAGAGATAAAATACTTACATTTTAAAATCTTCCTTTTAATTTTTCTTATTTCTAGCGCAATAACAGTAAGGGAGAGAAATGCGTGATTTTTCCTGAGATGCAAATTTCCTTTCGCCCTCGGGATACAACGCACCGAGGGGAAAAGAACGTCTCCCGAGTTATATATACTATTTTTTTCACAAACGGCATATTTTAAAAGTAAAACATTCGTTTCTAAGACCTAACCTAGAAAAATAATGGAGCCTCGTAGGGAGAGAAACGATTATTTCTCTCCCTAGGGAGAGAAATCATTACTTCTCTCTCTAGGGAGAGAAATGTTATTTCTCTCACGATTTCGACGGCTGAGAAATCGACTTTCTCTCCCGTTTGTGAAAAAATGTTATCTCTCTCACGATTTCGACGGCTGAGAATCGACTTTCTCTCCCGTTTGTGAAATAATATTATTTCTCTCACGATTTCGACGGCTGAGAACGCGACTTTCTCTCCCGTTTGTGAAAAAAGTATTATAGGTTTAATAAAATCTAAAACAATGACAGTACTGACTCTGTCTCTCCCTAGGGAGAGAAATGTTTATTATCATTATAATCATCACTTCTCTCTCTGTTATTTCTCTCGTGATTTCGACGACTGAGAAATCGACTTTCTCTGGCGTTTGTGAAAAAATGTTATTTCTCTCACGATTTCGACAGCTGAGAACGCGATTTCTCTCCCGTTTGTGAAGAAAGTATTATAGGTTTAATAAAATCTAAAACAATACTGACTGACTCTGTCAGAAATCATTACTTCTCTCTCTAGGGAGAGAAATATTATTTCTCTCACGATTTCGACGGCTGAGAAATCGACTTTCTCTCCCGTTTGTGAAAAAATGTTATTTCTCTCACGATTTCGACAGCTGAGAAATCAACTTTTTATCCCGTTTGTGAAAAAATGTTATTTGTCTCACGATTTCGATGGCTGAGAAATCGACTTTCTCTCATGTTTGTAAAATAATGTTATTTCTCTCACGATTTTGACGGCCGAGAACGCGACTTTCTCTCCCGTTTGTGAAAAAAGTATTATAGGTTTAATAAAATCTAAAACAATGACAGTACTGACTCTGTCAGAAATCATTACTTCTCTCTCTAGGGAGAGAAATATTATTTCTCTCACGATTTCGACGGCTGAGAAATCGACTTTCTCTCCCGTTTGTGAAAAAATGTTATTTCTCTCACGATTTCGACGGCTGAGAACGCAACTTTCTCTCCTGTTTGAGAAAAAAAGTTTTATAGGTTTAATAAAATCTAAAACAATGACAGTACTGACTCTGTCAGAAATCATTACTTCTCTCTCTAGGGAGAGAAATATTATTTCTCTCACGATTTCGACGGCAGAGAAATCGACTTTCTCTCCCGTTTGTGAAAAAATGTTCTTTCTCTCACGATTTCGACGGCTGAGAAATCGAGTTTCTCTCACGTTTGTGAAATAATGTTATTTCTCTAACGATTTCGACGGCTGAGAACGCGACTTTCTCTCCCGTTTGTGAAAAAAGTTTTATAGGTTTAATAAAATCTAAAAAAATGACAGTACTGACTCTGTCAGAAATCATTACTTCTCTCTCTAGGGAGAGAAATATTATTTCTCTCACGATTTCGACGGCTGAGAAATCGACTTTCTCTCCCGTTTGTGAAAAAATGTTATTTCTCTCACGATTTCGACGGCTGAGAACGCAACTTTCTCTCCTGTTTGAGAAAAAAAGTTTTATAGGTTTAATAAAATCTAAAACAATGACAGTACTGACTCTGTCAGAAATCATTACTTCTCTCTCTAGGGAGAGAAATATTATTTCTCTCACGATTTCGACGGCAGAGAAATCGACTTTCTCTCCCGTTTGTGAAAAAATGTTCTTTCTCTCACGATTTCGACGGCTGAGAAATCGAGTTTCTCTCACGTTTGTGAAATAATGTTATTTCTCTAACGATTTCGACGGCTGAGAACGCGACTTTCTCTCCCGATTGTGAAAAAAGTTTTATAGGTTTAATAAAATCTAAAACAATGACAGTACTGACTCTGTCAGAAATCATTACTTCTCTCTCTAGGGAGAGAAATATTATTTCTCTCACGATTTCGACGGCTAAGAAATCGACTTTCTCTCCCGTTTGTGAAAAAATGTTATTTTTCTCACGATTTCGACGGCTGAGAAATCGAGTTTCTCTCACGTTTGTGAAATAATGTTATTTCTCTAACGATTTCGACGGCTGAGAACGCGACTTTCTCTCCCGTTTGTGAAAAAAGTTTTATAGGTTTAATAAAATCTAAAACAATGACAGTACTGACTCTGTCAGAAATCATTACTTCTCTCTCTAGGGAGAGAAATATTATTTCTCTCACGATTTCGACGGCTGAGAAATCGACTTTCTCTCCCGTTTGTGAAAAAATGTTATTTCTCTCACGATTTCGACGGCTGAGAACGCAACTTTCTCTCCTGTTTGAGAAAAAAAGTTTTATAGGTTTAATAAAATCTAAAACAATGACAGTACTGACTCTGTCAGAAATCATTACTTCTCTCTCTAGGGAGAGAAATATTATTTCTCTCACGATTTCGACGGCAGAGAAATCGACTTTCTCTCCCGTTTGTGAAAAAATGTTCTTTCTCTCACGATTTCGACGGCTGAGAAATCGAGTTTCTCTCACGTTTGTGAAATAATGTTATTTCTCTAACGATTTCGACGGCTGAGAACGCGACTTTCTCTCCCGATTGTGAAAAAAGTTTTATAGGTTTAATAAAATCTAAAACAATGACAGTACTGACTCTGTCAGAAATCATTACTTCTCTCTCTAGGGAGAGAAATATTATTTCTCTCACGATTTCGACGGCTAAGAAATCGACTTTCTCTCCCGTTTGTGAAAAAATGTTATTTTTCTCACGATTTCGACGGCTGAGAAATCGACTTTCTCTCCCGTTTGTGAAAAAAATATTATAGGTTTAATAAAATCTAAAACAATGACAGTACTGACTGTCAGAAATCATTACTTCTCTCTCTAGGGAGAGAAATATTATTTCTCTCACGATTTCGACGGCTGAGAAATCGACTTTCTTTCGCGTTTGTGAAATAATGTTATTTCTCTCACAATTTCGACGGCTGAGAAATCGACGTTCTCTCCAGTTTGTAAAAAAATGTTATTTCTCTTACGATTTCGACGGCTGAGAACGCGACTTTCTCTCCCATTTGTGAAAAAAGTATTATAGGTTTAATAAAATCTAAAACAATGACAGTACTGACTCTGTCAGAAATCATTACTTCTCTCTCTAGGGAGAGAAATATTATTTCTCTCACGATTTCGACGGCTGAGAAATCGACTTTCTTTCGCGTTTGTGAAATAATGTTATTTCTCTCACGATTTCGACGGCTGAGAATGCGACTTTCTCTCCCGTTTGTGAAAAAAGTATTATAGGTTGAATAAAATCTAAAACAATGACAGTACTGACTTTGTCAGAAATCATTACTTCTCTCTCTAGGGAGAGAAATGTTATTTCTCTCACGATTTCGACGGCTGAGAAATCGACTTTCTCTCCCGTTTGTGAAAAAATGTTATTTCTCTCACGATTTTGACGGCTGAGAAATCGACTTTCTCTGGCGTTTGTGAAAAAATGTTATTTCTCTCACGATTTTTCTTTCTCTCCCGTTTGTGAAAAAAGTATTATAGGTTTAATAAAATCTAAAACAATGACAGTACTGACTCTGTCTATCCCTAGGAAGAGAAATGTTTATTTCTCCCCCTAGGGAGAGAAATCTCTCTCCAGGGAGAGAACGATTTCGACGGCTGAGAAATCTACTTTCTCTCCAGTTGGTGAAGAAATGTTATTTCTCTCACGATTTCGATGGCTGAGAAATCGACTTTCTCTCGCGTTTGTGAAAAAATGTTATTTCTCTCACGATTTTTCTTTCTCTCCCGTTTGTGAAAAAAGTATTATAGGTTTAATAAAAACTAAAACAATGACAGTACTGAAACCACACCAAACTAATAAGCTACGATAAGCCCAAGGAAAGGTAGTAAAGTTCAAAAACTATTTTGTGTTTCATTAAATTTCATCATTATAAATTAATAAAATAAATAATATACGTATTTCAATAAATGTACATAGCCGCACAGCTATGAATACTTTTATGTTCGTGTTTTTCAAATTTTATTACCGGCAATAAAATCAAATAATTCGTCAAGTTAGGATCAACAAATGGAATGAAATAAATAGGAATGTGTATTTATGTAACCTTAACGCGGGCTTGAGTGTCTTAATTATATAGTGAAATTATTACAAGGCGCACTTTGTAAACTAACGCAATTTTCAGCGTGAAATTACATCGGCGCCGAAGGTTATATATTAATAAGGCTGCTCCTTGAGATTAAAGTAAATAATTACCGAAAAAGCGCATCTCGAATTACCTTGCGAATCAGGGATGCGTTAGAAAATTTGCCTTGTCCCCAATGAAACATTAACGAGGGATGCGAATAAATCAAATCTAATTTGGCATTGAAAATTATTCGTTGCGTAGAATATTATGGAGGCTTATTAAGTCTTTTGATTAAATGTTGGATGATACATATTTCATACGTACTTGATGAATATCTATATACTCAGTAGAAAATCAATTTTATTTATTATAGGCGCGCGCTCAAGGGAACGCACTGGCTGGCTAGAAGCGAGCATGTTGCGGGCGCGGAACTCGACGCTTCTGTCTACGGTCTACGGTCCACTGAGGCGTCATTTTACGAATGCATGCAAACTACAAATGACGACAGGTGTATTTTCTTTTCGATTTTGGTTTTGTTTAAGTGTTCATCAACTTAAAACATTAGTTTTCAAAAATTCATAACTAACACAAATATTGACTTTTTTTTGAGTTTCAAGGTAAATGTATTATGATTGCATCAGAATTCAATCATAGCAATATGATTTTTTTTAGTTTTTCCTTGTTTAAAAATTCGTTTTTAAACATTGAAAAAAGTGAAACATTTTCAAACATTAAAGTTAGTTTTAAAGGAAGATACATTTGTTATTTATCCATGTTACAGTTTTTTTCTGAACGCATCTTTTGCATATTTCTGCACCCTGTAAGTTTAAGTTTTTTTTTATATTTGTTATGACTCATATTTTTATTTATTTATTGAAACCTCTTATTTATATTATGTTTATTGACCTGTATAAACCCATTGTTATTGACACATAAAATAAATTACATTAAATAGATGTTTTGTGAATATATGAAAAAAAAATCGATTTTTTGTCTTTAACAACTTTAAATAATAATTTTCAAAAATTAATCTCACGCAAAAATTGACACATTTTCAAAAGTGTAAGTTGATTCTAAAGACAGATATTTTGTGAATATACTTACTAAAATTTTTGAGAAATTCTATATCAGTTTTTTTTTGTTCGACAACTTAAAACGTTAATTTTCAAAAATTCATAACTTACGGAAAAAGTGACGCATTTTCAAAAATTACAGTAAATTTTAAAGGGAGGTGTTTTGTGAGTGTATTAAAAAATTGATTTTTTATTCATTTAAATATTAATTTTCAAAAATTCATAACACGCATTTTCAAAATTAAAGTTAATTTTAAAGGTAAATATATTATGATTGCATTAAACGTTTTAAGGCATTCAATCATATCAGTATTTTTTTCTATTTTTTCTTTGTTCAAATATTCGACAAATTAAAAAACATCATTTTTAAACATTTATAACTCACGCATTTTCAAAAATTAAAGATAATTCAGATGTTTTGTGAATTTACTATTTTTTTTTTATAAATTCTAGCATATCATGTAATAAATCGAGTGTCGGAAATTACCATTTTTAACTGCCAAAAATGACAATTATCAACTGCCAAAAATGACAATTTTCAACTGCCAAAAATGACAATTTTTAACTGCCAAAAAGGCCAATTTTCAAGTGTCGGAAACGACCATTTTTAACTGCCAAAAATGACAATTTTTAACTGCCAAAAAGGCCAATGTTCAGGTGTCGAAAACGACCATTTTTAACTGTCAAAAATTACTATTTTTAACTGCCAAAAATGACTATTTTTAACTGCCCAAAAGGTCAATTTTCAAGTGTCGGAAATGACCATTTTTAACCGCCAAAAATAATAATTTTCAACTGCCAAAAATGACAATTTTCAACTGCCAAAAATGACAATTTCTAACTGCTAAAAATTACAATCTCAACTTCCAAAAAGGTCAATTTTCAAGTGTCGGAAACGATCATTTTTAACTGGAAAAAATGACAATTTTCAACTGCCAAAATGGCGAATTTTTAAGTGTCGGCAACGACCATTTTTAACTGCCAAAAATGACAATTTATAACTGCCAAAAAGGCTAATTTTCAACTGCCAAAAAGGCCAATTTTCAAGTGTCAGAAACGACCATTTTAAGCTGCGAAAAATGGCAATTTTTAATTGCAAAAAATTACAATATTCAACTGCAAAAAGGTCAATTTTCAAGTGTCAGCAACAACTATTTTTAACTGGCAAAAATGACAATTTTTAACTGCCAAAAATGACAATTTCTAACTGCTAAAAATTACAATCTCAACTTCCAAAAAGGTCAATTTTCAAGTGTCGGAAACGATCATTTTTAACTGGAAAAAATGACAATTTTCAACTGCCAAAATGGCGAATTTTTAAGTGTCGGCAACGACCATTTTTAACTGCCAAAAATGACAATTTATAACTGCCAAAAAGGCTAATTTTCAACTGCCAAAAAGGCCAATTTTCAAGTGTCAGAAACGACCATTTTAAGCTGCGAAAAATGGCAATTTTTAATTGCAAAAAATTACAATATTCAACTGCAAAAAAGGTCAATTTTCAAGTGTCAGCAACGACTATTTTTAACTGGCAAAAATGACAATTTCAACTGCCAAAAACGACAATTTCTAACTGCTAAAAATTACAATTTCAACTTCCAAAAAGGACAATTTTCAAGTGTCGGAAACGACCGTTTTAAGCTGCCAAGAATAATAATTTTCAACTGCCAAAAGGGCCAATTCTCAACTGCCAAAAGGCCAATTTTCAAGTGTCAAAAACGATCATTTTTAACTGGAAAAAATGACAATTTTCAACTGCCAAAATGGCGAATTTTTAAGTGTCGGCAACGACCATTTTTAACTGCCAAAAATGACAATTTATAACTGCCAAAAAGGCTAATTTTCAACTGCCAAAAAGGCCAATTTTCAAGTGTCAGAAACGACCATTTTAAGCTGCGAAAAATGGCAATTTTTAATTGCAAAAAATTACAATATTCAACTGCAAAAAAGGTCAATTTTCAAGTGTCAGCAACAACTATTTTTAACTGGCAAAAATGACAATTTTTAACTGCGAAAATGACAATTTCAACTCCCAAAAACGACAATTTAAAACCCAAAAATGAACACATTTTCAAAAATTAAAGTTTTTTTTAAGGTATATAAATGTGTTATGATAGCATCGGGCTTTTTAAAGAATTCAATCATATCGATATTATTTTATTTTTCTATTTTTTCTTCGTTCAAATATTCGACAAATTAAAAAACATCATTTTTAAACATTATAACTCACCCATTTTCAAAAATTTAAAATAATTCAGATGTTTTGCGAATATACATTTATTTTTTATTTTTGATAAATTCTAACATATCATGTAATAAATCAATTGTTGGAAATTACCCTTTTTAACTGCCAATAATGACAATTTTCAACTGCCAAAAATGACAATTTCTAACTACCAAAAATGACAATTTCAACTTCCAAAAAGGACAATTTTCAAGTGTCGGAAACGACCGTTTTAAGCTGCCAAAAGGGCTAATTTTCAGCTGCCAAATGGCCATTTTTCAAGTGTCGGAAACAACCATTTTTAACTGCCAAAAATGACAATTTTTAACTGCCAAAAATGACTATTTTTAACTGCCAAAAATGACAATTTTCAACTGCTAAAAATGACAATTTTTAACTGCCAAAAATGACAATTTTTAACTGCCAATAATGACAATTTTCAACTACCAAAAATGACAATTTCTAACTGCAAAAAATGACAATTTCAATTTCCAAAAAGGACAATTTTCAAGTGTCGGAAACGACCGTTTTAAGCTGCCAAAAAATGACAATTTTCATTTGCCAAAAGGGCCAATTTTCAACTGCCAAAAAGGCCAATTTTCAAGTGTCGGAAACGACCATTTTTAACTGCCAAAAATGACAATCTCTAACTGCTAAAAATGACAATTTCAACTTCCAAAAAGGACAATTTTCAAGTGTCGGAAACGACCATTTTTAACTGCCAAAATTGACTATTTTTAACTGCCACAAAGACCAATTTTCAAGTGTCGGAAACGACAATTTTTAACTGCCAAAAATGACAATTTTCAACTGCCAAAAATGACAATTTCTAACTGCCAAAAATGACAATTTCAACTTCCAAAAATGCCAATTTTCAAGTGTCAGAAACGACCGTATTGAGTTGCCAAAAATGACAATTTTCAACTGCCTAAAGGGCCAACTTTCAACTGCCAAAAGCCCAATTTTCAAGTGTCGGAAACGATCATTTTTAACTGGAAAAAGTGACAATTTTTAACTGCCAAAAAGGCGAATTTTCAAGTGTCGGCAACGACCAATTTTAACTGCCAAAAGTGACAATTTACAACTGCCAAAAATGACAATTTTTAACTTCCAAAAAGCCAATTTTCAACTGCCAAAAATTCCAATTTTCAAGTGTCGGAAACGACCATTTTAAGCTGCCAAAAAATGGCAATTTTTAATTGCCAAAAATGACCATTTTCAACTGCAAAAAAGGTCAATTTTCAAGTGTCTGCAACAACCATTTTTAACTGGCAAAAATGACAATTTTTAATTGGCAAAAATGACAATTTTTAACTGGCAAAAATGACAATTTCAACTGCCAAAAACGACAATTTAAATCCAAAAAAAAAAAAAGAAGGGAGGTCCGCTGCCACCTGTGAAACCTGATTGCCGTAACAATCCCGACAAAACCCGAAACTCTGAAACGTGATTCACATCATCAAAACCAAAAATGAACACATTTTCAAAAATTAAAGTTTTTTTTGAAGGTATATAAATGTGTTATGATAGAATCGGACTTTTTAAAGAATTCAATCATATCGATATTATTTTATTTTTCTATTTTTTCTTTGTTCAAATATTTCGACCAATTTAAAAAAATTTATAACTCACGCAGAAATTGGCAGAGTTAGTTAGTTTTATAGTAAATGTTTTGTAAAGATATCAAAATTTTTGAGGAATTAATATTATAAAGCCTGGCCGCGCTATGAAGGCATCTGAGGTGCTATCTGTAACCTTTTTAAAACCACTGATGTATGAAGAGAATCGGATAGTGGCACCAATAGCTAGCAAGTAAATTGTAAACATCTGTGAGTGTGAAGTAACAAAATACAATCATTTGAGATGAGGGCGATCCTTCCGACCCGTCGTTAATCACCTCAGACGCCTTCATAGCGCGGCTAGAGTATATCAGTATTTATTTTTTAGCCAAAATATTACTTTTCAAAAATTCATAACTCGCGCAAAAATCGACTCAATTTCAAAAATCAAGGTTAATTTTAAAGGTAAATGTATTATGATTTCATCAGAGTTTTTAAGGAATTCAATTATATCGATATGATTTTTTTTCTAGTGTTTCCTTGTAAAAATATGTGACCACTTAAAATTTCATTTTTAAAAATTTATAACTCAAAAATCAAAATTTATGTTAAATTTTGTGGTTGTATTAAAAATTTCGAGCATTTGAGTATTTATTTTTTCTAAATTTGTTAAATGTTTCGACAACTTACAAAAAAATAATTTTCAAAAAATCATAACTCGGAGAGAAATTGACGAATTTGCAAAAATTTAAGTTAGTTATAAAGTAGAACTATTTTAAAATGTTTGTGAAGTTCAATTATATTACTATTTATTTGTTTTAGATTTTTTTTGTTCGTGTTCAACAACTAAAAATATAAATTTTCAAAAATTCATAACAAACACAAAAATATCTTAAATTATTAACGCTTTAGTAAAATTTACGTTGCACAATGTTGCTTGGAAATGATTGTTATCAGGTCGTGTACACTTTGTTATGGGCAATTACCAATAATACATTTTTTGGAAGCTGTAGATTTCCGGTATAATTCGAACATTAAAAACAAACATCTTAATTAAAGCTAACGACCCGAATTCTCCTTATATTCGAGTCGGGACGATTGCCTCTTCCGGGAACCTTGCGCTTCCGCATAATTTCGGAAATAAAATTCGTGTATACACATCGCAAGATTATTGACTTTATTGGAATTTCCACGCTAATAATTGTTAATTTCTGTGCTTAATTAATAATACGCAGCAGCTTACGTTTGTATTATTGGCTATTGATTTCGTGCTTTAATACGTTTATAGATTGTATTATTAACTATTGATTTCGTGCTTTGTTCATTTCTCAATTATTCTATTGTTTAGAATTCCAACGTCTATAAATTGTTTAGTAAGTATGGCTATCGGAGCGGGCACACGTGAAATTGTTTGATTATATAAATGCTCAACACACTTGCATAATTTAGTTTTTGGCATAAACCTTCAGTTGAATATGATTTATGCGCAATATGTGTGGTAGAGTGGAATCCACTTTAACAATTACAGTGTAGTGCCTAATACCATACGGTTGAAATTAAACTTCTTAACACTTGTATGGGGCTAAAAGAAGGATTACTACCACTTGTGTCATCAAATATTATTTCATATTTAGTTAAGATGATAATAGTACTATAACTCTATAATACGTTAGTTACGAATCAACAGAAAAATTTTAGGGATTTTTATTTACGATAAACTTTGAATATAACTCGAATGTTTGCGATCTATAATAATCTCGGACGTTTTTTTTAGGCGATGAAACAATCCTTCCATTATTATGAATCGCATAATATTCTCGTTATATTACAGTTTGTATCAAAATGAATCGCAGTCGCCTATGAATTGAAATGCGCATGTTTCTGATTAACGCTTTTTGCGCATTTGTCAACATTTTTGACAACTGTCTGAATGATAGCAACGAATGTTACATATGCGACTGCGATTAATTTCTTTTTGAAACACCGTGTAAGTAGAAAGTTAAATTTTACTCTGCTTCTACTTACGTATACTCTAAGAATGAAAGATAACTTTATAAGTCAATTCTACTGGAGGAACACCCAGGGCCGATCCTAGACCCTTGGCCGCCCGCGTGCAAGTGATGAGTTGGCCGCCCCCTCACTTGAAGTAAAACATTTCTTGGGGCGGGGGATTTTATTTTTCAATTCGAAAATTTTTAAAAACCTCTGTAATCTTTTTGTAAGGTTTTAAGGCAGAAAAATATCATGTCAAATCGCATATACACATATTTAAAATTTGTCTGAATTGATAGAAGAAATGACCAAAGAATTTGCAAGTAACCCGGAACTGCCAGATGTATTTTTGCTTTGTAAAATTCTGGATACATTGACGGGGAGTATTTTTCCATTAAATCCAGCTGAATGGTGAAGGAAAAAAGTGATAGAACGGTTGATAGCTTAATCAATCAACTATGTTCGTATAAAATGGCCTTAAGGACAGTGGCGGTTTCAAAGGGGGGGTAATCGGGTAATTACCCCCCCTAAGAATTTTTCGCTTATCAATTTTTATTGTTAAAAATTACCGGTATTCCATATTCCAAACAAATAATATAATATATTTTATATTATTTAACTTGGATTATTGATTTTATTTCGTGATTTTTTAATTTTTTAATTTTTTGCTATTATTTTCGAATTTCTGGTCAGAAACTTATTTTTGGTGGCAAATTATTTTGCTTCTACCTTTTTATTTTTAGATCAGGATTCTTAATTCCTTGGCCCATATTTGAGATTTTTGCATTTCCGATTTTTTTGTTCCAACTTTTTTTTATTTTGACCAAAATATTCGATTGGTTTGTAGAAATTTTCGATTTTTTTTGTCTGCAATTTTTATCTTTACGCTCGTTTTCGGTGTTTTGTTTAAATTATCACCGTTTTAGCCTATATTGTAGATTTTTTTATTTTTTGGTCTAAATATTCTTTATTTTGACGAAAATCGATTGGTTTGTAGAAATTTTGGATTTTTTGTCTGCATTTTTTATCTTTACGCCCGAATTTTTGTTGTCTAGTCTAAATTTTCACCTTTTTAGGTTTTTACTGTTTTGGCCTATATTTTGTTTCAATTTTTGGTCGTTTGGCCGAAATTTTCTTTATTTCGACTTAAATTTTCGATTCGTTTGTTAAAAAATTTGATTTTTTGGTCTACAGCTTTGATTTTTGGGTACGAATTTTAGATTTTTGGTCTTAATTTTTTATTTTTTGTCTCATATTTTAGATTTTCTTTGGTGTGCATTTTTATTTTTAAACTAGGTTTTTTGATTTTCGGGCCGATAATTTAGATCTTCGACTGTTTTGTTCCAAATTTTTGATTTTTTGGCCAAAATATTCGATTGGTCTAGGAAGATAAATGGTTCTTTGTTTCTTCAAAAAAGGAGGGGGGGATTTTGTATAAATGGCTCTACCATCAACATGTTCCACGAGCCGCCACTGATTTCATTTAGTAGAAAAGTGCCTTGTCTCAACTTTTAAAGCTATTTAGAGCGAAAATTAAAGAAAAATATTTTCCTATTAAAAAAAAAATTGGAAAATAATTTTGAACAATATTTTTGAGATTAATTTAAACCCTTTTCTTAGAATATTCTGCATTTTTTATTATTAAGCCTGTATTCCCGATTTGTTTTTTGGCTAAATTTTGGATCATTTGGTCTAAATATTCTTAATTTTTACCTAAATTTTGGATTTCATTGTTAAAAGGTTCGACTATTTGGTCCGCATTTTTTATTTCTCCTGACGAATTTTTGGTTTTTAAATTTTTGACCTGCATTTTCTATATTTTTGGTCAAAATATTTTAACTTTTAGCCTAAATATCCCTTATTTAGACCTTTTGCGATTTATTTTTTTAAATTTTCGACTTTTTGGCCCGAATTTTTAGATTTTTGACCTGTATTTTCGATTCGTTTTGGTCTAAATTTTTGATCTGTTGACCTAAATATTCTTTATTGTGACATAAATTTTCAATTTAATTGTTAAAATTTTTGATTTTTTTGTCCGCACTTTTGATTTTTCGGGCCGAATTTTTAATTCTAGCTCCAAAATTTTGAGTTGATTTTGGTTAATATATCTATAACCCGAATGATTTATTTATATGCGAGATTTCTTTTTATTTTTTTTCGGTATTTTCGAGTTTTGTTTGTTGAAATTTTCGAGTTTTTAGTCTGCATTTATTATCTTCAGGTCCGAGTTTTCGATATACTGTCTAAATTTTCGACTTTCTGGCCAAAATTACAAATTTTTATTATTTTTTAAAATGTTTTGACCTAATTTTTTCTTTATTTTGACCTAACTTTTCGATTTTATTGTTAAAATTTTCGATTTTTTGGCTCCCATTTTTGGTTTTTCGTTTAGTCTGCATTTATTATGTTTAGGTCCGAATTTTCCATGTTTTGTCTAAATTTTCGACTTTTTGACCAACATTGTAGATTTTTTGTTAATCTTTTGCCCTAAATTTTTCTTTATTTATTTTTATTTGTCTGTTCAAATGTTTGTTTCCTTGGTCCACTGTTTTTATTTTTTTTTTAATTTTTGGTATATTTTGCAGTGGCGGTTTCAAAGGGGGGATAATCGGGTAATTATCCCCCGTAAGAATTTTTCGCTTATCAATTTTTATTGTTAAAAATTACCGGTATCCCATATTCCAAACAAATAATATAACCGGTAAATTTTTTCAAAGCTTTAAAACGTTGGAAAAGGATAGGGAGATTTCACGGAACAGGTGTGGTGTATGACAGCGGAAGCACTAGTTTTTTTTTTAATTACCCCCCCCCCCATACTAGTTGGCTGGAAACGCCCTTGCTTAAGGACCAAGGGAGCTGGATCCATCAAGCAGCAAGCTTCATCGAAGAAGTTATCACAGCAACGAAATTCAGTCGATGCGATGAAAAAGAAAAAACTGCAACTACTGCAGGCAGTCCAATCACATGGTTAAAGTGTGCAGGAAATGGATTGCTGATAGCCATCCTCCGAAGCCTAGTAAACTGGAGTCCGACACAAATATGATACTCGTCACTGTTAGCTCAACTGAAACAGATGCTGAGTGGTCGAGATGCAGGGACGACAATGGCGCGATAAGCCATATTTTAAATGATGAGATTTGCTTTAGAACGTTTGAGTCTTTTTCAACTGAACACACAGAGACCACAGCAAATGGTGAGAAAATCGAAGCCATTAGAATACATGAAATAGAAGTTAGGTTAGCAATCCACGGAAAAGAGTATAAAATTACCTTGGCTGATAATTGATCAATCAAGAGAAATCCGTTCTCCGTGTTTGCAGTCCGGGCTAAGTACTCGGACAGCCAATTCATCTTCATCAGCTGAAGTCTGCAACTTCCTAGTCAATAATTGGAGGGAGCTCGTCGTGGAGGACTGTTCAATTTGGCAATGCTACAGTTGTAGAGATGCATAGTGAACTGTGTGAAGGTTACATATATGATAAAGCTCATCGGCTACCGTTCGTCACGAGGTCCAGAACTACGGAACCGGGAGAGCGAGCTCACACATTTGAAGAATCGAGGTCTGGATATCGATATTTTGTGCTTTTCAAGGACGATTACAAAAATTCAGGACAGTTTGTTTTCTGCGGCAAAAATCCGAAATTGCTGAAAAACTGAGCCAGTTCCTAGATGAGGAAGAAACAGTCTGGAGCTGCTGAGTGACAATGGCAGGGAGTTCGACAAGAAACAGATCTGGACCAGTTTACACAAGAAAGGTATTATTCAACGTCTTCCACTCCGGAACAAAACGGGTCCAGTGAGAGGGAAAATCGTACGGTGGTGGAAACTGCAAGAGAAATGATGCATGCGCATGGGAACATTCCTCAGGCACTTTGGGCCGAGATGATACGAACAGGTACCTGCATCCTTAATAGGACAGGGCATAGAAAATCAGGTTTTAAACATTGGTTCAAATTCATGTATATTCTATCGAAGGAGCAAAGAACGCCATTAAAGGAATCCTCATCGGTTATGATTACGACGACGGATACAGTATCTACAGTGAAGAGGAAAACAAGCTCTATAGATCCAAAGACGTCATTTTTAAAGAAAAATGGGTGAAAAACGGGGTTATTTTACCCCCAGGAAGCAACGAAGCTGAAGAGACTGACCTGAATGACAGCAAATCTCGGATTGAAGAAAACGAAGAAATAGAATTCTGGAAACCCGATGACAGTGGCAGTGGTTGAACAATCTCAGAAATGCCGAAAATCAATGAAGAAGAGAATGCTGGTGAGACTACGCGGACACTTCATAACCAATTGGATCTTACAGCTCCACAGAAATTCCAGGTTTATGTAATGCTCACCTCGATGACCTTGGAGGAACCAGATACCTACAATGACTCCACAAAGTAAAAACAAGGCCAGATTGGTGATCAAAGATTTTTCGCAAAGAAGAGGAGTAGATTATGATCAAACCTTCAGTTCAGTGGCAAGAACATCGATTATTTAAACGCTACTCATTGTCAGTGTTGACCTTAATTCTAAAACAATACTTCTCGCGATTTTTTTGATGCAAATTCATCAATTACATTTGAAATATCTTCTAATGTTTCACATATCTCGAAATTATGGCAAATCGCTCTTGTGTTATAGTTGACCATAAATAATTTTTAATTAATTTTAATTTGGAAAAACTCCTTTCGCCGGAAGCCGCAGTTATCAGAATGAAAAAAAAAATTTTAGACTAATACTGAAATTTGGAAAACAAGGAACTAAGCTTAAAATTTCTAATGGTTTTAATTGGGAAAGATTAGGAAATAGTTCTCTAAAAAGATAACAATTCTTTTAAGAGTTCGATTTCATCTAAATCTTTGGTCAATTTTCCGTTTTCGGTTACCTGTAATTTAATATCTAACTCCATACAACATTTTCTTAAATATTCGGATACATGAATGAAATACCAACAAAAATTTAAACAAGGAGCAGACATTTTCTAACAGCTCAGAACGTTCGGATATCAAAGTAATAGCGATGCCCAGAATTTCAAAAGAAAAGTGAATTCAAAATTTTTCTGTAGGATCCAAAATACTTTCATCGGCGATTTGTTTTTCTTATACGAACTTCAGATGATTTGTGATACTTCTTCTATTTGTTTGGAAAAGTTGTTACCCGGTTAGAAATCGGATACACTTTCGACAGGAGTCCAGGCAACCGGCCGCTATTTCTGGGCTCTCGGATTAAAATTTACAGATTTTGGACGCCGCGGATCCTCTATTGGTGGACCGCTTCGCAGGTGATGGGAATATCATAAACATGATTCTCATATAGCCAACGGCTTCGGAAATTAAACGGTGCGGACAAATTCACCATGCGACTTCATACTTTGGGGTTTGTAAAATCCAGTGGCGTAGCGACTGCATAGCAAAGATTAGCAATGCGAATAGATTGGATTGTAGGAAAGGGCCCACCCACCACCTTCTAATTATGGGACAAGGCCATACACCAGCTTCTACTAAAAGTTGTTTCACTACAAATCTCTGCTAAGTAATTGAACAATTTTATTATTATTTTACAGGTGGGATACTATTTTACAATCCAACTAGTAAAACCTAAAGCAAGGGTTTCACGCTTGTCAATAAGAAAGTAGAAAAAATGTAATGTAAACTGATGCTAGTCAAGCCAACGTTTGCCTGACACCGGCAGTGAACGTGTTAAAAAAACACAGTAAATCGTAAGATTATCAATTGCCTGTTCAGGTCATTTGTAAAAGTGTCTCAATAAATGTATTGCCTCTCTCGTAAGATTATGCAGAGGAAAGGGTGATAATATGGACCCTGCAGATTTTACGGATTCCCTTGTTTCTCGACCGGAAGGTGGCTCACTCTGGTGGCAGAGCGGGAAATCAACTCTAACGAGTCTCACTGAGATAAGACATCGTCATTATCTGGCAGTTTATGTGTTGTGCGTGTTGGAAAGATTCATCACATTTGCGAACGTTTAGCAAAGTAGTTTTATTTTATTTATGTTGCACAATGTTCAGATCTCGATGTCATACCTTGATCTGCACTAGTTGGACAGAAATAATAAACAACTTTTTGGTTACATTTGGGAGTAGTGATGTGATCAGGGGTATAACTACATAGTGTTTGATAGGGCTTAAGCCCTGGACCTAAAAAATTGTCACATGAACATTAAATATTGTTCCCCCATCAGAACACCTACAGACCGGTTTCGACCTTTCAGGTTTCATCAGTGTAGTTAGTTGCTAATGGGGAAACGGAGATAACTATTGGAATATAAGTATTCCAAACACCGTTAAAGGTAGAAACGCCGCTGGCAATGTCCATATCTTGTCGGTGTTAAAGCCACCCGGATTTGGTTCAGTACAGCATTCAGGCAATAGATTCCGCCACTTTGGCGTTTCTACCTTTAAATTGTTACATTTTTAATACTCTTTCATTAACAATGATTTTGATGTTAGTAAGAATTTTAAAACCCAATTTAAGGATTCTTAATATAACAAAAAAATAGGTCCCATTCGACTTTAAGCCTTAGGCCTCGAAAATCCTAGATCTGCCCCTGGATGCGACATTTTCATAATGGTGTGGTTGGTAAAATCAATCCCTAAAATGCATCTGGTGTTAATATTACCATCAAATTAGATCTTTTATTCTTCTTAATCAAACTAGTAGAATGTTTACTCATTTTCTAGGTGCCAAGAGCCATTTTGTGAATTTTGGATTTTCCAGTTATTGAACAAAGAATTCCTATACCATAGATGATTAATCATTTTTCTTCTTCTCTCGGATTTTGGGAATTTTGGGGTTATCAATTATTTAAAGAAAGAACTACTATTTCGGAAATAAATCACTCTTCTTCTCTCGATTCCTATCCGCTTCGGGTGTTGGCAACTCACTTTATTTACTGCTGTCCGAATAATTGCGTTGTCGTCATTGAGAACCATGTTCTGAGATTCTTGAGCCAAGATATTTGTCTTCTTCCTACCCCACTCGAACACTTTGCGCTGAAGTATGTTCTGGAGATTAATTATTGCCTCTTAATAACCTTTGCACTGAAGAACCACTCCCCGCCCCCCCTTACTCCTCGCTGTACTGATTGTGCTGGGAGCGAGTTGGTATGTTTTTACACCGACTGGAAGTTAGCCATAAATTTCAGCCACGAATCCGGCGCATCCACCATTTTTACCTTCAGTAAATTTCCAAGTTTTCTCTACTAATTTACAGAAAATGGATTAAAATTCATTATTAATCAAATTTCTGAAGTACCATGGTAATAACAATAAGCTTTTAATTTAGGATTTACCCCGATTTTTCGATAAGACATCTATCGAAACACGGTCAATTTTCAAAAAATCAAAAGTCATTGTTAGGCGTAGTTTAGGTTCGATATTTTCAGCCACAAATGTTCCAAACTAAAACTACGCCTAACAATGACTTTTGATTTTTTGAAAATAGACGAAATTTCGTAAAAGTGTCTGGGTAAATAATTATTTAAACAAAAATGAAGAATATGTGTCATTTTTCAAAACTTAAATATTGTAAATAAAGCCCTATGGAACATTTGTGGCCGAAAATATCGAACTTAAACAACGCCTAACGATGACTTTTGATTTTTGGAAAATTGACGAAATTTCATAAAAGTGTCTGGGTAAATAATTATTTAAACAAAAATGAAGAATATGTGTCATTTTTTTAAACTTAAATATTGTAAACAAAGCCCCATGGAACATTTGTGGCCGAAAATATCGAACCTAAACTACGCCTAACGATGACTTTTGATTTTTGGAAAATTGACGAAATTTCATAAAAGTGTCTGGGTAAATAATTACTTAAACAAAAATGAAGAATATGTGTCATTATTTTAAACTTAAATATTGTAAACAGAGTTCTATAGAACATTTGTGGCTGAAAATATCGAACCTAAACTACGCCTAACGATGACTTTTGATTTTTGGAAAATTGACGAAATTTCATAAAAGTGTCTGGGTAAATAATTATCTAAACAAAAATGAAGAATATGTGTCATTTTTCTAAACTTAAATATTGTGAACAAAGCCCTATGGAACATTTGTGGCCGAAAATATCGAACCTAAACTACGCCTAACGATGACTTTTGATTTTTGGAAAATTGACGAAATTTCATAAAAGTGTCTGGGTAAATAATTATTTAAACAAAAATGAAGAATATGTGTCATTTTTTTAAACTTAAATATTGTAAACAAAGCCCCATGGAACATCTGTGGCCGAAAATATCGAACCTAAACTACGCCTAACGATGACTTTTGATTTTTGGAAAATTGAGACGAAATTTCATAAAAGTGTCTGGGTAAATAATTATCTAAACAAAAATGAAGAATATGTGTCACTTTTCTAAACTTAAATATTGTGAACAAAGCCCTATGGAACATTTGTGGCCGAAATTATCGATCCTAAACTACGCCTAACGATGACTTGATTTTTGGAAAATTGACGAAATTTCATAAAAGTGTCTGGGTAAATAATTATTTAAACAAAAATGAAGAATATGTGTAATTTTTCTAAACTTAAATATTGTAGACAGAGCCCTATGGAACATTTGTGGCCGAAAATATCGAACCTAAACTACGCCTAACGATGACTTTTGATTTTTGGAAAATTGACGAAATTTCATAAAAGTGTCTGGGTAAATAATTACCTAAACAAAAATGAAGAATATGTGTCATTTTTCTAATCTTAAATATTGTAAACAAGGCCCTATTTGTGGCCGAAAATATCGAACCTAAACTACGCCTAACGATGACTTTTGATTTTTGGAAAATTGACGAAATTTCATAAAAGTGTCTGGGTAAATAATTATTTAAACAAAAATGAAGAATATGTGTCATTTTTCTAAACTTAAATATTGTAAACAAAGCCCTATGGAACATTTGTGGCTGAAAATATCGAACCTAAACTACGCCTAACGATGACTTTTGATTTTTTGAAAATTGACGAAATTTCATAAAAGTGTCTGGGTAAATAATTATTTAAACAAAAATGAAGAATATGTGTCATTTTTCTAAACTTAAATATTGTAAACAAAGCCCTATGGAACATTTGTGCGCCTAACGATGATTTTTGATTTTTTGAAAATTGACCATGTTTCGATAAATGTCTTATCGAAAAATCGGGGTAAATCCCAAGTTAGAAGCTTATTGTTATTACTATGGCACTGCAGCAATTTGATTAATTATGAATTTTAATCTATTTTCTGTAAATTAGGAGAGAAAACTTGTAAATTTACCAAAGTCAAAAATGGCGGAGGCGCCGGATTCGTGGCTAACTTCCAGTCGGTTGTTTTTACGGTATTATCACAAGGGAAAAGGATAAATCAGAAGGCGGTAACAATGTTTATCAAACCGACAGCTATTGGATAAGGAGCAAATAGAATCGAAAGGATTGTCGGACAATCTAAGAAGGATCGCTTTTAACTTCATGAAGAGCGGAAAAATTTAAATTGGGAAGACGGAAAAATACTTTGACAGGGAATGTCCAGCAATATTGTTTATGGAAGAGTGGTTAAAGAGAATAGAGGAAACTGATCAAGAAAGACTAATAGAGCGAAATGAAACCATACCAGAGCAACACCTCCTCATTGTCGCGTTGTGGATAGACGTCCTCTTGACAATGTAGTGCAGCCTCATCTCAAAAAGTTCGAAAAATGCGCAGTCTCCGGGCTGCGTACTTAGCTTGCTGGAACTTGATGGATCAGATCTATGATGGTCTGCCTGTTGGTATCAGCAGGTAGGTCAAGTGTGATCAGGGAATCTGTTATTGTCGGGGCAATGTTTTTTTATCATCGGCTTCGTCGGCTTTCGCTCTGGGAGTGGGTAGGTGATGTATGGGATCTGGGTGTTGCCAAGGACGGTCGTCAGGGTGCGCGAGTTTGAAAAGTACGCAGTCCCCCGGCTGCGTACTTAGCTTGCTGGAACTTGATGGAATGTTATTCCAACAGATCCCTGATGGTCTGCCAGTTGGTATCAGCTGGCCGGTCAAGTGTGATCAGGGAATCTGCTATTGTCGGGGCAATGTTATTTTTATCATAGCCTTCGTCATATTTCGCTCTGGGAGCTGGTAGGTGTGGTATGGGATCTGGGTGTTGTCAAGGACGCTCGTCAGGGTGCGAAAGTTGGAAAAATACGCAGTCCCCGGGCTGCGTACTTAACTTGCTGGAACTTGATGGAATGTGCATCCATCAGATCCATGATGGTCTACCAGTTGGCATCAGCCGGATATCAAAAGCTAAGCTATACTAATAAGAGACACATCATTACTCTGTCCGCTCAAAAGATGTCGTGGGAGTCAGAAACGCGGCTCTAGATGGCCAGTGTTATTATTTTCTGTAAACCTCTCTACAAACCATTTTACGCGGGATATTTAAATAGAGAAAATGTTTTAATACTTTTTATGGACACTGCTACACCGAAAAACAATACAAATATGTTTAAAAAAATGTTATCATTTTCATTGACTATTTTTTAACAACCTACGACTTAATTGGAGCAGGTTTGCGTAAGATACATGAATCATGATTTATGATACTGCGCATATTAATTCTGCATATCGTTAATTAAGAATTTCACAAAATGTCGAAATCGTTTGGCATCTCTTATAGGACAAGGTATTACATTGCAATCGAAATAAACGCCATTCAAGCATCGGTGAATACTTATAATACGACCATTCATATTTTTTTCAGACAAAAATTAACGAAGCCTTAAATACGCTTGTAAAATACTTCGGAATTTCATTCACACCGGATGTACATTTGTGTTTTACGTGCAATTAAAATTTACGTTTAGTTGGGTCAATGTTACGGGACAATATAAGTCTGTTTCTGGAAATACTAATAAGCTCTTTTCTTACCGCTCAATGTCACGAAATCGCGCGTGCAGTCAATTTCAGACGTCCTCCGCAATGTAGAAATATAATACAATGCGTTCCGTTTGTTTAAGGATTTTACATCTTTCCTATTTTTACTTCAAGGTAACTGCAATTACTTGGGGATTCTCGAGTTTTAGAAAATATCACGAATACAGAGATACGAATGTATATTGGGAAAATATTCCTTAAAATAAGGAAAATAAGGTGAACGATAAAACTTGCTATTCGTATACCACAGCAAAAAAAAACGGTCGTAGGATCTTATGGTCGATGGTCAACACGTTTTACAACAATTGGTGGATTTTCACGTTTTCAGTTACCTGACGACAAATAATCCCGCAAGCAAACACGGGATCTATATTGCAATGTCCTTGCAAAAAGTAACAGTTTGTCACGTGCCAATAATGTATTTCCTTTAAATATTAAATGTATATAATTACAAATTTAATAAAATTAAATGCAAGGCCGCGGTGGCCTCGCCGGTAATTTTTCGAAATCTATGAATGTCACTTGATATTTCTGTATAACACATAAATGTTGTCGTGGTAAAATTCAATGCTGTCTACGCCCAAATTTCTATATCATCCGCGTGCCGTTAACCAAAATTCCTTAAAAAACGTAAAACAGTAATTAAAAAAAAATCATAACTTATGAAAAAGGTGACACATTTTCAAAAACCAAAGTTGGTTTTAAAGGTAGATGTTTTGTGGAAATATTAAAAAAAATAGATATTTTTGTTCAAGTTGAACTTTAAATATTATTTTTTTATAAATTAATAACTCGTAATAATTAGCACATACCAAAAATTGAAGTTAATTCTAAAGGTTGATGTTTCGTAATAATACTATTTTTTTCTGAAATTCTATCATATCAATATTTATTTTTTAGAAGTTAAATCTTTAATTTTCAAAAATTCACAAACCCAAAAATGAACATATTTTCAAAAATCGAAGTTAGTTTTAAAGGTAGTCGTTCAGTGAATATGTTAAAATATTAGAGGAACTCAATTTTGTTTTGTTTGTGTTCGAAAACAAAAAATATTTATTTTCAGAAACTCGTAACTCGTAACAAAAATCATAATTAATTTTAAAGATAAATGTATTATAATTTTATTATAGTTTTTAAGGAATCCTATCATAACAGTATTTATTTTTTTTTGTATTTTTTTGTTCAAATATTCGACAACTTGAAAAAAAATAATTTTCAAAAAATTATAACACATTTTCAAAAATCGTGGTTAATTCTAAAGGTATATGCTTTATGAATATATGTACTTTAATTTTTGAGAAATTCTATCATATCAGTATTTATTTTGTTTGACAACTTGAAAAATTCATACACCCAAAAATGAACACATTTTCAAAAATCAAAGTTAATTTTAAAGGTGGTCGTTCTGCGGATATATTCAAATATTTGTGGAGCTCAATTTTGTTTTGTTTAAGAGTTCGACAACTTAAAATATTAATTTACAAATATGGACTCATTTTCAAAAATCATAATCAATTTGAAAGATAAATGTATTATGATTGCCTTAGAGTTTTTAAGGAATTCAGTCATATCAGTATTATTTTTTTTCTTGTTTTTCTGTGTAATAGTTTGGCAACTTAAAAAAATAATTTTAAAAAATTCACAACTCACGCAAGAATTAACACATTTTCAAAAATCTTGGTTAATTCTAAATGCAGATGTTTCGTGAATATATAATATACTTACATTTTCGAGAAATTCTACCATATTAATATTTATTTTTTAGATTCTTTTCTCAAGTGTTCGACAACTTGGAAAGTTAAAAACGTTCAAAATACCCAAAAATGAATACATTTTCAAAAATCAAAGATATTTTAAAGGTAATAGTTTGTGGATGTATTAAAATATTTAAGGAGCTCAATTTTTGTTTTGTTTAAGCGTCCGACAACTTAAAATATTCATTTTCAAAAATTCTAACTCACGCAAAAATTGACTCGTTTAAAAATCAAAGTTAATTTTAAAGTTAAATGTATTACGATTACATTAGAGTAGAACTTAATCATGTCAGTTTTTTTTTCCATTCTTTCAAAAATTTATAACACGCAAAAATTGACACATTTTCAAAAATCGTGGTTAATTCTAAGGACAGATGCTTTATGAATATATGTACTTAAATTTTTGAGAAATTCTATCATTCATTTTGTTTGACAACTTGAAAAGTTAATTAAAAAATTCATACGGCCAAAAATTTCCTCATATTCAAAAATCATTGTCAATTTTAAAGATAAATGTATTATGATTGCCTTAGAGTTTTCAAGGAATTCAGTCATATCAGTATTAATTATTTTTTCTATTTTTTCTTTGTAACAGTTTGGCAACTTAAAAAAATAATTTAAAAAAATTCAAAACTCACTTTTCAAAAATCTTGGTTAATTCTAAATGCAGATGTTTTGTGAATATATTACATACTTAAATTTTTGAGAAATTCTATATTTATTTTTTAGATTTTTTTGTCAAGTGTTTGACAACTTGGAAAGTTAAAAACCTAAAAAAATAATTCAAAAAAATTCAAAACACCCAAAAATGAATACATTTTCGATAATCAAAGTTAGTTTTGAAGGTAATCGTTCTGTGGATGTATTAAAATATTTGAGGAACTCAATTTTTGTATTCTAACTCACGAAAAAATTGACTCGTTTAAAAATCAAAGTTAATTTTAAAGTTAAATGTATTATGATTTCAATAAAAGTATTTAAGGAATTCTATCATAACAATATTAATTTATTTTTTATTTTTTTTTGTTCAAATATTCGACATTTTCAAAAATTCATAACACGTAAAAATCGAGATATTTTCATAGTTAATTTGAAAGTTAAATTTTAGCATTAGGGTTTTTAAGGAAGTGAATCATACCAGTCTTTTTTTCTATTTTTAAAACATTAATTTTAAAAAAAATTATCTTTTAACTTAGAAATTGACACATTTTCAACAATCAAAGTTTATGTTAATCTTGTGAATGTATTAAAATTTTTGAGCAATTTCATCGTAAGTATTTATTTTCTTTAGATTTCTTATTCAATTTTTTATTAAAAAATTAAAACGATAATTTTCGAAAATTCATAACTCACGGAGAAATAGGCAGATTTTCAAAAAATTAAATTAGTTTTGAAGATGGATGTTTTGTAAAGATATTATAATTTTTAAGGAATTCTATTATAGCAGTATTTATTTTTTTAGATTTTTTTTGTTCGTCGTCAAGAACTATACTATAAAATACTTGTACTTTAAAAAATCGAGGCTCAAACATATCTTGAAGATATTACTTTATAAATATAGTCAAAGGCCTGAAGATAACGAATAATGGTAATTGAAAAATGTTTACAAATCTTTGTTGAGTTTTGTAACATCGATATGTTTTGTTTGATTTGTTTTCGTATATTTTCTGGCGGAATTCTAGCGGAATTAGGTTGGCTACTTGGCAGAAATATCCTGTGAGCAGTTGGCAACGCTGGTTGTGATTAATCACTCTAATCCTAAAAGCTAAAATGTAGTTGCCATCTTACTATTACAATATTGTGTAATTATCACTAGGATACAACGTATATTATATTGTACATAATACCCTAGGGCTATAAAGAAGCCCATTAATTACATTACAATTTCAAACTCTCGTTTATACAATAACTAGAGAGTATTCGTGAAAAATCATGGAAAAGATAACACACATTTTTATATTGAAAATTATCATAATTATTTTCTCGTAATAGCAATGCCGAAAACGACTTGTAAATTTGGCTGCCTATTTGTTCTGAAAAGAGGGCTTCTTAAATTTATGTTCTCGAATTTTTGAATAATCACAAAAATCAATCAATTGTGGCTGACCTCTGGTCAATTGCCTGTTGAGGTCATTTGTAAAAGTGTCTCAATAAATGTACTGTCTCTCTCTCAATCAGTTATCGCGGAGAGAGCGAGGAAACTCGATTTCTGGACAGGTGACACTCCTGCGGATGTCTACGCTACCCCTGTGATAATACCAATAGGTCTATTTATCTTCGAATCCGATTTCGCATAAAAATGCCCAAGTACGATAGTTAATTATACACCGGATATGTAAATGTTTGCATAAGAGAGTAATATTCCTTCGAAGATCACGTTATAATACATTTACTCCCATTTTATTGAAAACGTGCGACGAAAGTGCGCAAGAACATGTGTTCAGTTAGAAAACGACTAATGCATAACATGTATTTATACCTTAAATCAAATCACGTTTCTGAATCTTATAATAATGCTAATGGCATTATAATAATACAAAATTTCTTATTATTCAGTAGTTGTATTGTCTTCACTTTTAATGTTTACTACTTTATAATAGTCGCAACCACGTCTTTACAGACAAATAAAGTTATCTAATTTATTAATTGTACGTATGGTGGCCGCGCCGGGAACCCAAATAAATAATGCGCTACAATTCGATCTTACGAGAATATTTTTATTGTCGCGAATACATAGCCATTCGATCTTACGGAATATTTTTTGTCATGAATATGGAGGCACTCGTTGGTGCTAACAGAGCAAAAAAAAACCTAAAACTGGAAGTTGCGGGTTTTTATTATCAATTTTGATAATTTCATTTATTTTGTTAATTAATATATTGGTTCTAAATAAATAGTTCACATTACTATCATGTCGGAAGCATGTTCATCCTTTTTTTCAATTATAATCGATTATTTTCAAAAATGCAAATACATAAATTGAATTTAAAAAAAAATGTTTAAGGGGGCTTATACGTTTGGAGCACCAAAAAAGGCAATTTTAATGAATTTTCTTCAGAGCGAAGTGACAAATTATAAAAATGGTGATGTGGCCATCATGTTACTTTCTCCGACTTGATGGTATCATAGCCAATTATATTTACGTTTTCATAGTTTATTGAAATAATATTTTAAATATACATCGAGCGTTGCGGAAACTCGGATGAAACTAACGTTTAAAACGTCAAAATTATGAAACATGGAAAAATTATACTTCAAATTCAAAAACTCGGTTTACTCAAAAACTAACGAGATTTAGAAAAAACTTATTCTTTAGAAGTTGTTCATTTTGGTATTCTCTACAATTATTATTCACACAAATTTACTGTAACTATTATCGTTTCATAATTATAAACCAAAAATTGAAAAAAAATAATACATTTCTTTCTCGAATAGCAATGATTTTATGAAAAATGTTTTCAAGCAAAAGATATTCACTTCTTTGTTGTCTTCAATGTTTGTTTAAATGTTTTTGTGATATTTTTCATATTTAAGAAAATATTGGCAAAAAACAAAAAACAGTTAAGGTAAACACCCACTTCCGGTGTACGAAATTTTACCAAAAGCTTTTCAGTTCTTCAGATTATTAAATAAGACGTATGTTGAAAGTTTCATATCAATTGCTGTATTAGTTTTTGAGATACAGCGCACACAGACACACACACACACACACACACACACACACACAGACACACACACAGACACACAGACACAAACATTTTTTTTCCAGAAATTGTTGAAATGGCATCTAGGGACCCCAAAACGGATATTTCCGTGAAAAAAAATTTTTGAAAAAAAAATTGATGCCATTTCAACAATTTCTGGAAAATTTTTTTTTGTGTCTCTGTGTGTGTGTGTCTGTATGTGTGTGTGTGTGTGTGTGTGTGCGTGTGTGTGTGTGTGTGTGTGTGTGTCTGTCTGTGTCTGCTGTATCTCAAAAACTAATAAAGCAATTGATATGAAACTTTCAACATCCATCTTATTTGATAATCTGAAGAACTGAAAAGCTTTTGGTAAAATTTCGTACACCGGAAGTGGGCGTTTACCTTAACTGTTTTTTGTTTTTTGCCAATATTTTCTTTAATATGAAACATATCACAAAAACATTCAAACAAACTTTGAAGACAACAAAGAAATGAACATCTTTTGCTTGAAAACATTTTTCATAAAATCATTTTTATTCGAGAAAAAAATTTATTATTATTTTTTTAATTTTTGGTTTATAATTATAAAACGATAATAGTTACAGAAATATTATGTTAATAATAATTGTACAGAATGCCAAGATGAACAACTTCTAAAGAATAAGTTTTTTTCGAAATCTCGTGAGTTTTTGAGTAAACCGAGTTTTTGAATTTGAAGTATAATTTTTCCATCTTTCATGATTTTGACGTTTTTTTTTCATCCGAGTTTACGCAACGCTCGATGTACATTTAAAATATGATTTCAATTGAAAATAAACCCATGAAAACGTAAATATAAAGTCGGAGAAAGTAACATGATGGCCACATCACCATTTTTTCATTTAATTTCATTTATTCATACAAATATAGAAATTTCAAAAAATAACAGCCATGTGTGACTGAATGGCTTAGCCTAAGTCAAAAAAAATATGCTTGATTCCGCGGTTTGCCCGCTAATCTGAAACGCAAAATTTAAACGGCATCTTAAAGGAGAGTGTATTTCCTTGTCGTTCACGGATCCGTGTTTTTAAATTCGAATTTTCAACAAAATGACGAACCTTCTTTTTTTCGCTAAAAAAATCACTTTTTTTTGTTAAAAAAAAAAAAATAGAAGGAATTGAAATTTTTAAAATCGGATCCGCCATCGACAAGGAAATTGTATAAGCTTTCACTAAAAAAAGGCAGATCGGTTAATCAGTCTTCAAGTTATCATCGTAACCGATTTAAAAAAACTTTGTTTTGAGAAAAACGCGTTTAAGTTTGAGTACACTTTTACTCTATTGTGAAACTGAATTGATTCAAGTTCACGTCATCGTCAATTCCTGGAGGAATATAAGGAGCTCGACCATAAAACGTCTCGTCCAAGAAAGTGCTATATTGTGGACTTGTTACATAAATAGCTATTATGTCATACTTGTTTATTATTGAAATCGTAATGGCATGGAAACAATGTATATTAAATTAACGCTCTAGGGCGTTATTTCCTTAACGCCCGCTCATAATGCCCGCTTATAGTAACCCCCCCGGATCAACATTTACTTCAGTTAAAAACCCCATTTCGGCTGTTGTTAAACCTCTAACATCACCAATGAATTTACTACAAAGAAATTTGATTACACGAACTGGGTTTTGTAGCTTAAGTTAAAGTTAAATTTATGGGTGTTGGGTGGGCAATATTCTACAATCCAACCAGTTAAACATCAACGAACGTTGCACAGGTGCAGAACAATAGCGACAAAGTACCAACGTTAATTTTATTAGTCTCTACATTAATTTATTTGCTGCAAAGTGTGTTAAAGTGGTCAACTGATTGGATTGTGGTATAGAGACCACCCACCACCCTTCGCATCAACTTTATTTCAACAAGCAAAACTTTGTCCAGTTAAGAATTTTCTTTAGCAATTCGTTGGAGAAGTTTAAAGTTTAAAAATAAGACGAAATTCGATTTTCTGGCATAAATAGGGGTGATATAAAGATAGGTGGGTGGGCCCTATTCCACTATCCAATTCATGGATCATAAACGGGAGTTTACAAGTAGAAATTTATACTTAAGTGTAATAAAAACGCTAAAGGACTTAAGTTTTTTTAATAAACTTATTTATTGGTTGGGAGCAACTGATTGGATTGTACGATAGGGCCCACCCACCACCCTCCGGATTAACTTTTACTTCAATTAAAAACCCTGTTTCGGCTGCTGTTAAACCTATAACACCACCAATGAATTTACAAAGAAATTTCATTACACAAACATGGTTTTGTAGCTTAAGTTAAGGTTAAAATTGCGGGTGGTGGGTGGGCACTATCCTACAATCCAAACAGTTGAACATCATCGAGGGTTGCACAGGTGTAGAGCAATAATGAAAACGTAGGAATGTCATTTAATAATATGTTTCTGTAAATTAAATCATTTGCAGCTACACTTTGCTATGGTCAACTGATTGGATTGCTGGATAGAGCCCACCCACCACCCTTCATATCAACTTTATTTCAAGAAGCAAATCTCTGTCGAGTTTAAGAATTTTCTTTGGAAATTCGTTGGAGTAGTTGAACGTTTAAAAATAATTCGAAACGCGATTTTCTGGCGTAATAAAGAAGTGAAACAAGGGGTGGTGGGTGGGCTCTATCCCACCCTCCAATTCATGGATGATAAACGAGAGTTTACAAATAGAAATCAATACATAAGAATAAGAAAAACACGAAAAGTTTTAAGTTTCTTTAATAAACAATTTATTGGCGGAAAACTTGGCGCGGGAGCAACAGATTGTATTGTAGGATAGGGACCACCAACCACCCTTCGTATAAACTTTATTTCAACAAAGAAAATTGTCCAGTTAAGATTTTTTTTAGCAATTTGTTGAAGAAATTGTATTTTAAAAATAATACGAAACGCGATTTTCTAGCGTAAATAGGGGTGAAACTAGGAGTGTTGGGCGGGCCCTATTCCACCCTACAATTCATGGATCATAAACGATCATTTACAAGTAAAAATCAATACATAAGTATAATAAAGAAACACTAAAGGACTTAATAATTCTCAATACACTTATTTATTGGAGAAAACTCTGACGCGGGAGCAACGGATTGGATTGTAGGATGAGGCCTACCCACCACCCCTCGGGTTAACTTTTGCTTCAATTAAAAACCCTCTTTCGGTTGCTGTTAGACCTCCAACATCACAAATGAATTTACAATGAAGTTTGATTATACGAACATGGTTTTGTAGCTTGAGTTAAGGCTTATATACGGGGTGGTGGGTGGTCACTATCCTACAATCCAGCCAGTTGAACACCAACGAGAATTGCACACGTGTAGAACAATATCAAAAACGTAGCAACGTTATTTTTTTTATTTATTTCTGTAAATTAATTCGTTTGCAACAAATATTTCCATAGACTTATTATATAAATGTTTACTTAGGCCTTTTAATATTTTCGAAACAAAAAAATGTAAAATCAAGATTTATAAAATATTTCGGACACATATCGTGCTACTAGGGTATATAACATTTTTATTGGCGCCAATTTCATCTGTGCTAATTTTTAGTAATCTAACCTAACCTCTAAACTTTAAATTGGTACCAGGCAATACATTCGGCTCTTTTGAGAAGGTATTTTTTTCTGAATACAATGAATCACATGATGTGGAAACTTCTTCAAAATTTTGAAAAACTGAATAAGCCTTTTTACATGCGGAAATCACTAGTGCCATGATCATTGCTTGTAATGAAAATTTTTGAATGTGTTTTGTACGTACATCGACTGCTACAAGTACATACGGAACTCAATATACCTGAATGTAAAACGATATTACGATTACACAGGAATCTAACGCCCGGTTTCTCCAACGTAGATAAAACCTATCTTATAAATAAGACGTTCTTAAAGTGTTGCAGTCGTAAGAAGGTCTTACATTATAAGACGCCAAAAATGGCATCTTAAGATTCGGATTCTAACCTATTAAATTAGCAATTTTCAACAACGTATGTCTGTTTATTTATTTATTTATTTAATTAACGGAATCACCTGTTACAATAATAGCATACATTACATAATGACAAAAAATAGAAAATAAAAAGAAATACTAGTACATGGTAAAAAAGATCATAAATTAAAACAAATTCTCTTAAGTTCTAATTTAAAACTAAGTAGGCTAGACCCGAACAGATTAACACTATCCCTATAACTAATCTCATTGGCTAATGACATAAATCTGAAAATTGGATTGTTTAAATCATAATTTGTGCGCACAACAGGTAATCTAAATAATGGTCTACGACGTACATTTATATATGAGAAGCTAACTGTAAAATTTAAAGATGTTAACAGCTCAAGACAATTAATTTTACCCGAAATTAGTTTATGAAGAAAACACAAATCTAATATTATTCTACGCTTTTTTAAAGAATCTAAGTTTAAAAAACTATATAGGTAGTCATAATCATGGTTTAAGATACTCGCATCACCAAATTTGCGATCCATATACTTCACAAATTTACGTTGAACTCGCTCTAAAGCTAATATTTGATAATTGTACTGAGGAGACCAAATAGTAGATGCATATTCTAAATTAGATCTAACTAAACTTATAAAAAGGGTTCTAAGAGCATGAGGTTTAAAGTTATAACTGTTCCTGAAAATAAATCCTAATACTTTAAATGCTTTATTAGTTATATAACTGACATGTTATTGGAAGTATTCATTGAAATGGTTAACAATTTATTAGAAGTGATGAATGCATTTGCACCATTACTACCGATTTCTTATTCATCAATGATAATATAAAATCGTCATCCTCCGCCGGCCTCTTGTTATACCTCCATCTTACTTTCTGTAACACTTTTCCTTGTTCCATGCTTCATGTTTACACACTTTTTTTGGGATTCTCTTTCTCTTTGCAATTTCTGGGTGATGGAATCCTATGCTCTTTCCTTCTGTTTGTTGCAGCATTTGTTATTTTATTTTCTACAATTTTGTGGACCGATAACAACGACGCTAATAAATTTCGCTCTTCTTTCGTAAAATTTACTCGCTTCGTTTGCACGTGCACCATCATTAAACCACGTTAAACTCGGCAACAGGAGGGTTAAAATGAATTTAGCATAGGACGGCTTGTCAAATTTATGGAAAATGAAACGTTGCCACGTGTAATGAAATCTTACCTAAGATATGTATAAATTTGTTTGATGCAACAGAACTACTTAAAAATAAGACGTACTTAAGTGAAACGTATTTTAAGATTCATTCGAGAAACCAGGCGTAAATAATTCAGGTTCATTTATTGCTGTAAATATGTTATTATTGTTATTATTAGCAGCCTGAAGCAGACCCTCAAGACACTTATCATACGTAAGGAACATAACCTGCATGCTAGTAATAAGCAAATGCAGGCATAATTAATGAAATAAATGCCCTTTGAGGCTGAAAAGAGGGATGCCATAAGATACGTAACAATTGTTAAGCTTAAGAAATTTAGAAAATATTAAGGACGATAAATTGGGGACATAATTTAAAATCCTTTGTGAAAAGCGCCCTTTGATATTGAATGTAGGCTAATAAGAAAATTATACTTAACAGCCCACGTGTCAACTTTCCTTCAATATAATGACATTAAAATTTAATATATTCGATCCTCCTAAATGCAAAGTAGAACAATGTAATATAGAAAATAATAATCATTAATAATCATAGATATTTATTGCACAACAAATATGTATACAAATTCAATTAGAAAACAATATATAATAATACAAATAGAATGTGCTTAATACTAAGATTAATGTTATGAACAAAATAACTAATATAAGGAGGAATTAAGCCAACGTATCACAAGAGGTATTAAATTCCGGTGAAAGTGGATTGAAATTACTGCAAATAATGTTCAATGGAGGTTTCAGTCTATAATATCATCTATGCGCAGATACAGGGTGTATTTGAAATAACGAGCAGGAATTTAAGGGCACATACACAAAATATTTCTGAACCCATTTCCGTCAAAATTTATTCGAAAAAAAAATTGGAATTTTCCTAATTTTTCGAGGTTTTTTAAACATGTTGAGAACCGATGCTTTTCTCATTTAATTAGGTCTGCATGGAATGTGTGTTTGTTTATTTAAAACGCGAGAAACGATTTCTTGCCTCCGAAATTTGAAATGTTATCGCAACGTTTTTTTTTGTAAAATTTGTCCTCAATTTCATTGACGCTTAAAGAGCACTCAGATATTTCCTACGCGCTTGTTGTAATTCGATATCTAAAGCCGATGCCGTTTAAAAATTAGGTCACATTACCACTGCCCCCAAACATGTTGCGTATTTTCACTCATTAGCTTTAATAATTAATTGCGGCCTTTTCGTTACAGTTATAAACAAAATAATTGCGAATATTGTTTAAAAATAATATAATCTCTTTGTGGTTACGAGCCTGTTCGTTATTTCAAATACACTCTGTATATAAACCCTTAGCTAACTAGCTAGTATATAATCAATAGTTGCAACCATCGTTTTGCAGACAACTAAAATGAGCATATTTACGAAATTAATTTTTGCTGGATGCGCCGGGAGCTCAAAATTTACGTTGATCCGACGAGAATATTTTTATTGTCGCAAATATGTTATACTTTATTGTTGGTAAGAGTTAATATCAATTCCGACAAATAACTCATCAAATATTCATTATCAATATACGCGTGTGTACATCCTTGACATATCTATAATGAATAAAAGTATTATTGAGTGAACATTTACTTACGTTGCTGCATTATTGGTGGAACAGTCTGTATAATTGAACATCATTAAAATACGACAAACAAAAGGGCGAAGGTTGCACTGGATTAATTCGCCAGGATTAAATAATTGAGGTCACGTTTGAAGCACACGTGTACCGCAGTAAATTGTGTAAGGGTAGTTACACCACTTAAGGATAGCCATGTAATAAATCTGTGAACTAGATATGATGTTGGTAAATTAAATATTTAACTTGTTCGCAACTCTGCAAAATTAAATCTTACTAAATAGTAACAAATAATTTGAATTTGAATATTGGATCAACTGCTTCCCAGGCTAATGTTTGTAAATTAAATACAAGAAAATATTCAGACTGTTCGTAACTCCGCAAAATTAAGTCTTGCTAAGACTAAAAACAAAGAATTGATCGAATCAACAATTCCCAGGCTAATATTAGTAAATTATATACAAGAAAGTTCGTAACTCCGCAAATCTCTTTACTAAGACTAAAAACAAATAATTTATTAAAACAACTACTTCGCAGGCTAATGCCACGCCGGATACTGAATGATACAATAGAAATAATTTACATGTTGTTAATAATTCTGAAATAATTTAAGATTGTTTATTTATATATGCAAAAACTAAGTTGCGAACAGCTGGAATATTTATATATTCAGGCTACGTTTCGTCTTTATTGAAATTATTTAATGCTTCCGCGAAAAGTGAGGGTTTTCAATTTTAATTATCAGGTTGGTATTTTGTTGCATAAATTATAAAAGAATATTTGAAATTATTTTATCGCAGCCCTGTAGGTTGTTTGTTTCTCAAGTTTGTTATTGTTGCGACCCATCAAACCGTAAACAATAATAATCACACTTCGCTTCGCAACAAACATCTCGATATGTTCAATAACCGTGTAAAAATACATCGCAAATTTCCACGTGAAAACATAATTGAAGGTGTCTTTATTAATTTTCCACTTGGAGTTGATTGCAGTAAACATCAGGATGAACTTTGGATAGGGTGAAATACGTAGTAACTTTATTTAATTATTAATTATCATTAAGGGAACAAAATTCAATTCGGAACTTTCAAACACGAACACAACGTCAAAATAATAACTTTAAGGCAGTGGTGGTTTCAAAGGGGGGGTAATCGGGTAATTACCCCCCCCCCCCCCCTAAGAATTTTTCGCGTAACAATTTTTATTGTTAAAAATTACCGATATTCCATATTCCAAACAAATAACATAACCGGTAAATTTTTCCAACGCTTTAAAACATTGGAAAAGGATAGGGAGATTTCATGGAACAGGTGTATGCAGTGGCGGCTCGTGGAACATTTGGATGGTAGAGCCACTTAACATATAATATAATAATGCACAGTGGGTAAAAAAAAAACGGTACAAATAGTTTCGTACTGTTATATCTTCGTGAGCTATTAGTATTTTAAAATAATTAGTACAACAGTGAAAAGCCCAATTTTTACAGATAAGATGAAGTACTTTTGCTCTAAAAAAATAATACTTAAACTTGCGCCCGGAGCAGTGGCGGCTCTAGGAAAATTTTGACGGTAGAGCCACTTAGCACACACAATATATCTCACCGTCTCATTTTTTAGGAAAGAACAATCGATCAGAAGAAGCACAAAAAATAAAATAAAGACGAAAAATAACCCGCATTAAATCTGTAATGACGTTCTTTGTCCACGGAAATCAATCAAACGACGAATTGTATTTTGTAACCTTATCTCCTTAACCTCTTAGGCAGGGCTGAATTTTGCACAGGGCTGTTTCTCTGTAGGGCAGAGTTCAATTTGAAAATCGCATCCGCGAAAGCCACTACAGTGGCGCATAGTGTAATACTTTAAGAATTTAAAACTTATTTTTGGTTAAAAAACGGAAAATTATTTTTTATCTTATCTATATCTCTTTAATGACTATACCGAAAAAAAAAGAAAAATTAGAAGATTTAAAACGTTGAGTTGTGGTAAGTTATTTTTAAGTTATTTTATTTGAGTTTATTGTGTGTAATGGTTTGTTAGTTAACCTAAGTTACTCTTTTTTTACGTGTCTCGCATTGTAAATACAATGCAAAAGACCAATAAACTCTTATCTTATCTTAAAGAATTTGCAAAATCTTTCCTTTCGTTCAAGAATTATCCTCAAAAAACTACAAATTTATTTTTTTCTCTCTTATCTGCATCTATTCGGCGAGTACAACAATTTGCTGAAAGAATTTGCCAAATTTGGTCATCCATTCACAAGTTATCTTAAATACATGATTTTTTTGGTCCTGTACATTTATTCGATGAGTAGAAATACTTTTCAGGAGGAATTTTTAAAATCGACCATTTTGTTCAATAGCTATCTTCTCAAAACCGCAGAACTATTGAGCAATTATTTTTTTTATATACACATACTGCTGAAAGATTTTTCAATATATGTTCATCCGTTCAAGAGTTGTCCTTAAAGACCAGAAAACAATTATACGTCAAATTTAATTTTTTGGTCTTAACTGCATCTATTCGACTTTGCTGGAAGAATTTCCATCATCCGTTCAAGAGTTATCCTCAAAAAACAGAAATCAATTGAAGGAAACATTTAATTTTTTGGTCTTATCTGCATCCATTCGACGAGTACAACACTTTGCTGGAAGAATTTGCCATATTTGCTCATACGTTGAAGAGTTATCCTGTGAAACCCGAAAAACAATTGAACAAATTAAATTTTTTGGTACTTTTTTTTTTAATTTTATTCAAATTTAGATATATTACATGACAAATTATAACAAAGTACATCACAACAAAATCAAATTCTACAGCTAATTGAATACGTCACAGAAAACAAGAACAAAATCATCTGCAATTGATATTATCCTCTGAGTAATATTCTTTTTCCATCAGTCGAGACATTTTTTCTACATCTTCCGGATGAATATAAGACTTTGAAGAAAGAATTTTACAAATCTCGTCCTCGGTTCAAAATTTAAAATGTTGAAAATTAAAAAAATGCAATTTTTGCATTTTGTGTTAATGTCAAGAGAAAATTTCGTAACCCGTAATAAAATTACATAAAATTTGCCATATTTTGAAGTTTAAATTATCACAATTGAACAATGCGTGCGGCAGTAGTGCAATTTAAAAAAATCAAAATCTTGGCAATTTAAAAACTGCAATTTTGCATTTCGTGTTAATTTTACGAGAAAATATTGTAATCCGTTTTAAAATAACAATAAATTCGCCATATTTTGACGTTTAAATAATTAAAATCGGACTACGCATTCGGCAGGTGTAAAATTCCAAAAATTAAAATCTCGTTTTTTAAATTCTGGAAATTAAAAAAATTGCAATTTTTTACATTTTGCGTTAATTTCGCGAGAAAATATATGAATCCATTTTAAAATAATACTTAATTCGACATATTTTGAAGTTTAAATAATTATAATCGGACAACGCGTTCGGCAGGTGTGCAATTTCAAAAATCGAAATTTCGATTTCAAAAAGTGAGATTTTTGCATTTTGTGTTAATTTCACGAAAATATTTTGTAATCCGTTTTAACATTACACTAAATTTGCCACATTTTGACGTGTTTTAATCATCAAAATCGGACGACGCATTCGGCAGGTGTGCAATTTCAAATATCAAAATCGCGACAAAAATTACAAATTTAACGATGGCTACTTTTAACTGTCAAAAATAATAATTTTAAGCTACAAAAATGACAATTTTCAACCTCCAAAAACTACAATCTTGAAATGCCGAAATTGATTATTTTCAACAACCAAAACTGCTAAAAATGCAAATTTTCAACTGCCAAAAACCACAATTCCCAACTGTCAAAAATGACAAATTTTCAACTGCAATCAATTACCGTTTCAACTGTCAAAAACTGTAATTTTTATCTGCTTACAATGACCATCTGCTTACTGGCAGAAATGACCATTTTTTTGGCTATTTTCAACTGCCAAAAATAATTTGAGCTACCAAAAATGGCAATTGTCAACCCCTAAAAACTACAATCTTGAAATGCCAAAATTGATCATTTTCAACAACCAAAAACTTATATTTTCAACTGCTAAAAATGGCAATTTTCAACTGCCAAAAACCACAATTTCCAACTGTCAAAAATGACACTTTTCTGAAAGAATTTTTAATATCTGCCATTTTGTTCAAGAGTTATGCTTTCAAAAGCGCAAAAAATGAACGACGAATTTAATGCATCAATTCAGTGAGCACAATACTTTGCCGGAAGAATTTTCAAAATCAGATTATCCGTTACACGAGTTATCCTCAAAAAGAGAACGACGGGTAACACTTTGCTGGACGAATTTTCAAAATGTGGCCATCCTTTCAAGCAATTGAACGACGAATTTATTTTTTGTTTTTATCTGCATCTATTCTATGAGTGAACAACACATTGCACCAAGAATTTTCAAAATCTGGTGATGCGTTCAAGAGTTTTTTTTGCATACAACATTTTTTTGTGGGACTTCCAGGAACGAAGATATGCTAAATAACTTTAGTCGTAAATATCGCTTAGATCGACTGGAAACGCCTAAAAAACGAGTAAAAAACAGTTTTTAGCCACTGGGTGTATGAGAGCGAAAGCACCAGTTTATTTATCTTTTTTTTATTCGTCGTGGTGTCCTATACGTGGGGTCCTCGTCGGCGATGGTGGCAGTGGTGACACGGGTCTCGGGATGGTGTGCGTCCTTGCTGGTCCTCGGGTTCGCTCTGGGCCTCGCCTCCATGGTGTCGATGTGATTGGTGATTGGATACCGTGGGGAGCTCGTCGTAGCGTGCCTTGGTGAGCTTGCTTTGATTCACGTGCCTTGGTGAGCTCGTGTGTTTAGATACGTGCCTTGGTGAGCTCGTGTGTTTAGATACGTGCCTTGGTGAGCTCGTGTGTTTAGATACGTGCCTTGGTGAGCTCGTGTTGCGTGCCTTGGTGAGCTCGTGTTGCGTGCCTTGGTGAGCTCGTGTTGCTTACCTTGGTGAGCTCGCTTGTCAGACTATCTTACCGACTGTACTGACTGTTCGATTGCAGTGCGCTGATCGAAGTGACGAGATGAGGGGTCACATACCCTATTTAAGTGGATCGTACGGCCACAACCGTCGTGCGAGCGTCAATTTCAAATTGAATACTCATCAAATATCTGAACAAAATGCTAAAGAAAGAGAATTTTCGCTACCTATTTACAACATTAATAATTACCGAAAATATTTTTATTGATCATTAAGCTCAGCATAACTCTGTTCAAGTTCAACGCGAAAACGAATTAATACGCTCCATTTTGCGCGTCCCCGAAACTTCTGTGGAGGAAAAATTATTACAAAACCATCTGTTGACGCATTTCTTTCGGCTAGATACGTTAATTATGAAATATGCGGTTGAGAGAAGAAATAAATCCGGCGACTACGGCAATGTAAACAACGCATTTTTCGCACTGATTCCGCATTGAGTCTGAAAAACTAAAATTATATTTTTGCGCGCACGGTAATCCAAAAGGAAAATTCGCCGAAATATTGATCCGAATCCGGGCGGCGGCGGCGTATATTTGATTTTCGACAAATTTTATTTGTTTTGGCGGAGATGGTTTATTTTTTTTTTTTTGATTTGCGGAAACGCGTGAAGTACGAGAAATAATGAATAACCCCAACGGGGTTATTAAGAATTTCGAATTATGCATTCGGGTGATGGCAATACCAGGAGTTCTTAATAATAAAATTTTATAACAAAACAATTTTTGTATCACGAATTCTCAGGAGTTCTTAATAATAAAATTTTATAACAAAACAATTTTTGTATCACGAATTCTCAGGAGTTCTTTATAATAAAATTTTATAACAAAACAATTTTGTTTCACGAATTTCAATAACAACGAATTTCGTAGAATAAATGTTGTGCGACACCTGTTATTACAATCAGACCTGTGTGACATCTGTGCGACACCTCTGTGGCACTGTACTAGTTATTACAATCAGAGCTGTGCGACACCTGTGCGACTCTTCCTAAGAGAGCTACCAGTGTGATACCTGTCTCTTAGGAAGTGTCGCAGAAGTGTCGCACAGCTCTGATTGTAGTAACTGGTGTCGCACAACATTTATTCTACGAAATTCGTTGATATTAAAATTCGTGATACAAAAATTGTTTTGTTATAAAATTTTATTATTAAGAACTCCTGAGAATTCGTGATACAAAAATTGTTTTGTTATAAAATTTTATTATTAAGAACTCCTGGTATTGCCATAACCCGAATGCATAATTCGAAATTCTTAATAATTCATTATTTCTCGTATTTCACGCGTTTCCGCAAATCAAAAAAAAATAAAAAATAAACCAACTCCGCCAAAACAAATAAAATTTGTTGAAAATCAAATATACGCCGCCACTACCTCTAATTTCGAGGTCGGCAAGAATTTTTTTCGTTCTGGAACTGCATTAGGAACCAAATAATTTCTGCCTCCGCTCATGCGCACGACGACGACGTGCACTTGTCAGTCGTATTTTCGCGCCATCCACGATGAATAAAATTAGTTCATTACCGAATACGCCTTTTTGCTCATGTAGTATAGAGGGCACTTGAAGATTATCAATTTTAGCGCTTGAAAATGTCTTTTTCGGTACTTTTGACACTTGAAAGTTGTCTTTCATGACAGTTGAAAATGGTTATTTTTGAACATTGATAATTGTCATTTATGGCACTCGAAAATAATAATTTTTTGATAGTTAAAAACTAGTTTTTAATACTTGGAAAATATATTTTTCTGTACATGAAAATGGTTATTTTGCACAGTTGTAAATGGTAATTTTTGACATTTGAAAACTGTTTTTTTTGACACTTGAAAATGGGCATTTTTGACAGATGGTAATTGTATTTTTTGGCAGCTGAAAATTGCCATTTTTTGGCAGTTAAAAATTGTCATTTTTGGCACTTGAAAATTGTCGTTTTTGACAGTTGAGAGTGGTCATTTTTCAAACTTGAAAATTTTAATTTATGGCACTCAAAAATGATAATTTTTGACAGTTGGAAAATGTTATTTTTTGCACTTAAAATTGTGCAATTTTGGTACTTGAAAATGTCTTTTTCGGCACTTGAAAATGGTCAGTTTGCACAATTGAAAATTGCCTTTTTGACACTTCAAAATGTCAATTTTACACTTTTGGTAATTTCCCTTTTTAACAGTTGAAAATTGCGACATTTGACAATAAAATTTTTTATTTTTGGCACTTGAAAATTGTCGTTTTTGGCAGTTAACAGTGGTAATTTCTTAACCATATATGGCATTTGAAAATGATAAATTTTGACAGTTGTAAAATGTCATTTTTGGGCACTTAAAGATTGTCAATTTTGGCACTTGAAAATGTATTTTCTTGCACTCGATGATTGTCAAGTTTGGCACTTGAAAATGTCTTTTTTGGCACTTTGTACAGTTGAAAATTGTCATTCTTGGCACTTGAAAGTTGTCTTTTATGACGGTTGAAAATAGTTATTTTTGAACATTGATAATTGTCATTTATCGCACTCGAAAATAATAATTTTTTGATAGTTAAAAACTCGTTTTTAACACTTGGAAAATATATTTTTCTGTACATGAAAATGGTTATTTTGCACAGTTGTAAATGGTAATTTTTGACATTTGAAAACTGTTTTTTTTGACACTTGAAAATGGTCATTTTTGAACCTTGAAAATTGTTATTTATTTACTCGTAAATGATAATTTTTGACAGTTTAAAACTATCGTTCTTGAAGCTTGGAAAATGTAATTTTTGGCCCCTTGAAAATTGTGAATTTTGACTTTTTTGCACATGAAAATGGTTATTTTGCATAGTTAAAAATAGTCGTTTTTGAAACTTAAAAATTTGAATTTATGGCACTCGAAAATGATAATTTTTGAAAGTTGAAATAATCGTTTTTGACAGTTGGAAAATGTCAATATTTGCACTTGAAAATTGTCAATTTTGGTACTTGAAAATGTATTTTTTGGCACTTGAAAATGGTCGGTTTGTACAGTTAAAAATTGCCTTTTTGACACCTAAAACCGTTAATTTTAGACTGTTGGTAATTGCCCTTTATAACAGTTAAAAATTGTGACATTTAGTATTTAAAAATTTTCATTTTTGGCACCTGAAAATTGTCGTGCTTAGCAGTTGACAATGGTAATATTTGAACCATTTATTGCATTCGAAAATGATAATTTTTGGCTCTTGGAAAATGTCGTCAATTTTGGCACTTTAAAATGTCTTTTTTGGCACTTAATGATTGTCAAGTTTGGTCTTTTGAAAATATCTTTTTCGGCACCTTGCACGGATGAAAATTGTAATTTTGATACTTGAAAATTGTCTTTTTTAACAGCTGAAAAATAGTAATTTTTGATCCTTGAAAATTGTCATTTCTGGCACTCAAAAATGAGAATTTTGACAGTTGAAAACTATCGCTTTTGACACTTGAAAAGTGCCATTTTTGAAGCTTGAAAATTGTGAATTTTGACTTTTTTTGCACATGAAAATGGTTATTTTGCACAGTTAAAAATGGTCATTTTTGACAATCGAAAACTTTTTTTTTGACACTTGAAAATGGGCATTTTTGGCAGTTAAAAATTGTAATTTTTGGCACTTGAAAATTTTCGTTTTTGGCAGTTGAGAATGGTCATTTTTAAAACTTGAAAATTGTCATTTGTGACACTCGAAAATGATCATTTTTGACAGTTGAAATGATCGTTTTTGGCAGTTAGAAAATGTTATTTTTCGCATTTGAAAATTGTCAATTTTGGTACTTGAAAATGTCTTTTTTGACACTTGAAAATGGTCAGTTTGTAGTTGTTTTTTTTAGCACTTAAAATGTTCATTTTAGACTGTTGGTAATTATTTTTTTTAACAGTTGAAAATTGCGAAATTTGGCAATTAAAATTTTTCATTTTTGACACCTGAAAATTGTGGTTTTTCGCAGTTGACAATGGTAATATTTTGAACCATTCGAAAATGATCATTTTTGGCAGTTGGAAAATGTCATTGTCAATTTTGGCACTTGAAAATGTCTTGTTTGGCACTTAAAAAGGAGGTAATGTTACAAAATACAATTCGCCGTTTAATTGATTTTCGTGGACGAAGAACGATGTTACAGATTAAATGCGGACTATTTTTCGTCTTTATTTAATTCTTTTAATGCTTCTGCAACAAGTAAACGTTTTTAATGGTCGGTTTTTCTTTCCTCAAAAAGGAGGCGGTAAGATATATTGTGTATGCCAAGTGGCTCTACCATCAAAATTTTCCACGAGCCGCCAGTGGGTACACTGTCGCACAGGTGTCGCAGAGGTGTCGCACAGCTCTGATTGTAATAACTGGTAGAGTGTCGCACAGGTGTCGCATAGGTGTCGCGCAGCCTGATCTTTATTTCTGGTTTTCCGGGAGTACTTCCTGTTCAAGAATCGTCTAACTCTCTTTACTAGTTAGATCTAATTTTCATATGTATTATTACTTACACTATTATTAAAATTTATAGTGGTTGAACGCTAAAACTTTGCACACTAGCCTAAGGTTGTTGAAAACGAGGGTGATTACATCATTGATTAAAAATTAAAAATTATTTCTTGAATCTTGGAGGCTTTCACTTCGTGATACATTTTCAATTTCGATATAAAGAAAACACTTAACTTTTTTATACCACTTTTATTTCACTTTACGTGACTCAGTTTGATAATGATTACCGTGTAATTGAAACTAGTCACGTAAAGTAAAATAAAAGTGGTATAAAAAAGTTAAGTGTTTTCTTTATATCGAAATTAAAAATTATTTGTTTGAATTGAATGTAAAAAGTGGCATTACTATCCAGTCCCCTTATAATTTGAATGTTTTTTAAAAATTAATTATCATTATCACTTAATTAATTGCAAATACTTTAAAATCAATCAAATATTTCGACGTCATATTCAAGTGCCAATTAAACGCAACAATTACGCATTCCCACGGAATGTCGTACTGCCAATATTACGTAATTTATATTTGTCAAGTTTGAGTGCAGATTATAATCCCCAATACGTAATTCTAGACGATCAATGTATTTGACATTTATGGCGCGTCTCTCTTCGCAACGACGCATTTATGTCATTCTGAAAAAAATGTTTTTACGGAATTAATTGCGCTGACATATTATCGATATGTTATGGAAATGTATTTATCATGAACACTAATTGATTCGAACTTACTGTAAGATTCATAATATGAATTAAGCTGTAAAGTAACTTTCTGGCCTAAAATAATTTAAGATAGAAAAATATAATTTATATAAAAGTTGACTGTATAATCGGAAAATGCTTTTATTTATATAGGATACTCCATAACGGGGAGCCAACACAAACTTATATTTGTTTAAATGGAACACTAGGTATATTTTATTACAAAGTCCCTTTTCTTGCCTTTCTAAAAATACCTAGTTTGCTAGGTTGATAAATAATACTTTTATGTCATACTGGTTTATTATTAAAATCATATAGCATGGAAACAACGTATATTAAATAACAAATAACGCTCTAGGGCGTTATTTCTATAGCGCTCTAAGGCGTTATATCCATAGCGCCCGCTTATAGTAATTATGTATGTATCTCAGCAACAGATCGACTGTCAACAATTCGCCAAACGCAAATCAAGCGTGCTAACGCCATAGACACCTAGGCTACTACTCCCTCTAAGACACCATCATGTTTCACTGTTCTTCCACCATTGGTTCTTTACTATATTATCTTTGTTCCTGAGCACCACTTCTTGATCGCTGCCGCCTTGGGGAAATCCAGCTTTTTTATATGAGGAGAGGAGATTTTCTAAAAACAACCCTATAATGGAGTAGAGTTGGAGTACGATGGCGTAGTTTTTTTTATGGGGCATACTGGCCGCACGCGGCACAGAAGTGGCCCCTATGAAACGGGGTAGCGGCGGAATTGCAGAGCATTACTTCGCCTGCTACCCCTGCAGCCGTGGCGTAAGCCTTTATACCGTACAATACAATACATAATTACATATACAGGGTTGGGCATATATGTCGGAACAACTGATTTCTGGCTAAACGTCTATTGATTTCTTATTAATTTTCAAAGAAATGTTTATTGGTTTATTTATTCTAATCAGTGACATACTTTAATTTTCAACAGCTGCTCTATTTTTCGAGGTATGACGTAATCAGCAATTTTTTTAAATGGATCACCCTGTATATTTTTACATTTTCGAATAGATGCTTTTCCAACAATTACAATGATATAGGGTTTGGTGGGTGTGCGACTTGTGGTTTTCTAAATATTAAATAAAATAATGGAAAATGAAATTTTTATAACAAAATATTGAGCATTTAATATTAAGAAAAAAAAATCATAATAAATGTTCAAAATGGTGACCTTCAGTAGCCTGACAATAGCCTAAACGATCAACGAAGGCTTTTAAAGAGTTTTGAATAGTCTGCAGTGGTATTTCTTGCACAGCCATATTAATTCTATCTTCCAACTCTGAGGTTTGGACTTGTAGACCACAGATTTTAAATGGCCCCAAAGAAAGTAGTCCAGAGGACTTAAATCAGGTGATCGTGGTGGCCATTCAATATGTCCTCTTCGACCTACCCATCTCTGTGGAAATATTTCATATAGATATTGACGCACGTTAATTCCGTAATGAGGCGGAGCTCCATCTTGCTGATACCAAATACCATCTGACAATAGTTCGGGATTTAGCTCGTTTGGAAATAACCGAATTAATGCCGGAATAATTTGCAAAAGTTGTAAATACCGGTTGGAGTTTAAATTTTCTCTAAGAAAGAATGGTCCGATGATATGTCCTCTGATTATCCCCGCCCATACATTTAATTTTTGAGGGTGTTGGGTGTGACTTTCTTCCATCCAGTAAGGATTCTGCCCAGTAGCGACAGTTATGTCGATTTACAAAACCATCCAGGCAAAATGTTGATTCATCAGAAAATACTATGTTATTAACAAAGTTACTATTAATTTCAATGTTATCTATCATTTCCTGACAAAACTGCATCCTTCTATCAGGATCATCTTCATTTAATTCCTGCACTAAATGTACTTTATACGGATGAAAGTTATTTTTGGACAATATCCTCCTTACCGATCTCTGACTAATACTGTGATGTAAAGCTAATTTAGGTACTGACGTTTTTGGTTCTTCTTGTAGATTCAGAAGAGCATCAAGTGAATTATCTTCATTTGTGGCCCATTTACGTCGACCGGTTTTTGTGCGATTTTTAACACTTGTTTCGTGAAACTTTTGCACAACCCTTGAAACTCTTGATTTTGAAATATGAGAATTTCTATCAGGGAATGTTGCATTAAAAATATTGCATGCATCTTGTAGAGATCTCTGCCTATCTCCAAAACCAACCATCATTAACAACGTAATTCTTTCACGTTCACTTAGTTCACCCATAATTGAACAGCAATGTTAATATTTAACACGGAAACTATCTGTCAGTGACAGTAAACAAAAACACACAAATGTTTTATCAGAAAGCCGTGGAAAAAAGATGAAAGTCAACTTGTGACGGATTGAATTATTTTATTTAATATTTAGAAAACCACAAGTCGCACACCCACCAAATCCTATATCATTGTAATTGTTGGAAAAGTGTCTATTCGAAAATGTAAAAATATACAGGGTGATCTATTTAAAAAAATTGCTGATGACGTCATATCTCCAAAAATAGAGCAGCTGTTGAAAATCAAAGTACGTCACTGAATAGAATAAATAAAGCCATAAACATTTCTTTTAAAAGTAATAAGAAAACAACAGACGTTTAGCCAGAAATCAGGTGTTCCGACACATATGCCCAACCCTGTATACATATAAAATTAATACTAGCTGCTTGACAGTTACGTAGATGCTCCTACAACAACAGGGCTGCCTCCCTGAAGAGCTCCTCCTTCCTTGTTAGGACTGCCTCCGCGAATTGAGCCATTGCCACCCAGTTGTCAGCCGAACGGAGCATGGCTAGCACCAGGGCCTCGACGGATAGCCTTATGCCTATGGCCGTGGCCAGCCGCAGGCGTTCCTCCTGCTAGTCTGGGCACCATAGGAGGGTGTGTTCGGCGTCGTCGCATGCGGAAGGGCATAGGATGCAGCCCGTGTCTCTTCTCTTTCCGATTCTACAGAGGTAGCTCGAGAAGCAGCCATGGCCCGTCAGAATCTGACACAGGAAATACGTGACTTCCCCGTGTCCTCTACTAAGCCATTCCTGAATATGCGGGATGAGCCACCTTGCCCACTGCCCCTTGGTCTCCTGGGTCCATCTAAGCTGCCAGGCAGCCTCGAGGCGAGCCTGAGCGTCCCTGCTTGCCACGTTCTTTGGAGTCTGTTTCTCACCCCCCAGTAGATGTCACTCCTCGAGGTGATTATAAGGTCCGGTGACGATGGCGTAGTTATAGCCAACGAGACTGTTCGCATAGGCTTTGAAACAAAAAATAAATTATTTGTGTCGACGTTATTCCAGCAGACGCTGCCAGAATCCATTAGCAACACTGGACGCCCGACTCATCACGAGTCAGCTTCAGCAGAAAGAGTATCAAGCGGACCCAGGAGTATCAAATTTCTCCAGGAGGTCTGCCCTAAGAAGACCGCTCTGCCTCAAGAGGATCAAGTTGCCACAAGAGTACCAAGCCGAACGAAGAAGGCCACATCGGGACACACGAGGACTTTCACCAAGACCCCACCTGCACCGAGGCCACCCCCTGGCCCAAGAGGTCAGCAGAAGGACCTCCACCAAGGTCTCACACCAGGATCAACAGGACTTATACCAAGGGCTCGCACAAGGACAAAGAGAACCTCCACCGTTACCTGGTACAAGACGTTACGAGTCAGCTCCAGCCCCAAGAGTATCCAGGAGAACCAAATTGCTCCAGAAGGACCACGCTGCCCTAGTGGGACCACTCTGCCTCAAGAGGACCAAGTTGCCACGAGAGGACCAAGCCGAACGAAGAAGGCCACATCAGGACATACCAGGACTTTCACCAAGACCCCACCTGCACCAAAGCCTCCCCCTGGCCCAAGAGGTCAGCAGAAGGACCTCCACCAAGGTCTCCTACCAGGATTAAGTGGACTTATACTAAGGTCTCCCATCAGGACAAAGAGAACGTCTACCCTTACCTGGTACAAGATGGCCTTCCAGGTCGGACCTCTACCAGAACCAACTTGACTGCACCGAGGCCCGTCAGACTTAACCCTTTGGCCTACTTCCCTTACGTCCGAATCCGTTCACTTTTAATAGCGCTCCAGTTGGGACGGACGTGGACCGATTCAACCCATGCAGATGCGACGGAATAGCAGCAGAAACCAGTCCGACTGAGGTACGCCTGGCATGCCCAATTGTATGCGCACAAATTCATGCTTTTTCACGGCACAACTGAAAACGTAAAATATGGACTTCAAAAAATTCTGTTTCGCAAGAAAATGCATTCATTGTGCAGCACTACTAACGCTAGCGTTGCGCCAGGAGTTGAGTTCGTGCTCGATTTGGTTGGCCCAAGCGGCTCGCCACGAGTTGAGTTCATGCTCGATGTGATTGGCCCAAGCGGTGCGCCACGAGATATGCTCGTGGTCCTTGTATTTGGCCCGAACATTTAAACACGAGGAGTATTCGTGGTTGTAGGTCAAAGGGTTAATAGTGTACAGTTGCTGTAAGGTTGATTTTGAATAAATTTGTGAAATTTACGCTCCTCGACTCATTTCTAACCACGTGCCTCTTCACGTACGTTACTCCAAGTCTCCGGTAACGCTAGGGTCGCGTTTACGATCCAGGCGATAGCTCCTGTGCTCCACGGGGCTTTTGGCTGCACTAAGGGCCGAGAGCATCACCGCCACGATGCTGCCAACCTTTTAGAAGTCTTTATGTCTTTTTCCGAACTTGCTGGAGTAGGGTTGGGTGGTATGGTCTTCGGTGTAGAACGAGCAGTCGCTGCGGCGGCGTAGCTCTTCGGTTGTGATTTGGGAATGGGGGCACTCTTCTTCTGCCTAGCAGTGAAGTTAGTATAACCTCGATAACTGGCATAGTGAACCTCGGCGCAGCTTGCGCACTGTTTAGCTTCTCGCATTCCTGCGTTAAGTGTGGTCCTGCACATTTGACGCATTTGGGAGGCTTGGAACAGCGTGTACCCCAACATCTGGCACTGAAACCACTCCTATTAGCATTGTCGTGATTTTTGTGTACGATTTTGTCGTCGAACCCCAGGACCTTCTTAATGTCGAAGATGCGTCTAGCTTTGACGTCGAGCTTCAGGACCTTCTTGATATCGAAGATGCGTCTAGCTTTTTTGTCCTCTAGATGCACGTAGATCATCCAGAGTGGTCTGATAGTCCCTTCGAGTCATTGTCGTGACGCGCAGCTGCTGAGATAGTCGATCTTGGTGATGTTTCTATCTTCAGCAAGTGTTTGAAACGCAAAAGATCGCCTGACTGGAGCTGAATCTCGACTTTGCGATCATGGCATCTTGCGACGAGCTCTTCCCTGGTTCTCTTATTCGAAGTGAAGGTGACTTAAGTTGCGTCGTAGCCGTAATAACGGCTGGTTTGATGATCGTACTTGGAGCAGCAGTGGTACGTCTGGTCCGTGCCGCTGCAGCGGTTCGAACTCGATTTTCCGATCATGGCATCTTACGACGAGCTCTTCCCGGGTTCTCTTTTTCGAAGAGGTGGTGATCATAGTTTCGTAATAACGGCTGGTTTGATGATTATACTCAGAGCAGATGTGGTACTTCTGGTCTGTGCGATGGCTCGAAATAGACTCTTACCACTACTGTATTTTAAATGGTTTGCTTTTTTTTTTGATGCGAGGAGGAAAAATCTTTTATAGACGCCTCCATAGCGGGGCAGTGATGGATTCGCCAGAAGGGGATACCTCCTCTTTGTCGTCGAGCGGATGTTTAGTTTATCCATCTGTCGGTGGTTGGCTCTCAAAGCGTCGGGGGATGTCTGGGTGGTCGGTTGGAGTGCGGTGGCAGAGGAATAGCCACCTGGTGTCCTACGGTCGGACTTGTAACAGAAGTCGGAATTACAAATGCCTAACCTTGCAGGACGATCTTAGCAACTGCTGTTATCACGATGGTGGCGTGGTCCGTCGGTCCTTTGGTGGTGGAAAGGGCTGCCAGCATCTCCGTAATGATATTGCCGACCTTGGCATAGTCGGGTCCGTTGGGGGCCTGGGCTGTAGACGCCTTCAACATGGAGCCCGCCGTGGTGGCAGCATAGTACTTGGTCTGGGGTTCCGGGGTGGTGCTCTTCCTCTGCGTAGCGAGGAAGCGGGGGCAGCCATGGTAGCTCGCAGGATGGGCCTTGGTGCAGTTGGCGCACTTTGCCGGGTTCGTCCTTGGCCTCTCGCATTGTTGCGTAAAGTGTGCGCCTGCATACTAACTGCTGGCAGCGGTAGCATTGCTGCTTGCTACCGTCGTGTCGTTTGGGTTCGACCTTCACGCCGAGCGCCAGGACTTCCATGACAGCGAAAATGCGTCGTGCATTTTCACCGGCGTCGAGCTGGACGTAGACCATCCAGAGGGGATGGGTCTGTACAGTCTGTGGATCCCTCCTGGACATCCTTTTCACAAATGTGGTGGGGAGCCCTTGGTTCTTCAGATCGTCGGCGATCTGGGCCTCGGTCAGTGCTGGGTCAGTTCCTGATCAATGGTTTGTTGACGATTTCAGTCACTTTATATAGTGGCTGGCTACTGCTGGAGGCTAATCGATGTTCCTTCTGGACCAATTCCGGCGTTATGCGTGGCTTTAACTTGAAACGCCGGTGACAAGTGGCATCGGAAGTCGAAACATCGTCGGAGCGGTTGGCTGGGTGGTTTGACTTTCTTCCATGCAGCGATGAGTAGTTCATCTTGCGGTTAGTCATACCCATGGTGGTGCTCTGCGTCGGCCTTTTCCTTACCTGGTGTGGGATTATCGGTAGCTATATTGGGCGGTGCCATCGCTGGTGACCTGGTAACCGGCAGGCAAGTAGTTGTCGTGAGCGGAAACAGACCAGGTGTAAGCGCTCGGTTGACTGTGTCGTACGGTGCAGGTGTCCTCTATTCGGTGATGAGTGGATCATCATAGGTGTCTTCCGAGGCCTCTTATCTGCTTGTATCCAGTATGATTTGAAAGTTTGTTCATGGTCCGGTGTGACATCATGTTGTGTCGTATCACGGCGATGGTTGGACGTGATCAGGTTGTAGGTTGTGCGGCCAGAGCCGGTCTTGGAGACTCAACATGGTCAAGCCGTCGATACGCTGGAGGTGGCTCATGGCGCGGCGTTGGTCTCGAGTGCCCTCGTAGGAGCTGCACGTTATTGATATATCCAGATGCCATCGGTAAGGTTATTATTGACGAATGCGGCTAATACGGTGCAGGTTATGTTCTGCTGTTTCTCGTGAGGAGTGTGTGGGTGCCACTATGTGAACTGCACATCGACAGGGCAGCTGCTGGCCCTCCTGGTGGTTATCTGGCTCTTCACTTGTTGGCGTCCTTGGGGACTGCCGGTAGTACCTTCGAAGGATCGCTAGGGTAGGCGTCGTATAAGGGTAGCCAGGAGGAAGCTGAAAGTTATAGCCAGGGGGACCACGTAGTGCGGTTGGTCCCTGCAGGTGCTACATTTGCTGAAAATGTCTCTGGGCGTTCTAACTAGTGATTCTTCGAAGGTACTACTTGCAGTGCTTAAGGACTCCCGCAAGAACCTTACTCTAGTGAAGAACCAGATGACCAGCAGTAGGGCCAGCAGCTGCCCTGTCGGTCTGCAGTTGACGTCGATTCCTTGGGGCAATACTGGTAGTGCTGAAAATGTTTCCGGGGGTTCCAACTAGTGATTATTCGAAGGTACTAATTGCAGTGCCCAAGGACTACCGCAAGAACCCTACTCCAGTGAAGAACCTGATGAACCAGACGACCAGCAGTAGCGCCAGCAGCTGCCCTGTCGGTGTGTAGTTGACGTCGATTTCTTGGCGCAATGCTGGTAGTGCTGAAAATATCTCCGGGGGTTCCAATTAGTGATTCTTCGTAGGTACTACTTGCAGTTCCCAAGGACTCCCGCAAGAACCTTACTCCAGTGAAGAACCAAATGACCAGCAGTAGGGCCAGCAGCTGCCCTGTCGGTGTGCAGTTGATGTCGATTCCATGGGGCAATACTGGTAGTGCTGGGCTCTTATAGGGCAATCTCGGCACTTGCATGGGTCTGTGTTCTGGCGTTGGGCGGCGACGTTGGTGGTTTCCCGCTAGCGTCCGGTCCTGACCTTCGGCTACTACTCCCTCTAAGACACCATCATTTTTCACTGGTCTTCCACCATTGGTTCTTTACTGTATTATCTTTGTTTCTGAGCACCACTTCTTGATCGCTGCGGCCTTGTGGAAATTTGGCTTTTTATGCGAGAAGAGGAGATCTTCTAAAAACAACCCTATACTGGAGTAGAGTTGGATTTACCAACTGACTCTGTCGGCGGCCTTTCTCACTCCTGACACTCTCTTTGCGGTTTGGAGTACGAGGGCGGAGGTATAACCACCGAGACTCTGGTCGCATAGGCTTTGAAACAAAAAAAAAATAAATCATTTGTGTCGACGTTATTCCACCAGACGCTTACAGAATCCAGTAGCAAGACTGAACGCACGCAGGTATAAAAGGCGGACACCATCGGCCAGTCGCCGACTCGTCTCGAGTCATCTCCTGCCCCAAGAGTATCAAGCGGAACCAGGAGAACTAAATTGCTCTAGGAGGACCACGCTACCCTAGTGGGACCACTCTGCCTCAAGTCGACCAAGTTGCCACAAGAGGACCAAGCCGAACAACGAAGAAGGTCACACCAGGACTTCCACCAAGACCCTACCTGCACCGAGGCCTCCCCTGGCCCAAGAGGTCAGCAGAAGGACCTCCACCAAGGTCTCTCACCGGGATCAAGAGGACTTATACCAAGGTCTCCCACCAGGACAAAGAGAACCTCCACCCTTACCTGGTACAAAACGTCACGAGTCAGCTCCAGCCCCAGGAGTATCAAGCGGAACCAGGAGAACCAAATTGCTCCAGGAGGACCACGCTGCCCTAGGAAGAATAAAATAAATAAAATTACTGGATCCATGTACTCCTTAAAATTCCTAAAATACATTGAATTCATGTTAATAATATTTTTTTTTCAATTCACTTAGTTTTTGCTTTCCAAATTATAATAAACTTAAATTTATCCAAGCCCGGCCCGTGTTAAATTATCCATCGGAAAGCCCGGCCCGGCCCATGCAGGCCTCTGATAGGTGTTGCTTCGGGACGGTGGTTCCCTGGTTTCTGCTGGTAGTGAGTTCTAGTGGCTGGAAACCTCTGAATATCGAATCGTTTGAGTGAGTCGGAAAGATTGGTTGAATTTCGAATTGTTCGATAGCTCAAAATTGTTCTTGTGAAGACTCGCCAAGACAGTGATGCCTCGTAACGTTGTATTTCTGATTTCGAACTAAAAAAATAGATCAGTAAAGTACTACAATTATTGATTGAAGAACTTCGCGCTTTTTAAAATCCTCGGCTAGTTTCTCCTGTTTATCAACACAACTCATTTGTTTTTTGTTTTATTGATTTTAGATAATATACAAGTTTCTCTGTTTTTCTCATTTACGTTCCCTTTAAAGTAAATATTTTGATTCGAATTGTTTGCAAACGAACATCTTAGGGTCAATTACTCGTTTCATTCCGAGAGAACTCTTAGTCGTTTAGAAAGTTTATATAAAAGTAATTTCGCACGTGCCGAATGAATGCGCGTGATTGAATTTAAACGAAATATTTATCGAATTACAAAAGGAAAACTTAATACGCAAAACGCTAATGGATTTGTTTACAAAAATTATCGTATTTTTCATTACCGTTCGAGAATATTCCTTGTTAATACTACCTTTAGTAGTTAATCATATAACATTTGAACGGTATACATATACAGGGTGTTCAATTTAAGTGAAGACATTTAAATATCTCGAAAACTACACATCGAATAAAAAAAAATATAATTAAAATTTGTTCGCTTTGGAGGGAGACATCTAATGATATAAAACTCGACCCACTACCCTCAACCCCCTAGGGGGTAGGTGGTGAGAAATAGAAAAGTTAAATAGGAACCCCCATTTTTTTGTACGGATTTGAATACTCCGGGAAAAATAAGAAAGTTTTAACTGAATTTTTTTTTGTATTCGTGACGGACGACGCTATAACACAGCCCCGCAAAAAAGTCCGAATCTGTAGAACAGACATGTCTATTCTTATGTATTTTTCACCGCTGTATCTGAATCCGGGGTCGGAGAAAGGAATTGGCCCCAGAGGCCAAAAATGGCCCCTATAAGGTGCGAATCTCGATTTTCCAGCCCCCGAGCGCCCATTTTCCGACCTCAGAGGGTGAATCCTAGTCGGCTCTAAACTTTTTTGACCACGAATTCGGCTTTGGCTTGGGAATGCAATCTCGACCTCGTCTGAGCATCTGTCATCCCTGCATCCACGTTTCACATCTTATAGCGGACATTTTCGGCCTCTGGGGCCAATTCCAGTGGTGTAGGCCTTCGGATTCAGCGGTGAAAAATACATGAGAATACACATGTCTGATCTACAGATCCGGCCTTTTTTTGTGGGGCTGTGTTATAGCGTCATCTGTCACGAATACAAAGAACAAATTCAGATAAAACTTTCTTATTTTTTCCCGGAGTATTCAAATCCGTACAAAAAAAATGGGGGTTACTATTTAACTTTTCTATTTCTCACTCCCTACCCCCTAGGGGGTTGAGGGTAGTAGGTCGAGTTTCGTATCATTAGATGTCCCCCTCCGAGGCGAACAAATTTTAATTATAATTTTTTAAATTTTATTATTATTATTATTGGGGCTGCGGTGGTCTAGTGGGTAGAGGTCCGTCCTCTGGACCCCGTTGGTGCGGGTTCGAGTCCCGTCCAGACGGTCACTTTTTCAACTCGAAAAGTGGCCGTACGGGTCCCTGGGTGTCTAGTGTTTGTCCCCATTTAATTTAAATATGAATATTATTACTATAAATTGGTTGTGGCTGAATGCCCTAGCTGGCTAAGCTAAGTCCTCATCATCCTCGATTCCCTAACCTGAACTCATGTCAATCATCTTTCCTTAAAAAAAAATATATATTATTTATGTGTAGTTTTTGAGATATTTCAATGTCTTCACTTAAATTGACACCCTGTATAAAGCTGTGCATACCTCAAAATATCAATTTCTACCAGTTTGATTTTAAGAATCTTCTTAAATTCTTGAAATTAAAAAGGAAGGAAAAAATTCAAATGTACAGATAAATTTTTAAAATAATATTAATAAATTGTTTATTGACCATAATTTACACAAATTTTTTCACGAAAGGATTTTCATTACCAATAAAAATGTACATACGTAAAGTTTTAGATTATTCAATGTGATATGTAAGCTTGGTACGAATACTCAATGCTCCAGTGTTATATTTGATTTTGTGGCGTAAACATCGGACTCGGTCTTATTTTAACGTTATCAGTCGATGGACCCCAGCTAGTGACTGTTATCCGTCGGTTGACCCAGTTAGTGCCCTTCCTGCGTGACACCGTTATCCGCCGGTTGACCCCAGTTAGTGCCCCTCCTGCGTGACACCGTTATCCATCAGTTGATCCCAGTCAGTGACGGATGCCTTGACTTGGCACTGGGGCTCAAGTAACTGCAACAATTGTGAAACTGTTTAATCGATCCTCTGGGTGCTAATTAATTAGGTGCGTTGCCAGAAACCCCTGTGTTCGAATATTTACCCCAAACGATCCAGCAATGTTGTACTTAGTTGCCAAAGTCCGTCACAAGGTCACCTTAGTACGTCGGACTACTAATAAACGTGTCTCTTTGTTACAGAACCCAACTGTCACCTCTACCTGAGCTACACCGGTAAAAAATGGAATATTTTAAGTTTTTTACAAACATGGCAATTTACAATTCCTTTACAACTACCACCGCAATAAGGTGATGCACAGCTTTACATTTTTCCGTGCTTAATTGTATAAAATTTGTTATAAATTCAGAAACCTGAAATCTGCATCGTAAGTTTTGTATTTCAAAACCCGCAAACTGAATTAAGTTGTTTGTGTAATGTTACATTGGTAGAAATGTTTCAGACAGTTACCTTTTACGTAAGAGAGTAAGTGAAACCGAATTCGCAATCAGTGTTATTGACGCCCGTTGCGGGTGAATTGATATGTCGCATTATTTTGTAATTTCGGATAATATTACCGGCATTAATATTTTCCGACTGAACCAATTTCTTTCCGAGAAAATTTCAGCTCTACTTTCTTCGCAGTGTTCAGGTCTTATTACTTACTCCATGTATCTGTAAATTAATTGAAAAATTTGTTACTGCAAACAATTATTGTAAAATATATTAGATTACGCAAGAAGACAGCTATATGTATATTATTACTTTTATTTTCAAATTCATTGAAAAATTTGTTATTGTATAAAATTATTGTACAATTTATTAGATTACGCAAGAAGACAGCTAAATGTATATAAATCTGTCAAGCTTGACAAAATCCTTGAAAAATGTTCATTAAAAAAAATTAAACAAAGGGAAATAATTCAATGTACCAATCAAACCGTTTAAAGGCTGCTCGGTGGTGCAGTGGATAAGACCCCGAGCGCCTGCCCGCCGGATCCCAATTCGAGTGGGTTTGATTCCCTGCCCAGGCGTAACATTTTTCTATTGGAGAAATATCCGCTCGTTGTATTTGTATTCCATTATTCATTTATTTTTTTAATTTCCTATGTGGCGATCCGCGCCACTAGGGTGACTCACCACCAGCTACGCACTCGCTACGTACGATCCTCCACCAAAGGAAAAGGGCCGCCCGCAACCTGAACAGAGGGCGCACCCTACGCTAGCATGATGGTTGTGATCGCACGACCACTTAAATATGGTATGTGCCCCCTCATATCGTCACTTCGATCAGCGCACTGCAATCTAACAGTCAGTACAGTCGGTAAGATAGTCTGACAAGCGAGCTCACCAAGGCACGCAACACGAGCTCACCAAGGCACGTATCAAAACACACGAGCTCACCAAGGCACGTTTTTTGGAGGGATTAAGGAAATGGCAGAAATATTGGGAAAAGTGTATGGCCTTAAATAATAATTGTAGAGAATACCAAAAAATTTAAAGAATGTAACGGGGTAACGTACAAAGCGCCCGCTGTACCAAAACGCTCCGTACTATCGTCTCGGCTTGCGCCACCGTCGCCCGTACCACCGCATCCTCACGCTAGAACAACCACCGAAGAAAAGAGGGCCACCCGCAGTGTAGCCTATATAAACAGCTGCCCCCCAATATACCAGCAAACTCTTAGCTCGAACAGTTGTCCGAACCCTTGTGTGGTCAGTAGTAACGCTTTTTGTGAAACCCTCCCGAGAAAGCTGATCCCTTGTGTGACAGTTCCTAGCGCCGCATCATATACGAAGATTGCCGAGTTTGCCCCGTCGTGGATAGCTCCTTGCCGCCATTTTTCAACTACTTCAGTCGCCCCCACGACCTGACGAATTACCTCTGAACCATATATATTGTACATATCTTGTTAAATATAAATTTTTTCTGAGCCCGCCAAAAACTGACGCCCAACGAGCGGGCCCGAAGAAGAGTAGGAAAAATCGAAAATTCCAATAACAAGGAGCCAGTCGACCGGAAGAACACAGGGGCAGCTAGAACAACCGCAGCGAAAATACTTCACGCATTGCGCTGCTCGTTTCAAAGGAACTCGAAATCCAGAGGTGGTAAAAGATTTCATCGATAGCACTGACTTCTTCAAGCAAAGCAAAGATATCTCCGACGAAAATGCCGTCCAAGGCTTGAGATTATTGCTGGAGGGACCTGCCAACACCTGGTGGACTGGGATTAAGGACGACATTCGCACCTGGGAGCAGGCAAAACAAGCAATACGGGACGAATATGCACCAACACAACTACAAAATTTACATAGAAACGTTCTTTACATCGCAACAATCCGACGAGGATACAGGCGACTTCATAATGAAGAAGGGTCGCTGTTGGCCCAGCTGGAGCAAAAATTCCCGGAGGCTACCCAGCTGGATATGCTATACGGTCTCTTAAAATTCGAGATAAGAGACCGGGTATCCAGGACGTCAGAGAACTATTGAACCAGGCCAGGCTGATCGAGGCCCACCTACAAGAAGAAACCAGAACGCCTAAAAGTCAAGGAGAGGGTTGCAAAATCTTTAGGCACTCTGTGGGGGAATGCCGAAAGAAAAACAAGCAATCTAAATCCACGACATTCCAGGAGAAAAAGGAGTTACGCTGTTACGGATGCCAAACCCCAAGGCACATCAAAAGAAACTGCTTCAAATGTTCCGCACAAACCACCTCCCAGGCGCAGTCTATAGGGTTTTGTACCGCGGATATAGGGCTACGGGTCCAGGATCGCCCGGCGCTGATCATAGAAATTGAAGGAACCCCAGGAATGGCCTAAGTGGACACCGGCGCTCGCACCTTGCGAGCAAACAATTTTTTCAGAAACTCCGAAAGCAGGGAACGAAGTTTCTGGAGGAACCCGTGAATCTCACTTTGGCGGACGGGTCTAGCAAAGTAAAGCCGGCAGTATACGCCAGAGTGAATGTCACCCTCCAAGGGCGAAGGTTTCCAACCACCCTCACTTACATCCGTAACACCCCGAATTCTAAGACATTCCTGGGGATCGACTTCATGGAGGACGCGGGGATCACTCTAAACTTCCTGGTCATTTTGGGATAAGCCTGAAAAATATCTCTTCACACAAAAGGAGGAGTATCCCGCCAAACGAAAAAGGAACCTACCACGGGAAGTAGAGAACATGAACCTCTCGATGTTTCACGAATATATAGAAGAGATGACCCTCGTCAAACCAGTCATTTCCCCTATACCAAGGACCCCCAGCAAGACGGAGAAGTTTTTCCGGTTATACAAATCAGAAATCGATTCCTTTGATTTTATGTTCCAAGACGCCATGGTGCAGATCGAGGCAGAATGGGATCTACAGATGGCTACCCTAGACCTAGAAGAGATTCTTCTGGATCCCGGGGTAGAGGCTGGAGGAGTTCTGAGACATCTTCAATGAAGAAGCCACGGAAGCCACGGAATACATAATCAACACCTGAGACCACCTACTGATCGCCCAGCCACCATACAGAGTGTCTCCCCCGAAAAATGCAAAAATGCAAAAATGCAAAAAGGCATCATAAAAGAGTGCGAGAGCGCTTGGGCCGCTCCAGTAGTGCTGATCCCGAAACCCGATGGACGAATCCGACTCTGCATCGATTACAGAAAGCTGAACGCTATTATGAAGCCGGATAGCTAACCACTCCCAAGTATTGACCATCTCCTCCACTCCACGAGCGGAACGAAAATATTCTCCACCATGAATCTAAAGGAAGGTATGGAGCGAGGACCGGGGTAAAATGGCCTTTATCAACCCGTTCGGCTTATTCTGATTTACCAGGATGCCATTCGGGTTACGAAACGCGCCCGCCAGGTTCCAAAGATTGATAGACCGAGCGAAGGCAGGCCTAGAATCTATCCGGATGTTGGTGTACGCTGATGACGTCATCATCTTATCAGCATCGGTGGAAGACCATTGGGAGGACTTGAGACGGCTGTTCCAGAGGTTTGAACAAATGAACCTGAGGATCAACAGGAAGAAGAGCCGCTTCTGCTGCGAAAAGGTCCTCTACCTGGGGCACGTAATCAGCAAAAATGGAATAAACCCAATCCGGAAAAGGTGGCCGCCATCGCAAACCGACCCACCCCTAAGAACATAAAACAATTTGCAGAGCGTCCTGCAAGCCTGCAGCTGGTATAGAAAATGAGACGGAAGAACCATAGCTCATCATACCAAAAGCACAAAGAAAGGAATTACTCAAGAAATTTCACGACGACCCAGTTGCAAGCCACTATGGAGTCGAAAGAACCCTGCGAAAAATATTAAGGAACAACTATTGGCCTGGAATCCGGTACGGCGTCGCGGAATACGTCAAGCAGTGCCAAGAGTGCTAGAAGTACAAGGCGTCAAACCAGAAGCCACAAGGACTCCTTCAAATACCAACGATGAACCGAAGATTTGAGGTGCTGGCAATCGACCTGTTCGGACCACTTTCAGAGGGTCCCAAGAAGAAGAAATTGATATTTATCATAGAGGACACCGCCTCGAGATGGGTAGAGCTGTTCCCCCTAGAAGCCGCAACAGGTCTATTTTGTGTCACAATGTGTCGATGTGTCACAACTTTGCCTAAATTTGGTGGTTCAAATTGTAGTCCCATACGCAGCAGAGTTACGTCAGTATCATCCAATCCTGCAAACCGCTTGATGTACATTTAAAATATGATTTAAATTGAAAATACACCATGAAAGTATAAATATGAATAATTATTATACCATCAAATCGGAGAAAGTACCACGACGGCCACATCACCATTTTTTATGATTTGCTGGTCCGCGAAACTTAGAGCCCAAAAATACCAAAGAACATAATTTGCGGAGCTCTGGCGTAGTCAATAAGAGCGCGAGCTTCTCCAATTCGAGTGGGTTCGTTTCCCCGCCCAGGCGTAACATTTTTCTGATCGAGAAATATCGGCTCGGGTCTGTGGTCATTTTATTTGTCTTTCATTACTCATTTCATTTTCTATACCGGATGACTGGTTAAACACCTACGCAATAGAAATAGTTTGAGTATACCACTCAACTCAAATGTCTAACATAATAATAATAACATAATACTATTTAACAGAGTCACATGGTATTTTAAAAAACCCAAGATGCGTGGTCGATTTGTGCTTCTCTTTAGACACACTAGTGCGTGCACTCTGCATATACCGTGCGCGCCTAAAGTATGGAATATAGTCAGTAAAATCGAAATAAAATATTTTTGGAAAAAATTCTCGAACACGTCGATTTTCTTTTATAAAAATACACATTTTTGCATGAAAGTCGATTTTCAGTCGTCATTTGTTTTTGAGTAATGACGTCATCCATTTTCTTTTTAAATGGCACCCCCCCATTTTTGTTCTTGATTTTGAGAGATCTTTTTATTGTCGAACTGGCAGTATAAAATTATTGCCATCTTACATAAGACATTTTTCGAGTAAATGACAATTGAAGGTGAGAACTTGATATCTAGAGTTTTTGCAAAATTAACTTGTTCCGGCGCTTTTTTTCTAAACAAAAATAAGCTTGGCCTTCCATACATACAATATGGTTTCAGCAAGACGGCGCAACCACGCACTATGCGCTTTTTTTTACAATTGCATTACGAATAGGTGGATTGGCAGGCGATGACGGATAGAATAGCCCACGAAAGAGATGAATACGCAGAATTAGCCTGGAAAACATTCAAAATATTCAAGAAGAATTTCTACATGTTCGAAAACAAAAAAAAGCAAAAACAAAAAAACAAAAAAACGCGCATAGTGGGGGCATGCGCCGTCTTGTTGAAACCATATTGTATTATATGAAAGGTCAAGATCAATATTGTTTGGAAAAATTTCTACAAGCGCTGGAATAAGGTCATTTTGAAAAAATTCTAAATATCGGGTCCTCACCTTCAATTGTCATTTTCTCGAAAAATTTATTATGCAAGGTGGCAACATTTTTATACTTCTAGTTCGACAATGAAAAAATCTCTCAAAATCAAGAATAAAAATAGGGGGTTGCCATTTAAAAACAAAATGGATGACGTCATTACTCAAAAACAAATGACGACTGAAAATTGACTTTCATGCAAAAATGTGTATTTTTATAAAAGAAAATCGACGTGTACCAGGATTTTTTCCAAAAATATTTTATTTCGATATTACTGACTATATTCCATACTTTAGGCGCGCACTGTATGTAATCAGTGCTCCGTTTATGCTTCTTCCATGTATATGTATTACCAGTTTAGTGCGTACACTCTGTATATATGCAGTCGCGTTCGCGAGTCTTTCGTGCACACTTAAATTGATTTAAAATATTTTACATCTGCTTGCAAACCGTATCGCTATCATGGCGCCAAACCGATTGAAATCCCCTTTTCGTAAGTGCAGACCGCCAAGTGCTTTACGTCTGATCTGCGAGTCAATATTAATAACCGAAGAAAACAGTCGGCGTAAAAGGAGAAAATTAGGAAATTAATTAGAATACATAATTGCTTTTTCACTTTCAACGCTCGATCTTTGAAATTAATTGAAAGAAATCGTGCATGTGATATTGTCTTAATCTTATATTTGTTAACACATTGGCTGCCAACAATTTTTTTTGTAAAATGTCAAAAAAAGTTTTCTTTGTTTTTAAGTTTTATTTTATAAAATGAGTAAGAATATGCTTGTTTAATTCATTTTGATGCATTTTTTAGACGAAATTACGGGTTTTTTATGTACTCACTGTCAGTCACCGGTGACTGACACGGCCCCATCGGAATACTCCGGTGTCAGTCACCGGTGACTGACAAAGCAGTCAACGTGTTAAGAATAATATTTGATAACATTATGTTTTAACAATTACATCAGCCAAATTCTTTGGATGGCTCGAATCCTGGAGATCAAATTTTCTATATAACAATATCGCTCAATAATGCGAGTGAAGTTGGCAATCGTCTGTGGTTTGTCGGTATAGACCGGAGGTTTCACGTAGCCCCACAAAAAATATACAAAAAATAAATCACAAGATCTGGGCGGCCAGTTGATGTTACCCTTTCGCGATAAAACGTAGCGCCGTCTTGTTAAAAACATATGTTTGCGAGATATAATCTGGGCCGTAGAAACTTTGAAACTTTGGAGGAGCTTTTTGCAGACCTACAAAAATATATTTTTTTCGAGGGTATAGCTTTGGTATAGCATGGAACGTATAAATTTTGAAAAAAATTTCACGATCGCAATACTTCGTAACGGAGAAAGTAAAAAGGGATTAGTGGTTACAGTTGCTAAAAAAATTAATGGGCGGTGGCCGAGCGCTATTATACAATACAGTTAATTGGTGGGTGGGCCCTGTTCTACAATCCAGTCAGTTGAACACAAGCCTAAATTTCTACAATTAAAACTGTTTTCAAGAGAAACGGACAAATTATATTTCTTGTTTTTATTTGTTTCATTTATTCTTATACATTTCCGCAACCGTCGTTTCGTGTTCAACTGTTTGGATTGGTCGATAGGGCAAGTGGTAAGTGGTTACCATCCACCGTTTCAATATTAACATAAAAGTACAGAATTATCGATTCAATGAATTTTTTTTTGTCGATTCGCCATGATGCTAGAAATCAATCCTCAAAAAAGAAAGTTTGTAGTTCCAGTTGAAGTTGATACGGAGAGTGGTGGGTGGGTGTTAAGAAATTTTTGCCGATGCGTGCCGTCCGTGTGAGCGTACCTTTAGACGGCAAGAGATCGAACGACCGTTGGCCTCGAGGACAACTCCAACACCGCGACACAGAGGTGTGGTTTTAGGTGGTAGGTGTCCTTCAGATAGGGTTGTCTATTATAGATTTCTTCTCGTCGCATAAAAAAATATCCTTCATGGATGGGTAGACAACATTAAAATATAATTTTCTCATTATTATGCAATCACCAATTATTAAAAATAATTACATTTATCATTAATAGATTTGAATTTTCTTAATTCCGTTTATCTTTTTATAATAAAAAAGCGAATCGGGATTTAATGAAGATGATAGCAAAATATTGTTACGGGCATCCTTGGCACATGTCGGGCTGCGGGGACGCCGCGCGTCTCCATAGCGACGCTCGTAATATATATCTAAAGCGTCGCGACGCCAAATCATTCAGTAGACGCTCCCCAGTTACAGCAGCAACATCTGAAAAAACAGAAACACAGAAGCTCTCGTGTATGCGCGATAAAATTCAAGAATTTAACTTGTGAACAATTGTGAAACAGAACTGTATAAAGTATATTGGTTAAAATAAGTTAAGTTTTCCCATTCATCATTAAACAGGTAATAATTTTCGTTTGTAGCTTAATTTAATTTAAATAAAATTTAGTCCATTTAAAAAAAAATTATAAAGATATCACTGCATGTATATCGTGGAAAAATTATAAATTACTAAATGAGAGTCATGCTACTTATAATATTATAAGGTTGTAACTGTTATGCCAATAATGGTTGTTTTTTTTTTATATAAATTACTTATTAAGTGCAGTAAAAAAATAAATGCATAGTATTTATTTACGATAATTAAAATTTTATCTTGTCCTGATAAATATGTCAGAGGAAAAAAAAATTATTTGGATATTGGCTACCAGTCGCCTTTGTTAGCATAAGAATAACAAAAAAAAATATTTAAGGTACTTAACGTGATTAATATTTTTTTATGGGTATTAAAATTAAAATTAAAATTAAATAAACTATATCTTCCTTCACATTTTTCAATACATGAAATACTTTGGATTTCTTTTTTTCTATAAAGATATCTTCGAATGGTATATCAAACAATGGTCTATATACCCAGTCTGTGTATCGATTAATTGCTTTAAGTGTCAATGTCACTGATGGTTTTTTTGCGGAATTTAAATTTGGAGGGTTGTGTTTGATGCGGTATTATTATTATAAACTACAAATAATTTTATTTTATTTTTATTATCTAAATAATTGTAAAATATCGTAAAAATCGGAATAATTGTAATTGTAAAGTAATTGTTTAGAGATAATCGTAAAATATTATTGCCTCAAAATTCTTCTAAAAAAAATCGGAATAATTGTAATTGTAAAGTAATTGTTTAGAAATAATCGTAAAATATTATTGTCTTAAAATTCTTCTATCAAATATTGGAAGAATTCATATCTATTTCATATATTCCTTAATAATATGAACTACTAATATGTAAATATTAAAACAATTAATTGTAGTATAATTTTTATATCGATATTTTCTTAGTTTTACAAAAATTAAATAATATTTGAGTTGTTAAAAAGATCGAAAGACATAAATAATTGCTACCTGTAGGTAATGAGTTCTTATTCAACTTTCCTCATCTTATAATAAATTATTTTATAATAATCAGTAAAAAAAAAAATAATAATTTTTATTTACTGAAAAATGAAATAATTTTCTGAATTAAATTTTTACTCTTTACTTTTTTTGACATACGGGAACGTGGATTTTTTTAATGAAAATATTCATCAAATATACAGTGCGCGCCTAAAGTATAGAATATATTCAGTAAAACCAAAATAAAATATTTTTGGAAAAAATCCTCGAACATGTCGATTTTCTTTGATAGCATAAAAGCCGTTTTTCAATCGTCATTTGTTTTTGAGTATTGACGTCATCCATTTTGTTTTTAAATGGCAACCCCCTATTTTTGTTCTTGATTTTGAGACATATTTTCATTGTCGAAGTGGAAGTATAAAAATGTTGTCATCTTATATAAGACATTTTTCGAGTGACAATTGAATATGAGAACCCGATATTTGGAGTTTTTACAAAATGACCTTGTTCCAGCGCTTGTAGCAATTTTTCCAAACAACAATGATCCTGGCCTACCATATAATACAATATGGTTTTAGCAAGACGGTGCATCCCCGCACTAGGCGCGTTTTTTTTTCGAGGCTAATTCTGCGCATTCATTTCTCTCGCGGGCTATTCTATCGACCAATCTACCTATTTTCATGCCAGAGGGAGCAAATTTTCTTAATTTTATAGATGTGGGTATTCAGAATACCATTCTAAAGTTGCATAAAAACCGACCGAGAGAGGTTTTCCTGGAAATTACCAAAATTTCAAGAATTTTGAAGTAGAAATTCTGAGGAATGGGTGATGGACTTTTAGATTAAATATGGTAATTACATAGCTGTGGATATTAAAAATGTTATTCTAAAGTTCCATAAAAAAATAACGAAGGGTTTTTCTGTAAATTGGAAAAAATGAACATTTCAAGAGAAATTTTGAAGTGGAAATTCTAGCTAAACCAGCTACGGTGTATTTTTAGATTGATTAGTTATTTTATAGCTATTCATGTCGAGAATATTATCCTTAAGTTTCATGAAAATCTATCAAGGGGAAATTGGTGCAAATTTTCCAAAAGCACTATTTCAAAGTTACAAGAATTTTAAAGTGAAAATTCCGGCCAAACTAAAGTTTCATGCCAATACATTAATTAATTAATTAATTAATTATCGTTTCATAATTATAAACCAAAAATTTAAAAAATATTAATAATTTTTTTTCTCGAATAACAATGATTTTTTGAAAAATATTTTTAAGCAAATGTTCATTTCTTTGTTGTTTTCAATGTTTGTTTAAATATTTTTGTGATCATTTTTAAGAAAATATTGGCAAAAAACAGTTAAGGTAAACACCCACTTCCGGTGTACGTAATTTTACCAAAAGCTTTTCATGTCTTCAGAATATCAAATAAAATGTATGTTCAAAGTTTTATATCAATTGCTCTATTAGTTTTTGAGATACTGTTCGCGCGCACACACACAGACATAATTTTTTTCCAAAAATTATTGAAATTGGCATATAGGGACCCCAAAATGGATATTTCCGTAAAAAATTTTTTTTTGAAAAAAAATCACCATCACAATACTTTCGTACTTCGTAACGGAGAAAATCAAAAGTTGTTTTACTCTCGAGTTTTATACACAATGTTTTCTACGTCCGTAACTAAATAATATTCGATAAAACCTTAAACAATTTTTATAAGTAATTATGCTTCTTTTAAATGAAGAAAATACAAACTTTGCCGTCTACAAAAATTCAGTTACACCCGGTATATTCAGGACTATTTTCGGGACTTCGTCAGGCCTTTTCCAAGAACTTTATTTCAAAACTATTTTTTAGAACTTTCTTCAGGACTTTCTCTCAACTCTCTTTGGGATTTTTTTTTCAGGACAATATTTTTCAGAGATTTTTTGTGTACAAATATTCAGTTACACCCGGTATATTCAAGACTTTTTTCGGGACTTCGTCAGGCCTTTTCCAAAAACTTTATTTCAAAACTATTTTTTAGAACTTTCTTCGGGACTTTTTCTGAACTCTCTGTGGGATTTTTTTTTCAGGACAATCTTTTTCAGAGCTTTTTTGTCTACAAATATTCAGTTACACCCGGTATATTCAGGACTTTTTTCGGGACTTCGTCAGGCCTTTTCCAAGAATTTTATTTCAAAACTATTTTTTAGAACTTTCTTCAGGACTTTCTCTCAACTCTCTTTGGGATTTTTTTTTCAGGACAATATTTTTCAGAGATTTTTTGTCTACAAATATTCAGTTACACCCGGTATATTCAAGACTTTTTTCGGGACTTCGTCAGGCCTTTTCCAAAAACTTTATTTCAAAACTATTTTTTAGAACTTTCTTCAGGACTTTTTCTCAACTCTCTTTGGGATTTTTTTATGACAATCTTTTTCAGAGCTTTTTTGTCTACAAAAATTCAGTTACACCCGGTATATTCAGGACTTTTTTTGGGACTTCGTCAGGCCTTTTCCAAGAACTTTATTTGAAAACTATTTTTTAGAACTTTCTTCAGGACTTTTTCTCAACTCTCTTTGGAATTTTTTTTAGGACAATCTTTTTCAGAGCTTTTTTGTCTACAAAAATTCAGTTACACCCGGTATATTCAGGACTTTTTTCGGGACTTCGTCAGGCCTTTTCCAAGAACTTTATTTCAAAACTATTTTTTATAACTTTCTTCAGGACTTTTTCTCAACTCTCTTTGGGATTTTTTTTTTTCAGGACAATCTTTTTCAAAGGTTTTTGTCTACAAAAATTCAGTTACACCCGGTATATTCAGAACTTTTTTCGGGACTTCATCAGGCCTTTTCCAAGAACTTTATTTCGAAACTATTTTTTATAACTTTCTTCAGGACTTTTTCTCAGCTCTCTTGGGGATTTTTTTTTTCAGGACAATCTTTTTCAGAGCTTTAAGTCTTTTTAGGACCATTTTATTGATTTTTTAAGGATTTTTTAATTACATTTTTTTATTGATTTATTTTTTGATAAGTTTAAAACTAATTTGTTTAAGTTCTTATGCGAAAAAGAATTGTATAGTTTAGAAGAATACTTTGATTAGTGATGTATGCTTATGTTTTTCTTATTATGACGCACTTTGTGTCCTATTGTATGTCTTATTATAATTTAAGAGAGAAATAAAGACTTATTATTATTATTAAGATTTTATTTTAAAGACTTTTTTTGTCACGACTTCTTTCCTCAGGACTTCATTAAAGTCTCTTTCAGGACATTGTTTTCGGGACTTTTTTAAGGACTTCTTTTTCAAGATTTTTTTAAAAATTTATTTTCAAAACTTTTTCAGGTTATTTTTTAGGACAAATTCAAGATATTTTCAGGACTTTTTTCTCAGAACCTTTTTCAGGGCTTTTTCTAGATTTTTTTCTGGGCTTTCTTTTGAGGGCTGTTTTGAGGACAATTTTTGCAGATTTTTTTTCAGTAAATGTTTAATGTCGGCGGCGTTTACTTCGTGGTACATCTTGATTGTAGATTGGAATAAAACACTTTAACTTTTTTATACCACTATATTGGTATATAAAAGTTAAAGTGTTTTTTCAGTAGTTTTTCAGGTATTTTTTTAAGGATTTTTCTTTAAGAATTTTTTCAAGACTTTATTTTGAGGACTCTTCTTTCAGAATTTTTTTTAACACTTTTGTCAGAACTTTTTTTCCAGAATTTTCCTTTAGGACTTTTTCGGGACATTTTTCCGTTTTTTTTGAGGATATTTTTTCAAGGCCCTTTTCTGGACTTTTTTCAGAACCTTTTTAAGGAATTTTTTCAGTACTTTTTCTCAGGATATTTTAGTCAGAAATTTTTTGGGACTATTTTTGTCGGTAGTTTCTTCAGGATTTTTTCAGGACATTTTCTTTGGGACTCTTATTCAGGACTCTTCTTCAGGATTTTTTTCCAGGATTTCTTGCTTCAAAACTTCTTTGAGGTCTGTTTTTAAGATCCTTTTCAATGCTGTTTTTCAAGACTTTCTTGTAGGACTTTTCGTTCAGAAGCATTTATATGGGACTTTTTTCATGATTTTCATGTTTTTTTATCTTTTATACTTTCTTTAAAAAATTTTTGAGGACTGTTTTTCAAGATCCTTTTCAGTACTGTTTTTCAAGACTTTCTTATAGGACTTTTTGTTCAGAAACATTTATTTGGGACTTTTTCATGATTTTCATGATTTTCATGATTTTTTTATCTATTATACTTTCTTTCAGAACTATTTCTTCAGGCAATTTTTCAGGATTTTTTCAGGATTTAGAACCTTTTGCAGGTCTTTTCAAAGGCTTCTTTTACAGGTCTTATCAAAGGCCATTTTTAGGACTTTTTTTTTCTTTTTGGGTTTCAGATCAATGAAATTTTTTTCGTCAATTCGTTTGTAATGGTAGAAATCAATCCCCAAAAAAAATGTTTGTAGTTCCAGTTGAAGTTGATACGGAGGGTTCTACATTAGAGTCAGTTGGTGGGTGGGCCTTATTCTGCAATTGTTCGATAGGACCGACTTACCATCCTCCGTTTCAACGATAACATAAACATAATAGAAGTCAATAATCAAAAAATAGGATTGGTGATTACAGTTGCAGTTGCTAAAAATAATAATGGCGGTGGGCGAGTCCTATTCTATAATACTCAGTTGGTGGGTGGGCCCTGTTCTACGCAAACAAGCCTAAACTTCTACAATTCAAACTGTTTCCAAGATATTTCTTGTTTTGTTTTTGTTTCATTTATTCTTATACAATTCCGCAACCGTCGTTTCGTGTTCAACTGTTTGGATTTTGTTCGATAGGGCAACTGGTAAGTGGTTACCACCCTCCGTTTAAACATTAACATAAAACTATAGAATTATCGATTCAATGTTTTTTCAATGATAGAAATTAATCCTCAAAAAAGAGTGTTTGTAGTTCCAGTTGAAGTTGATAAGGAGAGTGGTGGGTGGGCTCTATTCTACAACCCAATCAGTCGAACACAAGCCTAGATTTCTACAATAAAAATGATTTACAAGAGAAACAAGCGAATTATATTTCTTTTTTTTTTTGGTTTTATTTATTATTACACATTTTCGTAACCATGGTTTCGCGTTCAACTGTTTGCATTGTTTGATAGGGCCCGCCCACCGCCCTTCATTTCTTTTACTACCAAAGCTAAAAATCACAATGTAAAATGAATTATAAATATTACGCAGATAATTACTGAAATAAATATATGGGTAAGTTTATAATTATTATTATAATCCATTGGCGTATCTTTTTGGATATTCAAAGGCTGCTGACACTTATTTCACGATTTTTCACTGAAAAACCGTTTCATTGTCTTATTCTTTTTTTTTTGTTACATTTGCTAATTTTTATCAATATTTTCTTACATGCATATACAGGGTGTCCCAACCGTAACACGAAATATTGTGTTCACTCTAGAAGCTTAAGAAACATCTGCTGATGTATTATCATAGATGGTGTCAGAGTTCGCTTTAGAAAAATACTTTCATGTATACTGGGTGTTCAATTATTTATTTACACACCAAACTTGTATTTTTTTTTAACTGGAAACATCCAGTATTGTGTTTAATAGTTATAAAAGGTGTGAGGGCGGTTTTATTGTCAATTGTTTAGTTATTTACACTAGCTTAACACATTCACAGAGTTACGGGGCATATATGTCCCGTATTTGGTGGAATAGAATTCCATCGAACTGCCTTACGGGTGGATGTTGTAACTTTGTCGTACTTTGATGTAATTAATTTTTTTTTGGTAACGCTCACAGATTAATATTAATTTATTGGGTTTGCAGTAACACAATATTCAAAAAAACTGTACGGGGTTTATATGACCCGTACCGCCTATTACGAAATTATTCAAAAACCGTAGACGCAGTAAACGTGTTAAAAAAAGAAAAAAATTGGTGCAACACCGCTCAACTACGAAGTGCCTCCTAATAAAGTCTGGCCGCGCTATAAAGGCATCTGAGGTGCTATCTATAATCTTTTAATCATTTATACAAAGAAACCGATAATGCAGCAATAGCTAGCAAGTAAAGTGTAAACATCTGTGAGTGTAAAGTAACAAAATATCCAATCACTTCTGATGAGGGCGGCCCTTCCGACCCTTCAATAATCACCTCAGACGCCTTCATAGCGCGGCCAGAGTATATACATATTGTAATTTTTTTTTGCGTAAAATTATAGACAATTTTCTGGCCGCGTATAATTAAACTCAATATTTATAATAGAAGTATAAGCCCCGAATAAAAATCCTTATTTTCACAGCCCGAAATAGAATCATTACTATAAATCGGGATTAAGCAAGCATAAAGAAATCAACACACAAACATATTCCAGCTTTAATGAAACAAAAATCCGGCGAGACTTTTCTTTTTTTTTTTCGTGACTCGACGCGGATTTCGGTTTATTTTTAAAAGCTCTTTTAAATTTCCGCTCGTTTGCCCCCAAGTGGCTTCGATTTACCATTTATGCGCCGACGACCAATTCCTGAATGAGCTCGGAACGCGCGCCTCGGCTTTATTTCAGTTAACTTAACCCATATTTCATTTTATTGATGTAAACTTCCTGCGCACCGCTTTTAACACTAGTTCCTATTCGTAGTAGTTCTATTTCAAATAATAATTAAGTCATTCGCATGATTGTAACACGGAAATAGACTGGATGTGTACAGTATGTCCGAATGAGTTTCTTATCCGGTTTACGAAAATTCAACTGCTGTTTTTGTTTTTGCTTGTGAAGACCACCAATTTCACTTAGAAAAAGTGTTTTTAGAATTTTTTTAGCAGAGTACCTCTAGATGTGGCCACGTGATCAAAACTTATCCTCAAATACTGATATTTTTTTATAACCATACACGGCTACACGACATTTTTGACTTCATCACCACATACGGGTACCCGATGTTTGGCTTTGTGACCATAAACGGCTACACTACTTCCTTGACTTTATTACCACGTTCGTTACTGATATTTTTTATAATATACGGCCACATAACATTTTTGACTTTATTACCAAGTATGGCTGCCGATGTCTTTTTTATAATAACAATAATAAACTGTTTATTGACCATAGTTTGCGTCAAAATATTACAAAAATTGGGCCAAATGGACTATAATCAGTTCCGTTATTTGGCTTTTTACTTTCAAATATCGAAGATGCTCTTCCTTCAAGCTTTTAAATTATTAATTAACTAATACTGCTGAAGTTATTTGTGAGGCATGCAACACCTGAGAGTACATTTAAAATCGTTGAAAAAATGGTACCAAATGAATGCATTTTATTATTGCGTTCTTAAATAATTGTGTTTTATTATAACCGTAAACGGCTACACTGTATTTCTGGCTTTATCACCCCATATATGTACCGATGTTTGGCTTTATGGCAATAAGCGGCTATACTACATTTTTGTCTTTATTACCACGTACGGGTGCTTTTATAACCATACACGGCCACACTACATTTTTGACTTCATACCCGATGTTTAGCTTTATGACCATAAACGGCTACACTATATTCTTGACTTTAGTACCACGTTAAATTACTGATATTTTTATAAGTATACACGGCCACACTATACATTTTTGACTTTATTACCATGAATGGCTGCCGAAGTCTTTTTATAGCCGTACATGGCTACACTACATTTTTGACTTCATACCCGATGTTTGGCTTTATGACCATAAACGGCTACACTACATTCTTGACTTTAGTACCACGTTAAATTACTGATTTTTTTTATAACCATACACGGCCACATTACATTTTTGACTTCATACCCGATGTTTGGCTTTATGACCATAAACGGCCACACTACATTTTTGACTTTATTACCATGTACGGCTGCCGAAGTTTTTTTATAACCGTACATGACTACACTACATTTTTGACATCACCACATACGGGGTACCCGATGTTTGGCTTTATGACCCTCCACGGCTACACTACATTCTTGATTTTATTACCACGTTCGACTTATATTTATTATTAATATACACCGTCACACTACATTTTTGACTTTATTCCAATGCACGGCTGCCGATGTTTTTTTTTATAACCGTACACGGCCACACTATATTTTTGACTTCATCATCACATACGGACATACGGACACCCGATGTTTAGCTTTATGACAATAAACAACGACACTACATTTTTGACCTTATTACCACGCACGGCTGCTTATGTTTTTTTTTATAACCGTACACGGCCGAACTACATTTTTGATTTCATATCCGCTGTTTGGCTTTATGACCATAAACGGCTACACTACATTCTTGACTTTAGTACCACGTTAAATTACTGATTTTTTGTTATAACCATACACGGCCACATTACATTTTTAACTTCATACCGGATGTTTGGCTTTATGACCATGAACGGCCACACTACATTTTTGACTTTACTACCATGTACGGCTGCCGAAGTTTTTTTATAACCGTACATGACTACACTACATTTTTTACTTCACCACATACGGGGTACCCGATGTTTGGCTTTATGACCCTCCACGGCTACACTACATTCTTGGTTTTATTACCACGTTTGACTACTGATATCTATTATTAACATACACGGTCACACTACATTTTTGACTTTATTTCAATGCACGGCTGCCGATGTTTTTTTTTATAACCGTACACGGCCACACTATAGTTTTGACTTCATCATCACATACGGACATACGAATACCCGATGTTTAGCTTTATGACAATAAACAGCGGCACTATATTTTTGATCTTATTACCACGCACGACTGCTGATGTTTTTTTATAACCGTACACGGCCACACTACATTTTTGACTTCATACCCGATGTTTGGCTTTATGACCATAAACGGCTACAGTACATTCCTGACTTTAGTACCACGTTAAATTACTGATTTTTTGTTATAACCATACACGGCCACGTTACATTTTTGACTTCATACTCGATGTTTGGCTTTATGACCATAAACGGCGACACTACATTTTTGACTTCATCACCACATACGGGTACCCGATGTTTGGCTTTATGACCCTACACGGCTACACTGCATTCTTGATTTCAGTACTACTGATATTTATTATTAACATACACGGTCACACTACATTTTTGACTTTATTCCAATGTACGGCACCCGATGTTATTTTTTATAACCGTACATGGCTACACTATATTTTTGACTTCATCATCACATACGGACATACGGATACCCGATGTTTAGCTTTATGACAATAAACGGCGAAACTACATTTTTAACTTTATTACCACGCACGGCTGCTGATGTTTTTTTTATAACCATACACGGCCACACTACATTTTTTGCTTTATTACCATGTACGGCTGCCGATGTTTTTTTTGTAATCGTACGCGGCCACTTGTCTTCATTACCACATACAGGTACCCGATGTTTGGCTTTTTGACCGTAAACAGCTACACTACAGCTACACTACATTATTTATTACCATGTTCGGCTACTGATTATAAAATAGATTGAGTAACTTGGTGAACGAATTTTTTGAAATTTCTTTAATTGTTCGAAATTTATAACAGAAAATCATTAAGATTTGATGTTTTCCAATAACTCTGTAAATTGCGACTGCATTAATTTTTTATGTGAAAGTTATAATGTCCAAATGTAGTTCTTTTTAAATGACCTTGTATACATATAGCGACTGTTTTATAATTGGAATTGTATTGGGATGAAAATAACAGTACAAGTAAGAGTTTGAGTGATTTATTTGTTTACTTTTTATTGACGTTAAAATATTAAGTACGTCTGATAACCTTTGTCTAATAAATATTATATTTATTATCGATTTTCTAGTTGAGTGAGTGTCATTGGCTCGGGATGTTTCTGTATTTGAAAATAGATGAATGAATAATAGAGTGCGGTTTGACATTAATAAAACTTCGTCATGATTTGGCCTTCACGTCGTCGGAGAGGGTCAGCGTTGCATTAAGGCGAAGGACGTTCAACGAGAATTCGAATCGGGGAATTATGGATGATATGGGATACAGTGACATGAAAACTGTAAAGCGCCATCTAGCGGTGACTTCAATAAACATAATGAATATTCAACAAGGTAGAGCAAGAGACCATGTTTGTACAATTGTGTTAAGCCACGTCAAAGTTATCGATTTTTAAACTTTTGGAAAACAGAAAATCGTGTGAAACAAAAATAAGCTGCCTAAGCCAATATCTCTTCAGTTACGGCTGACTCATGGTACGGCCGAGGTAGCGGAGGTGACAATACAGGATCGGTTGCAGATATCTGTATTACCATCTCTGCTACCTCAGTCGTACAATGAGTCAGCAGTAACTGATTAGATATTGGCTTAGGCAGCTTATTTTTGTTTCACACGATTTTCCATGTTTTCCAAAAGTTTATTAATCGATAACTTTGACGTGGCTTAACACAATTGTACAAACATGGTCTCTTACTCTACTTTGTTGAATATTCATTATGTTTATTGAAGTCACCGCTAGATGGCGCTTTACAGTTTTCACAAAAATTTTAATTGAACGATATCCTTTTTTGCACAAGTTTTAAATAATACAGAAAGACATCGCTTTAGGTGAAAATTTTATAACGATATCTTGATTCGTTCTCAACTTATTGCCAATAAAGGCGCTTCGAGAGCTTTGGCTATTCGGGCTTGTTAGCCAATTTAGAATTAGAAGAATTTTTCTACTGACGTTATATACTTCTATTAGAAATATTATTTTATTGCAAGTATAATGAAATTCGAGTAAAGCTGCGATAATAATAGTGAAGAAACCAAATAACAATTATGTGGGTCATATAAATAAAGGTTGGGAAAACCGCAGGACCTGGCGCACCGCCCGCTCCTGATGATGGTCTAGTGAAAACTTTGGCTTGGAATTTACGATCATAAACAAACACACACACCTGCATTGAAATAATCCAACGTAGCACGAGCCGCGCGCGACGCAAACATTTCTTGACGTCCTTCGCGTCGCCAAAATTTTTGATATAAAAATAAAAATAAATTAGCATTTGATAGATTTTTATATTGAAACATGTCGGCACGAGCGCCGTTTCGGCGCCTTGGTCGCGCGGCTAGGTCCAATGCGAAAATAGAAGCGTCGGAATCCGCCATTCTTCTTAGTCCAATAAGAAAGAAGTGCACCAGCGCGATAAAGTGTGCCGAATAAATTCGCGTTTTTTAACCTGATTCGACAATTATAAAGTTATTGCACAAGCAGATGCGTAACAATGATGCATGAAAGCCGTTACGATATTGCGTTTAAATTTAAACCGTTTGTTCAACTTGTACGGACGTAAATTAATTTTCCCGCCGGCGCCGCCGTCGCCTTTTCCATTCTTTCCATAAATATCCACATCTTTTATTTGTATACTCTTCGCAGCGTTACCGAAATTAGCCTCGCTATCAATCATACAATAGCTCTTAAGCCAATGAAAGCTTTTCGAAACCATCCTTCTCCAGATTTAATTTTATGACAAACGGTTTGTTTGCTTTTTGTGTTTGTAGGCTGCCAAATTGGGAGTTGTCAAAAAAATTTTGATATACCGTATTTTCCACCTCAAAATAATAGTAGTTGGACATTGAGATAAAATAAGTGATGCTTCAGAGCAGTGGCGGCTCGTGGAATATTTTGATGGTAGAGCCACTTAGCTTGCAATGCATTTTTTTGCAGAATTACGAACAGCTTGAATATTTATATATTATCTATTAAGAAACGATAAATAAATTAAATAAAGGCGAAAAATAGCCTGCATACATAAATATTCAATCTCTCCGTAACTCTGCAAAATTACGTTTTACAAAGTTAATTCAACTTATATGTATAAAAATGTGTATTTAAAACGGCGGACAAAAAATTTGCAAGTGGATAAAAAATTATTTACCTTCACCATGACAACGATCCTTATATTAACAATTTTTGTAAACAGCCAACTTCAGTTGAACAGTGACAGTTCGTGTCAGTTCTACATATCTCTGTTGAGAAAACCGTTGGATTTTTCCATCTCATTTCATTCTCGAAATTTGTATCGTCTCAAAAAAATTAAATTTATCCGGTCAAATTCTAACCTCTTGTGGTATTACCACCGACTAAAAATACATACCTTATTGTAATTTAATTTGTTTGGTCTTATCTAAACGCTTTGCTGAAAGAATTTGACGAATTTGGTGATCCATTCATGCGTTCAACCCTCTGAAAACAAAAAACAAAAAAAAAATTTGGTCCTACCTACATTTTTCGGATGAACGCAAGACTTTGCAGAAATAATTTTATAAATGCGGTCATCAGTTCAAGAGCTATCCTAAAAAAAATATTTTTGGTCCTGTCTACATTTATCCGACGAGTACAACACAATTAAACAACGAATTTAATTTTTCTATCTTTTATACATTTATTCGGTGAGTGTAATGCTTTTCTGAAAGAATTTTCAATATCCATTTTCAAGAGTTATCCTCAAAAACTAGAGAACATTTGAACGACAATTATTTTGACAAATTTGGTCATCCTTTCAATCCTCTCAAAACAAAACAAAAATATCATGTCTAGTTCTTACGGATGAAAGCAACATTTTGCTGAAAGATCTTTCAAAATCTGCCTTTTCGTTCAAGAATTATCCTAAAAAAACAGAAAACAATTGAACTACAAATTAAACGTTTTTGGTCGTATCCAGTGGCGTATGGACACCACCGCGTGCCTAGCTTCCAAATAGTCTAAAATGGTTAGCATGGTGATTTTCAATTGCTCGAAATAGTAATTTTCAACTATCAAACTAGTCATTTTCAACCCTAAAAATTAAGATTTTTAGCTGTAGAAAATTGTGATGTTCAACTGTTAGAAGTAGTGATTTTCAACTTTCTAAAAAGATGGTTTAGACTGTCAAAATGGTGATCTTCACCTGTCAAAAATTGTGATTTTCAACTATCAAAAATAGTGATTTTCAACTGTCTAAAATTGCGGCTTTTAACTCTCAAATGGGGGGTTTGTAACTGTCAAAATCGAGTGATTTTCAACTGTCAAAAATTGTGATTTTCAACTATGAAAAATAGTGATTTTCAACTGTCTAAAATTGCGGCTTCTAACTCTCAAAATGGGGGGGTTTGTAACTGTCAAAATCGAGTGGTTTTCAACTGTCAAAAATTGTGATTTTCAACTGTCTAAAATGGCGGCTTTTAACTCTCAAAATGGGGGGTTTGTAACTGTCAAAAACGAGTGATTTTCAACTGTCAAAAAATGTGATGTTCAACTATCAAATGTAGTGATTTGTAACTGCCAACGTAGTGATTTTTCCACTGCCTGAAATAGAGACATTCAACTGTCTAAAATGGCGGCTTTTAAAACTGTTTAACTGTCAAAAACTAGTGATTTTCAACTATCACAAAAATGTGATTTTCAACCGTCAAATACAGTGATTTGTAACTGCCGATATAGTGATCTTTCTACTGCCTGAAATAGAGACATTCAACTGTCTAAAATGGCGGCTTTCAACTCCCAAAATGGGGATTTATATCTGTCAAAAACTACTCATTTTCAACTGTCAAAAAAAATGTGATTGTAAACTGTCAAATTAAGTGATTTTTCCACTGCCTGAAATAAAGACATTCAACTGCTAAAAATGGTGATCTTTCACCGTTAAATGTAGTGACTTTCAACTTTGTAAAATAGAGATGTACAGCTATCAAAAATAGTTCTTTTCAACTGTCAAACAAAGTGATTTCAACCGCCAAAAATAGTGCTTTTTAACTGATAAAAATAGCGATCTTTTACTGTCTACTAAAGTGACTTTCAACTTAAAAATAGTCAACTGTCAAATATAGCGATTTTCAACGGTCAAATATAGTGATTTTTAACTGTCCAATATAGTAATTTGCAACCGTCAAATATAATAATTTTCAACTTCCTGAAATATAGACGTGCAACTATTAAAAATATGTCTTTTCGACTGTCAAAAATAGCGATTTTGACCGTCAAAATAGTGCTTTTCAGCTGTCGAAAATAGTGACATTGAACTGTCAAAAATGATGATTTTCAACTGACAAACAGTAGAAACTCACTATTTTCGAGAATATAAAATCACCATTATGAGAGATTAAATCTCCAGAGAATGAAAATCGCATTTTTGAGTACTGAAAGTCACTACTTTCGACTATTGAAAATACGCATAGTTCTCAAATAGGTTATACCATATTGTAGTGACAGAAATGAATGAAAACTAAAAAAAAAACATTAGGCTACTGCTAACACTTATATCTACCAGTAAAAAAATATAACTTACCTGGAAGTTTTTGAATGTTTTCAGCGGCATCTTTTGTTTGTTTGCGTTTAGCAGAGCCTGCTTGTAACTACTCAATGTACAACAAATGTTGCATTGGATTGGGATACAAATTCGTTGCGATTTTTCTCTTCTCATTAAACTTACTCAGGCACCGTTTAAAATGACCAATCGGTATTTTCAGAATTGACAAAAAAATTCTTGCCGAGCTTGAAATTGGAGGTAGTGCCATGGCTACTTGGCTCTAGGTAACGAGCCGCCCCTGCTTCAGAGTGCTCTGTAGTAAGAAGCTCAGTTCAATACATATAATATTATGTAACAAAACAGAGAGTCAACGCGTCAATGTTCTATTCATGATTTTTCATCTGTGAAACTTTCGGGTTTGTTTTACTGTTTGGGGGGCCCACTCACCGCCTATTTCTTAGAGGGTGGGATAGGTGGGGCCCACCCACCGCTTATTTTTTAGAGAATGGGAATGGTAATGCCTATTTTGTAGAGGGTGGGATAGGTAGGGCTCATCTACAGCCTATTTTTTTAAGGAAGTGAAAAGTAGGGCCCACCCACCGACTATTTTTTAGAGGGTGGGATAGATAGGGCACATGCACCGCCTATTTTCTAGGGGGTAGGGCCCACACACCGCTTATTTTTTAAAGGAAGTAAAAGGTAGGGCCCACCCACGGTCTATTTTTTAGATGGTGGGATAGGTAGAGCACTTGCACCGACTATTTTCTAGAGGGTGGGACAGGTAGAGAACATCCACCGCCTATTTTTTGGAGAGTGGAATAGGAGGGGCCCACCCGGTGCCTATTTTTTAAAAATTTGTTCACCCTCTTACTCTACTCTACAAGCTCTTACAATTACCGAAAACAAATGGATTCGAGTCGCAATTGTTTTTACAGCATTTTAGCCATAAGTTTCAATCCATCGAAGAAATTCCGAAAAATTGTTAATCATCTTGCTCTTCTCTTTTTAACGGCGAAAAAAGTGAATTCGAGTTTTGGTTGTTTTTCAGCTGAAAGTCACGAACAATTAAAGGAATTTCGAAAAATTTCTGACCATTTTCCTCTAATCATCAAGCTCTTTTGATGACAATCAAAATAGTATTCAAGTCACGAATGTTTTGCAGTTTTTTAGCTACAAGTTTCTAAAAATTGAAGAAATTTCGAAAATTCGATTACCATTTTATTCTACTCTTTAAAATCTTTCGATTACAGCAAAAAAAAATCGAAAAAAAATTGGTGAAAGCGCCGAGCATGACTTCATCTCTTTAAAATCTTTCGATTACAGCAAAAAAAATATTTTTTAAATTTCGAAAGAAAGTATGGTGGTCACGCCGGGCATGACTTCATGTAATTTTCTCCGCATCATCCACACATGTTATGGCTGACCATAATGTACTTTAAAAGATACTTTTTTGAAAATTTCCTCCGTTATTTTCTTTACTCTTTAAGATATTTTGACTACAGCGAAAAAATAATAATTCAGTTTCGGTTGTTTATCAGTTTTTCAGCTAAAAGTTTCAAACAATCGAAGAAATTTTGAGAATTCATTATCCGATTCTTCAAACTATTTTAATTACTGCGAAAAATTGAATTCGTTTACACTTCAGAACCATTAAAAAAAAAACGTGTGTGATACCAACAAAGTGCATTTTATTGAAAAGTTTCTGAATCAAAATGGCTTTCACTATCAACCATACCATTGAAGAAATTTCGAAAATTCATTCAAAGTTTTACTCTACTCTCCAAGTGTTTCAATTTCCAGCGAAAAAATTGAATTTGAATCGTTTAATTACTACATACTTCTAGTTGGATATGGTTGAAATTTTCACGAAAAAATCACAAATAATTCAAGAACAAGACTATTAAAATTTCAACCCCCTCCGACCACCCTTTCAAAAAAAGGGTTGCCGACCCCTTGATTTCTATTTTTTTCCTGAAAGCCGTAAACGTCCTCTAGGGTCCCGTGAAATCCGCGATTTTCCAAGTCACCCAATTACAAGAGGGTGATTTTTTGAAAATCGATTTTTATCGATGAAGAGGTTCGCGTCAAAACTATCTTCTCCCTGGATTTTTGAGCTGGAAGATTCAAATATGGCTCAAAAAATCCCCAATGCATGGGGTCGCAACGGCCACGCACGGAGGGTCCAGTGCTCCTCTCCGTTCGCGAGCTGCAACCCTTTCTCTGCGGAGGTCCCTTTTTTCGTGCTTCAGCAAGCGGGGTCGCGCCCCCTTTACAGTCACGACTTGAATAATTTTTATAGAGTTTTATAGAACTGCCTCTCTTCTACTTTATGTCTCTTACGGATTTTCGATATCTCCAACCCTCGAGGAGTTATTCAATGGAACTTTGGGAAATCATTAAGCGTTTCATTTGAAGCAGACCGACCAAAACAACTCCTATCCATAGCGCTCTACATTTTGTTTGTATGTTGGTTTGTAATGTGCATACCCTTCTCAGACGCTCACCAAATAAATTTTAAAGGACCAAAGTTAATGGAAAAAAAAAGCTTCTTCCTGTTAACGTCCGAGTGCTCTCCAAACAGCAAATTAAGAAATGCATTGATAGTACATTGTCATATTTGACAGATGTCAGATTCAGAAACTGGGGTTACCACCAGATTACATTCCCGAAGTTCCTCAACGCGGAGATTGAGCAAAACGATTCAAAATAATGTTTTATTTTTTCACCCCCTTCTGCACTGCTGAGAGAGGTGGCGGTTTTGGGACCCAACAGACAAACCAAACAAATTTGTTTGATCCGACCTCTCCTGGTCGGATGAAATAAATTTGTTTGGTTAATAGGCTACGCACGGACGACGGCGCAGCGCAGCGGAGCCGTCGTTCGTCACCAGTTAATTTTCTTAATTTTATATTTCATTATTTCACATAAAGAACACAATTTCACATGCAGCAACTTAAGCTTGAAAAAATAGTTCTTACTAACTGGTTTATAGACAATCCTCGTGTATATCACAATTTAAGCTGTCCTGTGAAAATTCTTATTTTTGTATATTAGATGTGCCAAAGGGTATGAATCATGGCAAACAAATAGACTAAAATAGATCCAACATGAGTGTTTATTTTGACACTATGAATTCACTCATAGTAGAAAAATCCATTCACGTCGCTTCCTATAAATTTAGCGATGGACGCAAACGAATTACACGACCTTTAAAATCGTTTTAAACTCGCTTTTACATTTATATACGTTTCCATCGGAATTTTATGCCAAATTTCCATTGGATTTTCCCTAAACTAAAGTTTAGTTTCGGCGAGTCGAGTCGTCGAAACTGAAACGTGAGTTGTTTGTACAAACAAAGTAAAAAGTATTTAAAATAAATTTGAGAGGACCTCATAAATGTAATTAATTCTATATTTTTAAAAAGTATTTTACTGAACATTAAATATTGTTCGCCCATCAGAACACCTACAGACCGGTTTCGACCTTTTGGGTCTCATCAGGGTAGTTAGTTGCTGATGGGGAAACGGAGATTACTATTGGAATATAAGTATTCCAAACACCGCTGAAGGTAGAAACGCCAAAGTGGCGGAATCTATTGCCTGAATGCTGTACTGAATCAAATTCGGGTGGCTTTAACACCGACAAGATATGGACATTGCCAGCGGCGGCAAATACAACAATATTAATGTGAACATTAAATATTGTTCCATATTGGTTCAGTACAGCATTCACGCTGTAAGTGTTTTACTGTTTATTGTTTTTCAAAATTTAATTTTGTAAATAACATTTATTTTTTAAGGAATTTCTTAATATTATTTTATATTATGTAATCTTTCTTTGAAGGTGACAGAAATTCGGGTCTTCATTTTGAGAAATATAACCTTGATTGCCATTCTTAAACTGAAGTGTGAGTTTGTAGACCTTTGAGAATGACAAGCAATTGTTGAAATACGTGTCAGAAAACTGAAACTAAAACTATAAAACAAACCAATTGTTTAATTTTAAATTCTATTCGAATGAACGAAACTTTTTTCATCAAGAATGTATCAGTGGGAGTATCAACCATATTACCTCCAAAGTTTAACGTCGGCGGGATTTATTTTTGCGTTCCTCTACGATGTTAAAACAGAAATAAATTGTTGCAATCTTTCGCAATAACAATAGCAAATAATTCTTACTTCTAGACATGCATTTCAAAAAAAGAGACTTTTTCGAAATTTCGGTTAGAATGTACTAATAAAAAGAGAAAATTCCGAAAATTTTAAGCACATAACTGAAGAAGACATGAATAATGAATAAATAATAATAATAATAATAATTAATAAAGTCATGAAATGAAGGGTAAATTCTGGTTAAAATTGGCCGTTTGCGCCCTAACTTTGACGAAAGATATAATCGAAATTATCATAGTAGAGAAACGCTTGATTTATCCCGAGGTGCAAATTTGTATTGAGGGCGATTTTAAGGGAAAACTAAATTAAGAAAAAAACGTTGTCAGCAGTGACAGTTAAATTAAATAATGGAACCTCGTAGGAAGATAAACGATAACTTCTCTCCCTAGGGAGAGAAGTAATAATTTCTCTCCATAGGGAAAGAAGTAGTCGTTTTTCTCCCTTGGGCGAGAAATGTTATTTCTCTCGCGATTTTTTTGTGATTTTTTTTTAAATTTAGATTTGTCTAATGACGTATTACGTAAATTATTCAGCCAATTCGTTAGTAATTTTTGTCAACAGATTAAAAAGTGGAATGAAAAAAACACAGTGCGTTTTATAACTTATTAATAAAATATAACCGTTGTTAAGATGGCTGTCTTGTGTTACTCGATATACTCTTAGAGTGCTTGATGTTGTTACAGTAATTTACGATATCAGTAACGTTGTAAAGCTTTTTACATTAACAAAGAAAAGTTCGTTCTTAACATGGTTTATTTTATCCTATTTTTATTTTTATTTGTAAATAAAAAAGGATGTTTGTTACCATGCCAAAAAAACTCCGAATTGCACAACAAAAATTTACAACACAGCAACAATAGTGTTGTTAAATGTATCTTAACGTAACTCGTTGGTAAGAAATTATTGGCATGCTAACATTGTAGGATAAAATGAATGATATTAATCGTATTGGCTGTGGTGAGCCTTACAGCACTGCGACCTGTTGCACTTATCATATTATCTTAGAACAAAGCAACATATTACCTCGTGTTGGAAGTGATCTCGCAATCTAGAAAAATTTAACTGCCAAATACAAATGACCAAAGTAGATACAAATATTAATACATGATTTAGACATCGACAATGAATTCATATTTTAGTATCTAGCACACGATATTGCCGACCTATTAGGGTGATATTTTGGGATGGCCCACGAGGTTTCGAATGTTTTAAATTAAAAAGTTCATTTCCACCCCCAGAAAAAACACACCACGGAACTCTAGAATTATTTAACTATTTTTTTCCGTATCGATTGTTACAGAACTAATCACGAATTTTCAGATTTTTAGAAGTAAAAAGAGCATTTCCACACCTACAAAAACCACACCTGTATTCCCTAGAATTATTCAACTATTTTTTACATATTGACTGTTATATTTTAGAGCTACTTACGAATTTTAAGATTTTTTGAAGTAAATGTGCATTTCCACCCCTACAAAAACCACTCCTGTATTCCCCAGAATTATTCAACTATTTTTTACATATTGACTGTTATATTTTAGATCTACTTACGAATTTTCAGATTTCTCGAAGTAAAATGTGCATTTCCACCCCTACAAAAAGCATCCCTGTATTCCCTAGAATTATTTAATTAATTTTTGCATATCTACTGTTATATTTTAGAGCTACTCACGAATTTTCAGATTTTTCGAAGTAAAAAGTGCACTTCCTCCACCTCTACAAAAACCACCCCTGTATTCCCTAGAATTATTTAACTATTTTTTACATATCGACTGTTATATTTTAGAGCTACTTACGAATTTTAAGATTTTTTGAAGTAAATGTGCATTTACACCCCTACAAAAACCACTCCTGTATTCCCTAAGATTATTTAACTATTTTTTACATATTGACTGTTATATTTTAGAGCCACTCACAAATTTTCAGATTTTTCGAAGTAAATATGCATTTACACCCTTACAGAAACCACCCCTGCGTTCCCTAGAATTATTTAACTATTTTTTACATATTGACTCTTATATTTTAGAGCCACTCACAAATTTTCAGATTTTTCGAAGTAAATGTGCATTTCCACCCCTACAAAAACCACCCCTGTATTCCCCAGAATTATTCAACTATTTTTTACATATTGACTGTTATATTTTAGATCTACTTACGAATTTTCAGATTTCTCGAAGTAAAATGTGCATTTCCACCCCTACAAAAAGCATCCCTGTATTCCCTAGAATTATTTAATTAATTTTTGCATATCTACTGTTATATTTTAGAGCTACTCACGAATTTTCAGATTTTTCGAAGTAAAAAGTGCACTTCCTCCACCCCTACAAAAACCACCCCTGCATTCCCTAGAATTATTTAACTATTTTTTACATATCGACTGTTATATTTTAGAGCTACTCACGAATTTTCAGATTTTTCGAAGTAAAAAGTGCACTTCCTCCACCCCTACAAAAACCACCCCTGTATTCACTAGAATTATTTAACCATTTTTTACAAATCGACTGTTATATTTTAGAGCTACTCACGAATTTTCAAATTTTTCGAAGTAAAATGTGCATTTCCACCCCCACAAAAACCACCCCTGTATTCCCTAGAATGATTTAACTATTTTTTACATATCGACTGTTATATTTTAGAGCCACTCACAAATTTTCAGATTTTTCGAAGTAAATGTGCATTTCCACCCCTACAAAAACCACCCCTGTATTCCCTGGAATTATTCAACTATTTTTTACACATTGACTGTTATATTTTAGAGCCACTCAAAAATTTTCAAATTTTTCGAAGTAATTTCCAGCCCTACAAAAGCCACCCCTGCATTCCCTAGAATTATACAACTATTTTTTACATATTGACTGTTATATTTTAGAGCTACTCACGAATTTTCAGATTTTTTGAAGTAAATGTGCATTTCCACCCCTACAAAAACCACCCCTGTATTCCCCAGAATTATTCAACGATTTTTTACATATTGACTGTTATATTTTAGAGCTACTTACGAATTTTCAGATTTTTCGAAGTAAAATGTGCATTTCCACCCCTACAAAAACCACCCCTGTATTTAATACAATTATTTAACAATTTTTTCCATATTTACTGTTATATTTTAGAGCCACTCACAAAATTTCAGATTTTTCACATTAAAAAGTGCATTTCCCCCCTTAAAAAAACAACCCCTGTGTGTAATTATAAAACTATTTTTCTCCCGTTGACTTTTAACAGAAGTTTCAGAATTCTGTCCACTTAAAATTTTAATTGCAATCATCGGGTTACTGTGGAGTGGTGGTATTATATTTGTGGGTGAGATTTACTTTATTGTAAAATTACTCGACTGCTCGTGATTTTTATTTCCATCAAACATTCGCGTAATTCCCGTAACATTCCCAACCCAATATTATGTATTCACGAAACTCCAGAACTGTCAACGTCAAATTCTCGACATTTGTAAATTCGTCTTGATTTTCTCGTATTCCCAGTTGAATGTAAAATTTGAGAATTGCCGAATTCAGGTAGCCGAATCTAATAGAACACTTTAGGGCTGGAATTTTTCTTCGAAGATTTCCAATTTTGAAGCTTCGAAGAGGCGAAGATTAATGGAAAATCTTCGAAGATTGAAGTTTCGAAGTTTCGGAGATTCGATGTTTTGAAGGTCCGGATGTTTGAAGGTTCGAAGATTCGAAGATTCAAAGTCTGGAAGTTTCGAAGATTCGAAGATACGCATTTCAAAGGTTCGAAGTTTCGAAGGTTCGAAGTTTCGAAGGTTCGAAGTTTCGAAGATTCGAAGTTTCGGAGATTAGATGTTTTGAAGGTCCGAAGGTTTGAAGGTTCGAAGATTCGAAGATTCAAAGTCTGGAAGTTTCGAAGATTCGAAGATACGAAATTTCAAAGGTTCGAAGTTTCGAAGTTTCGAAGGTTCGAAGTTTGGAAGTATCGAAGATTCGAAGCTTCGGAGATTCGATGTTTTGAAGGTCCGAAGGTTTGAAAATTCGAAGATTCAAAGTCTGGAGGTTTAGAAGATTCGAAGATACGAAGTTTCAAAGATACGATGTGTCGAAGATTTGAAGCTTCGAGTTTTCCGTTTCGAATTTAAATGTTTTGAATTCTGATTTATCAGAGTACCGAGCACGGGAAAGTTAGTTCTTGCATTTAGGTCGAATATAGATAGCCCGGAATTTTTAATATCGAATGAAAGCTTAATGTTCCTAGAGTGTGTCTGGAAAATGTTGGATTTTTTTACCGTTTGGTTTCGGAGATATATGTCCGAAAACTTTACCAATTTTACATGGTGATAATGGAAAAAGAAAGGTCAGATCGCTCATTAATGGAATACCTTCATACCTCTCGATTCGATGAACGAATAAAAAACTATTCAATCGACGTAATAAAGATAATGAAGCGACACCAAATTCATTCACCGGGTTTTGTGATAAATTCGAAAACTTCGAAACTTCACTATTTCTATTCTTCGAAACTCCACAACTTCGATTCTTCGAAAAAAAACAAAAATTTCAAAATTTCGCAACTTCGATTCTTCGAAAAATTCGAAAACTTCGAAGCTTCGCGACTTCAATTCTTCGAAAAAATAAAAAAAAATCGAAATTTTGCAACTTCGATTCTTCGAAAAATTCGAAAACTTCGAAGCTTCACGACTTCGATTCTTCGAAAAAATTGAAAATTTCGAAATTTCGCAACTTAGATTCTTCGAAAAATTCTAAAACTTCGAAGCTTCACAATTCTTCGAAAAATTCAAAAAATTCGAAAACTTCGAAATTTCGCTACTTCGATACTTCGAACGTTCGATTCTTCGAATCTTCGAAAAATTCGAAAGCTTGGATATTCGAAGTTCACTTTGTTTTTTTCGAAGCTTTGAAGTTGCGAAGAGTAGGACCCCTACTCCGTTATCCCTTTTGAGTTTGAAACGTTAGCAAATATTGTGTGTTGGCGAAATTCGCGAACTGTTAACATCAAATTCTCCCCATTTGTAAATTCGCCTTCGCTGTTTTTTCATTGTATGTGAAAATGTAAAATTTACGAATTGAGGCAGCCGAATCTAAACGGGCTCAGTATCCAAACTGATACAGGTGGCTTGTTAGAGAAGAATGTATTGCATTTGCACTTTGAATTTTCATCAAATCTAATTTCTACTACTAGAAAATTAGTAGGTGTGCAATATTGAGTATTTGGAATTTGTACCCTTGCCTCTACAAATTACATTACACAACATAGAGTGCGAAGAAATTAAGATATGACTCCCGAACTTGTCGACAAGCAGTGGCCATAAAATTTGGCCAGAAACACTTCACCGGGCAAATACACAAATAAACTGCAGATAAATCAAAACCACTGGCGCCTTTTTATAGCGTGCGCCTCGGTCTAGCCGTACAATCTCGATCTCAGTAAACACACAAATCAAATAAAATCCCATGAATGAATCTAACGCATTGCGCTTTTCCTTTCCAGAAAATGAAAACAGAAGACAAACACGGCATGACCAAGGTACGAATAGCTGTTATTGGAAAATCCAACGTGGGCAAATCAGGTGAGTGTAAAATAAACACCGTTCGCGATTTACGATCACCCGCTGGAAATTCCGGCGCTTAATAAATTTTCAAGAGTATGGTCAGGAATTTTCTTCGGCAAGTCGTTTGCGTCTCTAGGAATCGCCTAAATATTTAGCGGCCAGCAGTGCGCTTCGACTTGCAGTTGGGTAACCAGAAGCGCGGATTTTTGATAGGGCAATTGAAAATTGCCTCATAACCAGAACGCCGCACTATAAATATTTGAGATAATTAAGGCGCCTTCTTTATGGGTATGGCGAATTGCTCAACACAAGAAATTCTTCGCGAGCTTTATTATTCCAGTCACTAACATTTATTTCCGTGTTTGCGTAATTCTCGAAATAAATGGCCGTCGTTCGGGTTAATTGTAAATAGTTGAATTGGGAAACAAGAGTGTGTAAATATTTGTCAATGGTTTTGTTTTGGTGATTATTTGAATACTTGAAATTCTTGAGCTCAAAATTCTTCTTATTATACTTAGTACTAGTTTCAAAATTTGATGCGCTTAGGAGTTATTTTTCAGAAACAATCGAAAAACAATTGGAAGTCAAGTTTTATTTTTTTGGTGTACATTTTCAAGTAGTTTAAACGCCGTTTTACACTACACAATGTATTAAATAAGAAATTAGTTAATTTGTTCTGCAATTTCAATAGTTTCATACAGTAAATTGTCCCAAAAATTGAGTCAATTAAACAGTCTGACTCAATTTTTGGGACAAATTAATATATGAAACTAGACAATTTAAATTGCGCAAGAAGCTAACTCATGCCTTGTTCAATAAATTGTGTAGTGTACATTTTTTCTACGTGTTTTATATTTTTTCTGCGATGTTTTCATTCAAGTGCTCAAAAAATTAAAACGAAAATCTTCAAAAATCCATATCTCTATTGAAAATTGTTGCATTTACAAAAAACAAATTGATTTTGAATTAGCTATACTCCGGCCATTGAGGATGATTTTTTATGGAATTTTGTCTGCACGTTTTATATTTTTTCTGCGATGTTTTCATTCAAGTGCTCAAAAAAATAAAATTTAAATTTTCAAAAATCAATATCTTCATTAAAAACTATGGAATTTACAAGAACCAAATTGATTTTGAATAAGCGATTCTTCGACCATCGAGAATATTGTTTTAAGGAATTTTTTATAAGCGTTTTATATTTTTTTCTGCGATGTTTTCATTCAAGTGCTCAAAAAATTAAAACGAAAATCTTCAAAAATCCATATCTCTGGTAAAAATTATTAAATTTACAAAAACCAAATTAATTTTGAATTAGCTATACTTCGATCATTGTGCATATTTTTTTATGGAATTTTTTCTGCGCGTTTTATATTTTTTCTGTGATGTTTTCATTCAAGTGCTCAAAAAGATCAAATTTAAATTTTTAAAAATCCACATCTCCATTAAAAATTGTTGAATTTACAAAAATCAAATTAATTTTGAAAAAACGATTCTTCGGTCATTAAGCATATTGTTTTAAGGAATTTTTTCTACGCGTTTTATATTTTTTTCTGCGATGTTTTCAATCAAATGCTCAAAAAGTTAAAACGAAAATCTTCAAAAATCCATATCTCTATTGAAAATTGTTGAATTTACAAAAACCAAGATGATTTTGAATTAGCTATACTTCGACCATTGAGGATATTTTTTATGGAATTTTGTCTGCGCGTTTTACATTTTTTCTGCGATGTTTTTATTTAAGTGCTAAAAAAAATTCAAAAATTCACATCTCCATTAAAAATTGTTGAATTTACAAAAACCAAATAAATTTTGAATAAGCGATTCTTCGAGCATTGAGCATATTTTTTAAGGAATTTTTTCTAAGTGTTTTATATTTTTTTTTCTGCGATGTTTTCATTTAAGTGCTCAAAAAATTAAAACGAAAATCTTCAAAAATCCATATCTCTATTAAAAATTGTTGAATTTACAAAAACCAAATTGATTTTGAATAAGCGATACTTCGACCATTGAGGATATTTTTATGGAATTTTGTCTGCGCGTTTCATATTTTTTTCTGTGATGTTTTCATTCATGTGCTCAAAAAAATAAAATTTAAATTTTCAAAAATCCATATCTCCATTAAAAATTGTTGAATTTACAAAAACCAAATTGATTTTGAATAAGCGATACTTCGACCATTGAGGATATTTTTATAGAATTTTGTCTGCGCGTTTTATATTTTTTCTGCGATGTTTTTTTAGTGCTCAAAAAAAATAAAATTAAAATTTTCAAAAATTCATATCTCCATTAAAAATTGTTGAATTTACAAAAACCAAATTGATTTTGAATTAGCTATACTCCGGCCATTGAGGATGATTTTTTATGGAATTTTGTCTGCACGTTTTATATTTTTTCTGCGATGTTTTTATTCAAGTGCTCAAAAAAATAAAATTAAAATTTTCAAAAATTCATATTTCCATTAAAAATAGTTGAATTTGCAAACACCAAATTAATTTTGAACAAGCGATTTTTCGACCATTGAGAATATTGTTTTAAAGAATTTTTTGTATGCGTTTTATATTTTTTTCTGCGATGTTTTCATTCAAGTGCTCAAAAAATTAAAACGAAAATCTTCAAAAATCCATATCTCTGGTAAAAATTGTTGAATTTACGAAAACCAAATTGATTTTTAATTAGCTATACTTCGACCATTGAGGATATTTTTTATGGAATTTTGTCTGCGCGTTTTATATTTTTTCTGCGATGTTTTCATTCAAGTGCTCAAAAAGATAAAATTTAAATTTTCAAAAATCCATATCTCCATTAAAAATTGTTGAATTTATAAAAACCAAATTAATTTTGAACAAGCGATTCTCCGAACATTGGGGATATTGTTTTAAGGAATTTTTTCTACGCGTTTTATATTTTTTTCTGCGATATTTTCATTCAAGTGCCCAAAAAATGAAAACGAAAATCTTCAAAAATCCATATCTCCATTAAAAATTGTTGAATTTACAAAAACCAAATTGGTTTTGAATAAGCAATCCTTCGACCATTGAGGATGTTTTTTTTTTATGGAATTTTGTCTGCGCGTTTTATATTTTTTCTGCGATGTTTTTATTAGAGCTCAAAAAAAATTGAATTAAAATTTTCAAAAATTCATATCTCCATTAAAAATTGTTGAATTTACAAAAACCAAATTGATTTTGAATTAGCGATTCTTCGACCATTGAGGATATTTTTTATGGAATTTTTTCTGCGCGTTTTATATTTTTTCTGCGATGTTTTTATTAGAGCTCAAAAAAAATTGAATTGAAATTTTCAAAAATTCATATCTCCATTAAAAATTGTTGAATTTACAAAAACCAAATTGATTTTGAATTAGCGATTCTTCGACCATTGAGGATATTTTTTATGGAATTTTTTCTGCGCGTTTTATATTTTTTCTGCGATGTTTTTATTTGTGCTCAAAAAAAAAATTCAATAATTCATATTTCTATTACAAATTGTTAAATTTACAAAAAACAAAATAATTTTGAATAAGCGATTCTTCGACCATTGAGGATATTGTTTTAGGGTATTTTTTCTACGCTTTTTATATTTTTTCTGCCATGTTTTCATTCAAGTGCTCAAAAAATTAAAACGAAAATCTTCAAAAATCCATATCTCTGGTAAAAATTGTTGAATTTAAAAAACCAAATTGATTTTGAATTAGCCATACTTCGACCATTGAGAATATTTTTTATAGAATTTTGTCAGTGCGTTTTATATTTTTTCTGCGATGTTTTCATTCAGGTGCTCAAAAAGATAAAATTTAAATTTTCAAAAATCCATATCTCTATTAAAAATTGTTGAATTTACAAAAACCAAATTAATTTTGAATAAGCGATTCTTCGACCATTGAGGATATTGTTTTAAGGATTTTTTTCTACGCGTTTTATATTTTTTCTGTGATGTTTTCATACAAGTGCTCAAAAAATTAAAACGAAAATCTTCAAAAATTCATATACATATTCATATACAAAAACCAAATTGATTTTGAATTAGCTATACTTCGATCATTGTGGATATTTTTTTATGGAATTTTGTCTGCACGTTTTATATTTTTTCTGCGATGTTTTCATTCAAGTGCTCAAAAAAATGAAATTAAAATTTTTAAAAATCCATATCTCCATCAAAAATTGTTGAATTTACAAAAACCAAATTAATTTTGAATAAGCGATTCTTCGACCATTGAAGATATTGTTTTAAGGTATTTTTTCTACGCTTTTTATATTTTTTCTGCGTTGTTTTCATTCAAGTGCTCAAAAAATTAAAACGAAAATCTTCACAAATCCATATCTCTAGTACAAATTGTTGAATTTACAAAAACCAAATTAATTTTGAATAAGCGATTCTTCGACCATTGAGGATATTCTTTTAAGGATTTTTTTCTACGCGTTTTATATTTTTTCTGTGATGTTTTCATTCAAGTGCTCAAAAAATTAAAACGAAAATCTTCAAAAATTCATATCTCTGGTAAAAATTGTTGAATTTACAAAAACCAAATTGATTTTGAATAAGCTATACTTCGACCATTGAGGATATTTTTTTATGGAATTTTGTCTGCGCGTTTTATATTTTTTCTGCGATGTTTTCATTCAAGTGGCTCAAAAAAATAAAATTTAAATTTTAAAAAATCCATATTTCCATTAAAAATTGTTGAATTTGCAAAAACCAAATTAATTTTGAAGAAGCGATTCTTCGACCATTGAGGATATTATTTTAAGGACTTTTTTCTACTCGTTTTATATTTTTTTGTGCGATGTTTTCATTCAAGTGCTCAAAAAATTAAAACGGAAATCTTCAAAAATCCATATCTCTAGTGAAAATTATTGAATTTACAAAAACCAAATTGATTTTAAATCAGCTATACTTCGACCATTGAGGATATTTTTTTATGGAATTTTGTCTGCGCGTTTTATATTTTTTCTGCGATGTTTTTAATTAAGTGCTGAAAGAAAAATTAAAATTTTTAAAGTTAGTTAACAAGTGCTAAATTTGGCGGCTTGGTGGTGTAGTGGGCAACAGCGCGGGAATTTGCCCGCTGGATCCCAAGTCGCGTGAGTTCGATTATCCGCCCGAGCAGAACTTTTTCTGAGCGAGAAATATCCGCTCGGGTTCGTGGTCGTTGTATTTGCCTTCATTATTAATTCATTAATTTAATTTCATATTTATACAAATCAATATATACACAGATATTCATTAGTGGCTGAATGATTAAATCACCAATACCATAAACCAAAAAACAAAAAAGAAAAAAGAGCAAAATTTTATATTATATCTTTATTAACAGTTTAATAATTTTATGTTATTACTAGCCTGTTAAATGGCTATTGACCAAAGGTCTTTCCGCCTAGTTTTATCAGTCTTATTGCCTTAGTCAGCCCGTGGTTGATTATAAAATTTTATTATCCATTGAAATCCAGATTTTTCAAAATGTGTGCCAAAATAAATACGGAAACGCTCAACGAACAAACGACTTCAAAATTGCTTTATATTTCAAGTGTAAACATCAACACATCACCAAAGATCGGTTATTAAATATTCAAACAGTCTGTAATAATTTAATACCCGCAGAAAATATTCATGAAAATAATTTTTGACCCAGATCCATGAGTAATACTAATAATCTTACTGACAGCAATTTGAAATATTTCTAGTTCACGAGCAGATTTATCGAGTGCAAAGTGTAAAATGTGTCTGGCTCACGCTAGGAATTTGATAACAACGATGCAATATGTTTCCAAAAGTTTTTCGAAATTATACCCGTGCGCAAAACTAAATGCGGGAACAAACGGTTTCTAAATTGCTTTATGCGTTTGTGCGACGTTTAAATGTAATATATATTTATTCGGGACGTCAATTTCTTAAATGTAAACATTTTTTATCAGATTCCTACGTCTGCTCGTCTTCTGGCCTTGTATTCTATTATTGAATTTTGCAAACTGTGATATAATTGGTTGTTTACTAATAGCTTTGCTTGATGGACTGTTAAGAAAATTATAATAGGAAATTTGAAATGAATAATTATAATCATTTTTGTATTTAAAAATTCCATCGTGGCGACGTTAATGTTTGATGTGTGACTGATCTGATTAGAGATGGGCAGACGGTTCAGGAACCGATTAAATGAACCGGCTCTCGGTAAAAAATCGTTCAGGAGCCGGTTCGAAAAAGAGGAACCGCGATTCCTCGGTTGGGTCATATGCCATCTATATACGCGTTTTGAAATTATTTTCTGCACCATTTTGTTCTTTATATCTTGCACTTTCTCCGTATTGTTTCTTCGAATTTGAAATTTCAAACATAAATTTAAATTGTGTCATATGCCATCTACAGGTATATACACGTTTCGCAATTTCTAAAAAAAAAAACTAGAAATTTTTAAAGAAAATACTGACGAATAGAAAATTTTTAAATCAAACTTTCAACACGGGCGTTATTTGATGATCTGAAGAATTGAAAAGCTTTTGGTTGAATTTTGAAAAGCGAAAGTGGGTGCTAACCGTTTTTTTCCATATATTTTTCTTTAAACATTATCAACATTACAAAATATTAAAGACAACGAAGAAATTCACATCTTTCGTTAATAAATTTATTTCGATAGTAAAATTTTGCAGAATGGCACGTTTCAATCAAAATATGGATAATATTTTCCATGATGCTTAGCTCCCTCTTCACGAGAATAAACCAGACGCTGTAGAAGCTTCGAGGCGGAACCGCATGAAGTTAGTTACGGAAACGTCATGCGGTTCTATGTGAAACGCATGAAGTTATCTGCAGAAACTAGATATTTTTACCGGGAACTCAGTGTTCAAAATATTCAAATCAACTTAGAAATAATGTATTTTTGATATAATGCAACATAAATAACACTGCCCGAGTTAGAAACAAAATGGCGACACTCGCAACTTAAATTGGAGGAATCGAATTTTGCATCTCGCGATTATAAAAATTCTCAAAAATTTATATCGAGCGGAACTTTGTTAAAAACTTTTAAATCAATTTAGAAGTAATGTAATTTTGATATAATGCAACATGAATAACACTGCCCGAGCTAGAAACAAAATGGCGGCGCTCGAAACTTAAATTGGAGGAATCGAATTTTGCATCTCGCGATTATAAAAATTCTCAAAAATTTATATTGAGCGGAACTTTGTTCAAAACTTTCAAATCAATTTAAAAGTAACGTATTTTTGATATAATGCAACATAAATAACACAGCCCGAGCCAGAAACAAAATGGCGGTACTTGAAACTTAAATTGGAGGAATCGAATTTTGCATCTCGCGATTATAAAAATTCTAAATAAATAATCATTTGCGGGATTGTATTTAAAATCTTCAAATCAACTTAAAAGTAATGTATTTTTGATATAATGCAACAAATCCTTGTCGATCAGGTGTCAAATCGTGGGTGGGCTTCCCTTGCGATTAGTATCAACCCAGTACGGTTATAGGGTAGGTCGGTACCTCGAGAAGGGCGTCGATCGTGGATCTGCACCTGCGGAAACCGAATTGTTAGTCTGACAATCGTCCGGAAGCATCTACGGTTGAGTGGAGGCTCTCCGCCAGGTTCTTCCCTTCCTTGTCGATCAGGTGTCAAATCGTCTGTGGGTTACCCTTGCGATGAGTATCAACCTAGTACTGTTATAGGGTATGTCGGTACCTCGAGAAGGGCGTCGGTCGTAGATCTGCACCTGCGGAAACCGAATTGTTGGTCTGACAATCCTCCGGACGCAACTATGGTTGAGTGGAGCCTCTCCGATAGGTTCTTTTCTTCCTTGTCGATCAGGTGTCAAATCGTCTATGGGCTTCCCTTGCGATGAGTATCAACCTAGTACTGTTGTAGGGTAGGTTGGTACCTCAAGAAGGGCGTCGATCGTAGATCTGCACCTGTGGAAACCGAATTGTTGGTCTGACAATCCTCCGGATGCATCTACGGTTGAGTGGAGCCTCTCCGACAGGTTCTTTCCTTCCTTGTCAATCAGGTGTTAAATCGTCTATGTGCTTCCCTTGCGATGAGTATCAACCTAGTACTGTTGTAGGGTACCCCAGAAGGGCAACGATCGTGGACCTGCATCTGCGGAAACCGAATTGTTGGTCTGACAATCCTTCGGACACGTCTACGGTCGAGTGGAGTCTCTCCACCAGCATTTTCTCAAGGACGTAACCTTCCTCGACTGATCTGCCGGAGTGGTGGGCTTCCCTTTCTTTGAGATGAGTACCAACCTAGTTATTTTGTAGATGACCTGGATGGTAACCTCCCTGACGCAGTCGGAAAGGATATTCTGGACCGCGTTCTTGATGGCCTACCACCCGAAGCTGGAGCCTTTCGGTAAGGAAGGGCGCCTGCGGCACTCCTAACTTCCTCGATCATGAAGGCTTCGCTTTTTTGGCTCCTCTTTGAAATGACCGATCGGGTACACCGTTCCTGCCATGTTTGTTTTTGTTTGAACAGAAATAAAAAAAATAAAGACCTGTTTGTAACTCTGCAAAAATTAAAAAGGTTACAGTTTTCAAAACTATATCGAAAATGTCACTTTGCTTCTTATTGCTTTAAATATGCAAAGCAGAGATAACCCAAGTCCATCGTATTCCCACCAGAGGCTTGCATGGCCGGGCTTTGGCCCGTATTTTTCAAACTCCGGGCCGGCCGGGTCGGGCCGGGTCGGGCTTTCCGATAGATAATTTAACTCGGGACGGGCCGGGCCGGGCTTAGATAAATTAAATTTTATTATAATTTGGAAAGCAACAACTAAGTGAATTGAAAAAAATGGTGATGTGGCCATCATGTTACTTTCTCCGACTTGATGGGATCATTTATATTTACGCTTTCATGGTTTATTTTCAATTTAAATCATATTTTAAATGTTTATTGAACGTTTCATAGACTCGGGTGGAACTGACGTTTAAAACGTCAAAATTATAAAAGATGGAAAAATTATACTTCAAATTCAAAAACTCAGTTTACTCAAAAACTAAAGATATTTCGAAAAAAACTTATTCTTTATAAGTTGTTCATTTTAGCATTCTCTGCAGTTATTATTAACATAAATTTTCTGTAACTATTATCGTTTTATAATTATAAACCAAAAATTACAGAAAAATAATAAATTTTTTTCTCGAACAAAAATGATTTTATGAAAAATGTTTTCAAGGAAAAAATGTTCATTTCTTTGTTGTCTTCAATTTTTGTTAAAATGTTTTTGTGATATTTTTCATATTTAAGAAAATATTGGCAAAAAACAAAAAACAGTTAAGGTAAACACCCACTTCCGGTGTACGAAATTTTACCAAAAGTTTTTCAGTTCTTCAGATTATCAAATAAGACGGATGTTCAAACTTTCCTTTCAATTGCTCTATTAGTTTTTGAGATACAGCGCGCACAGGCAGACACACACACAGACACACACATAGACACACACACACAGACACACACACACAGACACAAAAAAAACCCAGAAAGTGTTGAAATGGGATCTAGGGACCCCAAAACGGATATTTCTGAAAAAAAAAAAAATTGAAAAAAAAATCACGATCACAATACTTTCTCGTACTTCGTAACGGAGAAAGTAAAAAATGTTATTAACATGAATTCAATGTATTTTAGGAATTTTAAGGAGTACATGGGTCCAGTAATTTTATTTATTTCATTCAACATTTTTCGGGGACGGGCCGGGTCGGGCCGGGCTTTGAATATTCAGCTCCGGGCCGGGCCGGGTTTTAAATTTTCACTGTCGGGCCGGGCTTTCAAAAACCCGCTTCTGCAGGGCTCTGATTCCCACTATGATTAAATAAAAATAAATACATTTTATTGCAAAATTATCCCGCTGACACATTATGACCGATAACTTCCGTCCCTCAAAATAACTTCAACACGTCATCATAACTACATTCCGAACGTGTTTTATAAACTCTTTACAACCCAAACAACAATCAAAGAAAATTAATTCATCCTTAAAGTCAACATATAAAATGCGCAACAATTTCATTTTACGACCGCCAAATTGGCATTTGACGTGGATAGACTAATAACCTTGGAAGCAAGGCGGCAGGATGATCAAATTTTAAATTTTAAATTTCAAATTTAAATTTTAAAATTTCCCAATTTCCTTTCAAGCGGCAAGGCTTCTATTTTCATTACCGATCCGAAATTCAATCAATTTGTCAATCCCATTACGAAACGGTATACTTGGCATTTATCTTCAATTGATATTTCGTAGCTCTCTCGCGCCATTCTAAATATATTCCCGCCTGGGCGAAATTTTCGCAAAAATAGAATTTCGCTAACGATTTTTTTTTGTTTGTTTCAGCACTTACCGTCCGTTATCTGACCAGGAGGTATATTGGAGAATACAGGAGCAATACAGGTAATTAAATGTCGTCTATATTTAACACTTGCGGATGCTCCGAATTCCTTTTAATTGCATTAAGCTTATTCTATTTACGTTCTCAATTAACAAAACAAGGACCAAAACGCGGTATTATATATGAGGAGGAATTCAGAATATTTCTGGTGTCTCTCTAGCCGCGCGTTATCGGATATATATTTTTAAACGCCGACGCTGATGTCTTCAGAACTACGAAATTCCAGAGGCGCTCATTAGCCTTATTAATAGACGCGTGGAAAAGTGCGTGTAAATTCAGAGGAGGGAGCACTTGAATGGTTCACGTGTTGATGCCAATGATCCACTAGTTTTGGTTTACAAACGATTCAGCAAATTGTTCTTGGCTCGGATTCTTCGTCGGCACAATTTTGCCGGCCGTTTTTAAAAACGGGGAATTCGTGGAATGCCGTTTCGACACGAACATCGGAGCTGCAATTTTTCACACTCCATAGTCGGTCCGTGTGAACTGAATTCTTCAAAATATTGTGTTTAATGAGAAGTTACATTTATAATTTGAGCACGACTAGAAACGAGTCCTTGGCTGTCGATGCGCCTTAAAGTCGAAATTCGTTAATTCGGGAGAACATCAGACCTGAAGTAGGCAAGATGGATTCTTTGAGTGTCATTTTGGCAAACGATATTGCCGATAGAGAAATGAGGTGTTGGTATTTGTTGAACTTGGTTCTCGTTTAACACGTGGTGAAATATTTTTAATATCTAGGATTGTTAAAATGAGGCACGTGAACTGTGAATAATGCAAACTGCCTACTGTCAAAGGTGGCCTACTAAAGGTACTTCAAATTCCGCGCTTTTTTTTCAGTCAAAGTTGGAACGGTCAGTTTTTGTCACTTTGTAAGTCGCGGACTTACTGGACGGAATGTAACGATCATATGGACGTAAGAGTAAGCATTGTCTGTCCTTGACTTAAGGGCAGGGAATTCGTACGCTTCTTGAAACTTCATATTGTTCTCCTAAAGTTGATCTTGTAAACAGTTAAGAAACCAAAAATTATAAATTAAATGAAATTGTTTATGTCTTGAACTATGTGTTATTGTATAAAAAAACAAATTCTTATTTTTTGTGTCATTAATTAGCGTAAAATTGTTTTATAGTAACTTATTTTGAGTTTGATGCATAGATAATTCAATTTAAAGTGACCATACTAAAACTCATCATTATTGATTGCCAATTACTTAACTTCAATAAGAAGTTAGATTTCTTAAAATTGCTTAAAAGTTGTATGCGCGCGACGAAATTTAGTTCAACGCATTCCTCACGAGTAGCGCTCATCCCCTTCTCTCCAATCTGGTGGATGCTGATAACGATAATATATTCAAGGGGGCGTGATTATAGCTCTCGCCTTTGTGTGAGCCACGCATCGTATATAGCAAAAAAAAAAAATGGAAAGGGTAGATAGTGATGTTTCCGAGCCCGCTTCCAGTTTTGTTCTCTCTTTAATATGACTTCTCATAGTCGCTCGTCACATCTGAATACCGTGATCTTAACACCATTTCTGGCACGACCTGTTAAGTAGTTGTTGACTTACGCCCGGTATTATTAACACATTATAAGGACGGTTAAGGTTAAACGAGATTTTAGAGTGAATGTGCAGTATTACTAACCAGTTTAAATGTCCTTTAGCCCATAAATGCCCGTTAATAATAACTGTCGAAGTTTCTCCCTTTAACAATTTTAATGGCGATTTAACTTGACGTTTATAGTTTTGAGGTTAGGTTACAGTGATTTCAGTTCGGTTTATAACGAATTCATGTTTCACCGGCGACTCTTGATGAAGAAATATTAAATAAATTCAAAAAACGAAATATAGCCTGAATATATAAATATTCAACCTGTTCGTAACACTGCAAGCAAAATTCAAGTTAGTCCTGTGGGTAGAAATAAGGGATCTTAAACCAATGTTATTTCACTTAGTACTTAGTACTAGTAATAACGCAAATTTCTTTTGTATCATTCAATATCCGGCGTGGCACTAGCCAGGGAAGTAGTTGTTTCAATAAGTTATTTGTTTATAGTCTTAGTAAGACTTAATTTTGCTTGCAGAGTTACGAACAGGTTGAATATTTATATATTCAGGCTATATTTCATTTTTTGAATTTATTTAATACTTTCTGCAATAAGTAAGGTTGTTTCTATTTTATTTAAGAAATATTAAATTGACTCCGACTAGTTCATGGAGTCGGTGTCGCGATGAGAATTGCTACACCCCAAAGGAAGAGGAATGAGAGACAGAGAAGTGCGGATTGGCGTGAAAACTATCGCTATTATTCACGCAGAATGACAAAAATGTTTCAGTCAGGGGAGAAAATAAAAGACAAAGACACCACTCACTGTTCAGCTGATCCAGCTGATCGGCGGCGATGGCGGATTAGTCGCGTCAGCGGATCGACGGTTTTTAAAGGTTAAAATTCAGTGTTGCCTACCTGCGAATATAAAATTCACCAAAAATCTATTGCCAACAGATCGACATTTACTTGAAACTCCTTTAAATAGTATATAGTGTATCAAGGGCCGACAATAGGCTTTAGCAACCCGCCGGCTTTAGCAACACGAGCGAGCGAGGGCAAGGGTTGCTAAAGCATTTCGGCATGAGTTACACTCGATATTTTATCGCCTGCCTTAAGTAAAAACCGTGTTTCAGGAAATTTTATATCGCGCACCATTGAACTCAGTGGCGGTTTCAAAGGGGGGGTAATCGGGTAATTACCCCCCCTAAGAATTTTTCGCTTATCAATTTTTATTGTTAAAAATTACCGGTATTCCATATTCCAAACAAATAATATAATATATTTTACATTATTTAACTTGGATTATTGATTTTATTTCGTGATTTTTTAATTTTTTATTTTTTTGCTGTTATTTTCGAATTTCTGGTCAGAAACTTATTTTTGGTGGCAAATTATTTTGCTTCTACCTTTCAATTTTTTGGTCTGCTTTTTTATTTTTAGATCAGGATTCTTGATTCCTTGGGCCATATTTGAGATTTCTGCATTTCCGATTTTTTTGTTCCAACTTTTTTTTATTTTGACCAAAATATTCGATTGGTTTGTAGAAATTTTCGATTTTTTTTTGTCTGCAATTTTTATCTTTACGCTCGTTTTCGGTGTTTTGTTTAAATTTTCACCGTTTTAGGCTATATTGTAGATTTTTTTATTTTTTGGTCTAAATTTTCTTTATTTTGACGAAAAAAATCGATTGGTTTGTAGAAATTTTGTTTTTTTGTCTGCATTTTTTATCTTTACGCCCGAATTTTTGTTGTCTAGTCTAAATTTTCAAATTTTTGGGTTTTTACTGTTTTGGCCTATATTTTGTTTCAATTTTTGGTCTTTTGGCCGAAATTTTCTTTATTTCGACTTCAATTTTTGATTCGTTTGTTAAAAATTTTGATTTTTTGGTCTACAGCTTTGATTTTTGGGTACGAATTTTAGATTTTTGGTCTTAATTTTTTATTTTTTGTCTCATATTTTAGATTTTCTTGCGAATTTATTTTTTATTTTTATATATACAAACATCTTTATTCACAGAAATAACATCTAAATACATTATGTTAAAAACTTGAAAACCGCTTTCCGTTGGCTGTGAAAGGACTATCGATTTTTATTTTTGTATTATTTTCAAATTTCTCTTTGGAACTTATTTTAAGCTAAAAAGAGTTATTTTGGGGCTAAAGGTATTTTCAATTTTTTGGTGTGCATTTTTATTTTTAAACCAGGTTTTTTGATTTTCTGGCCGATAATTTAGATCTTCGGCTGTTTTGTTCCAAATTTTTGATTTTTTGGCCAAAATATTCGATTGGTCTAGGAAGATAAATGGTTCTTTGTTTCTTCAAAAAAGGAGGGGGGATTTTGTATAAGTGGCTCTACCATCAACATGTTCCACGAGCCGCCACTGATTTCATTTAGTAGAAAAGTGCCTTGTCTCAACTTTTAAAGCTAATTAGAGCGAAAATTAAAGAAAATATTTTCCTATTAAAAAAAAATTGGAAAATAATTTTGAACAATATTTTTGAGACTAATTTAAACCCTTTTCTTAGAATATTCTGCATTTTTTATTATTAAGCCTGTATTCCCGATTTGTTTTTGGCTAAATTTTTGATCATTTGGTCTAAATATTCTTAATTTTTACCTAAATTTTGGATTTCATTGTTAAAATGTTCGACTATTTGGTCCGCATTTTTTATTTCTCCTGACGAATTTTTGGTTTTTAAATTTTTGACCTGCATTTTCTATATTTTTGGTCAAAATATTTTAACTTTTAGCCTAAATATCCCTTATTTAGACCTTTTGCGATTTATTTTTTTAAATTTTCGACTTTTTGGCCCGAATTTTTAGATTTTTGACCTGTATTTTCGATTCGTTTTGGTCTAAATTTTTGATCTGTTGACCTAAATATTCTTAATTGTGACATAAATTTTCGATTTAAATTTTTGATTTTTTTGTCCGCATTTTTGATTTTTCAGGCCGAATTTTTAATTCTAGTTCCAAAATTTTGAGTTGATTTTGGTTAAAATATCTATAACCCGAATAATTGATTTATATGCGAGATTTCTTTTTATTTTTTTCGGTATTTTCGAGTTTTGTTTGTTGAAATTTTCGAGTTTTTAGTCTGCATTTATTATCTTCAGGTCCGAGTTTTTGATATACTGTCTAAATTTTCGACTTTCTGGCCAAAATTACAAATATTTATTATTTTTTAAAATGTTTTGACCTAAATTTTTCTTTATTTTGACCTAACTTTTCGATTTTATTGTTAAAATTTTCGATGTTTTGGCTCCCATTTTTGGTTTTTCGTTTAGTCTGCATTTATTATGTTTAGGTCCGAATTTTCCATGTTTTTTCTAAATTTTCGACTTTTTGACCAACATTGTAGATTTTTTGTTAATCTTTTGCCCTAAATTTTTGTTTATTTATTTTTATTTGTCTGTTCAAATGTTTGTTTCCTTGGTCCTCTGTTTTTATTTATTTTTTTAATTTTTGGTATATTTTGCAGTGGCGGTTTCAAAGGGGGGATAATCGGGTAATTACCCCCCCTAAGAATTTTTCGCTTATCAATTTTGATTGTTAAAAATTACCGGTATTCCATATTCCAAACAAATAATATAACCGGTAAATTTTTTTAAAGCTTTAAAACGTTGGAAAAGGATAGGGAGATTTCACGGAACAGGTGTGGTGTATGACAGCGGAAGCACTAGTTTATTTTTTTTTAATTACCCCCCCTATACTAGTTGGCTGGAAACGCCCTTGATTGAACTGTCACTGTCAGATTTTTGCATAGCCTACTCATATTCCGCGGAAGGTTGTCTAGATTATGCATATTATTTTTTCGGCCCTAAATACGCTAAATCGTAGTTTCGGCCCGATTTTTATGGCCGAAATATATGGTTTCGGTAGAGGCAGGCGAAAAAAGAATTGTAATACCCATGACAATTTTAAATATACCGTTATCCTAAACATTATTTAACTGAATGCCTGTTTAAAAAACAGGGGGGGGGGGGTTCTTCGGACGAACGAAACTTGCCCTCGTAGACCTCCGGCTAGCTTACAGGAGTCGGCGTCGCTGAGGAATTTAGGTGACGATGGCGATGGTCCGGTTATGGTTTTTGTCCAAAATCAAAAAAAATAATGTTTTACTCCGGAAAAAAAAATTAACAAAAATAACACGGGGAAACGAAGGTGCGGAGAAGGGACGCGAGAATGTGTCAAAAATTTATTTGTTTCTCCTCGATTTTCCGAAATGGCCCAGTATTTACGCCTCCCTGCTGTAGTGTCCAACCCCCTGAAATGAACACAATCATGGGCGTCCGCAGGTGGAAGCAAGGGGGGAGGGGCAGCTGCCCCCTACTGGAAAATGAATTTATTAAATTAAAGTAATATTTTATATACTAAACTTGTATGAATACTTTAACAATCACATCAAAATTAAAAATTATAAGAAAAAGTCCGTTCCACGTTATGTTCGATGAATCCGAAAAAGCTGACGTATTGCGGCCCGCTCACACGGTACCGAAACGGTCATTTTACCGATTCGGTTATTTTGCCGTCTTCTATAGTGGCGCATATATTTCAAAATGAGTGTTTACACGATACTGCCGTCGACCGTATACGGTATCGTGTGAACACGCACATTAAAATATATGCGCCGCTATAGAAGACGGCAAAATAACCGAATCGGTAAATCGGTAAAACGACCGATTCGGTGCCGTGTGAACGGGACGTAACGACGAGCAGGCACGGTTCCACCCGACGGGTATACTACTGTGCTATCGAATAAAAGTTAGTCAAAGGTGGCCATGAGTCAAAGTTCCTAAACTTATTGGCAAGTGTTAAGCTGACGTATATTGATATTTTCAAATTTAGGAACTCAGAAAATACATGCGGTTTTTTGTTCAAGGCCTGCTTTGACTATTTTTTATCCGATCTCACTGTATTATTATTGTACATTTAAGTAATCAAATCAAATCAAATCAAATATTTATTCGTGTTAGTAGATAATACATCTTTACACAAGTCAACAAATTCAAATACACATGTATAACATAATAAAGATACAAAAAATTACAATTATTTAAAAGTCAGGTATTATTTATATATAATTAAACGCTATGCAAAAACAAATTAAAAATACGCATTGTAAAATGAAAGAACAACAATTCACACATTAAAATAAAATTTAAAATCTGCAGAGATATAATCGAGACAGTAAGCGCTTATAACCTATGTTGAGTCAGTTACCCATTTAGTAATTTATTTAAGTATTCACCAGTAGTGTATGGTTCCATATTTACAAGTAATTTTCGCAGTAGAAATTAACAATTTTTGACAGTTGTAAATTGTTTTTTTTGGCAGTTGAAAATTTGCTTTTTACTGCCAACGTGCGATTTGTGATGATAGAAATGTGCGATTTTTGACAGTTGTCATTTTAAGCAGTTGAAATTTTCTTTTTTTTTATTATCAAAAAATGCCACTCATGTTTAAATATTGGGATTTTTTTATATTGTTTTGACATAGTCTGTCTTTTTATACGGTTGCGCTAGAAGACAAATGTGAATGACTATAATTGCACTTTGGCCAGAAATTACTCCGTGAATTCCACATTTATCGTGACAGATGCTTGAAATTTTGACAGATTAATTGTGGATAATGCGTCATTATATCTAATTATCCGAACTTTGCAGTAACAAAAATGGTGGCGCTAGAATATAAATTTAAATGACCAAAAATACACTTTGGCCAGAAATTGCTCTGTGAATTCTACATTTATTTTGACAGATGCTTGAAATTTTGACAGATTAATAATGGATAATGCGTCTTTATATCTGCTTTAAAAGTAATTATTCGAACTTTGTAGTAACAAAAATGGCTGCGCTAGAATACAAATTTGAATGACCAAGAATTAACTTTGGCCAAAAATTGCTCTGTGAATTCCACATTTATTTTGACAGATGCTTGCAATTTTGACAGATAATTAATGGATAATGCGTCTTTATATCTGCATTAAAAGAAATTATCCGAACTTTTCAGTAACAAAAATGGCTGCACTGGAAGACAAATTTGAATGACCAAAAATGCACTTTGGCCAAAAATTACTCCGTGAATTCCACGTTTATTTTGACAGATGCTTAAAATTTTGACAAATTAATTATGAATAATGTGTCTTTATATGTACCTTAAAAGAAATTATCAGAACTTTGCAGTAACAAAAATGGCGGTGCTAGAATACAAATTTGAATGACCAAAAATGCACTTTGGCAAAAAATTACTCCGTGAATTCCACATTTATCTTGACAGATGCTTGAAATTTTGACAGATTAATAATGGATAATGCGTCTTTATACCTGTCTTGAAAGAAATTACCCGAATTTTGAGTAACAAAAATGGCTGCACTGGAACACAAATTTGAGTACCAAAAATGCACTTTGGCCAAAAATGATTCCGTGAATTCCACATTAATTTCGACAGATGCTTGAAATTTGGACAGAATAATTATGGATAATGCGTCTTCAAACAAATTATCCGAACTTTTTTTCAGTAACAAAAATGGCTGCACTGGAAGACAAATTGAAATGACCAAAAATGCCAGAAATTGCTCTGCGAATTTTACTTATATTTCGATAGATGCTTGAAATTTTGACAGATTAATTATGGATAGTGTGTTTTTATATTTGCCTTAAATGAAATTATCCGAACTTTGCAGTAACAAAAATGGCTGGTCTAGAATACAAATTTGAATGACCAAAAATGCACTTTTGGCAGAAATTGCTTTGTGAATTGTAAATTGATTTTGACAGATGCTTAAAATTTGGACAGATTATTTATGGACAATGTGTCTTTATGCCTGCCTTAAAGAAATAACTCTAACTTTTCAGTAACAAAAATGGCTGCACTGGAAGACAAATTTGAGTGATCAAAAATGCACTTTAGCCAGAAATTGCTCTGCCAATTCCACATTTATGTCGATAGATGCTTGAAATTTTGACCAATTAATTACAGATAATGCGTCTTTATATCTGCCTTACAAGAAATTATCAAAACTTTGCAGTAACAAAAATGGCTGCGCTAGAATACACATTTGAATGACCAAAAATGCACTTTTGGCAGAAATTGCTTTGTGAATTCTAAATTGATTTTGACCGATGTTTGAAATTTTGACAGATTATTTATGAACAATGTGGTTTTATGTCTGCCTTAAAAGAAATTACTCCAACCTTTTTGTAACAAAAATGGCTGCGCTAGAATACAAATTTGAATGACCAAAAAAATGCACTTTGGCCAAAAATTACTCCGTGAATTCCACATTTACCTTAACAGATGCTTGAAATTTTGACAGATTAATTATGGATAATGCGTCTTTATACCTGTCTTAAAAGAAATGATCAGAACTTTGCAGTAACAAAAATGGGGCTGCGCTAGAATACAAATTTGAATGACCAAAAAAATGCACTTTGGCCAAAAATTACTCCGTGAATTCCACATTTACCTTAACAGATGCTTGAAATTTTGACAGATTAATTATGGATAATGCGTCTTTATACCTGTCTTAAAAGAAATGATCAGAACTTTGCAGTAACAAAAATGGGGCTGCGCTAGAATACAAATTTGAATGACCAAAAAAATGCACTTTGGCCAAAAATTACTCCGTGAATTCCACATTTACCTTAACAGATGCTTGAAATTTTGACAGATTAATTATGGATAATGCGTCTTTATACCTGTCTTAAAAGAAATGATCAGAACTTTGCAGTAACAAAAATGGGGCTGCGCTAGAATACAAATTTGAATGACCAAAAATGCACTTTTCGCAGAAATTGCTTGTGAATTGTAAATTAATTTTAACAGATGCTTGAAATTTTGACAGATTATTTATGAACAATGTGTCTTTATGCCTACCTTAAAAGAAATTACTCAAACTTTTCAGTAACAAAAATGGCTGCGCTAGAAGACAAATTTGAATGACCAAAATGCACTTTGGCCAGAAATTGCTCAGGGAATTCTAAATTTATTGTGACAGATGCTTGAGATTTTGACAGATTGATTATAAATAATATGTCTTTATACTTGCCTTGAAAGAAATTGCCCGAATTTTTCAGTAACAGAAACGGCTTCATTGGAAGACAAATTTGAATGACCAAAAATGCACTTTGGCCAGAATACTATTTTATGCCTTCTGCCAGGTTCTGTGTTTGGTGCGAGGTCGTCGTTGTATTCCTTTCCCAAATGTAGAGAAAAGGTATAGCCCTCTAGCCCTCGCAAGAGATTAAAAAGCTGAAAGGGGTCAGGGATTAACCCACCACCCTCTAGAAAAAACATATATTTTAACCCAATTTTTGGCGATTATCAAACCTTCAAAACCACTAATAAATTTACAAACTATCTTCATTGCACGAACATAGTTTTGTCGCTTAAATTATAGTTGCTTGAAACTTTCCAGATTTCCTAAACACCTATCCTACTTCATAATCCAGTCATCAAAAAAATATTAAAACAATCGCCAAGAGCTTGAAACTTTCCAAATTTCCTAAATACCCATTTTACTTCATAATCCAGTCAAAATTCAAAATCCTAAGTGTGAATTTTGAGTTTTCACGCGATTGTCACTGAATTGAAATCCTAATGCTGCGCGTTTTTCGCTCGGTTAAGAAAATATAAAAACAATCGCCGCCAGCTTGTGATCGTAGTTCCCCAGGTCGTTGGATTGATCCTCCAAGGTCAATTGCTCACCAGATTTGAACCCTCCTGACTTTTTCACAAGGGGTTTCAATAAAACTCGAGTGTTTGTTTCTTCTTTACCCGCTTAGCTCGGGTGTGGTTCAAGATTTACTGGCAAGGGATTGACTTTAGTGCGAATTTTTGTCACGTCAGAAACGGTAGTCATATAACACCAAAATAACTGGTTGTTTAAGAATGTTGATATGCTTACCTTTAACAGATTCTGCCGTTTCAATATGTTTCTCTAAAGTTGTAAAGTATTTTTACAAATACGTTGTATAATGATCACATTGCAAATATTGAAAGTGGTTGCCATTAGCATCAAGACATATATGTATTACATCTGAAGACTGTTTCACTCGCTCTCGGCTCGTGATATACATTTATAACTTTTATACCAACAGAGGTAATTCAGTAAAATTTTCCATAGACATACCTTGGTGTATGTGAACTATAGTGACCTTATACCAAGTGCTGAAAGTGGTTGCCATCAGCATCAAGACATGTATCATATCTGCTGAGTATTTCACTCGCTCTCGGCCCCTGATTTACTTTTATAACTTTTATATCAACGGAGGTAATTCAGTAAATTTTTTTCATAGACATACCTTGGTGTTTGAGGACTATAGTAACCTTATAGCAAGTGTCAGAAGTGTTTGCCATTAGCATCAAGACATGTATGTATCACATTTTTAAAGTGTTTCACTCGCTCTCGGCCCCTGATATCATTTTATAACTTTTAAACCAACAGACGTAATTCAATAAAATTTTATATGGACATACTTTGGGGTGTAAGAAGTAATAATAATAATAATAATAATAATAAATACTTGATTGAAAATAGAGACAGTGAATGTTACAATTAATAACAAAAAAGAAAGGTCATAATATAATTACAATTATCTAGTCCCTAATACTGTTACAAATGTCGTCAAAAAATTCAGAATTTCAAAATTATTTTATTGTCAAACTGCGATCAGAAGTAAGAGTTCATCAGTCTGAATTATGTGAATTGATAATAATATTTATTGGTGTGTAGCTATTTTATGTATTTTTTACATGTGGCTTAATGGGCAAATAAAGAGAACAAGAATAAGTTTAAGAAAAATAAATGATTGTGCTATGTTGATGGTGTGATGTGCCAGCAAATATTCATTTAATTAGACGTGTTCAACAACATTTCATTCAATGTCGATTCAAAGCGAAACGTAATGTAATTATCTCTTACGCAGTAGACTAGCTAAAAAATACTCGAGAGCGTCTCTTACGCAAAATAACTTTTTGAAAAAATATCCGCGAACGTTAACCTTCCAAACATGTATTCCTTCTTGATCCTCCGTCAAAAACAGGCATATCTGGAACATCTGAAACGAAAACTTCACCCGTTCCATCACAATTACCCAAAAAAAAAGAAACCCAGCATAACTAATTGCCGACATAAAACCAACATAAATATATTCCCGCGAGCGATCATAACAGCATAAGACCGTTTAGCAAAATATACAAGGTCATTCAATTTCCTGCAATAACAAACGTCAAAATTCTACGCCGCCGCGCATAACATCCGAAATATTTGGGACAATGTATTTCCGAAATCAGGTGTTTCGTGTTTAATCAAAACACGTATCAATGCGGGGCTTACAATGATCCTAAAAATAGGGAAATTCCTTTCGGTTGACTATCGACGAGTGAAATCATTTACAGGCGTCCCCATAAAAGTACGCTTCGCTTTTAAGACACTTGGCCGATGTTGGTAAACAGAAATCCGTTCGCGGAATTGGCCATTCATGCTGCAAATTTTATTTTTACGGTAAACGCTCGTTAAGTTCAATATTCCGCGTCGGACGGCACCATCTGGATAGGAATCTCTCTGTCTCTTGGAAATAGTTCACGGAACAAAAAGAGAAGGTGTGTTTGTAGTGCGACGCGTCTCCGCCGTCTAATTTTAGACTAGCGTCGTGCCCTAGAATATGTAATGCATACCCACTCAGCATTGTTGCAAAGCTTTTACTATTAGTCTATCCACTGAAAACGAAATATCTAGAATATCGGCAATTTTGTCTATCGTTAAAACGAAATCATTGATATTAAAGACATGTCATTATTTAAATCGAGAAGCTCTCACTTCTTGAACATTAAATATTGTTCCCCCATCAGAACACCTACAGACAGGTTTCGACCTTTCAGGTCTCATCAGTGTAGTTAGTTGCTGATGGGGAAACGGAGATTACTATTGGAATATAAATATTCCAAACACCGTTATAGGTAGAAACGCCAAAGTGGCATTCAGGCAATTTGGCGTTTCTACCTTTAAATTCTTTTCGTTTTTAAGGGTTAAGGTTATGATAAAATCCTACCAACAAATAATCTAAATATTGAAACTTTATAACAACTAGAATTGTTAGGGTGAAAACACAGGCCGTAGCCATGATGATGGCAATGAAAAAAAGATATTGAGAAAAATATTCGAAGCAGTAAAAAAAAATTGACCGAACTCGATAATTTGATCCACGCATGCAGTGCGAACTCAACTATCTATGTCAAAGATCGCAGGGTGATGTATGTAGGAGGGAGAAAGAGAAAGTGGCCAAATAAGTAAGAGTAAACGGATACTTGATGAGAAATCCAAAGCATGAAGAAATCGATTAGCATCTCACGATGACGCTGAAAGGGTTTCACCAGCTTCATTGATTATTATTATTACTATTATTATTTAAAAGGGTCCTACGACACCACCAGTCCAAAAAGCGCGTGTTTGTGTTTCTATGCGTCGAGTACGGACTGATGACAGGTGACTGAAGTTACCTGGCAAAGATCTGCGAACTCACACGATCCCAGAAACAAAACTCCTACCTCCCTAACACAAACACACAACAAGGAACATTAAAAATGTTCGCCAAGAGATCTTTTTATTGCTATTGGTGTTGGGAAGGAAGGAAAGTTAGGTTAGTATGGGTTATTCCAGGTTAGACATCCACCGTGGATGGAGCCTGACCAAAGAAGCCAAGGGCAAGGAAGCATTGCCTGGCAATAGCGCTATACATCAGGAATGCCTTCAACTCCCTTTCTCGGCAGACTATCCCCGACGCGAGGGCAAGGCGAAACATTATTTATTTATTTATTTATTTATATCCCAACGGAAAACATCAAATTACAGGGAAACATTAAAATTAAATACATAATACAATCTGTGATAATAATAAGCAATATTATAGTATACTATTCTACAAAAAAGTTGATGGAGAACGCCTCATGATCGAGGGTGAGGGGAGCATAAGCGGCGAGGTGGAACAGAACTGTCAAGCTTAATATTTTTTTAAACGAGTGGAAAATGTGCGTCATTAGAATTTCAATTATTTATTATATAATTATTATTGATGCGAATGGTAACCACTCTCAACACTTGCTATAAGATCGTTATACTTCTTATACATCAAAGTATGTTTAAATAAAATTTTTATGAATTAAGTCCTTTGGTTCAAAAGTTATAAAATAATTTGAGGGGCCGAGAGCGAGTGAAACACTGAAGATATGATACATACATGTCTTGATGCTAATGGCAACCACTTCTAACACTTGCTATAAGGTTACTATAGTTCTCATACACCAAGGTATGTATCAACATTCTTAAACAACCAGTTATTTCGGTGTTATGTGACTACCGTTTCTGACGTGACAAAAATTCGCACTAAAGTCAATCCCTTGCCTGCAAATCTTGCGCGACATGAGAATTGCAATCCAGTGATAATCGAGGCATAACGCAAAATCTAGGCAAAGGATTATTTTGGATTTTGTCTGGATTATGAAGTAGGATAGGTGTTTGGGAAATCTGGAAAGTTTTAAGCTGGTAGCGATTGTTTTTATATTTTTTTAACCGTGCGGAAAATATGCGACATCAAAATTGCAATCCAGTGGTAATCGTTAATTAACTGAAAATCCAGGCAAAGAATTAATTTATATTTCAACTGGATTATCAAGTCAAATAGTTGCTTACAAAATTTGTAAAGTTTCAAACTCGTGGCGATTGTTATTATATTTTTTTAACCGAGCGGAAAATGCGCGACTTCAGCATTGCAATCCAATGGTAATCGCATGATAATCCAAAATCTAGGCTAGGGATAATTTTGTATTTTGACTGGATTATAAAGGAGGATAAGTGTTTGGGAAATCTGGAAAGTTTCAGGCTGGTGGCGATTGTTTTTATATTTTTTTAACCAGGCGGAAAATACGCGACATCAAAATTGCAATCCAGTGGTAATCGTTAATTAACTGAAAATTCAGGCAAAGAATTAATTTATATTTCAACTGGATTATCAAGTCACATAGTTGCTTACAAAATTTGTAAGGTTTCAAACTCGTGGCGATTGTTATTATATTTTTTTAACCGAGCGGAAAATGCGCGACTTCAGCATTGCAATCCAATGGTAATCGCATGATAATCCAAAATCTAGGCTAGGGATAATTTTGTATTTTGACTGGATTATAAAGGAGGATAAGTGTTTGGGAAATCTGGAAAGTTTCAGGCTGGTGGCGATTGTTTTTATATTTTTTTAACCAGGCGGAAAATACGCGACATCAAAATTGCAATCCAGTGGTAATCGTTAATTAACTTAAAATCCAGGCAAAGGATTAATTTATATTTCAACTAGATTATCAAGTAAAATAGTTGCTTACGAAATTTGGAAAGTTTCAAACTCCTGGCGATTGTTATTATATTTTTTTACCGATTGGAAAATGCGCGACTTCAGAATTGTAATCCAATAGTAATCGCATGATAATCCAAAATCTAGGCTAGGGATAATTTTGGATTTTGACTGGATTATAAAGAAGGATAGGTGTTTGGGAAATCTAGAAAGTTTCAAGCTGGTGGCGATTGTTTTTATATTTTTTTAACCGAGCGGAAAATACGCGACATCAAAATTGTAATCCAGTGGTAATCGTTAATTAACCTAAAATCCAAGCAAAGGATTTATGTCAATTTTGACGGTATTATCAAGTAAAATATTTGCGTGGGAAATTTGGAAAGTTTTAAACTTTTGGTGATTGTTCTTATATTTTTTTAACCGAGTAGAAAATACGCGACGTCAGAATTTTAACTCAGTGATAATCGCATGTTAACCCAAAATCTAGGAAAAAATTCTATTGGATTTTATCTGGATTATTAAGTAGAATAGTTGCTTAGAAAATTTAAAAAGTTTTAAACTCGTGGCGATTCTTTTTATATTTTTTTAACCGAGCGGAAAATCCGCGACATCAGAATTGCACTTCAGTGATAATAGCGTGAAAACTCAAAATACAGACAAGGTATTTTTTTAAATTTTTACTGGATTATTAAGTAAAGTAGGTGTTTAGGAAATTTGGAAAATTTCAAACACGTGGCGATTGTTTTAATATTTTTTTAACCGAGTGGAAAATGTGCGACATCAAAATTGCAATCCAGAGATAATCGCTTGATAATTCAAAAACCAGGCAAAGAATTCATTTGGATTTTGTCTGGATTATCAAGTAAAATGGGTGTTTATAGGAAATCTGAAAAGTTTCAACTTGATGGCGATTGTTTTTATATTTTTTTAACCGAGTGGATAATGCCCGTCATCAGAATTGCAATCCAGTAGTAATCGTTGAATAAATCAAAATCCAAGCAAGGGATCCTATTGGATTTTGTCTGGATTATCAAGTAAATTAAGTGTTTAGGAAACTTGGAAAGTTTCAAACTCGTGGCGATTGCTATTATATTTTTTAACCGAGCGGAAAATGCGCGACTACAGAATTGTAATGCAATGGTAATCGCATGATAATTCAAAACCCAGGGTAAAGATAATTTTGGATTTTGACTGGATTATAAAGTAGGATAGGTGTTTGGAAAATCTGGAAAGTTTCAAGCTAGTGGCGATTGTTTTTATATTTTTTTAACTGGGCGGAAAATACGCGACTTCAAAATTGCAATCCAGTGGTAATCAGTAATTCACTTAAAATACAGGCAATGGATTAATTTATATTTCGACTGGATTATCAAGTCAAATAGTTGCTTAGGAAATTTGGAAAGTTTCAAACTCGTGGCGATTGTTATTATATTTTTTTAACTGAACGGAAAATGCACTACTTCAGAATTGTAATCCAATGGTAATCGCATGATAATTCAAAATCTAGGCTAGGGATAATTTTGGATTTTGACTGTATTATAAAGTAGGATAGGTGGTTAGGAAATCTGGAAAGTTTCAAGATTGTGGCGTTTATTTTTATATTTTTTTAACCGAGTGGAAAATAAGATTCATCAGAATTGCAATCCAGTGGTAATTGTTGAATAAATCAAAATGAAATCAGGACATCCTTTTGGATTTTGTCTGGATTATCAAGTTAATTAGGTGTTTAGGAAATTTGGAAAGTTTCAAACTCGTGGCGATTGTTTTTAAATTTTTTTAACCGGGCGGAAAATGCGCGACTTCAGAATTGCAATCCAGTAGCAATCGTTTAATAAATCAAAATCCAAGTAGGGATAATTTTGGATTTTTACTGGATTATGAAGTAGGATAGGTGTTTAGGAAATCTGGAAAGTTTCAAAATTGTGGCGATTGTTTTTATATTTATATTACCGAGCGGAAATTACGCGAAATCAAAATTGCAATCCAGTGGTAATCGTTAATTAACTTAAAATCCAAGCAAAGGATTGATGTCGATTTCGACGGTATTATCAAGTAAAATAGTTGCTTAGGAAATTTGGAAAGTATTAAACTTTTGGTGATTGTATTTATATTTTTTTTAACCGAGTAGAAAATGCGCGACGTCAAAATTTCAATTCAGTGATAATAGCATTATAACTCAAAATGTAAGAAAATAATTCTATTGGATTTTGTCTGGATTTTTAAGTAAAAGAGTTGCTTAGGAAATTTGGAAAATTTCAAACTCGTGGCGATTGTTTTAATATTTTTTTAACCGAGTGGAAAATGTGCGACATCAAAATTGCAATCCAGTGATAATCGCGTGATAACTCAAAATTCGGAAAAGAGATTTTTTTGGATTTCGACAGGATTATAAAATAAATAAGGTGTTTACGAAACTTGGAAAGTTTCAAGCTCTTGGCGATGATTTTGGTATTTTTTTTAACCGAGCGGAAAATGCGCGACTTCAGAATTACAATCCAATGGTAATCGTATGATAACTCAAAATCTAGGCTAAGGATAATTTTTGATTTTGACTGGATTATGAAGTAGGATAGGTGTTTAGGAAATCTGGAAAGTTTCAAACTCGTATCGATTGTTTTTTATATTTTTTTTAACCGAGCGAAAAATGCGTGACATCAAAACTGCAATCCAGTGATAATTGCGTGATAACTCAAAATCTAGGAAAATAATTATATTGGATTTAGTCTAGATTATCAAGTTAAATAGTTGCTTGGGAAATTTGGAAAGTTTCAAACTCCTGGCGATTGTTTTTAAATTTTTTTAACCGAGCGGAAAATCCGCGACATCAGAATTGCAAGTCAGTGATAATTGCTTGAAAACTCAAAATACAGGCAAGGGATTTTTTTTTAAATTTTGACTGGATTATTGAGTAAAGTATGTGTTTAGAAATTTGGAAAATTTCAAACTCGAGGCGATTGTTTTAATATTTTTTTTAACCGAGTGGAAAATGTGCGACATCAAAATTGCAATCCAGTGATAATCGCGTGATAACTCAAAAGCTAGAATAGGGATTTTTTTGGATTTTGACAGGATTATAAAATAAATAAGGTGTTTAGGAAATTTGGAAAGTTTCAAGCTCTTGGCGATTGTTTTGGTTTTTTTTTTAACCGAGCGGGTAATGCGCGTCTTCAGAATTACAATCCAATGGTAATCGTATGATAACTCAAAATTTAGGCTAAGGATAATTTTTGATTTTGACTGGATTATAAAGTAGGATAATTGTTTAGGAAATCTGGAAAGTTTCAAGCTGGTGGTTATTGTTTTTATATTTTTTTAAACGTGTGGAAAATGTGCGACATTAGAATTGCAATCCAGTGGTAATCGCATGATAAGTCAAAATTTAGACAAAGAAAGTATTTGGATTCTGACTGGATTATGTAGTAAAATAGTTGTTTAGGAAATTTTGAAGGTTTCAGACTGTTTTTGTATTTTTTTAACTGATCGAAAAATGCGCGACATCAAAACTGCAATCCAGTGATAATTGCGTGATAACTCAAAACCCAGGCAAAGGATAATTATAAAATTAAATCGAGGCCGAGAGCGAGTGAAACACTCTATATCCGCGGTTATCCTTAAAAAAAATTCATTTCTTGATCGTACAATTCGCACTATTAGGACGAAGTACACGTCGTCTTAAAGATCCCATTGAGACCTCTGAGAAAATCTTTTGCAGGGACAAAAACGTATATTTTAAGCCCCCACCTGTAAACCTAGCAGTTTTGTACTACAGCTGAGTTAGTACAAAATTTAATTTTGCGCTACGTGATATATTTTCTATTATTAGGTCCAAGTGCACGCTATCTTAAAGATCTCATTAAGATCTAGAAGAAAGTTTTTAGCAGACCAAAACGTAAATTTTACGCCCTCTATGTCTCGGTTCCACACCTGTAAACCTAGCCGTTTTGTACTATATCTGAGGTAGTTCTATTGGCGGCTAATTTTGCGCTACGTGATGTATTTTCCTTTCAAATGACAATCCAACAAGTTCTGCCTCTAATGCCCCTAAAGTCATAAAATTTTCCTATTTTTTGTACTCGAAAGTATGTTCTAAATGTGATGTGGATTGAGTAACATCTCTTGGTTTAAATACTTATAAAATTAAATCATGGGTCGAGAGCGAGTGAAACACTCTACACCTATAGTTCTGCTTGGACGATTACAATGGCGTACACGTCACATTAAAGATCTCTTTAAGACCTATCAGAAAATCCTTTGCAGGGAACAAAATGTGCATTTTAAGCTCTTGGTGGTCGCCCTCTATTCCGCACCTGTGAACGTTGTAGTTTTGTACTGCAGCTGAAAATTTCAAACTCGTGGCGATTGTTTTAATATTTTTTTAACCGAGTGGAAAATGTGCGACATCAAAATTGCAATCCAGTGATAATCGCGTGATAACTCAAAATCCGGAAAAGGGATTTTTTTTGATTTTGACAGGATTATAAAAACAATCAAGTGTTCACGAAACTTGGAAAGTTTCAAGCTCTTGACGATGGTTTTGGTATTTTTTTTAACCGAGCGGAAAATGCGCGACTTCAGAATTACAATCCAATGGTAATCGTATGATAACTTAAAATCTAGGCTAAGGATAATTTTTGATTTTGACTGGATTATGAAGTAGGATAGGTTTTTAGGAAATCTGGAAAGTTTCAAACTCGTGGCGATTGTTTTTATATTTTTTTTTACCGAGCGAAAAAATGCGCGACATCAAAACTGCAATCCAGTGATAATTGCGTGATGACTCAAAATCTAGGAAAATAATTCTATTGTATTTAGTCTGTATTATCAAGTTAAATAGTTGCTTGGGAAATTTGGAAAGTTTCAAACTCCTGGCGATTGTTTTTATATTTTTTTAACCGAGCGGAAAATCCGCGACATCAGAATTGCAAGTCAGTGATAATTGCTTGAGAACTCAAAATACAGGCAAGGGATTTTTTTTAAATTTTGACTGGATTATTGAGTAAAGTATGTGTTTAGAAATTTGGAAAATTTCAAACTCAAGGCGATTGTTTTAATATTTTTTTAACCGAGTGGAAAATGAGCGACATCAAAATTGCAATCCATTGATAATTGCGTCATAACTCAAAATCCGGAATAGGGATTTTTTTAGATTTTGACAGGATTATAAAATAAATAAATTGTTTAGGAAATTTGGAAAGTTTCAAGCTCTTGGCGATTGTTTTAATATTTTTTTTAACCGAGCGAAAAATACGTGACTTTAGAATTACAATCCAATGGTAATCGTATGATAACTCAAAATGTAGGCTAAGGATAATTTTTGATTTTGACTGGATTATGAAGTAGGATAAGTGTTTAGGAAATCTGGAAAGTTTCAGGCTGGTAGCGATTGTTTTAATATTTTTTTAACCGAGTGGAAAATGTGCGAAATCAAAATTGCAATCCAGTGATAATCGCGTGATAACTCAAAATCCGACATAGGGATTTTTTTGGATTTTGACAGGATTATAAAATAAATAAGGTGTTTAGGAAATTTGGAAAGTTTCAAGCTCTTGGCGATTGTTTTTATATTTTTTAAACCGAGCTAAAAATGCGCGACTTCAGAATTACAATCCAATGGTAATCGTATGATAACTCAAAATCTCGGCGGAGGATAATTTTTGATTTTGACTGGATTGTGAAGTAGGATAGGTGTTTAGTAAATCTAGAAAGTTTCAAGCTTGTGGCGATTGTTTTTATATTTTTTTTAACCGAGCGAAAAATGCGCGACATCAAAACTGCAATCCAGTGATAATTGCATGGTAACTCAAAACACTGGCAAAGGATAACTATAAAATTAAATCGGGATCGAAAGCGAGTGAAACACTCTATATCTGCGGTTATGCTTAAAAAATTGCATTTCTTGATCGTACAATTCGCACTATTAGGACGAAGTACACGTCGCGTCGTCTTAAAGATCCCATTGAGACCTCTCAGAATTTTTTTGCAGGGACCAAAACGTACATTTTAAGCTCTCTATGTCTCAGTTCCATACCTGTAAACCTACCAGTTTTGTACTACAGCTGAGTTAGTTCTATTGGTAGGAAATGTGATTACAATAAAAAAAATTTTTTTGAGTAGGTCCGGTTATTCCTGTTTCGCCTTCATCGCCTTTTGGCTCGCGTAGAATTTCTTCACTATTGTTAATGACATTAGCACTTAATGACATTACTTGATGTATTTTCCTTTCAAATGACGATTCAACAGGTTCTGCCTCTAATGCTTCTAAAGTCAAAATTTTCTTAGAAACATTTTTTTTTGTACTCGAAAGTATGTCCTAAATTTGATGTGGATTAAGTAACTTCTCTTGGTTTAAATAGTTATAAAATTAAATCAGGGGACGAGAGCGAGTGAAACACTTGGACAATACCATGGCGTACACGTCATATTAAAGATTTCTTTAAGACTTATGAGAAAGTCCTCTGCAGGGACCAAAATGTGCATTTTAAGCTCTTGGTGGTCACCCTCTATGTCTCAGTTCCGCACCTGTGAACGTAGCAGTTTTGTACCGGAGCTGAGCTAATGGTATTGGTGGTTGGGACGCTACGTGATGTATTGTCCTTTAAAATGAGACATTAGAAGGTTCTGTAAGTCGCTTTAAATATGCCTCTAAAGTTATAAAGTCTTCTTGGAAACACTTTTTTATACACCAAGGTATGTCCACATCAATATTCACTGAATAATATCCCTTAGATTAAATACCAATAAAATTAAATCAGGACCCGAGAGCGAGTGAATCACTTTATACCTGTGGCTCTGCTTGCATGATTAGGATGACGTATACGTCATCTTAAAGATCTCATTAAGACCTATCCCTTGCATATAAAAATAGATAGCATCAAAGCCATTACAGTATTTGCATTGTAATTACTGTTTTGGGTGCTGAAGTAGCTTCATTACCGACGCAATGTATAAAAACCTTTATTACACAAGCAAAGTATACAAACTATTTTATGATTTATCACTAGGCAGATGGGAAATTTTTGACGACCATCGAACAAAGCGTAGGAGTTTTTTCCCAAATTACGTTTTCAGCACATGGAATGTCTTGCATTGATTTTTTCTAAACTATAAAAAGGTTTCATGTGCAGCGTTAACTTCCAATCATTGTGCGCACGGTGCATGTTACACCCAGTGGGAACAAAATTAATCATCCTGCCAAAACTATATTCACATTTATTTTCATACAAACAAAATCATAACTGTGGAATAATGAGCCAATACGTTTTAAAGACGAAGGTTCGGCTACCTACACTCGCTTAGTCATGTGGTTCATTGATTGGACTCGTCCTTTGGCAGTGCTTCTGAAAACAGGAAGATTTTTTTTTGCGCCTCGATGATGATGATGCAACGGCTGCTTCGGATGGTCGAAATCGGCGATAAATATACCCCTCTCGTCTATTTCTCTTGCCCGCAGGTATTTTAATGCCGAAGAGATTAAGCTCTAAGTTGAAACTATTTTTAGGAGGCAGGAATGCCGCTGATACAGCTCATGTCTGTCGAGAAATATTAAAACTTGGCTCGTTGCATTGTAACGTAACAGGAACGTACCAAAACATTTCGCGAGAAGGGATCGCCACTTAGCCCGTTTCATTCTGTAATTTTCGTTTTCAAAATACTCGAGGTGATGTATGTGCAGCCAGAGTATTGCGTAAATTACTTTTTGTACAGACTAGCTCCTGGTTCCTCAGGATATAATCCCCCGAACAGATGCTATCAAGGCCATAGCTAAGCTTTAAAAACTGGGCAGATTGTTTATTTGTTTCATCCGTCTTTATTTTGATTGCGGGTTACTTTTTGTATGCTCCTAAGACTACCCACTGACTTCGAATATTGGATATTGATAAGCAGCGGCGGCTCGTGTATGTTCGGCGGTGAGGCAACGGAAGAAAATTTGACCGGAAAAGTAACGGAATATTTGCTTCCCCCATAAAGCTACTCGCACACTTATCGGAATCGGACGGACGGCACGCATCGGATAAAATTGCTTAACACAGTTGTAAACGAGTCATCGCATATTTATCGGTACGGCATGGAACGGAAAAATGTGCGTTGACACGTTTACAACTGAGTTAAGCAATTTTTTCCGATGCGTGCCGTCCGTCCGATTCCGATAAGTGTCCGCGTAGCTTTAGAGTAAGTAGTGCAACACGAGCGGCATTTTTGTCTTTGCCTCACCTACGGAAATCCACGAGCCGCCGCTGTTGATAAGCCATGTTCAACACGCAATGATTTAGAAACTTTAAAACTTCAATTACTACGTCTATTTTTACATGTATTTAATTTTCACATTTTCATCGCATTAGAACATTTCTCGTTTCTTAGAGTAAATACATGTTCCGAATTTAAAAATCTACCAAATTCCAAAAAAAGTCGCACTGTCGAAATCGTCTCACCAGTTGTACGCCAAAATATCATTTGGCAATCGGCCAAGTAATTTAATATTTTAGAAATGCAGTCGATGCATCGATACATGAAAACAATCATCTTAAAAATATTTTGTACATCTATCCGTATCGCATAAACATTCATTTTTTATTTCGTTTTCTTGGAAGTAATATTTTTCAAGTGCATCACCCAAACACATATTTTTAGAATCAATATTGAAAAATGTGAACTTCCTAGTATTGAGCTATTATAAATCTACATGTACATTCTTGGAGGTGTCAGAGGAAGTTTCAAATTTAATACGTATACAGGGTTTCGCATAATCACTACATTTTCTTAGTTATTTCCTGAATTTAAAAATGATCTGCATAAAAGTTATTTGGCATTTAAAAACGCAACTAGGCGCTGAATATTATTTTGCCTTTAATGTGTCGTTGCTACGGTGACAAACGTTTTTGATCAAATGACAACTTGTTTTTTTTTTTAATATAAAGAATATTTTTCTCCACATAACAGTCTTAATTTTTTTTATAGAGTAGCATTAGAACATTTCTCGATTTTTGAGAAAAAATACAAGAGTAAAAAAATGTTACTAATTGCTACCGAATATCGTAAGTAAATAGAATAAACCCTCAAAAAATTATAAAAAATTATCTTCATCTCTTAAATCATCGCATTTTTACACAAGTTAGAACTCTTCGAAGACCAACGTATTTTTCAGTTGCGTTAAAAATCGCGAATTTCTTACATTCGTAAAAAATACTACAAATCGTCAAAACATTATAAAAAAATAATCTTCAACTCTTAAATCATCGAACTTTAAGAGTAAACTCAATTTAAACAAGTTTGTAATTTTTGAACGAGTTAGAGCTCTTCAAAGACAATCGTATATTTATCAGTTAAAAATCGAGAATTTCTTAAATTCGTAAAAAAATAATACAAACCCTCAAAACATTCTGAAAAAATAATCTGCAACTCCTAAATCATCGAACTTTAAGAATAAACTCAATTTTAAACAAGTTTGTACTTTTTGGACGAGTTAGAGCTCTTTGAAGACAATCGTGTATTTTTCAGTTAAAAATCGAGAATTTCTTAAAATCGAAAAAAAAATACAAAGCATCAAAACATTCTGGAAAAATTATCAGCAACTCCTAAATCATCGCTCTTTAAGAATAAACTCAATTTTAAACAAGTTTGTAATTTTTGAACGAGTTAGAGCTCTTCGAAGACAATCGTGTATTTTTCAGTTAAAAATCGAGAATTTCTTAAATTCGTAAAAAAATAATACAAACCATCGAAACATTCTGGAAAAATCATCTGCAACTTTAAGAATAAACTCAATTTTAAGCAAGTTTATAATTTTTGAACAAGTTAGAGCCCTTCGAAGACAAACGTGTATTTTTCAGTTACGTTAAAAAGCGCGAATTTCTTAAATTCGTAAAAAATAGTACAAACTGTCAAAAAATTCTGGAAAAATTATCTTCAACTCTTAAGTCAGCGCACGTTAAGAGACAACTCAATTTTACGCAAGTTTATAGTTTTTAAACGAGTTACAGCTCTTCGAAGCCAAACGTGTATTTTCCAGTTGCGTTAAGAATCGAGAATTTATTAAATTCCTAAGAAAATACTAAAAGCCATAAAATAATTATCTTCAGCTCCTAAAGCATCGCTCATTAAAAATATACAACGATTTAAGCGAGCTTATAGTTTTTAAATATGTTAGAGCTCTTCGAAGCCAAACGTGTATTTTTCAGTTGCGTTAAAAATCAGGACTTTCTGAAATTCGTAAAAACATAGTAAACACCGTCAGAAAATTCTGAAAAAAATATATCCAACTCTTATATCATCGCACTTTACAAAAAAAACTCTACTTTAATAGAGTTTACAATTTTTGGACGATTTATAGATCTTCCAAGCCAAACCTGTATTTTTCGTTGCGTTAAAAATTGAGAATTTCTCAAATTCGTAAAAAATATTAACAAGCTTCAAATAATTCTGGAATTTTTTTCTCTCACTTACTATCGGACTATAAGAATAGTAATTTAATACTTTTCTTTAGAATCTTACATTTTTTAAACGAGTTAGAACTACTCGAAGTCAAACGTGAATCTTCAGTTCTGTAAAAACTCGATAAATTTTTAAATTCATAAAAAATAGTAAGACTCGTCACAAAATTCTGGAAAAAATATCTTTAACTCCTGAACCACAGAAAAAACCTCCGTTTTAAGGAAGTTTGTGATTTTTAAATGAGCTGAACTCGTATTTTTCAGTTGCGTTAAAAAAAAAACAGAATTTCTTAAATTCTTAAAACATCGTAAAAAGATTTAAAAATTTGTGGAATTTTGTTTAAATTATCGGAATGTACGAATATATTCAGTTTCTAAAGAGTGCAAAATTATAAATTGAGTTAGAGCTATTCGAAGCCAAATACGTGTGTTTTTCTTTCGCGTTAAAAATTGAAAAAAGTCGTAATTACTGTCAAAAAATTCTGGAAAATTTAGCTTCAAACTCTAAAAATCATTATACTTTATTAAGAGGCAACTCAGTTTTAAGGAAATTTATTGTTTTTAAACGAGTTAGAGCTCTTTTGAGCCGAACGTATACTTTTAGTTGCGTTATAAATCGAATTTATTATTTTATTTATAGTTCGTAAGAAAATACTAAAAACCGTCAAAAAATTCTAAAACAAATTTCTTCAACTCTTAAGTCATTGAACTTTAAGAGTATGATCCGTTTTTTACGGCCTTAAAATTTTGAAACGAATTAGTGCAATTTGAAGCCGGATGAGTATTTTTCAGTTGCGTTTAATAAAATCAAGAATTTCTTAAGTTCGTAAGAAAATAGTAAAAACATTTTAAAAATTCGGGAAAAATTGTGTTCAACTCTTAAATCATTGAACTTTGAGTATTATCTCTTTTTTAAGACCTTAAGATTTTCAAATGAATTAGAGTTATTTGAAACCAAATGTGTATTTTCCAGTTGCGTTAAAAATCTCGAATTCCTTATGTTCGTAAGAAAATAGTAAAAAAACCGTTAAAAATTCTGGAAATATTGTCTTCAACTCCTAAATTATTGAACTTTAAGTGAATGATCTGTTTTTTAATATCCTAATATTTTGAAACGAATTGGAGTTATTTAAAGTCACACGTGTATTTTTCAGTTGCGTTAAAAATATAGAATTTCTTAGGTTCGTGAGAAAATAGTTAAAACCGTCAAAAAATTCTAAAAAAACTGTCTGCAACTCCTAGATCATTGATCTTTAAGAGTATTATCCGTTTTTCAAGACATTAAAATTTTAAAACGAATTGGAGTTATTTAAAGCCACACGTGTATTTTTGAGTTGCGTTAAAAAATAGAATTTTTTGTGTTCGTAAGAAAATAGTAAAAACCGTTAAAAAATTCTGAAAAACCTGTCTTCAAGACTTAAGTCATTGAACTTTAAGAGTATGATTCGTTTTTTAAGACCCTAAAATTTTCAAAAGAATTAGAGTTATTTGAAGCGAGATGTGTATTTTTCAGTTGAGTTAAAAATTCTGAAAATATTGTCTTTAACTCTTAAATCATTGAACTTTAAGAGTACGATTCGTTTTTTAAGACCTTAAAATTTTAAAATGAATTAGAGCTATTTGAAGCCAAAATTTTTTGGTTGCGTTTAAAATCAAGAATTTCTTAAGTGCGTAAGATAATAGTAAAAACAGTTAAAAAATTTTGGAAATATTGTCTTCATCTCTTAAATCATTGCACTTTAAGAGTGTAATCTGTTTCTTAAGACCTTAAAATTTTCAAATTAATTAGAGCTATTTGAAACCAAATATGTATTTTTCAGTTGCGTTAAAAATCTCGAATTTCTCATGTTCGTAGGAAAATAGTAAAAACCGCCAAAAAATTGTCTTCGACTCTTAAATCATTGAACTCTAAGAGTAAGACGTTAAAATTTTGAAACGAATTAGAGCTATTCCGAGCCAAACATGAATTTTTCAGTTGTGTTAAAAATCTCGATTTTTTTAGGTACGTAAAATAATAGTAAGAACCGTCAAAAAAATCTGAAAAAATTGTCTTCAACTCTAAAATCATCGCACTTCAAGAGTATAATCTGATTTTTTAATTTTTTCATGTAATTTTTTTTTTGGCGTCGACTACGAGGTCATCTGCCCCACCGTTTGTATTAATATACTTTTTAAGATTTTAGAATTTTGGAACAAATTGGAGCTATTCAAAGCCAAAGATTATTTTTTTCAGTTGCGTTAAAAATATAGAATTTCTTATGTTCGTAGGAAAAAAATTCTGAAAAAATTGTCTTCATCTCCTAAATAATTGAACTTTAAAAGTATAATCAAATTTTAAAACGATTGGAGCTATTCAAAGCGAAACGTGTATTTTTCAGTTGCGTTCAAAATCAAAAATTTCTTAAATTCGTAAAAAATAGTGATAAGCTCTCAAAAATTCAGGAAATTTCATTCTCAACTCTCACAATATGGGACTTTAATAATATAATCCGTTTTTACGACCTTAAAATTTTGAAATGAATTAGAGCTCTTTGAAGCCGAAGATAAATTTTCCAATTGAAAAAAAATGCAATTTCTTAGGTTCGTAAAAAATACTAAAAACTGTCAAAAAATTCGGAAAAAAATGTTCTTCAACTCTTAAATCCGTTTTTTAAGACCTTTAAATTTTGAAATGAATTAGAGCTATTTGAAGCCAAAGATAAATTTTCCAGTTGAAAAAAAACTACAATTTTTTAAGTTCGTAAAAAAATACTAAAAAGTGTCAAAAAATGTTCTTCAACTCTTAAATCATTAAACGTTAAGAGTATGATCCGTTTTTAAGACCTTAACATTCTGAAATGAATTAGAGCTATTTGAAGCCAAAGATAAATTTTCAAAACCTACAATTTCTTAGATTCGTAAAAAAATACTAAAAACTGTCAAAAAATTCTGAAAAAAATGTTCTTCAACTCTTAAATCATTAAACGTTAAGAGTATGATGCGTTTTTTAAGACTTTACAATTTTGAAATGAATTAGAGCTATTCAAAGATAAACATGAATTTTTCAGTTGCGTTAAAAATCATGAATTTCTTAAATTCGTAAAAAATAGAAAAAAAATGCAAAAAAATTGTAAAAAAAAAATTATTTAAAATTTTTAACTTTTTAAAGGTTTCTACTTTAATATTCCAACTTCTTGTTAGGAAGGTTTTTATTTTATTTTTATATGTTTCGACCCGAACATAAAAACAGTATGAGATGTATATTTAAAAATGTTAATTACATTTGATGTATACACGTCCATAATTAGCTAGCCATATTTTTCGGGAATATTTGTTTTTAATGAATTTCCTCTTCTTTCCAGATCTCCTCTACCGCCAAACACTGACAGTAAACAATTCGGCACTGGAAGTCGAAATCGTGGACGTGTGCAGCTGCGATTTAGCTTTGTTTCCAGAAGAGGCGATAAACTGGGCGGACGCGTGCGTCGTCGTGTACGACATTACGTGCAGGGCTTCTCTAACGCACGCCGTCGAACTCCTGCAGAGAGTACTGCAAATAAGGAACCAGATGCCTGTCGTCCTGCTTGGCAATAAGTCAGACCTGGAACATCTCAGACAGGTAATTATTGTTACCGCCCTCAATAAATCTCTCGGTAACCTACTAAACGCTTCGTTAAAGAACGCGATAATTAAAATGTATTCGCGAGCGTGCGACATTGGAATTGGCAGATTGGGTTCACCATGCTGAAACGTAGCTCCTAACCTTTATTCGTCTCCGGGATGTTTATAAGATCCACATGTTCGCACACATCGGCAACAAATCCGCATTAAGACATGGGGAGAGAGTTCTTTGTCAAGTTTAGATTGTTTTGCTTCCCAGATGTTTATAGCGCCATCCATCAATTACTTGGCATCGGTAACGCTATCGAACTATAAATATTGGACGGGATTTCGGGTTATTTTTTGGGCCAGTTTCCGGGTTAAATATCTGATACAAATGTGCCGCGGTGAAACTGATTCAGATAAGGCTCAAGATAATGATCTGATACAAATGTTCAAGAAACACGTGTTGCATTCGGAAGCTTCGGAATTCCGGTAACATCGATTTTCTCGAATTGTTTCAGTGCGAACATTGACCTTACCTCACGCCTCGGGCCCGACACATCTCTAACGTTTCCGTTCCGTCGGATTTCATTACTGGTAACAGTTCCCGTAAATTACGAACGCCCGGAAGCTTTCCGATACGACGTTAATCACACAATATATCGCCGAACTCTTTGTACTTTATCAAATGTATAATCACGTTTCCCGGCTGTATTAAACCTGACATTGAGGATTATATTGTTGAAGTCCCTACCACTCCATCAAAGTCTACGGTTGATTATAATGCAAGGGTTCAACACACTAATACACGTTCTAGAATCATTTCGTTATTTTATTTTGAACACTTATAACACACCGCATTCCCGGGTCGGTATTGAGATCCTACCGACTGCGCCAATTTCCGACTTATGCTTAAGAAGGCGGAAATTTCTGCCCCGCTGGTATTTATCTCCTCCCAGGAAAGCCCTAAAAGGCAAACAATAGTTCCTTTATAAAAAATTTTGTTGCTCTTTGAAGAATAGGACCCACCCACCATCCTCCGCTTCGAATTTATTTAAGCCTAAAACATTGTTTGTTGCATTTTTTGACTATCCAACCATTCTGATAGGCTATTAGAGAAATTTAAAGGTTTCAATGAAAACAACGGGTGGTGGGTGGTCCCAATCCTACAATCCAAACAGTTGAACCTTATTCAGGGTTTTTAAAAACGAACTTGTTTATACAATCAATATCCATTCTAGAATCCTTTCATTATTTTATTTTTAACATTTATAACAAACCGCATTCCCGGGTCGGTATTGAGATCCTACCGACTGCGCCAATTTCCGACTCATGCTTAAGAAGGTTTGAACACTTACAACAAACCGCATTCCCGGGTCGGTATTGGGATCCTACCGACTGCGCCAATTTCCGACTCATGTTTAAGAAGGCGGAAGTTTCCCGGAGGTATTTATCTCCTCCCAGGATAGCCCGAAAAGGCGAATAATTGTTCCGTTATAAAAAATGTTGTTGCTGTTTGAAGAATAGGACCCACCCACCACCCTCCGCTTCGATTTTATTTAAGCCTAAAACACTGTTTGTTGCATTTTTTTGACTATCCAATCATTCTGATAGGCTATTAAAGAAATTTAAAGGTTTCAATGAAAACAACGGGTGGTGGGTGGTCCCAATCCTACAATCTAAACAGTTGAACCGTATTCAGGGTTTTTAAAAACGAACTTGTTTATACAATCAATACCCATTCTAGAATCCTTTCGTTATTTTATTTTTAACACTTATAACAAACCGCATTCCCGGGTCGATATTGAGATCCTACCGACTGCGCCAATTTCCGACTTATGCTTAAGAAGGCGGAAATTTCTGCCCCGCTGGTATTTATCTCCTCCGAGGAAAGCCCTAAAAGGCAAACAATAGTTCCTTTATAAAAATTTTTGTTGCTCTTTGAAGAATAGGACCCACCCACCATCCTCCGCTTCGAATTTATTTAAGCCTAAAACATTGTTTGTTGCATTTTTTGACTATCCAACCATTCTGATAAGCTATTAGAGAAATTTAAAGGTTTCAATGAAAACAACGGGTGGTGGGTGGTCCCAATCTTACAATCTAAACAGTTGAACCTTATTCAGGGTTTTTAAAAACGAACTTGTTAATACAATCAATATCCATTCTAGAATCCTTTTGTTATTTTATTTTTAACACTTATAACAAACCGCATTCCCGGGTCGGTATTGAGATCCTACCGACTGCGCCAATTTCCGACTCATGCTTAAGAAGGCGGAAATTTCTGCCCCGGTGGTAATTATCTCCTCCCAGGAAAGCCCGAAAAGGCGAATAATAGTTCCGTTATGAATTTTTTTGTTGCTGTCTGAAGAATAGGACCCACCCACCACCCTCCACTTCGATTTTATTTAAGCATAAAACATTGTTTGTTGCATTTTTTCACTATCCAACCATTCTGATAGGCTATTAAAGAAATTTAAAGGTTTCAATGAAAACAACGGGTGGTGGGTGGTCCCAATCCTACAATCTAAACAGCTAAACCTTATGCAGGTTTTTTAAAAACAAACTATGTATTTTATACAATCAATACCCATTCTAGAATTCTTTTTGGTTTGGTGTCTTTCTTAACATCTAGTTTTTGGCTATAATGTTTGGGGGATGGAATACGGCCCACCCACCCTCCTCCGCATCAATTTTATTTAAGCTCGATACACCGCTCGTTATGTTTTCAACAATCCAAGCATTGTAATACACTATTAAAGGAATTTTATTCCAAACTTAGATTTTAAGGTTAGGTTGCAATATAAAAAAAGGGTGATGGGTGGTCCCAATCCTACAATCTAAACAGTTAAACCTTATGCAGGGTTTTTAATAATGAACTATTTTATGCAACCAATGCCCATTCTAGAATCCTTTTGGATTTGGTGTCTTTCTTAACAACTCGTTTTTGGCTATAATGTTTGGAGGATGGAATAGGGCCCACCCACCATCCTCCGCTTCAATTTTATCCAAGCTGAATACACCGTTTGTTGTGTTCTTGACAATCCAACCATTCGAATACATTACTAAGGGAATTTAATTCAAACTTAGATTTGAACAAAAACAAAGAATGATGGGTGGGCCGTATCCTAAAATCCAACCAGATAAACTATATGCAGAGTTTTTACAAATTAACTACTTTACACAATTAATGACTCTTTTGGATTTGATATCTTTGTTAATACTTGTAAACTCTCGTTCTTGGTTATACTATTTGGAGGGTGGAATGAGGCCCACCCACCAACTTCAATTTTGTTTAAGCTGTTTTATTTGTTTATTTGTTTTTCTACAATCCATTCAAGTCTCGTTCTTGATTATACTGTTTGGAGGGTGAAACAAGGCCCACCCACCGTCCCAACTTCAATTTTGTTTAAGCTAAAAACACGGTTTATTTGTTTTTCTACAATCCATTCTAATGAATTATGAAAGAAAATTAATGTAAAACTTGAATGTCGAGGTTAGGTTTTAATAAAAACAAAGGGTGGTGGATGGCTTCCCAATCCTACAATCCAACCCGTTAAACCTTTTGCAGGGTTTTTACAAATGAACTATTTTACTCAATCAATACACTTTTTAGAAACCTTTCGGTATTTTATTTCATTCTTTACACTTGTAAAGATGTCGCTTTCGGTTATAATATTAAGAGTGTAAGATAGAGCCCACCCACCATTTTCCATTTTGATTATATTTAAGCTAAAAATACTGTTTCTTGACAATCCAATCGTTCTAATGAATTATAGAATATTTTTAAACACTCCTCGCTTATGTCTACGCAGTTGGGGTGGAACAGGGCCCACCCACCACCCTCTGATTCGATTTTAGTCAATCTAAAAACACTGTTTGTTGTGTTTTTTGGACAATCCAACCATATTTATGAATTATAAAATATTTTTAAACATTCCGCATTTGCCCACACAGTTGGGGTAGAATAGGGCCCACCCACCACCATCTGATTCGATTTTATTCAATTCAAAAACAATGTTTGTAGTATGTTTAACGATCTAACATTTCTAATAAGTTGTAAAAATTGAATTCAAACTTAGATTTGAAGGTTAGATTTCAACAAAAACAAAGGGTGGTGGTTGGGCACAATCCTAAAATCTAACCAATTAAACTATATGCAGAGTTTTTACAAATGAACTATTGTACAGAATCAAAAATCCTTTTGGATTTAATATCTTTCTAAACACTTGTAAAACTCTCGTTTGGTTATACTGTTTGGAGGGTGGAACAAGGCCCACCCATCGTCCCAACTTCAATTTTGTTTAAGCTAAAAACCTGGTTTATTTGTTTTTCTACAACCCATTCTAATAAATTATGAAAGAAAATTAATGTAAAACTGGAATTTTGAGGTTAGGGTTTTTCGCAGGGTTTTGAATGAATTATTTTACATAATCAACACACTTTTTAGAAACCTTTCGGTATTTTATTTCATTCTTTACACTTTTAAAGATGCCGCTTTCGGTTATAATATTCAGATTGTGCGATAGAGCCCACCCACCACCTTCCACTTTGATTCTATTTAAGCTAAAAACACAGTTTATTGTATTTTTTTTGAAAATACAACCATTCAAATGAATTATAAAATATTTTTAAAAATTTCGCATTTGTCTACACAGTTGGGATAAAAAACAGCCCACCCACCACCCTCTGATTTGATATGATAAAATCTAAAAACAATGTTTGTTGGGTGATTAACAATCTAACTTTTCTAATAAGTTGTAAACATCTAATTCAAACCTAGATTTGAAGGTTAGATTTAAAAAAACAAAGGGTGGTGGGTGGGCCCAATCCTGAAATCTAACCAGTTAAACTTCATGCAGAGTTTTTACAAATGAACTATTTTACACAATCAAAAATCCTATTGGATTTAATATCTTTCTTAACACTTGTAAAACTCTTGTTCTTGGTTATACTATTTGGAGGGTGGAACAAGGCCCACCCACCATCCCAACTTCAATTTTATTTAAGCTAAAAACACGGTTTATTTGTTTTTTTTACAATCCAACCATTTTAAAGAATTATGAAAGAAAATTAATGTAAAACTTGAATTTTGAGGTTAGATTTTAATATAAACGAAGGGTGGTGGGTGGCTTCCCAATCATACAATCCAACCAGTTAAAACTTTTGCAGGGTTTTTACAAATGAACTATTTTATACAATCAACACACTTTTTAAAACTTTTCGGTATTTTATTTCATTCTTTTCTCTTGTAAAGATGCCGCTTTCGGTTATAATATTTGGATTGTGCGATAGAGCCCACCCACCACCTTTCACTTGGAATCTATTTAAGCTAAAAACACTCTCTCTTGTGTTTTTTGACAATCCAACCATTCTAATGAATTATAACATATTTTTAAACATCTCGCATTTGCTTACACAGTTAGGGTGGAATAAGGCCCACCCACCATCATCTGATTCGATTTGATTCAATCTAAAAACAGTGTTTGTTGTATGTTTAATAAGTTGTAAAAATGTAATCCAAACTTAGATTTAAAGGTTAGATTTCAACAAAAACAAAGGGCTGTGGGTGGGCCCAATCCTAAAATCCAACCAGTTAAACTATAGAGTTTTTACAAATAAACTATTTTACACAATCAAGGATTTGATGTCTTTGTTAACACTTGTAAAACTATCGTTCTTGATTATTCTGTTTGGAGGGTGGAACAAGGCCCACCCACCATCCTAACTTCAATTTTATTTAAGCTAAAAACACCGTTTATTTGGTTTTTGAAAATCCAATCATTCTAATTTTTCATTATGAAAGAAAATTAATGTAAAACTTGGATTTTAAGGTTAGGTTTTAATGAAAACAAAGGGTGGTCGGTGGCTTCCCAATCCTACAATCCAACCCGCTAAACCTTTTGCAGGTTTGAACTATTTTACACAATCAATACTACACTTTTAAGAAACCTTTCGGTATTTTATTTAATTATTTGCACTTGTACAGATGTCGCTTTCGGTTATATTTCGATTTTGAAAATGACCCACCCACCACCTTCCGTTTTCTGGTGTTTCTTGTCAATCCAACCATTCTAATGAATTATAGAATATTTTTAAACATTCCGCATTTGCCTACACAGTTGGGGTAAAAAACAGCCCACCCACCACCCTCTGATTCGATTTGATACAATCTAAAAATAATGTTTGTTGTGTGTTTAACAATCTAACCTTTCTAATAAGTTGTAAAAATTTAATTCAAACTTATATTTGAAGGTTAGATTTCAACAAAAACAAAGGGTGGTGGATGTGCTTAATCCTCAAATCCAACCAATTAAACTATATACTGTTTCTTGTGTTTCTTGGCAATCCAACTATTGTGATGAATTACAGAATATTTTTAAACATCTCGCATTTGCCTGGGTGAAATAGGGCCCACCCACCACCCTCTGATTCGATTTGATTCAATCTAAAAACACTGTTTGTTGTGTTTTTTGCCATTCCAACCATTCTATTGAATTATAAAATATTTTTAAGCATTCCGCATTTGCCTACACAGTTGGGGTAAAAAAGAGCCCACCCACCACCCTCAGATTCGATTTTATTCAGTCTAAAAACACTGTTTGTTGTGTTTTTAACAATCTAAACTTTCTAATTAATTGTAAGAGAAATTGAATTTAAAACTTAGATTTGTAGTTTGGGTTTTAATGAGAATAAAGGGTGGTGGGTGGTCCCAATCCTATCATCCAGCCAATTAAACCTATGCAGGGACTGTTTTACACCATAAATAAACTTTCTTGAATCCATTTAGTATTTTATTTTACTCTTAACACTTGTAAACATGTCGCTTTCAGTTACAATATTTGGACTATGAGATAGGGCCCACCCACCACCTTCCGATTTTATTCTACATAAGCTAAAAACACTGTTTCTTGTGTTTCTTGGCAATCCAACCATTCCAATGAATTATAAAATATTTTTAAACACCTCGCATTTGCCTACACAGTTGGGGTGGAATAGGGCCCACCCACCATCCTCTGATTCGATTTTATTCAATCTAAAAACACTGTTTGTTGTGTCAATACATTTTTTAGAATCATTTTGTTGTTTTCAATTTTATTCTTAACAATTCTGCAACTCTCATTTCTTGTTATACTATTGAAGGAGAGGATAGAGCCCACCCACCATCCAATGCTTCAATTTTACCCAAGCTAAAAATACATTTTTTTACGGATTTTCACAATCTCAATGGAACAAAAAGTTGGTGGGTGGGCCAAGTCGTACAAACCAATTAGTCAAAGCGTATGTTGGGTTTTTTTCTTTCCTAAAATCATTTCGTTGTTTTCAATTTCATTCTTAACAATTCTGCAACTCTCATTTTTTGTTACACTATTAAAGAAGGGGATAGAGCCCACCCACCATTCACTGTATCAATTCCACCCAAGCTAAAAAACACTATTTGTTGCGGATTTTCACAATCTCAATGGAAACAAAAAGTGAGTGTTTGGGCCAAGTCGTACAAACCAATTAGTCAAAGCTTATGTTGGGTTTTTTCTTTCCTAAAATCATTTCGTTGTTTTCAATTTCATTTTTAACAATTCTGCAACTCTCATTTTTTGTTACACTATTGAAGAAGGGGATAGAGCCCACCCACCATCCACTGCTTCAATCTTACCCAAGCTAAAAATACTATTTGTTGCGGATTTTCACAATCTCAATGGAAACAAAAAGTTGATGGGTGGGTGGGCCAAGTCGTACAAACCAATTAGTTAAAGCTTATGTTGGATTTTTTCTTTACACAATCAATTTTCTAGAATCATTTCGTTGTTTTCAATTTTATTCTTAACAATTCTGCCACTCTCATTTTTTGTTATACTGTGGAAGGAGATAGAGCCCACCCACCATCCACTGCTTTAATTTTACCCAAGCTAAAAACACTATTTGTTGCGGATTTTCACAATCCAACCATGGTATGTAATTAATGAAGAAATTTAATTTAAAATCTACATTTCTAGCTAATGTTTCAATGGAAACGAAGGGCGGTGGGTAGGCCCAATCCTACAATCCAACCAATCAAACTTAATACAGGATTTTTACAGAATCAATACACATCTGGATTTGATAACATTCTTAAAAAACTCTTGTTTTTGATTGTACTATTTGGAGGATATGATATGGCCCACCCTCCACACACTGTTTGAAATCTATCTAAGTTTTGTTTGTTCTGTTTTTGTTTTTACAATCCCACCTTATAATATATTATTGAAATATTTTTATTTGAAACTCAGATTTCTTTGGATTTTAATAGAAACGATGGGTGGTGGGTGGGCCCAATTTTACAATCCAACCGATTGAACATAATGAAGAGTTCTTACAAATGAACTATTTCACAAAATCAATGCACATTCTAGAATGCTTTTTTTATTCGAGATTTCTTTGGATTTTAATGGAAACGAAAGGTGGTGGGTGGGCCCAATTTTACAATCCAACCGGTTGAACGTAATGGAGAGTTCTTACAAATGAACTATTTCACGTTCTAGAATGCTTTTTTTATTCGGCGCTTGTAAAACCCTTGTTTTTGGATATACTGTTTAAAGAGTAAGATAGGGCCCACCCACTACCCTCCGCTTCGATTTTACGTGAACACCATTTGTTGTGATTTATCACAATCCCTCCAATCTGATAAATTAACAAAGAAATTTAATTTCAAACTTAAATTTGTAGTTTTGATTTGATTTGAAAAGAAGGATGGTGGGTGGGCTCAATCCAACCAATAAAATATAATGCAGGTTTTTTTTTTATAAAACAATACACCTTCTAGAATCCTTTTGGATTTTATATCTTTCTAAACACTTGTATAACCCTTGTTTTTTAATTATATTTGGAGGATAGGATAGAGACCACCCCACCAACTCCTTTGTTGCAATTTTGCCTAAGCTTTGTTTCTTTTTTTTCTTTTTACAATTAAAAATATATAAAAAATATACGCAAAACTGAGATTTGTTGTTTGAGTTTCAATGGAAACGAAGGATGGTGGGTGGGCCTAATCATACAATCCAACCAGTTAAACCTCATACAGGGTTTTCACAAATGAACTATTTTGTAAAATTAATACATCCTTTCGTTATTTTACTTCATTCTTAAAACACTTCTGAAAACCCTCATCTTAGGTTACTGTTAGGAAGGTAGAATAGGACCCACCCACCACCGACCACCCCTACTTCAATTTTACCTAAGCTTAAAAGACTTGTGCGATTTTTTTACAATGAAACCGTTATAAAAAATTAATTTGAAACTAATATTTGTATTTTAGGTTTCACTGAAAGTAAAGGACGGTGGGTGGGCCCAATCCGTTGGTGCGATGTTTTTACAATCAGACCATTTAAAAAAATAATTTGAAACTAATATTTGTATTTTAGGTTTCAATGAAAATGAAGGAGGTGGGTGGGCCCTATCCTCAAATCCAACTAGTTAAAGCTAGAATAGGTACCACCCACCACCCCCTACTTCAATTTTACTTAAGCTTAAAAGACTTGTTGCAATTTTTTTAAATCAAACTAGGGTTTCAATGAAAATCAAGGACGATGGGTGGGCGCAATCCCCCAATCCAACTAGTTAAACCGAATATAGGGTTTCTAAAAATGAACTATTTTACGAAATCCACACACATTCTGGAATCTGTTCGATATTTTATTTCTTTTTTAACACTTGTGATACTCTAATTTTTTGTTGTACTAACAAAAAGGAAGAAGTGATAGAGCCCACCCACCATCGTTTGTATGGATTTTACCTAGGCTAGATGAAATAGTGTTTGCTGCAATTTTTCAAACCGAATGCAGGGTTTCTACAAATGAACTATTTCACAAAATCCTTTAGTTATTTTTTGACACTTGTGATACTCTAATTTTTAGTTATACTATTGGAAGGAGGTGATAGGACCCACCCACCACACTTAGGTCAAATACACTGTTTGTTGCAATTTTTCAAACCATTGTAATAAATTAAGTTAAAAATTTACTTTAGGATTTTTTTGCTGTTACGTGGAAAACATATTTAGGGAATAAAAGAAAAATTGTGGCAGTATTCATTGATTTGAAAAAATAAATAGAGAAATCTACTTTAAAAAATTGCGGAAATAGGCATCCACCAGGATGGTCTTTTATGGTTCACCAGCACACCATACAGAAGGAAATTTGTAAAATTAAATGAAACCTACTCTAAGGAAGCTGTGAACGATTATGGGGTACCCCAAGGAACTGTGTTAGGCCCGCTACTATATACTTTGTGCATTAACGATATTAATAGCATTTGCCATCAAAATTATGAATCCATAAAATTATTTGTTGATGATACTTCTCTTGTGGCAGAACATTCAAACGATTATGGGGTTCCTCAAGGAACTGTACTGCGCCCACTACTATATTTTTTGTATATTAACGATATTAATAGCTTCTGCCATCCCACATATGAATCATACATTTATTTGCTGGTGATACTTTTCTTGTAGCAGAACATTCAAACGATTATGGGGTTCCCCAAGGAACTGTATTGAGTCCGCTACTATATTTTTGTACATTAACAATATTAACAGCATCTGCCATAAAAAATATGAATTGATAAATTTAGGTGCTGATGATACTTCTCTTGTGACGGAACATTCAAACGATTATGGGGTTCCCCATGGAACTGTACTGCGCCCACTACTATATTTTTTGTGTATTAACGATATTAATAGCTTCTGCCATCCCACATATGAATCATGCATTTATTTGCTGGTGATACTTTTCTTGTAGCAGAACATTCAAACGATTATGGGGTTCCCCAAGGAACTGTATTGAGTCCGCTACTATATTTTTGTACATTAACAATATTAACAGCATCTACCATAAAAAATATAAATTGATAAATTTATGTGCTGATGATACTTCTCTTATGACGGAACATTCAAACGATTATGGGGTTCCCCATGGAACTGTATTGCGCCCGCTACTATATTTTTTGTATATTAACGATACTAATAGCATCTGCCATCCCAAATATGAACCATAAATTTATTTGCTGATGATACTTCTCTTGTGACGGAAAATTCAAACGGTTATGGGGTTTTCCAAGGAAATGTACTGGGCCCGCTACTATATTTTTTGTATAAAATTTGTCTACTAATCTCATCCTCTGCTTATCAAAATTTTCAAAAGTGTCAAAGTAACAAATTCTCCATTCATTTTCGAATCGTACCAAATTGGTTACCCATTGAAAATCGAAGTTGGGCAATTTCCAAAAATTTAAATCGCGAACTTGGGTTTCTGACGTTTAACTTATAAGTTTTGAAGAAGTAAATTTTAATTATATGCGTACTAGTACTAATAAACATTTCTTTTGTTGCAGGTGGAAGAGGTGGAAGGAAGAACGATAGCAATCCAGCACAACATCCAATTTTGCGAGGTGTCCGTAGCAGAAAACAGCGATTCCATATACTCCTCGTTCGACCTGATTCTCAACGACTGCAAGACCCAGCAGGCCAATCACAAGACCAGGAAATTTTCCGTTTCCAAGATGATCGGCACCTTAATAGGCAACGCGAACGGCAAAGTCGTGCCGAACGCGAACCAAGGCGGCACCGTCGTCGTCTGCCACAAATCCGATCTCTACAAATCGCGCATTTTGAAACGGCGACAGAACTTCACGGCCACGGCGTCCCTATGACTGTCAGATAACGGGCAGGTTGGAAACGCTCGCTGAAAATGCAACGCAAAGTTATTTTTTCCTCGCGGCCGCGCACTTGCACCGGATTTATTTTCTCAGTTTTATGAGGAAAACAGATGGTGCAAGATGAATGAAAATTCTGAGGATGTATTTGCTTTTCTTGTCCTTGACACCACGTGTGACATCATGACGTGCAGTTGTTGTATTTGTGCATATCACCCGTATTATGTGTCATACGCGGAAATTTAGAATATCCTCCTTTAGTTTTTAAGTAAAACTGAATAATTTTTATACTATTTTTCAACCTAAGATTAGTTGTGACACGTGTATTTATCCAGATATCATATCATTGGTACACCTAATAATATGTGTATGCCCAAGTCAAAACTTTATCTGGATTATAGAAGTATAATATATATAAACATTGCGAATAACTGTTCTAAGTTAATGTGTGTATTATGCAAAACAATGATGTATTAAAGGTTTGCGTGTGCTAACTGGCTGTGATATTAGAGAAATATGTTTTGTAAGGTGATTGTGGTTATATGACTGCCAGAAGAGGTGTATGTAATATAATCTTATATAAAATAAACAATTATATAAATGTTCTCGTGACTTTTATTCAACCATTTAAAGTTATTTTTTGCTTGTCTGCAATGTTGATGATCTTCACAATCTTATGTAAGTATAACCATTATTTTTACATCATCAGAACATTAAAATCTGATATTTACTTTGTTACAAACTGTTACTGACTAAAGTTTTCTGAGGTTACATTAAATAACGGTTACTAAATAACCGTTTAAATAATTAATTATTTTTTGGTAACAGTAACTGTTATAACCATGTATCTCATCACTACTCCAGCGTGCGCATATCGAATATCAAAACATGCGTTGCTTAGATTACAAAAATATTAATCTGATATTAATAAACCTTCGATGTGGTTCAACAGGATTAGACAAATACAGTTTTGTTCCTCATCCAAGTCATCAATTCCTTAATGCAAGCTGAGATTGCTTTAAAATTTAGCTTACTCAGCGAAATTCTATATTTCTGGAGAACTTGGTCTTTTTTCATTGTCACTGACACTAAACAACATAACCGCAACTGGTTTTAAGGACGCAAGAAGGCTTTTATGGGCTGAGGAGTTATTTTGAAGCACCGAAGCCAGTGATTGCTCTGTTTTATGCACGATTGACAACTTTTTATTAAAATAAATAATATATTACTATTTACATAGAATAATTTTACGTTTTAACCCTACTATCGACGAAAACAACGGTGGATTATTTTACCGTTGTCAGTTTGTGTTGTGGGTAAATTTATTTCAGTTTATTTTAACTTTAAATACAAATGATGTTGAATGAAATTGATTAGGCAGCCGATGAGTCAATACGTTGCGGCTTGCTAACCAAAATATTGATGCAGCTCCATGAGAAAATGTGACGTTTATTGTGATAATTCATTATAGACGGAAGGAATTCCGTTCGTGGTAAGGCAGTCCACTGCCTATTTAGCTGTTCCTGGATGATCTCAGGATACCATTCAAGTGTCGTTCACCCATGACACTGATGGTCCGGATTCCGCTTGCCAGGTTCAATGGTTAATGCTTGGAGTGCCTGCGGAATCGCAATCGGCGTAATCGGCGGCGAATTTGGCAGCGGCTAACGATTGCAGTACTGCCACAGAACACATACCTTTAGAAGTGAAACCTGCATGTTAAATTTCGGAAACACGATTTTTGGCGCCGCCTGGTGTCGGGGTGGCAAATTACTACGATTTCCGCGCCAAAATTTAAAAATGTTATACTCGTCTACACGATATATTTCAATTTAATAACACTAAAAATATAATCAATTATGTTTTTTGAGCACATAATTGATTATACTTTTAGATAGTACATAAATGTAGAAGTTACTGGTTTTGGTAAAAGAAAAAAGATTGGATTTCACAAAATAAAAATAAAAATAGGCCTACATGGAAAAAATATATTTAACAGAATAATTATATACATTATTATTAACAAAATTATCAAATATAAAAATATCACAACAATCTGGTATTAGGGTCTTGTCCAGGTGCAATGTTCCATCAGGTCTCTTCGTTCTTCTTAGGATATTTCTTTCAGGCGTCGTAACAGGTCAGTTGTTTGCTCGTATCCAGGATTCGTGGCATTAAAATAGTTAGAAAAGTAAATTAGTGTAGTTATATTGTCTTACTTCTTGGTGTCGGAACAGCATTGCAATTTAATTTTTTTGCGGAAATGGTTAACAAAATGTTTATGAATAAAATGATCTTCACATGAATGAAAATTTAAACAATGAAGACTGTTCATATCACAAATGGTTTTCCATGTTTTAAGATATTCTTCATTTTTGGGAAATTTATAGAAATGTTTATTTTTGTAGTCGACATTAGTTATATCGGAAAAGAATTTTGACATTCTGGATATTTACAAGAATATTTAATACGGCCATTTGATGTTTCCATTACTAATAAATACAATTGACGAGTTTATAAGACAGAATATATAATAACTTACCTGCAAACATGAATCGCTAGCACTCACAGCACTATTGAGGTTAGTTGATAAAAATGGTGAGACTCATTAAGCGTTGCCGCATATACATCGAAGTATAAAATATACAATGCACATGATTATATTTAATAAACAGTAATATTATACTTTCATGAGTTATTATGACAAATATAAGTGATAATGAGTCTAATTATGTTTAAAACATAATTTTAATTGTTAAAATTATCACTTTGTAGTGAAATTTTAAGTTTATTAAAAACGGTAATCCCCATAATAAGATCTTTGATAAATCTGGCAACATCGGGGGAACCATCTTTACAAAAGCGGCAAATTTGAAATTCCCCCTCGCCCCACTGTCCTGGGGTGGCCCACATACTTTCGTGTTGCCGATATTCGTATCTCGGCTTCACACCCGTGAGTACTGCCACAGAACACATACCTTTAGAAGTGAAACCTGCATGTTAAATTTCGGAAACACGATTTTTGGCGCCGCCTGGTGTCGGGGTGGCAAATTACTACGATTTCCGCGCCAAAATTTAAAAATGTTATACTCGTCTCACGATATATTTCAATGTAATAACACTAAAAATATAATCAAGTATGTTTTTTGAGCACATAATTGATTATACTTTTAGATAGTACATAAATGAAGAAGTTACTGGTTTTGGTAAAAGAAAAAAGATTGGATTTCACAAAATAAAAATAAAAATAGGCCTACATGGAAAAAATATATTTAACAGAATAATTATATACATTATTATTAACAAAATTATCAAATATAAAAATATCACAACAATCGGGTATTAGGGTCTAGTCCAGGTGCAATGTTCCATCAGGTCTCTTCGTTCTTCTTAGGATATTTCTTTCAGGCGTCGTAACAGGTCAGTGGTTTGCTCGTATCCAGGATTCATGACATTAAAATAGTTAAAAAGCAAATTAGTGTAGTTATATTGTCTTACTTCTTGGTGTCGGAACAGCATTGCAATTCAATTTTTTGCGGAAATGATTAACAAAATGTTTATGAATAAAATGATCTTCACATGAATGAAAATTTAAACAATAAAGACTGTTCAATATCACAAATGGTTTTCCATGTTTTAAGATATTCTTCATTTTTGGGAAATTTATAGAAATGTTTATTTTTGTAGTCGACATTAATTATAGGTATCGGAAAAGAAAGAATTTTGACATTCTGGATATTTACAAGAATATTTAATACGGCCATTTGATGTTTACATTACTAATAAATACAATTGACGAGTTTATAAGACAGAATACATAATAACTTACCTTCAAACATTAATTATTAGCACTCACAGCACTATTGAGGTTAGTTAATAAAAATGGTGAGACTCATTAAGCGTTGCCGCATATACATCGAAGTATAAAATATACAATGCACACGATTATATTTAATAAACAGTAATATTATACTTTCATGAGTTATTATGACAAATATAAGGAATAATGAGTCTAATTATGTTTAAAACATAATTTTAATTGTTAAAATTATTACTTTGTAGTGAAATTTAAAGATTATTAAAAACGGTAATCCCCATAATAAGTTCTTTGATAAATCTGGCAACATCGAGGGAACCATCTTTGGAAAAGCGGCAAATTTGAAATTCCCCCTCGCCCCACTGTCCTGGGGTGGCCCACATACTTTCGTGTTGCCGATATTCGTATCTCGGCTTCACACCCGTGAGTACTGCTACAATGTCTCCGGCCTGTTGGTAGGCCTGGCTGGGAGCCTCGCGGCCGGTTGCTGCCGCAGATGCATAGCTGACGTCGGTTTTAGTGTGAGGTATGCGTGGAGTAGCTCATAGTTTGGCCACAAAAAATAGAGATGGGCGAAATGGCTTTTCTTACTGAGCCGACTCGTGGAAAAGAGTCGACTGAAATGGGTTGACTTATTGGAAGAAGGTGACGCAGAGGCCTTGGACGCGGCTGAACCGGAAGATTTCCTTCACCTTCACGGTCTTCGTCAGCTGGACATAGACCATGTTTCAGTAGACAGGACTGTCTGTCGACTTGTCCCCACCCCCATTCTCGTCACAGAAACTACGGATAGGTGCCGGGCCAGCCGCTACTGGTGGAGATCTTTCTTCTTGTTGTAAGGTGGTAATCTACGTATTACCACATTCAATAACCTCTCTTCCGCCATCTGGTAGGTGTGTAAGGCCATCTGTCGGGTATGTAGGTGATGGCGATCCACGGGCAGCGCCTTCTTTGTAGTGGGGGCGGGCCCTGGTTGGACTGCGTTATCGCTGGAGGAGGCCTTGGGGCTCTGGGGTGGCGGAAGCGGTGGCCTTGGGAGTAGTGTTGTAAAATATGTAAAATACGCGCACGTGCGTGAAAATGTGCGGCGACAAATGTGCGCGCATCGTGCGGGAGCACACAATTCCGAAATATGCGCGCAACTTGCGGGAAATCTGCGGTTGAATTTCGCATTCTTTACAATAGCACATCTATTTTTATCAACACGGAATGATGAGTAATCGTTTATCTCTATCGCACGTTTTATTAAGTTTATAGTACTCGCTTTGTTCCACTCATACTATTTCATTGAAAGAATATTATTTAAAACTAGCGATTGCCCGTGAAAATCACGGCAAAATTGCCCGGTAATGGCAATAAAGGACGATTTATAAATTCAGTTGACTATCTGTTGTTTTAGATATATTTCTATGGTTTTGGCACAAACTGGATTTTGTTTAATAGTATGCATGCTTCAGTGTCAGACGTTGTGTTTTCGATTTTTATATGTACAGTTTTTCATCTTCCAATTGTTGTACTCTTGTTGACCTGCACTACACATAATTGTGGTAAGAGGGAGTTGGCAAAAAATTCTCCACAAATTACACGATTTGGTGCTGCATTCGACAATTTCGGTTCGATTTCCTCTTAAAACAACTGGCAGTGTTTGTCTAAAATCTCCACCTACTACAAACACTTTACCTCCAAAGGGCCTCTCGTTACTCATTATATCTCGGAGTAGTTTGTCGATACATCTTATTCCATGCTTTGTAAGCATTGTTATTTCATCGATGATAATTAGAGAAGCTTCGTGTAAAATTCTTGCTTTGGGAGATGTCGAACGCATTTGTGAAACTGAAGATTCGAAAAGTGGAATTGGCAGTCTAAACCCACTATATACTGTTCGTCCTCCTTTAAGCAACGTGCTTGCAATACCTGTTGTTGCATACGGAAGCACAATATTTCCATTTCCACGAATAAATGCCATCAAAGTGTTATACTAAAAAGTTTTACCAGAACCACCGGGGCCATCGATATAGAAGCATCTAGGCTCTAAGTCATTATTATAAACAGCAGCAACTATTTTGTCAAAATCTTCATGCTGTTGCTCATTTAGCATCTTAATTTGTTGTTCTGCATTCAGCCCTTTTTGATCAAGTCCATGTTGAATTAGAATTGCATTGATGTCGTGAAGAGCCAAATTTTTTGCTGCATCTTCCGTATTGTTTCGGCTGTAGTCTTAATGGATGACAGAAGCAACAAATATAGGCAAAAGTCTCTCGAAGTTGTGGCGGCATATTAAAAGCGATTAGTTCAGCAATGCATCGATCCCATTCGTCGTTGCTTTCCAAAAGACCACGTGCTGCTGCTGCTTCTTTAAACGATGAGTGAACTTCTCCATTAAATGTTCGAATAAAATCAATACTGGTTGCACCAGGAACATGCAGCAAAAGCATACGTAAAAAGAACCTCTCCTCGTCTTTTAGACTAACTGTGTACATTCTTGGAACAATCTTTTCTCCACCTCGTTAGCGCGGCTGCCATTTCCACGAACGTACACATAATGCTGTGAAATTGCTGTGCGTTGAAATTCTCAATGTTTAATTGAAACAAATTTTGAAATATTTGACTTTGCTCAGCTCTATGATTTACAATTTGCTGCCGTTGAGATGCCAAATTTGCTGGTCGCCTGGCTTCAGATGCTGTGGAGTTTCGTTTTCAGTTCGCTGCCGTTGAGATGCAGCATTTGCTGCTCGCCTGAGTTGAGACTGTTCCTCAGTTTCGTTTGTAATTCGCTGTCTTTGAGATGCAGCATTTGTTTTTTGTAGCCTGTCAAGCGTCTCTTGACTTTGTTGAGTTTTTCCAATGTCTCTGTCTTTCTCTTGATAATCTACGTTGACGCTCGATTGGATCTTCATCCATTCTTTAGTACCATTATTTTAAACTGCTAGAATTAAGTGTATTTATATTGTATTTATAAGTGTTTCTTACTTTGAAGCTATTGTACAAAAGCGCACCCACTATTTTTTGAAATTTTTGTTCAAGAAATTTAGACTAAAACCGAAATATATTTCGTTAATTCGTGATCGGAACGAAAACGAAATTTTTCGTTTTCGTTCTTTATGTTCTCACACAAATTTATAGTTTTCGTTTTCGGAAAACAACTCCTAATAAGAGATTTTTTATTTTATTTATTTTGCACAGTAACTGCTAAACACCTTTTATTGTCTTCCGACATTTGTTTTTATGTCAATAAACAAAATATATGAAGTTCACTACGTACGCTCACAGCCGATATATTTTTTTTCATAATACTGAAGTCAAATTAGTGGTTAGTTTATTGTTTAACTCGTTCGTCATATTATTTGAACATATTCTGTAGAACGGTTTTGTTATAATATTAGTAATTTACGTAACAAGTTCCGAAAGTGATATTTTATGGGATGAGTAGGAATCCTGCGAGTCCCGTAAAATCACTTTTGGAACGCGTTACGTACAATATTTTTTCTGCAGCCGTTTTTTAATGTTAAAAAAGGTAAAACACACACGAATGTTATATGACATGCGCTGTCATAATTAAATACGAAGTTCATGTTTTTGTCAAGGCCGCCTACATATATAGCAAAATCGTCCCGGAAGTAACAAAAAGCGTCCCGAAAGTATAGAAATCGTTCCGAAAGTGAAACAAAATCGTCCCGAAAATAACTACTTTCGGTACGATTTATGTAAAGTGGTACTTTCGATTTAATAAATCATACCGAAAGTTTTATTTTCGGGACGGCTGCACAAAAAATTATTTATTCATTTATTTGCTAATGTTTTCCGAGGTGTATCACTGTGCCGGTAACCAGACTCAGTACATATACGGCGCAATGTACATACATACACACATACATACATACATACACACATACATACATACAGTTAGACTACTCTTATATGTGATGCTATATTTTAAACATTTAATATTATTTGTTCATATTGAATATTTTAATACTATTATTAAAATAACAGAAAGACCTCAATGAGAAAGGTGTATTAATTTAAATAAATAAAAACTGAACTGAATAATAAATTCATTCGAAGTGAATTTAAAAAAAACCTAATTCAATAAATTTTACTTATATTATTAAAATGTTATATTGAAAATAAACAATGTGTCCTTTAAATATTAAAAAAAAATATTTTAATAGTATATTGTACAACAAGCATATAATGATAGCTATTAATCACGAGAACAATGTTAGCGGAATGAGCTGTAGGCGACTGGAGCAAGTCGTTCGAGTATATCAAATAAAAAAAAAAACATGAAATATTGTCATAAAAATTGGTTATTTTTTAACTTGCTTAAAAATTATTCACTTTCATTATGTATGTCAACTGTGATAATTATGTTACACATTTTTGAGGAATTAAATTAATAATGTTTGTATACAGGGTGGGGCACTGCATACGACTCGGTCATTTTAAGGAAAACCATGCAACTTCGTGTTATTCTTTTCAAATGGATAGATGTAGGATAGTTGTATGCACAATTTAAAATTATCTCCAGATATACAGGGTGTCCCATAAAAAAGATACACATCAAAGTTATGTTTTTTTTTTAATAGAACACCCTATATTTTTTGTCATTTTTGAATTCTAGGGAACAAATAAAGGTGAGTTACGTAGTAGATTTTCTACCACGTTTTTTTTATCACCCTGTTTAATTTTCTATACTAAATCATGGTTGGAGCTGTAGTTCGAACCTTTAACAAAACAATAGAATTAATCGTAATGATTCAACGTCAATCACTGGGGCTAATATAAAATTTCACCCAGACCATGCATTTCAACAAATCTTTAAATATTTCGAAAACGGTAAACGATAGGTATAGGGAATGCTGAAGTAACTCACCTGTTTTTGTTCCCTAGAATTGAAAAATGACAAAAAATACAGGGTGTTCCATTAAAAAAAACATAACTTTGATGTGTATCTTTTTTATGGGATACCCTGTATATCTGGTGATAATTTTAAATTGTGCATACAACGATCCTACATCTATCCATTTGAAAAGAATAACACGAAGTTGCATGGTTTTCCTTAAAATAACCGCGTCAAATGCGGTGCCCCACCCTGTATATTTAAATTAAAAAATGAATAACTTATCTCTTATTTTTGAACAACTTCAAATTTATTATTGTCTAGTGTAGTGATTCCAAATATCTGGTCTACCAGAAGTCATTTTAAAAACGCTGGCACTTTCTCACTGTGACACGTTGACAATCTATTTTACAAAACGGGACTGTTTCGCTAAAATGTCTACACAGTTTGATATTTTAAATGCAAATGCAAACGTATGCGTGGAACAAAGTGAGTACTATAAACTAAATAAAGCGTAAGATAAAGATAAACGATTACGCATTATTCCGTGTTGACGAAAATAGATGTGCGGACTGCGAAGGTCGGCCGAAATACGACCGCAGATTTCGCGCAAGTTTCGCGCAGATTACGGTTCTGCAGGGTGCGCGCACATTTCTCGCAGGACTTACCGCACGGTTTCGCGTACGTGCGCGCACTTTACAACGCAACCCTCATGGAGGTGGCCCTGGTCTGCGTGGCTGGGGGTTGCTCTTCGGAGGTGTCCATGGCAAGACATGCATATGCGTTACCTGTGGGGGCAGTGGAGACGTCTTCGGTGATGGTGATGGTGTGGCGATGCCAAATAGCCTCTAAGGCGCGAATTTCTTCTAGCATGGCGTTGGTCATGGCCTTGACCGCTTACGCAGCCTCGTCTGCGTAAACCAGCATCCTCTCCTACTCTTCTAAGGTACGGTCTCGTTCATTGCAGATATCCAGATGGATAGACACGCTTAAGAGGTCGCAGGAGGCGGTGGATATGCTGTTCGCATCGACCTTGAGGAGGATTTGGAGCGCTATGCTGAGGACGGATGATGCAATCGTGTACTTGGGCGCAAGTTTGTCCTCTGGGTTTATCTCCCAGTGGTTTTTGCTGCTTGGTCTTCGTAGCTTACTGCCGAGCGGGACATGACTGATTCAAACTCGGAACAAAAATCGAAATACAACTCGAACTCCAGGAGACTCAGTTATGTTAATGAAATACGTGCATACTTGATCAAACATAATATGAGTGGATATAAGCGAAATTATATCCATTTTGCGACAATTTCAAAAAAAAATTAGTGACGTGTTATGGGTTTTGCACACCCTAGTTGCGCCAGTGAAAACACGTTTCAATATACGAGTATGTTTCAATTTGATTCGGATATATTATGACGTTTGAATGAAATGCATAAAGGTTTATCGAAGTCGTTGTCTCTTCCGGTTTAATGATTAAAATAGTATATACGAAAGTTTAACGGAGTCGTCGTCTCTTCCGGTTTGGCGCGATTGGTGCTGCAGACGGTTCATCCGTATTTAGATAGGGGCGGACGGCATAAGGGTGCTAACACTTCCAGGATTTCCATAGCGGCTGATGCTTCGGCAATTTTATACGACGTGGGGCTCAGGATAGTGTATGCTCCTTTCCGTTCTGGATCTAGCCTGAGCGTCCTCTCCATTTAACCGGAGTTAAGGGGGTGAGTATTGACAAGGACTCGACCCCGAAGATTAAAGCTTGCAGCGGCGTATGTCTTTTGACTGGCTTGGTTTATTTCGTCTGATTCTTAGGCAGGTGAGACTATTCGTAAGTTGCGAGGTAACCTTGGCAGTAATAGAATCAAATTCGATAATCGCTTTTAGGTCGGTGGCGACATTGTATAAAGATTTATGCCAAATGTTAAATAATCTTGAGAGTATACGGTTACTTGGCAAGTGGCTGTGTTGATGGTAAACTTAATGTCCGGCAATTTCTCGGGCCATTGGTCATGTTTTCCATTAACTCGTTGAGTCCCAAGCAGGGAGATTGCGCTCTTGAGATTATTTGTCGGGCCTCTTCGCAATCGATAAAGACAAGCGCTATTGCGCTGTTTGGCGTTTTTCGACCATGTGCTTCTAACGATTCCTGGGACTCGAAGAATTAAGCTGTACCGCTTACTGGAAATTTAGTTGACGTTTTCGATGCTCCGGCAGTTTTGCAGCCAGAGGTGGTACAATGGGGTCAGGTTTTGTTTGATTTTCTGTGTGTGTATGTATGTGTGTGTGACTGAGTTGCGTCACGATGTTTATGTATTCTCGCTGATTTGCATCGAGATATATCAAAACTGGTAGATCAGCCTTAAGGCACAGTTCTGTGCTGTTCCGGCGGGTTTCAAGTTGGTTACATTGTATTTTAGATATTCCGGGCAACGTTGACGTATCCAATTATATACCGGCGTAGTCTTAGATAAATCAATTTTCTGGAGATTTGCAGGGCGTTCTTGGCTCCGTAATGACTTGCTTTGAAATTATTATGAAAATTATTTAGCGCTCAGCGATAAAAATTATTTTTGGTGCTGCGGTATTTTCGGATGAGGGGCTATAGTGAGTTGTCTGAGGGTGGTGCTTCCTTAGGCGTCTTCTTCTAACAAGGACGTCCGGAGGTACGGAAAGGTTCCATATGGCAACGGAGGAGGCCGGGTCCAAGTCGGACGAACGAACGACTATAGAACGTCTCTTTTTATACTTCGAGGGTGGTAAGCAACTGTGGTCGAGGTTTTCGTACGATGTTTTCTTACTGTAAGTTGTCTTCTTGGGCGCCTACTTCTAGCAAGGACGCCTGGTGGTACGGATAGATTCCGTATGGCCACGCAGGTGGATGACTCCAGCAAGTCCCTTTTTATACTTTGAGGGTGGGCAACTGTGGTTCAGGTTTTCTTGCAATGATTGGGGCAACTTATTAACAACGGCTGGCAGGTGTCGTTTCTGCGATCTATGGCCACGTAGTTGTACGGTCAGAGGGAGGTGGACAGCTTTGGCTGACTGGAGGAGTGGTGTCGAGGTCTTCTTGCGGCGTTTGGGGCTTCTGGTGGGCAGCTTGGGAACAATGGCAGCAGATTTATTTAAATACGTTTCTTTTCTGCGATGATGCGTCCTCTTCTTTGGCCCTCTTCTTTTCTTGATGTGGAAAGTGGTTGTCCAGTAGGCAGGCGGTGTTTCTGCGACCCATGGCCACGTAGTTTTATGCCGTCAGTCTTTCCTTACAGTCAGAGGGACGTGGGCAACTGTAACTGGCCGGAGAAGTAGTGTCAAGATCTTCTTGCCGTGTTTGGGGCTTCTGGTGGGCAGCTTGGGAACAACGGCAGACAGGCGTCATTTCTGCGACCTATGGCCAGTTTTTAGTTTTACGATGTCAGTCTTTTCCTTCTTGTAGTCAGAGGGATGTGGGCAGCTGTGGCTGGCCAGAGAAGTGGTGTCGAGATCTTCTTGTGGGGTTTGGGGATTCTGGTAGTTAGCTCGGGAACAACGGTAGGCAGGCGTCGTTTCTGCGGCCTAGGGCCTCGTAGTGTTATGCCCCTTAAGTCGTGTCTGCCAAACGCCTTCCCCGTGGCTTTGCCCACGCGGTGTCCCCTGCGTGGTCTGTCTTCGGTAATTGTACGCCTTCCCCGCGGTGCCCTTCTCGTGGTCTGTCTTCCGCTACTGTACGCCTCCCGTATGAGTTCGGCTGTGCAATGCGGCTCAAGTAACCCCTTGGTAACACTTGGGCACAGCATGGAAAAGGGTAGCGTTCGATTAAAAAAACGGAAACGTACTGTACAAGTCGATCTAAAAATATAAACGTTCTAGAGGCCACCTTTTCCCAATCCCCACTCATAAACCTTTTTGGAGAATCAGGGTTTTAACTCAAACCAGCAACTGCTTGAGATCTTGGCCACTACACGCAAATTTTGGCCGCTCCGCTCACCGGCGGAAACAGGACAAATGGCCTCAAGCTTGACCACGAGGTCCCAAGAGAAAGACCCGTCGGTAACGCTGCACGCGGCTCGAGCCGCTCGAGCTGCTGCGAAGAGCAGAGACGCTGCAGGTGAATACCATCACTGTAGCAGTAGCACGGTGCAAACAGAGACCACCGTCTGGGTGGTTGAAATCCTCAAAATCCTCAAAATCCTCAAAATCCTCAAAATCCTCGTTTATTTACGTGGCCTTCATGAAAAGTTCTTAGTCGACCTGCTCCCTCCTGTTCCCCGGTTGACGAGGTGTGCACTACCGTGCGTTAGCATCCGAATTGATCACTGCATGTCACTGTATTCATTATTTTTAGTGTTTGAGCTTTTTTTGGCAGCGCAGTATCAAAGGGGGGTCGCAGCGCGGGTTCCGAAGAATCGCCCTCGATGACCTCCAGCTAGCTCTTCGGAGTCGGGTCGCTATGACACAGCACAAGAAACAAAGGATGGGGGCAGAGGCAGAAAAATTCTGATAAGCGCGATAACGATCGCATGGTTTATGTTACAATAATGTTCAAAGTTCAAGAAAATATATACACACGGAAAGTTAATAAAATAAAAGTCACGACAAGAAAACAGTTCACTGCATCTACAGTTCGAACCGGCGGAGAAAGGCAGCGGCGGCGACGGTGGCGACGGCAGCGGCGGCAAAGACAGCGGCAGCGAAGACAGCGGCGGCGATGGCAGCGTGGCGTCGTTGGGTCGGCGGCTGTGACGTCATCGGATCAGCGACTGCGGCGTCGTTGGATCGGCGGCTGCGGCGTTGTTGGACCAGCGGCTTCGGCGGCTCTGTTGCAGAACTTCGTGTCGAAGTGTCTGAGCTATGAGTAATTGATGTAATTCAAAATGGTTGTGTTCTCTGCTCTTATTTTGGACAGTCTCCCCTCCGCGGAGTGCTATATGGCCTTTTTAAAGAGTCCACACCCTACTCTGCTCTGGGTTGCGAGTGGTGGTGGTGGTAGGGTGCGACGGGAGCATCGAGGCCGGCGCACGTGTTTGAACCTGTAAATTGCGCTTCCGAGAACAATTTGGGTTCGAGCCGATTTCGGCACGTACGCAGGCAGCTGGGGGTGGATCAGCAGTCCATTGTGTTGTCCTGGCAGCTGCACATTTCCACTAATGGTTCTGCGAAAAAAAATTGGCGCTCAGCGGGTGGAGGATCATCTTCATTGTGTTGTTACTGGCAGCTGTACTTCTTCGAAAATTATCTCGTTTGGAAATTTCAATAATACGGATTTATGTTAATTTTTAAAAGGAGCAATGATTAGCTCATAAATTGCAAATTGAGATAATTACGCATTTATTAAGACGCGTAGATAAACTATGCGCCGATAACAGCAATTGCGATTCCCGGACGGAATCCTGTTCCAGCCCCGCAAATGGCGTCGTAGCCATTGCAGAAGGCCTTGTAGAAATCCTTATTGCTCTTTCGGTTCCGCCTTCTGGGGCTCATTTTGAGCACATCAATCGGTCTCGTCTAGGTATAAAGTTCTTGGCTGGCGTGTCCAGTACGCCCCGTTGGGGTTTTGTATCACGGGGTGTTCCTCGTATTCCCTCGGTCCGTGTAGCTATTCGCATCGTAGGCGTAGACTCGACTTCGCGTTGTACCGCACTTGTAACGAGGGGGTTCAAAAAAGGGGGCGAATCCTTTATTGTCTTAGGATCGGCGGATCGACTTGAGCAGGTCAGCGGCGTCCGCGAATCGGCGGCATCAGCGGATCGACGGCTTCAGCTATCTGATTGTGAGTTTGACTGGTGTTCAACAAGCGTCTGTTCTCTGATCGTTTGATGTGATGTCTAAAATCTGATTAAATTCTGATATGGAAATGTACGAATTCTGATCTTATGTGAACGTATGCTCTTGTACGCCGTTCTTCACGCCCCGCTCCTCTCGCGTCTCTTGTGGGTGGCTCTGGTGGAACAATAACGCTGGTCAGTAAAGGCGAAAGAAACGACGAATAGCTTAGATCCAAACTTATTAAACGTATAAATAGATTACGAGTAGACCTACCTGCAGAATATTTCAATGTATCTTAATATTTTTGTCGTCATGTATATCCATTAACTCAACTGACTTGTGTAACACGACTGTGATGATACCAATAAATTATTATTATTATTAGGTTGTGTCTGTGTCCACCCACAGACACATTTCAAACATGTACCTCAAAATAAATAGGCTAGGGTGGCAAAATTGAATTCGCCTCTAACGACGTAAACCCTATCACCGCCACTGCTTGTCAAGTGTCGCGTAAGACAAAATGCGGAAACATAATTTATCATTTTCCTTTCGACTGTTAATTACTCCCTGCCAAAAATATCCAGATTTCAACATAGCAGATACAAGTTGCCATCAATAACCGCAAAAAAAAATAATTAATTACCGCCAAAACAGTACGTTAAAGACTTAGCGATCAAATTTCGAGCCAGTTTCAGATGGTCAAAAATATTTAAGCAGCCAACCAAGGTCGTTTCTGTTTATTTCGGTGCATCGCAATGCGGGAATTTATATACGAGAAATGCATAACCCACAAACACAATTTAAATTTCAATAATACTCTCAGTTTTATCGATTGAAAACCGTTCGGATAAATAAACGCGTTCAAATCTATGAATCACACGACAACTTTGTGTTTACAATGGTCCAGATAGCTTCCATTAAGCGTGATAAATTGACCATAAATTGTATTATGAAAACACTTATAAATTCCGCTCCGCTGAAATAATACAAAATTTGGAACGGTATTTTTCACGCGCGTGGGTCAGACTGACAAGGGAAATTGCCACACATTTATTCGGGCAATGCGGAACATATTTGTTCGTGTCATCAAAATCGTAAAATTATTTAATTAAATTATCGAATTTGTATTGGAAAATACGGAAGTGACCCTATATTTTTCAAAACATATTTTTGGAAGACCATGTAAGCCGTAATACTTCAATCAACGCTAGGATTAAGAAAATGAGGTAAGATAAAAATAAACGCCAAATCAAGGGTGATCATGTTGGATGGGTATTACTCGAAATCTTCAATACTTTTGAATGTGCGTATGTATTATTATTTACGTGCAATAAACCTAAAAACTTGTATCATTGAAAATAATTCGCTCGGCATTGACTTACTTTGAGTTAGTGTTACAAATTAAGGCTGAAACCATTAATTATGTTATGTTGTGAAGTACAGGTATAACTCACTGATTTTTTTAATTAAGAAAACTTGGAAATTTAAGTTACAGGATGTCGGCGGTTATTTATAGACGGTTTTGTAAGTGATAAAATTTAAATGGCGATGGCGGTCGTTTTTTTAAGATTTATTTACTTAATATTTTCGGATATTTCATTTATGATAAAATTATTATAAAGATAACGGATTGGAATTGCAACAATTAAGCAATACATTTCGCCACTTTGGAGTTTCTGCCTTTAGGATAAATTTACTTAATATATTAAGATTTTTCTTTAATTTAATGCCGTGTGTGGGCCGTCGCGACTTAAAAAAATCAGGGACAATTGGTAACCAACATAAAGGAATGTATATTTTCGGGCACTCACCTAACTAACTTAAAAGGGCTGTGATTGAGTAAGAAACCTCTTTAACTTTCTAAATAATTCTATTCACAAGTTCACCCTTTCGTGGTGGAGAACCGTCTGCCTAATTAGATTTTGCATATTTTAGTTAATTAATTATAAAAATAACTAACGTTTGTACACCGTGAGGGTTCGAGTAATCAATAAACATTATTATTATTATTATTATTAACAAGCGGTCTTCCTGCGCCTTATTCGAAAAATGCTCTCTTGCTTTCGAAGAATTTATATTCGAAGAATTTAATTTCGAAAAATTTACAAACAACAGAAAATCTTTCGCTGTAGTTACCCACAAGTGAAGATATACCGTGTGGTTGGTCATACATCTGAACATAGGAAAATAACATGGCAAATCACGTTTTTGGAAATTCCTGCTCACCAAATTTATGTACAAGCATAAAAGTGGCATCAATCAAAAGATCCTATTTGTGAGAATTTGTTGATGCCAAATACTTACACGTTGATGCCTTCTTTACTTTCTCCGTTACGAAGTACGAGAAAGTATTGTGATCGTAAAAATTTTTTCAAAATTTTTTTTTTTTGGAAATATTCGTTTTGGGGTCCCTAGGTGAAATTTTAACAATTTCTGGAAAATACATTTTGCGTCTGTGTGTGTGTGTGTGTGTCTGTGTGTATCTCAAAAACTAATAGAGCAATTAAAAACCTTTTTAGGTATTTTTTTTTCTTTGAGGATTCTTCTTCAGGACTTTTTAAGAAATTTCTTTCAATACTTATTTTTAGGACTTTTTCTTTCAGGATCTTTATTTTCAGAATTTATTAACAGGATTTTTTTTCAGGAATTTTTTCTCTAGACGTTTTCGGGACTTTCTTAAGAACCTTTTGTTCAGGATTAATTTTTGGGATCTTTAAAAAAAAAAAATTCAAAATTTTCTTCATGACATTTTTTATTTTTAGCTTTTTTTAAGACTATTTTCACAACTTTTTATTTCAGGACTTTTATTAAGGATTTATTTTAGGCGTTTTTGCAGGACTTTTTTCAACACTAGGATTTCTTTTTCAGGACAATTTCTTCAGATCTTTTAAAGACTTTTTACAATGCTTTTTTCATAATTTTATTTTGTTTATTTTAGGGTAATTTTCAAGACTGTTTTATACGACAATTTTTTGTGATATTTCATCGGGACTCTTTGTCTGAACTTTCTTCAGAACTTTTCAGGGCTCTTTTTCGGAACATTTATTTCTGGTATTTTGTATGAAGACTATTTTTCAGGACGTTTTTTCACAGATTTTGTCAATACTCTTTCTCATGATTTTATTTACAGGACTGTTCCTAGGAACCCTTTGTTCGGGACTTCTTTTCAGGATTCTTTTCAGAATTTTCTTCATTGCTTTTTTACTTTCTCCTTTACGAAGTACGAGAAAGTATTGTGATCGTGATTTTTTTTTCAAAATTTTTTTTACGGAAATATCCGTTTTGGGGTCCCTAGATGCGATTTCAACAATTTCTGGAAAAAAAATATTGTGTGTGTGTGTGTGTGATGGTGTGTCTGTATGTGTGTGTGTGTGTGTGTGTGTCTGTATGTGTGTCTGTATGTGTGTCTGTGTGCGCTGTATCTCAAAAACTAACAGAGCAATTGATATCAAACTTTGAACATACGTCTTAATTGACAATCCAAAGAACTGAAAAGCTTTTGGTAAAATTTCGTACACCGGAAGTGGATGTTTAACTTAACTGTTTTTTGTTTTTTGTCAATATTTTCTTAAATATGAAAAATATCACACAAACATTTAAACAAACATTGAAGACAACAAAGAAATAAACATCTTTTGCTTGAAAATATTTTTCATAAAATCATTGCTTTTGAGAAAAAAAAATATTTTTTTATTTTAATTTTTGGTTTATAATTATGAAACGATAATAGTTACAGCAAATTTATGTTAATAATAATTGTATAAAATGCCAAAATGAACAACTTCTAAAGGATAAGTTTTTTTCGAAATCTCGTTAGTTTTTGAGTAAACCGAGTTTTTGAATTTGAAGTATAATTTTGACGTTTAAAACGTCAGTTTGATTTCAATTGAAAATAAACCATGAAAACCTAAATATAAATGGCTATGATACCATCAAGCCGGAGAAAGTAACATGATGGCCACATAATTCATTTTTTCAGAATTAATTTTTCGGGATTTTTTTTTCCTTTTCCTTCTTTTCCTACTTTTTTCAGTACTATATTTCAGGGCATTTTTTAAAGTAATCATATTTTTAAGGACAATTTCTTCAGAAGTTTTTCAGGTCTTATTTAATGATCATTTTACAGGGTTTTTTTCAGAAATGTTATTTTTTAGGATTTTTTTGTTACTCTCATAAATTTTTTTCAAGACTGTTATTACAAGATATTTTATCAGCACTCTCTTTCGGGGCTTTTTTCAAGACTTTCTTCAGGAGTTTTTTCAGGACTTATTTTAGGACTCTCCTTTGGGACTCCTTTTCGGACTTCTTTCGGGATTTTTAAGGACATTTATTTCTGGTGTTTTATATGAAGACTTTTATTTCCAAAACTGTTTCTCCAGGACTTTTTGTGTCAGAACTCTTTTTGCAAGTCTTTCTTTTACGACTTTATTTCTGGTCTTTTTGAAGGACCTGTTTTTAAGACATTTTTTTGACAGGACTTTTTATCTGGTCTTTTTTCAAGACTTGTTCAGGATTTTTATTAGGTTTTTTATGACTTTTTAATCAGGACTATCTTTAGAAATCATTTTCAAGACTTTCTTGTTCAGGATTTTTATTAGATTTTTTAGGACTATAAATCAGCACTATTTTTATAAATCTTTTTCAGGACTTTTTTTAGCATTTTTTTTTTAGTTTTTCAGTAAACTTACGGTAAAGATTATTAGAATATGAAAAATAATTTGTCATTTTTACCTTTCATAATTTTGAGGTTTCAAACGTTATTACCATTCGATCATGTGAAACTCTCGATTTAAAATATGATTTAAATTGAAAATAATAAATGAATCTATAAATACAAATAACTATTATACCATCAAATAATCGGAGAAAGTAACGTGATGGTCATATCACCATTTTTTGATGATAAAATAGTATTTAAATACTATACAAATATACAAATTTCATCAATTGAAATACTATTTTAGCCCCATGGTATTTCCCTATGTTCAGATGTATTACTAACCACACGGTATACACACGGCAACAACAATAAAAGACATTAAAAAATTAAATTAAATGTTCAAATGGAAAACATATACACACGGAAAAAGTCACAAGAAAAATAAAAAGGGAAAGTCACAAGAAAAAGTCACAGATACTTCAGAAGAATTCAGAAACAGTTTGGAAGGGCAAGCATCAGTATGCCCGACGAAAATTCTAATCAGTTGCTAAACGGTGACCTTGACTTCGGGTCGGCGGCTTCTAGAGATCGGCAACTTCGGTGGATCGACGGCTTCTACAGATCGGCAACTTTGGCGGATCGACAGCTCCGGCGGATCTACGGCTCCGGTGGATCGGCGGCGTCTTCGGTGTAGTTGTTTCATTGGTAATGATTGTGACTTCTGTGACGGTCTGTCGGCAGTATCAGCATAACGCCTGCGCGTTTTGTCGCAGCTAACGTTGTTACATTGTAATACAATGTTGCGAGACCTTAATCGTTCTGGAACACTGCCCAGCCACGTGGATTTTTTTGGAACAGTGTCTCGTGAATATAACACGGGATCGCTCACTACAGTGCCCAGTGTTATAGTGGCTGCCGAAAATGTCACCTCTTCACTCCGTCTTGGAACCCTCCGGCGGATACCGTTATCCGCGGGTTGACTCCAGTATTCAGTGCCTCACCTTGTCGTGGTACTGGAGCTCAGGTAAGAAGCGCAATGTCCAAAACTGATTAATCGACCCACTAATGGCTAAGTGCTAATCGACTAGCTGCGGTTGTTAATCGGTGCACCCTTGCCCCAACCCTCTATCCACTCAGTGGTCCAGAAAGTCCGACATGCGCTCCTTACTTGCTAACGAGGTTACGGGGGCCACCTCACACGTGCTAGTCATTAATATCTGGTTTGTTCACAGAGTCGTGCCATCTCCCATTTTGCTACCCTACTGAGCTACGCCGGTAACAGCGTAGTGGCGAAGTGAAGCAGAGTGTAGGTGTTCCCTCGGCGATGGTAGCGACTTCTGTGGGCGGTCACTTCAACATCTGATGGCAGTCTCAGCGGAACGCCTGCGCGTTTTGTCGCAGCTGACGTAGTAGCGAAGTAAAGCAGGATGTCTTAAGTGGCGTCTGTGTGAAAGTTTTCCTTTTGTTTGCTTTGATATGAGGAGAGATTTTCTAAAGTCGTCCCCATAGTGGGTAGTGTCAGATTCACAATCTGATAAAAATTGCCTACCAACTAATACCTCTCCTCGTTGACGCGCCAGGGGTAGTTTCTTTTTTTATGAGAGGAGAGAAGATCTTCTAAAGACTCCCCTATAGTGGGGTCCTCTTGGAAGTATCTACCAACTCAAAACCTCAGGGATCGATGATAAAGGCCAGTCCAAAACTAATGGTCGTTCCTGCTCTTGCTTTGAGATGTGAGTCAGATGTGGTTTATGGGTGCGACCGACCAACTTCCGGCATCGCGTTAGGGCGGATCAAGCACGTGGCGACTTTGGGTCGCAGCTTCAACACGGCGGTGACGACTTGGTTCGGCTGCCCTGGATGTCTTCGGTGGCGAGACTTTGGCGTTACGACTACGGGCCCCGGTTTCAGCGTGGCAGTAGTGACATTGGGTTGCTGCTTTAACGCGTCTTCGGCGGGTGTCTTCAGTGTTAAGTTCGTTGATGGGCTACACATCTGAGTAAATGTGGGTATGTGTGAGATGAGCAGATATATCGGAAATCAGACTTTTTTACCACTAGTCTGATTTCCGATATATCTGCCTCTGCTGTGGAGAGACCGCTGCTTGCGACGTCATGGGCAACTGGTGTGGCGTCTCGGGACAAGAAGGCCGGAGGGTTTCCTTGGGCTGTTGTGTGCGGCTATGGATGACAGGCTGCTGTGGATCATCTGGGAGACGGTGTGGTGCCTTGGTGATCAGGGCCTCTGAAGACGTCAGACAGCTGAAAGTGGACCGGAGGGTGACGCTTCTTCGGGTGGTATCTCCTCGTCTTGTGATGCAGCGGATTTCGATATAGCTTATATGAATAACGGACTGCTGACGGTGTGGTGTCCTGGATGGTCATGGCCTCTGGAGACCTCAGGCAGCTGAAAGTGGACCGGGGGATGATGCTTCCTCGGGCGTCATCTCCTGCCAAAGACGTCTTGTGCTGCATTGGGTTGGGTGAGTCCAGCTATAGCTGGTCATATCTCTCTCTCTCTCTCTCTGTTGCGTGCGGCTATGAATGACCGGCTGCTGTGGTTCCTCTAGAAGACGGTGTGGTGCCTTGGTGGTCAAGGCTTCTGAAGACGTCAGCTTACATGAACAACGGACTGCCGACGGTGTGCTGCCCTGGGTGGTCATGGCCTCTGGAGACCTCAGGTAGCTGTAAGTGAAACGGAGGGCAACCATCCTTGGGGTATCATCTCTTGCCAAAAATGTGTTGTGGTGCAGTGGGTTTCTGTATGGCGTCTATGGAGGTCAGACTGTTATGGATCATCTGGAAACGGTGTGGTACCTTGATGTTTAAAACCTCTGAAGACGAAAGACGTCTTGTGCTGCACTGGGTTTCCACGTAGCCATGAAGATGGCTGTGTCCAGGTCGGTCGGTCCCGTTGAGTTCCTTTTTGTGGCAAGAAAGAGAGAGAGAGCTGAGCAGTTGTAGCTGGTCAGGGATTCAGTGGCTTCGTCCCCTGATATCATTTGGAGGGCCCTTTTGTGGTAACATCTGGTGGTCCTTTCGCCGGCCTTTGGATAGGCACGCATGTGTCCTCCTTTGGTTGACGCTCCGGTGCTTTGGACGGCGTCGGTGGCGGCAGAATTAACAGGGCGGAGGTCGCGGTGTTGACTTTAATTTATCCATGATAAGAGGTATCACTTCCTCGTAATGAAACTAGGCAACTACGTTGGTGGTGGCTGTTATTCATAAGGGCTGATTATGGTGCACGCTTTGGGTCGTAGTGTAACCTGGGTTGCCCTGGACAACATCGGTGTCTCAGCAGCTAGTCGGATCGCCCCATCGTACAACACTTTAGCAACCTCGCTGGAAGTTGCAGAGCACACCAGCCTTGGCTTAGACGTAGGCAGACACTACCTTGGTGCTGGTTGCGGTGGCGCTGGTGAAGGTTTCGATAACTGTAGCTGCGAGTAATAGTATCCTAGGATTTTTTTAGCTCGCTCCTACATCATCTCCACACACCCAGTATGTGGGTGACCTAGTGAACCCAACCGCGAAGGAGTTGACATGGGCCAGCTTCACAAGTGCAGTGGGTTTCTATATGGCTTTCTATGGCTTCGTGTGGTGCCCTGGGTGGTTAGGGCCTCTGGAGACCTCAGGTAGCTGTAAGTGAACCGTAGGGCGAACCGTCCTCGGGCGTCGTCTCTTATAAAAGATGTGTTGTGGGGCAGTGGGTTTCCGTGTGGCGTCTATAAAGGACAGGCTGTTGTGGATCGTCTGAAGACGGTGTGGTGCCTTGATGTTTAGGGCCTCTGAAGACGTCAGACAGCTGAAAGTGGACCGGCGGGCGTCATCTCCTGCCTAAGACGTCTTGTGCTGCAGTGGATTTTCGCGTGGCCACGAAGATGGTTGTGTTCAGGTCGGACGGTCCCAGTGAGTCCCTCTTTGTGGCAAGAGTTGTAACTGGTCAGGGATGCAGTGGCTTCTTCCCCTGACATCGTTTGGAGGGCCCTTTTGGGGTAACAGCTGGCGGAAGTCGTTTCGCCGGCCTTTGGATGGGCACGCGGTTGCATGGCCCTGGTGTGTCCTCCTTTGGTTGACGCTCCGGTGCTTAGGACTGCGACGGTGGCGGCAGAATTAAAAGGGTAGCGGTCGCGGTGGCGACTTCAATTTGATCCATGGTAAAAGGTGTCACTTCCTCGTAATGAAATTCGGCAACTACGTTGGTGGTGGCTGTTATTCATAAAGGCATCCTAGGAATTTCTCAGCTTGCTCCTACATCATCTCAGGTATGTGGGTGAACCCAACCGCAAAGGAGTTGACATGAGCCAGCTTCACAAGTGCAGCGAGTTTCCGTATTGCTTATATGAACAACGGGCTGCTGATGGTGTGGTGCCATGGGTGGTCAGGGCCTCTCAGACCTCAGGTAGCTGTAAGTGAACCATAGGGAGAACCATCCTCGGGCGTTGTCTCTTGTAAAAGATGTGTTGTGGTGCAGAGGGTTTCCGTGTGGCATCTATAGAGGACAGGCTGTTATGGATCGTCTGGAGGGCCCTTTTGGGGTAATAGCTGATAAAAGTCATTTCGCCGGCCTTTGGATGGGCACGCGGTTGCGCGGCTCCGGTGTGTCCTCCTTTGGTTGACGCTCCGGTGCTTTGGACGGCGTTGGTGGTGGCAGAATTAAGAGGGTGGCGGAGGGTGGCGACGTCAATTTTATCTATGGTACGAGGTGTCACTTTTTCGTAATGAAACTCGGTAACTACGTTGGTGGTGGCTGTCATTTACAAGGGCTGGTGGTGGTATGCGCTTTGGATCGTAGTGTAAACTGGGTTGCCAACAAAATCGGTGTCTTAGCAGCCAGTCGGATCACCTCCTCGTACAACACTTCGACAACCTCGCTGAAAGCTGTGTCAGCCTTGGCTTAGACGTAGGCAGATACTACCTTGGTACTGGTTGCGGTGGCGCTGTTGTAGGTTTCAAAATCTGTGGCTGCGAGTAATCTTAGGAATTTTTCAGCTCACTCCCACATCATATTAGGTATGTTACCTGGTGAACCCAACCACGAAGGAATTGACATGGGCGAGCTTCACAAGTGCAGCGGGTTTCCATATGGCTTATATGAACAACGGACTGCTGACGGTGTGGTGCCCTGGGTGGTCATGGCCTCTGGAGACTTCAGGTAAGTGTAAGTGAACCGTAGGGCGAACCGTCTTCGGGTGTCGTCTCTTGCAAAAAATGTGTTGTGGTGCAGTGGGTTTCCGTGTGGCGTCTATAGAGGACAGGCTGTTCTGGATCGTCTGGAGACGGTGCCTTGATGTTTAGGACCTCTGAAGACGTCAGGCAGTTGAAAGTGGGCCGGCGGGTGATGCTTCCTCCGGCGTCATCTCCTGCCCAAGACGTCTTGTGGTGCAATACGTTTCTGTGTGGCCACAAAGATGGCTGTGTTCAGGTCGGACGGTCCCGGCGAGTCCCCCTTTGGCCAGAGAGAGAGATCAGCAGCTGTAGCTGGTCAGGGATGCAGTGGCTTCATCCCCTGACAACGTTTGGGGTAACAGTTGGTGGATGTTGTTTCGCCGGCCTTTGGATGGGCACACGGTTGCACGGCTCCGGTGTGTCCTCCTTTAGTTAACGCTCCGGTGCTTTGGACAATTAAGAGGGTGCGGTCACGCTGGTGACTTCAATTTTATCCATGGTGAGAGGTGTCACTTCCTTGTAATGAAACTCGGTAATTACGATGGTGGTGGCTGCCATTCACAAGGGCTGGTGGTGGTGCACGCTTTTGGTCATAGTGTAAACTGGGTTGCCTTAGGCAACATCGGTGTCTCAGCAGCCAGTCGGATCGCCTCCTAGTACATCACGGCCCCGGTGTGTCCTGCTTTGGTTGACGCTCTGGCGTCAGCTACGGCACAATTAAGAGGGTGGCGGTCGCGGTGGCGATTTCAAATTTGTCCATGGTAAGAGGTGTCACTTCCTTGTAATGAAACTCGGCAGATACGTTGGTGGTGGCTGTTATTCACAAGGGCTGGTTATGGTGCACGCTTTGGGCCGTAGTGTGACCTGGGTTGCCTTGGACAACATCGGTGTCTCAGCAGCCAGTTGGATCGCCTCCTCGTACAACATTTTGGCAACCTCGCTGGAAGTTGCAGAGCACACCTGCGGTGTCAGCCTTGGCTTAGACGTAGGCAGATACTACCTTGGTGCTGGTTGCGGTGGACCTGGTGCAGGTTTCGATATCTGTGGCTGCGAATAATAGTATCCTAGGAATTTTTCAGCTCGCTCCCACATCATCTCCACACACCCAGTATGCGGATGACCTGGTGAACCCAACCGCGAAGGAGTCTACATGGGCCAGTTTTACAGGTGCAGCTGGTTTCCATATGGCTTATATGAACAACGGACTGCTGACGGTGTGCTGCCCTGGGTAGTCATGGCCTCTGGAGACCTCAAGTAGCTGCAACTGAACCGGAGGGCGAACCATCCTCGGGCGTCGTCTCTTGCAAAAGATGTGTTGTGGTGCAGTGGGTTTCCGTGTGGCGTCTATAGAGGACAGGCTGTAGTGGATCGTCTAGAGACAGTGTGGTGCCTTAATGGTCAGGGCCTCTGAAAACGTCAGGCAGTTGAAAGTGAAAAACGCGGGCGACGCTTCCTCGGGCGTAATCTCCTACCAAAGACGTCTTGTGCTGCAGTGGATTTCCGCGTGGCCACGAAGATGGCAGTGTTCAGGTCGGACGTTTCCGGTGAGTCCCTCTTTGTGGCCAGAGAGAGAGGAGCAGCTATTGCTGGTCGTTGTGTACGGCTATGGATGACGGGCCGCTGTGGATCGTCTGGGAGACGGTGTGGTGCCTTAGTGGTCAGGGCCTCTGAAGACGTCAGACAGCTGAAAGTGGACCGGGGTCGACGCTTCTTCGGGTGGCATCTCTTCGCCTTGTGGCGCCTTGGGTTTGGATATAGCTTATATGAACAACGGACCGCTGACGGGTCCTGGGTGGTCATTGCCTCTGGAGACCTCAGGTAGCTGTAAGTGAACCGTAGGGCGAACCCTCTTCGGGTGTCGTCTCTTGCAAAAAATGTGTTGTGGTGCAGTGGGTTTTAGTGTGGCGTCTATAGAGGACAGGCTGTTGTGGATCGTCTGGAGACGGTGTGGTGCCTTGATGTTTAGGACCTCTGAAGACGTCAAAGAGCTGAAAGTAGACCGGCGCGCGACGCTTCCTCGGGCGTCATCTCCTGTCAAAGACGTCTTGTGCTGAAGTGGGTTTTCGCGTAGCCACGATGATGGCTGTGTTCAGGTCGGACGGTCCCGGTGAGTCCCTCTTTGTGGTCAGAGAGAGAGATGAGCAGCTATAGCTAGTCAGGGATGCAGTGGCTTTGTTCCCTGACATCGTTTGAAGGGCGTAACAGCTGATGGAAGATGTTTCGACGGCTTTTGGATATGTGATCTTCTTTGGTTAACGCTCCGGGGCTTTGGACAATCAAGAAGGTGCGGTCGCGGTGGCGACTTCAATTTTATCCATGGTATGAGGTGTCACTTCCTCGTAATAAAACTCGGCAACTACATTATTGGTGGCTAGTGGTGGTGCACGCTTTGGGTCGTAGTGTAGACTGGGTTGCCTAGGATAACATCAGTGTCTCAGCAGCCAGTCAGATCACCTCCTCGTACAACAATTCGGCAACCTCGTTGGAAGTTGCAGAGCACACCTGTGGTGTAAGCCTTGGCTTAAGTTAGGTGGTTGCGGTGGCGCTAATGTTGGTTTCGACATCTGTGGCTGCGAGTAAAAGTATCCTAGGAATTTCTCAGGTCATTCCCACATCATCTCAGGCATGTGGGTGACCTGCTGACCACAACCGCGAAGGAGTCGACATGGCCAGCTTCACAAGGTTTGATAACCGTCAAAAGCCTGATTCATCCTATCGAATTTCTGTGCTCGCTTATACGAGATCTCAGGTGTGTCGGTGACAAAGACAATGAGTTGACATGGGCCAGCTTTACCTATTCACTCGATCGATGAACGCATGGTGGACTGCGATAGCCTGGTCGCCACAGGATATGAGATACGTAGTTAAGAGGTTCGTTTAGGTGGTCCAGGCCCTCGAAGTTGTAGTCGTAGTCGCGGTTACGAGTCCTGGGTGGTTTTCTGGATGAAGGTGTGTACGCTTGGGTGGCGCTGACGCGCATCTCGTTACATCCATCATCGCTGGTGTGGGCAGCGTGGCTGCAATTCCTGATCACACGTGTGTAGGTCTGAGCCACGTACTACAAGGTGGTACGGGACACCGTTCCGGTCGTGTAGGGACTGGGACTGGCAGTACTGACTGTCCTGTTGCTCATCCTATGCAAATTGATCGGCCCCGTTTGACAGTAAAGTCCAGGACCTGGGGTGTGGCATCATGGTTATCCTCCCTTGGTCTTTGATGCTGGCATCCTCGGGTCGTAAGGGGTAGAAACGGACCACGAGTTGGGCGCCACTTATCACCCACCGACGTTGACCTACGGGTAGCTCTAGGAGTTAGTGTTGCCAGAGGCGATAACGATAACTATTATTTACACAAGGTCACAATAACATTTGCATAGTTTCGAGGAAAATGAAGATGAAGGTGCGGGGCACAGGTAACACGGTGAAAGTCTTTGAGGTGAGCACCAGCATACTTGACGCAGATTGGTGGCCGGTTACAGCAGCTTCGGGAGTGCTGGCAGCAGAGGCACTATTGCCGATCTCCATAGCGTTTTTTGCCTCTTCTGTGATGTCGAGGCTAAGAAGTTTTTTTTTTGGCTTAGGAAGCTGGTCCATTCTGCCAGTGGTACCATTTAAATATTTTTGTATTGATTGCACATATTTATTTATATATATATAATCATTATTTATTATGTACATATAATAAGTAGGGGACATACACTGAACATCCATGGACCCGAACGGCCACTTCTTCATTCCGAAAAAGTGACCGCACGGATGGGATTTGAACCCACGACCACGAGGCCCGTGAGCAGGAGCTCTACTCACTAGACCACCGCGGCCCCAGGCTAAGGAGTTGGTTGAGGCGAAAGATCTCCCTTGCCTTATCTATTTTGGTGAGCTGGACGTACACTATGTTTCAGATGATTGATGCATCTATCATCTTATACCTACCATCCATTCTGATGACAGAAACCAGGGCTAGTTGATGAGTCAGCAGAACATCTGTGTAATCTGCGTATTGCCACCTTCAACGTCTCTTCTTCCGTTGGTAGTTGACGGGCCAGCAGCGCCTGGTGGAGGTCTTCCACCTTGGTGGAAGGTGGTAATCTGCGCATTATCACCTTCTTCTGCCGTCTGGTATATGTGGGGTTTTCAGGACTTTGGTGAGTCTTCGGAAGTTGGTGGGTGTGTTTTTGAAATAATAAGTATTTGACAGACGTATATGAGATTTGTGTAGATCTGAGCCTCAGTGATATTAGATGCGATATTTCTTATCACCACAATTTACTTTTTTTTGTTGACCAGCAATGCTTTCGATTCACGGATTTTCGTTAGTTTACGGTGTGCAGTTCTTTGGCTGCGTATCTTGCGGGGAAAACTTGACCTTGTTTTCCTCCATGAAGTCATGGATGATGGGCCAGTTTTTATTGGATTCTAGGACAACTGGCGGAGGCTTCTTCGTTGGTGGTCGGAAAATCATCTGATAAGGGGAGGCTCAGATCCATGACTCACCGATTTGATCTATTTTTGGCACACGTGTAGCTGTGACTAGGAGCGTTACAGTGCAAGTAATAGGGCGCACTTCTCAGCTTTTCTGAGAAAAAAATGTTTTTCCTATTTTCAGTGTGTGTTCATTATTTACCTTTTATGTTATTGGCAACATACTCATCCTGTGGCGTAGCGGTAAAGCCTCCGTTTCGAAATCGCGAGGTCTCTGGATCAAATCCCGTTGCTCAAGTTAATTTTTTTATAGTTTTAACAAATCCATGTGATTCTAGAAAGTCGTTTAAAAACCAATTTACAGCAAGTATATCAAAATGTAATTTCCGCATAATTAGCCAACAACATCCATTAAAACCTGCGTGTTTTTGAGAAGTGTCAAAAACGAACGGGCGAGGAAATTTACGAAACAATTACACCCCTACCAAATATGACCCGGAACTAATTTCAGACGCGAAAGTGACCGACCATTTCGTTAAAAGTGTGTTTCTGAAGGCAATCTCAATTAACGCATCGTCGTCTGCATCCAACGGACTGAAAAAACACAAAGGAAATTGGCAAATTATCCGAGACTGTTAGTAAGTAGGTCAAAAAGAAGGATCCGATAATTACCCTCTCTCTGGTCAGGGCCCCTCTAACAATATATAGATGGCTTTTAGTGTGCGCCGCTCGTAAAGCCGTACGAAAATAATCGTTATAAATTTTCACTTGCTCGAACTTTAACAACTTATAAAACACATTTTTGAAATGTAAATTCTGCAACATTGTAAATCTCGGTGATATACGGCCGAATAATTGTGAAATCGTGACGCTAGAATAAAAAAAAATAAAGGCGCACCACGCTCGAATGTTTAAAATTTCAGGGGGGCTATAAAAGCGAAACTTTTTTATTAAACTATTTTAATGGATGCGGACAAAGTTTGTTTATTAAGTTGTTAATCTAATTCTGATTATAGTGCTGGATGTTTATATGCAAAATTCAAGACAATAAAAATATTTTAGAAACGGGTCAAGGTTCGGTTTTTTTTCAATTTCAATTAAGCTATCAATTGATGGCCGTGGCTTTAATGTACTTGGCTGAAATAATGCGATAATATTTATTACATTATATGAGTTATTGTTTTCCTATAAAATTTAATTCATCAAAGAGGAAAATAAGAGGAAATGCTTGATTTGTGAAATAATAATTTTAATTTTATTCTATCTACAATCACAAGTATTTATTATACAGTGCGCACCTAAGTATGGAATATATTCAGTAAAACCGAAATAAAATATTTTTAGAAAAAATCCTTCTCACTCCTCTCTTTTATACTTCCAGTTCGACAATGAAAAGATTTCTCAAAATCAAAAACAAAAATAGGGGGTTGCCATCTAAAAATAAAATTAATGACGTCAATACTCTAAACAAATGACGACTAAAAATTGACGTTCATGCAAAACTGTGTATTTTTATAAAAGAATCGAGGATTTTTTCCAAAAATATTTTATTTCGGATTTACTGAATATATTCCATACTTTAGGCGCGTACTGTATATCTACTGTATATCTACTACTACTTTTTTTAGATGACCAAAATTTGTATTTTAAAATCATTATTTACAGTGCTTATTAAAACTTAAAACGATTTTAAATCAGAGTTATAATGATGATAATAATAATAATAATAATAATGTTTATCGACCATTTATCTAGGTAATACAGGTAACTAGATATCGCCTGTTAAACCTATCCCAAAAATTTCGTTTGTGAGATTATGTAGAAAAACAAAATAAAATGTAAAGAATATTAGAGAACATTACAGACAACCTACAGACAATGTCCATATCTTGTCGGTGTTAAAGCCACCCGGATTTGGTTCAGTACAGCATTCTGGCAATAGATTCCGCCACTTTGGCGTTTCTACCGAATATTAGAGAGTTAAGCCTCCTGTGCTGCGAATTTACGTTTCGATAACAACTCAATTATAAGTGCAAAAAGTACAACCTCTAGTGCAGGACAAAATAGAGCTAACACAACACCGCCGTGGATTGTAGGATAGTGCCCACCCACTACCCTCCGATTTAATTGAAATTCAAACTATAAAATTCCGCTTTCGGTATTTTGATCAATTCATCTCTTCCAAATAAATTTAAGGTTGAGTGAACGTTAAACTTAAACCAGAATCTGGTGGGTGGGCACTATCCTACAATCCAATCAGTCGAACCGAAAACAGACTTTTACAAGTAAACAGCAACAAATGACCAAATACATTGTTTTCTATTTTTTGTTGTGGTATAAATAATTTACAATAATGGTGGCTTATGTTCATCTTATTGGGTTATAGGTTAGGGCCCACCCACCACAGTCCGATTTAATTCAAACTCAAAATACAAAACACTGCTTTTGGTATTTTGTTATTCATCACTTGCAAAGAATTAACACAGAAATTTCCATGTAGCATAAATGTAGGTGAGTTAAGTAAACGTAAAACCGAAGAATGGTGGGTAGGCCGTATCCTACAATCAATCGAATCATTTCAACCGAAAACAGACTTTTACAAGTAATCAGCAACAAATGACCGAAATGAAGATTCTTGCATGTTTTTATTGTTATGTAAATAATTAATTTGCAAAAAATTTAATTGCAGTATAAATCTAGGCAGGTTGAGTTAAACGTTAAACTTAAACCAGAGAATGGTGGGTGGGCTCTTTCCTACAATCCAATCAGAAAAACAGACTTTTACAAGTAAACAGCAACAAATGACCAAACACATTGTTTTCTATTTTTTGTTGTGGTATAAAAAATAATTTACAATAATGGTGGCTTATGTTCATCTTATTGGATTGTGAAATAGGGCCCACCAACCACCCTCCGATTCAATTTAAACTCACAATACAAAACACTGCTTTTGGTACTTTAATTATTTCGTCTCTTCCAAAGAATTAACAAAGTAATTTCAATGCACCATAAATATAAGTAGATTAAGTAAACGTAAAACCGGAAAGTGGTGGGTGGGCTGTTTCATTAAATCCAATCATTTCAACCGAAAACAGACTTTTTAATCAGCAACAAATGACCGAAATGAAGATTCGTGGATTTTTATTGTTGTGTAAATAATAATCTGCAATGATCATGACTGATGTTCAACTGATTGCATTATAGGATAGGGCCCACCCACCACCCATTAGTTCAATTGAAATTCAAACTACAAAACACTGCTTTGGTATTTTGATTAATTCATCTCTTCCAAAGAATTAACAAAGAAATTTCAATGAAGCATAAATGTAGGTAGGTTGAACAAACGTAGAACCGGAGGGTGGTGGGTGGGATCTATCCCACAATCTAATAATTTAAACAGATAACAGACTTTTGCAAGTAATCAGCTACAAATGACCGAAATAAAGTTTCTTGGATTTTTTATTGTTGTGTAAATAACTAATTTGCAATGATCGTGGTTTAGATTTAACTAATTGGTTTGTAGGATAGGGCCCACCCACCACCCGCCGGCTCAAATTAAACTCAACCTACAAAACACTGCCTTTGATATTTTGATTTAATCATCTCTTCCAAAGAATTAACAAAGAAATTTCAATACGGCATAAATGTAAGTCGGTGAAGTAAACATAAAACTGGAAGGTGGTGGGTGGGCCCTATCTTACAATCCAATAATTTGCACCGAAAACAGACTTTTACAAGAAAACAGCAACGAATGTCCGAATATCAATTTTTGGATTTTCTGTTGTTGTGTAAATAACTAATTTGCAATGATCGTGGTTTAGATTTAACTAATTGGTTTGTAGGATAGGGCCCACCCACCACCCGCCAGCTCAAATTAAACTCAACCTACAAAACACTGCCTTTGATATTTTGATTTAATCATCTCTTCCAAAGAATTAACAAAGAAATTTCAATACGGCATAAATGTAAGTCGGTGAAGTAAACGTAAAACTGGAGGGTGGTGGGTGGTCCCTATCTTACAATCCAATAATTTACACCGAAAACAGACTTTTACAAGTAAACACCAACGAATGGCCGAATGTCAATATTTGTAATTTTTGTTGTTGTCTACATAACTAATTTGCAATGATCGTGGCCTAGGTTCTACTGATTGGTTTCTAGGATAGGGCCCACCCACTACCCTCCGGTTCAAATTAAACTCAAACTACGAAACACTGCCTTTGGTATTTTCATTTATTCATCTCTTCCAAAGAATTAACAAAGAAATTTCAATACGGCATAAATATAAGTAGGTGAAGTAAACGTAAAACTAGAGGGTGGTGGGTGGTCCCTATCTTACAATCCAATAATTTGCACCGAAAACAGACTTTTACAAGAAAACAGCAACGAATGGCCGAACACCAATTTTTGGATTTTTTGTTGTTGCGTAAATAACTAATTTGCAATGATCGTGGCTTAGGTTTAACTAATTGGATTGTAGGATAGGGCCTACCCACCGCCCTCCGGTTCAAATTAAACTCAAACTACAAAACACTGCCTTTGGTATTTTCATTTATTCATGTCCTCCAAAGAATTAACAAAGAAATTTCAATACGGCATAAATGTAAGTCGGGGAGGTAAACGTAAAACTGGAGGGTGGTGAGTGGTCCCTATCTTAAATCCAATAATTTGCACCGAAAACAGACTTTTACAAGAAAACAGCAACGAATGGCCGAATACCAATTTTTGGATTTTTTGTTGTTGCGTAAATAACTAATTTGCAATGATCGTGGCTTAGGTTCAACTGATTGGTTTGTAGGATAGGGCCCACCCACCACCCTTCGGTCCAAATTAAACTACAAAACACTGCCGTTGGTATTTTAATTTATTCATCACTTCCAAATAATTGACAAAGAAATTTCAATGCAGCATAAATGTAGGTGGATCGAGTAAATGTAAAACTGGAAGGTGGTGGTGGTGGGTGGGCCCCATTTTAAAACTATTTGTACCGAAAACAAACTTTTACAAGTAAACAGCAAAAAATAACGGAAGACAAATTTTTGGAATTCATGTTGTTGTGTAAATAACTAATTTGCAATGACCGTGGCTTATGTTCAACTAATTGGATTGTAGAATAGGGACCACCCACCACCCTTCGGTTCAATTTAAACTTAAACTACAAAGCACTGCTTTTGATACTTTAATTATTTTATTTCTTCCAAACAATTAACAAAAACATTTCATAGCAGCATAAGTTGCAGCATAAATGGTTAAGTAAATGCAAAACCGAAGGTGGTGGGTGGGCCCTATCCTACAATCCAATCATTTGAACCAAAAAGAGACGTTTTACAAATAAACAGCAACAAATTACTGAATTATCAATTCTCGAATTTTTATTCTTTGTATAAATAATGAATTTACAATGACCGTGGCTTATGTTCAACTGATTGGATTGTAGGATAGTGCCCACCCACCACCCTCCGGTTCAAATTAAACTCAAACTAGAAAACACTGCTTTAAGTACTTCAATTATTTCATCTCTTCCAAAGAATTAATAAAGAAATTTCATAGCAACATAAGTGTAAGTAGGTTAAGTAAACGTCCCTAACCTACAATCCAATAATTTGAACCAAAAACAGACGTTTTACAAGTAAACAGCAACAAATTACCGAATTATAAATTCTCGAATTTTTATTCCTTGTACAAATAATGAATTTACAATCATTGTGGCTTATGTTCAACTGATTGGATTGTAGGATAGTGTCCACCCACCATTAATTTAAACTCAAACTACAAAACACTGCTTTAGGTACTTTAATTATTTCATCTCTTCCAAACAATTAATAAAGAAATTTCATTGCAGCATAAGTGTAAGTATGTTAGGTAAACGTAAAACCGAAGGGTGGTGGGTGGGCCCTATCCTACAATCCAATAATTTGAATCAAAAAGAGACGTTTTACAAGTAAACAGCAACAAATTACCGAATTATAAATTCTCGAATTTGTATTCTTTGTATAAATAATGAATTTACAATGACCGTGGCTTACGTTCAACTGATTGGATTGTAGGATAGTGCCCACCCACCACCCTCAGGTTCAAATTAAACTCAAACTACAAAACACTGCCTTTGGTATTTTCATTTATTCATCTCTTCCAAAGAATTGTCAAAGAAATTTCAATAAAGCATAAATGTATAGGTGGGTTGAGTAAACATACAACTGGAGGGTGGTGGGTGGTTTCTATCCTACAATCCAATCATTTGAACCAAAAACAGTTACAAGTAAACGGCAACAAATTACCGAATTAGAAATTCTTGAATTTTTATTCCTTGCATAAATAACTACTTTACAATGACAGTGGCTTATGCTCAACTCATTGGATTGTAGGATTAGGCCCACCCACTACCCTCCGGTTCAAAATATAAAACACTGCTTTTGGGGCTTTGATTAATTTATCTCTTCCAAAGAAAAAAAAGAAAAAGAAATTTCAAAGCAGCATAAACCTATGTAGGTTGAGTAAACGTAGAACCAGAGAGTGGTGGGTGGGCCCCATCCCATAATCTAATCAGAGGGTGAGTGGTGGGTGGGCCTCATCTCACAATTTAATCAGATGGTGAGCGGTGGGTGGGCGTCACCGTCAATTTAATCAGATGGTGGTGGGTGGGCCATATCCCACAATCCAATCAGTTGCACCGAAAGCACGATTCACTTACGATCTAGCATGGATCTGTATTTAATCTTGCAACAAAATAGAGTTTGTGTGAATTTATTCAGTTTCAAGTTTTCAGCAATTGTTTTATAATTTTTCCAATCGCTCCAAAAATTCGCTACTTAAAAAGTTCTTTCTCGGGCAATTTTCACCCAATCTAGCGACGAATAAATTTAAGTAAATTTAAAATTGACATATTTTAAGTAAATTTTGAAAATTGAATCAATTCGCTTCCGGTTGTAGGAAAAACGACATCCGAGAAGCAATTTTTAGATTTTCAAACAAATCCACAGTTTAAACCGCCGCCATTTTATTTCCGGTAAATATACGACAATGCACTTCCGGTTGAAGAAAAATATAACATTCAGAAAGCAATTTTGAGATTTTCAAACGAATCCATTCTTGATTTGAATTTTAGCGATTTTTTACAATTACAGACTGTTGATTTTGTTCGTACGCGTTTTCAAGTCTAAACCGCCGCCAACTTATTACCGGTAAATATACAACAATGCACTTCCGGTAAAAGAAAAATACAACATCCAGGAAGCGATTATGAAATTTTCAAACCAATCCATTGTTGCGTTTAATTTTGGCGATTTTTTATAACCACAGACCGTGGAATTTGCACACGTTTTTAAGTCTAAACCGCCGCCATCTTATTTCCGTTAAATATACGACAATGCACTTTCAGTTAAACAAAAATACAACATCCAGGAAGCGATTATGAGATTTTCAAACCAATTCAGTGTTGCATTGAATTTTGGCGATTTTTTATAATCACAGACTTGATTTTGTACACTTTTTCAAGTCTGAACCGCCGCCATCTTATTTCCGGTAAATATACAAAACTGCACTTCCGGTTAAACAAAAATACAACATTAAGGAAGCAATTTTGAGATTTTCAAACGAATTCATTGTTAGTTTTAATTTTGGCGATTTTTTACAATCACAGACTGTTGATTTTGTTCGTATACGTTTTCAAGTCTAAACCGCCGCCATCTTATTTCCGGTAAACATACAATAATGCACTTCCGGTTAAAGAAAACTACAACATCCAGGAAGCGATTATGAGATTTTTAAACCAATCCAGTGTTGCGTTTAATTTTGGAGATTTTTTATAATCACAGACTGTTAAATTTGAGCATGTATTAAAGTTTAAACCGTAGCTATCTTATTTCCGGTAAATATACGACAATGCACTTCCGGTTAAACAGAAATATAACATCCCGAAAGCGATTTTGAGATTTTCAAACCAATCTACTGTTGCATTTAATTTTGGCGATTTTTTATAATCACAGACCGTTGGATTTGTACATGTTTTCAAATTTAAATCGCCGCCATCTTATTTCCGACAAATATACCACAAATATTAACAAAAATTTTGAATTATTTTTGCCAACAAAATTAATTTCCTAATAAATAAAATTGTTGCAGAAGCATTAATTAAATTAAATGATTTTATAATGTTGTGAGCTCTGCAACCAAATATACACTTGCTAGATATTCGTTGCTAGCTTCATGTCGGTACAGGTTTCTACGTTTCGGTCACATTAATGGCTCTGTCAATTATTAAATCAGTTGTGTCTTGAATCATGGAGGACGTTCTGACGGAAATCGTTTCCTCGGAGGATTTAAAGGTAAAATAATTAGTATACGACCAACCCCTTCAGTACACAATAAGTTAGACACCTCCCCGGCAATAAATTCCCCGTTAGAACCATTGTTATGGACGTGTGACTCATAATGTTGATAAAGTTCTAGAATGGGCTTTAGCTGTTTTCACAACATTTACAAAAACGTTGCGCAATAATTTTAATTTCTCTCGAAGAGGTTAAAGTTTTGTTCATTGCAGAAATTCGAGAAGATCTACCATGACCAGCTGTACGAAAACAATGTGACGCCGACTGCACAGTTCGAGTACGCCTGGTGTTTAGTGAGAAGCAAATACCCCGCCGATATAAAGAAGGGGATCATACTGCTCGAGGAGCTGTACAAGTCGCACGAGGAAGGCCAGCGTGATTATTTATATTATCTAGCCATTGGCAACGCTAGGTTAAAAGACTACGGTGTGGCGTTGAGGTACATCACCTCCTTTCTGACGATCGAGCCCGGAAATCAGCAAGTCCTATCGCTGGAGACGACGGTGAGGAAGAAGATGGAGAAGGAGGGATTGGTCGGCATGGCGATCACCGGAGGAGCGGTTCTGGCCGTCGGTGCTGTAGTTGGCTTAGTCATGGCGGTTACAAAGAAATAAAGCATTTTAGTCGTTAGTTCTTTTCTTCGTATTTTTACTCGTGATCATACCAAAATTTAAATTTATTTATGGACAATTAATATATTTTGTTAAATATTTAGGCGAGGCCCTAATGTACTGATTGTATCTTTTATACACTTAAAATGTTTTGTATGTTCGTAATTTAGTAAACAGCTTGATTCCTGGGTAGTATTGAAATGTTTACATATCTAAAAGCAAGCGAGATTTTTCTACTTTCTTTCCGGTCAGCCTTTAAGAATTGCCATTAGCTAGGATTAAAATTTGGCTGCTAATGGTTCAGTGTATTTTAGACATTTCTTGTATAAATAATAAATTTATTACATAATTTTCTGCGTATTTGTTTACATACTCATAGGTGAAGTTTAGATCTGATATATTCAATTTCGTGTAATGTAAGTTGGTTAAATTGGAAGAATTTTTAACACGTTAACTGCTGTTAATTAACCGGATTGTAAGACCAAGTCGGTTTATACGACCAAGAGTTGCATTTGCCAGTGCAAAGTCCAGTATTGCATATTTTGGCACCCAGTGCATTGTCTGACGTACTTCGAGTTGGTGAACACACCAATTTAAAAAGAGCACTGCTTTGAAAATGTTAATTAAGGAATTTTGAATTGAATATAATTACAGCCCGTTCTCTGGAATCTAGCAGCTGTGGTCGTAAAGAGGGTCGGAGCTCGGCAAGTAGGGGACGTAATATTTTTTTATCTCAAACCAATCTTTGTTAAGAAGTATAATAAAACTTTGCATTAGAAAATTAATTCCTCAACAGTTTACCATTAAAAGCATCCAAATTAATTTAAACGTTAAGCAATTATCCAAAATTTACATTATCATTCCATGATTTTTTAAGCACGTTTAATAAAAAAAATTGAAAGATTACAAGCTTTTAACCATTCCAACGTTTTAATTACCAAAATAGCAGCTCCGCACGACGAGTTTTAAGCTTTTAAAGATTCAATTCAATTTCATATTCGTAATTACAGCCACTCAGCGCCACCTATTAGACGATAGCCGAACAACTAAGTGCGTTTTTACTACAGCGCCAAAACTGCTGAACTTTATACCTATAGCCAAAATGTAAAAATTTAGCAACGGGTCATACACCACACGATAGAGAATTTAATTTTGAATTGAATGATGTATAAAATAGCTGAGGGAGCTACGCGGTTTCGCCGTAATTTGCAAATGAAAATTTAGCAGAATCCCTGGTCGGTAATTCAGTTCGCTGTAAAGTTTCATATCGAAATTTAAGGCATTTTAGAGTAGTTTTTAATAAATAATGGTTTCATTAATAAGCGCGGTGTATTTACTCCACATTTTGTACATCTATGTTCTTCTAAATGCTTTAAATTCTAATATTAAACTTTACAGCGAACTGGATTACCGGCCAGGGATTTTGCTAAATTTTCATTCGCAAATTACGGCGAAACCGCTTAATTTCCTCAGCTATTTTATGCATCATTCGATTCGGAATTAAATTGTCTATCGTTTGGCGTATGACGCGTTGTTAAATTTTTACCTTTTGGCCATAGGTATAAAGTTCAGCAGTTTTGGCGCTGTAGTAAAAACGCACTTAGTAGTTCAGCCATCGTCTAGTAGGTGGCGCTGAGTGGCGGTGATTAATTTATTTAAATGTTTAAAAGCTAATAATTCTTCAAACAGAGCCACGATTTTGGTAATTTAAACTTTTGAATAGTTAAAATCGTGTAATCTTAAACTTTGTTTATTTAAAAGTGATTAAAAAATTCGTGGAATGATTAATGTTGTTGTTGCGAATATGCCTCTGTTGCGTACTTAAATTATGCCCGGTTGCACCGTAAGTTAAGAAACCTTTAAATACTAAGGATTTCTTAAAAATGGCGGTTTGGTTTGCACCGTTACTTTAAGTAGCAATTTGGAGGTTAAGAATTCCTTAACTTTAAGCCGTCGGGTGGTGGCGGCTTAAATTTTAAGTGCGTACTAAGAAACGCATGAAGCAACACAACATTATAAAATAGGCAATTTCACATACGTTATTCAACGTAACCTCACGTTTTATAAAGAATTGAAAATTATTCTTTATTTTGACTACGATCGTGATATTCTAGTAATCATTGAGCTAGAAATTCCACGTAGAATATATAACAGAACAAATTACTTCCATGATATAGATGACTTTAATTTTTAAATATGTAAATTCACATTGTTTAATCCTACACATAAAATAATTGTATACATTTTTGCAAGGAACAACTCGTCGCCCATGAATCATACATACATACACATGCTTGTAGTAAAAAATATCCATGAAATCGATGTCTTTTCTATGCAAGGAATGAACTAAACCGTTTCCCAGAAAATTCCCCCAACTCTCCCCCAAAATATATTCAGGAAATATTAAATTTCCCTAGATTTCATGCATTATCTATGACCGTTACTCCCTTTGTCATTCCTTAGTTAAGGAACGCTGCAAGAGTCACGGTGCAAGCGAACCGACACTTAACACTTCCTTAACTTTTCCTTAACTTAGCGCTCCCTTATCTTATGGGTCCCTTAACTTAAAACGGTGCAACCGGGCCTTAGTGATAATGCTTAATGTTTAAATTAATTTGGATGATGCAAATGTTTAACTGTAGATGAGTTAATATTTTAATGTAAAATTTCATTTCATAAAAACCCGACATGACCCGGGAAGCCCCAAAATAAGATTTTTCAAATATAATTTTTTTAACCACTAAAAAAAATCTGAAAAAATCACATATATTATTGATCAAAATACCAAATTGGTCAATTTTTCAAGGTCATTTTTTATTTTTATAAATTTATCAACAATTGAAATAAATTTAGAATAGATTGAAATATATAGGGTTATTCACGCTATACGGCACGGAATATTGTGGCCAAAATACGTGACTTTTAAAAAGTTTGACTTTTAGGATATATAGGGGTCTATTATGGTTACTCTTTAAAATTAAATTCATATTATACAGGGTGTTCCAAACGCCCTAAATTATCAAAGTTGTGTTTTTTTTTAATGCAACACCCTGTATTTTAATAAAACCTTTAATAAAATCAAAATCTTGGATTTTATTGCAAAAATTTTGTGTTTAAGGTCCAAAACCATGAATTCTATGGTTCAAATTTGAGATTTTACATGACATTCCTGAATTATAATCCAAATTTTTGATTTTAGGACACAAATTCTGCGTTTAAGAGTCAAAAACTTGGATTTTATGTTCCAAATGCCAGATTTTAAATGCAACTGATCAATTGAATCCAAATATTGGATTTTGGGTCTCAAGTTCTGCGTTTAGGGACCAGAAACTTGGATTTAAAGTTTCAAATTAGAATCCAAACTTTGGATTTTTCAACACAAAGTTTGCGTTTAAAAACCATGGATTCTATGGTCCAAATTCGAGATGTTTATTGAAATTCTTGTATTAGAATCCAAATTTTGAATTTTAAGTCTCAAAATCTGCGTTTAGGGGCCAACAACTTAAATTGAATATTTAAAATTTCGGATTTTACATATAATTATCAAATTAAAATCCAAATTTTTAATTTTAGGTCACAAATTATGCGTTTAAGATCCAAAACCGTGGTTCAAATTGGAGAATTTTGGTGAAATTCTTGGATTTGAATCTAGAATTAGTACAAAGTATTGTACTCAGCAAATTGATTTTTTTTTTATTTTTGACCTGTATATTCGATTTTTTTTGTCTAAATTTTTTATTATTAGGTCCAAACATTATTTATTTTGGCCTAAATTTAATTGGTAAAATTTTCGACTGTTTGGTCCGCATTTTTTATTTTTCCAGACGAATTTTTAATTTTTAAATTTTTGACCTGTATTTTCGATATTTTTGGTCAAAATATTTTATCTTTGTATTTTTAATTTTTTATTTAATATTCTAAATATTCTTTATTTTGACCTAAATTTTGGATTTAATTGTTCAAATTTTTGATTCTTTGGTCCGCATTTTTTATTTTTCGGTCCGAAATTTTAATTCTAGTTCCAAATTTTTGATTTGATTTTGATTAAAATATCTATAACCTGGATTATTGATTTATATGCGAGATTTTTTAAATTTTTTCCGGTATTTTCGAGTTTTGTTTGTTGAAATTTTCGATTTTTTAGCCTGCATTTGTTATCTTTAGGGCCGAATTTTCTATGCAATGTCTAAATTTTCGACTTTCTGGCCTACATTACAAATTTGTATTATTATTTTTTTAATCTTTTGACCGAAATTTTTCTTTACCAGCTTCTCGATTTTAGTGTCACAATTTTCGATTTTTTGGTCCGCATTTTTGATTTTTCGTTTAGTCTGCGTTTATTATCTTTAGGTCCGAGTTTTCGATGTTTTGTCTAAATTTTCGACTTTTTGGCCAACATTGTAGATTTTTATTTTCTTTTATCTTTTACCCTAAAATTTTCTTTATTTGCTTGTTAAAATTTTTCTTTCCTTGGTCCACCATTTTTATTTTTATGCCAGAATTTTAGATATTTGGTCTAAATTTTGTATCGAATATTTTAGATTTAAAGTCTGTTTTTTATCCAAAATTTTAGATATTTTAACTTGGATTATTGTTTTCATCCCGTGATTTTTTTTTTAATTTTTGGCTATTATTTTCGAATTTCTGATCAGAACTTATTTTTGGCAAATTATTTTGCTTCTACCTAAGTTTTTAATTTTTTGTCTACGTTTTTTATTTTCAGATTACGATTCTTGATTCTTTGGCCCATATTTTACATTTTTGTATTTTCAATTTTTTTGTTCCAATTCTTTTTATTTTTCATTATTTTGACCAAAATATTCGACTGGTTTGTAGAAATTTTCGATTTTTTGTCTGCACACGCCCGAGTTTTCGATGTTTTGTCTAAATTTTCACCTTTTTAGGCCCTACTTTTTTGGCCTATATTTTGTATTTTCGATTGTTTTGGTTTCAATTTTAGTCAACTTAAATTTTCGATTCGTTTGTTAAAAATCTTGACACTATGATTTTTGGGTACTTAATTTTTTATTTTCTTGTCCCATATTTTAAATTTTCTTAACTTGAATTATTGATTTTATTGTGCGATTTTTTTTTTTTAATTTTAATTTTTGCTATTATTTTCGAATTTCTCGTTGGAACTTATTTTAAGCTAAAAAGAGTTATATTTGGGGCTAAAAATGGCAAATGATTTTTCTTTTGCTTGTATTTTCAATTTTTTGGTCTGCATTTTTATTTTTAAACCAGGATTTTTTATTTTTTCGGCGGATATTTTAGATCTTTTTTGTTCCAAATTTTTGATTTTTTGGCCAAAATATTCGATTGGTCTAGGAAGATAAATCGTTCTTTGTTTCTTGAAAAAAAGGGGGGGGGGGTATTATATAAGTGGCTTTACCATCAACATGTTCCACGAGCCGCCACTGGTAAAGATATAAGGTATTTGAAATTAAAAAAAAAGAATCTAAACTCAACATAAACATACTGTTACTCTATTATTAATTTGATAAAATTTTGCTGCTCAATTATTGATAAATATATACAAAATATCGTAAAAAGATTAGTTATTCAAATTTTTCAAGATGACGCACCAAACATTGAAAGAACATTGACTATATATATAAATAAAATTTTCCGTCACTTGATCGTTTCGGGGCGAAAAAAAATGGTTAAACCTAATAAAAACATACCCTTAATAACCTTTTATTTGGGTAAAAAATATATGTGAATTTTTCAGATTATCATAATATTTTTTAGTGGTTAAAAAAATAAAATCTTATTTTTCGAGGATTTCAAGGTCAAATCTTGGCAAAAATGGGATTATTCACACGAAACTGAAATAAAATTATTAATACCAAAATATTACCAATAATTTTAAATAAAATTACTCTTTAATTGATAAATATATAAAAAATAACAATATAACGTAAAAATTTTAGTTATTCAAATTTTTCAAAATGACGCACCAAAAATTGGAAGATGAAAAAAATCACAGATATGGAGTCAGTCACTCGATCACTTAGGGGCGACAAGGGAACTAGGCGTGTAAATTTTATTATCTAATAATTCTATTTTAAGCAGGGACTGACCGGTTTCGACCGAACTAAGAACCGACATGCGGCAGCATTCCCTCGCCGAGCGAGTTTCGCATTTTTGTATTTTTTCTGACTGTACAACTCGTAAAAAGTTCGGGAGTTTTGGCGCTGGTAGCAATATGTACTTAGTAGTTCAGCCATCGTCCGCTGTGTAGCGCGGAAGCGCCGGTAATCACGAACACAATTTAATTAAATGTTTAAAAACCTCACAACTCGTCATAGCTATGATTTCGGCAATTGAAACGTTGAAATGCCGATAGTTGTAATATTTAAATCTGTAAATTTTAATTCTTCAATTATTACATGTTTCAGCCCAGATCCATACCTTACATTTATAGGTGCTTCTAAAGTCATTAAAACCAATGGTGAATATTAAAAGGACAACCGAACATGCTATTTTTAAATAAATCTTTAGCATTGTTTAATAGATGACACAGACAAACTAATAAGGCTTTTTTTAAATAGTTAATGAAAGGCCTTAAAAAAATAATGGATACAAAAATGCAAGTTTTAAATAAATCTTTAGTATTGTTTAATAGATGACACAGACAAACTAATAAAACTTTTTTTAAACAGTTAATTAAGGCCTTAAAATATAATGGATACAAAAATTAGTTTTAAATAAGCCTTCAGTATTGTGTTTAATTGATGGCACAGACGAAATAATTAAACAGTTAATGTCTCCGTTTCAACGCCAGTTTTTAATAAACCTTTAGTATTTTGTTAATGGCACAGACAAAATAATAGAATATATATTTTTTTAGCAGTTAATTATGTCTCCGTTTCGACTGTTGGAGTTTTTACGATTCGCAATTTAAATGCTGTTACGAATAAAAGACAATATAATTGAAGTCGGACTCGGAAGTTTGAAGTGGAAGAAAATTCGAATACAATTATTAATCACTTGATTTAGTTGAAAAAAAAATACGTGTTTCTTTTGATTCAAATCAAATGAATCCGTAAAAATACTATTTCATCATCTCTTATCAAACATCAAATTATTGCATGCTGCATCACGCAAATAGTCTGGAGCTGTTTTACACTTATAAAGGAAGTAATAAATATTGCATTTAATTTAATCTAGTTTTTTGGTAATAAATGTTTCGTTCTTTATTTATTACTTTCTCCGTTACGAAGTAAGCGATGGCCATTTCGAGCGATGCCATTTTTTTCTGCTGGTATACGTCAATTGTTTTGCAGTATGTTTAAGCTACATTATTTCTGGATGTATTTGTAAATTTTAAGACCATTCTATGAAGTGGTACAGTTTTCAGAATTTTGATCAGCGCTCAATGCCAATTCGTTCCTTTCAATTTAAGTTTGAAACGGTGCCATTTTGTTTACTGCTGGTGTGCGTCAATTGTTTTGGAGTATGTTAAAGCTACATTATTTCTGGATGTATTTGTAAATTTTGAGGCCATTCTAGGGAGCGATACAGTTTTTAGAATTTTTATAAACGCTCAATGCCAATTTCGTTTCTTTCAATTTAAGTTTGAAGCGGTGCCATTTTGTTTTCTGTTGGTGTGCGTCAATTTTTTTACGGTATGTTTAAGCTACATTATTTCTGGATGTGTTTGTAAATTTTGAGGCCATTTTAGGAAGTGATACAGTTTTTAGAATTTTTATCAGCGCTCAATGCCAATTCGTTCCTTTCAATTTAAGTTTGAAACGGTGCCATTTTGTTTACTGCTGGTGTGCGTCAATTGTTTTGGAGTATGTTAAAGCTACATTATTTCTGGATGTATTTGTAAATTTTGAGGCCATTCTAGGGAGCGATACAGTTTTTAGAATTTTTATAAACGCTCAATGCCAATTTCGTTTCTTTCAATTTAAGTTTGAAGCGGTGCCATTTTGTTTTCTGCTGTTGTGCGTCAATTGTTTTACAGCATGTTTAAGCTACATTATTTCTAGATGTATTTGTAAATTTTAAGGCCATTCTAGGGAGCGATACAGTTTTTAGAATTTTCATAAACGCTCAATGCCAATTTCGTTCCTTTTAATTTAAGTTTGAAAGGGTGCCATTTTGTTTTCAGCTAGGGTGCGTCAATTATTTTATAGTATATCAATCATACATTATTTTTTAAACTAATTCCGCTTATTTTAAATTTTTATAATATTAGTTTATTTCAATTAGTTTCAATTTATAAATTTTGAAGATGGTTTAGAAATGTCCTATTCCTGGGTTTATTTACTCTAATGTGAGTTTCACCCACTTTTATTTCACTAGTTGGAGGGTAGCCTAAGGCCACCCTCTTAAATAATTTTAATTTGATCGATAAATCGCTCTTTTATGAAGAAATTTATTAGTCAATCAATCGGACAAGTTTAAAACTCGTCCAAAAGGGAATAAAGGGAATATTTTTTGGCTCAAGATAAAGTTGAATAGAAGAGTGTTGGGTGGGCTCTAGCCTATTCTTCAAGGTGTCTAGCCCACCCACTACCATTTGAAACAATTTTAATTTTATCTACAAATTGCTAATTTATGAAGGAATTTCTTGTTCAATAAATTGGGCAAGTTAAATGTTTTTAGCTCAAGTAAAAGTTTAATCGAAAAGTGTTGGGTGGGCTCTATCCTATTGTCCAAGCTGTCTATATTTTCTCCTGTAATTCTATTTCGGATGATGATTAAACGTTCAACTTCACCAATGAATTTTCGAAGAATAAAGTGCGGAATTTTGTAGGTTAAATTAAATTGGATAGGAAGGATGGTGGGTGGGTTCTATCCCACAATCAAAGTACTTGAATCTGCGCAGCGAATTGTAAAAAATAAATCAGTTCATCAAAGGGAAAGAGTTTCTTTTATATATTTTCTTTGATTTAGTATTGCTTCTCAGTACAAATACAATAACTGACGTGACTGAAGGGCACCTGCCAAAGTAAAAAAAAAGTATTGCTTTTCTAACGTGAAATTCTTAATTTTTCATTTCACTAGTTGAAAGGTAGGATAGGGTCTATTCACCACCACCTGAAAAAAATGTATTTTATCTACACATTTTTGGACAGTTTTGAGAAAACTTGTATAAATCCAATCAAAAAAACCAAAGTTAAAAAAAAAATTGTTTCCGAGTTTGGATACGAATATCTCTCTTATTAAAAGCATATTACATTTTTGGAGAACAACAGTTTTGAAATAAATCCAAACTTGAAAAGAAAGAGTTTGGTAATGTGTCTTAGGAAAATTATGTAATTGGCACGTTTATGTTGAAAGTCTGCACTTAATAAGGATTTTGAAAAATCGATATTTGATTGCCGAAAATAGCCATTCTCGAGTTTGACATGTTTTTTTTTAAATCTTGAACACTAATCATTTTTTGATAGACGGATATTTTTATGTGAGCACAATTACTTTATAAAAATAACTTTATATAAAACATAGAAGTTGCAGATATCTCGGACAAAAAAAAACAAGGAATTTAGCGTGACGAAAACGGCATGTGTTTAACACATTCTGCAGTGCTGTCTGCTAAGATACCATAGCGAAGGAAGCTATGATGAAGCTTTGGTTAGTGTTAAATCCGATACTTTAAAATCGGATATTTAAATGTCACTTTTGACCTTTACAGACAAACGTACTCACGTTGGAAAACATTACATTGTTTTAATGATTTTCGGATGAAAATACTTGAAAATTTAAATATCACTCTTGACATTTACAGACGTATATACTCACATTGGAAACTATTACAATGTTTTAATAAAAATACTTAAATATTTTCATGTCACTTTTGACAATTTACAGATTAACGTACTCACGTTGGAAACTATTACATTGTTTTAACAATGTTCGGATGAAAATACTTAAACATTTAAATGTCAGTTTTGACATTTACAGACGTACATACTCACATTGAAAACTATTTCATCGTTTTAGTGATGTTCGCATGAAAATATTTAGACATTTAAATGTCACATTAAGCGTTTAAATGTCACTTTTGGCAATTGCTGAAGTACGTACTCATCTTAGAAACAATTTATTGATTTAATTTGTTCGGAAAAAAATATTTAAAGATTTCAATGACACTTTTGACATTTACAGACGTACATACTTATGTTGGAAACCATTACATCGGTTTAGTGATGCTCGCATGCAAATATTTAAACAGTTCAATTGCACTTTTAACATTTACGGACGTACGTACTCACATTGGAAACTATTACATCGTTTTAGTAATGTTCGCATAAAAATATTTAAATGTTTAAATGTCACTTTTGGCATTTGCAGAAGTACGTACTCACTTTAGAAACAATTTATTGTTTTAATGTTGTTCGGTAGAAAATATTTAAAGATTTAAATGTTACTTTTGACATTTACAGACGTACGTACTTATGTTTGAAACTATTGCATCGGTTTAGTGATGTTCGCATGAAAATATTTAAACATTTAAAAGTCACTTTTGACATTTACAGACGTACGTACACAAATTGGAAACCAACACAATGTTTTAATGAAAATACTCAAACATTTAAATGTCACTTTTGACATTTACAGACGTACATACTCACATTATAAACTATTACATCGTTTTAGTGATGTTCGCATGAAAATATTTAATCGTCTAAATGTCACTTCTGGCATTTAAAGAAGTACGTATTCATCCTAGCAACAATTTATTCTTTTAATGTTGTTCGGAAGAAAATGTTTAAAGATTTAAATGTCACTTTTGACATTTACAGACGTACGTACTTATGTTGGAAACTATTGCATCGGTTTAGTGATGTTCGCATTAAAATATTTAAACATTTAAATATCACTTTTAACATTTACAGACGTACGGACCCGCATGGAAAACTATTACATTGTTTTAATGAAAATACATTTCATTTACTTTTGACATTTACAGACTAACGTACTCACGTTGGAAACGATTACATTATTTTAATGATGTTCGGATCACTAAAATGTCACTTTTGACGTTTACAGACGTACGTACTCATATCAGAAGCTATTACATCGTTTTAATAATTTTCGGATGAAAATACTTAAAAATTTAAACATCACTTTTGACATTTACAGTCGTACGTACTCACATTGGAAACTATTACATTGTTTTAATGAAAATACTTAATAATTTAAATGTCACGTTTGACTTTTACACACTAACGTACTCACGTTGGAAACTATTGCATTGTTTTAATGATGTTCGGATGAAAATACTTAAACATTTGAATGTCACTTTTGACATTTACAGACGCACATACTCACATTGGAAACTATTACATCGTTTTAATGATTTTCGGATGAAAATACTAAAAAAATTAAATATCACTTTTGACATTTGCAGACGTACGTACTCACATTCTAAACTATTAGATTGTTTTAATGAAAATACTTAAACAATTAAATGTCACTTTTGACATATACAGACGTACGTACTCACATTGGAAACCATTACATTGTTTTAATGATGTTCGAATGAAAATACTTAAACATTTAAATGTCAGTTTTGACATTTACATACTCACATTGTAAACTATTACATCGTTTTAGTAATGTTCGCATGAAAATCTTGAAACATTTAAAGGTCAGTTTTGACATTTACAGACGTACATACTCACATTGTAAACTATTACATCATTTTGGTGATGTTCGCATGAAAATATTTAAAGATTTAAATGTCACTTTTGACATTTACAGACGTACGTACTCACATTGAAAAGCAATACATTGTTTTAATGAAAATACTAAAACATTTAAATGTCATTTTTGACCTTTACAGACGAAAGTACTCACGTTGGAAACTATTTTTTAATGATGTTCGGATGAAAATACTTAAACATTTAAACGTCAGTTTTGACATTTACAGACGGACATACTCTCATTAGAAACCATTACATCGTTTTAGTGCTGTTCGCATGAAAATATTTAAATGTCACTTTTGGCATTCACAGAAGCACGTACTTACCTTAGAAACTACTATATTATATTGTTTTAATGTTCTTTGAAAGAAAATATTTAAACACTTAACACATTGGCTGCCAACAAGTTTTTCTGTAAAACGTCAAAAGAGGTTTTCTTTGGTTTTAAGTTTTATTTAATAAAAAGAGTAAGAATATGCTTATTTCATTTAACTCGTGACTGACAGCGCTAAGTAGTAAATTTAAAGTAGGTATTCACTGTCAGTCATCGGTAACTGACCGTGACCCCGAATACTTCATTGTCAGTCACCGGTGACTGACAAAGCGGTCGACGTGTTAAATGTCACTTTTGACATTTACAGACGTACGTACTCACATTGGAAACTATTATATCGTTTTAGTGATGTTCGCATGAAAATATTTAAGCGTTTAAATGTCACTTTTGGCATTTACAGAAGTACGTACTTACCTTAGAAACTATTATATTGTTTTAATGTTGTTCGGAAGAAAATATTTAAACACTTAACACATTGGCAAGTTTTTTTGTAAAATGTCAAAAAAAGGATTTCTTTGTTTTTAAGTTTTATTGTATAAAATGAGTAAGAATATGCTTATTTAATTTAACTCGTGACTGACAGCGCTAAATAGTAAGCTTAAAGTAGGTACTAACTGTCAGTAATCGGTGACTGATGTGACCCCATGTGAATAGTTCAGTGTCAGTCACCGGCGACTGACAAAGCGGTCAACGTGTTAATGTTACTTTTAACATGTACAGACGTTCGTACTCACATTGGAAACTATTAGATTGTTTTAGGGATGTTCGCATGAAAATATTTAAACATTTAAATGTCACTTTTGACATTTACAGACGTACGTACTCTCATTGGAAACCAATGCATTGTTTTAATGAAAATTCTTACATTTAAATTTTTTTGTCACTTTTGACATTTACAGAAGTACGTACTAACGTTGGAAACTATTACATGGTTTTAATGATGTTCGGATGAAAATAATTAAACATTTAAATGTCACTTTTGGCATTCACAGAAGTACGTACTTACCTTAGAAACTATTATATTGTTTTAATGTTGTTCGGAAGAAAATATTTAAACACTTAACACATTGGCTACCAACAAGTTTTTTTGGAAAATGTCAAAAAAGGTTTCTTTGTTTTTAAGTTATATTTTATAAAATGACTGACAGCGCGAAATAGTAAGTTTAAAGTAGATATGCAATGTCAGTCATCGGTGACTGACGCCGCCACATTGGAATACTTCGGTGCCAGTCACCGGTCACCAGTCACATTTACAGACGTACATACTTACATTGCAAACTATTTCATCGATTTAGTGATGTTCAGATAAAAATAATTAAAAGTTTAAATGTCACCTTTGGCATTTACAGAAGTACGTACTCATCTTAGATACAAATTATTGCTTTAATGTTGTTCGGAAGAAAATATTTAAAGATGTAAATGTTACTTTTGACATTTACAGACGTACGTACTTATGTTGGAAACTATTTCATCGATTTAGTGATGTTCAGATAAAAATAATTAAACATTTAAATGTCACTTTTGACCTTTACAGGCGAACGTACTCACGTTGGAAACCATTACATTGTTTTAATGATGTTCGGATGAAAATACTTAAACATTTAAATAACAGTTTTGACATTTATAGACGTACATATTCTCATTGGAAACTATTACATCGTTTTAGTGATATTCGCATGAAAATATTTTAATGTTTAAATGTCACTTTTGGCATTTACAGAAGTACGTACTTACCTTGGAAACTATTATTTTGTTTTAAGTTGTTCGGAAGAAAAAAATTAAACATTTAAATGCCATTTTTGACATTTACAGACGTAAGTACTCACATTGGAAACTATTACATCGTTTTAGTGATGTTCGGATGAAAATATTTTAACACTTAACACATTGGCTGCCAAGTTTTTTTGTAAAATGTCTAAAAAAGGCTTCTTCGTTTCTAAATTATATTTTATAAAATGAGTAAGAAAATGCTCATTTAATGTAACTCGTGACTGACAGCGCGAAATAGTAAGTTTAAAGTAGATATGCAATGTCAGTCACCGGTGACTGACGCGACCCCGAATACTTCAGTGTCAGTCACTGGTGACTGAAAAAATTGAAAACTATTTCATCGTTTTAGTGATGGTCGGATGAAAATATTGAAACGTTTAAAAGTCACTTTGACATTTACAGAAGTACGTACTTACCTTAGAAACAATTATATTGTTTAATGTTGTTCGGAAGAAAATATTAAAACATTTAAATATCACTTTTGACATTTGCAGACGTACTTACTCATGTTGGAAACTATTACATTGTTTTAATCATGTTCGGATCATTTAAATGTCATTTTTGACGTTTACAGACGTACGTACTCACATCGGAAACCAACATCGTTTTAACGATGTTCGGACGGAACTACTTAAAACATGCATGTCGAAGCCGGTGGCGATTTGCCGCCTTCTGGGTCCACTTGCTTGCTGCAGCACTCTCTCCCGGAGGGATAATCCGGCGCAGTTTCAAAGACTTCTTCGTATAATATCAACCAGTTATCCCGAGCATCCTCCGTTTGCGAATAAATATTAAAAATTTAATCAGACTCAGGGTCGTATTAAGCCAGATATACCCACAGTTCTAAATGTAAGACGACTATTTTAAAGTTCCTCTTAAATTGTATATAGAATATCGTCAGCGCCATCTATCATTTTTTTAATCAGAAAATTACATTCAGTGAGAATTCATTTCTTTGTTCAGAAAAATACGTTCAGTGAGAATTAATTTCTTTATTCAGAAAAACACGTTAGGTGAGAATTCACTGACATTTGACAGGAAGACGAAAAATAACCTCTCTGTGTTTTTAAATCTTAATTATTTAATTTAGAGCAACATATCATTTACTTTCCTTTCATTTAAATCTTGGACTAATGTGGACTAAATGACTGAAGAATTTTATTTTATTAATGGGCAGTAATTTAAATAAATAAAGGTTGGGGATTCCAAGTTTTTTAAATTTTTTTTTATTGACGTACGCGATCAGCCAAAATTCTAGGTATTTTTACTTATTATAACCTCGAGAACAAGTGAGTAATGTAAGACGAATACAACGACCACGGACCCGAGCGGATATTTCTCGGCCAGAAAAATGTTCCGCCCGGGCTGGGAATCGAATGCAGAGGGCGGATGCTCGCGCTCTTCTCTGCTACACCACCAAGCCACCCAAAATTTATATTTAGTTCTTTTTGCGATTTTCCAAGAAATAATGGTATCTGTAAAAGGGCATGTTCATTTTGTATTTTTGTAAATGTAAATTTGAGACATCCTCACTTATTGCAGGTGCATTAAATAAAAATAATAAAGAAGAGAATATTCAAGTTATTTTCCTCACTATTACTTTTAAAGAAGATATATCTGTAAAATAAGAAATAAAATCAATCAAGTGAAAAATAGACATAATTATTAATTTATTTATTTTTATCTGTAAATATGAGGGTTAAGATTAAAGTTAATATGTACAAAACACTATATAATATTATTTACAGTTATAAAATGCACTTAATTCGTATTTTACAGAAGAAAATACATCATTCTCACACTCGCACCCGCCTATATATATAAATTACCGTGACTAGTTTTATGTATCGTGTTCGAATGTACTATACAAATTTCAACCCCTCCCCACCCCGGAAAAACAAAAAATGAACGCGCATCATCATCCAAAAAAAATAAATAATGAGAATCTAAAAAAAAAAATAATAATAAATACACTGGACACAAAAAGTAGTTTAATACGAAAACAATATTATTTCATATCTATATATATATATATATATATATATATATTATATTAATATTAATGTACAATCACAACCACACACATGAAAAATATCTTACAAACGTAAAACCACTTTACAAAAAAGGAATGCAAATTTGATATTCGTTTTTATAAAAAGTAATCAAAATCAATAAATATTCATGTATCTAAAATTTAGAATATATATACAAATATATTTATAGAAATATTGCGTTTACGTATATTTACAGGGGCGACTTAAATATTTTCAATGGGATTGAAAATATCAAATCTAGAGTACGATCGGATTCGCGCGTAGAAATGGCCGCGTATTGATGGCGCTGCGTTCACACGTGCGCGCGATGGAGTGTGCGTGTGAATGCGAGAACAAGGCAGTGATGGCTAACCTTTTGAGCTCGGTGTGTCAAAATTTTGAAAAACCGAAACATAATTTTCATCACAAAAGTAAAGACTAAAAATATTTTTTTGAATTAATTAATTATTAATTATTATTAACGTAAGTAATAATATTATTATTAATAACCAACTATTGCCGTTATAAAAGACAAATATTTGAATTTTTTATCTTTGAAGATGCTTGTCACCAAAAATGAGCTCGCGTGTCAGCACTGACACGTGTGTCATAAGTTCTAAGGTGTGAGCCACTGAATTTTGTTGCTGAGATAGCCATGCACGAGAGAGAGAGAAACATAACCATGTCTGATTTTTTTTTCTTATTCAACTGAACTAATCTAGTCTTCTATGACGTGAATTGTTAAATTAAAAACAAACTGAAAAGTCGAGACAATTTGTGTTATTCATGAAAATGGTGGGTATATAACGCATCTTACATTTTTTTATTTTCTCCAACTAACCATTTTTTTCGTAGATATTAGTAGGCTAAATGTCCTATTTTTTAATATTCGCCGACATTCGTAATTTATCTCACAGCCAACTCTGAATCAAAATCTTGTGGCTCACTCGATATAAACGCACGCTTGCATGCTCGGCCCCGATGGAGTGTGCGTGTGAATGCACATCGCACATTTGAAAAACGGACACTTTTTATCTCGCTTTTGGAACGCGGGATTTATTTTTTTTGAACACGTGCTTGGGGGCGAGAACGGAGTATGAAATTTCGTCCACTTTTGCTCGACGTGATTGAAATGCCATACGTTCCCGTCATGTGTTAAGGTGCGATTCCTATGACGCGTCCGTCACGCAAGCGACGGACGAAAGCGACGGACGCAAGCGACCACTACTTCTTGCCTTCTTCGTGTTTACCACAACACTCAGCGGGGACTCAAGTTTATGATGTAAAATCTTCAGACACAAAAAAACGTCAAAAAAAACACGTTTTTCGAGTCGTATGTCTCGAAAATTGTGATTCGTATTTTTCAAAATTGCAGAACATAATGTTCGATTTTGTTAATTGAACGGACGCAAGCGGCAGACGTAAGCGACGGACGCAAGCGACGGACGAAAGCGACAGACGCGTTGCGACGGACGCAAGCGACGATGCGACCACCACTTCTTGCCTTCTTTGGCACGGCAAAGGAACATGGTATAATGATCGTGTTTACCACAACACTCAGCGGGGACTCAAGTTTAAGATAAAATCTTCGGACCCAAAAAAACGTCAAAAAAATCACGTTTTTCGAGTCGTATGTCTCGAAAATTGTGATTCGTATTTTTCAAAATTGCAGAACATAATGTTCGATTTTGTTCATTGAAGCGCCAAAATATGGCCAATTTACTATTATTCAAATTTTCAAGATTTTGACTTTGACTTTTTCAAATGCGATTATTTCAAAATTTCAGGAAAGAGTAATTTACGCAACAAGTTCCGAAAGTGATACTTTACGGAATGAGCAGGAATCCTGCGAGTCCCGTAAAATCACTTTTGGAACGTGTTACGTACAATATTTATTCTGCAGCCGTCTTTTTTTTTGTTAAATAAGTAAAAACACACCCGAATGTTATATGACAAGCGCTGTCATAATTAAATACGAAGTTGATGTTTTTGTCAAGGCCGCCTACAAATGTACGCAAAATCGTCCCGAAAGTAACAAAAAGCGTCCCGAAAGTAAAGAAATCGTTCCGAAAGTGAAACGTACTTTCGGTACGATTTATGTGAAGTGGAACTTTCGATTTAAAAAATCATACCGAAAGTTTTATTTTCGGGACGGCTGCAGAAAAAGATAATTATAGCTTTGTGTTGAATCGATTCTAATTTTTTTTTAAGTTTTAAGTTTGTCGCAGTTGTATTTCATTTTAATTTTGTTGCAGACTCTAAAATTTATTTTAAAATCTCGACAAGGGGTGATTACAGATTTGTAACGAATCACATAGTACAGTCAATAATGAGAAGATTTTAAAAGTGCATTTTTTTGGCAACAGTTTCAATTTTTTTGAAGACTTGAAAAATGTGCAAACTGAAAATATGACATAGTGTATTCAAATATGATTATTTCGAAATATCCTGAAGGGATTATTAAAAATTTGTATAGAATAATAAAGTCCAACCAACCATAAGTTAATTTGTGGCAGTTATTTTTAAATTTTTTTGACTAATTAAAAAATGGAATTATTTTAAAATCTCGACAAGGGGTGATTACAGATTTGTAACGAATCACATAGTACAGTCAATAATGAGAAGATTTTAAAAGTGCATTTTTTTTTGGCAGCAATTTCAATTTTTTTTTAACTTGAAAAATGTGCAAAACTGAAAATATGACATGGTGTATTCAAATATGATTATTTCGAAATATCCAGAAGGGATCATTAAAAATTTGTATAGAATTATAAAGTCCAATCAGTATCAATTTTGAAAATTTGAAGTTTGTGGCAGTTATTTTTTAATTTTTTTTACCAATTAAAAAATGGAATTATTTTAAAATCTCGACAAGGAGTGATAACAGATTTGTAACGAATCACAAAGTAGAGTCAACAATGAGAAGATTTTAAAAGTGCAATTTTTTTGGCAACAGTTTCAATTTTTTTGAAAACTTGAAAAATGTTCAAACCGAAAATATGACATGGTGTATTCAAATATGATTATTTCGAAATATCCAGAAAGGATTATTAAAAAATTGTATAGAATTATAAAGTCCAATTAATTATAAGTCAATTTTGAAAGTTTGAAGTTTGTGGCAGTTATTTTTAAATTTTTTTTACCAATTAAAAAATGGAATTATTTTAAAATCTCGACAAGGGGTGATAACAGATTTGTAACGAATCACATAGTAGAGTAAACAATGATAAGATTTTAAAGGTGCAATTTTTTTGGCAGCAGTTTCAATTTTTTTGAAAACTTGAAAAATGTTCAAACCGAAAATATGACATGGTGTATTCAAATATGATTATTTCGAAATATGCAGAAGGGATTATTAAAAAACTGTATAGAATTATAAAGTCCAATTAACTATAAGTCAATTTTGAAAGTTTGAAGTTTGTGGCAGTTATTTTTTAATTTTTTTTACCAATTAAAAAATGGAATTATTTTAAAATCTCGACAAGGGGTGATAACAGATTTGTAGCGAATCACATAGTAGAGTAAACAATGAGAAGATTTTAAAGGTGCAATTTTTTTCGCAGCAGTTTCAATTTTTTTGGAAACTTGAAAAATGTGCAAACTGAAAGTATGACATGGTGTATTCAAATATGATTATTTCAAAATATCCAGAAAGGGTTAATAAAAATTTATATAGATTTATAAAGTCCAATCAACTATAAGTCAATTTTGAAAGTTTGAAGTTTGTGGCAGTTATTTTTTAATTTTTTTGACCATTTAAAAAATGAACATCGTGATGTGTTCAAACGCGATTATTTCAAAATACCAGAAAAAAAAATTATCATTTTGTATTGAATCCTAAGGTGGAATCAATTCTAAGTGTATTTTGAAAGTTATGGATATTTCAATTTTTTTGATTAACCAAAACAATGTGCAAACTCTAAATGTGACAGGGTGCGCTAAAATACAAATATTTTAAAATTTCGACTAGGGGTGGTTACAGATTTGTATAGAAGAATACAGAAAAATCAAGTATGAAAAAAATTTAAAAGTGTAATTTTTGTGGCAGTTGTTTTTAATTTCTTTTATCAACTCGAAAAATTTGCAAATTAAAAATGAGGCAAAGGTATATTTGATTAAATAAAACTTAAGCAGATTTATTGCTAAGAAACGTAAAAATATAAAAAAAAAATATTGAGAAAAACCAGTGCAACATATTCGAAAATTTCGATTTTTGAAAATTCCACACAACCAAGCGCAGTTAAATTTGGATCATTTAAACACCAAAATATAGCGAATTTAGTATATCTGAAAAACTTAACAAATCATTTTCTCGAAGTACTAACATTTTGACGTCGTGCGTTTCGAAAATTGTGATTCGTATTTTTCAAAATTGCAGTACTTCCGAACATAATGTTCGATTTTATTAATTGAAGCTTCAAAATATGGTCAATTTACTATGATTCAAATTTTCAAGATTATTTCGGGCCCTTTTGACTTTGAATTTTTCAGATGCGATTATTTCAAAATTTCAGGAAAAGATAATTATTTTTTTTATCAACTCGAAAAATGTGCAAATTTAAATATACCATAAATTTGATTATTTCGAAATATCGAGAAGGAATTATCAAACATTTGTATAGAATTATAAAGTAAAACCAACTATAAGTCAATTTTGAAAGTTTAAAGTTTGTAGTTGTTTTTCTATTTTCATGACCAATAAAAAAAAAATGGACAACGTGAAAATGTGACACGGTGTGTTCAAATGCGATTATTTAAAAATTTCAGGAAAAAATAATTACAATTTTGTATTAAATCATTTAGTAGAAGCAATTTCATGTATATTTTATCAGTTTTAACTTTATGGTTGTTGTATTTCAATTTTTTTTTTATTAACTTAAAAGAATGTTAAGCGGTGTTTTCTTACCGATTATTTTAAAATTTCGATAAGGGATGATTACATATTTGTATAGAAAGTTATACGGTATAGAATCAACTATTGGCAAATTTAAATATGAAATTTTTATGGGAACTTTAAAAATTGATTCTATACAAAATTTTTATTAATCGCTTCCCGATATTTTGAAAAATTCACATTTGAATGTAGCATGTCTTATTTTTAGTTTGCGCATTTTTCAAGCTAGGAAAAAAAATGAAAAACAATTTTCAAATTCACTCAAAATTAATTTTAGTTTATGCCTCACATAAAATCTCCCAACAAATTCGCCGAGCGAAAATAAAATAAAAACAATTGCCACAACCTGGAAAATTTCGAAATTCACTCAAAATTAATTCTAGTTTATGTCTGAGATAAAATCACGCAACAATTCTTCCTAATTTTTTAACCAATCGCACGAGAACTAACTGTGTTGATGTCATCCGAAAGAACAAAATTCGCCGAGCGTTAAAAAAAATATAAAAGCAATTGCCACAACCTGGAAAATTTCCAAATTCACTCAAAATTAATTCTAGTTTATGTCTTAGATAAAATCACACAACAATTCTTCCTAATTTTGTAACGAATCGCATGAGAACTGTGCTCATGTCATCCGAAAGAACAAAAATCTCCGAGCGCTAAAAAAAATATAAAAACAATTTCCACAAAATCGAAAATTTCCAAATTCACTCAAAATTAATTCTAGTTTATATCTTAGATAAAATCACACAACAATTCTTCCTAATTTTGTAACGAATCGCATGAGAACTGTGCTCATGTCATCCGAAAGAACAAAATTCGCCGAGCGTTAAAAAAAATATAAAAACAATTTCCACAACCTGGAAAATTTCCAAATTTACTCAAAATTAATTCTAGTTTATTTCTCAGATAAAATAACACAACAATTCTTCCTATTTTTTTAACCAATCGCACGAGAACTGTGCTTAAGTCATCCGAAAGAACAAAATTCGCCGAACGTTAAAAAAAATATATAAAAACAACTGGAAAATGTATTGTTTTCTTGCACAATGGTCAATATTTTTGACGTTAAATTTTACAGCAATTTTTACTGCAAAAGAAACATAAAAATGTAGAAAATTGAATAAATTTCAAAAACTTATTGAGAAATTTTTTCGTAAGACCAGTGAAAATTTCGATTTTTTAAAATTGCACAACTACCAAACGCAGTTAAATTTGGATTATTTAAACACCAAAATATAGAGAATTTAGTATATTTGAAAAACTTAACAAAAAATTCTCTCAAAGTACTGACTTTTTGACGTCGTATGTCTCGAAAATTGTAATTTCTTTTTTTCAAAATTTCTCGCTATATAGAGCCAAGAAGCCATGCAACTACCTGTAGTTTCAAGCTCAGCATTTGTTTTTATATTTTTTTCAACAGCCGGAAATATTTACAATTTTTTTTAACTCTACGCTCGGTTGGTTATGAAAATTCGAAATCCACGGTTGGTGCATTGAATGGATTTTTACAAATTCATAATCCAGAATGTGTTTTGAGTGCATTTGAAGAGTTTCAAGTCGATGGCAATTATTTTTATATTTTTTTTCAAGAGCAGGATTTTTTTTATAAAATTGTAAGTCTTCTGTCTTAAAAATTGTAATTTTGATTTTTGAAAGTCCACAAGTATAAAATGATGATAAAAATGTTAAAATAAACCTAATAAAGTATTATTCAAAAATGCATCAACAAACTATCCAGTGAGATCAGTCCCACGCCACCAAAATTCCCAATTTTGATTTTTGAATCTTCTGCTGCTGTTAGATTATGATGCGTTCTAAAAGAACAAACGTATAAAACAATTTTTTTGAAATAACTGAAAATTGCAGTTTGAAATTGCGCAACTTTTGAACACGTTATTGGATTTTGATAATTTAAACGTCTGCTTGAGTAGGTCGTAAAAACGTTCATGTTAAATCAGCGAGATAACGCCAAAATTGTTGGTTTTGAAGTCCCAGGCTTCAAAAATCGTGATTCTGTTTTTTTTTAATTACACAACTTCCGAGCACATTATTAGAATTTTTACTTGGAACATTAAAATAAAGATAATATGGTAGGTTCAGGAAATTTTCTTGTAAGATTATCTAAAAAAACGTCAAAATCGCATGTTTCTCAAGTTCTGTGCCTCAAAAATTGTATTTTTGATTTTTGAAATTGCACACGTGTCGAATTTGTTGTTAGATTGTGATCATACAAACGTTAAAACACAGCCAATAAAATATGATTGAAACATGTATCAACAAACTTTCTACAGTTTCATTAAATAACGTTTTTTTTTAAATAAAAATCGTATGTTTCTCAAATTCTGTGCCTCAAATGTATTTGAGTTTTTTGGAGGTTTATTAAGATTATTGTATTTTTAGTAAATTTGGAAAATTTGAAGTGTGCTGCAGTTGTTTTTACATCTTCTTTTTCACTCAGAAAGAGTGCAACTTAATACAAATTTTAAGAGCTGTTCTCGGTCGGTTATCCTGAAAACCATTGATGGGGCAATTTGAGTTTTTTTTTTGTGGATTATTTAGATTAATGCATTTTGAGTAAATTTGAGAAATTTCAAGTGTGTTGCAGTTGTTTTTATAATTTTTTTTCACTCGAAAGAAGTGCGAATTAAAAATTCTTAAGCGCTGTTCTCGGTCGGTTATCTTGAAAACCAGTGACGGGCTATTTTGAGTTTTTAGAGGAATATTAAGGTTAATGTGTTTTGAGTAAATTTGAAATATTTCAAGTGTGTTACAGTTGTTTTTGTATTTTTTTCTTCACTCCGAAGAAGTGCAACTTAAGAAAATCTTAAGAGCTGTTCTCGTTCGGTTATCCTGAAAACCATTGATGGAGCATTTTGAGTTTTCTTTTGAGGATTATTAAGATTAATGTATTTTGAGTAAATTTGAAAAATTTCAAGTGTGTTGCAGTTGTTTTTTATATTTTTTTTCACTCGAAAGAAGTGCGAATTAAAAATTCTTAAGCGCTGTTCTCGGTTGGTTATCTTGAAAACCAGTGATGGGCTATTTTGAGTTTTTAGAGGATTATTAAGGTTAATGTTTTTTGAGTAAATTTGAAAACTTTTGAGTGTATTGCATTTGTTTTTATATCTTTTTCTTTTACTCGGAAGAAGTGAAACTTAAAAAAAAAAATCCAGCGCTGTTATCGGTCGGTTATTTTAAAAACCAGTGATGGGGTATTTTGAGTTTTTTGGAGTATTGTTAAGATTAATGTATTTTGAGTAAATTTGGAAAATTCAAGTATGTTGCAGTTGTTTTTATATCATTTTCACTCGAAAGAAGAGCAAATTAAAAAAAATCTTAAGCGCTGATCTCGGTCGGTTATCTTAAAAACCGGTGATGGGTTTTTTGAGTTTTTTTGGAGGATTATTAAGTTTAATGTATTTTGAGTAAATTTGGAAAATTTTAAGTGTGTTGCAGTTGTTTTTATAATTTTTTTTCACTCGGAAGTAGTGCAAATTAAAAAAATCTTAAGCGCTGTTATCAAACGATTATCTTGAAAACCTGTGATGGGGTATTTTGAGTTTTTTAGAGGATTATTAAGATTAAGGTATTTTGAGTAAGTTTGGAAAGTTTCAAGTCTGTTACAGTTGTTTTTGTATTTTTTTCTTTACTCCGAAGAAGTGCAACTTAAAAAAATCTGAAGCGCTGTTCTCGGTCGTTTATCTTGAAAACCTGTGATGGGTTTTTTGAGTTTTTTTGGAGAATTATTAAGATTAATGTATTTTGAGTAAATTTCGAAAATTTCAAGTGTGTTTTTATAATATTTTTTTCACTCGGAAGAAGTGCAAATAAAAAAAAATCTTAAGCGCTGTTATCGATCGATTATCTTGAAAACCTGTGATGGGGTATTTTAAGTTTTTTAAAGGATTATTAAGATTCACGTATTTTGAGTAAATTTGGAAAGTTTTAAGTGTTTTGCAGTTGTCGTTATATTTTTATTTTCACTCGGAAGGAGTGCAACTTAAGAAAAATCTGAAGCGCTGTTCTCGGTCGGTTATCTTGAAAACCAGTGATGCGGTATTTTGAGTTTTTTGATGGATTATTAAGATTAATATATTTTGAGTAAAAAAGTTTCAAGGGTGTTTTGTTTTTATATATTTTTTACAATCCAAAAAAAATTAAGCGCTGTTCTCGGTCGGTTATCTTAAAAACCGGTGATGAGTTTTTGGAGAATTATTAAGATTATTGTATTTTAAATAAATTTAGAAAGTTTCAAGTATTTTACAGCTGTTTTTATATTTTTTTCGCGTTAACAAATAGTTATTTATGCAACAAGTGAGTAAAGTAGTACTTTTTTTCATGAGTAGGAAAGATTGCCACACGAGCCGAAGGCGAGTGCGGCAATTCCTACAAGTGAAAAAAAGTTGCTTTACTCTCGAGTTTCATACAAAAATTTTTCTACGTCCGTAACTTTAAATAAATTCGATAAAACCTTAATCAATTTTTATAAGTAATAATACTTTTTTTCAAATGAAGAAAATAATAATCATCAAGTTTTCTTGATCGGAAACGAATGTTTGACATTTATCGGCGAAACTCTCAGCGTGTTGCGAAGCGTTCATGACATACTTTGCGCAAACAATTTTATAGTAGCGTTAAAAAATGAACCGCTACGGCACTTTTTTTCACGCAAAAGAGTGAAAAAATGAACCGTTATGGCACTTTTTTTCACGCTGTTTATAGGGTTCAGGAATCACATATTTTATGAACCCAAATTAATGAAAAAAACTGTACATTTTATAACGGACGTAGAAAAAAAATATTATAATTTTTCATAAATTTACAGGAAAAAATGCAAAAACAATCAACGGAATGTATTGTAATTTTCTACTAAATCACTCTTGCATTCATATTAAGTGATTTTGTGAAGTTTCAAGTGGATGGCAATTGTTTTTATATTTTTTTCGCGCCAACAAAATAATTACAATTTTTCATTAATTTGCATGAAAAATCGCTATTAACGGAATTCATTGTACATTTTCACTTGATTTTTGAAATTGTACAAGTATCGAATATGTTGTTAGATTGTGATCATACAAACGTTAAAACACAGCCAATAAAATATGATTGAAAAATGTACCAACAAAATTTTCTAGAGAAATCATAGAATAACGTCTGATTTGATTCTTTTTCAAGTCCAACGCTTCAAAATTTATAATTTTCATTCTTGAAGTTGCACAACTATTAAACGTGTTATTAGGTTATGATGGTATAAAGGTTAAAGTATAGCCAATTTAGTTTTATTCACAAAAAGTATAAAACGATTTTTTTTGAAATTGGGAATTCCATCATAAATTTGTAAATTCATTTATAAATCTTGTTTTACATTAACCCAGATTTGCCAAGAGGCCTATATGTAGGACGGCAATTTTAAAGTCTTTCCTTAAATTATATTTAGAATATTATCAGCGCCATCTGTATTTTTTTTCTTCAAATAAGTACGTTAAGTGACTACTCGTTAATATTTACTAGAACGAAAAATAAAATTTCTGTGTATTTTAGATCTTTATCACTTGATTCAGACAAACATATTATTTACTTTTATTTTATATAAATCTCGGGCAAATGTGGGCTAATCAAATCAATTCTAGCGCAATGCCCTTATCATCGCGGTGCAATACTCATGATGATTATCTCATGCTTATATATTACTTCTTTAATTAATACTTTAACCCTTTAACGACCATGAGCTAATTTTGTGGCTCAGATTTAATATTGTTTTATCATAAATTTTATAGTCAAAATAAAATAATTCTGTAGTTATTTTCCATTGGCTCTTCTTATTTTGAGTTCTTATATTATTCATAGAAAGAAACGTATTGTTTGCGGAGTGATACGTTCAGCAGTGCTCAGTTACTACACCAGAAAAAAAAAACTCTCGGTCGTTAAAGGGTTAAGTAATTACGTGTAATTTGTAATGTATCCTAAAAAGAATGTTATGGTTATGAACCAATAATTAGAAAAAAGATCTCACAACAATTCTTCCTACTAGCCAATAAATTTGAGTTCCCGCTGAGTGTTGTGGTAAACGAAACCATTATACCATCTTCCTTCGTCGAGCCGAAGAAGGCAAGAGTTTACGGTCCGCGATGATATACCTCTGGAGCGTTCAAGGACGCGCGTCTATACTTTGATCAATGGATCTTTGCGTGCACGTCATAAATAGTAGAATCTAGTTCATGCGTTTACTCTCTCCACGATAAGTTGATTTAGACACAATCATGTGTATGTCGTCCAAGGCGAGAAAACACAATCTTGGGTACTGACGCACATGCAAAGATCCATTGATCAAACTATACTAACTATCAATCCATTTTCGCTCTTTTACATTTTCGAGTTTTCTTTGATGACGCTTCACGGGCTTCAAATTAACATTTGTTGTCGCGAAAATACACTTTTTGAAAGGTCTTGATGAGATCTTTACAGTGACGTATAGAAACTGCGAATCCAACCAATGCTTTCTTTAAGAAATAATTTTGAATGCAATTTTTGAGCAAAAGTGAGAAGGGGTTTTCATCAAAAATTTGTCGCCAATTTTTATTGCACACAAGGAGCGCAGATTTGTAAACCGCGGTCGATTTGGATTCTTCGTTTAGACGCTGCGGCCGTTTTGAAAAAATCGATTCTAATTTTTCCAACTTTTTTGCTATTTGAGATAAATGAAATTTTTTAACGCCAATCGATTTATCTCGTTCTTCTGGCGAAAATAAGGCTTCGAGAGCAGTCGAACGGACGCGTCATAGGAATTACACCTTAAGGAACGCGCGCAGAGTGTACGTGTGACGTTCGCGTCCTGTGTTATGTCTCGGCCACACGATGCTCTACGCGTTGCTCATCGCTCTGTTGCCATCTTTGCGTGCACACTGCTCCACTCGCGCAATTAATCGCAGCACTCCGCATTAGGTCGTACGCGTTCATATTGCCAGTCCTTTGACTCGCGCCCTAAAACCGACAAAACAGGGAGCAGTGGGAATGACGAGGAGCATGATGTGCGGCATGATGAGTAATGTTGCCACACTACGTCTCTGCCTCGTTTCCTCGCTACTTCCCATGCCACTCGACGAGTGTGTGGCAGGGGTATTAAGAACTCACGAAAGAGTGTACGTGTGAACGCCGCCGATGATTCGTTAGTACGGAACACGGTGGATTTAGTAATGCGACGCTAAATGAACACACTATTCTTCAGTCAATGCTTTGAAATACCCGGCCATTCCACGTCGCGATCCGCTATGACGTTTTATAACATCGAAGTAATTGTTAACCATAATCCAATCGGCTACACCGCAATTTCGCGGATTGCGGTGTAACGATCGCACACAGCGAGAAAAATATATACTTAGTAGCTACTGTACAGTCTCTACATTTCGTAAAAATCACATTTTTGGAATGGATTCATTTATTGCTCCTCAGATATCCGAGTGGTGGTCGTTCGGGCTAATGCTGGTAGATTTCTCTGTGATACCGCTGAAATCCGTTCCGGTTCTCGGTGTTCAGAGCTCTGAGGGAGTGAGCTCGACAGGACTCCCCGGTTATATAAGTGAATCCAGTCACGGGAAGAGTGCCCCCCGCTCCCCGTGGAGCCCTAGCACGCCGCCCCTCGACCCCGTCAACACAAAATACACCCGTGGGCGGCGCGCTGAGCTCTAGCTACAATTCCGTCACCGGTATCGGCTTGATGTGCTGCTGGGCGGACCGCATGATGTACTCGTCGTCGGAGAAGGTCTTCTGGTACTCGTGCTCCTTCCTGCTGATCGCGCGCTTGTTCCACTTGTACTCCTTGAGGGCCTCGCGTACGCGCTGCCGATACCGGAACAACAACAGACCGACGCAACCCAATAAAATCACCGCACTGACACAGAGCGTTATCAGTATCGCCTGCTGGCGAGGGTCGCGAAACGAACATCCCAAATCGTCGGCGGTGAGAGTCCTCAGCGCCTTCTCCCTGAGCGCCAGGGGCGAGGTACACTGCACTGTCGTTAAGTTCTTCATGGCGAGCAAATTCCCGAGCCAGAGCAATTGACAATCGCACTTGATGGGGTTATCGGTCAATTCCAGCGATCGCAACTCGTTCCACGACAACATCGATTCCGAGAACGTCTTAAAAGCGTTCTCCCTCAGCACTAAATGCCGCAAGTTCGGCAATCCCACCAAAGCACCTTCCTCGATAGTCTCCAGCTTTCTGTTACTCGCAAGAATGATGGTCTCGATGTTCAAGTTATCATTAAACGTCCCTTTCTCAATCCTCTCGAGGTGCGTGGCGCCGGTGATATCCAGCTTCCGCAAGTTGCTCAAACTCTTAAACGAGTTCGCCTCCAACGCGGTGAACTCGTTCTGGCCGATAGTCAGGTCTTCGAGGCGGGATAGCTGGGATAACTGTTTCGTGGGAACCGAGCGCAATCGATTATCGGCCAAGTTCAGACACCTCAATCCGTTCAGAGCCCTGAACGCATTGTCGCTGATATTCGACAACCCAGCGCCGTTCAAATCCAGAACGGCCAGCTTCGCCAATCCGGCGAAGGCGTCGTCCGGGAGCACGGTGAAGTCGTTGATGCCGACGTGCAGCTCGGCCAGACTCCCCATCACCGGGAAAGAGGGCGTGGGGACCATACTCAACTGATTATCGTCCAGATACAAGACCCTCAGCGCGAGCAGCTTGTCGAACGCGAGGGGATCTATCTCCGAGATTCGGTTCTGCCCCAGATTCAACTCTTCTAATTTCGGCAGAATTGAAAACAGCCCCCTGGGAAGCCTCTCGAGAAAGTTCTCCCGCAAATTTAACACGGTCAGAGATTTCAGTCCCTGGAACGTTTTATTATTCACCGACGAGAGTTTGTTCTTGTTCAAATGCAGCTCCTGCAGCTTCTCCTGATTGATGAAGCTCTTCGTGGGTATGCTCACCAGGTGATTACTCGACAGGTCCACGTACTGCAGATCCCGGTAAAACTGAAACGCGGCGTCCACCGTCTTTATCTTATTGTTCCTCAGCACCAGCCTCTGAATCGCGGGGTTCAACGTGATCGGTAACACGTCCAGTTTGCTCTTCTCGCACTTCACCACGAACGTGTCGTCGTTGCACTCGCAACCTGCAGGACATCCCAGCCCGGAGGCGGCTTCGGCGAACAAGGCTCCCAACAGCACGATGTGGATCATCATCGCGATCGTCCACTGGAAAAGAAACGAAACAAAAAATTAGTATTTTAATTGATTACAGTTTCAATTTGCATTTAATTTCCGCCGTCCCGAGAAATGCAAATTTTCCGTGCTACTCTAATAAACCAATTACAAATTTAATACAGTTATAACTGGCGCGGTTGAAAAATAAAAGTACATAATTAATTCGGGAAGGGGTTTATCGGGAAAACTGTAAAAAGTTTCGCGGCCGGGGACACATTCAAATAGCACTAAACGGGGAAAAATAATAGTTCGGATGCGTGGGGTGGTCTCGGGCCAATCATCGTGGCGGACGTGTAAGCTGCTTACCGGCCCTCCGGGGGACATTACACAGATTGCTGCGGGGCAACGCACCGCCGCCGCCGCCCCGCGGCGGACGGGGGCGCGGAAAGTACGAATTACAATCGTTTTCCCCGGCCACTTGTAATTGCACACGATCAAAACAGAATTGACGTCGTAAACAATGAAAAGTTATTTTGGGCTAAGGGATAAGGGCATTAAAGCTATCAGCGGTATTACTTTAATAATTGTTAAAGTTTAAATGGTGGCGGGGAGTAATATCGTGTTTAGTTGAGGCTGGGGTTAATGATGCATTTCTGGAGATGCGCTATGTAATACAAAAAATGGTGGTGGCCATCATGTTACTTTCTCCGGCTTGATGGTATCATAGCCATTTATATTTACGTTTTCATGGTTTATTTTCAATTGAAATCATATCTTAAATGTAACGAGAGTTGTGTGAACTCGGATGAAACTGACGTTTAAAACGTCAAAATTATGAAAGATGGAAAAATCATACTTCAAATTTAAAAACTAAAGGGATTTCGAAAAAAAACTTATTCTTTATAAGTTGTTCATTTTGGCATTCTCTACAATTATTATTAACATAAATTTGCTATAACTACTATCGTTTTATAATTATAAACTAAAAATTTAAAAAAATATATATAAATGTTTTTCTCGAATAAAAATGACTTTATGAAAAATGTTTTCAAGCAAAAGATGTTCATTTCTTTGTTGTCTTTAAATATTTTTGTGATATTTTTCATATTTAAGAAAATATTGCCAAAAAACAAAAAACAGTTAAGGTAAACGCCCACTTCCGGTGTACGAAATTTTACCAAATGCTTTCCAGTTCTTCAGATTATTAAATAAGACGGATGTTCAAAGTTTAATATCAATTGCTTAGTTTTTGAGATAGAGCGCGCACAGACAGACTAACACACACACGCACACACACACAACACCCACGCAGAGACACACACACAGACACATTTTTTTTTGTTCCAGAAATTGTTGAAATGGCATCTAGGGGCCCCAAAACTAATATTTCCGTAAAAAAAAATTAAAAAAAAAAATCACGATCACAATACTTTCTCGTACTTTGTAACGGAGAAAGTAAAAAAAGCTTATGTGACTAGAAAAAAACTTTGCGTGTTCGACACCCTAAGCTGACTGCCAATCACGGCACCGGGGGGAAATGAGGATATGAGCAAAATGTTTAGTATAAACTGGTTTTTCCAAGCTAAAGTTGATGTATGTGAAATAATGAATTAAGCAAGATAACTGATGACGGACGACGGCGCAGCGCAGCGGAGCCGTCGTACGTGCGTACCCCATTAAAATTAACCTCTTCACGCCCAGGTCGCCACATGTGGCAACAAGCAAAAAAAGAAAACTAACACATTGTACAAAAAGCGCCATCTATGGAATATTTTTTTGCATAAATAGGTAAGTTTGTAACAGTGAAATCATATTTCGTAGAAAAAGGTAACAACAACAAAGAAGTAATTTTTCATCAAACTTTGGATTAAATCAAAGCAGCATGGGCACGAAGTGGTTAAGCAAGGTAACTGATAACGGACGACGGCTCCGCTGCGCTGCGCCGTCGTCCGTGCGTAACCCGTAACACCAGTGGCCGCCTACTGATTGCTTTGTTATTGTAAAGTGTAAAAAGGAAATAAAAACCTCGCTCTTATTTGCATCATAAACGGAGTTCTTCTTATTATTTAGCGTGAGCGATCAATTCAACTTTAAGCCACGTTACATTATGTTTCAATGCCCACTTTTCCTTTAAACAAAAAGATTTAAATAACTTTCGTGGTAAGTGCGACACATCATTCGTTTTGGGAGGTGAAAAGTTATTCAAAAATTAAATAAAAAATTCAGGTCGTACTTTAAATAAAATTATTTTCTCGAACTTGAAAACAAATTAAAAACAATTGCCACCGACTTGAAACTTCTCAAATTTGCTTATAACGCATGCGAAATTATATTTCTGTGAAAACTATTAACATTTCATCCCTAAATTTTGGAATAATTTAACGAGGACAGAGCGCGAAGTTTTCAAAAAAGTATTAATTTTAGTGACGTGAAAAAAAAATATAAAAACAATTCCCATCGACTTGAAACTTCATAAATTTGCTCATGAAGAATGCTAAATTACGTTCCTGTTAAAATAATTAACACTTCAATCCTAAATTTCGGAATAATTTAATGAGAACAGAGCGCAAAGTTTTGAAAAAATGAAATAATTTTAGTGCCTTGAAAAAAATATTAAAACAATTGCCATCGACTTGAAACTTCTCAAATTTGCTTTCAAGAAATGCGAAATAACGTTTCTGTTAAAATAATTAACACTTCATTCCTAAATTTTGGAATAATTTAATGAGAACAGAGCGCAAAGTTTTGAAAAAATGAAATAATTTTAGTGCCTTGAAAAAAAATATAAAAACAATTGCCATCAACTTGAAACTTCTCAAATTTGCTTATAAAGAATGCTAAATTACGTTCCTGTTATAATAATTAACAATTCATTACTAAATTTTGTAAAAATTTAATGAGAACAGAGCGTGAAGTTTTGAAAAAAAAATGTAATAATTTTATTGACTTAAAAAAATATAAAAACAATTGCCATCGACTTGAAACTTCTCAAATTTGCTTATACGGAATGCTAAATTACGTTTCTGTGAAAATAACTAACACTTCATCCCTAAATTTTGGAAAAATTTAATGAGAACAGAGCGTGAAGTTTTGAAAAAATTTAATAATTTTATTGACTTGAAAAAAAATATAAAAACAAATGCCATCGACTTGAAACTTCTCAAATTTGCTTATAAGGAATGCTAAATTACGTTTCTGTAAAAATATTTAACACTTCATTCCTAAATTTTGGAATAATTTTATAAGAATCGAGAGCGAAATTTAGAAAAAATGTAATAATTTCAGTGACTTGAAAAAAATATGAAAACAATTGCCATCGAATTGAAACTTCACAAATTTGCTTATAAGAAATGCGAAATAACGTTTCTGTGAAAATAATTAGCACTTCATTCCTAAATTTTGGAATAATTTAATGTGAACAGAGCGCGAAATTTAGAAAAAATGTAATTATTTCAGTGACTTGAAAAAATATAAAAACAATTGCCACCGCCTAGAAACTTCTCAAATTTGCTTATAAGGAATGCTAAATTACGTTTCTGTGAAAATAATTAACACTTCATTCTTAAATTTTGGAATAATTTAATGTGAACCGAGCGCGAAATTCAGAAAAAATGTAATAATTTCAGTGACTTGACAAAAATATAAAAACAATTGCCACCGACTTAAAACTTCTCAAATTTGCTTATAAGGAATGCTAAATTACGTTTCTGTGAAAATAATTAACACTTCATCAATAAATTTTGGAATAATTTAATGAGAACAGAGCTTGAAGTTTTGAAAAAAAAAATTCAATAATTTTATTGACTGAAAAAAAATATAAAAACAATTGCCATCATCTTGAAACTTCTCAAATTTGCTTATAAGGAATGCTAAATTACGATTCTGTGAAAATAATTAACACTTCATGACTAAATATTGAAAAAATTTAATGAGAACAGAGCGCGAAGTTTTGAAAAAAAATGAAATAATTTTATTGACTTAAAAAAAATATAAAAACAATTGCCATCGACTTGAAACTTCTCAAATTTGCTTATAAGGAATGCTAAATTACGTTTCTGTGAAAATAATTAACACTTCATTCCTAAATTTTGGAATAATTTAATGTGAACCGAGCGCGAAATTTAGAAAAAATGTAATAATTTTAGTGACTTGACAAAAATATAAAAACAATTGCCATCGACTAGAAACTTCTCAAATTTGCTTATAAGGAATGCTAAATTACGTTTCTGTGAAAATAATTAACACTTCATTTCTAAATTTTGGAATAATTTAATGAGAACAGAGCGTGAAGTTTTGAAAAAAATGTTATAATTTTATTGACTTAAAAAATATAAAAACAATTGCCACCGACTTAAAACTTCTCAAATTTGCTTACAAGGAACGCTAAATTACGTTTCTGTGAAAATAATTAACACTTCATTACTAAATATTGAAAAAATTTAATGAGAACAGAGCGTGAAGTTTTGAAAAAAAATGAAATAATTTTATTGACGTAAAAAAAATATAAAAACAATTGCTATCGACTTGAAATTTTTCAAATTTGCTTATAAGGAATGCTAAATTACGTTTAGAAAAATGTAATAATTTCAGTGATTTGAAAAAAATATAAAAACAATTTCCATCGACTTGAAACTTCTCAAATTTGCTTATAAAGAATGCGAAATAACGTTTCTGTTAAAATAATTAACACTCCATCCTTAAATTTTGAAATAATTTAAAGAAACCAGAGCGTGAAGTTTTGAAAAAAAAATGTAATAATTTCAGTGACTTGAAAAAAATATGAAAACAATTGCCATCAACTTGAAACTTTTCAAATTTACTTATAAGGAATACCAAATTACGTTTCTGTAAAAACAATTAACACTTCATTCCTAAATTTTGGAATAATTTAATGAGAACCGAGTGCGAAATTTAGAAAAAATGTAATAATTTCAGTGACTTGAAAAAAATATTAAAACAATTGCCATCAACTTGAAACTTCTCAAATTTACTTATAAGGAATGCCAAATTACGTTTCTGTAAAAACAATTAACACTTCATTCCTAAATTTTGAAATAATTTAATGAGAACAAAGCGCGAAATTTAGAAAAAATGTAATAATTTCAGTGACTTGAAAAAAATATAAAAACAATTGCCACCGACTTGAAACTTCTCAAATTATTTGCTTATAAGACGTTTCTGTGAAAATAATTAACACTTCATCCCTAAATTTTGGAAAAATTTAATGAGAACAGAGCGCGAAGTTTAGCAAAAAAATGTAATAATTCCAGTGACTTGAAAAAAACATAAAAACAATTGCCATTGACTTGAAACTTCTCAAATTTGCTTATAAGAAATGCGAAATAACGTTTTTGTTAAAATAATTAATACTTCATTCCTAAATTTTGGAATAATTACAAGGGAACAGAGCGTGAATTTTTGAAAAAATGTAATCATTTTAATGCCTTGAAAAAAATAAAAAACCATTGCCATCGACTTGAAATTTCTCAAATTTGCTTATAAGGAATGCTAAATTACGTTTCTGTGAAAATAATTAACACTACATCCCTAAATTTTGGAAAAATTTAATGAGAACAGAGCGCGAAATTTAGAAAAAATGTAATAATTTCAGTGACTTGAAAAAAATATGAAAACAATTACCATCGACTTGAAATTTCTCAAATTCGCTTATAAGGAATGCTAAATTATGTTTCTGTGAAAATAATGAACACTTCATTCCTAAATTTTGGAATAATTTAATGAGAACCGAGCGCGAAGTTTAGAAAAAATGTAATAATTTCAGTAACTTGAAAAAAATTGAAAAACAATTGCCATCGACTTGAAACTTCTCAAATTTGCTTATAAGAAATGCGAAATAACGTTTCTGTTGAAATAATTAACACTTCAGTCCTAAATTTTGGAATAATTTAATGAGAATAGAGCGCGAAGTTTAGCAAAAAATATAATAATTTCAGTGAAAAAAATATAAAAACAAGTGCTATCGACTTGAAACTTCTCAAATTCGCTTATAAGGAATGCTAAATTATGTTTCTGTGAAAATAATGAACACTTCATTCCTAAATTTTGGAATAATTTAATGAGAACCGAGCGCGAAATTTAGAAAAAATGTAATAATTTCAGTGACTTAAAAAAAATATAAAAACAATTGCTATCGACTTGAAACTTCTCAAATTTGCTTATAAGGAATGCGAAATAACGTTTCTGTTAAAATAATTAACACTTCATTTCTAAATTTTGGAATAATTTAATAAGAACTGAGCGCGAAGTTTAGAAAAAATGTAATAATTTCAGTGACTTGAAAAAAATATAAAAACAATTGCAATCGACTTTAAACTTCTCAAATTTACTTAGAATTAATGCGAAATTGCGTTTCTATGAAAACAATTAACACTTCATTCCTAAATTTTGGAATAATTTAATGAAGTTTAGAAAAAATGTAATAATTCCAGTGACTTGAAAAAAATATAAAAACAATTGCCACCGACTTGAAACTTTTCAAATTTCCTTAGAATGAATGCGAAGTTACGTTTCTGTAAAAACAATTAACACTTTATCCCTAAAATTTGGAATAATTTAATGAGAACCGAGCGCGAAGTTTAGAAAAAAATGTAATAATTTCAGTGACTTGAAAAAAATATAAAAACAGTAGCCATCGACTTGAAACTTCACAAATTTGCTTATAAGGAATGCGAAATAACGTTTCTGTTAAAAAAATTAACACTTCATTAATAAATTGTGGAATAATTTAATGAGAACCGAGCGCGAAATTTAGAAAAATGTAATAATTTCAGTGACTTGAAAAAAATATAAAAACAATTGCCATCGACTTAAAACTTCTCAAATTTGCTTATAAAGAATGCTAAATTACGTTCCTGTTAAAATAATTAACAATTAATTACTAAATTTTGGAAAAATTGAATGAGAACAGAGCGTGAAGTTTTGAAAAAAAATGTAATAATTTTATTGACTTAAAAAAAAAATATAAAAACAATTGCCATCGACTTGAAACTTCTCAAATTTGCTTATAAGAAATGCTAAATTACGTTTCTGTGAAAATATTTAACACTTCATCTCTAATTTTTGGAATAATTTAATGTGAACAGAGCGCGAAGTTTAGAAAAAAATGTGACTTAAAAAAAATATAAAAAAATAATTTCCATTGTCTTGAAAATTCTCAAATTTGCTGATAAAGAATGCCAAATAATTGTATTGTTAAAATACTAATTATTTTTTCCTTTACAACTAAAATCCCATTTTAATATTAATCGCCGAAAATAAAGTGTTATTTTATTGTGAGGGTAGCCGCAGGTTTTAAAAATTTAACCGCACTTTCGAGCGGAATACCTCGCGATGAATTACCGTTTCGAATAAAAAGCGCATTTTTCATAATTCCCATTAAAATTTAAATCGGCCATACATTATTCGCGTTGCCGGCGTTGTATTAAATAAATTAAAACGGATTAAATTATGGAAATTATTTTTAAATGTGTGTTGTGGGTGGGTCTTACGGACCGCGGCGGGAATCTGAATTTGCATCGGTTAATCCCGGTAATAACGGGCTCCATTGTTCAAAGGTATTATTGCGCCTGCAAGAAGATATGCTGACGTAATGCCTTAGACACGCGTAAAGTTGTATCACATTTCAAAGTGCATCTGCATTTAGACGAGTTGGCGTTTTTGATTCCCTGATGATGGAGACTGCATTAATGTTCATCACGTACTCGCGTCGCACCCCAGCCAAGCGCTATGACCGAATTGTGTTGTTGCAGTCGGAATAATTAAGTTTAAAGGAACTTCGGTTCGTTGCCTTACTTAGTTACAGCGCGGGTTCGCATCGCCGCCATCTATATAAATTGTCATTAAGCGCTAATTAAATAATAATAATAAATCTTGACTGCACGACCTCGGGGCGCAGACTTAATATTTCTGGAATAGATGAAGCCGCAGTAACGATTGCAAAACAACCGACTGCTGCTAACAATTTTTAAACGACCCCCTCGAGGATCATCCCGCTGCCACGAAACCGCCGGTCTAGAAACATATTAAAATAAATAAATGTAGCCGAAGGCTATATTTACTCTTCCTAGTTTCGAGAGATACTGCAAATTGGGAGCTTTTAAACTTATATTTTATCCACTCGAACTCATCGAGAGGTTGACCTATTTTATAGCAAGTTTTACGCCCCGGCAATAATTCACCGTTCGGATGCCGATATATAAAATTGTAAAACGATAATTCCTGCACTACACCCGACAAACTTCACACACAAATACAAAAATATTGCCCAATGCCCGGAACTAGCGGTAAGCAAAATGCGTGCGCCGCTATATTAGACGATACGCATGGTGCGTGCGTGCGCAATGCAATCTTACAAGTATTCGAAATATATTCGCACTCTTATAATAATAATAATAATAATACCACACTGCTTTAAACAAAATCTGTATTTATGGTATTCGTATGCTATAATTATCGATTCGTTCCGATTGAATACAATTCAAAAATTGAATTTGCGCTGCATTCAATAAAGTTTGCGGGCATGTCGGTAAAGCCGTAAATAAAAATCATAAAAAAATACACAAAGTCGGATTTATGCAAAACAGTGTATTCAATTATTTCATTTAATAATGTGAGTGCGCGTCGGAATTGTGTGCAAAGTTTCGCCAGGGGCGCATGCAGGAAATTACTTGTCACGTTAGTTCGCTGGAGGCAAGTGTGTATGTGCATAGGACCCAAATAATCATAACTACACGTGCGTGCTTAAACGTGTACACGTGTGCCAGTTCTCTTTTTCCTTCCACTTTACGTAAAATTGGAAACGCACTCTGCCACCCTCCCCCAAAAACAAAATCATAATTTCTCAGTTGTCACCGGGAATTAATGCGCCTTTTTACATCCAATTTAATAGGGGAATTACCAGGGTACTACGCCCTTCATGGCCAATGGACTGTGACGCGCACGCAAAAAGAAAAACACATTTGCACGAAAGCGTTCGCGATTAATTGATGATAAGAGAGAGAGAGAGAGAGAGAGAGAGAGAGGGAGTCGTTTTTAAATTTAATCGTTTGCAAATTGGGTTACTCAATTGATTAATGCTCCTGTTCCATTAGATTCGTTTTCGTAACGACGACGCCAACGCAACGGAAGCAAGGTTTTTCACGGAATAAATAAGTAATTATGCGTCCTGCGGAGGTTTATTGGAGTCAACGCGTGTGTGGGTTTTGGCTTGCACATGGCACATGTGTAGGTAATGTCGTTTAAATCTGAAGGTAAATCTCAGGAACGTTGTCCTCTTTCTTATTCATTACTCTCCATCTGCGCAACCTCCGCTTATGTCTATTTGAAGGGTTGGATAGAGCCCACCCACCATAATTCGTATTAATTTTACCTCAAACCACAAACCCCGTTTCCTGATGATTCGTTAACTTTTTGTAAATCTCAGGAAAACTAGAACTTGACAAAGAACTTTTATTTGAGCGGGGTTTTCTAGGTTATGTTAAAGTAAGAACAACGGGTGGTGGCTGGGCCCTATCCTATCTTTCAAACAGTTGAATCGACCCGGGTTCCGCCGGTCTAAAATAACAAACAAGACACAGCAACATTATCTTTCAATTCTTGTGTGTCTTGGGCTATGGTGGAACCATACTGAATTCTAGGATAGAGCCCACCCACCGCCCTTCGTTTAACCTTTAACTTCATAAAGAAAACACTATTTGATTAAAGAAACTTCTTTGTTAATTAATGGAAAAGTTGGAAATTTAAAAACAAGAACTTGACAAAGAACGTCTTTATTGGAGCATGGCTTTCTAGGTTATGTTTAGGTAAGAACGATGGGTGATGGGTGGTCTCTATTCTACCATTTAAAGAGTTGAACACACAACAGGGCGTAAAGCAACAGACAAAACATAAAAATATTGTCTTTCTGTTGTTAGTTCGGAAATTAGTTCAATTATAATAACTTGTGGGATAGAGACCACCCACCGCCCTAGTTTCTACTTCAACCAAACAATACAAAAAATACAGTTTAAGTGATGAAATTTCTTTGCAAATACATACCTGGAAAATTTCAAAATTTTAGAATCATACTTGAAAAAAAATATATCTGAGCAGGACTTTATAGGTTACGTTTAAGAAAAGGCGATGAGTGGAGGGTGGGCCCTATCCCACATTTCAAACAACTTAACATCAACCAGGGTTCCGTAGGTATAAAACAACAAATAATACACAGAAGTATTTTCTTTCCATTTTAGTTTCGGAAATTTATTCATTTCTAATAACCCTGGGCTGGGGTTAAACTGACTGGATTGTGAGATTTTTTCGATTTCTGACAGTTCACAACTCGGATAGGCGCCAAAGGAAATTTATCATTTAAGCGTTAAATTATGCAAAATGTGAAGATGTTTAAATCATCTTTGAAATTTTTTTCAAAATTATTGAAAAATATGACAAAATCGCGCTTTTTTAAATAAAAAAATCTCCGCATGGCATAATTTCATCTTTTGGTAGTTGATAACTCCATAACGCGCTGATAAAAATGGATATATTAAACGTCAGAGTGTGCGCAATGTAAAAATCTTTAAATGTTCGTTAAGGTTTTTTTATTGCAAAATGTAATAAAAACGCTTTTTACTTTCTCCGTTACAAAGTACGAGAAAGTATTGTGATCGTGATTTTTTATTCAAAATTTTTTTTACGGATATATCCGTTTTGGGTTCCCTAGATGCCATTTCAACCATTTCTGGAATTTTTTTGTGTCTGTGTGTGTGTGTGTGTCTGTCTGTGCGCGCTGTAACTAATGGAGCAATTGATGTGAAACTTTGAACATACGTCTTATTTGATAATCTGGAGAACTAAAAAGCTTTTGGTAAAATTTCGTACACCGGAAGTGGGTGTTTACCTTAACTGTGTTTTGTTTTTTGCCAATATTTTCTTAAATATGAAAAATATCACAAAAACATCTAAACAAATATTGAAGACAACAAAGAAATGAACATCTTTTGTTTAAAAACATTTTTCATAAAATCATTTTTATTCGAGAATGTTTTTTTATTTTTTTATTTTTGGTTTATAATTATAAAACGATAATAGTTACAGCAAATTTATGTTAATAAGAATTGTAGAGAATGCTAAAATGAACAACTTATAAAGAATACGTTTTTTTCGAAATCCATTTAGTTTTTGAGTAAACTGAGTTTTGGAATTTGAAGTATAATTTTTCCATGTTTCATAATTTTGACGTTTTAAACGTCAATTTCATCCGAGTCTACAAAACGCTCGATGTACATTTAAAATATGATTAAAATTTAAAATAAACCATGAAAGTATAAATATAAATACAAGTCGGAGAAAGTAACATGAAGGCCACATCATCATTTTTTAAAAATAAAAAAAAATGACGCTCACAATTTTTCGATTCGATTTTTAACAGTTGATAACTCTACAACGCGCTGAAAGAAACTGATCTTTCAAGCTTCAAAATGCGCGTAATATGAAAATCTTTAAATAATCGTTGTTGAAGAATTTCTCGAACATTATTTAAAAATGTAAAAATTGAATTTCCAAAAATAAAAAACGCGAACGCGCTCAATTTAGATCTTTGACTGTTGATAACTCAATATCGCGCTGACAGAAGTTGATACTTCAAGCATCAAAATGTGTGTAATGTAAAAATGTTTAAATATTCCTTAAAAAACTTTACAAAAATTATTTAAAAATGCAAAAAATAGGTTTTCTTTAAGATAAAAACAGAAACGCGTTCAATTTCGATTTTTGACAGATCACAACTCCATAATGCGCCGAAGGAAATTTATCATCTGAGCGTTAAAATATGCAAAATGTGAAGATGTTTATATCATCTGTGAATTTTTTTTTCAAAATTATTGAAAAATATGACAAAATCACGTATTTTTAAATTAAAAAAAAAACTAAGCGTGTCACAATTTCATGTTTTGACAGCTGATAACTCAACTAGCTTATAAAAATTGATACTTCAATCGTCAAAATGTGTACAATGTTAATATATGTAAATAATCTTTGGAACATTTTTCAAAATTATTGAAAAATATGACGAAACGCGTTTTTAAATAAAAAAAAAAAAACTCGGCGAGGCACAATTTTATGTTTTGGCAGTTGATAACTCTACAACGCGCTAATAAAACTTGATATTTTAAATGCCAAAATATGCGTAATGTGAAAATATTGAAATAATCCTTAAAAGTTTTTTTTTTTAAATAAACCAAATGCATTTTTAAAAGAAAAAAAATTGACGCTCACAATTTCGATTTTTTAACAGTTGATAACTCCACCCACCGGCATTCGTTTCACCTTTAACTTAATTTAGAAAACACTGTTTGAACAAACTTCTTTGTAAATTAATGGAAAAGTTGGAAATTTAAAAATTAGAACTTGTTTTATTTGAGCAATGCTTTCTAGGTTATGTGTAAGTAAGAACGGTGGTTGATCGGTGGGCTCTATCCCACCAATAAAAAAGTTCAAGATCAAGTTGGGCGTAAAGCAGCAAACAGAACACGAAAAAAATATTGTCTTTCTGTTTTTAGTTCGGAAATTAGTTTATTTATAATAACTCTGGGCTGTGGTTAACCGGTTGTATTGTGGGATAGGGCCCACCCACCGTCCTAGTTTCTACTTTAACCTAATACAGAAAATACTGAATTTCTTTGTAAATCCCTTAGAAATTTCAGAACTAGAACTTGGAAAAAATTCTTTCTTTGGGCAGGGGTTTTTTTTTTGTAAAGCAATGGCTGGAGGGTGCGCCCCATCCCACCTTTCAAACAGTAGAACTTAAATGAAGATTCCACAGGTTTAAAACAACAAATAAGATGCAGAAATACCATCTTTATATTCTTGTTTCGGTAATTAATTCAATTGCAATAACCCTGGGATGTGGTTTACTGACTTAATTGGGAGATAGGGCCCACCCACCGTCCTTCGTTTTAACTTAAACTTAATATAGAAATACTGTTTGATTGAAGAAACTTCCTTGTAAAATCCTGGAAACATTGAAAATTTAAAAACTAGAACCATGGAATTTCGTTTATTTCAACAGGGTTTTCTAGGTTACATTTGAGTAAGAATTATGAGTAGAGGGTGGGCTTGATCTTTTAATTTAAAGAGTTGAGCATCAAATAGGGCGTAAAATAACAAATAGAACACAAACATTCTGTCTTTCTGTTTTTATTTCGGAAATTATTTTTTTTGTAATAACCCTGGTCTGTGGTTGGTTAACTGGTTGGATTGTTGGACAAAGCCTACCCACCGCTCTAGTTTCTACTTTAATATAATATAGAAAATACAGTTTAAGTGAAGAAACTTGTAAATTCCCGGAAAACTTAGAAATTTCAGAACTGGAAGGTGAAAAAAAAATTCTTTGAGCCGGGTTTTGTAGGTTAGAATGGGTGGAGGATGTGCCCTATCCCAACTTTCAAACAGCTGAACACCAACCAGAGTTCCGCAGGTAAAAAACAACAAATGATACACAGAAATGTTATCTTTCTACCGATGTGAAGATAGCCACGGATTTTTCAGCCACGGATTTCCCGGCGCCACCGCCATCACATAAAAATTTCTTCAATTTTAATGATTTATATTAAATCAAACGCTGAGAATGTAATTAACATTAGCCTATAGATGTGCAGTCAATCCACAATGATTTTTTCTCGAATCCACGGGAACTCTCTTTTTAAAATGACAAGAATTCAAAGTCCAATATGGCACTGTTTGACGCGTTTTAAATTAAATTTTTTAACAACAACGTGTAGATAAGAGTCTACTTAAACGATTTAAGGCATTTAATTTTGGGTAAAATTGTTTATAACTTTTTTATGATTTTTTTCTCTCGGGTCCACCCAAACTAAATAGATAATATAGCAAACTTTCAAAGTCCAAAATGGCACTGTTTGACGCGTTTCAAATTTAATTTCTTAACAGCAACGTGTAGATAAGAGTCTACTTAAACGATTTAACGCATGAAATTTTGAATAAAATTTTGTATAACTTTTTTATGAACTTTTTTTCTCGGGTCCACCCAAACTAAATAGATAATATAGCAAACTTTCAAAGTCCAAAATGGCACTGTTTGACGCGTTTAAAATTTTATTTCTTAACAACAACGTGTAGATAAGAGTCTACTTAAATGATTTAACGGATGAAATTTTGAGTAAAATTGTTTATAACTTTTTTATGAATTTTTCCTCGGGTTCATCCAAACTAAATAGATAATATAGCAAACTTTCAAAGTCCAAAATGGCACTGTTTGACACGTTTAAAATTTAATTTCTTAACAACAACGTGTAGATAAGAGTCTACTCTATTTTTTTTATAAAAAAATTAATTTGGTGGTGGAGGTACCGGGAAATCCGTGGCTACCTTCACATCGGTAACAAATGAACTTACTAAGAAATTGCATCCTATCACACAGCGTTAGGTTAAAGTAGGTACGAAGGATGGTGGGTGGGCCCTATCCTACAATGCAACCAGTTACACATAGCCCAGACTGCTTACAAATTAACCAATGTACAAAACGATAAAACACAAACGCAATATCTTGATGTTCGATTTATTATCCGCCGTCTGCACAAAACCCGCTTATGTTCAATTGCTTGGAGAGTAGAATAGGGCCCACCCACCATCCTTCGTATTAATTTCAACTCAAACTACAACCCCGTTTCCTAGTGATTGTTCAACTTCTAACACTATAAATGGAATTACAAAGAAATTGCATCCAATCAAACAATGTTTTTTAGGTTAGGTTAAAGTGGGTAGTCTCTATCCTACAATCCAACCAGTTACATATAACCCAGGATTCTTACAAATGAACTAATTGGCAAAATATAAAAACAAAAATACAATATTTTGATGTTCGGTTCATTACTTACCATCTACGCACCCCGTTTATGTTTAATTGCTTGGAGGGTAAAATAGGGACCACCCACCACCCTTCGTACTAATTTGAATTCAAATTGCTACCCTGTTACCGAATGATTGTTCAACTCCCAACACAGTAAATGAAATTACAAAAATATGTTACTTTCTCCGACTTGATGGTTTCATTTATATTTACGTTTTTATGGTTTATTTTTAATTGAAATCATATTTTAAATGTACATCGAGCGTTGTGTAAACTCGGATGAAACTGACGTTTAAAACGTCAAAATTATAAAAGATGGAAAAATTATACTTCAAATTCAAAAACTCAGTTTACTCAAAAACTAAAACGATTTCAAAAAAAACTTATTCTTTATAACTTGTTTATTTTGGTATTCTCTACAATTATTATTCACATAAATTTGCTGTAACTATTATCGTTTTATATATTAAACCAAAAATTAAAAAAATAATAAATTTTTTTCTCGAATAAAAATGATTTTATGAAAAATGTTTTCAAACAAAAGATGTTCATTTCTTTGTTGTCTTCAATGTCTGTTTAAATGTGTTTGTGATATTTTTCATATTTAAGAAAATATTGGCAAAAAACAAAAAAACAGTTAAGGTAAACGCCCACTTCCGGTGTACGAAATTTTACGAAAAGCTTTTCAGTTCTTCAGATTATCAAATAAGACGGATGTTCAAAGTTTGATATCAATTGCTCTATTAGTTTTTGAGATACAGCGCACACACACACACACACACACACACACACACACACACACACACACACACACACACACACACACACACACACACACACACACACACACACACACACACACACACACACACACACACACACGCACACGCACACGCACATGCACACGCACACGCGCGCACACACACACAAACACACACACACACACAATTTTTTTTTTCCCAAAAATTGTTGAATTGGCATATAGAAACCCCAAAACGGATATTTCCGTAAAATATATATATATATATATTTCGTAACGGAGAAAGTAAAAACAGTTAAGGTAAACACCCACTTCCGGTGTAGGAAATTTTGTCAAAAGTTTTTCAGTTCTTTGGATTATTAAATAAGACTTATGTTCAATTGATTGGATTGTAGGATAGGGCCCACCCACCACCCTCGTTTCAATTTGAACTTAACAGTATACACTGATTTGGTATAATGTTTTTAAAACATGAAAATTAATGCAAATTACCAGAAAATAGTGTTTATAGTTTGAGCTACAATTAAAACAAAAGGTGGTGGGTGGGTCCTATCCTGCAATCCAATTATTAGAATCAAAAGCATGTGTGTAAATAAGTAAATAAAAAAATACACAATTGTCGATGTTTTTCCCAAGTTGGTTTATTTTTGTAAAATCAGTTGCGTTTGTGTAATTGATTGGATTGTAGGATAGGGCCCACCCACCACTCTTGTTTCAATTTGAACTTAACTGTAAACACTGTTTTAGTTTAATGATTTTATTTTTTGGACATTCATTTACAGAAATTAATGAAAATTACCGGAAAATGGTGTTTAAAGTTTGCGTTCCCGTTGAAAGAAAGAGTGGTGGGTGGGCCCTATCCTACAATCCAATTAGTAAAAACTATAGCAAGGGCTTGACTTGAGTAAATAATAAAAGATACACAATTGCCAATGTTTTTTTTGTAACTGGTTTGTTTGTAAAATCAGTTGCTTATGTTCAAATGATTGAATTGTAGGATAGTGCCCACCCACCACCCTTCGTTTCAATTTGAACTTAACTGTAAACACTGTTTCAGTTTAATGATTTTATTTTTTGGACATTCATTTACAGAAATTAATGAAAATTGCCGGAAAATGGTGTTTTAAGTTTGCGTTCTCGTTGAAAGAAAAAGTGGTGGGTGGGCCCTATCCTACAATCCAATCAGTAAAAACTATAGCAAGGGCTTGACTTGAGCAAATAATAAAAAAGATACACAATTGCCAATGTTTTTTTTGTAACTGGTTTGTTTGTAAAATCAGTTGCTTATGTTCAAATGATTGAATTGTAGGATAGTGCCCACCCACCACCCTTCGTTTCAATTTGAACTTAACTGTAAACACTGTTTCAGTTTAATGATTTTATTTTTTGGACATTCATTTACAGAAATTAATGAAAATTGCCGGAAAATGGTGTTTTAAGTTTGCGTTCTCGTTGAAAGAAAAAGTGGTGGGTGGGCCCTATCCTACAATCCAATCAGTAAAAACTATAGCAAGGGCTTGACTTGAGCAAATAATAAAAAAGATACACAATTGCCAATGTTTTTTTTGTAACTGGTTTGTTTGTAAAATCAGTTGCTTATGTTCAAATGATTGAATTGTAGGATAGTGCCCACCCACCACCCTTCGTTTCAATTTAAACTTAACTGTAAAAAAGTTTTTCTTTTATCATTTAGTATAGAAATCAATGTAAATTACCAGAAAATAGTGTTTCAAGTTTGAGTTCCAGTTGGAACAAAAATTGGTGGGTGGGCCCCATGTTACAATCCAATTAGTTAAACTAACAGCAAGGGTTTTACGTGTATAAATAAGTAAATAAAAAAATATACAATTGTCGATGTTTGTTGTAAAGTGGGTTATTTTTTAATCAGTGTTTACAGTTAAGTTAAAATTGAAACGAAGGGTGGTGGGTGAGCCCTATCGTATAATCCAATCAATAGAACCAACAGCAAGGGTTTCACGTGTGCAAATAAGTAAATTAAAAAAATACACAAATAATGATGTTTTTCCAAAATTGTTTTTTTTTGTAAAATCAGTTGGTATGTTTGATTGATTGAATTATAGGATAGGGCCCACCCAGCACACCCACCACCATTTTTTCCAATTTTAAGGTAAACACCCACTTTGCCAAAAGCTTTTCAGTTCTTCGGATTATTAAATAAGACTTATGTTCAATTGATTGGATTGTAGGATAGGGCCCACCCACCACCCTCGTTTTAATTTGAACTTAACAGTTAACACTATTTCAGTCTAATGTTTTTTTTTGTCATTTATTATAGAAATTAATGCAAATACCCAAAAATAGTGTTTATAGTTTGAGTTACAATTGAAACGAAGGGTGGTGGGTGGGCCCTATTGGTGGTGGGTGGGCCCTATTCTACAATTCAACCAGAAAAACCTAAATGAAGGGTTTCAAGTGAGTAAATAAATATATAAAAAAATATACAAAATTATCATTTTTTTTTAATTGATTTATTTGTAAAAAAAAAAAATTTTTCTCGAATAACAATGATTTTATGAAAAGTGTTTTCAAACAAAATAAGCTCATTTCTTTGTTGTCTTCGATATTTTTAAATGTTTCTGAGTTATTTTTCATATTTAAAAAAATATTGGAGAAAAACAAAAAACGGATAAGGTAAACGCGCACTTCCGGTGTACTAAATTTTCCCAAAAGCTTTTCAGTTCTTGGGATTATCAAATAAGACTTATGTTCAAAGTTTCATATTAATTGCTCTATTAGTTTTTGAGATACATCGCGCACAGACACATACACACACACAGAGACACACACACACACACATACAGACACATTTTTTTTTTCCAGAAATTGTTGAAATGGAATCTAGGGACCCCAAAACGGATATATCCGTAAAAAAAAATTTTTGAAAAAAAATCACGATCACAATACTTTCTCGTACTTTGTACGGAGAAAGTAAAAAATACTGATATGATATGATTTTTCAAAAACTTCAGAATATTTGCCTTTAAAATTAACCTCGATTTTTGAAGATGTGTCAATTTAATATTAAAAATTGTTGAAGACGAGAATTTTTTTTTAATATACTCACAAAACGTCTATCTTTAAAACTAACTTGAATTTTTGAAAATGTGTTCATTTTTTCGTGAGTTATGAATTTTTTGAATGTTTCAATTTTCTGCTTTTTCTCTTGTAAAATGTATTTGAAAAAAAAGTTTAAATTTAAATTAAGTTACGCTAGTTTTTTCAACAATCCAACATAATTCCGTTAGAAAAGTCGTCAGCCTCTCAAATGAAAATTATTCCACAATTCAGATTTAAAATCCGCTGGTAAGGCCTCCCTCACATTCGTGTGTACCACCCGTTCCAAAAACGCCCTTCCATTTCGTCCCACCCTGTACTAGCCTAACGGCCTGTTAGTTTTTATGTCTCACTATACACTGCTGCCCAACAAGCAGTTGTGTTTACGTGGTTGCATACAATACGATGAAGTGACGGCTATAAATCACTGACACTTATTTTTTAATGCCTATACCGATCGCGTTCGTCATCTGGCAATAGCGTATAACGAGGTGCATGGTGCATAGAATAATAATGAAAAATTTCAGCCCCATCGATTTTGGCGTTTTCCCATAATTTTAATTTTGATTTTAATTTTAATTTTAATTTTAATTTTAATTTTAATTTTAATTTTAATTTTAATTTTAATTTTAATTTTAATTTTAATTTTAATTTTAATTTTAATTTTAGTTTTGATTTTGATTTTGATTTTGATTTTGATTTTGACTTTGATTTTGATTTTCGTGAACAAAGTATATTGTACAACTCGCATATAATGGCTATACGAGCCGTAGGCAATCATTATATGCTCGTTGTACAATATACCATTAAACGTATTTCTAACTGTAACTAGTACAATAGACCAATTTTATTCCACGGCGGCGAGAGAGTAAAGCGCCAGAATATCCCTCGGGTCGGATTCAGTTACACCTCAACAGCAATCAGCAAGACAGATTATAATAGGTATAACTTCTGACCTCCTGTATCACAATATGAAATGTTCACCGTTACCTTTTATAGCGTAATAGTTGCGCATTCTCTCGCGAAATTAATAATCCTATTACCTTTCACCAGCCTTTTCAGTCTCCGCTCGCACAAATCGCGGACCTGCCGAGACGCAGGCACGAAAATAAACAATAGCAACAATTACCGCGACCGTAACGAGTCACGCAACCGGCGATAGCACGAGCCTATGCAGGTAAGCTGCGGGAGAACGGTAATTCAGTGTTTTGAGTGAAATTTCTTTCATGAAAAAAACTTTTTTTTTTACAACGTACACGACTCGCCAAACCCGTTTAAACCTGGCCGGGAGCTGAAGGAACGGGAAACGTTGATTGAACTCATTCGTTCCTTCTTAAATTATAATTAGTGTGCGTTAAACACATTTAGTTTTTTTTTTACTTAGTATCAGTAAAAACTATAGCCGACTCAACCAGCGCTGAAAAAAACTTCAAAATGTCTTCACATTATTTAAATCTTTAAATATTCCTTGTTGAAGAATTTCTCCAAAATTACTTAAAAATGTAAAAAATTGCCTTTTCAAAAGTAAAAACACGGAGGCCCACAATTTAGATTTTTGACAGATGATAACTCAAAATCGCGCTGACAGAAGTTGATACTTCAAGTGTCAAAATGTGAGTAATGTAAAGATCTTTAAATAATCCTTGTTGAAGAATTTCCCGACCATTATTTAAAAATGTAAAAATTTGCTTTTCCAAAAATCAAAACACGGACGCGCACAATTTAGCTTTTTGACAGTTGATAACTCAATATCGTGCTGACAGAAGTTAACACTTCAAGCGTCAAAATGTGTGTAATGTAGAGATCTTTAAATAATCTTTGTTGAAGAATTTCTCGAATATTATATAAAAATGCAAAAAATTGTATTTCCAAAAATAAAAACGCGGATTTCAGATTTTTGGCAGTTGATAACTTAATATCGCGCTGGCAGAAGTTGATACTTTAAGCGTCAAAATGTGTGTAATGTAAAGGTGTTTAAATAATCCTTGAAAAACTTTCCAAAAATTATTTAAAAATGCAAAAATAGGTTTTCTTTGAGATAAAAACAAAAACGCGCTCAATTTCGATTTTTGACAGTTCACAACTCGATAATGCGCCGAAAGAAATTTATCATTTAAGCGTTAAAATATGCAAAATGTGAATATGTTTAAATCATCTTTGAATTTTTTTTCAAAATTATTGAAAAATATGACAAAATAAAAAAAAAAACTAAGCGTGTCACAATTTCATGTTTTGATAGTTGATAACTCTACATATAACGAGCTGATAAAAATTGATACTTTAAACGTCAAAGTGTGCGCAATGCAAAAATCTTTAAATGTTCGTTAAGGTTTTTTTATTGCAAAATGTAATAAAAATGCTTTTTAAAAAATAAAAAAAATGACGCTCACAATTTCGATGTTTACCAGTTGATAACTCTACACCGCGCTGAGAGAAACGGATCTTTCAAGTGTCAAAACGTGCGTAATATGAAAATCTTTAAATAATCCTTGTTGAAGAATTTCTCAAACATTATTTGAAACTGTAAAAAATAGCTTTTCCAAAAATAAAAATACGGACGCGCCCAATTTAGCTTTTTGACAGTTGATAATTCAATATCGCGATGGCAGAATTTGACACTTCAAGCATTAAAATATGTGTAATGTAAAGATGTTAAATAATCCTCGTAAAACTTTTCAAAAATTATTTAAAAATGCAAAAAATATGTTTTCTTTAAGATAAAAACAGAAACGAGCTCAATTTCGATTTTTGACAGTTCACAACTCGCTAATGCGCCGAAGGAAATTTATCATTAAAGCGTTAAAATATGCAAAATGTGAATAATATGTTTAAATCATCTTTGAAATGTTTTTCAAAACTATTGAAAAACATGACAAAATCGCGTTTTCTTTAAATAAAAAAAACTAAGCGTGTCACAATTTCATATTTTGGCAGTTGATAACTCTATAACGAGCTGATAAAAATTGATACTTTAATCGTCAAAATGTGTACAATGTAATGACATTTAAATAATCTTTGAAACATTTTTCAAAATTATTGAAAAATATGACGAAATGCGTTTTTAAAATAAAATAAAAAACTCCGCGTGGCACAATTTTATGTTTTGACAGTTGATAACTCTATAACGAGCTGATAAAAATTGATACTTTAATCGTCAAAATGTGTGCAATATAAAGATATTTGAATAATCTTTGAAATTTTTTAATTTTTTTTGAAAAACATGACAAATCGCGTTTTTAAAATAAAAAAAAACTCCGCGTGGCACAATTTCATATTTTGACAGTTGATAACTCTATAACGAGCTGATAAAAATTGATACTTTAATCGTCAAAATGTGTACATTTAAATAATCTTTGAAACATTTTTCAAAATTATTGAAAAATATGACGAAATGCGTTTTTAAAATAAAAAAAATCAAACGTGTCACAGTTTTATGTTTTGGCAGTTGATAACTTTATAACGAGCTGATAAAAATTGATACTTTAATCGTCAAAATGTGCGCAATGTAAAGATATTTAAATAATCTTTGAAACATTTTTCAAAGTTAATTAAAAATATGACGAAACGCGTTTTTAAAATAAAAAAAAACACCGCGTGGCACAATTTTATGTTTTGGCAGTTGATAATTCTATAACGCGCTAATAAAACTTGATATTTTAAACGTCAAAATATGCGTAATGTGGAAATCTTGTAATAATCCTGAAAGGTTTTTTTTTTGAAAAATACTGAAAATGTAATATTAATGCATTTTTAAAATAAAAAAAATTGACACTCACAATTTCGATTTTTTAACAGTTGATAACTCTCCAACGTGCTGAAAGAAACTGATCTTTTAAGCGTCAAAACGCGCGTAATATGAAAATCTTTAAATAATCCTGGTTGAAGAAGTTGTCAAAAATAAAAAATGCGTTTAAAAAAAAAACAGCGGACGTCACAATGTCGATTTTTGACAGTTGATAACTCAATATCGCGCTGACAGAAATTGATACTTTAAATTTAAATATGTGTGTAATGTAACCGTTTTTAAATATTCTTTGCAAAATTGCAAAAAAAATATTGAAAAACGTGAAAAATCGCGTTTTTTTTAATGGAAAGACGGGCATCAAAATTGTACATATTGTATAACGCAAAGGCAGACAGTTATTTTCTCATTTTAAAACTTTTAAATCCATAATATTTGGTCAGAATTTCATTATTCAAAAGATCTTAAAATAATCTTCGGAAAATTTTTTTCAAAAAATTGTTGAAAATTGTAAAAATGCATTTTTGAGTTTAAACTCAAAAGCAGATAATTTTGAGTTCTGGCCAGATAATTGCAAAACGCGTTGATAGATTTTGATTATTTTAACGTCAAAATGTGCCCAATATTATATAAAATATATTATATTATATATTATATATTATATATAGTTGATAACTCGACAGTGCGTTGACACATTTTGATCATTCAATCATTCAAACACTAACATGTGCGTTTTCAAAATATTGTTGAAAATTGTAAAAAATGCATCTTTGAGTTTAATTTCGAAAGCAGACAATTTTGAGTTCTGACAACGGATAACTCCAAAAAGCGTTGACACATTTTGATCATTCAAACACCAACATGTGCGTTTTCAAAATATTGTTGAAAATTGTAAAAAAATCGTCTTTGAGTTTAATCTCGACAGCCGACAATTTTGAGTTGTGACAACGGATAACTCCTAAACGCGATGACAGATTTTGATTATTTTAATATCAAAATGTGCCCAATATTAACCTCTATAAATTATATTACAAATTTTTGAAAATGAAAATTGCCTACAAATGTACGTTTTTAAGTTAAAAATCGAACGCTTATAATTTAAATTTTTGACAGTTGATAACTCGACAGCGCGTCGACACATTTTGATCATTCAAGCACTAACATGTGCGTTTTCAAAATATTGTTGGGTATTCTAAAAAAATGCGTCTTTGAGTTTAAACTCGAAAGCAGACAATTTTGAGTTCTGACAACGGATAACTGCAAAACGCGTTGAGAGATTTTGATTATTTTAACGTGAAAATGTGCCCTATATTAACCTTTATAAATTATATTACAAATTTTTGTAAATGAAAATTGCCTAAAGTTATAAAAAAAATACATTTTTAAGCAAAAAATCGAACGCTTTTAATTTAAATTTTTGACAGTTGATAACTCGACAGCGCGTTGACACATTTTGATCATTCAAACACTAACATGTGCGTTTTCAAAATATTGTTAAAAATTGTAAAAAATGCGTCTTTGAGTTTAATCTCGAAAGCAGACAATTTTGAGTTCTGACAACGGATAACTGCAAAACGCGTTAATTGATTTTGAAAATGAAAATTGCCTAAAAATATAAAAAATGTTTGTTTTTAAGTTAAAAATCAACGTTTTTAATTTAAATTTTTGGCAGCTGATAACTCGACAGCGCGTTGACACATTTTGATCATTTAAACACTAACATGTGCGTAATGTTAAAATCGTTAAATAATAGTTGAACATTTTTTTCCAAAAAAAGTAGACAATTTGTGTTTTGCTAAGTTAAAACAGTAAACGGTCTCAATTTCGATTTTTGATAGTTCACAACTCGATAATGCGCTGAAGGAAATTTATCATTTAAGCTTTAAAATACGCGAAATGTAAAGATATTTAAATAATCTTTAAAAAGTTTTTCAAAATTACTGAAAAAATTGCGTTTTTAAGATAAAAACTCCGCGTCACACAATTTCACGCGATGATAAAAATTGATACTTTGAACGTGCGTAATGTAAAAATCTTTAAATGATCCTTAAGCGTTTTTTTCAAAAAATATTGCAAGATGTAACAAAAATGTATTTTTAAAATATAAAAAAATTGTTGCTTACAATTTCGATTTTTAACAGTTAACAGCTCTACAACGTGCTGAAAGAAACTGATCTTTCAAAGGTCAACACGTGCGTAATATGAAAATCTTTATATAAAACTTATAGAAGAAGTTCTCAGAAATCATAAATGAAAAAAAAAATGCGTTGCCAAAAAAAAAACAGCGGACGCGACAATGTCGATTTTTGACTAGTTGATAACTCAATATCGCGCAGTCAGAAATGGACACTCTAAATGTAAAAATGTGTGTAATGTAATCATTTTTAAATAAACGTTGCAAAATTGCTGAATAATTATAGAAAAACGTAAAAAATCGCGTTTTTTTTTACAGAAACACCGACACGCACAATTATGTTTGATAGTTAATAGCTCTATAAAGCGATGACAGAATTTGATTATTTAAGCTTCAAAATGTGCGCAAGCTTAAGGTCTTTAAAGTGGATTCTAGAAAATTTTATGAAAATTGCTGGAAAACATAAAAATTGTTTCAAAAAAAACTGAGGACGCGACAATGTCGATTTTTGACAGTTGATAACTTAATATCGCGCTGACGAAATTGACACTTTAAATGAAAAAAATCTGTGTAATGTAACCATTTTTAAATATTCGTTGCAAAATTGCTAAAAAAATATTCGAAAGAGATGAAATTTTTCCAAAAAAGTAAAAAAAATGTGTTTTGCTAAGTTAACACTGTAAACGCGAACAATTTCAATTTCGTCAAAATGTGCGCAATGCATAAATCTTTAAATGATCGCTGAGTTTTTTTTTTACTGCAAAATGTAATAAAAATGCATTTTTAAAAAATAAAAAAATTGACGCTCACACTTTCGATTTTTAACAGTTGATAACTCCACAATGCCCGGAAACAAACTGACCATTCAAGCGCTAAAACGTGCGTAATATACAAATCTTTAAATAATCCTTGTTGAGGAAGTTCTCAAAAATCATAAATGTAAAAAAATGCGTTAAACAAAAAAACAGGGGTCGCCACAATGTCTATTTTTGACAGTTGATAACTCAATATCGCGCTGACGGAATTTTATACTTTAAATGTAAAAGTGTGTGTAATGCAACCATTTTTTAATATTCGTTGCAAAATTGCTGAAAAATGATCGAAAGACGTGAAAATCGCGTTTTTTTTAAATGGAAACACGGGGACGCACAATTACGATGTTTGATAGCTAATAACTCTATAAAGCGATGACGGAATTTGATTATCTAAGCGTCAAAATTTGTGCAAGTTTAAGGTCTTTAAATTGGATTGTAGGAAATTTGATGAAAATTGCTGGAAAATATAAAAAATTATTTCCAAAAAAAAAAAAAAAACAGGATGCGACAATCTCGATTTTTGATAATTGATAACTCAATATCGCGCTGACAGAAATGGATACTTTAAATGTAAAAATGTGTGTAATGTAACCATTTTTAAATATCCATTGCAAAATTGCTGAAAAATTTTTGAAATACGTGAAAAATCGCGTTTTTTTTAAATGGAAACACGGGGACGCACAATTACGATGTTCGATAACTAATCTTAGCGTCAAAATGTGTGCAAGTTTAAGGTCTATAAATTGGATTTTAGGAAATTTTATGAAAATTTCTGGAAACGATAAAAATTGCTCAAAAACAATACAAAAAAACAGAGGACGCGACAATGTCGATTTTTGATAATTGATAACTCAATATCGAGCTGACAGAAATGAATACTTTACATGTAAAATGTGTGTAATGTAACCATTTTTAAATATTCGTTGCAAAATTGTTGAAAAATTATTAAAAAAACGTAAAAAATCGCTTTTTTTTTAATGGAAACACGGGGACGCACAATTATGGCGTTCGATAGATAATAACTATAAAGCGATGACAGAATTTGAGCATTTAAGCGTCAAAATGTGCGCAAGTTTAAGGTCTTTAAATCAGATTCTGAGAAATTTTATGAAAATTGCTGGAAAACATTAAAATTGTGCGTTTTTATTAAGTTTTTTTTTTAGGCAAAGGATAAGTCCGTAACAGGTAGGCAGATTTTGATTATTCGAACACTGACATGTGCGTAATGTTAAGATCTTTAAATAATCGGCGATGATTTTTTTCCAAAAAAGTAGAAAATTTGTGTTTTGCTAAGTCAAAACAGTAAACGCGTGCAATTTCAATTTTTGACAGCGTATATTTCCAAAACGCGTCGACAGATTTTGATTATTCTAGCGTCAAAATGTGCGAAATATTAAAGTACATAAATTACATTACAAAAAAATTTAAGAAAATTGCCGGAAATATAAAAAGTTTGCGATTTTAAGCTAAACATCGAAAAAGTTTTACAGTGGATAACTCTTCAAAGCGTTGACACATTTTGCTCATTCAAACACTAACATGTGCGTAATGTTTTTCTTTTTAATGAATTTTAGAAAACTTGTGTTTTGTTAAGTTAAAACTGTAAACGCACATAATTTCTATTTTTGATAGCGTACACCTCCAAAACTTGTAAAATCGTAAAATACACTACAAAATGAAACACCTGAGATTCGTGAAATTTTGAGCATTTTCAAAACGCAGTAAAAAACTTTTTTTTTACATAGGCGCTAGAGGAGGGCGGAAGGGGTTACGCTTAATTTAGCGTGCATGACTTTAAAGAAGACAATTAAAAGTTTTTCGCCCTTAAAGATTCATCAAAATCGATTGAAAATACGCCGAGTTATGGCGGTTTGAAAATGGTCGAAATTTCACCAATTTTAAAGTGTTTCATTTTTTTTCCTTTAGTATATTTGCAAAAATCTTACCGTATAAAATGTAAAGGATTGAAGATTATTGAACTAGTTCTAAACCGATTCCCGATGATTACACCGAATGAAGCTTTATGCGATTTATCAAAGACGAATGCATGTTTCTCCGTTTCTTATCGGAAGGCAAATATTTATAGATTAGGGCGTAGTTAATTTCTTGTAAAGGCAATAAAGGTAGTTTCGTTAAAATGAAAGAATGGGTATTTATGTCGGGGGCGAACCCCTCGCAGCGATAAGATAACCATAAATACACGCATTTACGCCAAATGTCGATTTATGGTATTACTGTATTTATAGTTAGAGTACACACCCATCCGGGATTCCGCACAGTGAACAACAAACAGCGATCTCCATTCAGCTTGTAAAATTCAATCGCCCTTTGAAAATTCACACTATTAATGCACCCCCCTCCCGGCCGATAAATAATGCACCAAAATGGTCCGCGACAGTTATGGTCAAAATAATTATATTGCAGTGAAAATTTTCAAGGGCCTTCGGGGTCTAATGAAACACTATGTATATAGGGGATGGCTGAAAAGGTCCCCCTAGCAAGGGGTGTCGTCTGTACAGATGGTTATCGGCGCTTTGCGCGCGAGCCCCAACTAGGAAATTACTCTATAAATCACACCACTATTCTTTAGAAATCGTTTAGCATCTCTTGCCGTTTTATATTTTAGAGAGCAATTAAAACCTCTTTTGGGACTTTAGGTGAAAATCGTTTAATCGGAATTAAATCTCTGCGAGGGGGAAGTTTCGACAATACACCAGATGCGCGTTTTAACGTGTTTATCTATTAATCTAAAACTGTTGCAGTTGTAAAGTTTATGATTCTACAATAAATGTGTACTTCCGTAACGATATTTTATCGAAATTAATAAAAAAATTGTGATGTGTTCTCCGACTTGATGGTATCATAGCAGGGTTCGGAAAATATCCGATATTTATATAAATATCAATATATCGGATATATATCAACTTCTTGATATTTATTCTTGGTCATTAATATTAATGTTTATATGACTTATTAATTATATATTGCACATAATTTATTTATATTATATTTATTTATTGCAAACAAACACAGTTGCTTACAAGATAGTAAAAAAATAACATTTAAATTGTAAAAATATTTGACATCAAATTGAAAATTTTTTGAAAAAAGGACTTTTTTGCTCTTCACTATGTTTTCAGGAATAAATTGAAGGATTTTCAAAGTGAGGACCTTTTTTTGTTTTTTTTTTGCTCACACTTACTTTTTCATTTTTAACAGTCGTGAGTCTTGAAAAATCGACTATTTCCGACAAAAAAGAGTCATTTCGCCCATCTCTAGTTTATATTAGAGCCAGTGGCGGCCCGTGGAACATGTTGATGGTAGAGCCACTTATACAATATACCCCTCCCCCGCCCCTCATTTTTTGAAGAAAGACAAAACGATTTATCTTCCTAGTCCAAAGTAACTGGACTAACTGGATGCATTCTGAAATTTTGAAGGTTACTTTGGCCGAAATGAATTTTTTACAATTTTTATAAGCGCAGACTGTAATTTTTTTCTCTGTTTTTCAAATTTTGATGGTTGCCATTTTGTTTTCAGCCACAATGTGTCAAATGTTAAAGTAGATTATCAAAGTTAGGTTAATTCTGGATGCATTTTGAAATTTTGAAGGTAACTTTGGCCGAAATGAATTTTTTACAATTTTTATAAGCGCAGACTGTAATTTTTTTCTCTGTTTTTCAAATTTTGATGGTTGCCATTTTGTTTTCAGCCACAATGTGTCAAATGTTAAAGTAGATTATCAAAGTTAGGTTAATTCTGGATGCATTTTGAAATTTTGAAGGTAACTTTGGCCGAAATGAATTTTTACAATTTTTATAAGCGCAGACTGCAATTTTTTCTCTGCTTTTCAACTTTTGAGGATTGCCATTTTGTTTCCAGCCACGAAGTGTCAAATATTGAAGTGGATTATCAAAGTTAGGTTCATTCTGGATGCATTCTGAAATTTTGAAGGTTACTTTGACCGAAATGAATTTTTTACAATTTTTATAAGCGCAGACTGCATTTTTTTTTCTCTGCTTTTCAACTTTTGATGGTTGCCATTTTGTTTCCAGCCACGATGTGTCTAATATTGAAGTGGATTATCAAAGTTAGGTTTATTCTGGATGCATTCTGAAATTTTGAAGGTTACTTTGGCCGAAATGAATTTTTTACAATTTTTATAAGCGCAGACTGCAATTTTTTCTCTGTTTTCAACTTTTGAGGATTGCCATTTTGTTTCCAGCCACGAAGTGTCAAATATTGAAGTGGATTATCAAAGTTAGGTTCATTCTGGATGCATTCTGAAATTTTGAAGGTTATTTTGACCGAAATGATTTTTTTACAATTTTTATAAGCGCAGACTGCTTTTTTTTTTCTCTGCTTTTCAACTTTTGATGGTTGCCATTTTGTTTCCAGCCACGATGTGTCTAATATTGAAGTGGATTATCAAAGTTAGGTTCATTCTGGATGCATTCTGAAATTTTGAAGGTTACTTTGGCCGAAATGAATTTTTTACAATTTTTATAAGCGCAGACTGCAATTTTTTCTCTGCTTTTCAACTTTTGAGGATTGCCATTTTGTTTCCAGCCACGAAGTGTCAAATATTGAAGTGGATTATCAAAGTTAGGTTCATTCTGGATGCATTCTGAAATTTTGAAGGTTATTTTGACCGAAATGATTTTTTTACAATTTTTATAAGCGCAGACTGCATTTTTTTTCTCTGCTTTTCAACTTTTGATGGTTGCCATTTTGTTTCCAGCCACGATGTGTCTAATATTGAAGTGGACTATCAAAGTTAGGTTAATTCTGGATGCATTTTGAAATTTTGAAGGTAACTTTGGCCGAAATGAATTTTTACAATTTTTATAAGCGCAGACTGCAATTTTTTCTCTGTTTTCAACTTTTGATGGTTGCCATTTTGTTTCCAGCCACGATGTGTCTAATATTAAAGTGGATTATCAAAGTTACGTTCATTCCGGATGCATTCTGAAATTTTGAAGGTTACTTTGGCCGAAAAGAATTTTTTACAATTTTTATAAGCGCAGACTGCAATTTTTTTCTCTGCTTTTCAACTTTTGAGGACTGCCATTTTGTTTCCAGCCAAGATGTGTCAAATATTGAAGTGGATTATCAAAGTTAGGTTCAGTCTGGACGCATTTTGAAATTTTAAAGGTTACTTTGGCCGAAATGAATTTTTTACAATTTTTATAAGCGAACACTGCAATTTTTTCTCTGTTTTCAACTTTTCATGGTTGCCATTTTGTTTCCAGCCACGATGTGTCTAATATTAAAGTGGATTATCAAAGTTATGTTCATTCCGGATGCATTCTGAAATTTTGAAGGTTACTTTGGCCGAAAAGAATTTTTTACAATTTTTATAAGCGCAGACTGCAATTTTTTTCTCTGCTTTTCAACTTTTGAGGACTGCCATTTTGTTTCCAGCCAAGATGTGTCTAATATAATAATAATAATAATAATAATAATAAACTTTATTCTCACATGGTGGTGATACACACATATATACAGCGAAAAATTACAAAATAAATTAGAGAGAATCGTAAGGTGGGATTCAGCTTTGGGTAACAACCCAGCTGTTCTTCCATCCAAACCTTCAGCATATAGAGAAAACTAAAAATGGAGATTTGAACAGACAAAAAATAATAATACTAATAATAATGACGTTGAACTAACACAATAAACGTTTGTAGAGAAACAACAATGAAACAATATTGAAGTGGATTATCAAAGTTAGGTTCATTCTGGATGCATTCTGAAATTTTGAAGGTTACTTTGGCCGAAATGAATTTTTTACAATTTTTATAAGCGCAGACTGCAATTTTTTCTCTGTTTTCAACTTTTCATGGTTGCCATTTTGTTTCCAGCCACGATGTGTCTAATATTAAAGTGCATTATCAAAGTTACGTTCATTCCGGATGCATCCTAAAATTTTGAAGGTTACTTTGGCCGAAAAGAATTTTTTACAATTTTTATAAGCGCAGACTGCAATTTTTTTCTCTGCTTTTCAACTTTTGAGGATTGCCATTTTGTTTCCAGCCAAGATGTGTCAAATATTGAAGTGGATTATCAAAGTTAGGTTCAGCCTGGACGCATTTTGAAATTTTAAAGGTTACTTTGGCCGAAATGAATTTTTTACAATTTTTATAAGCGCAGACTGCAATTTTTTCTCTGTTTTCAACTTTTGATGGTTGCCATTTTGTTTCCAGCCACGATGTGTCTAATATTGAAGTGGATTATCAAAGTTAGGTTCAGTCTGGACGCATTTTGAAATTTTAAAGGTTACTTTGACCGAAATGATTTTTTTACAATTTTTATAAGCGCAGACAGCATTTTTTTTCTCTGCTTTTCAACTTTTGAGGACTGCCATTTTGTTTCCAGCCACGATGTGTCAAATATTAAAGTGGATTATCAAATTTAGGTTCATTCTGGATGCATTCTGAAATTTTAAAGGTTACTTTGGCCGAAATGAATTTTTTACAATTTTTATTAGCGCAGACTACAATTTTTTTCTCTGTTTTTCAACTTTTGATGGTTGCCATTTTGTTTTCAGCCACTATGTGTCAAATATTGAAGTGGATTATCAAAGTTAGGTTCATTCTGGATGCATTCTGAAATTTTGAAGGTTACTTTGACCGAAATGAATTTTTTCCAATTTTTATAAGCGCAGACTGCGCTTTTCAAATTTGAGGATTGCCATTTTGTTTCCAGCCATGATGTGTCCAATATTAAAGTGGATTATCAAAGTTAGGTTCATTCCGGATGCATTTTGAAATTTTCAAGGTTACTTTGGCCGAAATGAATTTTTTACAATTTTTATAAGCGCAGACTGCAATTTTTTCTCACCTTTTCAAGTTTTGATGGTTGTCATTTTGTTACCAGCTATAATCAGTGGCGGTTCGTGGAACATGTAGATGGTAGAACCACTTATACAATATAGACCCTCCTTATTTTTTGTAGAAAGGAAGAACGATTTATCTTCCTAGACCAAAGTAACTGGTGAAAAAGTGTTTTAAGAATTAATTTAAAAATTTTGAAACTACAGGTAGTGCCATGACTCCTTGGCTCTGTATAACGAGCCGCCCCTGATTAGAGTACATGCTTACTATTCATATTGCTGCAACTGGAAACATTTGAGAAACGGGGGAATTTTTTGGTATTGTGTGTTTCATAAATATCCATGATATATATCATCGAATATTTATCACGATATATATCGTGATATATATCCGATGATATATATCGTCCGAACCCTGTATCATAGCCATTTATATTTACGTTTTCATGGTTTATTTTCAGTTGAAATCATATTTTAAATGTACATCGAGCGTTCTGTAAACTCGGATGAAACTGACGTTTAAAACGTCAAAATTATGAAAGATGGAAAATTTATACTTCAAATTCAAAAAGTCAGTTTACTCAAAAAGTAAAGGGATTTCGAAAAAAACTTATTCTTCATAAGTTGTTCATTTTGGATTCTCTACAATTATTATGAACATAAATTTGCAGTAAGTAGTATCGTTTCATAATTATAAACCAAAAATTAAAAAAAAATAAAATTTCTCGAATCTGTGTTATTTTATGAAAAATATTTTCAAGCAAAAGATGTTCATTTCTTTATTGTCTTCTATATTTGTTTAAATGTTTTTGTGTTATTTTTCATATTAAAAAGAATATTGGAGAAAAACAAAAAACGGTTAAGGTAAACGCCCCCTTCCGGTGGACGAAATTTTACCAAAAGCTTTGCACTTCTTCGGATTATCAAATAAGATGTATGTTCAAAGTTTCATATCAATTGCTCCATTAGTTTTTGAGATATAGCGCGCACAGACACACACACAGACACACACACACACACACAATTTTTTTTATTTCCGTAAAAAAAAATTTTGAAAAAAAAATCACGATCACAATACTTTCTCGCACTTCGTCGAGAAAGTACAAATTTTATTCGATGGGCATATTTATATACATGAATGTAATGCTCTAGGTAGCGTACTTAAAATATTCAATTGGCAACTTGATGTGCTTAAATGATGTATTTAGAGTTGTATAATCTCAAATTATTTGGCAGGCAACCTGATGTACATTTATTCGTTTATTGTAGGCTAGATGTACAATTCGGTCAAAAGTCATTTTGTAGTGAATTTATCGACGACGTGCAAAAAAATACACGCATCGAATTTGAAAAGTGAAAATATTGGTTTTCAAGTCGACAAAATGTTACATTTCATTCACAAAGTTCCGTTTTTAGAAAATCACTTTCAATTTGGGTTTTCAAATAGAAAAATAACATTCACAAACTAACGTTTCTCGAAATAATTTTTTTTTTAAGAATCATCAATTTTTAGTCAAGTTATAGAGAAAGAGAGAGAGAGAGAGAGATTACATTTATTGAGACACTTTTACAAACGATCTCAACAGGCAATTGACCAAAGGAATTTCAGCCCTCAAGTTATAGATTTTGTTAAATTTCGGGTTTCGATTTGCCAAATGCTTCAAAAGAAAAAAAAAAACGGTTGATAATAATTTACAGAAATAATACATTGATTCAACTGGCAAATTTTCAGGCAAGTTGTGATTTTGTTCTAAATCACTTTTTCGATTTATCCAACGCGCAAGAGTGGCTTACGCCGTGTCATCGAAATGAAAGATGATTTGGTTGAAACTTATAGCACCTCTGATCCATGAATCTACCAGCGGCGGCTCGTGGCGAGGACGCTACGAAAAAAAAATGACCAAAACTGCAGCAAAATATTTGCTTCCTCTAAAGGAGTAAGAAGTGCAGAATGAGCGGCATCTCTGTCTTACTCTCTTTTGCAAAGATCTACGAGCCGCCGCTGGAATCTACACCTTAATAATAATAATAATAATAATAATATTTATTCGTGCTATTACCATTTACATGGTTTACACAAGTCAAAAATTGATTCATATTATTAAATTGTTAAAGACATTCTTCTCGGCTGACTAAGTGTACGTTTCTTCCTGGCATCCAGAAAATGAAGACGACGCATTTTTTCCGAGAGCCCGAGGTACCATTCATCCGTGACCGAACGTACAAACATTGCGCAACCATAAAACAAAACCCGTCGCCAGGCCTCTTTGTTTGCTCCATAAAATATGGCACGAACGCAGGATTGTAGGAGGAACGAACGGCGAGAAATCGCCGAGAGATTCATCGACAGCGACTTCGCCGACCGCAACTATTCTTGGCCTTGATTCTTGCAAACCTGCACCGCATTCCTCTCGGCGGAAATATTCTATCATTCACTTAAATAGAAACTCGCGGAGTGTGTGTTCGTACCACTTCAAGGTTGAATTTGAAAGTGATAATAAAATACGTAACGCACGTAATTCTATCCTCCAGAGTGACGTAATTCAACTGATTAAGAAATAGTCGAATATATCGTATAATATATATTGAAATTCCATCAGAGTTTTGCACATTAATTTATGCAACCCAATTGGCACATTTTGTATGCAACCCAATTTGCACATGATGCACATTATTCTGTGGAGCATATCGATGGTGTAGCGCACAAATGTTGTAAGTGTTGTTAGTGATATTCACATTTTCTTTTAAGTTTGTAATAGGAATAGATGTATAAATTGAATTCATTATAGTACAACATACCAAAAATTAAAATTAAATTATTAAAATATGTTTTATTTTAATTTTCACACAAACTTACTTTTTTGATTTGTGCAAAATAGTACATTTTCCACTTACAACAATTGTGCGCTACACCATCGATATTTGTTCCGAGGCACAGGCTAGACTGGTCTATATTTACATGCAGCCCAAATTGCACACAATTTTATGCAACTCTATTGGCACATTGTGTATGCAACCCAATTTGCACACGATATACCCCTTCCCTAGATTTAGAGATAATCTCACCAGAACAGAACTTATTGCAATTTTAATTTACTCATTTCCCATTCAGTAAAAAAATATATAAAAACCATTGCTGGGCACTTAAAACTTCTTAAATTTACTCAAAATTAAACTCTAGATTACGTTCCAATAGAAATCTCAAACCACCCCTTCCCTAGATAACGAGATAATCTCACGAGAACAGAACTTATTGCAATTTTAATTTGCACATTTCCCATTCATGGGCGTCCGTAGAAATTTTTCGAGGTGGGGGCAAAAATTTCATACAGAAATTTCGAATATATAACCGTCAAAAATGACAATTTCGATTTGTCAAAAATTCTGCATTTTTGCCACCGCAAACGGCACATAAAAAATTTTGCAGTTGTTAAAAATTGAGGATTTTTACTATCAAAAACGGCATTTTTTTATATTAAAAAAAAGAAAATGACAATTTCGAATTATCAAAAATTCTGCGTTTCTGCCACCATAAACTCAATGGTAAATAAAGAAATTAGCAGCTGCCAAAAATTGTTTATTTTTACAATCAAAAACGGCATTTTTTCATATTAAAAAAGAAAATTGCCATTTTTGTATTGTAAAAAATTCTGCATTTTTTACAAACGGTACGATTCAATGGGAAATAAAGAAATTGCATCAACCAGAAATTGCGGTACTATCAAAGACGGTATTTTTTGATATAAAAATAAGAAAATTTCAACTGCTAAAAATGACAATTTTGAACTGTCAAAAATCGCACTACTAGCACAAATGGCACGTTAGCAGTAAAAAGGAAATGTTCAATTGCTGAAAATAACTATTCAGTACTGTCAAAAATTGCTCATTACTGAAACCGGCAAGTTTCAACAATAAATAGAAAATTTCCAAATGCCAAAAACTGTCAAAATTTGAGCGTTTCCACTATTGCTATCGGCATTTTTCCATATTAAAAAAGGAAAATTTCCAACGGGCAAAAGTAACAATTATAAAATGTCAAAAATTGTGCAATTCTGTCAGAAATTGCATTGTTCAATAGTGAAAAAATAAATTTTTAACCGCCAAAATGACAATTTCGAATTGTCAAAAATTCTGCATTTCTGCCACCACAAACGGCACATAAAGCAATTTTGCAGCGGTCAAAAATTGTGGATTTTTACTATAAAAAAACGGTATTTTTTAATATTAAAAAAAAAATTTATTGCTAAAAATAGCAATTTCGAATTGTCAAAAATTTTGCATTTCTGGCACCACAAACGGCACGATTCAACGGCAAATATAGAAATTTGCAGTTGTCAAAAATATGGGTTTTTACTATTGAAGACGGCATTTTTTGATATTAAAAAAGAAGTAAATTTCAACTGCCAAAATGACAATTTCGAACTGTAAAAAATAGCACTACTACCACAAATGGTACTTAGCAGTAAAAAGAACATTTCCAATTGCTGAAAATAACCATTCAATACTGTCAAAAATTGCTCATTATTGAAAACGGCACGTTTCAACAATAAAAAGAAAATTTCTAAATGCCAAAAATGTTAGACTGTCAAAATTTGAGCATTTTTACTATCACTATCGGTATTTTTTTTTTAAAGAGAAATTTCCAACGGCCAAAAGTAACAAATACAAATTTTCAAAAATTGTGCAATTCTGTCAGAAATGACATTTTTCAATAGTGAAAAAATAAATTTTTAACCGTCAAAAATGACAATTTAGAATTGTCAAAAATTCTGCATTTCTGCCACCACAAACGGCATATAAAGCAATTTTGCAGCGGTCAAAAATTGTGGATTTTTACTATCAAGAACGGCATCTTTTAAAATTAAAAAAAAAATTAACTGTTAAAAATGGCAATTTCGAATTGTCAAAAATTCTGCATTTTTGGCACCACAAATGGCACGATTCAACGGTAAATATAGAAATTTGCAGCTGTAAAAAAATTTGTGTTTTTACTATTGAAAACGGCATTTTTTCATATTAAAAAAGAAATAAATTTCAACTGCTAAAATGACAATTTCGAACTGAAAAAATTGCACTACTAGCAGTAAAAAGGAAATTTTCAATTGTTGAAAATAACTATTCAGGACTGTCAAAAATTGCTCATTATTGAAAACGGCACGTTTCAACAATAAAGAGAAAATTTCTAAATGCCGAAAATGTTGGACTGTCAAAATTTGAGCATTTCTACCATCACTATAAGCATTTTCCAATATTAAAAAAGGGAAATTCCAACGGCCAAAAGTAACAATTACAAATTGTCAAAAATTGTGCAATTTTGTCAGCAACGGAATTTTTCAGTAGTAAAAAGAGATATTTTTAACCGTCAAAAATGACAATTTCAAATTGTCAAAAAATCTGCATTTCTGCCATCACAAACGGCACGATTCAGCGGTAAATGAGGAAATTAGCAGCTGCCAAAAATTGTGGAATTTTACTACCAAAAACGGCATTTTTTGATATTAAAAAAAAGAAAATATCAACTGCTAAAAATGATAATTTCGAATTGTTAAAAATCGCATATTTCTACCATCACAAATGGCACGTTGGCAGTAAAAATGAAATTTCAATTGCCAAAAATAACTATTCAGGACTGTTAAAAATTGTTCATTACTGAAAACGATTTTATTTCAACAATAAAAAATGCCAAAACTGTCAAAATTTGAGCATTTTTACTATCACCATCGGCATTTTTAAATATTAAAAAAGGGAAATTTCCAACGGCCAAAAGTAACAATTACAAATTGTCAAAAATTGTGCAATTTTGTCAGCAACGGAATTTTTCAGTAGTAAAAAGAGATATTTTTAACCGTCAAAAACGACAATTTCAAATTGTCAAAAATTCTGCATTTCTGCCATCACAAACGGCACGATTCAGCGGTAAATGAGGAAATTAGCAGCTGCCAAAAATTGTGGAATTTTACTACCAAAAACGACATTTTTTGATATTAAAAAAAAAGAAAATGTCAACTGCTAAAAATGACAATTTCGAACTGTCAAAAATCGCACATATCTACCATCACAAATGGCACGTTGGCAGTAAAAATGAAATTTCAATTGCCAAAAATAACTATTCAGGACTGTTAAAAATTGTTCATTACTGAAAACGATTTCATTTCAACAATAAAAAATGCCTAAACTGTCAAAATTTGAGCATTTCTACTATCACCATCGGCATTTTTAAATATTAAAAAAGGGAAATTTCCAATAGTCAAAAGTAACAATTACAAATTGTCAAAAATTCTGCATTTCTGCCACCACAAACGGTACGATTCAAGAGTAAATAGAGAAATTAATAGCATCCAAAAATTGTGGATTTTTACAATCAAAAATGGCATTTTTTGATATTAAAAGAAAAAAGAAAATTTCAGCTGCTAAAAATGACAACTGTCAAAAATCGCACATTCCTATCATGACAAATGGCACGTTGGCAGTAAAAAGGAAATTTTCAACTGCCAAAAATAACAATTTACAACTGTCAAAAATTGTTAATTTCTACTAAAATGTACAGTAATAATACAGCAAGGTCGAATAAAAAATTAGTCTAAGCAGGTCATGAACAAAAAGCCGCCGAATGCCTTTTCTTAGTTCTTAAATTTGAAAATAGCAATATACGCCAGTTTAAATTTGAAAATATCAATATACGCCAGTTTGACATTTGCCAATAAGTTTAGGAGTTTTGGCTCATGGCCAAATTTGACTAACTTTTATTCGATCACACTGTATTATACGCGTCGGGTGGAACCGTGCCCGCTCGTCGTTGTACGTCAACTTTTTTCGGATTCATCGAACATAACGTGGAACGCACTTTTCGTTATAATTTTTAATTTTACTGGGATTGTTAAAGTATACATACAAGTTTAGTATATAAAATATTATAAAATATTACTTTAATTTAATAAATTTATTTTCCAGGAAAGGGTAGCTGCCCCCCTCCCTCCTTGCCCCCACCTGCGGACGCCCATGTTCTCATTCAGCAAAAACATATATAAAAACAATTGCTAGGCACTTGGAACTTCTAAAATTAACTCTTACGTTCAGTTAGAAATCTTAACTTGCAGGCTATCTAAAAACAACATATAAAATCACAATATTTAGACATTAGGAACTCCCTTGAAGTTAAATTTTGTCATCAATATTTGGTTCATAGTTTTTAATTTTATGCACATTTTTTTAATTTTCTTCAGTTGGCACTTTCGAGGCATGCCACCAAAAATTCTCTTGTGCCATAGGTTGCCAAGCGCAGGTATAAACCATATTTAGATGCAACCCAAATTGCACATAATTTTATGCAACCCAATTGGCACATTTTCTACGCAACCCAATTTACACGTTATTGTACATAACTTGGATTAGCACATTATTCTATGTAACACGGTTACAACTGTTTTCCGGGACACTTGGGCTTGACTGGTCTATAATTTGAACCATATTAAGTGCAACCAAAATTGCACATCATTTTATGCAAACCAATTGGCACATTTTTCTATGCAACCCAATTTGCACATATTGTACATAACTCGGATTAGCACATTATTCTATGTAACTCAGTTACAACTTTTTTCCGGGGCACTTGGGCTTGACTGGTCTATAATTTGAACCATATTTAGATGTAGCCCACATTGCACATAATTTTATGCATCGCAATTGGGCAAATTATTCTGAGCAATGTAATTGGCAAATTTTTTACACTTTTTCTGAAACCCAATTTGCACAAATTGTATGCAACCCAACTTGCACATTATTGTACATAAGCAGGTTAACGCATTATTATATGTAATCCAAATCGCACGTTTTTTTTGTGCAACACAATTGGCACATTATTTTATACAACAAAATTTGCACAAATTATATACAACCCAACTTGCACATTATTGCATATTACCAGGTTATGCAACTCAATTTGCACATTATTTTATGCAATGCTGTTTGCACGTTATTTTAAGCAAAGGCTTATCGGATATTCGATATTTTTTTTTGTTGCGAGGAAGGACTTAAACGTATGCAATTAGAAATCAATTCCACTTTGGTGTTCCATCTCTTGAAAATGAAGTGATGTGTTCCACCTCCACTTAAAATGGATTTATACGAGGAGCGCCCCAAATTGGTTTTTAGTCTATTTTTTCTCCCATCCGGATTTTGCCCGAAACATACAGAAAATTTATTTCGTCTGCTTCATTTTTTATTACTCGTATTTTTTTCTGGCTTAGCGCGCACACGGAATACATTACGCGCCCCCCTGGTAAATTGTGTGTTACAAATACTGATTAGACCTCGCCTTTCTGCCCAGATAAGTTGTGTAATCCGAAGACGAAAAAAAAACAACTGCCCACCGGGTATGACTGTCGAATGCGGCATAATCTGCGACGGCGGCGGCGTCTCTCCCTCCCCGCGCCCTTTGACGCTCCCAATAAAAATCGCATTAAACTTTCCGAATATAACGAAGAGGCTTTAATATCTCCACCTTCATTGTATGCAAATATTTGAAGCAATCAGGACTTTGCGAACTTTGCGGGATTTTATTATTTATCCAATCAATTTCGTCAGATTTTCGCTTCAATCTATTACGAAATTTAATTCTCATCAAAATTTACAAACGTAGCGTCATCAAATTAATGGCAATATGCTGTTGTAAAATAATCAATAGTAGGCTTATAATTATTAACTGAACAATGGCAGTATTTATTGATAATCCAATTAGGGAAGTATAATTGTGATAATTGTCTATTTACAACTGTAATTACAGTCTAAACTCTATTTTTTTAATTTTCTAAAAAAAAAATCATATAACTGTCGACGATTTGGTGGTGAAAGGGATTTTTTTGATATTTAACGATTTTTTTCCAAAACTGGTGAGATTTTGAAAAAAAATCCTCTGCTTCTTTTGTTAACCTTTCAGCTCCGTAGGTCGAGTATTCAAAATTCACGTTATCCCTTTAGTATCATATTTATCGATTTTTTTTTTTCAAAAACTAGTAGGATTTAGAAAAAACTTATTCTTTATAAATTATTTATTACAGCATTCTTTGCTTATCATTTAAAGTTTTTCTGATATTTTACATATTTATCGACTTATTTTCTCAAAACCAGTGCGATTCCTGGTAGTTCGTGGCAGTTTCGTTGCTATCTTCAATTTCTATATGGTCTCGCCCCCCGATGGACACTCCTGGACGTACGGCAGGACCAAATATGCTCCTTGGCAAGGGACCAGGAAATGGGGCAACTCCCACGAGGACCAACCTGATCCACTGGAGGATTATCCTCCACAACGTTTACGTGCCGAATGAGACCAATTTATGGTCCTCCACGCCAGGTTAAGCGGAGATATTGGGCATCTTTGCAACTACGTCCGCAACAGCAACAGTAACAACACTAGGAGAGATCATGGCAGAAGTCCAACCGAAGTCACCGGCGTTGGCGCCTGCCTCCCAATGGCTTCTAACAGGTGGGCACAGACCTCTCCCTGAGAACTAGCCCTCCAAGTCCAACGCAGGCAACTACGGCGGTGCCCTTGGCTCACCCCTTACAGCCCCTTCTGGATGTAATGCGGAGCCTACAGTGAAGCGTCCATGAACTGCAGGCCAGGTTGGATAACTTCACCCTGCAGCCAGCCGCGACTCCCTCGAACTTCCGCAACCTTTGATCCACTGTTGCGCCTAGGGCATCCAGGGAACATCCCCAGCGAAGCCCCTCTGGCCGATCATCCAAGTCCAATATTTCCCCCCCCCCCTTGCTCCCGGTTCAAGCATCAGCCGGAGACGGGAACTGGGTAAGGGTGGCGAAGAAGAAGCGGGCGTCCGACTGCAACCCTCCGACGGCTACAACCAAAAAGAGAAAACCAGCGGCTACCGCCGACAGCAACATCCCGACGAGGATAATGATGGACACCGCAGGTACCGTCAACGAAGAGGTGGTAAAGACTCTGGAGAAGGGCATCGGAGTTCGCGGAATTCCCTCAGTCAGAAGGAGCGTGGCGGGAACCTTGTTGATTGAGGCCTCCCATGGGGTAAACGGCGAGGAATTCCTCAGGACCATCACGGCGCTGGTGGGTGAGGGTAGGGCAGGAATCACCAGGAGGTTCAAAGGCGGCGGCAGAGATTAGGTTCCTCGACCACGACCCAACATCATGGGCAGCACTTGGGAGCCTCCTTACATTCCGCTTTCTTGTGTCCAGCTTGCCCGTATTTTCTACACATCTCCCTCCGGTCTGGACCCTTACAATCTGACGCCAAGTGCTCGTATCCCCAACATCTTCTGGGCAGCACTTGTGAGCCTCCTTACATTCCACTTCCTCGTGTTCAGCTTCCCCGCATTTTCTGCACATCTCCCTCCGGTCTGGACCCTTACAATCTGACGCCAAGTGCTCGTATCCCCAACATCTTCTGCAGGCAGAAGGTTTGGTCGGTCTTGCCAGGACCTTGCAGTTGGACCATCCGATCTTAATACTTCTCTTCTCCAGTAGTTGGTTAATGGCATCTTTGGGTTCTTCCACAACCGCAATTCGCAGGTCCCGCGATGTCGCCTCTGCGATAGTCTCCGCGATAGAGAAGAATTTGGGGATACAAGGGTAATCTGGATGAGGCAATACGGGCGGGACCTGTGAATTGCGCTTGTGGAAGGACCCAAAGATGGCAATAACCAACTATTGGAGAAAAGGAGTATTCAAATCGGATGCTCCAACTGCAAGGAGAAGGCCGACCAAACCTTCTGCCTGCAGAAGATGTTGGGGATACGGGCACTTGGCGTCCGACTGTAAGGGTCCAGACCGGAGGGAGATGTGCAGAAAATACGGGGAAGCTGGATACGAGGAAGCGGAATGTAAGGAGGCTCACAAGTGCTGCCCATGTGAGGACTTAAACAGGCCAGCGAACTACTACACAGGTAGTGTTACCGGTGCTTCATCGGAAGCGCCGTCAACCGGTTCATTCAGCATTTTTTTCAATAATAACATCGGTCCCACCTAACTCATTGTACAATATTAGCTTCATTCTCCTTTTTTCCCAAAGGAGTGAAGTTCGCGGCATACATTGCGCCCCCTCACATCATACCTATACCTAGCGCTCCCTCACATTATCAATTGGTAAGGAGAAACTCCTCTCGGCTATCCAAAGGAAGAACGATACTTCGACAATTCCGTTGTTCCACGCAGTTATCAACTGCACGTATTGAAAATTGTTAAATTTACAAAAACCGAATTGATATTGAATAAGCAATACTTGGGACATTGAGGATGATTTTTTATGAAATTTTTCTTGAGTTTTTCAATTTTTCTTTCTTCTGGTGCTAAAAAAATTAAAATTAAAATGATCCAAAATCCATATCTTTATTGAAAATTGTTGAATTTACAAAAACGAAATTGATTTTGAATAAGCGATACTTCGCCCATTGAGAATTATTTTTTATGGAATTTTGCCTGCACTTTTTATATTTTCTTCTGTGGTGATTTTGTAAAAATCCATGTTTCTATTGAAAATTGTTGAATTTTTAAAAACGAAATTGATTTTTAATAAGCGATACTTCAGCCATTGAGAATAATTTTATATAACATTTTGCCTGCATGTTTTATATTTTCTTCTGCGATGTATTTGTTAGTGTCCAAAAAATTAAAACGAAAATTTTCAAAAATCCATATCTTTATTGAAAATTGTTGAATTTACAAAAACCAAAGTGGTTTTGAATAAGCGATACTTCGGCCAATGAGGATTATTTTTTACGGAATTTTGCCTGCACTTTTTATATTTTTTCTGCGATGTTTTTGTTCAGGAGCTCAAAAAATTCAAACAAAAATTTTCAAAAATCCATATCTCTATTGAAAATTGTTGAATTTACAAAAACAAAATTGGTTTTGAATAAGCCATACTTCGGCCATTGAGGATGATTTTTTACGGAATTTTGCCTGCAGTTTTTATATTTTTTCTGCGATGTTTTTGTTCAGGAGCTAAAAAAATTAAAATAAAAATGATCCAAAATTCATATTTTTATGGAAAATTGTTAAATTTACAAAAACGAAATTGATTTTGAATAAGCGATACTTCGGACATGGAGAATGATTTTTTATGGAATTTTTCCTGCGATTTTTATATTTTCTTCTGTGTTGATTATGTAAAACACAAATTTTCAAAAATCCAAGTTTCTATTGAAAATTGTTGAATTTACAAAAATGAAATTGATTTTGAATAAGCGATACTTCGGCCATTGAGGATGATTTTTTACGGAATTTTGCCTGCACTTTTTATATTTTTTCTGCGATGTTTTTGTACAGGTGCTCAAAAATTTAAAACAAAAAATTTGAAAAATGCATATCTCTATTGAAAATTGTTGAATTAACAAAAAACAAATTGATTTTGAATAAGCAATACTTCGACCATTGAGGATGCTTTTTGATGGAATTTTTCCTGTATGTTTTATAAATTTTCCTGCTATGTTTTTGATCAGGTGCTCAAATTAAACTAAAATTTTCAAAAATCCATATCTCTATTGAAAATTGTTGTATTTACAAAAAAATGTGTTTTTGAAGAAGCGATACTTCGGCCATTGAGGATGATTTTTTACGGAATTTTGCCTGCACTTTTTATATTTTTTCTGCGGTGTTTTTGTACAGGTGCTCAAAAAATTAAAACAAACATTTTCAAAAATCCATATCTCTATTGAAAATTGTTGAATTTACAAAAAACAAATTGATTTTTAATAAGCAATACTTCGACCATTGAGGATGATTTTTAATGGAATTTTTCCTGTATGTTTTATAATTTTTCCTGCTATGTTTTTGATCAGGTACTCAAATTAAACAAAAATTTTCAAAAATCCATATCTCTATTGAAAATTGTTAAATTTACAAAAACCGAATTGATATTGAATAAGCAATACTTGGGACATTGAAGATGATTTTTTATGAAATTTTTCCTGAGTTTTTTAATTTTTTTTCTTCAGGTGCTATAAGAATTAAAATAAAAATGATCAAAAATCCATATCTTTATTGAAAATTGTTGAATTTACAAAAACGAAATTGATTTTGAATAAGCGATACTTCGGCCATTGAGAATGATTTTTTATGGAATTTTTCCTGCACTTTTTATATTTTCTTCTGATTTTGTAAAACACAAATTTTCAAAAATCCATGTTTCCATTGAAAATTGTTGAATTTTTAAAAACGAAATTGATTTTTAATAAGCGATACTTCAGCCATTGAGAATAATTTTATATATCATTTTGCCTGCATGTTTTATATTTTCTTCTGCGATGTATTTGTTAAAGTGCCCAAAAAATTAAAATTAAAATTTTCAAAAATTCATATCTTTATTGAAAATTGTTGAATTTACAAAAACCAAATTGGTTTTGAATAAGCGATACTTCAGCCATTGAGGATGATTTTTTAGGGAATTTTGCCTGCACTTTTTATATTTTTTCTGCGATGCTTTTGTTCAGGTACTCAAAAAATTAAAACGAAAACTTTCAAAAATCTATATCTCTATTGAAAATTGTTGAATTTACAAAAACCAAATTGATTTTAAATAAGCGATACTTCGGCCATTGCGGATGATTTTTTATGGAATTTTTCCTGCACTTTTTATATTTTTTCTGCGATGTTTTTGTTCAGGTGCTCAAAAAATTAAAACAGAAATTTTCAAAAATCCATATCTCTATTGAAAATTGTTGAATTTACAAAAAACAAATTGATTTTGAATAAGTAATACTTCGAGCATTGAGGATGATTTTTTATGAAATATTTCCTGAGTTTTTGATTTTTTTTTCTGCGATGTTTTTGTTCAGATGCTAAAAAAATTAAAATAAAAATGATCAAAAATCCATATCTTTATTCAAAATTGTTGTATTTACAAAAACGAAGTTGATTTTGAATAAGCGATACTACGGACATTGAGTTTTATGGATTTTTTTCTGCGTTTTTTATATTTTTTTCTTTGATGTTTTAGTAAAACACAAATTTTCAAAAATCCATATCTCTATTGAAAATTGTTGAATTTACAAAAAAACAAATTGGTTTTAAATAAGCGATACTTCGGCCATTGAGAATAATTTTTTACGGAATTTTGCCTGCACTTTTTATATTTTTTCTGTGATGTTTTTGTTCAGGTGCTCAAAAAATTAAAACGAAAATTTTCAAAAATCCATATCTCTATTGAAAATTGTTGAATTTACAAAAACCAAATTGATTTTGATTAAGTGATACTTCGGACACTGAGGATGATTTTTTATGGAATTTTTCCTGCGTTTTTTTAATATTTTTTTCTGTGATGTTTTTGTGATCAGAGTCACAGTTCAAAATCACTGATATTAGAAACTAGCAACGTAATTCAAAAGTAGCAGTTTTGCCCATCTCTAATAGATAGCATATGACGCAATTTTCATTTTTACTTAAATTTATGTAAGTAGTATCCTACAAAAAAGCGCCACTCGAAAAATTGCGAAAAAAATCGATTTTTCAAACCGTCGTAACTTGGTTCAATTTGGTCGAAAATCGACGAATCTTTCAGTTTGGGAAAGATTCAAGTTTTATCTTTAAGAATGTGTAGTTGATTTTGAACTCAAGTCCAACCCACCCCCCGTAACAGCGCGATGGAAAAAAATGTTTTTTATGTAAAAAATTGCCCAACTTTGACAAGCTGTACCGTGCGCAAAAAAAATTGCCTGGAAATTTCACCGCAATGGCAGAAAAATTTAATCAATGTCCTTCAAATGCCTTAAAAATTCGAGTCATTTCTATGATTTGGACCAAAGTTATAATTTTTGAATAAAAAATGACATTGAAAATGAAATCAAGTTGTAAAAATTTAACATTTTTTGTCAATCCAAAACACTTTTTGTAGGGGTTTTTAGGGGGTTACGAAAGTCGAGAGCTTCTTAGATCGCAAAATTCCATCGAGTTTTGTGCGAAATTCGCCTAGTTATGGCCAAAAAGGCGCAAAATGTATTTTTTTTTCAAAACTGCATAACTTCGCGCCAAATCATCGCATCGACTTGAATTTTGGAGGAAATTAGAGGAAAATGATTGAACTTTATTGCCATGCTGATTGATTGAGTCCACGATTTTTTTTTGCACACGGTACAAGAAACTAAATTTGCACATTTAAACTTCAAAAACATTTTTTTTCCTTTAGGGGGTGGCAGGGGGTGCAATCGTTTTAGCAACAAAACAATTCACATGATGCTGAAGAGAAAATTTGAAACTGTCAGACTGCAAAAGTTCATCGATTTTGGTGCAAAATTACTCAAGTTATTGCCAAAAAAGTGAAAAATGTCATTTTTTTTCAAAAATTCATAACTTTGCATCAAATCATCGAAACGACTCGAATTTTTAAGGCATTTGAAGGAAGGTGATTAAATTTTTCTGCCATTGTGGTGAACATTTTTTTGCGCACGGTACAGCTTGTCAAAGTTAGACAATTTTTTACACAAAAAACATTTTTTTCCATCGCGTTGTTACGAGGGGTGGGTTGGACTTGGGGCAAAATGAACTACACATTCTTAAAGATAAAACTTGAATCTTTCCCAAACTGAAAGATTCGTCGATTTTCGACCAAATTGAACCAAGTTACGACGGTTTGAAAATTCGAGTTTTTTGCGATTTTTCGAGTGGCCCTTTTTTTGACGCCGAGTGTAGTTTATATATAAAGTAATAATTTAAATATATAAAATATATAAATATTTTTATAATAGCAATCATTTTGCAAAAGGCCCCTATACATTATATGTTAGAAAATGCTAATATGATCTTAACAAATTCCAATTGTGATTGATTTTGTAGTTATAATAAAACTAAAGAAAGCATCCATCATTGTCTGAAGTCAATATAATGTTTTCGGTTTGCGTTTAATTAAAAACACTATTATATGTTAATCTTAAGAATTATTGATTTATTTCTGTGTTTGAAGATTTTTGTATGAATGTTTTTTTTTTCTTTACTCATACATCATATTTATATAATTTTTATTGTCCTGTAATTGGTTTCTGTTGGGCAAATAAACTATTATTATTATTATTATTAAACGTATTGTTTTTTTCGTATTAGAAATTCCCGTTGAAATTTCAAATACGAAAAAATAATTACTTCTAGTACGGAGAAAGTAAAAGATAGGAAGAACGAAATGGTGCAGAAAATAATGTCAAAACGCGTATACAGGGTGTTGCAAGTGCGATGCATTAGCATTGCTATTTCGGTAACTATAAGAGATAGAGAGTTGGTTAAATTAAGGCAAAGTTTAATAATTTGCTGAAAATAAATTTAAAATGTACCGACCACTTCCGCAGATATTCGAAAAAAAAAACCGAAAAATTCAATTTTGGTTTTTATTTTTTTACGACTTTATTACTGGTTATTTTGAAAAACCAAGACACTTTTATAAGCTCTTCCAGAAAATAATTTCATTTTTCAAATACAACGTTTCGATACCCACATCAACTTAATTTTTTTAAATACGGATCTGGATTTTTTATTTAATTTTTGAGTAGCTTTTTACCTCCCAAAACTATTGATGACTTGTCAGAAAATTGTTTGCTATAGGATTTAAAAAAATTGAACAGTCAACGCATACTTTGAAACATATCTTATAGTTACTGAGATAGCAATGCTAATGCATCGAATTTGTAACACCCTGTATACAAACTAAATATTTAGATATCGCCGTTGTATTATTCATATTTTGATTGAAACGTGCCACTCGTGCAAAATCATACCATCCATGCCGAACCAATACATAAACTATTGACGTACCGTTTATTATTTATACATAGCCCACTTAACTTGATTAGAAATTGGTGACAGAGGTTTATAAATAATTGTCCAGGACCGCAAAAAGTCCAACGTTGCGCATTAATAATGCAAATTATCGCATATAACATCGATTCACGTAATGTGGTTTTGCATAAATTGCATATCATTTTTTACGTCGAATAAAAACAATTATCCTTTAATTGAGCCAATATTGACAGTACCAATTATTGTCTAAACGCAATTCCATCACGAAAGGTCGCAATACTAATATTTGTGTAAGTACGCTTTTTTTCTTTTTACTGGAGTTTCTAATAACATTGGGGAGCAAACGCGCGAAATTAAATCAGCACGCGTGATGGAGGAGCAAAATTGCTTTCTTTGGGGGCAACGCTAGTTGCTCTGGCTACAATAGATCATGCGATGGATTAAAGACCGCACTTGAAATAAAAAAGGATTATCTTTCTGCGAATGGAGGGTGTTTGTAAATGAAATAATGATTCATTTCCTTTATATTTATACGTGGACTGTTCTGCGAAGTTTGAAGATGATTTCATTGCAACATCACTTTTAAAGGTGATATCATCGAGTCACGTTTGTTTTGTAACGGTTTGTATTATCTCTGTTCACGCAAGAACGTTGTGTGTCAGTGGAATTTTCCAAGGAAAGTAAATGGTTTATTGCATTTATCCAGCACTGCAATAATGTATCAGGTCAGCTTAATTTTTATTTTGATTGTTGTCACTAGTGGTTGTCGCCTTGTCGCATTCATTTCAAAAATGGTTGCGATGGAATGATGATAAAAAATTACTTTAAAGTTTCGTATTTATGTCAATAATTACAATTTGTAAATGTTATTCTTGAATGATGTGTCTTTATATTTGCGCGGAGTAAATTATCCGAACTTTGCAGTAATCAAAATGGCCGTGATGGAATATTAACTTTTTCGAAAAATTGTTCTAGAATTTTTAAATATGATTCTTGAATGACTTATCTTTATAACTGCGCAAAGCAAATTATTCAAACTTCGCAGCAATAAAAATTGCTGTGATGGAAGACACCCTTTGATGATGAAAAATTGACTTTTGCTCTAGAATTCTATATTTGCGTCAACAAATGCTTACAATTTTTAAATATTATCAATTTACATTTCGACATGCTAACAAAAAAATTCATGACTCACTTATCTCCGGTTCGCAACAACTATAACTAACACTGTTGAGTTTTAAGTTTTCCCTCTCCGACAAACGACAGTTTTTAAACACTTTTGAGTTTAAATTACAGTTTCCCGTCCCGAGACTTTTAGAGTTTTTCGCCCCAACAACTAATTTTCGATTTTAATTCGAATTTCCCACCCTTAAATTGCTTTAGATTTAAATTTCCCGCCATGAAATTTCCTTAGATTTTTGTGGGAAAACTCACCGGTGATGTCCCAACAAATGACAGTTGGCAACACTTATGAGTATTAAGTTTTCCCTCTCCGATACACGACTATTGGTAACACTTTCGAGTTTTAATTTTTGTTTCCCGCCCTACAACTGACTTTTGGCAACACTTTGAAGTTTTCCGCCCCAATAACTGATGGTTAACATCACTTTTCAATTTTAATTTGAATTTGCCGCCTTTAAGTTCCTTCAGATTTGAATTTCCCGCCATGAAATTCCCTCTGATTTCGGTGAGAAAAATTAGTAAATTTCGATATCATTTTGAGAAAACGTTCAATTATACTTGAGAAAAAGTACAAGGGTAATACCAAAAATATGCAGCCGCAGGGAAACTGACTTATTTGTTACTTCCCCCAATCTCAAAGAAGCCATTTTTTTCAGTTTATTTTTCATGTACAAATTCATATCTTTCGGAATCGTTGCATGCTACTATTATCCGATAAAATTGCCAATTAATTCTTCCACAGTTAAAATTTGAATCTCATTTTCTTTTTTCTCTATTTTAGGGTTATTACAGTTTGTATTACATTATATTTTGTAAACTGGTATAATTTTGTTTATATTATTTTTAGAGCATTTCTTATTTTTATGTATTTCTTTGTAAAAAGTTGAATACGTCAATAAATGTATTACTATTATTATTAGTTTTACCCAGGCAGCTGATCTTAGAGCTTGCCGCTACTATCGCTAGGTGTGCAGTGCTTCAGTTTCTGAACGCAAAAGGCGTTATCAACAGAAATTAATCGCCAATTGTCAGAAGTATACGGATGTCAAAGAGTCCGAATGTGTCAAGTTGACACCCCCATGGAAAGTTCTGATAGTTCTGAATAGAGTTCTCAATTACTTTTGATGTAAGTACTATCAACTTTTAAAAAAGAGTTCTGTATTTTTTTTTTTAAATGGATGCCAACATTGTTATCGAATAGTTCTGAACTAGTTTTAAGATGTGTTTGGGTTAGTAATGTAGTTCCTGGCACTTTTAAAAAAGAGTTCCGTTGAATTTCCAGAGATAAAAATTTTCAAAGTTAGAAATTCGAAATATTCAAATTCATATTACTCACTTAATATTGGCTGAATCTTAATATTTCATAACAACTATGGATAGCACTCACAAAGAACTACAGGAAATACTAGTCAGAGCTATCTGGAACTATCAAAAATATATTTTTTTTAAAGTCGCTAAGTCAAAAAAGAATTGAGAGTTCTATGAGTTCTGAGTTAATTTTCTGTTTCTAATTATTGAGTACAATCATTCTTTCTTATAAACAAATTCGATACAATCATGATTTATGGCATTTTTAAATAAATTTAAAATGCGAAAATAGAAAATTTAATTTTGAAAATACCTATTTCCTGTCATCTAATCGCAATTTGCCATTAGAGTTTTCGTTAGAACTTCTTGAGTACAATCCATAAGTCAAACCAGAACCACAAGGACTATTAAAAAAATCAATATTAAAAAAAAAAATCCGAAAAGAGAAAAAATTGAGAGGTCTAGGAGTTCTGAGTTAATTTTATATTTCTACTCATTAAGTACAATAATTCTTTCTTAAAAACAAATTCGATACAACCACGATTTATGGCATTCCTAAACAAAGTTAAAATTCGAAAATAGACAATTTAATTTCGAAAATACCAATTTCCTGTCATTTAATCGCAGTTTGCCATAAGAGTTTTCGTTAGAACTCCTTGAGTACAACCCATAAGTAAAAACAGAACTCCTAGAACTATTTAAAAAATTAAAATTTCTATTTTCGAATTTTAAATTTATTTCAAAATGCCATACATCGTGATTGTATGGAATTTGTTTATAAGAAGGAGTTATTATACTTAATAAGTAAAAATAGAAAATTAACTCGGAACCCCTAGAACTCTCAATTTTTTTTCTTTTCGGACTTTTTTTCAAAATATTGATTTTTTTAATAGTTCTGATTTGACTTATGGGTTGTACTCAAGGAGTTCTAAACGAAAACTCTAATGGCAAATTGCGATTAAATGACAGGAAATAGGTATTTTCAAAATTAAATTTTCTATTTTCGTATTTAAAATTGATTTAAAAATGCCATAAATCGTGATTGTGTCGAATTTGTTTATAAGAAAGAATTATTGTACTCAAAAAGTAAAAATTGATAATTAACTCAGATCTCATAGAAAAAAAAACTTTTTTGGCTTTGCGACTTTTTTCAAAAATATATTTTTGATAGTTCCGGATAGTTCTGATTGGTGTTTCCTGTAGTTCTTTGTGAGTTCTATCCATAGTTGTTATGAAATATTTAGATTCGACTAATAATAAGTGAGTAATATGAATTTGAATATGTTTGAAAATTTGTATCTCTGGAAATTCAATAGAACTCTTTTTAAAAATATCAGGAACTATAGTACTAACCCAAATACATCTTAAAACTAGTTCAGAACTATTCGATAACAATGTAGGGGTGGCACCTCATTTTTCAAAAAATTTCTGACACCCCAATTTTACAGAACTCTTTCTTAAAAGTTGATGGTACTTTTAGATACATCAAAAGGAATTGAGAACTCTATTCAGAACTATTAGAACTCTTCATTGGGGTACCAACTTGACACACTCAAAGAGAGTAGAGTGTTCACAGATGGTTGCACGGAAATTCACGACGGAGAAAGAAACGGGAGAATTGACATTCGCGAAGGTTGAACAAATAATGCTTACAGATCACTCTCGATGGTCTCTGCAGGATTTCAAGATTCTAGAAGCACCATTCATAGAACTTAAACTGAAAAGTTGAAATGTCGGAAGGTGTGCGATTTTTAAATTTTATTTCTGCGTATATGAACAATTAAAAAGCCGTGAAAATGATTTTTTTTATCGTGCATCCGTAGGTGGCATTTAAAAACATCGTAACTTAAAAAGGGCATAACAAAAAAAAAATAAAAAATGGGGAACGCCTTCCTCCAAGTATATTTAACAATTACAAACCGTAAAAAAACAGTGACCGATATTACTTATATATAATTTTTTTGCATTGTCCTTGTTGACTAATGCATCAGCCTTTTATTACTGTTTAATGTTATATAAGTAATATCGGTTACGGTTTACAGTCTGTAATTGTAAAATATACTTGAAGGAAGGCATTGTAAAAACAAAATATTTTTTTCGTTATGACATTTTTGAGTTGCGATTTTTTTAAATGCCACCCACGGATCAATAAGCTGCTCATTAAAAAAAATATTTTGATTAATTTTCACGGATTTTTGATAGTTTGTATTTGCTAAATATACCCGCAGAAAGGGTCTCTATAAATAACATTTCAAAATGGTGAGTGCGCCGGGATATCTATGGCTAACTTCTCGTTGGTATTAACTAAGTGGTAATGATTTCTGTTATCCAATTACATGATTATTCCATTTTCCCGCGGAAAATATTTTGTTTGATATAGCACCTCCCTCGCGGTATTTACCCCGTTTATAATTTATGGGGGCGCAGGGTGGTATCCCCTATAGAACTCGCATCGAGAAATAAATTCAGGGGTGCATTTATCGAGCCGTTCCTGGAGGATCGATCACAGCCCTCTCGCATCCACAATCTGCCCCCGGCTTGTCTCTGCCAAACACTTAAGCCCATATCTTATCGCGGTAATCCTCCGCGACTAAAGTATGATTAATCTGTGTATCATACCCCAGTTTCGCTACAGATATTATCACGAAAAAAAAAACACCCGTGGAATAATACTTCCGAATTTCTTAATTAAGACATTCGTTCGGAATTAGCATATCTGCTTCAATTGGCTTAATACTAGGGTGGAGTTGTTACTTGTTTTGGGTACTCGGGCTTCGGCGGGGTTGGATTGTAATTAATAGCTCCCCTTCCCGCCCCCTCCCCCACGCACCGCGGAGATTCTGTTTTACGGCCGCGCCCCACATTTGAATATTAGCTAATCATCCCGAAGAGTACCGAAAGGTCGCATATTTCCACTCGCGGACGAATCCAATTTGAATAAGGATAATGCGTCCTTCTTCTTCTTCTTCGTCTTCGCGAGATTTCGTGACGTGAATAATTGCATAGGAACTGCCATGCGTCAGGTCAGGAATTGATTGCATATTTAATGGCGAACCGTGAGAAACTTATTACAAAGGACACGTTTCATGTGTCGTTCGCAGGAATTCAGTGTTCACCATTTGAAGTTTATGTTCCGTAATATGAGTCCGAGAATGTTTCGTCCGTGTACGTGTAAGGGTGGTCAGAAAGATCAAGCGAATTGATTAATATCGGAAACTACAGTGAGATCACTTTGGCTGTTTGTCCTTTTTTTTTAAACGTAAGTACGATGATTCTTAAATTCAATTTAATTTTTGTAGAATTTCGCCGACACGTTTTATATATTTTTTTAAAGTTTTTGCTCGAGTATTACACAATTCGAATATTAAAATTTTCAAAAATTCACAACTCGCGAAATAATTGGCGGATTTTCAAAAACTGCACTTAATTTGATAAAACAATCATTTACAAATCTAGTTTAATTTTTGTAGAATTAAGTCGACACGTTTTATATATATTTTTTTTTCGAGTATTGCACAATTGGAAATCTAAAATTTTTTAAAATTCACAACTCGCGAAATAATCGGTGGATTTTCAAATATTCTATTTATTTTGATAAAACGATGATTTGCAAATCCAGTTTAATTTTTGTGATTTAGTCGACACGTTTTATACATTTTTTTTGCTGGAGTATTACACAATTCGAAAACTAAAATTTTCAAAAACTCGCAACTTGCGAAATAATCGGTGGATTTTCAAATACTCCATTTAGTTTGATAAAACTATGATTTACAATTCCAATAATTTTTTATAGAATTTAGTCGACGCGTTTTATATATTTTTTTTAAAATTTTTTGCTCGAATATTACACAATTCGAAAACTAAAATTTTCCAAAATTCACAACTCACGAAGTAATTGGTGGATTTCTAAAAACTGCACCTAATTTGATAAAACTATGATTTGCAAATCCAATTTAATTTTTATAGAATTTAGTCGACGCGTTTTATATATTTTTTCGAGTATTGCACAATTAATAATAATTAATCGGTGGATTTTCAAATACTCAATTTATTTTGATTAAACGATGATTTGAAAATCTAATTTAATTTTTGTAGAATTTAGTCGACGCGTTTTGTATTTTTACTTTCTCCGTTACGAAGTACGAGAAAGTATTGTGATCGTGATTTTTTTTTCAAAATTTTTTTTTACGGAAATATCCGTTTTGGGGTCCCTAGATGCCATTTCAACAATTTCTGGAAAAAAAAAATTTGTGTCTGTGTGTGTGTGTGTGTGTGTGTGTGTCTGTGTGTGTGTGTGTCTGTGCGCGCTGTATCTCAAAAACTAATAGAGCAATTGATATGAAACTTTGAACATAAGTTTTATTTGATAATCCGGAGAACTGAAAAGCTTTTGGTAAAATTTCGTACACCGAAAGTAGGTGTTCACCTTAACTGTTTTTTGTTTTTTGCCAATATTTTCTTAAATATGAAAAATATCACAAAAACATTTAAACAATTATTGAAGACAATAAAGAAATGCGAATATTTTGTCTGAAAACATTTTTCATAAAATCATTGCTATTCGGGAAAAAAATTTATTATTTTTTTTTCATTTTTGGTATACAATTATGAAATGCTAATAGTTACAGCAAATTTATGTTAATAATAATTGTAGAGAATGCCAAAATGAACAATTTATGAAGAATAAGTTTTTTTCGAAATCTCTTTAGTTTTTGAGTAAACTGAGTTTTTGAAGTTGAAGTACATTTTTCCATCTTTCATAATTTTGACGTTTTAAACGTCAGTTTTATCCGAGTCTACGAAACGTTCGATGCACACTTAAAATATGATTTAAATTGAAAATAAACCATGGAAGCTTAAATATAAATGATGCCATCAAGTCGGAGAAAGTAACATGATGGCCACATCACCATTTTTTTTTATTTCTTGCTAGAATATTACACAATTCGAAAACTAAAATTTTCAAAAATTCACAACTCGCGAAATAATCGGTGGATTTTAAAATACTCTATTTATTTTGATAAAACGATGATTTGCAAATCTAATTTAATTTTTGTAAAATTTCGTCGACACGTTTTATATTTTTTGCTCGAGTATTGCATAATTTGAAAACAAAAATTTTCAAAAATTCACAACTCACGAAATAATTGATGGATGTTCAAAAAATGCACTTAATTTGATAAAACGGTGATTTGTAAATGTATTTTAATTTTTGCAGAATTTTGTCAACACGTTTTATATTTTTTTTATTTTTTGCTAGAGTAGCTTGAAACTACAGGTAGTGCCATGGCTCCTTGGTTCTATATGATGAGCCGCCCCTGGTCGGTCGTATTTCCGCGCCATAGACGATAAATAAAAAATTGGTTCATCACGGAATAAGCTTTGCTCTTATACAATCGAGGAAAAAGTGCAAATTCATTTTATTGACGTTCAAGGCTAATTTTCGTCTTTATTTGATTTATTGAATGCTTCTGCAAGAGGTAAAGGTTTTTAATTTCAATTTTCCTTAAAAAAGGCACATATTATATGCTACGTGGCTCTACTGCCAAAATGTTTCACTAGCCGCCACTGATTTTGGTGACAATAGCCATCGACTTGAAAATTTTCAAATTTACTCAAAATTTATAGAAAATTAAACAAGCGAAAAGTTGCATTAATTTCTTTACTAGATTTTCAAATTATATCATTTTAACTTAGAGTAAACTTGGAAAAATTACAATAATTTTGGTGACTCGAAAATAAATCTATAACGTCTCAAAATTGCGCAAATCAATTCGAAATTAAGCCACATACATTCCATGGCAAGATTTTTTTATTAGATTGTATTAACATAGAGCGAATTTGTGACAAATTGTAATAATTTTTGTGACCAAAAAAAATATAAAAACAATAGACATCGAGCCTTTCAAAAATACTCAAAATGAATTTGAATAAGTGGATAGTCTCTTATAAAAAAATATAAAATTGTTTTCTTCCGATATTTTTTTAAATATGAAAAATATTTTAACAAATTTTGAAGATAAAAAAGAAATTTAAATATTTTGTTTAAAAATATTTTTCATCAACGAAAATATAAAATTAAAAATTTGTGTTATTTTTCGACTAATTATGAAATGATAATAGTTAAATGGTAATAATAATTGCCAGTGGCGGCTCGAGGAACAAGTTGATGGTAGAGCCACTTATACAATATACCCCCCCCCCCATCCTTTTTAAAAGAAAGAAAGAACGATTTATCTTCCTAGACCAAAGCAACTGTCGAGAAAGTGTTTAAGAATTAATAAAAAATTCTGGCCGAGCTTAAAATTAGAGGTAGTGTCATGGCTCCTCGCCTCTATATAACAAGCCGCCCCTGATGTTGATGTTCTATGAAACAAAAGATCAAGTTTTGAGAATTTTTAGCGGTTTGAAGAGGAAAAATTTATTTTTTTGCAGCGAGAACAAAATATTGTGAATTTTGCCAAAACTATGACAAGTACAGACTTGCCTGTTACAAAACTGATTCAAAATTAGTTGTATTTTGATGATCTATGAAAAAATGGAAACCGATTAATTAATTTTTGAAAATTTTGAGCGCCAGGAAACCGCATTTTTTTTTTGCAGCGAGAACGAAAGATTATTAATTTTGCCAAAACTATGGCCGGTGCAGGTTTCCCCATTACAAAAACTATTCAAAATTTGTTGTATTTTGATGTTCTATGAAAATAATAATAATAATAATAATAAGTAAATTTATTTCCCAACAGAAAACATAAAAACATCGATTGATCAATTTTTGAGAAATGAGAAACAGAATTTTTTGCAGCAATAACAAAAGATTATGAATTTTGCCAAAGCTCTGGCCAATGCAGATTTTCTCATTTTAAAAATAATTCAAAATTGATTGTATTTTGATGTTCTTTAAAAAAATAAAAACATTCTTTGATAAATTTTCGAGAAATTAAAAAAAAACGCATTATTTACAGCGAAAATAAAAAATTACAAATTTTGCCAAGTCTATGGCAAGTACAGACTTGCCCTTTGCAATTTTTTTTCGTAATTTATTGTATTTTGATATTCTATGAGAAAATATAAACATCAGTTTATCAATTTTTGAGAAATTTTAGCGCTAAGATGAGAAATAGCATCTTTTTGCAGCGAGAAAAAAAGATTATGAATTTACCAAAACTATAACAATTGCAGATTTGCCCGTTTTGATTGTTTTTTTGATATTCTTTGAAAAAATAAAAACATTCTTTGACAAATTTTGGAGAAATTTAAGCGCGAGTTAAATAAAACGCACTTTTGCAACGAAAATAAAAGATTACGAATTTCGCCAAAATTTTGAGAAGTACAGACTTGTCCATTACAAAAATTATTCAAAATGTGTTGTATTTTGATGTTTTATGAAAAAATAGAAATATCAATAAACCAATTTTTGAGAAATTTAAGAGCCAAGCTGAGAAATACCATTTTCTTTGCAGCGAGAACAACAGATTATGAATTTAGCAAAACTATGACAAATGCAGATTTGCCTGTTACAAAAATTATTAAAAATTGATTGTATTTTGATGTTCTTTGAAACGAATTTTGGAGAAATTTAAGCGCGAGTTTAATAAAACGCATTTTTTGCAACGAAAATAAAAGATTATGAATTTCGCCAAAATTTTGACAAGTACTTGCCCGTTACAAAAATTATTCAAAACTTGCCCGTGGAGGCTCGTGAAACATGTCGATGGTAGAGCCACTTATACAATATACCCCCTCCCCCCTCCCTTTTGAAGAAAGAAAGAACAATTTATCTCCCTACACCAAAGTAACTGGCGAAAAAGTGTTTTAAGAATTAATTAAAAATTCTTGCTGAGCTTGAAACTTGAAATAGGTAGTGCCATGGCTCCTTGGCTCTATATAACGAGCCGCCCCTGATAATTGCAAAGAATGCCGAAATGAACATCTTGTAAAAAATATGTTTATTTCGAACCATCATTAGTTTTTGAGTAAACTGTGGCAGGTGCGGAATGTGATTGGATTTTCACGTTCTTTGAAAAAATAAAAACTTTTTTGGCAAGTTTTCGAGAAATACAAAACACTACAAAATTGATTGTAATTTGATGTTCTATAAAAAAATAGAAACATCGATTGGCCAATTTTTAAGAAATTTAAGCGTTAAGATGAGAAATTGCATTTTTGCAGCGGGAATGAAAGATTATGAAATTTGCCAAAATTATTCAAAAATGATTGCATTTTCATATTTTTTGAAAAAAATACAAACTTTTTCGGCAAGTTTTCAAGAAATTTAACAGAAAATTAAAGAACATGCATTTTTTTGCTGCAAGAACAAAAGATTATGAATTTTGCCAAAACTATTACAAGTACAGACAAAATGATTTAAAATTGATTGTAATTTGATGTTTGTTCGATTGTTGATCGATTGGCGAATTTTTGAGAAATTCAAGCGTTAAGATGAGAAATTGATTTTTTTTGCAGCGAGAACAAAAGATTAAATTTTGCCAACAATTTTCGCTCAAATTAGCTGCTTTGCAAAATGTGCGCATCCGACAAGATTTCTTCTGTTTTTACGCAATCGCCTTGATGAATATTAATAAATATTTTGGGATACATTCTAGATATATGCAGCTATAAAACAAGAGGAAAATCTAAAAAGGGGCTGTCACTGTTTTTTTCGAAATTTTGCATTAAATGCGCTGCTTTACAAAATGCGCACTTTCGACAAAATTTTGTCAATTTTCACAAAATCCCCTTAAAGAATATTATTACTTTTTTCAGGATACATTTCAGACATGTGTAGCTATGAAACGAATGTAAAATATAAACAAAGATTATCACTAGTTTTTCCGGAAGTTTCCTTTAAATTTACTCCTTTGCAAAATGCGCACTTCCGACAAGTTTTTTCAATTTTCGAAAAATCCCCTTAAAGAATATTATTACTTTTTTCTGGATATATTCCAGATATATGTAGCTGTAAAACAAAAGTAAAAACTAAATGAAAGTTATCGCTGGTATTTCCGGAATTTTCCTTCAAATTCGCTGCTTTGCAAAATGAGCGCATCCGACAAGATTTCTTCTATTTTTGCGCAATCTTCTTCATGAATATTGATAAATATTTAGGGATACATTCCAGATATATGCAGCTATAAAACAAGAGGAAAACCTAACAAGGGGTTATCACTGTTTTTTCCGAAATTTTGCATCAAACACGCTGCTTTGCAAAATGCGAACTTTCGACAAAATTTCTTCAATTTTCGCAAAATCCAATTAATTTGATTAGTTTTTTCAGGATAAATTTCAGACATGTGTAGCTATGAAATAAATAAAGTATATAAACAAAGGTTATTACAAGTTTTTTGGAATTTTCCATCAAATTTGCGGCTCTACAAAATGCGCATTTCCGTCAAGATTTCTTTAATTTTCACGCAATCCCCTTGATGAATATGAATAAATGTTTAGGGATACATTTCAGATATATGCAGCTATAAAAGAAGAGGAAAACCTAACAAGAGATTATCACTGTTTTTTACCGAAATTTTGTATTAAATGCGCTGCTTTGCAAAATGAGCACTTTCGACTGGATTTCCTTAATTTCGGCAAAATCCCTTTGATGAATTTGATCAGTTTTTTATGGTACATTCCAGACATATGTTGCTGTGAAACAAAGATAAAATCTTAACAAAGGTCTGTTGTTTCCAGTGCCCCCCAGGAAATTGGCTTTTGCCTTATGCATTATATCAAAAATGTTGACTCAACTATAAAACTAATTGTGTATTCCGATCAACGTGGAGGACAAAATGGGATCATAAGGCGTTCCTTAATGTGAAATTATATTGTTGGTACTAATTTAGAAATTATTTCAAAGAAACTAATCTCCAAACATGATCTTATCTAGACGAATATATCCAAGACCATCGCTGAAGCCAACGACCAACCTAGAACAACGATATCACATACACATTCACCAAACTCGCAGCGAGCGGGGTGCGAATGATAAATACCACTCCAAAAGACTTCTGAAAACTAACAAAAGTTTTTGAGATTCCACACGTATTATTTACCCGAGGAAAAACCATTAAAGTTGAATCCCGACAGAGGACATCCTTCATCTTCCAATACTTCGTTCGCCCTGGATCTCTTACCTGGTATTATTAGTTGTAATATTTAATTATAGAATAGTGAACAAACATGTCCAAAAGTGGATTTGATTTCTCCGTTATAACACTTAAATTAATATCGTCAATAACGATAACATCGCAAAAAGGATGCGTTCATCCAGATAAAAATGCGACCGGTAATTCAAAGATTTTGGCAGCATTCCGGACCCTAAAAAGGGCTCATCCCACCACCTCATTCCGCCCCCGTGGGCAATGCCAAGAAGAGCCCTGTCGTCACAGGAAGCCAGCCAAAACCAAACCCGCCTTTGTCTAGATGAACAACCAACAATTGCCATCGGTGTATGGAAGAACAAACGTTAAAATTAATTACCCGATTTGTTTAGTTATTTGAAACAAATTCTGTGAATTTGAATGCAACATTAGCTATAACTTCACCAAGCACTCGAGGCGTCTTGCGCCGTGACAAATTCAATTGGCTCCGGAGATTTGCTATCGCGTTCCCTCACGTCTTCTTTCTCACTCTGCGCAAACTTTACCCCCATACGTGCTCGGTAATGCTATACTATTGACAATCACGTACATGACATGATAGGGTAACTTCTTAAGTTAAATATTTTGCAGATACATTAAATTACAAAAGTTGCGCTTTATTTAATGAAAAAATATACATCACCAGCGTTTTTTTGATGAATGCAATGTTCATTATGGAGGAATCATTCATGATTCGCACAATGCCTAAACGTCGGGCGGAATAATGGGACCGCAGAGATATAAACATTACACGGCCCAGTAAAAATCGCGCATTCTCTTGATAAATGCCCTCGGTTGTATATCTTTGCGGGAAAAACCGGGACATTTTTATATAAATATATTGTTTATAATATAAAACTCGGGGGCGCAAAATAGCCGCCGGTCGACCCGGTTTGCATCACAACGAGGGCAGCGTATAACGCGAAGGTACGCCGCAGTCCCGGGGCGGCACCGAAGACAAAAGGAAATGATGTAAAGAGAGGAGACCACTCGCCATGCGATGCACGGTGTTGTTCTGAAAGTAAAATACACCATCTAGGGAAATCTAGTATCGCCTCCGGCGACCGGATATATGAATACGTTATGCGAGACGGGGATCACGTTTAAATCGGGACTTTTTTTTTTATAGTCCCGGCGAGTTTTCGGGGAGAAGTGTGTGCGGTCAGGTGCTGTAAAAAATCATTTCGAGCCACTGGAACACGACTCGCATGGCCTTATCGCTCCGGTAAATGTGAGCTGAATTTTATCCAGATTTCAACATCTCGATTTCAAATTTTACAGCCCAAAATAATTAAATGCCTGAAGCGCGCAAACCAGCGACTGCTCGCGAGATACGGCCGAGGTAGCAGAGGTGGTAATACAGATCTCTGCAACCTACCCTACCCATCTTGGCCAACTACTAGTGAGCCATCACTGGCGCAAACAAAATAATTAGTCAACAACGTTGGTGTTACTAGGGAATAGAGTTATTACTTTACCACCTGTGGGGTACATGTAGTAAGCAAAAGAAATGAACATGTTATTACATTTGCTAAAAATCATCATTACCAATAGTGGACAACCATAACAAAGTGAAAAACCTGTGACATCATTTATGGAAGTTGCCCTAGGGTTTCTATTATTGCCGTTTTCGTAATTTTGTGATCCCCAATGAGATGCTGCACTTTCATTTAAAAAATATGTATGTGCCGAAAAAAAGATGAAAATACTGCGGATGAAGATGAATAATAAATTTTATACAGGATGTATTTGAAATAACGAACAGGCTCGTAACCACAAAGAGATTATATTATTTTTAAACAATATTCGCAATTATTTTGTTTATAATTGTAACAAAAAGCCCGCAATTAATTATTAAAGTTAATGAGTGAAAATACGCAACATGTTTGGGGGCAGTGGTAATGTGACCTAATTTTTAAACGGCAATGGCTTTAGATATCGAATTACAACAAGCGCGTAGGAAATATCTGAGTGCTCTTTAAGCGTCAATGAACTTGAGGACTGTTTATCTTTTACAAAAAAAAAACGTTGCGATAACACTTCAAATTTCGGAGGCAAGAAATCGTATCTCGCGTTTTAAATAAACAAACACACATTCCATGCAGACCTAATTAAATGAGAAAAGCATCCGTTCTCAAAATGTTTAAAAAACCTCGAAAAATTAGGAAAATTCAAATTTTTTTTTCGAATAAATTTTGACGGAAATGGGTTCACAAATATTTTGTGTATGTGCCCTTAAATGCCTGTTTATTATTTGAAATACACCCTGTGTTTATACTACTTTAATTTTGTATGTAAGTTTCCAATAAATTCCCACTGTATTTACGTTTTATTTTCAAATTTTATTATTTTGGAGAGGGACATCCGCGTAATTTAAGGGGGAAAAATTTATTTTATTTGGGGAAAATTAAAAATTACTACTGGCAACACTCGTTGCCCGTAAATAAATTATTATTATTATTATATTAAATATTCAATCTTTTTGTTTTTTAGCCTGGATTTTGATTTTTTTACCTATATTTTAGATTTTTGACCTGCAGTTTTTTTTTGATATAAATTTCTAATCTTTTCTTCATTTTGTTCTAAATTTTCGATTTGTTTGTTAAAATTTTCGAATTTTAATCGGAATTTTCTATTTTTAGGATCGAATTTTTCATTTTTTGCCCTATATTTCAACCTGAATTATTCATTTTTATGCGCGGTATTTTCGAGTTTTGGATTTTTTGTCTTTTTTTAAACATTTTCGCGTTTCTCGTTGGCAATTTATTTGGAGCTAAAAATGGCAAATTATTTTTCTTTTGCTTGATTTTTCAATTTTTTGGTCTGCATGTTCTTTTTAGGCCAGGAATTTTATTTTTATTTTTTGCTTAAAAAAAAAGATTGTTTGCCCTTCATTTCAAATTTTTTTAACCTGAATTATTGTTTCTATGGGCGATTTTTTAAATTACTTTCGAGTTTAGAGTTCTGGCAATTTATTTTGGGATAAAGTAATTTTGGGGCTGAAAATGGCACTTTTCTTTTGTTTGAATTTTCAATTTTTTAGTCTGTATTTTTACTTTCTCCGTTACGAAGTACGAGAAAGTATTGTGATCGTGATTTTTTTTTCAAAAATTTTTTTTACGGAAATATCCGTTTTGGGGTCCCTAGATGCCATTTTAACAATTTCTGGAAAAAAAATTTTTGTGTCTGTGTGTGTGTGTGTGTGTGTGTGTGTGTGTGTGTGTCTGTGCGCGCTGTATCTCAAAAACTAATAGACCAATTGATATGAAACTTTGAACATAAGTTTTATTTGATAATCCGAAGAACTGAAAAGCTTTTGGTAAAATTTCGTACACCGGAAGTGGGCGTTTACCTTAACTGTTTTTTGTTTTTTGCCAATATTTTCTTAAATATGAAAAATATCACAAAAACATTTAAAAAAATATTGAAGACAATAAAAAAATGCGATTATTTTGTTTGAAAACATTTTTCATAAAATCATTGTTATTCGAGAAAAAAATTTATTAATTTTTTTTTCATTTTTGGTATACAATTATGAAACACTAATAGTTACAGCAAATTTATGTGAATAATAATTGTAGAGAATGTTAAAATGAACAATTTATGAAGAATAAGTTTTTTTCGAAATCTCTTTAGTTTTTGAGTAAACTGAGTTTTTGAATTTGAAGTACATTTTTCCATCTTTCATAATTTTGACGTTTTAAACGTCACTTTTATCCGAGCTACGAAACGTTCGATGCACACTTAAAGTATGATTTAAATTGAAAATAAACCATGGAAGCGTAAATAAAAATGATACCATCAAGTCGGAGAAAGTAACATGATGGCCACATCACCATTTTTTTATTTTGTTACATCAGGATATTTAATTGATTTTAGATGTTTGGTCTGTGTTTTTCATCTCTTTGTTCCAAATTTTAGAGTTTTTGGCCCATAAACCAAAGTTTTCGAAAATTTAGTTGAAATTTTCGTTTTTTTCTGGTCTGCATTTTTATTTTTGTCGAGAGTCTAAATTGTCGATTTTTTGCCTGTATTCTTAGTTTTTTTTTACCTTAATTATTAATTTTAACGAGCGAATTTTTGATAGGTTTATACTTTAGATTTTTAACCTAAATTGTTGATTTTTGTGTGCGAACTTTTGGCCGGTATTTTCGGGTTCTTTTTTTGACGAAATTTTTAATTTTTTGCGCTTCATTTTAGATGTTTTAACACGTTCGCTGCCACCGCAATTGGGATTGCATTTACGCAAGTATAAAGTCAGAAGCACTAGCGCGTCGGTGGCAGCGAATATGTTAAGCTGAATTATTGTTTTTATGCGCGTTTTTTGTTTTAATTACTTTTGAGTTAGAGTTTCGGCAATTTACTTTGAGGTAAAGATTTATTTTTGGGGCTGAAAATGGCAAATTGTCTGCATTTTAATTTTTTAGACTAGGGTTTTTGATTTTTTTGGCCTATATTTTAGATGTTCTTGGCCAACCAAAATTTTCGAATATTTAGTTCTCTTTTTTCATTTTTTTTACCAATGTTTTTAGTTCTGTTACCTTAAGTATTAATTTTAATGAATTTTTTATTGGTCGTTACTTTAGATTTAAATGAATTGTTGATTTTTATGAGCTTATTTTTCAAGTTTTTGTTTTTTGTTTTGCCCTATAATTTAGATTTTGCAGACTGAATTTTTGATATTTTTTGCTTGTATTAATTTTTGGTTATATTTGATTTTTTTTTTGATGTTTTAAATTTAATTATAGTGGTTGTTTTAAGATCAAACTAACGTACTTTGATCTTTAGCTAGAAAATACAGCCTGCGCGATTTGTGTTTGAGGAATTACTAAATTTTTAAATATTTCGATTCGATTTTTGATTATTTTTTTTCGAAAATTTTTTAATCAAAAATTTTTTTTTTCTGCCAATTTAGTTTTTTTTAGTAATTGTTAAATATAATACTTTGGCCCGGAATGAAGGTGATCACCCGGTATAACAGGAACTGTTTGGAAATTATGAAAAAAAAATGCGAACAATTTTAAGTAGTTAATTAGCGAGGCTTTCCGAAAAACCAAAGAAATATTTTAATTATTTGGAGGATGCCACAGCACGATTAAATATTTTTCTAATTTTTTTGAATGACCTTTTTGCACTACCTACATATTTTCGGAAAGAAGGAGTTATAAAACTTTTTTTTTGTACAAATTCCGAAAACTTATCTAATCCCAGTATTGCCAGATTGGTGGGTTTTCTCTAAAATGGGAGTAAAAAAAACTTCAATCGATGGGGTATTTTTTGGGGTGGGTATGCGAGGGGTAATTTTGAGGGGTATTTATGAAATATTTGGGGAAAATTAAAAATTACTCCTGGCAATACTGAACAAAAATTATTTCAAATTTATTGGACTTTTTGCAGCGACAACACACGATTATTAATTTTGCAAAAACTATGGCATGCGCAGACTTGCCCTTCACAAAAATTATTTCAAATTTATTGGACTTTAATGTTCTATAAAAAAATTTAAAAAGAAACATTTTTTGGTAAATTTAAGAGAAATATTTAAAAAAAAGTGGCCATCATCCATTTTTTTTTTAATATTTCTCTTAAATTTACCAAAAAATGTTTTTTTTTTTAATTTTTTTATAGAACATTAAAGTCCAATAAATTTGAAATAATTTTTGTAATGGGCAAGTCTGTGCATACCATAGTTTTTGCAAAATTAATAATCGTGTGTTGTCGCTGCAAAAAAATGCTATTTCTCACCTTGGCGCGCAAATTTCTCGAAAATTGATCAATCGATGTTAATTTTTTTTTATAGAACATCAAGTTACAATCAATTTTAAATCATTTTTGTAGTGGAATAATTATTATTGTTAATAATAATAGTGTGGCAAAATTAATAATCGTGTGTTGTCGCTGCAAAAAATGCATTTTCTCGACTTTGCGCTTAAATTTCTCGAAAAAATAGCAAAGAATGTTTTCATTTATTTCAAATAACATCAAAATACAATCAATTTTAAATAATTTTTGCAACGGGCAAATCTGCACTTGGCATTATTTTGGCAAAATTCGCAATGTTTTTCCGCTGCAAATAATACGTTTTATTAACTTTACGCTTAAATTTCTCATTTATCAAGGAATGTTTTAATTTTTTTTTTTAACATAAAAATCCAATAAATTTTAAATAATTTTCGAAATGAACAAAAAATTATTTTCCTCAACGTTGCGCCGCAATTTCTCAAAAATTTGTCAAAGAATGTTTTTTTCTAATATTCAAAGAACGGAAATTAAATAAATGGTATAAGAAGCGGACGTTGCGGGCATCCGCAGAAGTTCTTACAGAATGACCTGGAAGTTATTATTATTTTAATCATCCGATTACAGATAAACAGACAGGTGTTTAAAATTTTAACATCTTCTCGGTTAGTAAATCACTTCACATCTCATAACATTACGCTGAACGGTAAAATAAGCGGACGTTCCGGGCACTGAACAGAAGTTGTTACAAAATAATCTGGAAGTTGTTATTATTTTAATCAACCGATTATAGACAAACAGACAGGCGTTTAAAATTTTAACATCATCTCGTTTAGTAAATCACTTCACATCCCATAACATTACGTCAAACGATATAACAAGCGGACGTTTCAGGGATCTGCAGAAGTTGTTACAAAATGTCCTGGAAGTTGTTATTGTTTTAATCATCCAATTATAAATAAACAGACGGGCGTTTCAAATTTTAACATCATCTCGGTTAGTAAATCACTTCACATCCTATCACAATACGTAGAACGATATAACAAGCGGACGTTTCGGGGATCAGCAGAAGTTGTTACAGAATCACCTGGAAGTTGTTATTATTTTAATTATTCGATTACAGATAAACAGAGAGGCGTTTCAAATTTTAACATCTTTTCGGTCAGTAAATCACTTCATATCCCATAACAATACATTGAACGGTAAAAGAAGCGGACGTTTCGGGCGTCAACAAGTTGTTACAAAATGACACGGAAGTTGTTATTATTTTAATTATCCGATTACAGATAAACAAATTTTAACATCATCTCGGTAAGTAAATCACTTCACATTCCATAAAATTACGTCGAACGGTATAACAAGCAGACGTTTCGGGCCCCAACAGACGTTGTTATTATTTTAATTATCAGATTACAGATAAACAAATTTTAACATCTTCTCGGTTAGTAAATGACTTCACATCCCATAACACTATGTCAAACTATATAACAAGGGGACGTTTCGGGTGTCAAAGAAGTTGTAACAAAATGTCCTGGAAGTTGTTATTATTTTAATTATCAGATTACAGATAAACAAATTTTAATATCATCTCGGTAAGTAAATCACTTCACATCCCATAACATTACGTCGAACGGTAAAACAAGCGAACGTTTCGGGCATCAGCAGAAGTTGTTACAAAATAACCAGGAAGTTGTTATTATTTTAATTATCCGATTACAGATTTTTAAATTTTAACATCTTCTCGGTTAGTAAATCACTTCACATCCCATAACATTACGTCGAACGGTAAAACAAGCGAACGTTTCGGGCATCAGCAGAAGTTGTTACAAAATGACCTGGAAGTTGTTATTATTTTAATTATCCGATTACAGATTTTTAAATTTTAACATCTTCTCGGTTAGTAAATCACTTCACATCCCATAACATTACGTCGAACGGTAAAACAAGCGGACGTTTCGGGCATCAGCAGAAGTTGTTACAAAATGACCTGGAAGTTGTTATTATTTTAATTATCCGATTACAGATTTTCAAATTTTAACATCTTCTCGGTTAGTAAATCACTTCACATCCCATAACATTACGTCGAACGGTAAAACAAGCGGACGTTTCGGGCATCAGCAGAAGTTGTTACAAAATAACCAGGAAGTTGTTATTATTTTAATTATTCGATTACAAATAAACAAATTTTAACATCTTCTCGGTTAGTAAATCACTTCACGTCCTATAACATTACGTCGAACGGTATAACAAGCGGACGTTCCGGGCATAACTGAAGTTGTTACAGAACGGCCTGGAAGTTGTTATTATTTTAATTATCCGATTACAGATAAACAAATTTTAACATCTTCTCGGTTAGTAAATCATTTCATATCCCATAACATGACATCGAACGGTATAGGAAGGAACGTTCGGGCGTCAACAGAAGGTGTTACAAAATGACCTGGAAGTTGTTATTATTTTAATTATCCGATTACAGATAAACAAATTTTAACATCTTCTCGGTTAGTAAATCACTTCACATCCCATAACATTACGTCGAACGGTAAAACAAGCGGACGTTTCGGGCATCAGCAGAAGTTGTTACAAAATGACCTGGAAGTTGTTATTATTTTAATTATCCGATTACAGATTTTTAAATTTTAACATCTTCTCGGTTAGTAAATCACTTCACATCCCATAACATTACGTCGAACGGTAAAACAAGCGAACGTTTCGGGCATCAGCAGAAGTTGTTACAAAATGACCTGGAAGTTGTTATTATTTTAATTATCCGATTACAGATTTTTAAATTTTAACATCTTCTCGGTTAGTAAATCACTTCACATCCCATAACATTACGTCGAACGGTAAAACAAGCGGACGTTTCGGGCATCAGCAGAAGTTGTTACAAAATGACCTGGAAGTTGTTATTATTTTAATTATCCGATTACAGATTTTCAAATTTTAACATCTTCTCGGTTAGTAAATCACTTCACATCCCATAACATTACGTCGAACGGTAAAACAAGCGGACGTTTCGGGCACCAGCAGAAGTTGTTACAAAATAACCAGGAAGTTGTTATTATTTTAATTATTCGATTACAAATAAACAAATTTTAACATCTTCTCGGTTAGTAAATCACTTCACGTCCTATAACATTACGTCGAACGGTATAACAAGCGGACGTTCCGGGCATCAGCAGAAGTTGTTACAAAATGACCTGGAAGTTGTTATTATTTTAATTATCCGATTACAGATAAACAAATTTTAACATCTTCTCGGTTAGTAAATCATTTCATATCCCATAACATGACATCGAACGGTATAGGAAGGAACGTTCGGGCGTCAACAGAAGGTGTTACAAAATGACCTGGAAGTTGTTATTATTTTAATTATCCGATTACAGATAAACAAATTTTAACATCTTCTCGGTTAGTAAATCACTTCACATCCCATAACATTACGTCGAACGGTAAAACAAGCGGACGTTTCGGGCATCAGCAGAAGTTGTTACAAAATAACCAGGAAGTTGTTATTATTTTAATTATTCGATTACAAATAAACAAATTTTAACATCTTCTCGGTTAGTAAATCACTTCACGTCCTATAACATTACGTCGAACGGTATAACAAGCGGACGTTCCGGGCATAACTGAAGTTGTTACAGAACGGCCTGGAAGTTGTTATTATTTTAATTATCCGATTACAGATAAACAAATTTTAACATCTTCTCGGTTAGTAAATCATTTCATATCCCATAACATGACATCGAACGGTATAAGAAGGGACGTTCGGGCGTCAACAGAAGGTGTTACAAAATGACATGGAAGTTGTTATTATTTTAATCATCCGATTACAGATTTTCACATTTTAACATCTTCTCGGTTAGTAAATCACTTCACATCCCATAACATTACGTCGAACGGTAAAACAAGCGGACGTTTCGGGCATCAGCAGAAGTTGTTACAAAATAACCAGGAAGTTGTTATTATTTTAATTATTCGATTACAGATTTTTAAATTTTAACATCTTCTCGGTTAGTAAATCACTTCACATCCCATAACATTACGTCGAACGGTAAAACAAGTGGACGTTTCGGGCATCAGCAGAAGTTGTTACAAAATGACCTGGAAGTTGTTATTATTTTAATCATCCGATTACAGATTTTCAAATTTTAACATCTTCTCGGTTAGTAAATAACTTCACATCCCATAACATTACGTTGAACGATAAAACAAGCGGACGTTTCGGGCATCAGCAGAAGTTGTTACAAAATAACCAGGAAGTTGTTATTATTTTAATTATTCGATTACAGATTTTTAAATTTTAACATCTTCTCGGTTAGTAAATCACTTCACATCCCATAACATTACGTCGAACGGTAAAACAAGTGGACGTTTCGGGCATCAGCAGAAGTTGTTACAAAATGACCTGGAAGTTGTTATTATTTTAATCATCCGATTACAGATTTTCAAATTTTAACATCTTCTCGGTTAGTAAATCACGTCATATCCCATAACATTACGTCGAACGGTAAAACAAGCGAACGTTTCGGGCATCAGCAGAAGTTGTTACAAAATGACATGGAAGTTGTTATTATTTTAATCATCCGATTACAGATTTTCAAATTTTAACATCTTCTCGGTTAATAAATAACTTCATATCCCATAACATTACGTCGAACGGTAAAACAAGTGGAAGTTTCGGGCATCAGCAGAAGTTGTTACAAAATGACCTGGAAGTTGTTATTATTTTAATCATCCGATTACAGATTTTCAAATTTTAACATCTTCTCGGTTAGTAAATCACTTCACATCCCATAACATCACGTCGAACGGTAAAACAAGCGGACGTTTCGGGCATCAGCAGAAGTTGTTACAAAATGACCTGAAAGTTGTTATTATTTTAATTATCCGATTACAGATTTTCAAATTTTAACATCTTCTCGGTTAGTAAATAACTTCACATCCCATAAAATTACGTCGAACGGTATAACAAGCGGATGTTTCTGGTTGTTAGAAAATGACCTGGACGTTGTTATTACGTGCTCATGCATGTGATACGTGCCTTTCTTCGCTTGCACAATCCTTATCTTCTATTTTACGGTATCGCATGTCAATTGGGACAGCACTCAATGGCAGTAAATGTAGATCTCGTTATTACGCTCCAGAAAAACGAAAAAAATAAGAATGCGATTTATGCTCGCCGAACGAAGACCATTCAGAGTTCCTTATTTGGGTCTCGGCTAATTATATTTTCAAAGTCATCGTTCATTGTGCCATTCGATGTAGATCGCGGTGCTTTTTTTATGTTCCTGATGTTGCCGACGACGACGCGGTCATTGCTCACTGGAGATCTAGGTTTCGAAGACCGTTAGTTGTCCACCGATTGCTATTCACTCGCTAATTTGTCATAACTGTATTCTTAAATGCTGAATTAAAATTGTTGTTTTTCGCAACAAAAAAAAACAGCGAATTCTGAAAGTTGAGAATTACACGGTGTCAAAGGCTTGAAACAGAATTTTTCGAATCTGTCAGGCGACCTAAAACTCAAAGTGGAATAGAAAATATGGCGTTACCTCTTAATGATTTTTCTTTTTGAATAAAACACTTTTCAAACTTTAATAATTAATAGTGATTATCTTATAATATTTGAGATAACGATGCGGAATTAATGTACCTGGCACCAGGGGCGGCTCGTTAAGTAGAGCCAAGGAGCCATGGCACCACCAATAATTTCAATCTCAGCAAGAATTTTTAATTAATTTTTAATATAACGAGACAAATTAGTAATCTTTCAAAATTACACTAAATTTGTCATATGTTGTCATTTGAATCATCAAAATTTGAGAGAGCTTTTTGGAATTCAAAAAAATCAAAATAACAATTTAAAATGTACAAACATTGAAAACATAATATTTTGAAGTTTTGCGTTCATTTAATGAACATTTTTTTAATAAGTTTTTAAATTGCACTCAATTTATCACATTTTGATATTGGAATTATCAAATCATAGATCACGTTTGCCCGTTCTGCAATAAAAAAAAAATCAAAATTATAATTTAAAATATTAGGACTTCGAAAACGTGAAATTTTGACGTTTTGCATTGATTTTACAAAAATGTCTCTTGGACAAATTTTAAATTGCACTATTTTTTTACATTTTGTCGTTCGAATTATTAAAATTGGACAACGCGTTCGGCAGTTAAAAAAACAAAATCGCGATTTTAAAATATGCAATTTTACGAGAACATTCTATAATTTGTTTTTAAATTACACTAAATTCGCCATATTCTGACATATTGATTATCTAAATCAGACGGAATTGACTGTTCTGCAATTTAAAAAAAATCAAAATCGATATTTAAAATCTTCGAACTTTGAAAACGTGAAATTTGATTGATTTTACGAAAATATTTCTTAGCCAAGTTTTAAATTGCACTACATATGGCACATTTTGTCGTTGGAGTCATCAAAATCGGACACCGCATTCGGCAGTTTTGCAATTTCAAAAATCAAAATCGCGATTTTAAAATATTCAAACTTTAAAAAAAGTACAAAGTTTGCATTTTGATTTAATTTTAAGGGAATGTTTTATAATCCGTTTTAAAATTACACTAAATACGCCATATTTTGACTTGTGAATCATCAAAATCAGACGGATTTGGCTGGTCTGCAATTTAAAAAAAAAACGAAATCCCATTTTAAAATCTTCGAACTTTGAAAACGTGAAATTTTGACATTTTGCGTTGATTTGACGAAAATATTACTTGACCTACTTTTAAATTGCAACAAATTTGGCACATTTTGACGTTGAAGTTAAAATAGGACAACGTGTTCTGCAGTTATGCAATTAAAAAAAAATTAAAATCGTAATTTTAAAATATTCAACTTTAAAAAAAGTGCAATTTTTGCTTTATGTGTTAATTTTACGAGAACATTTTATAATCCGTTTTAAAATTACTCTAAATTCACACGCCATATTTTGACATTTGAATCGTCAGAATCGGAAAATGCATTCGGTAGTTATGCAATTTCAAAAATCAAAATCGCGATTTTAAAATTTGTAAAAAAGTGCAATTTTTCTATTTTGTGTTAATTTAACGGGAAATATTCGTAATCTTTTTTAAAAATTACACTACATTCTAGAATGTATAAAATTAAAATCGCCATTTAAAATCTTCGAAATTTGAACACTTGAAACTTTGACGTTTTGCATTGATTTTAGGAAAATATTTCTTAACTAACTTTTTAATTGCACCAAATTTGACACATTTTGACGTTGGAGTAATAAAAATCGGACAGTGCGTTCAGCAGTTTCAAAAATCAAAATCGCTATTTTAAAATAATAAAACTTTAACAAAGTGAATTTTTGCATATTGATTTAATTTTACGAGTAAGTTTCGAAGTACGTTTTAAAATTACAGTAAACACGCCATATTTTGACATTTGAATCGTCAGAATCGGAAAATGCACTCGGTAGTTATGCAATTTCAAAAATCAAAATCGCGATTTTAAAATTTGTAAAAAAGTGCAATTTTTCTATTTTGTGTTAATAACGAGAAAAATTCGTAATATTTTTAAAAAATCACACTACATTCTGGAATGTAAAAAATTAAAATCGCCATTTAAAATCTTCGAAATTTGAAAACTTGAAACTTTGACGTTTTGCATTGATTTTACGAAAATATTTCTTAACTAACTTTTTAATTGCTCCAAATTTGACACATTTTGACGTTGGAGTAATAAAAATCGGACAGTGCGTTCAGCAGTTTCAATAATCAAAATCGCTATTTTAAAATAATAAAACTTTAACAAAGTGAATTTTTGCATATTGATTTAATTTTACGAGTAAGTTTCGAAGTACGTTTTAAAATTACACTAAACACGCCATATTTTGACATTTGAATCATCAGAATCGGAAAATGCACTCGGTAGTTATGCAATTTCAAAAATCAAAATCGCGATTTTAAAATTTGTAAAAAAGTGCAATTTTTCTATTTTGTGTTAATAACGAGAAAAATTCGTAATATTTTTAAAAAATCACACTACATTCTGGAATGTAAAAAATTAAAATCGCCATTTAAAATCTTCGAAATTTGAAAACTTGAAACTTTGACGTTTTGCATTGATTTTACGAAAATATTTCTTAACTAACTTTTTAATTGCTCCAAATTTGACACATTTTGACGTTGGAGTAATAAAAATCGGACAGTGCGTTCAGCAGTTTCAATAATCAAAATCGGTATTTTAAAATATTAAAACTTTAACAAAGTGAATTTTTGCATATTGATTTAATTTTACGAGTAAGTTTCGAAGTACGTTTTAAAATTACACTAAACACGCCATATTTTGACATTTGAGTCATCAGAATCGGAAAATGCACTCGGTAGTTATGCAATTTCAAAAATCAAAATCGCGATTTTAAAATTTGTAAAAAAGTGCAATTTTTTCTATTTTGTGTTAACGAGAAAAATTCGTAATCTTTTTTAAAAATCACACTACATTCTGGAATGTAAAAAATTAAAATCTTCGAAATTTGAAAACTTGAAACTTTGACGTTTTGCATTGATTTTACGAAAATATTTCTTAACTAACTTTTTAATTGCTCCAAATTTGACACATTTTGACGTTGGAGTAATAAAAATCGGACAGTGCGTTCAGCAGTTTCAAAAATCAAAATCGCTATTTTAAAATATTAAAACTTTAACAATGTGAATTTTTGCATATTGATTTAATTTTACGAGTAAGTTTCGAAGTACGTTTTAAAATTACACTAAACACGCCATATTTTGAGATTTGAATCATCAGAATCGGAAAATGCATTCGGTAGTTATGCAATTTCAAAAATCAAAATCGCGATTTTAAAATTTGTAAAAAAGTGCAATTTTTCTATTTTGTGTTAATTTAACGAGAAAAATTCGTAATCTTTTTTAAAAATTACACTACATTCTAGAATGTAAAAAATCAAAATCGCCATTTAAAATCTTCGAAATTTCAAAACGTGAAGTTTTGAGATTTTGCGAAAATCCAACCAGCCTTTAAATTCCATTAAATTTGGCACATTTTGACGTTGGATTTTTTTTCGAAATCTCCTTAGTTTTTGAATAAATTGACGGTAGAGATTATAAGAATTTGAAAGACTGTCATTTTCATCTTTCATAATTTTGACGGTTCAAGCGTCGGTATCATCTGATCCTGCAAAACATTTGATATACAATTGCGGACAAAATAAAGTAAGACACCATTTTGACTTTCCTCTAAATTGTATTCGTGTAAATTGGGCTTTAATGCCCATTCATTAAACGTCTATGACTGATTCACACTAGACAAAAAGATATGTCAGCTTTTTTGTCCGCAATTGTATCGTGTGAGCAACAAAATTTTGTTCCAAAGTTGGCTGTGAGATAAATGAGGTACGTCGTATAGTATTATGTCATGAGGCTAGATTAGTTCAATTGAATTATATTTAAAAAAATAATTAATCTCAGACATGACTGCTATGTTTCTCTCTCTCAGGCATGGCCAACTCTGAAACAAAATTCCGTGGCTAATACCTTACATTTAAAATATGATTTACACAGGAAGTAAAAATATTATACCATCAAAATCTGAGAAAGTAACATGATGGCCACATCACCATTTTTATAATTCTGAAAATGACTATTTTACTAACAATTCAAATGCAACTATAAATACTTTAGTTTTCATACGCGAGCATATGCGAGCACATGCGAGCATATGCGAGCACATGCGAGCATACACGAGCATTCCCGAGCATACATGGATGATATAACTAGGGTCGTTAACGCCCTCGAAAGCTTGCAGTTACTCCGAGATGGCAGCACTGGTTTACAGTATTATTTTAGTTGCACCTTTAAAGAAATTATGTTTTTTTATTAAGATGTACTTTTGCAGAAATCATGACAGACGAGAGTGAAGATAGAAAAGAAAAAATACTTCAATCACATTGCAAGACATATTCAATATCTTAAAACTGTACTGTATAATACCCGTAACGTCCGAGACTCCACATGATAAAAATGTTCACCATACCACCTTATCAGAATCACGAACCTTAAACACGTTAATCACCGGACGTGATGGGTTAATTGCCTCACGTGGTGATTTAAAAAACATCAGTTTACGTGAAATTATCGTCCCCGGCTTTATCACCTTTGTGGCATACAGATAAAAGCCGGGCCGAAGACAATGTAAAAATGCAGGCTGCACCGGCAACATTCCAGCTTTCAGTGGAGACCCCGGAGGTTCCCTAGTTTCTTTTTTTAACGCACGGACATGAGCGCCCTATTGCTTCAGGTATTCGTGTCTGCACTTTGTGTGTGTGTGATTTACACAATCACGTGCATGCACTGCAGTTTTGCTGACGTTAAATATGTACTTCATTGTGCTCAGCAAAATGTTTATCTTTAAATGTCTGGCTCATTGTAACGTTGTTATTATCAAGTTTTGAAGTGTGATGAGTGGTCGGAATTATAACTAGTGTTTTGTTCGCTTTATTATATCGTAATTGGTGAAGGTTTCTGTCTGGTTACTTGTCAACGTCAACATATTGATCGTTATTGATGCTAAGAAGACCACCAACGAAGTCTGCGATCTCGTGTATTCGATGCAACGAGTCAAGTTATTGTCTTTAGGAAATGCTAATCAGAAAATTTAATTCTTGAGATTTTCTTTAGGCAGGCCATCCAGATGTAACGTTGTGGGAGATGTCGACAAAGCTCAACTAATGACTCTGCCACTTAGTACGTTACAAATGTGATATTAAAATCTAGAAATGGTAGAAATTTAGATCATCAAATTATCCAAGTAGAAAGCAGACTAATTCCTAAGTAGATTTTTGGAACACAGTGTATTTTGGTGTATATTTAATTCATTTCTAAAGCATCGTTTTTTTGGTGAATTGGATTCTAGCCTCAAGTTTTGGATTTTTGGATTTTTAGCCGAACATTGTCTATATTTTGGCTAATTCTTCCCTAGTAGCACAAAATATTTATTAAATATTGAAAAACACATATTTCTGTGGTATTGATTATGACAGACTTTTATATGTTTTAGCAATATTTGCATAAAATGTTAAGGAAATATTACTATGTATACCGGGTGTTCAGACCACCCGTACACCCCAAATATCTTGCAAAATACAAATCGGATTGACATACAAAAAAATACATCTAAAGGGTATAGCCGAATAAGATGGTCAAAAGTGCCCCCAAAGCAAATCAATAATCGCGATGACTGGATGAAAGATAATTCAAAATGCCGTTGATTGCTCGAAATTTCAGCCTCCTGAAGCAATTTGTTGTCGAGATATGACCGAAAACGTGAATTTTACGTTTACGTTTACGTAACTTTAAAATCTTACATTTGGATTCTTCTCTAAAATATATTAGGTTTCTATAAAAAAAAATCGATAAGCAAAAAAAAAAAAAAATTTTCTAATATTCTTTTTTTAATAAAAAAAAATCCAGTTTGTTGTGACACACATTCATACATCACCACAATAGAAAATAATATAATAGAATTTGATAATCAAATTAATTTTTATTCGTTTCTACGATTTTTTTTTACAAAGAATTTTCTTTTTTTACTTATTTATGAAAATTACGAATGACTTCAATCAACGCCTTATTTAAAAGATGACTACGAAAAAAATGTCATAATCTGTCATTTGATGCGAGAAATAAATTTAATTCAATAAATGTTTTTGCCGAATATAGCGCCATCTGTCGCTTATCAAAATTTTTTTTTCGGATAAAAGCCTCATATTTTTTAGCATAGAATCCAAATCTGCAATAAAAAAATAGGGGTTACCATTTAAGATTTCAAAGTTACGGCGCGGTTCACATTTCACACCACATGACAGGGCTCAAAAAACAGTTTTGGACATATTTTTTAAAATCTCAATCCGATTTGTATTTCCGGAGATATTTGGGGTGTACGGGTGGTCTGAAACACCCTATATATATTTTTGCAATATTTGTAAAAAAATGTTGAGAAAATATTATTTATCAAAATGTAAAGGAAATATTACAATATATATTTTACGGATTTGCGTTATCACAAAGCGTGAGGTTGTGGTGCGGAAACAGTACAGTGTTGCCTTTTTTTCTGACATCCATATATTTATAAAATGCTACTTACTAAATATATAGAACATGTTTATACAATCCTACAATCCAAACAGTAGAACATCAACTAGAGCCCACCCACCATGCTCCGGATTAACAGTTTAAAACCTCATTTTGGCAGTTGTTAAGCCTCTAACATCACCAATGAATTTACAAAGAAATTTGTTTACACGAACATAATTTTGTAGCTTAAGTTAAGGTTGAATGTACGGGTGGTGGGTGGGCACTATCCTACAATCCAACCAGTTGAACACCAACGAAGGTTGCACAGGTGCAGAACAATAGCAAAAACGTAGCAACATTATTTTTTCATTTGTTTCGGTAAATGAATTTATTTGCAGCAAACTTTGTTATGGTCAACTGATAGGATGGGATTCACCCACCACTCTCCGGATTCACTTTTACTTCAAGTAAAAACCCTGTTTCGGCTGCTGTTTTATTAAAAGGCCAAAGTAAATAGAACTATTTGTTGCAAATAAATTAATTTACAGAAACAAATAAAAAAATAACTGCTGCGTTTTCGTTATTGTTCTACACGTGTGCAATTCTCGTTGGTGTTCAACTGGCTGGATTGTAGGATAGTGCCCACCCACCACCCTTTATATAAACCTTAACTCAAGGTACAAAACCATGTCTGTGTAATCAATTTTCTTTGTAAATTCATTTGTGATGTTGGAGGTTTAATAGCAGCCGAAACAGGGTTTTTAATTGGAGTAAAAGTTAATCTGGAAAGTGGTGGGTGGGTCCTATCCTACAATCCAATCCGTTGCTCCTACGCCAAGGTTTCCTCCAATAAAAAAGTTTATTAAGAATTATTAAGTCCTTTAGTCTCTTTTATTACACATATGTATTGATTTCTACTTGTAAACTATCATTTATGATCCATGAATTGCAGGGTGAAATAGAGCCCACCCACCACCCCTCGTTTCACCCCTATTTGCGCTAGAAAATCGCTACAACATCACCAATGAATTTACAAAGAAATTGCATTACACGAACATGGTTTTGTAGCGTAAGCTAAGGTTAAAATTACGGGTGGTGGGTGGGCACTATCCTACAATCCAAACAGTTGAACATCAACGAGGGTTACACAGGTGTAGAGCAATAACGAAAACGTAGGGATGTCATTTAATAATTTGTTTCTGTAAATTCAATCATTTGCAGTAACACTTTGCTACGGTCAATTGATTGGATTATATGATAGAGCCCACCCACCACCCTTCGTATCAACTTTATTTCAACAAGCAAATCTCTGTCGAGTTTAAGAATTTTTTTTGACATTCATTGGAGTAGTTGAACGTTTAAAAATAATACGAAACGCGATTTTCTGGCGTAAATAAGGGGTGAAACAAGGGGCGGTGGGTGGGCCCTATCCCACCCTCCAATTCATGGATGATAAACGAGAGTTTACAAATATAAATCAATACATAAGAATAAGAAAAACACGAAAGGTTTTAAGATTTTTTAATAAACTTATTTATTGGAGGAAAACTCGGCGCGGGAGCAACAGATTGGATTGTAAGATAGGGACCACCCATCACCCTTCGTATCACCATTATTTTAAGAAAGAAAATTGTCCAGTTAAGATTTTTTAGAAATTCGTTGGAGAAGTTGTTTGTTTAAAAATAATACGAAACGCGATTTTGTAACGTAAATAGGGGTGAAACGAGGGGTGGTGGGTGGGCCTTATTCCAACCTACAATTCATGGATCATAAACGATAGTTTACAAGTAGAAATCAATCAAAAACACACTAAAGGACTTAATAATTCTTAATAAACTTTTTCATTGGAGGAAACCTTGGCGTGGGAGCAACGGATTGGATTGTAGGGTAGAGACCACCCACCACCCCCACCAGATTAACTTTTACTTCAATTAAAAACCCTGTTTCGGCTGTTCTTAAACCTCCAACATCACAAGGTTTTGTACCTTGAGTTAAGGTTTATATACAGGGTGCCCGGATTTCGTAGGGACAACATGGGCAACTTCTGTTAGATTACTAAAAATTTGCACAGATAACATTGGTTTTATAAAGTGCCAAATAAAGTGTTTAAATTGTCATGGAAATTAGTTCAAGCCGCATCCCGGTATCTTGGGTAGCAGAGAAGTTACGGTAAATGAAAGAAATGAGGAGATTTTGTTTTTATTTTAATTTCGAACAAGTGGGCCATGACAAGTGGGATTTGGGGGTAGATTATTAATGAGCTCTCGAACCTCCACCTTTTTGCTAATTTGACCATCTCACTATCTCTTCAAATGCAGAAGTTGCCCATGTTGTCCCTACGAAATCCGGGCACCCTGTATATATAAGGGTTGTGGGTGGGCACTATCCTACAATCCAGCCAGTTGAACACTAGGGTTGTCACTATGGTTAGGTTGATTTTTTAACATAGTCCATTTTGGTGTATTTTAAATTATTTTTTAACGCATCGTTTTTTCGGTGAATTGGATTCTAGCCTCAAGCTTTGGATTTTTGGATTTTTAGCAGAATATTGTCTATATTTGGGCTTATTCTTAGGATGATTTTTGAAACATAGTCCATTTTGGTGTATATTAAATTCATTTTTAAAGAATTATTTTTTTTTGGAAATTGGATTTTTGGATTTTTATCAGAACATTGTCTATATTTGGGCTAATTCTCAGATTGATTTTCGAAGCATAGTCTATTTTGGTGTATATTAAATTCATTTTTAAAGCATCGTTTTTTTTGGTGAATTGGATTCTAGCCTCAAGCTTTGGATTTTTGGATTTTTAGCAGAATATTGTCTATATTTGGGCTTATTCTTAGGATGATTTTTGAAACATAGTCCATTTTGGTGTATATTAAATTCATTTTTAAAGAATTATTTTTTTTTGGAAATTGGATTTTTGGATTTTTATCAGAACATTGTCTATATTTGGGCTAATTCTCAGATTGATTTTCGAAGCATAGTCTATTTTGGTGTATATTAAATTCATTTTTATAGCATCGTTTTTTTTTTGTGAATTTAACTCTAGCCTCAAGCTTTGGATTTTTAGATTTTTAGCAGAACATTGTCTATATTTGGGCTAATTTTAAGGTTGATTTTTGAAACATTGTCTATTTTGGTGTATATTAAATTCATTTTTAAAGCATTGTTTTTTAGTGAATTGGATTTTAGCCTCAAGCTTTGGATTTTTGGAGTTCTAGCAGAACATTATCTAAATTTGGCCTAATTCTCAAGTTGACTTTTGATAGTTATATTAAATTCATTTTTAAAGCATCGTTTTTTTTTGGTGAATTGGATTCAAGCCTCAAGCTTTGGATTTTTAGCAGAACATTGTTTATATTTGGGCTTATTCTTAGGTTGATTTTTGAAACACAGTGTATTTTGGTGTATGATTTTAATCATTTTTAAAGCATCGTTTTTTTTTGGAGAATTGGATTTTTGGATTTTTAGCAGAATACTGTCTATATTTATGCTTATTCTTAGGATGATTTTTGAAACATAGTCCATTTTGGTGTATATTAAATTCATTTTTAAAGAATTATTTTTTTTTGGAAATTGGATTTTTGGATTTTTATCAGAACATTGTCTATATTTGGGCTAATTCTCAGATTGATTTTCGAAGCATAGTCTATTTTGGTGTATATTAAATTCATTTTTAAAGCATCGTTTTTTTTGGTGAATTGGATTCTAGCCTCAAGCTTTGGATTTTTTGCATTTTTAGCAGAACATTGTCTATATTTGAGCTAATTCTTAAGTTGATTTTTGAAACATAGTCTATTTTGCTGTATATTAAATTTATTTTTAAAGAATTGTTTTTTTTTTGGAGAATTGGATTTTTGGATTTTTATCGGAACATTGTCCATATTTGGGCTAATTCTTAGGTTGATTTTTGAAACATAGTCTATTTTGGTGAATATTAAATTCATTTTCAAAGCATCGTTTTTTTGGTGAATTGGATTCAAGCCTCAAGCTTTGGATTTTTGGATTTTTAGCAGAACATTGTCTATATTTGAGCTAATTCTTAAGTTGATTTTTGAAACATAGTGTATTTTGGTGTATGATTTTAGTCATTTTTAAAGCATAGGTTGATTTTTAAAACATAGTCTATTTTGGTGAATATTAAATTTATTTTCAAAGCATCGTTTTTTTGGTGAATTGGATTCAAGCCTCAAGCTTTGGATTTTTGGATTTTTAGCAGAGCATTGTCAATATTTGAGCTAATTCTTAAGTTGATTTTTGAAACATATTGTATTTTGGTGTATGATTTTAATCATTTTTAAAGCATCGTATTTTCTTGGAGAATTGGATTTTTGGATTTTTAACAGAACATTGTCCATATTTGGGCTAATTCTTAGGTTGATTTTTGAAACACAGTCTATTTTGGTGAATATTAAATTCATTTTTAAAGAATTGTTGTTTTTGGAGAATTGGATTTTTGAATTTTTAACAGAACATTGTCAAGATTCGGGCTTATTATTAGGTTGATTTTTGAAACATAGTCTATTTTAGTGTATATTAAATTTATTTTTAAAGAATTGTTTTTTTGGAGAATTGGATTCTAGCCTCAAGCTTTGGATTTTTGGATTTTAAGCAGAACATTGTCTATATTTGAGCTAATTCTTAAGTTGATTTTTGAAACATAGTCTATTTTGGTGTATATTAAATTTATTTTTAAAGAATTGTTTTTTTTTTGGAGAATTGGATTTTTGGATTTTTAGCAGAACATTATCCATATTTGGGCTAATTCTTAGGTTGATTTTTGAAATACAGTGTATATTAAATTCATTTTTAAAGCATCGTTTTTTTTTGGTGAATTGGATTCCACCCTCAAGCTTTGGATTTTTGGATTTTTAGCAGAACATTGTCTATATTTGGGCTAATTGTTAGGTTGTGTTTTTGATGTATATTAAATTCATCAAAGCATCAATTTTTAGTGAATTGCATGCTAGCCTCAAGCTTTTTGATTTTTGAAACATAGTGTAGTTTGGTGTATATTAAATTTAGTTTTAAAACGTCGTTTTTTGGTGAATCGGATTTTAGCCTCAAGCTTTGGATTTATGGATTTTCAGCAGAACATTGTCTTTTTCGGGGCAGGTAATTCTTAAAACATAGAGTATTTTAGTATATATTAATTCATTTTTAAAGCATCGTTTTCAGGTGAATTGGATTTTAGCTTCAAGCTTTGGATTTTAAGATTTTTAGCAGAAAAAAAAATGTGGACCTTAATTTTTGTCAAATTAAATTTCAATTCGTTTGCATAACCGGTGAATATGTAAGTATTACCACACGCCAACGTTGCTTTAAACTAAAATGAAATTCCAATGATGAAGACCAATAATTTCTGGATAATAAATTCATTTTCGGCGTGGACTAATGATACTTAAGTCCACATTTTTACGGACTTTCTTTACGCTTCCTTCCAACGAGTCAAAATATGTTTGTTTTATGTACAGGTGGGAATCTGAATCATTCGTGGGAACTGATTAAAATTCATAGGAATGCTGCTGCCGCTGCTGCTGCACGAACGGCCGTAATTATTTAAAGAAAAAAAAAAATCTAATCAAGACGATACATGAAAATTATAAATGAGCTTCCTGCCAGGTCTTATTAAAACGTGCCAGCCACACCGAATAAATAACCCCCTCGTTTAAAAGGATACATTTTTGAATGGCTAATAAGTTAAGCGCACCTTAAGTCAACACGGGGGCGCTTTCAAAGGAAAAGTTTCGCAAAACAGCCGTTAGGTATTCAAATGGATTTTAAGCCGATTAAGTTACGCGTCTCCAGTTTTCTGGGCTAAGCTGCCGTATTATTATTATTATCATTATTATTATTAATCGTTACTTATTACCCCGAAAATTGTACCTGCACGTTTCCTCTTAATTGGCCTCGGTATCGCTTCTAACAAAGTATAATTAATGAAGTTTTATCGTAGTGGAGGTGTTTGGCAATTGGTCGCGTGAAGAATTGTGGATTTGTCTGTGTGTAACTGAGCTTGTTGCTTCAAAGGGTTTCCCTCGACACTCTGAAGCTCTATTAATTATATCCCATTGCGAATGGTACTGGTCACCCATCCAAGTTCAGACTCTCGCACGCTGGTCCGGCACTGAAGCCGAATGCGTTAACCACCGATTTTTTTCCACAACGGATGAATTTGACAATGTTTTTTGAGGAGAAAACGGCAGCACACTCTTCCACGTGCGTTATACTAAACGTGTGAAAAAATCATTTATCCGTATCTCCGCCGAATGCCAATCACGCCGTCGGGCGGTAAGCGTATGGCGTTTTAATGCAATACGCTAACCAGCACTACTCTTATAGAGGAAGCAACTATTCCACAGTTGTTTTATTCAATCCGTCTTCCTTGGCCTCCTCGTGGAACTTCCGCTGGTGCCTCATGATGTTATTAAAAAAGAGGTTTATGATCTTACTATACGCCCATGAAGGATTTTTTTTTAAATTTTATTAAAGACCTGTTACGTTCCGTATAAACGACCAAAAATTATGACCATTGATAAAAACTCTGTGACGTTTCTTGACTCCAGTGCAATGCTAAGCCTATTTCGCAAAGACCCATAAGTCAACTCCTTGCGTAATTCGGGCAGGTGACGCCCGCGAAACCTCTCCTACACGAGAGGCCCGGGTCGGAGTAACCTACGCAACCCACGAAACAAGACCATAAAGATTTATCTTTATATTCCACTAAACCGGGATATAAGTGTCCCGTACGGGTTATCTACGGCCCGCTTTATCCTTCATTAAGATGAGCATTGAGATTCGGTTTAATTGAATTATCAAGTGAGAAATGTGAGTGTTAAAAATTATGGAAATTCTCTATGGAGATTGGATCGCAGAGGTGGTGAGATAACGGACCTGTTTCTTATTGCAATTTCTTCAACTGACGTCATGCATTAAGGACAGATGGGACACCCACGGGATTATTAAATGAGGTCGTTTCGAAAAGAAAATTGATACAATAAACCAATTTCGGATTCTTTTTCGGTTTGACGCTACAAGAAAGGAAATGAAAAAGAAAGTCATGTCGAAATTTCAATCAAATCGGTAACAATTATTTTCGAAAAGAAAATAAATACAAGAAACCGATTTTGGATTATTTTTCCCAATATCAATCAATTCTGTATCACTGAATTTCATCATGCAGGATTTGATTAATTCTGGGATAGTATTTTTCAAACTAGTTTTCCTAGGCTTAAGTTGACAATAGGTAAAGAAAATTTTCTTTAAAATTTTTAATTTAAAAAAAAAAAATTTTTTTTTAAATTTTTTAATTTTTTTTATTTCTTTTAACTTTTATTTTTTTTTTTAATAAAAAAAATCAATTGGTGACGGACGACGGCTCTGCTACGTTGCGCCTAACGTAACCTATTAAAATTGAGCAAAGTAACCGTTGAAGCTGCACTGCGCCGTCGTCTTTAAGTGTCCCATTAAAATTAACCAAAATAAACATAATTTTCTTTGAGCAAAGTAACCGTTGATGAACGTCTTTGAGTGCCCTATTAAAATTATCAAAAAAAACATAATTTTTTTCTAAAAGAACTTGAATTTTTCGTTTTTAATTTTCAATTTTCAATTTTCAATTTTCAATTTTCAATTTTGAATTTTCAATTTTCAATTTTCAATTTTCAATTTTCAATTTTCAATTTTCAATTTTCAATTTTCAATTTTGAATTTTGAATTTTTAATTTTCTATGTATCATTTTTATTCTTTATTTAAAATTTTAAATTTTTATTGTTATTTCTTTTATTTTTTTAAAAGCCAGTTGTATCCTCTGCGATCCCTGAAAAATTCGGCATTCCGACTTAAAAAGAAAAAAAATGTCCTTAAAAAAAGGAAAACGAACCCAGAGGATGCAAATGGCGTGAAGGGGTAGTCCAAAAATTTTGAAAAAATATCACTGAATTTCATCATTCAGGATTTGATTAATTCTCGGATAGTATCTTTCAAACTAGTTTTCCTAGGCTCAAGTTGACAATAGGTAAAAGAAAAATTCTTTAAAATTTTTAATTTTTAAAAAAATTATTTTTTTTTACATTTTTTTAAATTCTTCTAACTTTTATTTTTCTTTTTTAATTAAAAAAAAATCAATTGGTGACGGACGACGGCCAAGCTGCGTAGCGCCGTCGTCCGTGTGTAGCCTATTAAAATTGAGCAAAGTAACCGTTGAAGAACGATGGCTCCGCTGCGCTGCGCCGTCGTCTTTTTTAAATTTTTTTATTTCTTTTAACTTTTAATTTTTTTAAATGAAAAAAAAAATCAATTGGTGACGGACGACGGCTCCGCTGCGTTGCGCCGTCGTCCGTGTGTATCCTATTAAAATTGAGCAAAGTAACCGTTGAAGCTGCACTGCGCCGTCGTCTTTAAGTGTCCCATTAAAATTAACCAAAATAAACATAATTTTCTTTGAGCAAAGTAACCGTTGACGAACGACGGCTCCGCTGCGCCGTCGTCTTTGAGTGCCCTATTAAAATTATCCAAAATAAACATAATTTTTTTCTAAAAGAACTTGAATTTTTCGTTTTTAATTTTTAATTTTTAATTTTCAAGTTTTAATTTTCAATTTTTAATTTTCAATTTTAAATTTTAAATTTTCATTTTTCACTTTTTGAATTTTTAGTTTTTAATTTTCAATTTTGAATTTTGAATTTTGAATTTTTGATTTTGAATTTTGAATTTTGAATTTTCAAGTTTTAATTTTCAATTTTTAATTTTCAATTTTAAATTTTAAATTTTCATTTTTCACTTTTTGAATTTTTAGTTTTTAATTTTCAATTTTTAATTTTTGATTTTGAATTTTGAAATTTGAATTTTGAATTTTCAATTTTTAATTTTTAATTTTCAATTTTTAATTTTTTATGTATCATTTTTATTCTTTATTTAAAATTTTTAATTTTTTATTTTTATTGTTATTTCTTTTATTTTTTTTAAAGCCAGTTGTATCCTCTGCGATCCCTGAAAAATTCGGCATTCCGACTTAAAAAGAAAAAAAATGAAAAAGGAAAACAAACCCAGAGGATGCAAATGGCGTGAAGGAGTAGTTCCAAAAATTTTGAAAAAATATCACTGAATTTCATCATTCAGGATTTGATGAATTCTCGGATAGTATCTTTCAAACTAGTTTTCCTAGGCTCAAGTTGACAATAGGTAAAAAAAAAATCTTTGAAATTTTTAATTTTTAAAAAAATTATTTTTTTTACATTTTTTTAAATTTTTCTAACTTTTATTTTTTTTTTTTAATTAAAAAAAATCAATTGGTGACGGACGACGACTAAGCTGCGTTGCGCCGTCGTCCGTGTGTAGCCCATTAAAATTGAGCAAAGTAACCCTTGAAGAACGACGGCTCCGCTGCGTTGCGCCGTCGTCTTTAAGTGTCTCATTAAAATTAACCAAAATAAACATAATTTTTTTTAACAAATTAACCGTTAACGAACGACGGCTCCGCTGCGCTGCGCCGTCGTCTTTGAGTGTCCCATTAAAATTATCCAAAATAAACATAATTTTTTTCTAAATTAACTTGAATTTTTTATTTTTCATTTTCAATTTTAATTTTTAATTTTTAATTTTCAAGTTTTAATTTTTAATTTTTAATATTTAATTTCTTATTTTTAATTTTCAATTTTTAATTTTTTATGTAATATGGATCCCATTAAAATTATCCAAAATAAACATAATTTATTTCTAAATTAACTTGAATTTTGTATTTTTCATTTTCAATTTTAATTTTTAATTTTTAATTTTTAATTTTTAATTTTTAATTTTTAATTTTCAAGTTTTAAATTTCAATTTTCAATTTTTAATTTTCAATTTTCAATTTTCAATTTTCAATTTTCAATTTTTAATTTTTAATTTTTAATTTTTAATTTTTAATTTTTAATATTTAATTTCTAATTTTTAATTTTCAATTTTTAATTTTCAATTTTTAATTTTCAATTTTTAATTTTTAATGTATCATTTTTATTCTTTATTTAAATTTTTTTATTTATTTTTGTTATTTCTTTTATTTTATTTTTTTAATCCAGTTGTATCCTCTGTGACCCCTGAAAATTTCGGCTTTCCGATTTAAAAAGAAAAAAAAGTCTTTAAAAGAAGGAAAACCCAGGAGATGCAAATGGCGCGAAGGGGTAGTTCCAAAAATTTTGGAAAAATATCTTCTGCCATCATTAAAATTAACCCAAATAAACATAATTTTTTTTGAGCAAAGTAACCGTTGACGAACGACGGCTCCTCTGTGCTGCGCCGTCGTCTTTGAGTGTCCCATTAAAATTATCCAAAATAAACATTTTTTTTTCTTAATTAACTTGAATTTTTCGTTTTTTATTTTTCATTTTTCATTTTCAAGTTTCAAGTTTTAATTTTCAATTTTTAATTTTTAATTTCATTTTTCACTTAAATTTTAAATTTTAAATTTTAAATTTTAAATTTTAAATTTTAAATTTTAAATTTTAAATTTTAAATTTTAAATTTTAAATTTTAAATTTTAAATTTTAAATTTTAAATTTTAAATTTTAAATTTTTAATTCTTAATTTTAAATTATTAATTTTTAATTTTTAATTTTTAATTTTTAATTTTTAATTTTTAATTTTTTATGTATCATTTTTATTCTTTATTTAAAATTTTTAATTTTTTATTTTTATTGTTATTTCTTTTATTTTTTTTTGAAAGCCAGTTCTATCCTCTGCGATCGCTGAAAATTTCGGCTTTCCGATTTAAAAAGAAAAAAAATCCTTAAAAGAAGGAAAACGAACCCAGGAGATGCAAATGGCGCGAAGGGGTAGTTGCAAAAATTTTGAAAAAATATCTTCTGCCATCCCTGAAAGTTTCAGCTTTTCGACTTTAAGAGAAAAAAATACGTCCTTAAAAGAATAAAAACGACTGATATGCCGTCGTCGGATTTTTAATTTTCGAAAAAAAAAATCGAAAAATTCTTCAAAAAATTCCCGGAAATTAATCAAAAATCGGCCGTAGATCATAAACGGTGCGCCATACGAAAAATATAGCTCTTACCTTTTCGACGCAAAATACAATTCCGAATAGCATGCCGTTTAAATTTCTCGCGTCAGATTAAAAATGGCCGCTGTAGAATTTTTTTATAGAAATCGGGGGTGGTTTTCTTTGAATAACTCCTCGAGGGTTGGAGATATCGAAAATCCGTAAGAGACATAACATGTAGAGGGGAGGTATTTCTACAGAACTCTATAAAAATTCAAGTCGTGACTGTAAAGGGGGCGCGACCCCGCTCGCCGAAGCGCGAAAAAGGGGACCTCCGCAGAGAAAGGGTTGCGAACGGTGAGGAGCACCGGATCCTCCGTGCATGGCCGTTGCGCCCCCATGTATTGGGGATTTTTTGAGCTTTTTCTGAATTATCCAGCTGAAAAATCCAGGGAGGAGGTAGTTTTGGCGCGAACCTCTACATCGTCAAAAATCGATTTTCAAAAAATCACCCTGTAGTAATTGGGTGACTTGGAAAATCGCGGGTTTCACCCGGAGCCCTTTCAGGAAAAAAAAATTGAGGAGTTGGCAACCCATTTTTTTGGGAAGGTTTTTAAAATTATGGAGAACTAATTTTGCTACTTCTTTGCACATTTCCTAAAATACGCATTTTGGAAAAAAATGTTTCACCTAAAAAGTTGTAATATTTTCAATGACACATCAAATAACAGTATTTTTATGACCTTGAATAGTAAGTGCAAGGTCATGTGAAGACCGTCTTCAATAGCAGTCTCCGTTTTCATTACATATTCTCGTAGTTTATTTCGAGCGCTTCGCAAATCATAATAATTACAATGAGGAAATTAGAGTTAAAAGACCGTTGTCGCGAATAAATTCTACTAGATAAACATGAAACAGATGATATGACCTTGTACTCGCTATTCAAGGTCATACTAATACTGTTATTTAATGCATCAATATTTTGATGATGTATTCATAGTTTTTCATCACTGAATATTTTATTTAAATTTTCTCGATAAAAACAAATCATTGTAAAGATGTTTTTGCTATGGAAGGAGGCGTAATATTTTCTTCTTTCGTTGCCTTTCTTTTCCATAGATATGGAAAATACCGAAGAATCTCCACCAGATCATTAGGAAAGTGGAGGCCATAAAATGAAAAGAAAGTAATCTCCGTCTGGATATTTGAAGTAAAAGTGTTGTTTACGTTATTGCATTTTCATTTGATAAAAGAGATGTAGAAAAACTAGGAAATCAATAAATACGAACGAACGCGTTTATCCAGTTGGGCGATTATAATTAATTGCCCATTGTGAGAGAGATGAAAGGAAATGTTTGACAATATTAAGTTTACTTGTTTTTGTGTAAATTTTATCAATTAAATGACTGTTTTAATATCGACGTATCTAATATGAAATAGATATTCATTCCACCAAATAAAAATTTACATTTAAAATTATGGACCAGTTTCACTTTATTATAGCATTTTCAACAGTTTTTTTTGCATGAAATTAATGTAAGTATACGTTCTTCAACTCTGCAAATTATTAAGGAACCATTATTCGTAATGAATTGACACACGTGAGGAATTTTAAGAACGGTTAATCACAGTAATCTTACCGGAATGAGTAATTCGTTCGTCTTAATTGGCGCAAAGGAAAGAAATCGTGCTAAAAATGAATCGTCCTCTCTGCGGTTAAACGATTCCGGCTTGCCGTCCGCAAAAATTCCGGTGCAATTACGATTAAAAATGTGCACGAGTCGAACTACCTACCGCTTCCAGAAATTGCCGGGAGTTTAACGAGACACGTGACACACTTCCACTGCTTACATTATGAAATTGTTCACTTCAACTTTTTTTTTATATTTCTGCATAAATCCACCGAGGTAAATTAAATCTGAGGGCACGGAAAATGTATTCACAATGAAATAAGATTTATTTATAGTATGTCTACGTCGAGTGGTAACATAATATTTTCAATTCTGGAGATTCTGTGTGATGCTCGAATGTATTTGTGGTGATCCACTTTAACGTCTAATTTATAAAGCCTTCAGTGGCTGAAGATGCTCGAGAGGTTGTCGTGGAAAAATTTCAAAACCAATGAAAAATATTTACTCGTAGTGCTGCTGTACGGCCACCTCTGGCCGAAGCTTCATTTTCATCGTGTTATCACGTTTTGCTGCCTAAACGATCTAGTAAAGAACATGCAAAGAAATGTTACTCAGTTTAGTGTTTTGTAATATTTGTTATACAAATAAGTAGAGGTTTACCTATTTAAAACAATTTTAGTTGATAACGCTCAAGGCGTAATAACTGATGGCCTAGTTGCGCAAACTAAACTAAATTACGCCTACTTAAGGCTGTTCGAAGCTCGTAACTGATTGTGGCGTGATCGATAAAAATTATGTAATAATATTTTACACAGGGTTACATAAAGGATGAATCTAGGTTTCTAAAGAATTATATTTCTTGAAAATAGGTATTTTCAACATTAAATAAAATGTAAATAAACGCGGAAAATCTAAAATGTTTTACTATAGAGACCAGGGGCGGCTCGTTATATAGAGCCAAGGAGCCATGGCACTATTTGTAGTTTCAAGCTCAGTAAGAATTTTTAACAAATTCTTAAAACACTTTTTCGCCAGTTACTTTGGTCTGGGAAGATAAATCGTTTATTTTTTCTTCAGCGAAGGAGGGGGGGGGGGGTGGCTATATTTCATAAGTGGCGCTACCATCAACATGTTCCACGAGCCAGCAAGTACAGTTTTTGAAAATACACAAGTTGTGAATTTTTGAAAATTTTCGGATTGTGTATTACTCGAGCAAAAAAATTAAAAAAAAATATAAAACGTGTCAACAAAATTCTGCAAAAATTCAAATACATTTGCAAATCATCGTTTTATCAAATGAAGTGCAGTTTTTGAAAATCCATCGAATTTTTGAAAATTTTAGATTTCTAATTTCCAATACTTTTCTTAAAAAATTAAATTCTACAAAAAATTAAATTGGATTTGCAAATCATCGTTTTATCAAACTAAATAGAGTATTTAAAAATTTCTCCAATTATTTTGTGAGTTGTGAATTTTGGAAAATTTTAGTTTTCGAATTGTGTAATACTCGAGCAAAAAAATAAAAAAAAAATATAAGACGTGACGACTAAATTCTACGAAAATTAAACTAGATTTGCAAATGATTGTTTTATCAAATTAATTGCAGTTTTTGAAAATCCACCAATTATTTCCCGAGTTGTGAATTTTTGAAAATTTTAGTTTTCGAATTGTGTAATAGTCGAGCAAAAAATAAAAAAAAATATAAAACGTGTCAACTAAATTCTACAAAAATTAAATTGGATTTGCAAATCATCGTTTTATCAAACTTAATAGAGTATTTAAAAATTTCTCCAATTATTTTGTGAGTTGTGAATTTTGGAAAATTTTAGTTTTCGAATTGTGTAATACTCGAGCAAAAAAAAAATATATATATAAGACGTGACGACTAAATTCTACGAAAATTAAACCAGATTTGCAAATAATTGTTTTATCAAATTAATTGCAGTTTTTGAAAATCCACCAATTATTTCCCGAGTTGTGAATTTTTGAAAATTTTAGTTTTCGAATTGTGTAATAGTCGAGCAAAAAATAAAAAAAAAAATATAAAACGTGTCAACTAAATTCTACAAAAATTAAATTGGATTTACAAATCATCGTTTTATCAAACTAAATAGAGTTTTTGAAAATCCGCCAATTATTTCCCGAGTTGTGAATTTTTTAAAATTTTAGTTTTGGAATTGTATAATATTCGAGCAAAAAATTTAAAAAAATATATAAAACGTGACGACTAAATTCTACAAAAATTAAACTAGATTTGCAAATCATTGTTTTATCAAATTAAGTGTGGTTTTTGAAAATCCACCAATTATTTCCAGAGTTGTGAATTTTTTAAAATTTTAGTTTTGGAATTGTATAATATTCGAGCAAAAAAAATATAAAACGTGACGACTAAATTCTACGAAAATTAACCTAGATTTGCAAATCATTGTTTTATCAAATTAAGTGCAGTTTTTTAAAATCCACCAATTATTTCCCGAGTTATGAATTTTTGAAAATTTCAGTTTTCGAATTGTGTAATACTCGAGCAAAAAATTTAAAAAAATATATAAAACGTGTCGACTGAATTCTACAAAAATTAAACTAGATTTGCAAATCATTGTTTTATCAAATTAAGTGCAGTTTTTTTTAAATCCACCAATTATTTCCCGAGTTGTGAATTTTTTAAAATTTTAGTTTTGGAATTGTATAATATTCGATCAAAAAAATATAAAACGTGACGACTAAATTCTACGAAAATTAACCTAGATTTGCAAATCATAGTTTTATCAAATTAATTGCAGTTTTTGAAAATTCACCAATTATTTCTTGAGTTGTGAATTTTTGAAAATTTTAATTTTAGAATTGTGTAATAGCGGAGCAAAAAATAAAAAAAAAATAAAACGTGTCAACTAAATTTTACAAAAATTAAATTGGATTTACAAATCATCGTTTTATCAAACTAAATAGAGTTTTTGAAAATCCGCCAATTATTTCGCGAGTTGTAAATTTTTGAAAATTTTAGTTTGCGAATTGTGTAATACTCGAGCAAAAAATTTAAAAAAATATAGAACGTGTCAACTAAATTCTATAAAAATTAAATTGGATTTACAAATCATCGTTTTATCAAACTAAATAGAGTTTTTGAAAATTCGCCAATTATTTCGCGAGTTGTGAATTTTTGGAAATTTTAGTTTTCGAATTGTATAATACTCGAGCAAAATAATAAAAAAATTTTTTTAAACATGACGACTAAATTCTACGAAAATTAAACTAGATTTGCAATTGCTTTATCAAAGTAAGTGCAGTTTTTGAAAATCCACCAATTATTTCCCGAGTTGTGAATTTTTGAAAATTTAAGTTTTTGAATTATGTAATAGTCGAGCAAAATGTAAAACGTGTCAACTAAATTCTACAAAAATTAAATTGGATTTACAAATCATCGTTTTATCAAGCTAAATAGAGTTTTTGAAAATCCGCCAATTATTTCGCGAGTAGTGAATTTTTGAAAATTTTAGTTTTCGAATTGTATAATACTCGAGCAAAACATTTAAAAAAATAAAATAAAACGTGTCGACTAAATTCTACAAAAATTAAACTAGATTTGGAAATAATTGCTTTATCAAAGTAAGTGCAGTTTTTGAAAATCCACCAATTATTTGCAGAGTTGTGATTTTTTTTAAATTTTAGTTTTGGAATTGTATAATATTCGAGCAAAAAATTAAATAAAAATATAAAACGTGTTGACTAAATTCTACGAAAATTAAACTAGATTTGCAAATCATTGTTTTATCAATTTAAGTGCAGTTTTTATAAATCCACCAATTACATCGCGAGTTGTGAATTTTTGAAAATTTTAGTTTTCGAATTGTGTAATACTCGAGCAAAAAATTTAAAAAAATATATAAAACGTGACGACTAAATTCTACAAAAATTAAACTAGATTTGCAAATCATTGCTTTATCAAAGTAAGTGCAGTTTTTGAAAATCCACCAATTATTTCCAAAGTTGTGAATTTTTTAAAATTTTAGTTTTCGAATTGTGTAATACTCGAGCAAAACATTAAAAAAATAAAATAAAACGTGTCGACTAAATTCTACAAAAATTAAACTAGATTTGCAAATCATTGTTTTATCAAATTAAGTGCAGTTTTTGAAAATCCACGAATTATTTCCCGAATTGTGAATTTTTGAAAATTTTAGTTTTCGAATTGTGTAATACTCGAGCAAAACATTAAAAAAAAAAAAAAAAAACGTGTCGACTAAATTCTACAAAAATTAAATTGGATTTGCAAATAATTATTTTATCAAATTAATTGCAGTTTTTGAAAATCCACCAATTATTTCCCGAATTGTGAATTTTTGAAAATTTTAGTTTTGGAATTGTGTAATACTCGAGCAAAAATTTAAAAAAAATATATATAAAACGTGACGACTAAATTCTACAAAAATTAAACTAGATCTGCAAATCATTGTTTTATCAAATTAATTGCAGTTTTTGAAAATCCACCAATTATTTCCCGAGTTGTGAATTTTTTAAAATTTCAGTTTTGGAATTGAGTAATACTCGTGCGAAAAATTGAAAAAAATAATATAAAACGTGACGACTAAATTCTACAAAAATTAAACTAGATTTGCAAATCATTGTTTTATTCATGGCCGTGGCACCACCTGTAGTTTCAAGCTCAGAAAGAATTTTTAAAACACTTTCGTCAGTTACTTTGGCAAAAGAAGATAAATAGTTTTTTCTTTCTTAAAGGGGAGGGGGGGGGGGGTTGTATAAGTGGCTCTACCATTGAGATGATGATCCATTAAGCCAAATTAGTTTCACCTGAAAAATAAGGATGAAATTACGTATGAGCTAGACCCTGTGTGATAACCTCGCCACACGTGCGAAAAGACTAAATAATCTCTTGATCGGGTTATTTTATAAACACAATGACCCTCCCGGCAAAGGGCTGAAAATCCTCAAAAAAAAAACGCAGCGATTTTTTTTATGAGGTCGAACGGATATCACGTTAAAACTTTTCCCGCATTCAAAATTTAATCCCCGGCGGCGTTTCATGTGTATTGTGCCCCCTAGAATACCTGCGGGGGTCGAAAAAACGGTTGCGAATTATTACCGATTTTCGTATAAAACGAATTCAAATATCGGGATATCATCGATTTCGGATTAATATTTTATGCAAATGCGCAAAACTGTGACGAGGAGGTTCAAAATGCGTGGTCTGAAATGCAAATGGCGGTCCGACGCATCCATAGATTTATTGTGGCGTCTGTTCCGATCGCATGGAATAAAACAAATATTTGCACCGCCTGTAGATAACCCGGATTATCCAGGTCATTCTCAAATGTTAATATTTGTTGTGCGTCGTTATCTTCGGGTTTTTTACCGATACGTCGAGAGGTCTCGATTTGAAAGTAAAACGAGGAAAAAATTGTGAACGGTTGCGCAAGTTAATATTAGTAATCAGTGAGAAAATGTAAATATTAAACTATTGGAATTATATAGAAACAAATACAATTATGCAACAGATTAAATTTAGTAAGAACAACATTCATATTTATATTATTAGGCTGGTTCTACACTGTCGTTTTGTCAGTGCGTCGGGTCGGGGGCACAAGACTTCACACGATGTGTTGGAGCCTGTAAAGGTAAGAGCCCGAACGAGCCGCACGCGTCGCACGAATCGCAAGAAAATATCCTTCGCATTGTTTTAAACGACAGTGCGCTCACTTACTCGTGTCGCATGATTCGCACTGCCGTAAATGCGGCCAGCATTTTTGAAAAGAATATTTTCTTCGGCGCGTGCGATGCGGACTGATGATATACGACGAAATTCATGAAATAATGCGTTAAATTCACCAAACCCTGGTCGTTTCTTGCATATATTGTGTACCCACACTTTTAATTTTTTTTAATTAGTTTCCTCTCTTCAGCAAACAAGCAAATGAAAAATATTAATTCTTCCTGACTGTCACTCATTTTGCCCAAAACTGGAAAATCTTTCAGAAATCCACAAATTTGATTAGGAAAACTTTTAAAGTTAAAAGAATAAACTGCTCCCGACAGAAGCCCAGATCGCACTGGTGAACCTGATGGTAAAAGTCGTGTATCAGCGCATCTATGTAAACAATTTGTGCGACGCGTGCGGCTCGTTCGGCGCCGATCAGTGGGCGCTTACCTTTACAGGTCGTCGCCCGCTCATGGTGATCATTTGTATGGAGGGTAGTGGGGTCCACCCAGACTCGTTGACAAAACCCGGGTTTCCCTATCAAGTCAAGACGCTAGTGTGCGGCGGGCCATAGACCAAGCAATACGTTTTCCAAAATACGCTTTAAATTTAAAAGGACGCATTGTTCGTGAAATAACAGATCGAAATTAAAATGGTTTTATTTATATACCGGGTGTAACACAAAACAGGCTAAACCCAGAAGTTCTTTTATTATACAAAAATCAAATTGGAGTTTAGCGCTCATCCAAAAACTTTCTGTTTCACCGAAAGAATCCATTATTTCTGCGTTTCTTCGTCTATCTTAAAAAAATGGTGATGTGGTGCATCATATTACTTTCTCCGATTATTTGATGGTATGATAGTTATTTATATTTATAGATTCATTAATTATTTTCAATTTAAATCATATTTTAAATCGAGAATTTCACATGATCGAATGGTAATGAAGTTTGAAACGTCAAAATTATGAAAGGTAAAAATGACAAATTATTTTTTAAATCTTTACCGTAAGTTTACTGAAAAAAAATACTAAAAAAAGTCCTGGAAAAGATTTCTAAAAATATCTAATATCTAATAAAAATCCTGAACAAGTAAGTCTTGAAAATGATTTCTAAAAATAGTACTAATTAAAAAGTCATAAAAAAACCTAATAGAAGTCCTGAACAAATCTCAGAAAAAAGTCCTGATAAAAAAATGCCTTGAAAAACAGGTCCTTCAAAAAGACTAGAAATAAAGTCCTAAAAGAAAGTACTGAAAAAAGAGTTCTGACACAAAAAGGTCCTGAGAAAAAGTCCTGGAGAAACAGTTTTGGAAATAAAAGAGTATTGTTAAAAAGTTCTGAAAAAGTACTGCAAAAAGAATCCTGAAAAAATAAGTCTTCATATAAAACACCAGAAATAAATTTCCTTAAAAAAATCCCAAAAGAAGTCCGAAAAAGAGTCCCAAAAAAGTCCCGAAGGAAAGTCCTAAAATAACTCCTGCAAAAATTCCTGAAGAAAGTCTTGAAAAAAGCCCCGAAAGAGAGTCCTAATAAAATATCCTGAAAAAATGTCCTGTAATAACAGTCTTGAAAAAAAGTTATTAAAGTAACATTATAAAAAAATCCTAAAAAACATTTCTAAAAAAACCTGAAAAAGTTCTGAAGAAATTGTCCTGAAAAAATGATTACTTTAAAAAATGTCCTGAAATATAGTACTGAAAAAAGTCCTGTAACGAAGGAAAAAGAATTCTGAAAAAAGCAACAAAGAAAATTTTGAAAAGAAGTCCTGACCAAGATTAGGAACCTCTTGTTATAAAGTAGTGAGAAAGAGTATTGACAAAAGGAGTTAAAAAAGTCCTGAAAAATAGTCTTCATACAAAATACCAGAAATAATTTTTCCAAAAAAGAGTCCCAAAAAGTCCTGAAATAAGTCCTGAAGAAAGCGCTTACAAAGAGTCGTGATGAAATATCTCAAAAGTTGTCCTGTAAAAACGGTCTTGAAAAATTGCTCTGAAAATAACAAAATAAACAAAAAAAATTCTGAAAAAAGCATTGTAAAAAGTCCTTAAAATGGTCCTTAAGATCTGAAGAAATTGTTCTGTAAAAGAAATCCCAAAGAGTCTTGATAAAAGTCCTGCAGAAAGGCCTAAAATAAATCATTAACAAAAATCCTGAAATAAAAAGTATTGAAAAAAAAATGCTAAAAATATCTTAAAAAGTCCTTGAAAAGGTCCAAAAAAGGTCATGAAAAGAAACATTCTAAAAAATGCCATGAAGAAAATTTTGAAAATTTTTTTCTGAAAAAAATCCCAAAAATTAATCCTAAACAAAGAGTTCTTAAGAAAGTCCCGAAAACGTCCGGAGAAAAAATTCGAGAAAAAAATCCTGTTGATAAAATTTTGAAAAGAAATCCTGAAAATAAGTCCTGAAAGAAAAAGTTCTAAAACATTTCTTAAAAAGTCCTGAAAAAGAATCCTCAAAGAAAAAAAAAGTCCTTAAAAAAGACCTGAAAAAAGTTCTGAAAACATTATCCTGAAGTCCCAAAAAGGTTAAAATAAATAAAAAATAAAAAATACTTATGTACAAAGTTTCATGGTAATTTCTGAATAAGTTTTTGAGATACAGCGCGCACAGAAGACTATTATGTAGAGAAAAAATGGTGATGTGGCCATCATGTTACTTTCTCCGACTTGATGGTATCATAGCCATTTATATTTACATTTTCATGGTTTATTTTCAATTGAAATCGTATTTTAAATGTACATCAAGCGTTGTGTAAACTCGGATGAAACTGACGTTTAAAACGTCAAAATTATGAAAGATGGAAAAATTATACTTCAAATTCAAAAACTAAAGGGATTTCGAAAAAAAACTTATTCTTTATAAGTTGTTCATTTTAGCATTCTCTACAATTATTATTACCATACATTTTCTGAAACTATTATCGTTTTATAATTATAAACCAAAAATTCAAAAAATAATAATATTTTTTTTTCTCGAATAAAAATGATTTTATGAAAAATGTTTTCAAGCAAAAAATGTTCATTTCTTTGTTGTCTTCAAAGCTTGTTTAAATGTTTTTGTGATATTTTGCATATTTAAGAAAATATTGGCAAAAAACCAAAAATAGTTAAGGTAAACGTCCACTTCCGGTGTACGAAATTTTACCAAAAGCTTTTCAGTTCTTCAGATTATCAAATAAGACGTATGTTCAAAGTTTCACATCAATTGCTCTATTAGTTTTTGAGATACAGCGCGCACAGACAGACACACAGCCACACACACATGCACACACAAAACAATTTTGTCCAGAAATTGTTGAAATGGCATCTAGGGACCCCAAAACAAATATTTCCGTAAAAAAAAAATTTTGAAAAAAAATCACGATCACAATTCTTTCTCGTACTTCGTAACGGAGAAAGTAAAAAGATTATTAATATTGTAAGTCACGGTTCAGTTATTTTAGTTATTTTAAAATAATTTTAATTTTAAGTATTTATGTTATACTTAAGCTTTACTTTTGTGTTTTCCCTGTAACTAGGTTTCTGATCTGTTGGGAAATAAATGATGATGGTGATGATGATTATTATTATTATTACTATTATTTCTAAGCAGTTTTGGAAATTTTGATGAAGAGTGATAAAGTTTTTATCTAATCCCTTAATGCAAATATCGTTTCTTTGAATTCAAGTTTCGAATGTCGCCATTAAAAATATCAATTGTTTCCTAGTATGTCTAAAATGCAATATTTCTAAGCAGTTTTCAAAATTTTGAATACAATTCTATGAGCAATATTTTTTTTTAATATTTCTAATCCCAAGATGCAAATTTCTCGAATTCATCTTTAGAAAGCCGCCATTTTGCTTCTAGCTTAAAAATATTAATTGTCTTCTAGTATGTCAAAAATGCATTATTTCTAAGTAGTTTTGAAAATTTTGAATACAATTCCATAAGTGATAATTTAATATAGTGCGGCATTTATCCTGGACACCTGAAATATTATGGAAACGAAGATTCCGAGAAAAAAAGTGTTTGGCATGAAGGGGCTAACACAGCAGGCATATATGTGGTCAATTATAAGTAGGTTTTCAAGGTCATTTCAAGGTCAACTTGTGATTTTTAAATGGAAACCTATATTTTTTATTAGGGCATCAAAATCTACGAATTAAAGCAAATACACACATGTTTTTCTCCGGTGCTTACTTTTGCAAAATTTAATTTTTAAATAAAATCTGTGGCTGATTACAAAAATTATTTCCGTGGCAATTTTTTATTATAAATTGTTTATAAAGTGTTTCTTAACATACATGTATAACAAAGTCAAGTACAACTAGCGCCAAACGCCATTTAGGAATTTTTTGTACCGCGCGGATCCATGGCAGACTTTAAAAATTTAATTCGCCGCTAAAATTGCAAACAAATAATTATAAAATATTTATTGGATATCCCTTAATACGATAGTTTTTTATTATATGGGGGATTAACATTTTGTTGAGGATGATGGTGGAAGTGTCAAAATCCTCAAAATCCGTGGCTGGAAAGTTGTGGCCAATTTCCCGTCGTTGGAAGATACCACTGTTTTACTGTTTTCTTCATAACGACCAATGTTAAAAAATAAATAAAAATTAAAAAAAGTAAGCGCTGAAGAGAAAAATATTTTAGATACAAGTTATTAACTCCAGTGGCGGTGCGTGGAACATGTTGATGGTAGAGCCACTTATACAATATCCCCCTCCTTTTTGGAAGAAAGAACGATTTATCTTCCTAGACTACAGTAACTGGCGACAAAGTGTTTTAAGATTTCATTAAAAATTCTTGCTGAACTTGGAACTATAGGTAGTGCCATGGCTCCTTGGCTCTATATAACGAGCCGCCCCTGATTAACTCTGATAAATAAATAAATAAATAAATAAATAAATTCGTAGATTCGTATTCTTTAATTAAAATTACAGGTTTCCATTTAAAAATAACAAGTTGACCTTGAAATGACCTTGAAAACCTACTTAGAATTAAAAATACCTATGTCTGCTACATTGGCCCCTTCATGTCAAATACATTTTATTTAAAACATTTTTTTCTCCGAATCTTCGTTTCCATAATATTTTGGGTGTCCAGGATAAATGCCGCACCCTGTATGTTTTCCTACAAAAAAATTGAGTTTTGACAGTTTCCATTTGATTTTCCGCGTAAACATTGGAAATTTTCCTTTAGGAAATCAAAGATTGTTTAGTTCTGAGATAATTTTGTAAACTTGATGTTGATAAAATGACAGATAACAGTTTGACCACGGTTAATCCACCAGAGAGTTAATTTTTTGCATTTTATTCAACCAAAAAATATCTGATACATTTTACATGCGCTTTTTATGCTTTTGTTTTCTTAATGTTTTTGTAAAATGAATATTTTCCGTAAATAAAGTTATTATTATTAATATTATTATTATTATTTCCGCGGTAATATTGAAAATCGAAGAGTGTATACCTCTGAAGCAATTTTGAAAGTTGGACTTTAGTACAAAGGCAGATTATAGTTTGACAGTTTATTATTTAGAGAAATGTACATTTTCCACATTTCGCTAGCAAAAATCTTAGTTTTGACAATTCTCACTTAATTTTCCGCTTAAACATTAGATATTTTTTTAAAATAAAAGTATATCGTTCTGAAGTAATTTTGACAGTTGAAAATTAGTACAACGACTGATGACAGTTTTATAGTGGTTTATTTAGAAGAATGCACATTTTTTACATTTTGCTAGCAAAAATTTGAATTTTGACAGTTCTCATTTAATTTTCCGCGTAAACATTAGACATTTTCTTTTGAAAAAGAAAAGAGTATGTATTTCTGGAGTAATTTTGACAGTTGGAAATTGGTACAATGGCAGTTAACAGTTTGATAGTGGATTATTCAGAAGAATATGAATTTTATTCATTTTACCAGCAAAAATTAGAGATTTGACAGTTCTTATTTAATTTTCCGCGTAAACATTAGAGATTTTCTTTTGAAACATAAAAGAAGATATAGGTCTGAAGTGATTTTGACAGTTGGAAATTGGTACAATGACAGATAACAGTTTGATAGTGGATTATTCAGAAGAATACGAATTTTCTACATTTTGCTGGCAAAAATTAGTGTTTTGACAGTTCTTATTTAATATTCCGCGTAAACATTAGAGATTTTCTTCTTAAAAACAAAAGAGTATATCGTTCTGAAGTAATTTTGACAGTTGAAAATTGGTACAACGACTGATGACAGTTTGAAAGTGGATTATTTAGAAGAATGCACGTTTTCTACATTTTGAGTTTTGACAGTTCCCATTTAATTTTCCGCGTAAACATTTGAAGTTTTCTTTAAGAAAATCAAAGATTGTCTAGTTTTGAGATAATTTTATGAATTTAATATTGTTACAATGACAGATGCCAGTTTGTCAGTAGTTAATCTACAGGAAAGTTGATTTTCTGCATTTTTCCAGCCAAATATTCAGTTTAAAAAATATCTGATACATTTCCGGGGATAATATTTGAAGTTTTTTTTTCGGAAATCGAAGCGTGTATAGTTCTACAGCAATTTTAAAAATTGGACACTACTACAATGACAGATAACATTTTGGCAGTGGATTATTTAGAGAAAATGTATATTTCTCATCAAAAATTTGAGTTTTGACAGTTCCCATTCAATTTTCGGTGTAAACATCAGAAAGATTCTTTTGGAAAATTAAAGAGTGTTATTTTTGGAGTAATTTTGAAAGTTGGACACTAGTACAATGACAGATAACATTTTGGCAGTGGATTATTTAGAGGAGAATATAACTCATGGAAAATGCATAGCAGCATGTGTATCACCGCGAAGATAAAAAACAAAAGTGGCGGTGATATTTTATTGTGGTCCTGTCAGAATTTTAAACCTCAAAATGGACATGCTAAATTATTGGGATGCAGTTTCTAACAGTGAACTCAGTGAAATGGTGAAAAATACGACGCCCAGAAACACCGCGAGGAATAATGAGTCGCAGTGCCGACAGTTTATGGAGTCTTTGTGCTGCAAGAAACTACAAGACGAATTAAAACATTGCAATATGTGAGTTGTCATCAAGATTATAAAATGTTATTCGTTATATTCTCTCACTAAATATAACTCGTGGTACGATTAATAACCGATGATATTTAGTCGTTGAAACCGCGCTAGCGCTCGTTGAATCTGCAGCTCGGTTTCAACTCCAAAATATCATCGGTAATAATCATACCACTTGTTGTATTACGGCTGAATATACATTTTCCTATCAAAAAAAATTGAGTTTTGCGAGTTCCCATTTAATTTTCCGCGTAAACATTTGAAGTTTTCTTTTAGGAAATCAAAGATTGTCTAGTTTTGAGATAGTTTTGTGAATTTGATATTGATACAATGACAGATAACAGTTTGGCAGAAGGTAATCTGCAGGAAAGTTTATTTTCTGCTTTTCACCTTAAAAAAAAAATCGGTTTTAAAAATATCCGATACATTTCCCGTGGTAATATTTTAAGTTTTTTCTGTGAAATCGGAGCGTGTATAGTTCTACAGCAATTTTGAAAGTGGGACACTGCTACAAGGACAGATAACATTTTGGCAGTGAATTATTTAGAGGAATATACATTTTCCTATCAAAAAAATTTGAGTTTTGCGAGTTCCCATTTAATTTTCCGCGTAAACATTTGAAGTTTTCTTTTAGGAAATCAAAGATTGTCTAGTTTTGAGATAATTTTGTGAATTTGATATTGATACAATGGCAGATGCCAGTTTGGCAGTAGTTAATCTACAGGAGAGTTAACTTTCTTCATTTTATCCAACAAAAATTCAATTTTTATTATTTCATTCATTTCCCGCGGTATTATTTTAAGTTTTTTTTTCTGAAATCGAAGCGTGTATAGTTCTACAGCAATTTAAAAAATTGGACACTACTACAATGACAGATAACATTTTGGCAGTGGATTATTTAGAGGAATATACATTTTCCTATCAAAAATTTGAGTTTTGATAGTTCTCATTTAATTGTCCGCGTAAACATTTGAAGTTTTCTTTTGGGAAATCAAAGATTGTTCAGTTCTGAGATAATTTTGTAAATTTGATGTTGATACAATGACAGATAACAGTTTGGCAGAAGGTAATCTGCAGGAAAGTTTATTTTCTGCTTTTCACCTTAAAAAAAAAATCGGTTTTAAAAATATCCGATACATTTCCCGTGGTAATATTTTAAGTTTTTTCTGGGAAATCGGAGCGTATATAGTTCTACAGCAATTTTGAAAATGGGACACTGCCACAAGGACAGATAACATTTTGGCAGTGAATTATTTAGAGGAATATACATTTTCCTATCAAAAAAATTTGAGTTTTGCGAGTTCCCATTTAATTTTCCGCATAAACATTTGAAGTTTTCTTTTAGGAAATCAAAGATTGTCTAGTTTTGAGATAATTTTGTGAATTTGATATTGATACAATGGCAGATGTCAGTTTGGCAGTAGTTAATCTACAGGAGAGTTAACTTTCTTCATTTTATCCAACAAAAATTCAATTTTTATTATTTCATTCATTTCCCGCGGTATTATTTTAAGTTTTTTTTTCTGAAATCGAAGCGTGTATAGTTCTACAGCAATTTAAAAAATTGGACACTACTACAATGACAGATAACATTTTGGCAGTGGATTATTTAGAGGAATATACATTTTCCTATCAAAAATTTGAGTTTTGATAGTTCTCATTTAATTGTCCGCGTAAACATTTGAAGTTTTCTTTTGGGAAATCAAAGATTGTTCAGTTCTGAGATAATTTTGTAAATTTGATGTTGATACAATGACAGATAACAGTTTGGCAGAAGGTAATCTGCAGGAAAGTTTATTTTCTGCTTTTCACCTTAAAAAAAAAATCGGTTTTAAAAATATCCGATACATTTCCCGTGGTAATATTTTAAGTTTTTTCTGGGAAATCGGAGCGTATATAGTTCTACAGCAATTTTGAAAATGGGACACTGCCACAAGGACAGATAACATTTTGGCAGTGAATTATTTAGAGGAATATACATTTTCCTATCAAAAAAATTTGAGTTTTGCGAGTTCCCATTTAATTTTCCGCATAAACATTTGAAGTTTTCTTTTAGGAAATCAAAGATTGTCTAGTTTTGAGATAATTTTGTGAATTTGATATTGATACAATGGCAGATGTCAGTTTGGCAGTAGTTAATCTACAGGAGAGTTAACTTTCTTCATTTTATCCAACAAAAATTCAATTTTTATTATTTCATTCATTTCCCGCGGTATTATTTTAAGTTTTTTTTCGGAAATCGAAGCGTGTATAGTTCTACAGCAATTTAAAAAATTGGACACTACTACAATGACAGATAACATTTTGGCAGTGGATTTTTTAGAGGAATATACATTTTCCTATCAAAAATTTGAGTTTTGACAGTTCTCATTTAATTGTCCGCGTAAATATTTGAAGTTTTCTTTTGGGAAATCAAAGATTGTTCAGTTCTGAGATAATTTTGTAAATTTGATGTTGATACAATGACAGATAACAGTTTGGCAGAAGGTAATCTGCAGGAAAGTTTATTTTCTGCTTTTCACCTTAAAAAAAATCGGTTTTAAAAATATCCGATACATTTCCCGTGGTAATATTTTAAGTTTTTTCTGGGAAATCGGAGCGTGTATAGTTCTACAGCAATTTTGAAAGTGGGACACTACTACAAGGACAGATAATATTTTGGCAGTGAATTATTCAGAGGAATATACATTTTCTTGTCAAAAATTTGAGTTTTTACAGTTCCCATTTAATTTTCCGGGCAAACTCTTGAAGTTTTCTCTAAGAAAATCAAATATTGTCTAGTTGTAAGATGATTTTGTAAATTTTATGTTGATGCAATGATGGATAATAGTTTGACAGCACTTAATCTACAGGAGAGTTGATTTTCTGCATTTTTTCCAACCAAAAATTCAGTTTTGAAAATATCTGATACATTTCCCGCGATAGTATTTGAAGTTATTTTTTCGGAAACCGAAGCGTTGGACACTACTACGATGACTGATAACATTTTGGCGGTGGATTATTTAGCGCAATATACAGTTTGCTATCAAAAAATTTTATTCAACATTTAGGGGACGTTTAGCTTCTCCGTCTCTCTTTTCCACCCTGAGGGTGATTCCTTTCCCTGAAAATGCGCGTCTTTTTAAAAGCGGTATTTTACCGAAGTTGGACTTTTTTAACGTAGATCGATTGTACCTCGTGTGTACCTCTTTGTACCGCTATTAACTTCGTTTGTACCTCAAAGGCAAAACAGTTATTAAACAATAAAAAAATGGCCAGCGCCCAACTTTCACATTTTCAAATTTGGTTTATGCCATTCGAAAGAGAATCGTTTGTACCCGTTTGTACCTCTTTTTAAATTGTTTGTACCTCAAAGGTACCGGAAGTACAGGCTTAAAAAAAATTAAATTCCATGGAGGCGATTTTAGTCAATTTTCAAGTTATCACAATTCGCCCAATGGGAATCGAAAAAGAATCGTTAGTACCCGTTTGTACCTCTTTTTAAATTGTTTGTACCTTAAAGGTACCGGAAGTACAGGCTTAAAAAAAAAATAAAATTCTATGGAGGCGATTTGTCAATTTTCAAGTTATCACAATTCGCCCAATGGGAATCGAAATAGAATCGTTAGTACCCGTTTGTACCTCTTTTTAAATTGTTTGTACCTCAAAGGTACCAGAAGTACAGGCTTTAAAAAAAATTAAATTTTATGGAGGCGATTTTAGACAATTTTCAAGTTATCGCAAAGCGGCTAATGGGAATCGAAAGTGCATCGTTTGTACCCGTTTGTACCTCTTTTTAAATTGTTTGTACATCAAAGGTACCAGAAGTACAGGCTTTAAAAAAATTATATTCTATGGAGGCGATTTTAGTCAATTTTCAAGTTAACGCGAAGCGGCTAATGGGAGTCGAAAACAATTTAAAAAGAGGTACAGACGGGTACAAACGATTCTCTTTCGAATGGCATAAACCAAATTTGAAAATGTGAAAGTTGGGCGTTGGCCATTTTTTTATTGTTTAATAACTTTTTTGTTTTTGATGTACAAACGAAGTTAATAGCGGTACAAACGAGGTACAATCGATCTACGTTAAAAAAGTCCAACTTTTTTAAAGCCGGGCGCTGGGTTCACATCGGTCGGTATTTTGTGCAGGAAATATGCACTTTAGAGAAAAAAGTTTGAAATAGAAGTTATCAACCACCTTGGAGATAACACTTTAATTTTTACTGAGCTGTTAATTGCATATTCCATACTTTGCGGATACACCGTATAAATTAATTCTTAAATAGGATTTAAAACCACCCATAATGTATCATCGATAATCGCAGAGTCACATTTTTGATGACGTGGCAGTTCTTCGGGCAATTTGAATAAAACTCTGCCGTAAGACCTCCCCTTCACAGAAATGTATGAAAGGGAATATAATACCTGTAGCTTTAAAGGAAATTATTCGGCACACCAGCGGTCAACAAACAACTTTTAGGGAGATAATAACCGTAGCCAGATTTCAAGGAAGGCATGTGTATTGTTACCGTACGGTTTCATTCAGCAGAGCCAGCCAACCGTGGCGGTTCTGGACGCGATGCACTATATTATTTCCCGATCGGTATCAACCCCCCACCCGCCCCCGCAAACACCACAATTACGCGACCATATTTCGTCAGTTTAACATTGGACCCGTTCGATACCGGTTTAGGGGCCAATTACGACACACCTTGTTAAGTATGCAGAATTGAAAGACCACCGGTTAACGATTTTCTATCGTAACATTTAATTAACAATCAATTAATTCCTAAATTTTAAGACATAAACAGTCAAATAAAACTCTAATGCTAATTAATTGCAATGCTAATAAATTTGACCCTCTTCTGTTTCCTGAAGACCTAAAGGTCATGACTACCCTGATCCTTGATGTCACAATTAGTTTTAAGGAATAGGTATATACCCGGTCGTGTCTGAACGGCGAAAGCTTAAGTCATAAAAAAAATCAATAAATTAATCAGTAAAATCAAATTATATGATGTAATCGTTGCCTGAAGCTATAACGCAGTAAAATTACTAAGTCATCTAAGAGCCCTATTGCTTGCAATATTATTGTTTTTAAAACAATTGGTATCTCGCTAGTACACGCAAATGCACTGCGGCGGTTATTGACGCTAGAGACCGATAGATGGCGGTAAGACGATTAATCGACCAATTCAGGTGACCGGGTGGGTTATATCCCTCATAATAAATCCGTTTCCCCATCTGCGACTCTACTGCACTGATGAGGACTGTAGTTTGTCGTCTGATGAGGACTGTGGTTTGTCCTCTGATGAGGAAATAATAATTGATTGCTAGTTCTATTATTAATATTCATAATAGGTAGATTTGTCCTACTCATCGTGTACTTTCATTTATTGAAATCAATTTAAAAAAAAAGACCAAATTCATTTGTATTCCCATAGAGTGACCACATTTTTCCAAACCTGAAGACAACCCGAAAGAGAAAATGCCGCCGCAATAGAAACAAAACTAATTCACTTCACCACGATCCAGTGCATGTGGTGCGCCCGGCTTTCAACGGTCACGACATGTGTGTTTTCTAAACGTGTCTGGATTCTTTGTTTGCATCTCTTCGTGCACAGATTAAACTGATAACCTGTGGACAAGAGGTACTCGCATTCCTCGACGTACACCGGTCGTATAAATAAAGTTCTTTCTCCTCTACGGCCACTTCCTGTGCATTTATTCACCATAAAGAAAAACCTCTGGCCGTTTTGCTCCGTTTAAGTGACTCTTTATTCTCCGCCTTTCTTGTTGCTTCGTTCGTTCGTTTTTTTTTTATAGTTTGGCTATTTTCTTCGCTATAAACCCTCTGAATATAGATGAAGTAAGTGGGAGATCTGAGAGAGTCAATTTGTGTATTCAGTTCGAGCGAGGTCCGTACTGTATTGATTTATAAGAGTGGTGCAAGCTCGGCTCAAACATAAGCCAGCTGCAAGCTCATGAGAGTTGTCTGTAAACAAATCACAAGTTTTATAAAAGAAGGAATAATTTGGAATAATGACGGGAAATGGGTATTTTCAAAATTAAATTTTTCCATTATCGAATTGTAAATTGATTTAAAAATGGCATAAATCGCGATTGTATCGAATTTGTTTATAAGAAAGAATTATTGTACTTAATGAGTAGAAATAGAAAATTTACTCAAAACTCTTGGAACTCTCAATTTGTTTTTGCTTTGCGACTATTTTCAAAAAAATATTTTTAATAGTTCCGGATAGTTCTGATAGGTGTTTCCTGTAGTTCTTTATGAGTTCTATCCATAGTTGTTATGAAATATTTAGAGTCGACCAATATTAAGTCAGTAATATGAATTTGAATATTTCGAATTTCCACTTTGAAAATTTTTATCTCTGTGGAAATTCAACAGAACTCTTTTTTAAAAGTATCAGGAACTATAGTACTAGCCCAAACACATCTTACAACTAGTTCAGAACTATTCGATAACAATGTTGGGGTGCGGTGTCAAGTTCGCACCCCATTTTTCAAAAAATTCCTGACAACCCAATTTTACAGAACTTTTTTTTTAAACGTTGATGGTACTTCTAGATACATCAAAAGGAATTGAGAACTCTATTCAGAACTATCAGAACTCTTCATTGAGGTGCCAACTTGACACACTCGATATAATGGGCAAAAAATGTGCGGAAGGAAGACCGTAGGAAGTGTGTTTATTTATTTAACTAATCCTCTAACCCTAAAATCCTACGAAGAGATAGTTTTGGCGCAAAAAATTGCAAAACTCGCGTTCTCTCACCTTCTAAATTCTTCCCCTAAGTTGGGTGTGAGATGAAAATGGAGGCTTGCGCAGATGAAGAGACTCATTTTGGACTCGAAAACTTTGAAAAATTCTAAAAACTCTGGCCGAAATAAGGGGGTGGGTATTCCCAAAAAAATGCAAAATTCCTGTTTTTCTCGCCTTCTAAAATTCCCCCCTAGAATGGGTGTGATGAAAATCCCGTTTTCAAATGGAAACTTGCGCAGATGATAGAGACTTACTTTGGATTCGAAAACTTAAAAAAATTCTAAGTTCTTTGGCCGGGATAAAGGGGTCGAGTTTTTCCTCCCTCGCGTCAACCAATGAAGGTTATGGAGTTTGAAATTTCTAAAATATTCCTGATTAATATTTTTTCACCTGCCTCTACCGAAACCATTTATTTCGGCTATAAAAATCGGGCCGAAAATACGATTTAGCGTATCTAGGGCCGAAAAACTAATATGCATAATCTAGACAATCTTCCGCGGAATATGAGTAGGCTATGCAAAAATCTGACAGTGACAGTTCAATGGTGCACGATATAAAATTTCCTGAAACACTGTAACTCATGCCGAAATGCTTTAGCAACCCTTCACTTTTAGCAACCCTCGCTCGTGTTGCTAAAAGCGGCGGGTTGCTAAATTGCTATTTTCGGCCCTTGATACATTATATACTATTTCAACATTTCTCATTTGTTAAAAATGGAATTCTTTAGCTGTCAAAAATTGTAATTTTTCAGCTGTCAAAAATTGTAATTTTTGTTGGCAAAAATTGTAATTTTTGTTCTCAAAAATTGTATTTTTTAGCTGACAATCAATAATTTTTTGTTGCAATTGTCAAAAATCGTACTTTTTAGCTGTTAAAAATGGCATTTTCAGCTGTTGAGCTGTAAAAATGATATTCTTCAGTTATGAATTTTTTTTATGTCAAAAAATGTATTTCTCACCTATTCAAATGTTATTTTTCAGCAATCAAAAACAGCTTTTTGCGACTTTTTTGTAATTGTCAAAAATGGTATTTTTCAACTGTCAAAAATTGACTTTTTGTAGTCAAAAATTGTGTTTTTTAGCAGGCAATAATGGTATGTTACGGTTGTCAATAATGGTTTGTTGCAGTTGTCAGCAATGATATTTTTCAGTTGTCAAAAATGTTATGTTTCAGGTATCAAAAAGGTATTTCTCATCTATCAAAATGGTATTTTTCAGCTATCAAAACAAGTATTTTTCAACATTTTTTATATGTTTAAAAATGGCATTTCTCAGCTGTCAAAAATTGTAATTTTTGTTGTCAAAAATTGTAATTTTTGTTGTCAAAAATTGTAATTTTTGTTGTCAAAAATTGTATTTTTTACAGTTTTTACAGTTTTGTTACAGTTGTCAATAATGTTTTGTTGCAATTGTCAAAAACCATACTTTCAGCTGTTAAAAATGGCATTTTTCAGCTGTTGAGCTGTAAAAAAATGATATTCTTCAGTTATCAAATTTTCTTTTACGTCAAAAAATGTATTTATCACCTATTAAAATTATTATTTTTCAGCAATCAAAAACAGCTTTTTGCAACTTTTTTTTAATTGTCAAAAATTACATTTTTTTTGACATAGGCCTGAGCCATACCGTCACACACGGCTAGGAAAAATGACATTTTGCAGCTGTCAAAAATTGATTTTTTGTAGTCAAAAATTGTATTTTTTTAGCAGGCAATAATGGTATGTTACAGTTGTCAATAATGGTTTGTTGCAGTTGTCAACAATGGTATTTTTCAGCTGTTAAGAAGTATATTATTCAACTGTCAAAAATTATATTTTTCAGATGTCAAAAATGCGACGTCCAACCTATAAAATTGTTATTTTTCAACTATCGAAAGCAGCATGTTTCGACATTTTTTAACTGTCAAAAATAGTATTTTTCAGCTGTCAAGACTTGTATTTTTTGTGTTGTCAAAAATGTATTTTTTAGCAGGCAATAATGGTATGTTACAGTTGTCGATAATGGTTTGTTGCGTTGTCAAGAATGATATTTTTCAGTTGTCAAAAATGGTACTTTTCAGCTGTCAAAAAGGTATTTCTTACCTATAAAAATGGTATTTTTCAGCAATTATAAGCAGCATTTTTTGACATTTTTTAATTGTCAAAAATGGCCTTTTACAGCTGTCAAAAATTGTATTTGCTAACAATAATAGTATGTTACAGTTGTCAATAATAGTATGTTACAGTTGTCAATAAAGGTTTGTTGCAGTTGTCAACAATGGTATTGTTTAGCTGTTAAAAATGGTAATTTTCAGCTGTTAAGAAATTTTTATTCAACTGTCGAAAATGATATTTTTCAGCTGTCAAAAAAGGTATTTCTCACCTATAAAAATCGTATTTTTCAGCTATCAACGACAGCATTTTTGGTCATTTTTGTTTATTGTCAAAATGGCATTTTTCAGCTCTCAAAACTTGTACTTTTTGTTGTCAAAAATTGTATTTTTTAGCTGACAATAATGGTATGTTACAGTTGTCAATAATGGTTTGTTGTAGTTATCAAGAATGGTATTTTTCAGCTGTTAAGAAGTATATTATTCAACTGTCAAAAATGATATTTTTCTGCTGTCAACAATGGGGTATTTCCCACCTGTAAAAATTATATTTTTCAGTTGTCAAAAATGTTATGTTTCAGCTGTTAAAAAGGTATTTCTCATCTATTAAAATGGTATTTTTCAGCTATCAAAATGGTATTTTTCAGCTATCAAAAAAAGTATTTTTCAACATTTTTTATTTGTTAAAAATGGCATTTTTCAGCTGTCGCTGTTAAGAAGTGTATTATTCAACTGCCAAAAATTATATTTTTCAGTTGTCAAAAATGCGATTTCCAATCTATAAAAATGTTATTTTCAACTATTAAAAGCAGCATGTTTCGGAATTTTTTTAACTCTGAAAATAGTATTTTTCAGCTGTCAAAACTTGTATTTTTTGTGTTGTCAAAAATTGTATTTTTTAGCAGGTAATAATGGTATGTTATAGTTGTCAATAATGGTGTGTTGTAGTTGTCAAGACTGATATTTTTCAGTTGTCAAAAATGGTACTTTTCAGCTGTCAAAGAGGTATTTCTTACCTATAAAAATGGTATTTTTCAGCTATTAAAAGCAGCATTTTTTGACATTTTTTAATTGTCAAAAATGGCATTTTACAGCTGTCAAAAATTGTATTTGCTAACAATAATGGTATGTTATAGTTGTCAATAAAGGTTTGTTGCAGTTGTCAAGAATGGTATTTTTCAGCTGTTAAAAATGGTAGTTTTCAGCTGTTAAGAAATGTATTTATTCAACTGTCGAAAATGATATTTTTCAGCTGTCAAAAAAGGTATTTCTCACCTATAAAAAACGTATTTTTCAGCTATCAACGACAGCATTTTTGGTCATTTTTTCTATTGTCAAAATGCCATTTTTCAGCTCTCAAAACTTGTACTTTTTGTTGTCAAAAATTGTATTTTTTAGCTGACAATAATGGTATGTTACAGTTGTCAATAATGGTTTGTTGTAGTTGTCAAGAATGGTATGTTTCAGCTATTAAAAATGGTATTTTTCAGCTGTTAAGAAGTATACTATTCAACTGTCAAAAATGATATTTTTCAGCAGTCAAAAATGATATTTTTCAGCTGTCAAAAGTGATATTTTTCTGCTGTCAACAATGGGGTATTTCCCACCTATAAAAATGGCATTTTTCAGCTATCAAAAGCAGCATTTTTCGGAAATTAGCATGCAAATTCTACATTTATTGCACCAGATGGTTGAAATTTTGACAGACTAATTTTGAATAATGTGTTTTTACAAATTTCCAAAGAAAATACCACAACAAAAATAGTTGCACTAAAGAGCAAATTTTGAAGACCAAAAAAGCGCATTTTTTAGAAATTCACGTGGAAATTCCACATTTATTGCAACAGATGGTTGAAATTTTGACAGACTAATTTTGAATAATGTGTTTTTACAAATTTCCAAAGAAAATAATTTTCTTCTAAATTTTCGATTTTTTGGTTCGCAATTTTGATTTTTAGGATCGAATTTTTAATTTCTTATCCTATATTTTAGATTTTTTTTAACCTAAATGATTGCTTTTTATATGCAACTTTTTTATTTTTTTGCCGATATTTTCAAGTTTTTTTTTACAGTTTATAATTTCTTGCCCTTCATTTTAGATTTTTAACTTGAATGGTTATTTTTTATGGGCGAATGTTTTTACTTTTTGGTTACTTTTTGACTAAAATCGATTAAATTAATTTTTCATCAAACATTTTTTGTTTTTGTTTTTCAAGTCCGAGACCATTCTAAACACTATTTGTCAATAAAAAACTTTTGTGGGACTTCCAGGAACCGAGGTTTTCGAGTGTCTAGTCAACTACTTATTTTAAGCCAAGGAGTTATTTTGAGGGCTGAAAATGGCAAATTATTTTTGTTTTCCTTGATTTTTCAATTTTTTGCTTTGCATTTTTTTTACTTTTAGACCTGCATTTTTTATTTGTTTGGCCTATATTTTAGATCTTTGACCTGTATTTTTTATTTCTCCGTTCCATATTTTAGAGTTTTTGCTCTAAATATTCTTTGTTTTGGTTAAACTTTTTGATTTTTTCGTTGAAATTTTCGGATTTTTGGTCTGTATTTTTTTAACCGCGAATTTTCGATTATTGTGTAAAGTTTCGATTTTTTATGCTTATATTTTAGTTTTTTACCTTAATTAAGAGCTAATTCTGCAAGTGATAAATTTTGTACAATTTTTCAAAACATTGAGTGCAATTTTCGTTCCCTCCAGTGCAGTTTTGAGTCAATTCATGTTATTGTGAGTAGCAATGTTGCAATTATTTTTACAAGTAATCAAAAATGCACTCTTTTCTGCGTAGTTTTAGTATTTGGGAACTAATTCTATAAGTGATTAATTTTTTACAATTTTTCGAAATATTGAGTGCAAATTTCCTCCACTACAGAGCAAATTTTGAGTTTATTCTTTTGTTTTCTGCAGGAGCATGTCGTTGTTTTCGCAGGAAATCAAAAGTACACTATTTTTGAATAATTGAAGTTTATTTGGAGCGAATCTTTGGGGTAATACCTTTTTACAATTTTTCAAATCGTCGAGTGCAAATTTTCTTCGCCACAAAGCAAATGTTGAGTTTTTTCCTTTGTTTTCTGGGGCTAATCACCCCGAGTGCTGTAAATAGCAATTTTGGTACTTGAATTTTTAATCTTTTTATTGTTAAGGCGGGATTTTGATATTTTGGTCTAAATTTTTGATCTTTTAGCCTAAATTTTCGATTTGTTTGTTAAAATTTTCGATTTTTTGGTCCGCAATTTTGATTTTTAGGATCGAATTTTTGGTCGATTTTAAGATTTTTTTTAACCTAAATGATTGATTTTTGTATGCGACTCTTTTAAATTTTTTTGTCGATATTTGAAGTACAGTTTTTGATTTCTTCCCCTTCATTTTAAATTTTTTAACTTGAATTATTATTTTTTATGGGCGTTTTATTTACTTTTTGGTTACTTTTTCACTGCCGTTTTCGAGTTTCTGGTCAGCAACATATTTTGAGCGAATGAATAATTTTGGGGGCTGAAAATGATAAATTATTTTTGTTTTCCTTGATTTTTCAATTTTTTGGTTTACATTTTTTTTATTTTTAGACCTGCATTCTCGTTTTTTTTTGGGCTATATTTTAGATCTTTGACCTGTATTTTTCATTTCTTCGTTCCAAATTTTAGAGTTCTTTCCTAAATATTTTTTATTTTGGTTAAACTTTTTATTTTTTTTTAGGTGAAATTTTCAGATTTTTGGTCTGCATTTTTTTAACCGCGAATTTTCGATATTTGTCTAAATTTTCGTTTTTTCGTGCTTATATTTTAGGTTTTCACCTTAATTAAGAGTGTATTTTTTATTGGTCTATACTTTAGATTGTTAAGGTGATTGATTTTTATGTGCAAATTTTTGATTTTTTTGCCGGTATTTAATTTGCATAATTTGTCATTTCCATCTTTCATCCAATAAATTGTAAAAGTGGCTCTACCATCAACATGTTCCACGAGCCGCCACTGCTGTAATTTAAGAAAGCTTAAAAGAAAATCGTATCTTGGAAATGGGAAAGAAGTTTAAAAAAAATGACCTTAATTGTTCCTCTTACTTGGATTCTCGGTGCACGGCTCAAGTCCCCATTAGTTTGTCTTTGAAGATCTCAGTGACGGTTCGTGGGTTTTTTTCTAGTACGGCCGAGGAACAAGAGGTGGTAATACAGATAGGTGTGGTCACGCAGCTAGCCGTCTCTGCAACTGATCCTACCTATCTGTATTGCCCGCGAACCGTCACTAGACGCGCCTTAATAAGTTCTGGTTTCGTGCTAATTTGTATTACATCGCAGTTTCAGCATCAATAGCAGCCAAGCAAAAAAATTAACTATCCATAAAAATCGAACAGACGATACGAAACGGGGGTCCCTACAGAAAAAAAAATAAGACCTAGGCCTTTTTTGTTCCGCTTAATTCCAGCACGATTCCCAGATATTATCTAAGCCGTGATAAATATCTCCAGATACATCTGGAGTTAAAAGCCGCCCGGGCGCACGAAAAAAAAAATCGTTCATGTGGCGTTCCCGAATAGATTCCAAATTGATCATTCGTTCCTGTTCCACGGGAAAATGTACGTGATTTATCGTGCGACGTTTTAATGCCAAGCCCTACGGAATCTTGATAGTTCCGTTTCATTTAACCGGGCATTTAATAAATTAGGGAAGTTGCAACATATTTCTTGCGAGAATTCTAACGAATTAGTTAAGTTTCTCTCGGGGGTTAACCCCCAATCTGGTTTTAACTTATTTCAGCGTTTGTAATTTGTCTAAATGTTATTTACGTTATGCGGACATTTATCATTTTAGCCGTGTATTTTGAGCGTATGCAACCGAATGTGCGTGGATGCGTACATATGGTTGCATACGATACGTGCAAAAAATTACTTTTTTTTTTATACATAACTGATTTAATGAAATAACAATAAGAAAATAATTCCACCCGTATCGAATTAAAAGAGAGGTTTTAGCATTTCTGCATTTACACGAGGAAGTATTTCTATAGAATGACTTTCTTTTTCAATACCTAGTAATCCTATGTGTGTGACGTGGCTGTTTTGATGAGACGAATTTGCCGGGGAGAAGTTTCTAAACTTAGATTAGTTCTATGTGGTGCGGATACAGAACTAGGGGGCGCATTATGATTCGTGATTATTTCAACATCTTATACAACTAAGTTATTATCTTTGTTATTCTATCTTTTGTGGTGCGGGGGAGGGTCGTAACTTCGCTGTAATAAAGTACTTGTATACATAAGTTGGCTTCAATTACGTAACGGATCGATGCACAGTCCGGATTTATCACTAAACGCCGCTTTAAAGATAAGCTCCAGTTAAAGAGGTGAATGGAACTGGTTGCATCGTGAAATGTTAATTATATAGTTCAGCTTAATTAAGGTTTGTACCATCGCACATGTTGCAATAAATAACGCCACTGTTTGGTGGCCACTGATAACGCTGCGAATGTTTGTTTATAAAAAGCGTTTTTTTACATCCGTATAAAATTTTAATGCGCTATTAATCCCCGCACCCCATACAGATTCAGCGAATTATCCCGACGGAATTAACGATCTCAAAGAAAAAGTTTCCATTTCCTCTTCCTTGCTCCGTCCTGCAAATATTTATTTTTTCCCGAATCTAATGCGGGAATTTAATTACGGGCGACTCCGGAGCGCCAAGGATCAAATAAGGCGATTTAAATTGGGATTTTTTTTCCTTCGACACGGACAGAAGCGGAATTGCTTCTTTGTAGGGGCTTTTAATTATGCACGAGAGCAACAAATATTATAATTTCACCAGCAACCTTTTCTAATGCGTGCGATTGCGGAATAGTGTCTGGTCACCGACAGAAATAGCCGAGGCAAAACAGGTTCAATATTAATTCGAAATAACGCGAAAACCTTGTACTTGTCCCCATAAATTACGCAATCCCACGTAGCAACAAATCCTTTTGTATTTGCAACGCACACTTCGATTCCCACCCGAAGCTGTTTTATTGTGCCGATTCAAAAAGTGTTTGCTCTACCGCGTTAGTCACGAGGTTGCCGACCTCTCCTCAATACTAATTAGACATCAAGATACCGAACATAATTACGAGGAAACTCCATTAGAGTATTTTTCGAGGAGAAGAAACTTTAATGCCCCGCGTAGGCCCCAACAGAGGGCGATAATCGAAAGTGCTTATCCATATGGCGCATTTTTCCAAACTTCCCCCATCGAACGGCTCGTTTCATTAACCACCATCCAATCACGGCCGTCATCTCCCTTTATCCCGGATATTTTTGGGTGAATTACCGGTTCGAAATTTTAATTTAAAAGTTATATCCAGCAAATATTAAGCCTTCATTAAACCGCTTCCCGTATAAAAAAAATTACATTCACCTAAATTGTCTTTCGTTAAGTTTGAAAATTGAAAAGTTTTTCATCATTATCAGAGGTAATATGATTAGTTAATAATATGCGAGATTTTTTTTATGAATGCCACGAATGTGATTTGTGATTTATACGAGTTGGGCATTTATAAAATGGTTCGCTTCCGTGAACGGCTTCGAACCGGTTCACTCCCTAAAGTGAACCGGCTCATTTACAGGTATGACAGATTGTCATCAATGAGTTCCCGGTTCAGATTTTCCGCGCAAAAATCATTGATAACCAAATTCCTTACGTCGCTTTAACAGCTCAAGGGTCTGCAAACACTATTTTCTGGTGATTTGTAAGGGCTAAAAAAATAATTTAATCAAAAACATAGCTCTGTCACTCGAATGATGGGTGGAGCATGGCTCTATCTCACAATCCAATCAATTGAACATAAGCAACTGACTTTACAAAGGATCCCATTGACGAATAAATGAAATGTAATACTTTAACACATGAAACCCTTGCTTTAGATTCTACTGGTGGGATTGTAGGATAGGGCCCACCCACCACCCTCGTTTCAATTTTAACTTACACTACAAACATTGTTTTCTGGTGATTTATTGACATGATAAAGGAACAAAAGAAATCATTGAATCAAAACAGTATTGAATAAAAATATAAACGATGGGTGGTGGGTGGGCCCTATCCCACAATCCAACCAGTTGAACGCAAGCAACTGATTTTACAAAGGATCTAATTGAAGAAGAAATTAAATGAAATACTTGCAACATGTGAAACCCTTGCTTTAGGTTCTACTGGTTGGATTGTAAGATAGGGACCACCCACCCCCCTTTGGATTGTAGGATAAGGCCCACCCACCCCCTTAGTTTCAATTTTAACTTACACTACAAACATTGTTTTCTGGTGATTTATTTTTAATAATATGATGAAGGAACAAAATAAATCATTCAACCAAAATAGTGCTCTGTCGCGTGAGTAAAATGTAAACAATGGCTGGCGGGTGGGCTCTATCCTATAATCCAACCAGTTGAACGCAAGAAACTGATTTTACAAAGGATCCAGTTGAAGAAGAAATTAAATGAAATACTTTAACATGTGAAACCCTTGCTTAAGATTCTATTGGCTGGATTGTAGGATAGGGCCCACCCACCAACTGGATTGTAGGATGGGGAACACCCACCACCCTTCGTTTTAATTTTAACTTACATTGTTTTCTTGTGATTAATTGTTAATAATATGATGAAGGCAGTGGTGTATTGGAGGGGGAACGTGGGGGAACGACGTTCCCTCACCTTTTTTCAGAAATGGAACGTGTTTGTGTTTGTTAATATTTTGTATAGTAAGAATAAGAATAAAAAAAAATAAAAAAGCTTACAAGGAAAACAATAGTTTGCCTAAAATAAGATGATCTCCGAAAAACTTTTAGCAAGCTGCTTGTGGAAAGTCGCGGACTATTTTTTTGCTCTCACCATGCGTTCCCTTACTTCTTATTTTACCAATACACCACTGGATGAAGAAACAAAATAAATCATTGAACCTAAATAGTGCTCTGTCGCGTGAGTAAAATATAAACGATGGGTGGTGGGTGGGCTCTATCCCACAATCCAACCAGTTGAACGCAAGCAACTGATTTTAAAAAGGATCCAATTGAAGAAAAAAATAAGTGAAATACTTTAACATGTGAAACCCTTGCTTTAGGTTCTACTGGTTGGATTGTAGGATAGGGACCACCCACCGCCCTTCGATTCAAACTACAAACATTGTTTTCTGATGATTTATTTGCATGATAAAGGAACACAAGAAATCATTTTATCGAAACAGTATTGAATAAAATATAAACGATGTGTGGTGGGTGGTCTCTATCCCACAATCAAACCAGTAGAACGTAAGGAACTGATTTTACAAAGGATCCAGTTGAAGAAGAAATAATTAAATGAAATACTTTAACATATGCTTTAGGTTCTACTGGTTGGATTGTAGCATAGGACCCACCCACCGCTGGTTGGATTGTAGCATAGGGCCCACCCACCGCCCTACGTTTTAATTTTAACTTACACTACAAACATTGTTTTCTGGTGATTTATTTTTAATAATATGATGAAGTAACAAAATAAATCATTCAACCAAAATAGTGCTCTGCCGCATGAGTAGAATGTAAGCGGTGGGTGGCGGGTGGGCTCTATCCCACAATCCAACCAGTTGAACGCAAGCAACTGATTTTACAAAGGATCTAATTGAAGAAGAAATTAAATGAAATACTTGCAACATGTGAAACCCTTGCTTTAGGTTCTACTGGCCGGATTGTAGGATAGGGCCCACCCACCGCCCTTCGTTTCAATTTTAACTTACACTACAAACATTGTTTTCTGGAGATTTATTTTTAATAATATGATAAACGAACAAAATAAATCATTCAACCAAAATAGTGCTCTGTCGCGTGAGTAAAATGTAAGCGGTGGGTGGCGGGTGGGCTCTATCCCACAATCCAACCAGTTGAACGCAAGCAACTGATTTTACAAAGGATCTAATTGAAGAAGAAATTAAATGAAATACTTGCAACATGTGAAACCCTTGCTTTAGGTTCTACTGGCCGGATTGTAGGATAGGGCCCACCCACCGCCCTTCGTTTCAATTTTAACTTACACTACAAACATTGTTTTCAGGTGATTTTTTTTTAATAATATGATAAACGAACAAAATAAATCATTCAACCAAAATAGTGCTCTGTCGCGTGAGTAAAATGTAAGCGGTGCGTGGCGGGTGGGCTCTATCCCACAATCCAACCAGTTGAACGCAAGCAACTGATTTTACAAAGGATCTAATTGAAGAAGAAATTAAATGAAATACTTGCAACATGTGAAACCCTTGCTTTAGGTTCTACTGGCCGGATTGTAGGATAGGGCCCACCCACCGCCCTTCGTTTCAATTTTAACTTACACTACAAACATTGTTTTCAGGTGATTTTTTTTTAATAATATGATAAACGAACAAAATAAATCATTCAACCAAAATAGTGCTCTGTCGCGTGAGTAAAATGTAAGCGGTGGGTGGCGGGTGGGCTCTATCCCACAATCCAACCAGTTGAACGCAAGCAACTGATTTTACAAAGGATCTAGTTGAAGAAGAAATTAAATGAAATACTTGTAACATGTGAAACCCTTGCTTTAGGTTCTACTGGCCGGATTGTAGGATAGGGCCCACCCACCACCCTTCGTTTTAATTTTAACTTACATTACAAACATTGTTTTCTGGTGATTTATTTTTAATAATATGATGAAGGAACAAAATAAATCATTCAACCAAAATAGTGCTCTGTCGCGTGAGTAAAATGTAAGCGATGGGTGGCGGGTGGGCTGTATCCTACAATCCAACCAGTTGAACGCAAGCAACTGACTTTACAAATAATCCAATTAAAGAAAAAATCTTATTATTTACTTTAACATGTGCTTTAGGTTCTATTGGTTGGATTGTAGGATATTGCCCACCCACCGCCCTTCGTTTTAATTTTAACTCAAATTACAAACATTGTTTTCTGTTGATCTATTTTTAATAATATGATGAAGGAACAAAATAAATCATTCAACCAAAATAGTGCTCTGTCACGTGAGTAAAATGTAAGCGATGGGTGGCGGGTGGGCTCTATCCTACAATCCAACCAGTTGAACGCAAGCAACTGACTTTACAAATCATCCAATTAAAGAAAAAATATTCTTATTTACTTTAACATGTGCTTTAGGTTCTATAGGTTGGATTGTGGGATATTGCCCACCCACCGCCCTTCGTTTCAATTTTAACTCAAACTACGAACATTGCTTTTTGATGATTTATATTTATTTATATGATATAGAAACAAAAGAAATAATTTAATCAAAACAGTGCTCTGTCGCGTGAATAAAATGTAAACGATAGGTGGTGGGTGGGCCGTGTCACTTAATCCAACAAGTTGAATGCAAGCTACTGACTTTACACAGGATCCAATTGAAGAAGAAAAAACTAACAATTTTCATCTTTATGATTTACTTCAACATGTGAAACCCTTGCTTTAGGTTCTACTGGTTGGATTGTAGGAAAGGGCCCACCCACCACCCTTCATTTAATTATTAACTCAAACTACAAACATTGTTTTTTGGTGATTTATATTTATTTGTATGTTAAAGGAACAAAATAAACTATTAAATCAAAAACAGAGTTCTGTCGATTGAGTAAGATGTAAACGATGGGTGGTGGGTGGTCCCTATCTTACAATCCAACCAGCTAAACCTAAGCAACTGACTTTACAAATGCTCCAATTGAAGAAAAAAATATTATTATTATTTACTTTACATGTGAAACTCTTGCTTTAGGTTCTACTAAATTGTAAACGATGGGTGGTGGGTGGGCTCTATCTCACAATCCAAGCAGTTGAACATAGCAACTGACTTTACAAAGGATCCAATTGAAGAAAAAATAACTAACAATTTTCATCTTTATGATTTACTTACACATGTGAAACCCATGCTTTAGGTTCTACTGGTCGGATTGTAGGATAGGGCCCACCCACCACCCTTCATTTCATTTTTAACTCAAACTACAAACATTATTTTTTAGTGATTTATATTTATTTGTATGTTAAAGGAACAAAATAAAATATTAAATCAAAAACAGAGTTCTGTCGCTTGAGTAAGATTTAAACGATGGGTGGTGGGTGGTCCTTATCTCACAATCCAACCAGTTAAACCTAAGCAACTGTCTTTACAAATGATCCAATTGAAGAAAAAAATATTAGGAGTATTATTTACTTTACATGTGAAACTCTTGCTTTAGGTTCTACTAAATTGCAAAATATGGGTGGTGGGTGGGCCCTATCTCATAATCCAACCAGTTGAACGTAGCAACTGACTTTACAAAGGATCCAATTGAAGAAGAAATAACTAACAATTTTTGTCTTTATTATTTACTTCAACATGTATAACCATTGTTTTAGGTTCTACTGGTTGGATTGTAGGATAGTGCCCACCCACCACCCTTTATTTCATTTTTAACACAAACTACAAACATTGTTTTTTGGTGATTTATATTAATTTCTATGATAAAGTAAAAAAATAAATTATTTAATCAAAAACATAATTTTGTCGCTTGAGTAAGATTTAAACGATGGGTGGTGGGTGGTTCCTATCTCACAATCCAACCAGCTAAACCTAAGCAACTGACTTTACAAATGCTCCAAATGAAGAAAAAAATATTATTATTATTTACTTTACATGTGAAACTCTTGCTTTAGGTTCTACTAAATTGTAAACGATGGGTGGTGGGTGGGCTCTATCTCACAATCCAACCAATTGAACGTAGCCACTGACTTTACAAAGGATCCAATTGAAGACGAAATTACTAACAATTTTTGTCTTAATTGTTTACTTTAACATGTAAAACCCTTGTCTTAGGTTCTACTGGTTGGATTGTAGGATAGTGCCCACCCACCACTTTTTATTTCATTTTTAACTCAAACTACAAACATTGTTTTTTGGTGATTTATATTTATTTGTATGTTAAAGGAACAAAATAAAATATTAAATCAAAAACAGAATTCTGTCGCTTGAGTAAGATTTAAACGATGGGTGGTGGGTGGTCCCTATCTCACAATCCAACTAGTTAAACCTAAGCAACTGACTTTACAAATGATTCAACTGAAGAAAACATTATTATTATTATTTACTTTACATATGAAACTCTTGCTTTAGGTTCTACTAAATTGTAAACGATGGGTGGTGGGTGGGCTCTATCTCACAATCCAACCAGTTGAACGTAGCCACTGACTTTACAAAGGATCCAATTGAAGAAGAAATTACCAACAATTTTCATCTTTATGATTTACTTACACATGTGAAACCCTTGCTTTAGGTTCTACTGGTTGGATTGTAGGATAGTGCCCACCCACCGCTCTTCGTTTCAATTTTAACTCAAACTACAAACATTGTTTTCTAGTTTTCTCATTACTAAAACCAGCCAAGTTTCAACAATAAATAGAAAATTTGTGAAAAAATGTGAAAACTGTCAAAATTTGAGCATTTTTACTATCACTATCGGCATTTTTCAATATCAAAAAAGGGAAATTTCCAACGGCCAAAAGTAACAATTAGAAATTGTCAAAAATCGTGCAATTCTACTGTCAGAAGCGGGCATTTTTCAATAGTAAAAAGATACATTTTTAATCGTCAAAAATGACAATTTCGAATTGTCAAAAATTCTGCATTTCTGCCGCCACAAATGGCACATAAAGAAATTTGCAGCAGTCAAAAATTGTGGACTTTTACAATCAGAAACGGCATTTTTTGATATAAAAAAAAAAATTGACTGCTAAAAATGGCAATTTTGAATTGTCAAAAGTTCTGCATTTCTGTCACCACAAACGGTAAATAAAGAAATTTGCAGCTGCCGAAAATTATGGTTTTTTACTATCAAAGACGGCATTTTTTTTTTAATTAAAAAAAGAAGTAAATTTCAACTGCTAAAAATGACAATTTCGAACTGTCAAAAATAGCACTACTATCACAAATGGCACTTAGCAGTGAAAAGGAAATTTTCAATTGCTGAAAATAAGTATTTAATACTGTCAAAAATTGCTTATTACTGAAAACGGCACGTTTCAACAATAAAAAAAAATTTCCAAATGCCAAAAAGGTTAGACTGTTAAAATTTGAGCATTTCTACTGCCACAATCAGCATTTTTCAATATTAAAAAAGGGAAATTTACAACGGCCAAAAGTAAAAAATAGAAATTGTCAAAAATTGTGCAATTCTATTGTCAGAAACGGCAAAAGATACATTTTTAACCGTCAAAAATGACAATTTCGAATTGTCAAAAATTCTGCATTTCTGCCATCACAAACGATACGATTCGGCGGTAAATAGGGAAATTAGCAGCTGCCGAAAATTGTGGAATTTTACTATCAAAAACGGAATTTTTTTAAATTAAAAAAGAAAATTTCAACTGCTAAAAATGACAATTTTGAGCTGTCAAAAATCGCACATACCTACCATCACAAATGGCACGTTAGCAGTCAAAAGGAATGCAATTTTACTTTATTAATCGTGTTGTAATGTTAGATGTTTTTAGATTTTTGTTTTAATTTTTTGAGCACTTGAAAAAATATAAAACGCGTAGAAAAAATTTCCTATAACAATATCTTTAAAGGCCGAAGAATCGTTTATTCAAAATTAATTTGTTTTTTGTTAATTCAAGAATTTTTAATGGAGATAGGAATTTTTGAAAATGTTAGTTTTATTTTTTTGAGCACTTCAATGAAAACATCGCAGAAAAAAATATAAAACGCACCGACAAAATTCCATAAGAAATATCCTTAATGGTCGAAGTATAGCTAATCAATTTGGTTTTTTTAATTCAACAATTTTCAGTAGAGATTTAAATTTTTGAAAATTTTAGTTTTATTTTTTTGAGCACAAAATTGAAAAATATAAAACGCGGAAAGCTATCGGAACTATAAAAAAAAACAATTGAAAAAAGACAATAAAATTTAGATTTCTAAGTGCATTGACTAGATAAATGAGTTCGGTAATACTCCCACATAACCAAATTCGATAAAATCACGATTTATAGTATTTTTAAATAAAGTTAACAATTTTATTTCAAAAATACCGATTTTCTGTCATCGAGTTTTCTTTAGAACTCCTTGACTACAACCCATAAGTAAATTCAGAACTCATAAAACTGTACATTTTATTTGTAGAAAAAAATAGAAATCAATTTTGATCTCAAAAGCGAAAACCGATTTTCACGTAAAATTTGAAATCTTATTTAAGAATTCGAAGAAATGAAGAGCCTTTGGTGAAATTGTTTACATTCTTCATTTGCGGATAATTTGCGTTTTCATTCGTTATCTATCCATTTATTGTTTGTTGGTATAATTTAAATTATTTGCCCCAAGAGTTTCTGATTTAGTTTGTACCTTTTTGAATTATTATATTCGAAGATGTTTGCTTTAGCTTTTGGTATAAATCTTTATTAAAATACCTTTCTTTAATTTTAAGCGAAAAAAAAATCTTTTGAGTAGGATTTTGTGCGGCACAAAAGTTCCCTTCTGAATCACCTCTCATTATGTTGGAGGGCCTTGGGTAACCTTTTCGGAGCATTCACAAATAAATAATGAACGTTCAGAGTGACGGTCCATAATTCAATTGAATTTAATAAATGTACCAATTACAGGGTAACTCAATTCCGACCAATTTGTTTTTAATTAAATGCATTATTTATTAAAGTGTTTTTGATAAAATTTTAAACGAACCCAATTACCGCGGTTCCACCGCCGCCGAATAAATTACATTCCGAAATCATATCAAATATGGATGGCATTTTGTTTCTATTCGACTTAATTTAATGAAGAGACCGACCGTGTATTTTGCGTTTGTCGGATTTCAATTTAAAATGGAGCCGCAAAATTCCGGTCCGCCCCCGTAACATTCATATATATAATCTTTTAACCTTTGTGATGGAATCCCGTTGTTGTTTCAATTACAAAACGACCCCAGATTATTTCCAGCCGAATATAATTAAATAAAGGGAATATTGTAAATGTTGTATTCCGGCGGTGGTGGTAATAATCGTTAAGATAACTGACGGCGCTCTGTGTGTGAGTTGACTGACTGACTGGCTCAATAGGAAGCTTGAAGTGAGTGTTGGTAATGAGCCATAACTTAATCTGATCATGTCCTATGTGCGTAAATAGAAACACGGCCAGAACTGTTTGTGGATTACAGTATGTCGAAATTTACTTTTTTTATTAACACACCTAACTTTTTATGAAGGCATATATATATATATATATATATATATATATATATATATATATATATATATATATGTATATAATATAAAGTAAATAGGACTAGACTTTGGCTTTAAATTTCGATTTTTAGATGTTGGCGCGATAAAAAATGTTTATTGCTGGGTAGTTGCAGGTGGAAATCCCTGATTTTCTCGACAGTAGTTGATAGCCATGGTTGCTATTGTTATGGAAAAATAAAAATTATTCACTTGGGAAATATACCTTTTGCCGTTTTGGCTTTAAATTTAGATTTTTCGATGTTGACGTGATAAAAAATGTTTATTGCTGGGTAGTTGCAGGTGGAAATCCCTGATTTTCTCGGCAGTAGTTGATAGCCATGGTTGCTATTGTTATGGAAAAATAAAAATTATTCACTTGGGAAATATACCTTTGCCGTTTTGGCTTTAAATTTAGATTTTTCGATGTTGACGTGATAAAAAATGTTTATTACTGGGTAGTTGCAGGTGGAAATCCCTGATTTTCTCGACAGTAGTTGATAGCCATGGTTGCTATTGTTATGGAAAAATAAAAATTATTCACTTGGGAAATGTACCTTTTGCCGTTTTGGCTTTAAATTTAGATTTTTCGATGTTGACGTGATAAAAAATGTTTATTGCTGGGTAGTTGCAGGTGGAAATCCCTGATTTTCTCGACAGTAGTTGATAGCCATGGTTGCTATTGTTATGGAAAAATAAAAATTATTCACTTGGGAAATGTACCTTTTGCCGTTTTGGCGTTAAATTTAGATTTTTCGATGTTGACGTGATAAAAAATGCTTATTGCTGAGTAGTTGCAGGTGGAAATCCCTGATTTTCCCGACAGTAGTTGATAGCCATGGTTGCTATTGTTATGGAAAAATAAAAATTATTCACTTGGGGAATGTACCTTTTGCCGTTTTGGCATTAAATTTAGATTTTTCGATGTTGACGTGATAAAAAATGTTTATTGCTGGGTAGTTGCAGGTGGAAATCCCTGATTTTCTCGACAGTAGTTGATAGCTATGGTTGCTATTGTTATGGAAAAATAAAAATTATTCACTTGGGAAATGTACCTTTTGCCGTTTTGGCTTTAAATTTAGATTTTTCGATGTTGACGTGATTAAAAATGTTTATTGCTGGGTAGTTGCAGGTGGAAATCCCTGATTTTCTCTACAGTAGTTGATAGCCATGGTTGCTATTGTTATGGAAAAATAAAAATTATTCACTTGGGAAATGTACCTTTTGCCGTTTTGGCTTTAAATTTAGATTTTTCGATGTTGACGTGATAAAAAATGTTTATTGCTGGGTAGTTGCAGGTGGAAATCCCTGATTTTCTCGGCAGTAGTTGATAGCCATGGTTGCTATTGTTATGGAAAAATAAAAATTATTCACTTGGGAAATATACCTTTGCCGTTTTGGCTTTAAATTTAGATTTTTCGATGTTGACATGATAAAAAATGTTTATTGCTGGGTAGTTGCAGGTGGAAATCCCTGATTTTCTCGACAGTAGTTGATAGCCATGGTTGCTATTGTTATGGAAAAATAAAAATTATTCACTTGGGAAAGGTACCTTTTGCCGTTTTGGCGTTAAATTTAGATTTTTCGATGTTGACGTAATAAAAAATGTTTATTGCTGGGTAGTTGCAGGTGGAAATCCCTGATTTTCTCGACAGTAGTTGATAGCCATGGTTGCTATTGTTATGGAAAAATAAAAATTATTCACTTGGGAAATGTACCTTTTGCCGTTTTGGCTTTAAATTTAGATTTTTCGATGTTGACATGATAAAAAATGTTTATTGCTGGGTAGTTGTAGGTGGAAATCCCTGATTTTCTCGACAGTAGTTAATAGCTATGGTTGCTATTGTTATTGAAAAATAAAAATTATTCACTTGGGATATGTAACATTTGCCGTTTTGGCTTTAAATTTAGATTTTTCGATGTTGACGTGATAAAAAATGTTTATTGCTGGGTAGTTGCAGGTGGAAATCCCCGATTTTCTCGACAGTAGTTGACAGCCATGGTTGCTATTGTTATGAAAAAATAAAAATTATTCACTTGGGAAATGTACCTTTTGCCGTTTTGGCTTTAAATTTAGATTTTTCGATGTTGACATGATAAAAAATGTTTATTGCTGGGTAGTTGCAGGTGGAAATCCCTGATTTTCTCGACAGTAGTTGATAGCCATGGTTGCTATTGTTATGGAAAAATAAAAATTATTCACTTGGGAAAGGTACCTTTTGCCGTTTTGGCTTTAAATTTAGATTTTTCGATGTTGACATGATAAAAAATGTTTATTGCTGGGTAGTTGCAGGTGGAAATCCCTGATTTTCCCGACAGCAGTTGATAGCCATGGTTGCTATTGTTATGGAAAAATAAAAATTATTCACTTGAGAAATTTACCTTTTGCCGTTTTGGCGTTAAATTTAGATTTTTCGATGTTGACGTGATAAAAAATGTTTATTGCTGGGTAGTTGCAGGTGGAAATCCCTGATTTTCTCGACAGTAGTTGATAGCCATGGTTGCTATTGTTATGGAAAAATAAAAATTATTCACTTGGGAAATGTACCTTTTGCCGTTTTGGCTTTAAATTTAGATTTTTCGATGTTGACATGATAAAAAATGTTTATTGCTGGGTAGTTGCAGGTGGAAATCCCTGATTTTCTCGACAGTAGTTGATAGCCATGGTTGCTATTGTTATGGAAAAATAAAAATTATTCACTTGGGAAAGGTACCTTTTGCCGTTTTGGCTTTAAATTTAGATTTTTCGATGTTGACATGATAAAAAATGTTTATTGCTGGGTAGTTGCAGGTGGAAATCCCTGATTTTCCCGACAGCAGTTGATAGCCATGGTTGCTATTGTTATGGAAAAATAAAAATTATTCACTTGAGAAATTTACCTTTTGCCGTTTTGGTGTTAAATTTAGATTTTTCGATGTTGACGTGATAAAAAATGTTTATTGCTGGGTAGTTGCAGGTGGAAATCCCTGATTTTCCCGACAGCAGTTGATAGCCATGGTTGCTATTGTTAGGGAAAAATAAAAATTATTCACTTGGGAAATGTACCTTTTGCCGTTTTGGCTTTAAATTTAGATTTTTCGATGTTGACGTGATAAAAAATGTTTATTGCTGGGTAGTTGCAGGTGGAAATCCCTGATTTTCTCGACAGTAGTTGATAGCCATGGTTGCTATTGTTATGGAAAAATAAAAATTATTCACTTGGGAAAGGTACCTTTTGCCGTTTTGGCTTTAAATTTAGATTTTTCGATGTTGACATGATAAAAAATGTTTATTGCTGGGTAGTTGCAGGTGGAAATCCCTGATTTTCTCGACAGTAGTTGATAGCCATGGTTGCTATTGTTATGGAAAAATAAAAATTATTCACTTGGGAAAGGTACCTTTTGCCGTTTTGGCTTTAAATTTAGATTTTTCGATGTTGACATGATAAAAAATGTTTATTGCTGGGTAGTTGCAGGTGGAAATCCCTGATTTTCCCGACAGCAGTTGATAGCCATGGTTGCTATTGTTATGGAAAAATAAAAATTATTCACTTGAGAAATTTACCTTTTGCCGTTTTGGTGTTAAATTTAGATTTTTCGATGTTGACGTGATAAAAAATGTTTATTGCTGGGTAGTTGCAGGTGGAAATCCCTGATTTTCCCGACAGCAGTTGATAGCCATGGTTGCTATTGTTAGGGAAAAATAAAAATTATTCACTTGGGAAATGTACCTTTTGCCGTTTTGGCTTTAAATTTAGATTTTTCGATGTTGACATGATAAAAAATGTTTATTGCTGGGTAGTTGCAGGTGGAAATCCCTGATTTTCTCGACAGTAGTTGATAGCCATGGTTGCTATTGTTATGGAAAAATAAAAATTATTCACTTGGGAAAGGTACCTTTTGCCGTTTTGGCTTTAAATTTAGATTTTTCGATGTTGACATGATAAAAAATGTTTATTGTTGGGTAGTTGCAGGTGGAAATCCCTGATTTTCCCGACAGCAGTTGATAGCCATGGTTGCTATTGTTATGGAAAAATAAAAATTATTCACTTGGGAAATGTACCTTTTGCCGTTTTGGCTTTAAATTTAGATTTTTCGATGTTGACGTGATAAAAAATGTTTATTGCTGGGTAGTTGCAGGTGGAAATCCCTGATTTTCCCGACAGTAGTTGATAGCCATGGTTGCTATTGTTATGGAAAAATAAAAATTATTCACTTGGGAAATGTACCTTTTGCCGTTTTGGCTTTAAATTTAGATTTTTCGATGTTGACGTGATAAAAAATGTTTATTGCTGGGTAGTTGCAGGTGGAAATCCCTGATTTTCCCGACAGTAGTTGATAGCCATGGTTGCTATTGTTATGGAAAAATAAAAATTATTCACTTGGGAAATGTACCTTTTGCCGTTTTGACTTTAAATTTAGATTTTTCGATGTCGACATGATAAAAAATGTTTATTGCTGGGTAGTTGCAGGTGGAAATCCCTGATTTTCTCGACAGTAGTTGATAGCCATGGTTGCTATTGTTATGGAAAAATAAAAATTATTCACTTGGGAAATGTACCTTTTGCCGTTTTGGCTTTAAATTTAGATTTTTCGATGTTGACGTGATAAAAAATGTTTATTGCTGGGTAGTTGTAGGTGGAAATCCCTGATTTTCTCGACAGTAGTTAATAGCTATGGTTGCTATTGTTATTGAAAAATAAAAATTATTCACTTGGGATATGTAACATTTGCCGTTTTGGCTTTAAATTTAGATTTTTCGATGTTGACGTGATAAAAAATGTTTATTGCTGGGTAGTTGCAGGTGGAAATCCCCGATTTTCTCGACAGTAGTTGACAGCCATGGTTGCTATTGTTATGAAAAAATAAAAATTATTCACTTGGGAAATGTACCTTTTGCCGTTTTGGCTTTAAATTTAGATTTTTCGATGTTGACGTGATAAAAAATGTTTATTGCTGGGTAGTTGCAGGTGGAAATCCCTGATTTTCTCTACAGTAGTTGATAGCCTTGGTTGCTATTGTTATGGAAAAATAAAAATTATTCACTTGGGAAATGTACCTTTTGCCGTTTTGGCTTTAAATTTAGATTTTTCGATGTTGACGTGATAAAAAATGTTTATTGCTGGGTAGTTGCAGGCGGAAATCCCTGATTTTCTCGACAGTAGTTGATAGCTATGGTTGCTATTGTTATGGAAAAATAAAAATTATTCACTTGGGATTTGTACTTTTTGCCGTTTTGGCTTTAAATTTAGATTTTTCGATGTTGACGTGATAAAAAATGTTTATTGCTGGGTAGTTGCAGGTGGAAATCCCTGATTTTCTCGACAGTAGTTGATAGCTATGGTTGCTATTGTTATGGAAAAATAAAAATTATTCATTTGGGAAATGTACCTTTTGCCGTTTTGGCTTTAAATTTAGATTTTTCGATGTTGACGTGATAAAAAATGTTTATTGCTGGGTAGTTGCAGGTGGAAATTCCTGATTTTCTCGACAGTAGTTGATAGCTATGGTTGCTATTGTTATTGAAAAATAAAAATTATTCACTTGAGAAATGTACCTTTTGCCGTATTGGCGTTAAATTTAGATTTTTCGATGTTGACATGATAAAAAATGTTTATTGCTGGGTAGTTACAGGTGGAAATCCCTGATTTTCCCGACAGAAGTTGATAGCCATGGTTGCTATTGTTATGGAAAAATAAAAATTATTCACTTGGGAAATGTACCTTTTGCCGTTTTGGCTTTAAATTTAGATTTTTCGATGTTGACGTGATAAAAAATGTTTATTGCTGGGTAGTTGCAGGTGGAAATCCCTGATTTTCTCGGCAGTAGTTGATAGCCATGGTTGCTGTTGTTATGGAAAAATAAAAATTATTCACTTGGGAAATGTACCTTTTGCCGTTTTGGCTTTAAATTTAGATTTTTCGATGTTGATGTGATAAAAAATGTTTATTGCTGGGTAGTTGCAGGTGGAAATCCCTGATTTTCTCGACAGTAGTTGATAGCTATGGTTGCTATTGTTATGGAAAAATAAAAATTATTCACTTGGGAAATGTACCTTTTGCCGTTTTGGCTTTATCATGTCATCATCGAAAAATCTAAATTTAAAGCCAAAACGGCAAAAGGTACATTTCCCAAGTGAATAATTTTTATTTTTCCATAACAATAGCAACCATGGCTATCAACTACTGTCGAGAAAATCAGGGATTTCGAGAAAATCAGGGATTTCCACCTGCAACTACCTAGCAATAAACATTTTTTATCATGTCAACATCGAAAAATCTAAATTTAAAGCCAAAAGGGCAAAAGGTACATATCCCAAGTGAATAATTTGTATTTCCCCCAACAATAACAACCATGGCTATCAACTACTGCTGAAAAAATCTGGTATATCGATCTGTAGCTGCTCAGCAATGACCATTTTCTAGGACGAGAATTTTGTTATTTAATTATCTAACTAAGATAAACTTATAATTTTATATTTTAAGAATACCTATATCCTATTTTATTTAATGAATTAAATGCATAGGTTGTTTGAATTCGTAGGTAATAGGAAGGAAAATAATGTAGTTTCATATATGGTGGAGGCGCCGAATTATTGCTAGAAATATTGCCAATTTCGGCACTACCGTTTTGATAGTTTCCCCGTGATACGCTCACAATCAAAATATCAGTTTTTTTACATCACTTCACGTGTAACTCAAAAGCTCACTGAAAAAATCGCTGTCTCAAGCCAATTATACTTAACAATGCTACAATTTTGTTATGTCCTATTTTTTTTAAATTCATTATGGCCATAATGGAAAATACAATGAGACTACTGTTTGCTTTCCTGAGGGGGCCATTGCAATTTATTTCCGAACACTTGATGTAGTATCGAAAACAATCAGTGTTCGCCGCTCGTGTACTAAATATGGCCTTTCAAATTGGAAAGCAAATAGACCGGAAGGATTCAGAATAGCCGGAATGGAAAAGTATGCAATAAATGTACTGCCGTGCCTTTTCTTCCATGGTGGAGCAATGTGGAGATTATCCGTTTTTATAAATTTACAAAACCTAATTATGAACTATAACGTGGAATCATTTAATAATGCGGTTGAATGATTTTTTTCGCTACACACTTGTAGAAATATAATTTTACAAGTTAAACTTTTACCATCAAATTATTAATTGGCCCTGACAAAAACGAAGAGAACCATATGAATTAGAGACGGTTAGGAACCGCACCAATGAGCCGGCTCTCGACAAGAGCGCTCAGGAGCCGGTTCGCAAAAATGCAACCGCGGTTCCTCGGTTTCGTAATACTTGGCTCCTTCTTTAAGAGTAGCTGTAGAAGTTTGACGACGAAACCACGTGAAGTTACATACGGGAACGTGAAACGCATGATGTTATATACGAAAACTTCATGCGGTATACACTGGGAACCGGCTCCTGAGAGCCGGTTCATTGAAACCGTCTGTCCATCTCTAATAATTTTACGGCAAAAGTGTCTACACAAATTTTATTTATCGACAGATTATGTAAGTTACCTGCAGAAACTTCATGCAGTTCCCGTAGTGAAACGCATGCAGTTATCTACGGTTGATGATTCTGCCGCAAACATCTACTAACATTACGACACGATTAATAAAGTAAAATTGCATTAAATTAGAGATGGGCAGATGCTTTAGAAACCGCACCAATGGTCCAGTTCTCAACAAAAAAAAAATATGGTTGCGTACTTCCGTAATACATTAGCTCCCTCTAGCGGAATCAGCGCGAACTAGACAGATTACGGCAAACTTTACGCGGTTCTCCCGTAGAATATTCAAACGTGACATAAGAAGGATTCGCACATCATATATGCCATAACGTAGCGTCAAGATATCTCCAATCATGGGCGTCTGCACAGGTGGGGGCAAGGGGAGGGCGATCGCCCCCTACTGGAAAATGAATTTATTAAATTAAAGTAATATTTTATATACTAAACTTGTATGTATACTTTAACAATCCCAGTAAAATTAAATATTATCACAAAAAGTGCAATCCACATTATGTTCGATGAATCCGAAAAAAGTTAACGTGCAACGACGAGCGAGCACGGTTCCACCCGACGCGTATAATACAGTGCGATCGAATAAAAGTTAGTCAAAGTTGGCCATGAGCCAAAATTCCTAAACTTATTGGCAAGTGTCAAACTGGCTGGCGTATATTGATATTTTCAAATTTAAGAACTAAGATAAGACATTCGGCGGCTTTTTGTTCATGACCTGCTTTGATTTGATATTTTTTTATTCGATCTCGCTGTATTACATTTTAGTAGAAATTAACAATTTTTGACAGTTGTAAATTGTTATTTTTTGACTGCTGAAAATGTTCTTTTTACTGCCAATGTGCCATTTGTGATAATAGAAATGTGCAATTTTTGTAATTTTTAGGAGTCGAAATTTTCTTTTTTCTTTTAATATCAAAAAATGCCATTTTTGATTGTAAAAATCCAAAATTTTTGGATGCTACTTATTTCTTTATTTACTGTTGAATCGTACCGTTTGTGGTGGCAGAAATGCAGAATTTTTGACAATTTGTAATTGTTACTTTTGACCATTGGAAATTTTCATTTTTTAATATTGAAAAATGCTGACAGTGATAGTAGAAATACTCAAATTTTGACGGTTAAAAATTTTGGCATTTGTAATTTTTCTTTTTATTGTTGCAATTAACCCGTTTTCAGTAATGAGCAATTTTTGGCAGTCCTAAATAGTTATTTTTGACAATTGAAATTTCCTTTTTACTGCCAACGAGCCATTTGTGATATGTGCGATTTTTGACAGCTCGAAATTGTCATATTTAGCAGTTGAATTTTTTTTCTTTTTAATATCAAAAAATTCCGTTTTTGCTAGTAAAATTCCACAATTTTCGGCAGCTGCTAATTTCCTTATTTACCGATGAATCGTGCCGTTTGTGATGGCAGAAATGCAGAATTTTTGACAATTCGAAATTGTTGTCAATTTTTGACGGTTAAAAATTTATCTTTTTACCGCCGTTTTTGACAGTAGAATTGCACAATTTTTGACAATTTGTAATTGATACTTTTGGCCGTTGGAAATTTCCCTTTTTTAATATTGAAAAATATTGCTGATAGTGGCAGTAGAAATGCTCAAATTTTGACAGTCTAACATTTTTGGCATTTTTTTTTTCGGGTTGTAGTCAAGGAGTTCTAAAGAAAACTCGATGACAGAAAATCGATATTTTTGAAATAAAATTGTTAACTTTATTTTAAAATGCTATAAATCGCGATTTTATCGAATTTGTTCATGTTGGAGGATTACCGAACTCATTTATCGAGACAATGCACTCAGAAATCTAAATTTTATTGTAGTTTTTTCAATTTTTTTTTATAGTTCCGATAGTTTTCCGCGTTTTATATTTTTTTCTGCTCAAAAAATTAAAACGAAAATCTTCAAAAATCCATATCTCTACTGAAAATTTTTGAATTTACAAAAACCAAATTGATTTTGAATTAGCTATACTCCGACCATTGAGGATATTTCTTATGGAATTTTGTCGGCGCGTTTTATATTTTTTTCTGCGATGTTTTCATTCAAGTGCTCAAAAAAATAAAAATGAAATTTTCAAAAATCCATATCTCCATTAAAAACTGTGGAATTTACAAAAAACAAATTAATTTTGAATAAACGATTCTTCGACCCTTGAAGATATTGTTTTAGGGAATTTTTTCTACGCGTTCTATATTTTTTTCTGCGATGTTTTCATTCAAATGTTCAAAAAATTAAAACGAAAATCTTCAAAAATCCATATCTCTATTGAAAATTGTTGAATTTACGAAAACCAAATTGATTTTGAATTAGCTATACTTCGGCCATTGAGGATGATTTTTATTGAATATTGTCTGCGCGTTTTATATTTTTTCTGCGATGTTTTCATTCAAGTGCTTCAAGTGCTCAAAAATAGAAAACTAAAATTTTCAAAAATTCATATCTGCGTTAAAAATTGTTGAATTAACAAAAACCAAATTGATTTTGAATAAGCGATATTTCGACTATTGGGGATATTTTTTAAAGAATTTTTTCTAGGCGTTTTATATTTTTTTCTGGGATGTTTTTATTCAAGTGCTCAAAAAATGAAAACGAAAATCTTCAAAAATCCATATCTGTACTGAAAATTATTGGATTTACAAAAACCAAATTGATTTTGAATTAGCTATACTTCGACCATTGAGGATATTTCTTATCGAATTTTGTCGGCGCATTTTATATTTTTTTCTGCGATGTTTTCATTCAAGTGCTCAAAAAACTAAAACTAAAATTTTCAAAAATCCATACCTGTATTTAAAATTGTTGGATTTACAAAAACCAAATTAATTTTGAATAAACGATTCTTCGACCATTGAAGATATTGTTTAAGGAATTTTTTCTACGCGTTTTATATTTTTTTTGCGATGTTTTATTCAAGTGCTCAAAAAATTAAAACGAAAATCTTCAAAAATCCATATTTCTATTGAAAATTGTTGAATTTACAAAAACCAAATTGATTTTAAATTAGCTATATTTCGACCATTGAGGATATTTCTTATGGAATTTTGTCGGCGCGTTTTATATTTTTTTCTGCGATGTTTTCATTCAAGTGCTCAAAAATAGAAAACTAAAATTTTCAAAAATCCATATTTCCGTTAAAAATTGTTGAATTTACAAAATCCAAATTAATTTTGAATTAACGATTTTTCGACCATTGAAGATATTGTTTTAGGGAATTTTTTTGAAGCGTTTTATATTTTTCTCTGCGATGTTTTCATTCAAGTGCTTGAAAAATTCAAACGAAAGTCTTCAAAAATCCATATGTCTATTGAAAATTGTTGAATTTACAAAAACCAAATTAATTTTGAATACACGATTCTTCGACCATTGAAGATATTATTTTAAGGAATTTTTTATACGCGTTTTATATTTTTTTCTGTGATGTTTTCATTCAAGTGCTCAAAAAAATTAAAGTAAAATTTTCAAAAATTCATATCTCCGTTAAAAATTATTGAATTTACAAAAACCAAATTTATTTTTAATCAGCTACACTTCGGCCATGGAGGATGATTTTTTTATGGAATTTTGTCTGCGCGTTTTATATTTTTTCTGCGATGTTTTCATTCAAGTGCTCAAAAAAATAAAACTAAAATTTTCAAAAATTAATATTTCCACTAAAAATTGTTGAATTAACAAAAACCAAATTAATTTTGAATAAACGATTCTTCGACCATTGAAGATATTGTTTAAGGAATTTTTTCTACGCGTTTAATATTTTTTTGCGATGTTTTTATTCAAGTGCTAAAAAAAATTACAACGAAAATGTTCAAAAATCCATATCTCTCTACTGAAAATTGTTGAATTTACAAAAACAAAATTTATTTTGAATTAGCTGTACTTCGGCCATTGAATGATTTTTTATTGAATTTTGTCTGCGCATTCTATATTTTTTCTGCGATTTTTTCATTCAAGTGCTCAAAAAAAATGAAACCAAAATTTTCAAAAATTCATATCTCCATTAAAAATTGTTGAATTAACAAAAACTAAATTGATTTTGAATAAGCGATATTTCGACCATTAAGGATATTTGTTTAAGGAATTTTTTCTAGGCGTTTAAATTTTTTTTCTGCGATGTTTTCATTCATCCATGGGGCCTGCCCAAAGTGCCGAATCGGTATTTTGCCCAAAGTGCCGAATTTCATACTACTGACCATGCCCAAAGTGCCGAACGACGCCAAGCGACGTCGCATCGTTCGTAAACAAGGCGTCGGAGCCGAATTCGACACTTTGAGCATGGTCGGTAGTATGAAATTCAGCACTTTGGGCAAAATACCGATTCGGCACTTTGGTCATTCGACAGAACGTCCTCGCGCGCAACTATGAGTAAGGGCCAAAATGCCGAATGCACATCCTCATGAATGTTCGTAATGTGCGAAAATTATTTTTGATAATACATACAATTTTATCAATGAAGGGTAGATAGTTTCAAGGCTGGAGAAGTTTTTTTTTAATTTAAAATAAAACAAATTGTATTTTTGTTTTAAACGTTTTTAAATGTATTATAACATAAATATTCGGCATTTTGGGCCTTACCGAGAGGTCGGCGCGAGGACAAAGTGCCGAATGTCCAAACTGCCCATTCGCATTCGGCCCCGACGCCTTGTTTACGAACGATGCGACGTCGCTTGACGTCGTTCGGAACTTTGGACTTGGCCGGTGGTATGAAATTCGGCACTTTGGGCAAAATACCGATTCGGCACTTTGTCCCGGACCGGCTCAAATACAGATCGAATTTGCAAAAATTTCAAAACGCCATGGCTTGATATATATTAAAGATACGAAAAAATGTTTCAAATAAAAGTTGTAAGAAACAACGCCTTCTATGGGACAAGTATTTGCTCTTTTCTCGGACACCAAAGGATATTAAGAAGAAAGCATTTAATAAATATTTCGAATCACATAAATTGTTGCCATTGAAGTACAGAGATTGTTTCCTGATATTATCACGTTTGCAAAAATAACACTCCCGTGTTATTGCACACATTCATTGCATAATTAGATATCGCAGCAGTGCACGTTGAAACCGATTAAACTTTTAATTAGCAGCCGAATAAACGGGGAACGTAATTAACGATTGCATCTCGCGCGCCGAGGTGAATTTCGGTCCCGCTTATAAATCCGTAAAGCGGAGGTTAATTGTCGTAATTGCGACCCGAAAGGAATAAATATGATCAATGTTTCAAGATTAATTCACCAGATTGTGGTTAATGCGTCTGGTTTCACGGGGCGGCGGGTATTGAACCGCGATCGAGCATGCAGCAGTCGATTACCAACAGGTAAAACTCTATTTCCACGAGATGCAAATTATCCGCTTCCTCTTGAACTTCGAAAGTCTGAACAAAACAAAAGCCACGTGCACTCCCGTTTTAGCACATTAATTACATTTTATTTATAGCGGCGACGTGATTGCGAAAAATAATAAGAGCGATTTGCAATTCGTTATGGAGAGACGAGTTTTTTTTTTTTGTTCGTGCAGCAGCAGGAAAACAACGCTCCAGCGTCTAGGTCTCCATTAGCGGTTTGCTAATTTCTGCACGCCCATATGAACGATGCATTAATTATACATTACTTTACCGTTGCCTCCATGCATTAAAATAGTTTAATTTATTTCCGTCTTAATTACATCCAGTCGTTTGTGCGTGATGGCTCGGAGGAAGTAAACTCGTCCGGAATAAGCGTATCGGGATAAGATGGAGAATTTCAAGTAGTGTCTGGTGTATGTGCTTGTAGTAACATCTGCCTCGTGTAAAAATAAATGGTGTAACACTATTCCAAGCAAATAAACATGTTTTCACACTTATTACGGGGCCTCACACTTCGCACCAGCGGAATTTAAACAGGAGCCAGAATTAGAGCACCAGTTTATGTTCGCAGTGATTGATCCTATTACAAACAAGGGATAAACATAGCAATGCAAATAAATATGATATTTTGGAAAGACTTCAATTTCCAAAGATAACTTCCAACCACAACACAAAATTTTCTAGACCTACATAATTAAGACGCAAAAGTCCAAAAATCAAAAATGTCATCGCTGATTTTTCCTGGAATTTTCCATGCAAAATCGGTACTTTGCAAAAAATGCATTCTTTCGACCAAATATCCTTCTTCAGAAACCCCTCGAAGGATTTTAACTAGTTTTCGGAAAATGTTCTCAGCGGATACATCGATTAAAAAAAAGTCCTAGTCACTAGTTTCTTTGACAATTGCCTTAGCAGAATACGACTAGCTTTCCGTAACTTTACCGAAATTCCTTTGATGAATTTTAATCAATTTTGCAAACTTCTTCAAAAACCCATTGAAGAATTAATTTTTTCAAAAATGTTCTAGACGTATACATCTACAAAACAAAAAGTTCTAGTCACTAGTTTCTTTCACAATTTCCCGAGCAGAATACGACTGGCTTTCTATAACTTTACCGAAATCCCTTTGATGACTTTTAATCGATTTTACAGGAAACGTTATAATCAACTATTTTAGATAAGTCGATGGTGTATTATAGGTTGTTTAGAGGATTATTAAGATTAATGTATTTGGAGTAAATTTGAAAAGTTTCAAGTGTGTTGCAGTTGTTTTTATATTTTTTTTTTCACTCGGAAGAAATGAAACTTATAATCTTGAAAACCAGTGATGGGTTTTTGAGTTTTTTGGAGGATTGTTAAGATTAGTGTATTTTGAGTAAATTTGGAAAATTTGAAGTGTGTGTTTTTTTCACTCGGAAGAAGTACAATTTAAAAAAATCTGAAGCGCTGTTGTCAGTCGGTTATCTTGAAAACCTATGATGGGAGTTTTATGAGTTTTTGGAAGATTATGAAGATTATTGAATTTTAAGTAAATTTAGAAAGTTTCAAGTATTTTACATTTTTATTTTTATTTTTATGTTTTTTTCGCGTCAGCAAAAAATGATTATAATTTTTCGATGGAATGTATTTGAATTTTCTACCTAATCACTCTTGAATTAATATTGAATGATTTTGTGAAGTTTCAAGTCGGTGGCAATTGTTTTATATATTTTTTTCGCGTCGACGAATTTGCTGCAATTTTTTTCTAAATTTCATCTCCGTTCACATTGAAATATTCTAAAATTCAGAAACAATGCATTTCTAATGTTTACGGAAATGTAGAATCACATGTGTTGTTTTTTTGGAAAATTTCAAGTCGATGGCAATTGTTTTATATTTTTTTCGCGTCGACGAATTTGCTGCAATTTTGTTTCTAAATTTCATCTCCGTTCACATTGAAATATTCTAAAACTTAGAAACAATGCATTTCTAATTTTTACGGAAATGTAGAATCACATGTGTTGTCAGTTGTTTTGGAACATTTTAAGTCGATGGCAATTGTTTTTATATTTTTTTCGCGTCGACGAATTTGCTGCAATTTTTTTCTAAATTTCATCTCCGTTCACATTGAAATATTCTAAAATTCAGAAACAATGCATTTCTAATTTTTACGGAAATGTGGAATCACATGTGTTGTCTGTTGTTTTTGAAAATTTCAAGTCGATGGCAACTGTTTTTATATTTTTTTCGCGTTCACGAATTTATTGCATTTTTTTTAAATTTCATCTCCGTTCACATTGAAATATTCTAGAATTTAGAAACAACGCATTTCTAATTTTTACGGAAATGTAGAATCACATGTGTTATCAGTTGTTTTGGAAAGTTGCAATTCGATGGCAATTGTTTTTATATTTTTTTCGCGTCCACGAATATATTGATTTTTTTTTTAAATTTCATCTCCGTTCACATTGAAATATTCTCAAATTCAGAAACAATGCATTTTTAATTTTTACGGAATTGTAAAATCACATGTGTTGTCAGTTATTTTGGAAAATTTCAAGTCGATGGCAATTGTTTTTATATTTTTTTTGCGTCCACGAATTTATTGCATTTTATTTTTTAATTTCATCTCAGTACACATTAAAATATTTTAAAATTCAGAAACAATACATTTCTAATTTTTACGGAAATGTAGAATCACATGTGTTGTCACTTATTTTGGAAGATTTCAAGTCGATGGCAATTGTTTTTATATTCTTTTCGCGTCCTCGAATTTATTGCATTTTTTTTTAAATTTCATCTCCGTTCACATTGAAATATTCTCAAATTCAGAAACAATGCATTTCAAATTTTTACGGAAATGTAGAATCACATGTGCTGTCAGTTGTTTTGGAAGATTTCAAGTCGATGGCAATTGTATTTATATTTTTTTCGCGTCCTCGAATTTATTGCATTTTTTTTTAAATTTCATCTCCGTTCACATTGAAATATTCTCAAATTCAGAAACAATGCATTTCAAATTTTTACGGAAATGTAGAATCACATGTGCTGTCAGTTGTTTTGGAAAATTTCAAGTCGATGGCAATTGTTTTTATATTCTTTTCGCGTCCTCGAATTTATTGCATTTTTTTTTAAATTTCATCTCCGTTCACATTGAAATATTCTCAAATTCAGAAACAATGCATTTCAAATTTTTACGGAAATGTAGAATCACATGTGCTGTCAGTTGTTTTGGAAAATTTCAAGTCGATGGCAATTGTATTTATATTTTTTTCGCGTCCACGAATTTATTGCATTTTTTTTTTAATTTCATCTCCGTTTACATTGAAATATTCTAAAATTAAGAAACAGCGCATTTCTAATTTTTACGGAAATATAGAATCACATGTGTTGTCAGTTGTTTTGTTAAATTTCAAGTCGATGGCAATTGTTTTTATATTTTTTTCGCGTCCACGAATTTATTGCATTTTTTTTTAATTTCATCTCCGTTCACATTGAAATATTCTAAAATTAAGAAACAGCGCATTTCTAATTTTTACGGAAATGTAGAATCACATGTGTTGTCACTTATTTTGGAAGATTTCAAGTCGATGGCAATTGTTTGCATATTTTTTTCGTGTCAAAAAAAAGATTATAATTTTTCATAAATTTACATGAAAAATCGCCAAAGCAACCGACGAAATGTATTGGAATTTTCTACCAAATCACTCAATCACAATTAATATTGAGTGATTTTACAAAGTTTCAAATGGATGGAAATTGTTTTTATATTTTTTTTTTCGATTCAGCAAATCAAGGCTATTTTTCTCTTAATAATAATTTTGCAATAATAATCGTAGTTTTTTCTTTTTCTCAAAAAGTATATTACATGCTTAAGTGGCTCTGCCATCAAAATGTTTCACGAGCCGCCACTGTTCTTGTACAATTATTTTGAAATTCAGCGAAGGAAAGTCTTCGTATTTAGAATAATTTAAAAATTCTTGCCGAGGTTGAAATTAGTGGTAGTGCCATGGCTCCTCGGCTCTACATAACGAGCCGCCTCTGTCCAATAAAATATAATTATAAAATTGACACTTTCCATTTTAATAACAATAAAGTCAAAAGCTATTCGGATGAGAGATAAATGCTCGAAACGCGTATGAGTATAGCAGTCGTTAAAATTACAAGTTTGATAGATTTGCAAATGATTATAATAATATAATAAACTTTTTAAAGTATTATTGCGTTTAACGAAAAAAAAAAACAAAAAAAACTAAAAAATCGGGAAATTTAATTTTACATTTTTTTTTATTTTGCTGTTTTTAAAGTATCCTATGTGTTCCGTCAGAAATTCAAAATCTAAAAAACAACAACAGCTTTGCTTTATTATTCCCAAAGATGTGTGCTGCCTTCAAGTATCAAAGGGCAGTACCGGTCGAATTACGTTGAAATGACCAAATAAAGGAAGAATAAACCGACTTTGAACTAGCATTGAGCACTGAAGGGTTAAAGAAGTTGTGTTGGTCGTTTAACCCATTTGTGCTCACCTTTAAATAGTTTTCCTTATTTTTAAGAACATCAACAAATCATTTGATACTTTCTATCAGGGGCGGCTCGTTATGTATAGCCAAAGAGCCATGGCACTACCTCTAATTTCAAGCTCGGCAAGAATTTTTAAATAATTCCAAAAACATAGATTCATTTTAAATGTCAAAACATTGATTGCGAAAATTTTTAATTTATTTTTTTCCTCAAATTAAGTGGCTCCCCTATCAAAATGTTTCACCAGTCGCCACTGCTCAGAATAATGTAAGTATTAAAATTTCAAAATGAATTGTCGTAATATTCGAAAAATTAATGGAACAAGAACATGGCCATATTTTCTGTCTTGTACTAAAATGACTACATTGAGAAGACAAAAAGGCTTAAAGTTTCATTTTCGTTTGTCTAGATTGATGTTAAAAGATAGAAAGACCAAACACCGCAAAGTCAATAATCATCATTTGATTAAAACGTGTTTTTTTTTTACCGATTTTGATAATTCGAAACTGAGAGTGAAATGCTGATTAGAAAGTAACCTGAGAAAAAGTAGTAGCTGCTGTAAATACCAACTACTGCGTAAGTTAAAGGAAAAAACTGGTACACCAAAGTTGATATTTTTTGATAATCATTTGGCCTTACGACACCATCAACTTTTGATGTTGTAAAATTAATGAAACCGATCGAATCGGCAGCAAACGATAACGACGGCAATAAAAAGAAATTGTTATCCGGCAGAAACACTATAATCCGTCCAGTTTCTACAACCTCAGATGAGTCACGACTGGACAGAGTACTCTCTAATTAAAATAAAAAAAAAACTATGAGCAAGAAAACAAGTTTGAATATTATTAATAAAACCTTCTAACATTTGTTCACGTAGCTGTGTGTATCGCGGTAATAAAACGGATGACCTCGGGCGGATCTAAAGATCAAATTGCAGCTCGCAGATATCCGCGTGATTGCACCGAAGAAGGGGAGTGTGAGTGTGTGTATGCGTATAGAATTTGATGAGGCACTTACAATTTTCTTGCGAAAGTAAGATCCACCACATAAATCCATTCTGGGGTTCCACAAAATCATAACGGCAACACAACTCTAGGGCGGAAACTATATATATAAGTAGCACTTAATCCGAAATAAAAAAAATTGGATAAACACTGTCGTACGTTAAACCATTAAACCATTTTTGGTGGTCGTATTCAGCGCGCCGCGTCGTCTCTACAAGACACACGTGAACTAGACGAACGCTCAACACAGACTGCCGGAGAAACTCGTCTCGCCGCCGTTCGTCGCGTTCGGAGGCGCCCCCACTCTCGCGCTCTCTCGTTCCCGTTAAAAGCACACGGGCGAGGGAGCTTTGGCGGCGCGGATTGAGGCAACGCCAAACCGAAGTGCGCCGAAAGCTCAAACTATATTCCTCTCTTGTGACGCGGCGAGATGCGACGCTTTCCACTATGTAGCAAGTTTTCATCCCCCGGCCCTGTTACTGCTACCGAGGCCGGGGATGGTTGATGGATATCTATCGGGGGATGCCCGAACCGAACAACTCTGCGGAATCAAAACTCCGAATCAAGCTTTTCCGGGCTCGACAACCTTTTAAAGCCTCTCACGACAACCATTAAATGATATTAACATTTTTATTTATATAAAATGGAGCTCTATGGCATATCCCTACAAAACTAATTTAAATTTAGTAAAAAGCAACTGGTACTTCCTGACAGGGGCGGCCCGCTATATAGAGCCAAGGAGCCATGGCACCAGTGGCGTCTCGTGGAACATGTTGATGGCAGAGCCACTTATTCAATACAGCCCCCCCCCCCCTCTTTTTGAAAAAAGAAAGAAAGAATTATCTTCCTAGACCAAAGTAACTGGGGAAAAAGTGTTTTAAGAATTAATTAAAAATTCTGGCTAGCTTGAAAATACAGGTAGTACCATGGCTCCTTGGCTCTGTATAACGAGCCGCCCCTGCATGGCACTACCTGTAGTAGTGTCAAGCTCGCAAGAATTTTTAATTAATTCTTAAAACACTTTTTCGCCAATTACTTTGATCTAGGAAGATAAATCGTTCTTTTTTTTCTTTTGTTGTCTAAAATTGTATTTCTTAGCTGACAATAATGGTGTGTTGCAATTGTCAATAATGGTTTATTGCAGTTGCCAAGAATGATATGTTTCACCTGTTTAAAATGGTTGTTTTCAGCTGTTAAGAAAGGTATTTCTCATCTATTAAAATGGTATTTTTCAGCTATCAAAAAAAGTATTTTTCGACATTTTTTATTTGTTAAAAATGGCATTTTTCAGCTGTCAAAAATAGTAATTTTTGTTGTCAAAAATTGTATTTTTTAGCAGGCAATAATGGTATGTTACAGTTGTCAATAATGGTTTGTTGCAATTGTCAAAAATCGCATTTTTCAGATGTTAAACATGGCATTTTCAGCTGTTAAGAGCTGTAAAAAATGAAATTCTTCAGTTATCAAATGTTTTTTTTATGTCAAAAAATGTATTTCTCACCTATTAAAATGTTATTTTTCAGCAATCAAAAACAGTTTTTTGCGACTTTTTTTTTAAATTGTCAAAATTCGCATTTTTCAGCTGTTAAAAATTGTATTTTTTTAGCTGACAATAATGGTATGTTACAGTTGTCAATAATGGTTTGTTGCAGTTGTCAAGAATGGTATGTTTCAGCTGTTAAAAATGGTAGTTTTCAGCAGTTAAGAAATGTATTATTAAACTGTCGAAAATGATATTTTTCATTTGTCAAAAGTGTTATTTTTCAGCTGCCAAAAAAGGTATTTCTCATCTATTAAAATGGTATTTTTCAGCTATCAAAAAAAGTATTTTTCAACATTTTTTATTTGTTAAAAATGACAGTTTTTAGCTGTCAAAAATTGATTTTTTTTGCTGACAATAATGTTTTGTTGCAATTGTCAAAAATCGTATTTTTCAGCTGTTAACCACTTCGCGCACATGCTGCTTTGATTGGGTTATAACATAATCCGAAGTTTATTGAAAATGTACTTTTCTGTTGTTACGGTTTCTACGAAATATTATTCCACTATCATAAACTCATTTATGCAAAAAATATTTAAAAAAAATTCCATAGATGGCGGTATATTTTTTTTAAATTTGAAAATACATTTTTTTTTGCTTGTCGCCATATGTGGCGACCTGGGCGTGAAGAGGTTAAGACCTGTAAAAAATTATATTTTTCAGTTATCAAACGTTTTTTTTTTATGTCAAAAATGTATTTCTCACCTATTAAAATGTTATTTTTCAGCAATCAAAAATAGCTTTTTGTGACTTCTTTTTAATTGTCAAAATGGCATTTTTCAGCTGTCAAAAATTGACTTTTTGTAGTCAAAAATTGTATTTTTAGCAGGCAATAATGGTATGTTACAGTTGTCAATAATGGTTTGTTGCAGTTGTCAACAATGGTATTTTTCAGCTGTTGATAATGGTAGTTTTCAGCTGTTAAGAAGTGTATTATTCAACTGTCAAAAATGATATTTTTCAGTTGTCAAAAATGGTACTTTCTTACCTATAAAAATAATATTTTTCAGCTATTAAAAGCAGCCTTTTTTGACATTTTTTAATTGTCAAAAATGGTATTTTACAGCTGTCAAAAATTGTATTTGCTAACAATAATGGTATGTTACAGTTGAAAATAAAGGTTTGTTGCAGTTATCAAGAATGGTATTTTTCAGCTTTTAAAAATTGTAGTTTTCAGCTGACTTTTGTAATTATTTAAATGTATACCATGATTCTATTTACCTATATTGACTTGTGTAAAGTTGTAAAGTTGTTGGCACCAATAAACTATTGTATTGTATTGTATTGTATTGTAAGAAATGTAATATTAAACTATCGAAAATTATATTTTTTAATTGTCAAAAATGTTATTTTTCAGCTGTCAAAAAAAATATTTTTCATCTATTAAAATGGTATCTTTCAGCTATCAAAAAAGTATTTTTCAACATTTTTTATTTGTTAAAAATGGCATTTTTCAGTTGTCAAAAATTGTAATTTTTGTTGTCAAAAATTGTATTTTTTAGCTAACAATAATGGTTTGTTACAGTTGTCAATAATGTTTTGTTGCAATTGTCAAAAATCGTATTTTTTAGCTGTTAAAAATGACATTTTTCAGCTGTTAAGAGCTTTAAAAAATGAAATTCTTCAGTTATCTAATATTTTTTTAATGTCAAAAAATGTATTTCTCACCTATAATAATATGTTACAGTTGTCAATAATGGTTTGTTGCAGTTGTCATCAATGGTATTTTTCAGCTGTTGAAAATGGTAGTTTTCAGCTATTAAGAAGTGTATTATTCAACTGTCAAAAGTGATATTTTTCAGTTGTCAAAAATGCGATTTCCAACCTATAAGAATGTTATTTTTAAACTATCAAAAGCAGCATGTTTCGACATTTTTTTAACTGTCAAAAATAGCATTTTTCAGCTGTCAAAACGTGTATTTTGTGTTGTCAAAAATTGTATTTTTTAGCAGGCAATAATGGTATGTTACAGTTGTCAATAATGGTTTGTCGCAACTGCGATAACTATCAAGAATGATATTTTTCAGTTGTCAAAAATGGTACTTTTCAGCTGTCAAAAAGGTATTTCTTACCTATAAAAATGGTATTTTTCAGCTATTAAAAGCAGATTTTTTTGACATTTTTTAATTGTCAAAAATGGCATTTTACAGCTGTCAAAAATTGTATTTGCTAACAATTATGGTATGTTACAGTTGTCAATAAAGGTTTGTTGCAGTTGTCAGTAATGGTATTTTTCAGCTATTAAAAATGGCAGTTTTCAGCTGTTAAGAAATATATTTATTCAACTGTCGAAAATGATATTTTTTAGCTGTCAAAAAGGTAATTCTCACTTATAAAAATAGTATTTTTCAGTTATCAACGGCTGCATTTTTGGTCATTTTTTATTGTCAAAATGACATTTTTCAGCTCTCAAAACTTGTACTTTTTGTTGTCAAAAATTGTATTTTTTAGCTGACAATAATGGTATGTTGCAGTTGTCAATAATGGTTTGTTGTAGTTGTCAAGAATGGTATGTTTCAGCTGTCAAAAATTGTATTTTTCAGCTGTTAAGAAGTATAATTAAGTATATATTTAACTGTTAAAAACGATATTTTTCATCTGTCAAAAATTATATTTCTCAGCTGTCAAAAATGTCATTTTTCAGTTATCAAAAAAGGTATTTCTCATTTATTAAAATGGTATTTTTCAGCTATCAAAAAAAGTATTTTTTGACATTTTTTATTTGTTAAAAATGGCATTTTTCAGCTGTCAAAAATTGTAATTTTTGTTGTCAAAAATTGTATTCTTTAGCTGACAATAATGGATTGTTATAGTTGATAATAATGTTTCGTTGCAATTGCCAAAAATCGTATTTTTCAGCTGTTAAAAATGGCATTTTTCAGCTGCTAAAAGCTGTCAAAAATGATATTCTTCAGTTATCAAAAATGTTTTTTTTTATGACAGAAAATGTATTTCTCACCTATTAAATGTTATTTTTCAGCAATCAGAAACAGCTTTTTGCGACTTTTTTTTAATTGTCAAAAATGGCATTTTTCAGCTGTCAAAAATTAATTTTATGTAGTCAGACAATAATGGTACGCTACAGTTGTCAATAATTGTTTGTTGCAATTGTCAACAATGGTATTTTTCAGCTGTTAAAATGGTAGTTTTCAGCTGTTAAGAAATGTATTTATTCAACTGTCAAAAATGATATTTTTCAGTTGTCAAAAATGCGATTTCCAACCTATAAAAATGTTATTTTTCAACTATCAAAAGCAGCATGTTTCGAAATTTGAAAACTGTCAAAAATAGCATTTTTCAGCTGTCAACACTTGTATTTTTTGTGTTGTCAAAAATTGTATTTTTTAGCAGGCAATAATTGTTTGTTGCAGTTGTCAAGAATGATATTTTTAAGTTGTCAAAAATGGTACTTTTCAGCTGTCAAAAAGGTATTTCTTACCTATAAAAATGGTATTGTTCAGCTATTATAAGTAGCATTTTTTGACATTTTTTAATTGTCAAAAATGGTATTTTACAGCTGTCAAAAATTGTATTTGCTTACAATAATAGTATGTTACAGTTGTCAATTAAGGTTTGTTGCAGTTGTAAAAAATGGTATTTTTCAGCTGTTAAAAATGGTAGTTTTCAGCTGTTAAGAAATGTATTTATCTAACTGTCGAAAATGATATTTTTCAGCCGTCAAAAAAGGTTTTTCTCACCTATAAACATCGTATTTTTGAGGTATCAACGGCAGCAATTTTGGTCATTTTTTTAAATTGTCAAAATGGCATTTTTTAGCTCTCAAAACTTGTACTTTTTATTGTCAAAAATTGTATTTTTAGCTGACAATAATGGTATGTTACAATTGTAAATAATGGTTTGTTGTAGTTGTCAAGAATGGTATGTTTCCGCTGTTAAAAATTGTATTTTCAGCTATTAAGAAGTATACTATTCAACTGTCAAAAATGATATTTTTCAGCTGTCAAAAATTATATTTTTCAGCTGTCAAAAATGATGTTTTTCTGCTGTCAAAAATTATATTTTTCAGCAGTCAAAAATGATATTTTTTAGCTGTCAAGAATTATATTTTTCAGCTGTCAAAAATGATATTTTTCACCTGTCAAAAATGATATTTTTTTTGCAGTCAACAATTATATTTTTCAGCTGTCAAAAATGATATTTTTCTGCTGTCAACAATGGGGTATTTCCCACCTATAAAAATGGTATTTTTTAGCCATCAAAAGCAGCATTTTTAGATATTTCTTTAATTGTCAAAAATGGCATTTTTCAGCTATCAAAAATTATATTTTTTGTTTTCAAAAATTGTATTTTTTAGCTGACAATAATGGTATGATACAGTTGTCAATGATAGTGTGTTGCTGTTATCTAGAATGGTATTTTTTTAGCTAATAAGAATTGTATTATTCAGCTGTCATTCAAATGTAACGTTTTAGCTGTCAAAAATGATATTTTCAGCTGCTAAAAATGGCATTTCCCACCTATATAAATGGTATTTTTTGACATTTTTTAACTGTCAAAAATGGCATGTTTCAGCTGTCAAAACCTGTATATATTTTTTTGTTGTTGTCAAACATTGTATCTTTTAGCTGCCAATAACGGTATGTTTCAGCTGTCGGGAATGGTATTTTTCGGCTGTCAATCCCCAGCTGTTGAAAATAGTATTTTTCAGCTGCCTCGAGTAGTATTTTAAAGTTGTAGAAAACGGTATTCTTTAGCTACCAAATATGCTATGTTTCAGCTGATAAAAATAGTATTTTTCAGCTAGTAAAAATAGTTTTTTTCGACATTTTTGAATTGTCAAAAATTGTATTTTTCAGCTGTCAAAAGTAGTATATTTCGCTGTCAAACGCAGTATTTTTTACTGTCAAAAATAGTATTGTTTTGTCAAAAAGAGTGTCAGGAATGGTTAGTTTTAGCTGACAAAAATAGTATTCCTCGGCTGTTGAAAATTAGTATTTTCCAACTGTCAAAAATAGTATTTTTTTTTGACAAAAATAGTATTTTTCGTGTGTCAACAATGATATGTTTCAGCTGTCAAAAACAGTATGTTCAGCTAATAAAAATAGTTTTATTCGACATTTTTGAATTATCAAAAATTGTAGTATATTTCGCTGTCTAAAGTAGCAGTAGTATTTTTTACTGTCAAAAATAGTATGTTTTACTGTCAGAAATAGTATTTTTGTTTGTCAAAAATAGTATTTTTCGTGTGTCAACAATGATATGTTTCAGCTGTCAAAAACAGTATTTTTCAGCTAATAAAAATAGTTTTATTCGACATTTTTAAATTATCAAAAATTGTATTTTTCAGCTGTCAAAGGTAGTAAATTTCGCTGTCAAATGTAGTATTTTTTACTATCAAAAATAATATGTTTTTGTCAAAAAGAGTATTTTTCGTGTGTCAGGAATGGTTAGTTTCAGCTGACAAAATGGTATTTCTAGGCTGTTGAAACGTAGTATTTTCCAACTGTCAAAACTAGTATTTTTTCGTGTGTTAGCAATCATGTTTCAGCTGTCAAAAACAATTGTCATCGCATTTATCTTGATGTTTTATTATTTTCGTAATCTATTCAAAATTACTCAAAATGCATTCGAGATTATCATTTCAGGAAAAGCTGGATATACATCATCATCAAATTTTGTGTCAATTTCATTTAATCAGAGCGAAAAATCGTGATTTTTTTTTATAGTTTTAGTGGCTCGAAATAAATATAAAAACAATTGGCATCAGTTTAAAACTTTCCAAAATAATTAAAAATTTATTCAAGTTTCTGATTTCGTGAAAAGCTGGATACACTCCATCACCAAATTTTGTGATAATTATATTTGAACAGCGCGCGCAATTATGAAAAATGGTAAAAAATCTAATCGCACCATCACCAGATTTTGTAATAATTTCATGCAATCAGTGCGAGAAATCGTGAAAAATTGTTATAATTTTGGTGGCTTCAAATAATTACAAAAACAATTGCCATTGATTTGAAACTTTGCAGAATTAAAAAAAATAAAATTCATTCAAGATTATGATTTCGTGAAAATCTAGATACACTCCTTCAGCAAATTTTGTGATACTTTTATTTGAACAGCGAGCGTAATTATGAAAAATTGTAATAATGTTAATGGTTTCAATATATATATATATATATATATATATATATATATATATATATATATATATATATATATATATATATATATATATATATATATATATATATATATATATATATATATATATATATTTACTCAAAAATCATTCGAGATTATTATTAGGTGAAAAACTACATACATCACCAGATTTTGTGATAATTTCATATAATCAATGCGAAAAATTGTTATGATTTTGATGGCTTGAAATAAATATAAAAACAATTGCCATCGATTTGAAACTTTTCAAAATTACTTAAAATTCATTCGAGATTATGATTTCGCGAAGAGCAGGATTCACTCCATCACGAAATTTTGCGATACTTTTATTTGAACAGCGCGCGTTATTATGAAAAATGGTAAAAAAAATTAATGGTTTCAAAAAAATTAAAAACAATTGTCATCGACTTAAAACTTTCCAAAATTACTCAAAAATCATTCGAGATTATTATTAGGTGAAAAACTACATACACACCATCACCAAATTTTGTGATCATTTCATGTAATCATTGCGTAAAATTGTTATAATTTTGATGGCTTGCAATAAATATAAAAACAATTGGCATCACTTTGAAACTTTGCAAAATTGCTCAAAATTCATTCAAGATTATGATTTAAAAATTTAGATACACTCCATAACCAATTTTTGTGATAATTCTATTTGAACGGCGCGCGTAATTATCAAATATGGTAAAATTTTAATGGTTTGAAAAAAAATTAAAAACAATTGCCGTCGACTTTCAAAAATACTAAAAAATTATTCGAGGTTACTATTATGTGAAGAATTACATACACACCTTTACCAGATTTTGTGATAATTTCATGTAATCGGTGCGAAAAATCGTAAAAATTGTTATAATTTTACTGGCTTGAAATAATTGCAAAAACAATTGCCATCGGTTTGAAGCTTTGCCAAATTACCCAAAATTAATTCAAAAATGATGATTTTCTGAAAAGCTGGATACACTCCATCACCAAATTTTGAAAAATCGTGAAAAATTGTTATAATTTCGGTAGCTTAAAATAAATACAAAAACAATAGCCATCGATTTGAAACTTTGCAAAATTGCTCAAAATACATTCAAGATTATGATTTCGTAAAAAGCTGGATACACTCCATCACAAAATTTTGTGATACTTTTATTTGAACAGCGCGCGTAATTATGAGAAATTTTAATAATTTTAATGGTTTCAAAAACATTTAAAAACAATTATATTCGACCTAAAAAAAAAACTGCATTCACCCCATCGCCAGATTTTGTCATTATTTCGTGTAATCAGTAACGTGTAATCAGTAACAATTGCCATCGACTCGAAGTTTCGCAAAATTACTCAAAATTCATTCGAGATTATGATTTCGTGAAAATCTAGAAACACTCCAACATCAAATTTTGTGGTTTTAAATCGCCAATCGGATGGCGAGAGTAGTTTTATTGCCGCGAGAGTGTGAGAACGCCCTTACAAGCGCGGGGCCCTGCGCCAGCACACAGTGCGCAATTCCATGAAGTCGACCCCGATTTCAATAATAGTAGAAATTTAATTGAACGCATTAATAATCGATGATTCACTTAAGTACTCATTATATCAATCTCCTTACGTTATTAACCGATATTTACAAGGATTTATGATTACTTGATTTGACGTTATCTCCACCAACTTAATGAATAATTACACACGCAAGTTTTATCTCACCATATTAAAATAATTAATTACATCCAACCAGACTAAACAATTACATGTTATTCCAAAGTTGCAAAATTAAACAATGACTATGATAATAAATAACTTTACACGCATTAATTAATTAGGTTTCTAATTTATTTGGACTTGCAACATATCGTTATCTGTTCTCAACTTTTACTCCGGCGAACAGTTTTTTTTCCCTCCGTAACGAAATAATGATTGGTTATCTCGACAACACGGAAAGATAATTAAAAGTTTGGGATTTTAATGATTTCCCCGAGATAAGAAATCTATTATGATGGATTTTTAAAGTGAGCGATTTGGGAAGGGCCCCATCATCATTTATTGTTCCTCCGGCATGGGTGGGAGTTTCTCTTTTATTTATGGATGTAACGGTAATGGTCTCCGCCAAATTTTACACTGTTTTGATATTGAAAAATCGCTGCCTATTAATAATTCACGCCCCTTAATACTCGAAGGTGGGATTCGCACGAGGGGTTGTGAGATCCATCTTGTAAGGGTCCATAAATATAACTAGACAGATTTTATCTCATTTAAGAAATACAAGAGTGGGACATATGTTGAATGAATTTGTGGATGTGTTTAACGATTTCTATCGATATTAATAGGGTTATAGTTATTAAAAAAGAAAGGTAATTCAAATTTGTTACACTAAAAGTTAATTTGGTGATGTGGAGTATCATAGTCTTGAATGAATTTTAAATGAAAATGAATGAAACAATTTTTCACGATGATACGTGAAATTATCACAAAATCTTGTGATGGGGTGTATGTGGTTTTTCAAGCAGTAATAGTCACGAATGATTTTTGAGTAATTTTAGAGAATTTTAAACCGACGACAATTGTTTTTATATCTTTTTCAAACCATTAACATTTTTGTCATTTTTCATAATTACGCGCGCTGTTCAAATAAAATTATCACAAAAATTGGTGATGGAGTGTTTCTCCATAATCTTGAATGAATTTTGAGGAATTTTGCGAAGTTTCAAACCGATGGCAATTGTTTTGACATTTATTTTAAGCCATCAAAATTATAACAATTTTTCGCACTGATTACATGAAATTATCACAAAATCTGGTGAGGGTGTATATGTAGTTTTTCACGTAATAATATTCTATAACTATTTTTGAGCAATTTTGGAAAGTTTGAAGTCGACGACAATTGTTTTTAAATTTTTTTAAACTATTAAATTTTTTACCATTTTTCATAATAACGCACTCTGTTCAAATAAAACTATCACCAAATTTTGTGATGGAGTGCATACAACTTTTCCCAAAAACATAATCTTGAATGAATTTTGAGTAATTTTGGAAAGTTTCAAGTCGATGGCAGTTGTTTTTACATTTATTTCAAGCCACCAAAATTATAACAATTTTTCACGATTTTTCGCACTGACTACATAAAATTATCGCAAAATCTGGTGACGGTATGTATGTTGTTTTCTACGTAATAATAATCTCGAATGATTTTTGGATTATTTAAAAAAAATTTAAGTCGGCGGCAATTGTTTTTATATATTTTTTTAAACCAATAAAATGATTACCCTTTTTCATAGTTAGGCGCTCTATTCAAATAAAAGTATCACAACATTTGGTGCTGGAGTGCATTCAGCTTTTCAGGAAAATATAGTCTTAATTGAAATTTGAGTAATTTTGGAAAGATTCAAATCGATGGCTATTGTTTTTAGATTTATTTCAAGCCACCAAAATTAAAACAATTTTTCACGATTTTTCGAACTAATTACTTAAAATTCTGATAAAATCTGGTGATGGTGTGTATGTAGTTTTTCACGTAATGATAACCTCGAATGATTTTTGAGTAATTTTGGAAAATTTGAAGTCGACGGCAATTGTTTTTAATTTTGTTTTAAACCATTAAAATTTTACTATATTTCATAATTTGGGCGCTGTTCAAATAAAATTATCACAAAAATTGGTGATGGAGTGTATCTAGATTTGCACGAAATCATAATCTTGAATTAATTTTATTTTGAGTAATTTTGGAGAGTTTCAAATTGTTTTTACATTTATTTCAAGCCACCAAAATTATAACAATTTGTCACGATTTTTCGCACTGATTACATATTATTATCGCAAAATCTGGTAATCGTGTTTATGTAATTTTTTTAGTATTTTTGGAAAAATTTAAGTCGACGGCAATTGTTTTTAATTTTTTTTTAAACCATTAAAATGTTTCCATTTTTCATAATTACGCGCGCTGTTCAAATAAAATTATCACAAAAATTGGTGATGGAGTGTATACAACTTTTCCCAAAAACATAATCTTGAATTAATTTTGAGTAATTTTGGAAAGTTTCAAGTCGATGGCAATTGTTTTTACATTTATTTCAAGGCACCAAAATTATAACAATTTTTCACTATTTTTCGCACGGATTACACAAAATTATCACAAAATCTGGTGATGGTGTGTATGTTGTTTTTTTACGTAATAATAATCTAGAATGATTTTTGGATAATTTTGGAAAGTCGACGACAATTGTTTTTAAATTTTTTTGGAACCATTACATTTTTTACCAGTTTTCGTAATTACGCGCGCTGTCTAATTAAAAGTATCACAAAATTTGGTGACGGAGTGTATCTAGCTTTTTACGAAATCACAATCTTGAATTAATTTTGAGTAATTTGATAAAGTTTCAAATCGATGGCAATTGTTTTTATATATATTTCAAGCCACCGAAATTATAATAATTTTTCACGATTTTTCGCACCGATTACATAATATTATCACAAAATCTGGTGATGGTGTGTATGCAGGTTTTCACATAATAGTAACCTAGAATGAGTTTTCAGCATTTTTGGAAAATTTTAAGTCGATGGGAATTGTTTTTATATTTCTTTTAGACCATTAAAATTATTACCATTTTTCATAATTGCGCGCGCTGTTCAAATAAAAGTATCGAAAAATTTGGTGATGGAGTGTATACAACTTTTTCTGAAAACACAATCTTGAATGAATTTTGAGTAATTTTGGAAAGTTTCAAATCGATGGCACTTGGTTTTACAATTATTTCAAGGCACCAAAATTATAACAATTTTTCACAATTTTTCGCACCAATTAGATGAAATTATCACAAAATCTGGTGATGCTGTGTATGCAGTTTTTCACATAATAGTAACCTCGAATAATTTTTCAGTATTTTTGGAAAATTTTAAGTCGATGACAATTGTTTTTAAATTTCTTTCAAACCATTTAAAATTACAACAATATTTCATAATTACGCGCCTTGTTCAAATAAAATTATCACAAAAATTGGCGATGGAGTGTTTCTAGATTTTTATGAAATCATAATCTTGAATGAATTTTGAGCAATTTTGCAAAGTTTCAAACCGGTGGCAATTGTTTTTATATTTATTTCAAGCCACCAAAATTATAACAATTTTTCACGATTTTTCTCACTTATTACATGAAATTATCACAAAATCTGGTGATGGTGTGTATGTTGTTTTTTACGTAATGATAATCTCGGATGATTTTTGGATAATTTTGGAAAATTTTAAGTCGACGGCAATTGTTTTTATATATTTTTTACACCAATAAAATGTTTACCATTTTTCATAGTTAGGCGCTCTATTCAAATAAAAGTATCACAAAATTTGGTGCTGGAGTGTATCCAGCTTTTCCCGAAAATATAATCTTAAATGAATTTTGAGTAATTTTGGAAACATTCAAATCGATGGCAGTTGTTTTTACATTTATTTCAAGCCCCCAAAATTATAAAAATTTTTCAAGATTTTTCTCACTTATTACATGAAATTCTGAGCAAAATCTGGTGATAGGGTGTATGTAGTTTTTCACGTAATAACAATCTCTAATGATTTTTCAGTATTTTTGGAAAATTTTAAGTCGACGGCAATTGTTTTTAATTTTTTTTAAACCATTAAAATTTTAGATTTTTCATAATTACGCGCGCTGTTCAAATGAAAGTATCATAAAATTTGCTGAAGGAGTGTATCTAGATTTTCAGGAAATCATAATCTTGAATGAATTTTGAGTAATTCTGAAAAGTTTCAAATCGACGGCAATTGTTTTTATATTTATTTCAAGCCACCGAAATTATAACAATTTTTCACGATTTTTCGCACTGATTACATGAAATTATCACAAAATCTGGTGATGGTGTGTATGCAGTTTTTCACATAATAGTAACCTCGAATGATTTTTCAGTAATTTTGGAAAATTTTAAGTCGACGGCAATTGTTTTTAAATTTTTTTGAAACCATTAATATTATTATCATTTTTCATAATTACGTGCGCTGTTCAAATGAAAGTATCTCAAAATTTAGTGATGGATTGTATACAACTTTTCCCGAAAACATAATCTTGAATGAATTTTGAGGAATTTTGGAAAGTTTCAAATCGATGGCAGTTGTTTTTACATTTATTTCAAGCCACCGAAATTATAACAATTTTTCACGATTTTTCGCACCGATTACATGAAATTATCACAAAATTTGGTGATGGTGTGTATGCAGTTTTTCACATATTAGTAACTTTGAATGATATTTCAGTATGTTTGGAAAATTATAAGTCGACGGCAATTGTTTTCACATGTTTTTTAAACCATTAAAATTTTACCATATTTCATAATTACGCGAACTGTTTAAATAAAATGATTACAAAAATTGGTGATGGAGTGTATCTCGATTTTTACAAAATCATAATCTTTAATAAAATTTGAGCAATTTTGCAAAGTTTCAAACCGATGGCAATTGTTTTTATATTTATTTCAAGCCACCGAAATTTTAACAATTTTTCACACAGATTACATCAAATTATCACAAAATTTGGTGATGGTGTGTATGTACTTTTTGACGTAATAATAATCTCGAATGATTTTTGAGTAATTTTGGGAAATTTTGAGTCGGCGACAATTGTTTTTAAATTTTTTTGAAACCATTAAAATTATTACTATATTTCATAATTACGCGCGCTGTTCAAATAAAAATATCACAAAATTTGGTGATGGAGTGTATACAACTTTTCCCGAAAACATAATCTTGAATGAATTTTGAGGAATTTTGGAAAGTTTCAAATCAATGGCAATTGCTTTTACATTTATTTCAAGGCACAAAAATTATAACAATTTTTCACGATTTTTCGCACCGATTACATGAAATTATCACAAAATCTGGTGATGGTGTATATGTAGTTTTTCACTTAATAATAATCTAGAATGATTTTCGAGTAATTTTGGAAAATTTTAAGGCGACGGCAATTGTTTTTAGTTTTTCTTAAACTATTTAAATTTTACCATATTTCAAAATTACGCGCGCTGTTCAAATAAAATTATCACAAAAATTGGTGATGGAGTGTTTCTAGATTTTCACGAAATCATAATCTTGAATTAATTTTGAGTAATTTTATTTTATAAGTTTCAAATCGTTAGCAATTGTTTTTATATTTATTTCAAGCCACCGAAATTTCGCACTGTTACACAAAATTATCACAAAATCTGGTGATGGTGTGTATGTTGTTTTTTACGTAATAATAATCTCGAATGATTTTTGAGTAATTTTGTAAAGCTTTAAGTCGACGGCAATTGTTTTTAAAGTTTTTTAAAGCCATTAAAATTTTTACAATTTGCTATTCAAATAAAAGAATCACGAAATTTGGTGATGCAATGTATCCAGCTTTTCCCTAAATTATAATCTTGAATTAATTTTGAGTAATTTTAAAAAGTTTCAAATCGATGGTAGTTGTTTTTACATTTATTCCAAAATTATAACAATTTTTCACGATTTTTCGCACTGATTGCATGAAATTAATACAAAATCTGGTGATGGTGTGTATCTAGTTTTTCACGTGATAGTAATTTCGAATGATTTTTGAATAATTTTGGAAAATTGTAATTGTTTTTATATTATTGTTCGAATAAAAGTATCACAAAATTTGGTGATGGAGTATATCCAGCTTTTCACGAAATCATAATCTTGAATGAATTTTGAATTATTATGGAAAGTTTCAAATCGATGCCAATTGTTTTTATATTTATTTCGAGCCACCAAAACTATAAAAAAATACACGATTTTTCGATCTGATTATATGAAATTGTCACAAAATTTGTTAATGATGTGTATCCAGCTTTTCCTGAAATCATAATCTCGAATGAATTTTGAGTAATTTTGAATAGATTACGAAAATAATAAAAATTTAAGATAAATGCGATGACAACCAGTTTTGCACATCAACTAACGCTAACGACTAATTAATTTTAGTCGGCTTTAACAGATTAGCGGTAATATCGTTCAACTTTTACAACTAAAGTGCTGAGTCATCCCGCGTAATGAGTCGTAAAGAGAGAACGTCAAAAAATATATTCCCTCTTTTCGGACCTAAGATAGATGGCCGTATTTTCTCCACCCATGTTATAGTATCTCGTAATACGATTCCTTATCGAAAAATTTGCTAACATTTAACCCAGATATACCTCAAGTACAAATTAAAGGATAGTTTGTCTCAAATAACTAATTTGTTTTTGATTTATTGAAATTTCGAAGAGAAAATTATAGATGGCGCTAATAATGGAATTTAAAATTACATATAGGCAAATCAGATTGAAATTTATGATTTCGTCCGAATAGAATACGTCAAAAAAAACGATTTATCACCCCCCTCTAATGAACAGAAATGCACCGTTTCAATATATCATGACATTTTTTTTTTTTTTGTAAGAAACGGAAAGCATCTGGAGTCATGAATCAATTTAAAAGTTTTAATTCGAGATTGTGCATTTTATGGGGGAAAGTTATGTTTAATTAAATTATGTATATCTGCTTGGGGTGGGTGCGTAATTGATGGTTGAGTAAAAGCCGTAATGATTTATGATCAATCCGAATTTTATCGTTTCGTTCGGTTAAAATATTTAATCCTAATTTACTGAGGTGCATATGTAAATATGGTAACTTTATTGTCTTTCCAACTTTGGTCATTAGGATATTGATTATGTTATATTAAATTGATGATTCGATGATTCCTGCGCTAATGTAAAAGTTGATATATTTTATAATTAAATAGGTTAAGGATAATTACTTTATTATTCGATTATACATTACGATATAGCTCGTACGGTTAAAGCGAAGTGTGTCTCTGTTTATAAATAAATTTATATTTCTAGAGTAAAATTCAACCATTTGTTTTTTAAAGATGAGTTTGGATTTATTATCAGATGAACTAAGTGAAGTTTGTTTCTTGTTTTAACTGCGCGACAACGTAAAATCCTACAATTTGTTCTTCAAATATGAGTTTGGATTTATTATCAGATGAACCAGAGAGGCCAATAGAAAAGAAAAACTTCGACACGATAAAACACACGAATAAAAGACTGGCAAGAAAATTTGCAATTCAAGGGGTGGGTTTCGCAATATCCAGTCTGTACACTTCTCTGTAAGTCCAGAAGAGAAATACTGAAAATTTGAATTGCAAAAATATGCAGCCATACCAAAACATAAGAGATATGTAACACGGATTCAAAGTTTGCTATCAGTGCAATTTATTTTTCAGACAAGTTCTGGTGAGTTTATCTCGGAATCTAACGAAGGGGTGTTTTTATGTTTTTCTTGTATCGTAAAGTGGAATCAATTTTGGGTGGATTTGTACATTTTGAAGTCTGTGGTAATTGTTTTTATATTTTTTTCTATATTTTGAAAATTGAGTAACACCAGAATAACTGCATACTAAGTTCCGGTGAGTTTATCTCGGAATCTATTGAGGGGGTGTTTTTAGGTTTTTCTTGTATCGTAAAGTAGAATCAATTTTGGGTAGATTTGTATATTTTGAAGTCTGCGGCAATTGTTTTTATATTTTTTTCAACATTTTGAAAATTGAGTAACACCAGAATAACTGCATACCAAGTTCTAGTGAGTTTGTCTCGAAATCTAGTGAGGGGGTGTTTTTAGGTTTTGCTTGTATCGTAAAGTAGAATCAATTTTGGGTAGATTTGTAAATTTTGAAGTCCGTGGCAATTGTTTTTATATTTTTTTCAATATTTTAAAAATCGAGTAACACCAGAATGACTGCATACTAAGTTCCGGTGAGTTTATCTCGGAATCTATTGAGGGGGTGTTTTTAGGTTTTTCTTGTATCGTAAAGTAGAATCAATTTTGGGTGGATTTGTAAATTTTAAAGTCTGTGGCAGTTGTTTTTGTATTTTTTTCAATATTTTTAAAATTGAGTAACACCGGAATAACTGCAAACTAAGTTCTGGTGAGTTTTTCTCGAAATCTAGTGAGGGGGTGTTTTTAAGTTTTTTTTGTATCGTAAAGTAGAATCAATTTTGGGTGGATTTGTAAATTTTGAAGTCTGCGGCAATTGTTTTTATATTTTTTTTATTATTTTGAAAATTGAGTAACATCAGAATAACTGCATACCAAGTTCTGGTGAGTTTATCTCGGAATCAAGTGAAGGGGTGTTTTTAGGTTTTTTTGTATCGTAAAGTAGAATCAATTTTGGGTGGATTTGAAAATTTTGAAGTTTGTGGCAATTGTTTTTATATTTTTTTTATTATTTTGAAAATTGAGTAACATCAGAATAACTGCATACCAAGTTCTGGTGAGTTTATCTCGGAATCTAGAGAGGGGGTGTTTTTAGGTTTTTCTTGTATCGTAAAGTAGAATCAATTTTGGGTGGATTTGTAAATTGTGAAGTCTGTGGCAATTGTTTTTGTATTTTTTTCAAAATTTTTAAAATTGAGTAACACCAGAATAACTGCATACCAAGTTCTGGTGAGTTTATCTCGGAATCTAGTGAAGGGGTGGTTTTAGGTTTTTTTGTATCGTAAAGTAGAATTAATTTTGGGTGGATTTGAAAATTTTGAAGTCTGTGGCAATTGTTTTTATATTTTTTTTATTATTTTGAAAATTGAGTAACATCAGAATAACTGCATACCAAGTTCTGGTGAGTTTATCTCGGAATCTAGTGAAGGGGTGGTTTTAGGTTTTTCTTGTATCTTAAAGTAGAATCAATTTTGGGTGGATTTGTAAATTGTGAAGTCTGTGGCAATTGTTTTTACATTTTTTTCAACATTTTGAAAATTGAGTAACATCAGAATAACTGCATACCAAGTTCTGGTGAGTTTATCTCGGAATCTAGAGAGGGGGTGGTTTTTAGATTTTTCTTGTATCGTAAAGTAGAATCAATTTTGGGTGGATTTGTAAATTTTGAAGTCTGCGGCAGTTGTTTTTATATTTTTTTTATTATTTTGAAAATTGAGTAACATCAGAATAACTGCATACCAAGTTTTGGTGAGTTTATCTCGGAATATAGTGAAGGGGTGGTTTTAGGTTTTTTTTGTATCGTAAAGTAGAATCAATTTTGGGTAGATTTGTATATTTTGAAGTCTGCAGCAATTGTTTTCGGTGAGTTTATCTCGGAATCTAGTGAGGGGGTGTTTTTAGATTTTTCTTGTATCGTGAAGTAGAATCAATTTTGGGTAGATTTGTAAATTTTGAAGTCTGTGGCAATTGTTTTTATATTTTTTTTATTATTTTGAAAATTGAGTAACATCAGAATAACTGCATACCAAGTTCCGGTGAGTTTATCTCGGAATCTAGTGAGGGGGTGTTTTTAGGTTTTTCTTGTATCGTAAAGTAGAATCAATTTTGGGTGGATTTGTAAGTTTTGAAGTCTGCGGCAATTGTTTTTATATTTTTTTTATTATTTTGAAAATTGAGTAACATCAGAATAACTGCATACCAAGTTCCGGTGAGTTTATCTCGGAATCTAGTGAGGGGGTGTTTTTAGGTTTTTCTTGTATCGTAAAGTAGAATCAATTTTGGGTAGATTTGTATATTTTGAAGTCTGCAGCAATAGTTTTTATATTTTTTTTTTCAAGATTTTAAAAATTGAGTAACACCGGAATAACTGCATACTAACTTCCGGTGAGTTTATCTCGGAATCTAGTGAGGGGGTGTTTTTAGGTTTTTCTTGTATCGTAAAGTAGAATCAATTTTGGGTGGATTTGTAAATTTTGAAGTCTGTGGCAATTGTTTTTATATTTTTTTTCAAGATTTTAAAAACTGAGTAACACTGGAATAACTGCATACTAACTTCGGGTGAGTTTATCTCGGAATCTAGTGAGGGGGTGTTTTTAGGTTTTTCTTGTATCGTAAAGTAGAATCAATTTTGGGAGGATTTGTAAATTTTGAAGTATGTGGCAATTGTTTTTATATTTTTTTTTTCAAGATTTTAAAAATTGAGTAACACCGGAATAATTGTATACTAACTTCCGGTGAGTTTATCTGGGAATCTAGTGAGAGAGTGTTTTTAGGTTTTTCTTGTATCGTAAAGTAGAATCAATTTTGGGTGGATTTGTAAATTTTGAAGTCTGTGGCAATTGTTTTTATATTTTTTTCAATATTTTGAAAATTGAGTAACACCAGAATAACTCCATACTAAGTTCTGGTGAGTTTATCACAGAATCTAGCAAGGGGATCTTTTTAAGTTTTTCTTGTACCATAAAACAGTGGTGGCTCGTTGATGGTAGAGCCACTTATACAATATATCCCCTCAACCTTTTTTGAAGAAATTTATCTTCCTAGATCAAACTAACTGACGAAAAAGTGTTTTAAGAATTAATTAAAAATTCTTGCTGATCTTGAAGCCCCTGCTTTTAAAACCAAAATTGTAGTTTTATTTTTGATGAACTCTGTGCTGCAGCTGGGGCTTTGATGGAACTTTAGAACAAAGCACCTACAAAATGAAATTTGCAGCCGAAACAATTGCCTTTTTAACTTTGTAGGTGTCCTTAAAATTTACGTGCTTTGACAAGGATTCGAAAGAAGAAACAATCCCAGGCTTTCATCAACCCGATTCTGCAGACTATTACAATTGCAGTTTCTGCAAGAAAATAATTAAAGCTCTCTAAATGAAGCAACGTATTTTGAGAAGCGATACTGCGGACTATTACGATTGCAGTTTCTACAAGAAATAGTAAAGCAACGTATTTTGAGAAGCTGACAGAAGCGAAACAGTCGCCGACGAATGGAAAATTTTTGTTCCCTATAAATTAGCGATGCCAATGGTAGATGGTAAATAGTATAGCGCAATAACTTCTACTAAATCTGCTCAAAGTTCTGAGCAGGAATTCTACGGTGAAGAAGTCAGCCAGTTCGGCATTTGTCGATACTTCATGCCTGGATTCTGTTTTCTAATTTCGTATCAACTCGAAGCATAGAAATGAAAATCGCGTGGATGTGACAAAAAAGTCGAAGAAATGCGAAAGGCAGCTGCCAAACAAAAACATTTTAAGTTGGAACTAGGATTTCTTGTAGATGATTTAAACGCGTTTAAAGTTTTGGGAACGGTTTTTGCTCGTACGATTTGAGTTACTCCATCAATTTGTCCAAGAAAAAGTGAATTCACAGGTTTTTGTGGTCGCTGAACACGAATTTGAGGTCGGATTTGAATAATTCAAAATAGCGGATCCAATATAGCGGACGAAAAAGTTAAATATCTATCAATTGTATTAATATTAATATGGTTATAACCAAATTTTAATTTAATACTCAATTTCGCATGAGCATTTATTGCAACTGCGAAATTTATATTTTAGATTATGACGATTTTGTAAACCACTAATTTTAAAAATAAACTAATATCTTATCTTATCTTATCGTATTTGAAATAATGTTATAATTATCTTATCTTATCATATCTTCAATAGTGTTATAACAGATGTAGCTAATATATACAATTTCATCCCAAATATACGCTTCTTAATATACAGTGGCTGCATCCTATTATATCGCTAAATCTATCTCTAAGTTACATGTATGTATATTTTTCTTAATATATTTACTTGCTCCGTTACGAAGTACAACAAAGTATTGTCTTCGTGAAAATTTTTCAATTTTTTTTTGCGGGAATATCCGTTTTGAGGTCCCTAGAGAAGATTTCTGAAAAAAAATGTGTCCGTGTGTATGTGTGTGTGCTTATCTGTGCGTGTTCTACTTTAAAAACGAATAGAGTGATTAATATAAAACTTTAGGGCAGAAAGACCTTCGGTCGATAGCCCAGACAGACTAACAACCTCATTTTGTATATTTCGAATTACTCTACTTTTGTTAATTTATGTTTTTATTGTCTGAATAAAGATTGTCTCTCTCTATAAAACTTTGAACATAAGTTTTATTTGAAAATCCGAAGAACTGAAAAACTTTTGGTAAAATTTCCCACACCAGAAGAGCTTTTTCCAAATTTTTTTTAGATATAAATAATATAAAAAACCCATTTAACCAAACATTGAAGACCATAAGGAAATTAACATCTTTTGTTAGAAAATATTTTTCATAAAATCATAGTTTTCGTTTTTTTTTTCATTTATGCTTTATGATTATAAAACGATGATAGTTACATCAAATTTAAATTCATAATAATTGTATAACACGTCAAAATGAATAACTTATAAGGAACTTTTTTTTTGCAAATCTCAGTCAGTTTTTGAGTAAAATGACAGTAAAGATTATTTGCATCTGAAATATAAGTAACTTTCATAAGTTCTGTTCTTGTGCGATTATTTCCGAATTTAGCTGAGGGGTGTTTTTGGATTTTGGTTGGATTATAAAGCAGAATGTATTTTGAGTAAATTTGGAAAATTTTAAGTCTGTGGCAATCATTTTCATATTTTTTCCAAACCGTAGGAAAGTGAGTAACTTTCAATATGACATAAGTTATGTTTTTGTGCGATTATTTCCGAATTTAACCGAGCGGTGTTTTTGGATTTTGGTTGTATTATAAAGCTGAATGTATTTTGAGCAAATTTGCGTTTGTGGCAATTGTTTTTATATTTTTTCAAACCGTAGAAAAGTGAGTAACTTTTATTATAACATAAGTTGTGTTTTTGTGCGATTATTTCCAAATTTAACGAAGGGGTGTTTTTGGATTTAGGTTGGATTATAAAGCAGAATGTATTTTGAGTAAATCTGGAAAATTTCAAGTCTGTGGCAATTGTTTTTATATTTTTTCCAAACCGTAGAAAAGTGAGTAATTTTTATTATAACACAAGTTGTGTTTTGTGCGATTATTTTCAAATTTAGCGAAGGGGTGTTTTTGGATTTAGGTTGTATTATTAAGCAGAATGTATTTTGAGTAAATCTGGAAAATTTCAAGTCTGTGGCAATTGTTTTTATATTTTTTCCAAACCGTAGGAAAGTGAGTAATTTTTATTATAGCATAAGTTGTGTTTTGTGCGATTATTTCCAAATTTAGCGAAGGGGTGTTTTTGGATTTAGGTTGTATTATTAAGCAGAATGTATTTTGAGTAAATCTGGAAAATTTCAAGTCTGTGGCAATTGTTTTTATATTTTTTCCAAACCGTGGGAAAGTGAGTAAATTTTAAAATAACATAAGTTGTGTTTTTCTGCGATTATTTCCGAATTTAGGTAAGGGGTGTTTTTGGATTTAGGTTGGATTATAAAGCAGAATGTGTTTTGAGTAAATTTGGAAAATTTCAAGTCTGTGGCAATTGTTTATATATTTTTTTCAAACCGTAGGAAAGTGAGTAATTTTTATTATAACATAAGTTGTGTTTTGTGCGATTATTTCCAAATTTAGCGAAGGGGTGTTTTTGGATTTAGGTTAGATTATTAAGCAGAATGTATTTTGAGTAAATCTGGAAAATTTCAAGTCTGTGGCAATTGTTTTTATATTTTTTCCAAACCGTGGGAAAGTGAGTAACTTTTAAAATAACATAAGTTGTGTTTTTGTGCGATTATTTCCGAATTTAGGTAAGGGGTGTTTTTGGATTTATGTTGGATTATAAAGCAGAATGTGTTTTGAGTAAATTTGGAAAATTTCAAGTCTGTGGCAATTGTTTTTATATTTTTTCCAAACCGTGGGAAAGTGAGTAACTTTTAAAATAACATAAGTTGTGTTTTTGTGCGATTATTTCCGAATTTAGGTAATGGGTGTTTTTGGATTTATGTTGGATTATAAAGCAGAATGTGTTTTGAGTAAATTTGGAAAATTTCAAGTCTGTGGCAATTGTTTATATATTTTTTTCAAACCGTAGGAAAGTGAGTAATTTTTATTATAACATAAGTTGTGTTTTGTGCGATTATTTCCTAATTTAGCGAAGGGGTGTTTTTGGATTTAGATTGGATTATTAAGCAGAATGTGTTTTGAGTAAATCTGGAAAATTTCAAGTCTGTGGCAATTGTTTTTATATTTTTTCCAAACCGTGGGAAAGTGAGTAACTTTTAAAATAACATAAGTTGTGTTTTTGTGCGATTATTTCCGAATTTAGGTAATGGGTGTTTTTGGATTTATGTTGGATTATAAAGCAGAATGTGTTTTGAGTAAATTTGGAAAATTTCAAGTTTGTGGCAATTGTTTTTATATTTTTCCCAAAGCGTAGGAAAGTGAGTAACTTTTAATATGACATAAGTTATGTTCTTTTCACTATTATAACATCAAATCGAAGAAAATTTTATGATGTGCACAACACAATTTTTTTAAATTTATTCATAAATCAATAAACTGAAATTCTATTGTGTTATTATTAATTTATTTAAGGCGCTATTAAACAATGCAATAAATTTTTTATTTTGTATATTTTATTTGTCTAAAATTTTACTTACATAATAGCTACTGTATGACCTGTGTAAAACATCAATTCGTAGAAAATATCATGATGAGCACATCACTATTTTTTATTCATCTATTCATAGGTCAAGGGGGGTAACTTTGAAATCTTAAATGGGAACCCCTATTTTTTATTGCAGATTTGGATTCTATGCTAAAAAATATTAGGTTTTTATCCGAAACATTTTTTTCGATAAACGACAGATGGCGCTATATTTGGCAAAAACTTTTATTGAATTGTATTTATTTCTCACATCAAATGATAGATTACGACATTTTTTACGTAGTCATCTCTTAAATAAGGCGTTGATTAAAGTCATTCGAATTTTATGTCAGAAATAAGCAAAAGAAAAAAATTCTTTGTAAAAAAAAATCGTAGAAACGAATAAAAATCAATTTGATTATATTAAATTCTATTCTATTCTTTTCTATTGTGGTAATGTATGAATGTCTGTAACGAGAAACGATTTTTTTTTGCTAATCGAAAAAAATGTTTCGAATAAAAACCTAATATATTTTAGAGTAGAAGCCAAATCTGCAATAAAAAAAGGATACCTATTTAAGATTTCACCCCGCCCCAGGGGGGAGAGGTGGTGGTTTAAATTTCACACCACATGAAAGAGCTCAAAGAAAAATTTAGACGTATTTTTTTGTATGTCAATCCGATTTGTAATTCACGTGATATTTGGGGTGTACAGGTGGACTGAAACACCCGGTATATAATAAAACAATAGAACAATACAACAAAAACAAAAAAGAAATAAAAGAATACAATTCACTGCAGGGCGTTTTAGATCGTGTGAGACACAAAATTTTGTTTCAGAGTTGGCTGAAATGAGGTATGTCGCATTATTAAATAAATAATTCATTTCCGATTTTCTATAAAAACAATTGTCATATCCTAAGTAGGAACTTAACAGGAACGCTTGAAACTTGAACTGGGAAAACAAATATTGCACTCAACGGTTTGAATTGTGAAAATTTAATTTAACTGAGGAATTGTCTTCAGAAGCTCAAGATCCATAAACAAATAATGCATTTATGGTTTTCTGTTGAAACAATTGCTGTATCCTAGAGAAATTTGCTTCAGAGGCTTAAAATTCTTAAACAAAGGATGCATTTATGATTTTCAATCGCAATCAGTTCAAGAATGTTGCGATAATTAATAAAATAATTTTACACCTTAGATGTTAGAAAGGAAAACAAAACCATCTTGGATCAGCTGTTTTAATTTTTTTTAAATTTTGATATCAAATTCATCATCAGAACATCAAAAATCAAAAATGTAACAGTTTTTATACAGAAGTTACTTCATTTTAAATTTTGGCCATGTTTTCGACATTTCGTACCACAGTGAGTGTGTATTTCATTTGCTGCTTCAAATAAGACTGTAAGACAAACTTACCAAATTATTCAAATATGTCTGGGATATTAAATATGAAATAACGACACTTACAACAGTCGAACTGAAAATGGCAGGTGGAAAATTGAAGGTGAAAAATTGAAGGTGAAAAATGGAAGGTGGAAAATTGAAGGTGGAAAATTGAAAGTGGAAAGTTGAAAGTTGAAAGTAGAAAATTGAAGGTGGAAAATTAAAAGTGGAAAATTAAGGGTGAAAAATTGAAGGTGAAAAATGGAAGGTGGAAAATTGAAGGTGGAAAATTGAAAGTGGAAAGTTGAAAGTTGAAAGTAGAAAATTGAAGGTGGAAAATTAAAAGTGGAAAATTAAGGGTGAAAAATTGAAGGTGAAAAATGGAAGGTGGAAAATTGAAGGTGGAAAATTGAAAGTGGAAAATTTAAGGTAGAAAATTAAAAGTGGAAAATTAAAGGTGAAAAATTGAAGGTGGAAAATTGAAGGTGGACGAAGCTAATGGTGGAACTGAACTATTTATAGCGAATATCGTTTACTGCAACATGTCAGCGATTAGAATGACTAGTAACTAGTAACAAATCTCAATACTAATTTACTATAATTATTACATCATTTCTTAAGTTCCAGGATGTATTTTTATTATTATTAATACACCGAAAACGAATTAATAATAACCATCATAATAAATTTAATGAAGCGAATTTATTAATATATTCCCACGTTATAAGATAACCATACGAACGAGGTTATTTATTCGCGATTATAATTCTCACCTTGGAATAAAATTCCACGTTTTCGCGTGGGTTGATTTAACACCAGCATTTTGAAACCAAAACGAAAGCAATCGTACTGACCGTAGATTTGATTTGAATAAAAAAAAAATACATTCGTGTAATTTCAACCTTTGATCGATCATTTTAATCCGTTGCGAGACCAGACATTTTATTAATCGCATCAGCTGCGAGCGGCAATAGTTTTTGCCCTTTAGCGAAAGCCATGACAAAACAAATGGATTCAATTATATGAATAAAAGGCAATCTGCAATGTTTCGTAACCATGGAAATTTTAAGTAAATTGACATAAGACGCTGAATTGTCAGTTTTTGCAGTGCGAACAGATTTAAAGCATCTACACTACTAGATTATCAGCAGATCAAGAAATCGGTGATTGAAGCTACACTTTATCATCTTCAAGGATTTCCGTGAGTACTTTATGAGTTACTACAAATATATTTAGAATTTGTGGCCCGTTTAGAGCAGGTTATTCCATCACTATTATCTCCAACTAAGGCCGATCATTCTCAATAATAATCAGGAAAACTACCACAACAGGCTATAAAGTTGGTACGATAATTGTTATTTTTGGAATGAATTTACAAATACAACTATTTATAAACTCTCCGCTCTTCAAAATACCTAGCGATGACGAGAGATGTTTTGGGCCAATTATCTAATTTACTGGCAGATCTCTTGTTTGAAACTAAGATTACGAGAATTGTACGAAATATCTACAGGATATCTCCATGCATTATCTGCAGTATCTCTAGGCGTTACATATACTGGTAAAGTAAAAGAACACCAAAAACCCGTAGCTCAATTTTTATGAAAATTTAGATAATGAGTAAATTATTCACACCAAGAAATGATTAAGATGTTTTTAAAAGTTATTGGTCAATTTTCCTTAGAGTATAAAAATAAAAGAAATGTTATTGTTATTTTGCTAGATTAACTGTGCAGTGACAATTCCATTACAATTTTATCGTGCAAATGAGTTGATTAGTTCATAATTTAAATCAAAATATTCGCCGTGTTTTGTCAGCATGGCATTTTTCCACAATTAAGCGATTTTGAACGCGCAGGTTTATCAATTCGTAATATTTACCAACGGATTGGTACAAGTATCAGTACAATGGCTCGATGTTGGAGTAGATGAACCGAGGGACAGCAACAATGGCGAAGATTACGACCTGGGCGCCCTAGAAACACTACAGAACGTGAAGATCGAGCTCTCCGGGAGCAATTTTCAACAAGAGATGTTGGGAGATGTCTGGAGAGGCTTAACTAACCAAGAAATCCCATTTTGATTAGTCTACCGGAGAATTCAATTATTTGGTTTGAAGTCGTACCATACCTTCTTGGACCGTAACTCCTCGCAAGAAGAGGTGCCTTCTGAAATGGTGCAATGGGTCGATAAATGGAGAGAAGCTGTTTTTAACGACGAATCGAGATTTTGTTTGGGTGCCCACGATGGTCGTAAGATGGTAAGACCTTGCCGAGGAGAACGAAGAAATTTACAGTTTGCTGTGTAACGGCATCCAGCTCTTACATGCGGGGTGATGGTATGGAAAGCAATCTCTTATGGAAGTAAGTCTTCTTTAGTTTTCATTCCAGGAACATTAAACGCAAACCGGTTCTAGAACCTACACTAATACCTTATTAGAAGGTTGGTCCATTTTGAAGCAAGATAATTCTAAGCTGCATACTGCTAGGGTTACTACAGAATTCCTGGAACTAGCTAGTGTTGATTTACTTCCATGGCCTTCTAGTTCTCCAAAACTATTACCTAATGAATACGTGTGGGATAAAATTAGTAATCTTCAGCAAACGCCACCCACTTTACCCGATATTCAGGAAGCTTGAGATGTAATCCCTCAGTCTGGCATTAATAATTTGATTTCCAGCATGCCTAGGCGAGTTGTTGAGTTCTCCAGAAATCGTGGAAGGGCAACTCATTATTGAAATAAAAGGAAAAGTTATCATATTTTTTTTTGTTAAAATGTTAATCATTTCTTGATGCGAATAATTCACATATTATCTGAAATTTTGATAAAACTTGAGCTACTGGTTGTATGTTCTTTTACTTATGGCGGCCAGTATATTTATGCATATGCTTTACTCCAACTACTACTAAGTTTCTGAATAATTTATTTTCGCCTGGATGGTAATCGACTATTAAGAAAGGAATTAAAATTCAGCTGAGAGTTTTTAATAATTTTTCAAATCGAAACACTGATTATACAGGGCGTTTCAGAGCTTTGAAATCGGTCAATCACGTGCTTATTTGTCAAAATTTTGAAAAATGTTCACCATGTCCCTAATATAGCCCCATATAAAAAATATAAATCTCCAAGTAACAAGGAATCCAAAAATGCTAAGATATACTACCCTGCATAAATTTAAATCATTTTAGGGCGTGCAGCTCATTATTCTGCACAACTTTTATGTAAAACATTTTTTTTAAATTTTGACAAATAAGCGAGTGATTGACCCTTCCCAGAACTCTGAAACACTTAAGGTGCCACTCAAGGATTTCGCCATACATCGTTTTTATGGTAATTAAGAAATTCTCATTGTTTTCTTTTTTAATACCTTCTCCATTACGAAGTACGAGAAAGTATTGTGATTGTGAATATAAAAAATAAAAAAAAAATACGAAAATATCCGTTTTGGGGTCCCTAGAAGCCATTTAAACAATTTCTGGAAAAAACTAATTGTGCTGTGTGTGTCTGATGATGTGTCTGTGTGTGTCTCTGTGTGTGTCTGTGTGTGGGCCTGTGTGTGTACCTGTGTGTGTTACTGTGCGCGTTGTATCTCAAAAACTAATAGAGCAATTAATATGAAACTTTGAACATAAGTCTTATTTGATAATCCGAAGAACTGAAAAGTTTTTTGATAAAATTTCGTACACCGAAAGTGGGCGTTTACCTTCACTGTGTTATGTTTTTCTCCAATATATTTTTAAATATGAAAAATTTCACCAAAACATTTAAACAAATATTGAATATAACAAATAAATGAACATCTTTTGTTTGAAAATATTTTTCATAAAATCATTTTTATTCGCGAAAAAAACAATTTTTTTTTTTCATTTTTAGTTTATAATTATGAAACGATAATAGTTACAACAAATTTATGTTAATAATAATTGTAGAGAATGCCAATTTTTCGAAATTGCTTTAGTTTTTGAGTTTTTGAATTTGAAGTATATTTTTTGCATCTTTCATAATTTTGACGTTTTAAACGTCAGTTTCATCCGCTCGATGTATATTTAAAATATGATTTAAATTTAAAATAAACCAGCGTAAATATAAAGGAAACCGTCAAGTCGGAAAAAGTGACACCATTTTTCACGAGTTCTTAACCGTTTTCAAGATATCGGAGGTCAAAGTAGGTCACTCTGGCGGTTTTACTATACATAACATCAACGCAACTTGCCTAATAAACAGTTTAAACCATTGTCATGGATCGCCTCGATTTTATCCTTGTTTACTGGCATGTGTTTATTTATTGTTTATCGTTAGTCGGTCAACAAAAAGATTTATTAGAAATAAGCAAACTGATTAACATGAGACAACCTCACTTTATTATTCATAAATAAACTGGTTAAAATCTAATAAAATTGCTCAAATTGACACACAGAGCCAACCTCCTTTGCAAGTGCCAATTTTTCATGCTCTATTTAACATTTTTAATTGCTTCATGGATTCCTACAATTATTTGATCTCTCGTGTATAAATGATACCATCAAGTCGGAGAAAGTAACACGATGGCTACATCACCATTCTTTTTTTTCAAAAACTACTGGGATTTCGAAAAAGAAACTTATTCTTTATAAATTGTTTATTATAGTATTTTCTGCAATTTGTATTTATATAAAATTGACCCATTATCATATCATATTTATGGACCAAAAATGTCAACAATTTTTGATTTTTTATTATTTAACCGCACTCGTGCCGAAAGGGTTTTAAATTTTTTAAATGCTGCTTTTTGTTTAATTTTTGGCAGGTCGCATATTTTCTAAGTTATTGAAAGTTCATGTTAACTCCCTTCGGCCGCCCTTAGAACGCTCAAAGGCTTGTAGCGCCACAGAAAGACAACGGCACCGATATTGGAGATATCAGTTGGTTGTTGAGGAGAAAGCTCAAAGGGTTGTAGCGCCCCAGAAAGACAACCGCACCGATATTGGAGATATCAGTTGGTTTTTGACGAGAAAGCTCAAAGGATTGTAGCGCCACAGAAATAAAGAAATATGTAAAGTTAGCTTTTAGAGATTGTCTTACTTGCCTCATGAAGGGTTCAGAATTTCTGACGACCGCACTGATATTGGAGATATCAGTTGGTTGTTGAGGAGAAAGCTCAAAGGGTTGTAGCGCCACAGAAAGAAAGAATTATGTAAAGTTAGCTTTTAGAGATTGGCTTACTTGTCTCATGAAGGATTCAGAATTTCTGACAACCGCACCGATATTGCAGATATCAGTTGGTTGTTGAGGAGAACGCTCAAAGGGTTGTAGCGCCACAGAAAGACAACCGCACCGATATTGGAGATATCAGTTGGTTGTTGAGGAGAAAGTTCAAAGGGTTGTAGCGCCACAGAAAGAAAGAAATATTATTTAATAAAACACTAACACAGTGTATGGTTTCAAATTATCTTTATTGTTCTATAACAATTGTTTCACCACACAGTGGCTTCATCAGGTAGATGAAAAGTAATGGTTATACATTTTACAATTACCGCTTATATACTAAAAAATTGGGAACAAACGTTGAGGGTGGGGTGTTGTATTAATGCGTTGAAATCAGAATTAAAATTAAAATTTGCGTTATAATAAATGAATTATTGTAGAGATGACTAAAAACATGATAAAAAACGGAAACTAAACTACAAATACACGCTACATACATACATATACATATACATATTATTCACTTATGTGATGTTAAGTAAAGGCGAATTATTGACGTCGATTTGGTCATTTAACAGAACACCGCGTTTATTGAATCTGTTGATTTCCATTGACTCTAGTAGATTTAGTTTTAGGCTTTTATTTTGTTTATGTAGGATTTTAAAATTATCATTAAATGAATGGCAGTGTTCTGTTAGATGATCGGCATAGGTGGAGTTAGATTTTCCTTGAATAAAACAATTTTTGTGCTCTTTTATCCTTTGTTCAAAACTTCGTCCAGTTTGTCCAACGTAAACTTTTGGGCAGTCTCCACAGGTGAGTAAGTATACACCTGATTCCTTATTTCTGTCTGTTTTATCTTTTGCATTATTGATGAACTTTGAGAGGGGGTTATTGGTTTTGAATGATGTGGTGATGTTTAATTTATTTAGAGTTTTCCCAACATTTTCCGATAGGTTTCCCAAATATACTATGGATGCATATGGGGTGCGGGGGTTATTGCGGGGTTGGGGAAAGATGAGGGAGGTGATTTGTTGTTGTTGTTTTTTATGCAGGAGATTTTTGATAGATGAGACTTGGAAACCATTATTTTCTGCGATGGTGCAAATACGTATGAATTCGGTGTTGAAGTCACTTGTTGAAATGGGCGTGTGGATTAAACGGTGGATCATTGAATTATATGCAGCGAATTTATGTGACTTCGGGTGAAAGGAATCCATGTGGATCGTGGTATCGGTGTGGGTTGGTTTGTGGAAGATGTTGAATGTATGTTTGTTGTTCACACGGGTAATCGTTAAGTCCAGGAAATTAATTGACTTATCTGTCTCTACTTCCAAGGTGAATTTAATGTTGCTATGTATATTATTGATAAATTTTAAAAATGTTTGTAATTGTCTATTAGTGCCTTTGAAGCAGACTAAAATGTCATCTACATATCTGTGCCAGTATAAACAATTTTTAAATAAGGTATGTTTTTCTATAATGGACTCTAAATGTGACATGTAAATTTCGGCTAGGAGCGGACTTAACGGATTACCTATTGCTAAACCCTCTGTTTGTTGGAAAAACCTGTCGTTAAATTGGAAATAATTTTGTGTTAAGCATACATCCAGGAATAGAAGGATTTCGGATATAATAACAGGATTGGTACCTTTAGAGATAAGTCTCTCCTTTATTATACCGATTACCTCCCCTGGTGGTATGCTTGGGAACATATTTGTTACGTCGAAAGAGATAAGTGTGCAATTAAGGGGGATTTTAATATTGGAAATTTTGTTTATTAAGTCTGTGGAATTTTTGACGGCATATTTAGAGGTGAAATTAGTGAATTCTAAGATCGTTTTAATTAATGATTTTGATAGTTTTGTGCATGGTGCAGCAAGATACGATACTACGGTTCTGATAGAATGGGGATTTTTGTGAAGCTTGATTTGTCCGTATAATTTTGGTGGTCTAGGGTTCATTACTACTAGGTTGCGTTTTTGCGTCTCGTTGAATAGAGCATTATTTTCGGACAATGTTGTTTTTAATTGTTATAACCCCCTCTCAAAGTTCATCAATAATGCAAAAGATAAAACAGACAGAAATAAGGAATCAGGTGTATACTTACTCACCTGTGGAGACTGCCCAAAAGTTTACGTTGGACAAACTGGACGAAGTTTTGAACAAAGGATAAAAGAGCACAAAAATTGTTTTATTCAAGGAAAATCTAACTCCACCTATGCCGATCATCTAACAGAACACTGCCATTCATTTAATGATAATTTTAAAATCCTACATAAACAAAATAAAAGCCTAAAACTAAATCTACTAGAGTCAATGGAAATCAACAGATTCAATAAACGCGGTGTTCTGTTAAATGACCAAATCGACGTCAATAATTCGCCTTTACTTAACATCACATAAGTGAATAATATGTATATGTATATGTATGTATGTAGCGTGTATTTGTAGTTTAGTTTCCGTTTTTTATCATGTTTTTAGTCATCTCTACAATAATTCATTTATTATAACGCAAATTTTAATTTTAATTCTGATTTCAACGCATTAATACAACACCCCCACCCCCCCCCCCCACACCCTCAACGTTTGTTCCCAATTTTTTAGTATATAAGCGGTAATTGTAAAATGTATAACCATTACTTTTCATCTACCTGATGAAGCCACTGTGTGGTGAAACAATTGTTGTAGAACAATAAAGATAATTTGAAACCATACACTGTGTTAGTGTTTTATTAAATAATACTATGGAGTTTCAACAAGTAACAGCCTCATCCATCCAATATTAGAAAGAAATATGTAAAGTTAGCTTTTAGAGATTGGCTTACTTGCCTCATGAAGGATTCAGAATTTCTGACAACGGCACCGATATTGGAGATATCAGTTGGTTGTTGAGGAGAAAGTTCAAAGGGTTGTAGCGCCACAGAAAGAAAGAAATATGTAAAGTTAGCTTTTAGAGATTGGCTTACTTGCCTCATGAAGGATTCAGAATTTCTGACAACCGCACCGATATTGGAGATATCAGTTGGTTGTTGAGGAGAAAGTTCAAAGGGTTGTAGCGCCACAGAAAGAAAGAAATATGTAAAGTTAGCTTTTAGAGATTGGCTTACTTGCCTCATGAAGGATTCAGAATTTCTGACAACCGCACCGATATTGGAGATATCAGTTGGTTGTTGAGGAGAACGCTCAATAGGGTTGTAGCGTCACAGAAAGACAACCGCACCGATATTGGAGATATCAGTTGGTTGTTGAGGAGAACGCTCAAAGGGTTGTAGCGCCACAGAAAGAAAGAATTACTTGAAAGGCTTGCTTGTCTGCCATTTCTGGCAATCGCACCGATATTGGGGCTATCAGTAGGAACAGTTCTCCATGCGAGCATGGATAATCTAAGCTTTTTGGCAATACCGGAAAATTTGATACCAGTGGCATATTCACTGAATGCAGAAAGGCGTACATTATTAGTTTCTCTGCAATTGCAAACAATACATTTATCAAAACTTTAAAGGTGCAAAAAGGGTGCATGGCCCAGGAGAAATAGATGTTCTAGAAAGAGAAGTAATTTAAAATCAACGAAACGAAAGATGGCGCCACTATTCGTATTGTAAAGATAATAGGTCACAGCTAATTCCACATCAATGAACATGTTAAAATCTAAAGACGGCGCCATATTCGCCAGTATCCTACGTGAAACTCCAAGCACCTTAAAACGATTCTTATCAGCAAGAGAAATTCCTAATTAAAAGACCTTTGTATATACAGGGTGTCTCATAAATAAAGGTGGAAACTTTAAGGGAAGGTAAAGAACAACAAAAGGATGAAAAATTGCATAGGAACGCATGACCGTGTTCACAGTCAGAAATGGAAAATCTATTACGCCATTTGTAATTTTTCAGTGCAATAAATATTTCCCTGATGATCTCTGTCCTGTGTCCCTTTTACCGGTAGCAGAGGTATATACGTTCTCATGACGTTTCCTATGCAATTCTTCATACTTTTGCCAACTTTAAAGTTTGTACCTCAATTTATGAAAGCAAAGGTTAATGATATCAAGAAAGTAATTTCTTCACGCCCAGGTCGCCACATGTGGCGACAAACAAAAAAAAACATATTTTACAAACAATAAAAAAAATAACTGCTTTAGCGCCATCTATGGAATATTTTTTCATATTTTTTTTTGCAAAAATGAGTTTATGACAGTGGAATAAAATTTCGTAGAAAACCGTAACAACAACAAAAAAGTAATGTTTCAATAAACCCCAGATTATGCTATAACCCAATCAAAGTAGCATGGGCGCGAAGTAGTTAAATGTTTAAATATTGCTGCGATTAATTTCCATTTCACTTTATTGGTAAATAACTTTTTTGATTCCTTCTCTTCCATCTCCATATCTGTTCCGTCTCTTTAATTCCTCATTTCAAGTTTTTTGTAGTTTCCAATTTTTAGAATTCGTCGATCTGATCCTAATCACTCCTTTTCCAGCAGCACTTACATGATGAAACTGAGCGGTCCCAAAAGCAAAGGCAAAGGCATGGGCATGGGAGCAAAAGGCGTCGGAAAAGGGGGATCCAAGAAGCATCGCAGAGTTTTATGTGACAACATCCAGGGCGTGACCAATCCGGCGATCAGACGTTTGGCTCGTCGAGGAGGCGTTAAACGCATCTCCGCCATGATATACGAAGAGGCGCGCAGCATTCTGAAGCTGTTTCTGGAGAAGGTCATCCACGACGCCTTCACGTACGCCGAATACTCACGCCGGAAGATCATCACCGCCCTGGACGTCGTCTTCGCCCTCAAGAGAGAGGGGCGGATGCTTTACGGCTTTGAAGATTAAAGGCGCGCGGTGTCATCATAATTTGGGTATGACGACACGAAGGTTCTAAATGGTAATTTAAGCTTTAAAAATTCTGCAGCTAGTTTATAATATTATACTCCTTTTCATCGTTTGTTTGTTCATTTGTAGTTTCAGTCAGTGACGGTTCGTGGAGTTTTTTTCTGGTACGGCCGAGGAACAAGAGGTGGTAATAGAGATAGGTGCGGTCACGCAGCCTGCCGTCTCTGCAACTGACCCTACCTATCAGTATTGCCACCCTTGTTACCTCGGCCGTACCAGAAAAAAACCTACGAACCGTTACTGGTTTCAGTTATTAAAAAAATTAAAATTCCTCAAAGCAACATGTTCAGTGTATAATTTTTGACAGTGTTGTTATGATTGTCTCCGTAAATGTTGTTTGGGGTACTTGAAGAGTCATTTTTTTAACAGTTTAGGAGCGACCCACAATTCACCGTTGTAATTTAGATAGAAACCAGAACAAGGAAGTTCACGTCACACAACGCTGAATGAAGTTTTGACAATTCTAGGGTTAAAATTTAATTGTAACAAGAACTAAAATGAAGTAAAATAGAATTATACATAAAATACTATTGTTTACGCCAACGCAACTTTAATATTTTTTTGAACTCACCGGCGGTGAATTGCAAATACAGGAAATTGTGGCTTTAATGCATAAAACACTATTATTTACGCTAAAGCAAATTGCATTTTTTTTCTGAAACTTACGGACTGTGAATTGCAAACACAGGTGATTATGGCTTTAATACATAAAACACTATTATTTACGCTAACGCAACTTGCATTTTTTTTTCTGAAACTTATCGACGGTGAATTGCAAACACAGGCGATTATGGCCTTAATACATAAAACGCAATTATTTACGCTAACGCAACTTGAATTTTTTCCTGAAACTTATCGACGATGAATTGCAAAAACAGGCGATTATGGCCTTAATACATAAAACACTATTATTTACGCTAACGCAACTTGCATTTTTTTTTCTGAAACTTACCGACGGTGAATTGCAAACACAGGCGATTATGGCCTTAAGACATAAAACACTATTATTTACGCTAACGCAACTTGCATTTTTTTTTCTGAAACTTATCGACGGTGAATTGCAAACACAGGCGATTATGGCCTTAAGACATAAAACACTATTATTTACGCTAACGCAACTTGCATTTTTTTTTCTGAAACTTACCGACGGTGAATTGCAAACACAGGCGATTATGGCCTTAATACATAAAACACTATTATTTACGCTAACACAGCTTGCATTTTTTTTTTCTGAAACTTACCAACGGTGAATTGCAAACACACGCGATTATGGCCTTAAGACATAAAACACTATTATTTACGCTAACGCAACTTGCATTTTTTTTTCTGAAACTTACCGACGGTGAATTGCAAACACAGGCGATTATGGCCTTAATACATAAAACACTATTATTTACGCTAACACAGCTTGCATTTTTTTTTTCTGAAACTTACCAACGGTGAATTGCAAACACAGGCGATTATGGCCTTAAGACATAAAACACTATTATTTACGCTAACGCAACTTGCATTTTTTTTCTGAAACTTACCAACGGTGAATTGCAAACACAGGCGATTATGGCCTTAATACATAAAACACTATTATTTACGCTAACGCAACTTGCATTTTTTTTTCTGAAACTTACCGACGGTGAATTGCAAACACAGGCGATTATGGCCTTAAGACATAAAACACTATTATTTACGCTAACGCAACTTGCATTTTTTTTTCTGAAACTTATCGACGGTGAATTGCAAACACAGGCGATTATGGCCTTAATACATAAAACACTATTATTTACGCTAACACAGCTTGCATTTTTTTTTTCTGAAACTTACCAACGGTGAATTGCAAACACAGGCGATTATGGCCTTAATACATAAAACACTATTATTTACGCTAACGCAACTTGCATTTTTTTTTCTGAAACTTACCGACGGTGAATTGCAAACACAGGCGATTATGGCCTTAAGACATAAAACACTATTATTTACGCTAACGCAACTTGAATTTTTTTTCTGAAACTTATCGACGGTGAATTGCAAACACAGGCGATTATGGCCTTAATACATAAAACACTATTATTTACGCTAACACAGCTTGCATTTTTTTTTTCTGAAACTTACCGACGGTGAATTGCAAACACAGGCGATTATGGCCTTAATACATAAAACGCAATTATTTACGCTAACGCAACTTGAATTTTTTCCTGAAACTTATCGACGATGAATTGCAAAAACAGGCGATTATGGCCTTAATACATAAAACACTATTATTTACGCTAACGCAACTTGCATTTTTTTTTCTGAAACTTACCGACGGTGAATTGCAAACACAGGCGATTATGGCCTTAAGACATAAAACACTATTATTTACGCTAACGCAACTTGCATTTTTTTTTCTGAAACTTATCGACGGTGAATTGCAAACACAGGCGATTATGGCCTTAAGACATAAAACACTATTATTTACGCTAACGCAACTTGCATTTTTTTTTCTGAAACTTACCGACGGTGAATTGCAAACACAGGCGATTATGGCCTTAATACATAAAACACTATTATTTACGCTAACACAGCTTGCATTTTTTTTTTCTGAAACTTACCAACGGTGAATTGCAAACACACGCGATTATGGCCTTAAGACATAAAACACTATTATTTACGCTAACGCAACTTGCATTTTTTTTTCTGAAACTTACCGACGGTGAATTGCAAACACAGGCGATTATGGCCTTAATACATAAAACACTATTATTTACGCTAACACAGCTTGCATTTTTTTTTTCTGAAACTTACCAACGGTGAATTGCAAACACAGGCGATTATGGCCTTAAGACATAAAACACTATTATTTACGCTAACGCAACTTGCATTTTTTTTCTGAAACTTACCAACGGTGAATTGCAAACACAGGCGATTATGGCCTTAATACATAAAACACTATTATTTACGCTAACGCAACTTGCATTTTTTTTTCTGAAACTTACCGACGGTGAATTGCAAACACAGGCGATTATGGCCTTAAGACATAAAACACTATTATTTACGCTAACGCAACTTGCATTTTTTTTTCTGAAACTTATCGACGGTGAATTGCAAACACAGGCGATTATGGCCTTAATACATAAAACACTATTATTTACGCTAACACAGCTTGCATTTTTTTTTTCTGAAACTTACCAACGGTGAATTGCAAACACAGGCGATTATGGCCTTAATACATAAAACACTATTATTTACGCTAACGCAACTTGCATTTTTTTTTCTGAAACTTACCGACGGTGAATTGCAAACACAGGCGATTATGGCCTTAAGACATAAAACACTATTATTTACGCTAACGCAACTTGAATTTTTTTTCTGAAACTTATCGACGGTGAATTGCAAACACAGGCGATTATGGCCTTAATACATAAAACACTATTATTTACGCTAACACAGCTTGCATTTTTTTTTTCTGAAACTTACCGACGGTGAATTGCAAACACAGGCGATTATGGCCTTAATACATAAAACACCATTATTTACGCTAACGCAACTTGCATTTTTTTTTTCTGAAACTTATCGACGGTGAATTGCAAACACAGGCGATTATGGCCTTAATACATAAAACACTATTATTTACGCTAACGCAACTTGCATTTTTTTTTCTGAAACTTATCGACGGTGAATTGCAAACACAGGCGATTATGGCCTTAATACATAAAACACTATTATTTACGCTAACGCAACTTGCATTTTTTTTTCTGAAACTTACCGACGGTGAATTGCAAACACAGGCGATTATGGCCTTAAGACATAAAACACTATTATTTACGCTAACGCAACTTGAATTTTTTTTCTGAAACTTATCGACGGTGAATTGCAAACACAGGCGATTATGGCCTTAATACATAAAACACTATTATTTACGCTAACACAGCTTGCATTTTTTTTTTCTGAAACTTACCGACGGTGAATTGCAAACACAGGCGATTATGGCCTTAATACATAAAACACCATTATTTACGCTAACGCAACTTGCATTTTTTTTTTCTGAAACTTATCGACGGTGAATTGCAAACACAGGCGATTATGGCCTTAATACATAAAACACTATTATTTACGCTAACACAGCTTGCATTTTTTTTTTCTGAAACTTACCGACGGTGAATTGCAAACACAGGCGATTATGGCCTTAAGACATAAAACACTATTATTTACGCTAACGCAACTTGCATTTTTTTTCTGAAACTTATCGACGGTGAATTGCAAACACAGGCGATTATGGCCTTAATACATAAAACACTATTATTTACGCTAACACAGCTTGCATTTTTTTTTTCTGAAACTTACCGACGGTGAATTGCAAACACAGGCGATTATGGCCTTAATACATAAAACACCATTATTTACGCTAACGCAACTTGCATTTTTTTTTCTGAAACTTATCGACGGTGAATTGCAAACACAGGCGATTATGGCCTTAATACATAAAACACTATTATTTACGCTAACGCAACTTGCATTTTTTTTTCTGAAACTTATCGACGGTGAATTGCAAACACAGGCGATTATGGCCTTTATACATAAAACACTATTATTTACGCTAACGCAACTTGCATTTTTTTTCTGAAACCTATCGACGGTGAATTGCAAACACAGGCGATTATGGCCTTAAAACATAAAACACTATTATTTACGCTAACGCAACTTGCATTTTTTTTTCTGAAACTTACCGACGGTGAATTGCAAACACAGGCGATTATGGCCTTAAGACATAAAACACTATTATTTACGCTAACGCAACTTGCATTTTTTTTTCTGAAACTCATCGACGGTGAATTGCAAACACAGGCGATTATGGCCTTAATACATAAAACACTATTATTTACGCTAACACAGCTTGCATTTTTTTTTTTCTGAAACTTACCGACGGTGAATTGCAAACACAGGCGATTATGGCCTTAATACATAAAACACCATTATTTACGCTAACGCAACTTGCATTTTTTTTTTCTGAAACTTATCGACGGTGAATTGCAAACACAGGCGATTATGGCCTTAATACATAAAACACTATTATTTACGCTAACACAGCTTGCATTTTTTTTTCTGAAACTTACCGACGGTGAATTGCAAACACAGGCGATTATGGCCTTAAGACATAAAACACTATTATTTACGCTAACGCAACATGCATTTTTTTTTCTGAAACTCATCGACGGTGAATTGCAAACACAGGCGATTATGGCCTTAAGACATAAAACACTATTATTTACGCTAACGCAACTTGCATTTTTTTTTCTGAAACTCATCGACGGTGAATTGCAAACACAGGCGATTATGGCCTTAAGACATAAAACACTATAATTTACGCTAACGCAACTTGCTTTTTTTTTCTGAAACTTATCGACGGTGAATTGCAAACACAGGCGATTATGGCCTTAAGATATAAAACACTATTATTTACGCTAACGCAACTTGCTTTTTTTTCTGAAACTTACCGAAGGTGAATTGCAAAAACAGGCCATTATTGCCTTAATACATAAAACACTAATATTTAAGGCTAACGCAACCTGAATATTTTTTTCCTGAGACCTCATAAAATACACCGACGTTGAATTGCAAACACAGGGCTGCAATTAAATCTATAGATGTGAGTGGTGCAACTTGCAACAAACAGACAACGTTAATTAATTTCAGAACTGACAGAAACTCCCCGAACTTAGTTCGTATATGAATATGGAATTAATTGAGCTAGTGATAAAGGTAGTAGCGGTTCGAAGAGGATTGTCTCTAGCTGGGGCTTTGAAAATAAAATATGTCTTCGTGAACTTTTGTGGCAACGTCATTTCACGACTGCACAATGAGATCAAAAAGTAGAAAATAGTTGGCAGTCCTAAGAGAATAAGGTATAGTCGGCCCAAAATGTCGTGGCACATTTTAAATTTTAAGAGGGGACGACGAAAACTTATAATTATTCAGTAAATGTAATATAAACACAGAATGTCGGTCGTGAAGTGATGCGAAGAGAATAAGGTATAGCCGTCCCAAAATATCGTGGCACATTGCGCAGTGAATAGCTTAAATTTTAAGAGAGGGGACGCTGGAAACTCGTAATTATTCAGTGAAAATGTAAATATGGACACAGAATCGGTCGCGAAGTACTGATTCATATTCTATTCGGTGATGCGGTGACGCAAAGATTTGTTATCACGTTCTCTCCGAATACTTTCTCACTTTGCGCAAACTTTACCTCCAGGTGTCACGACATTTTAAGACTGTTCTAACCAATTCAAGTTCAGTGGCGTCGCTAGGAAAGAATTTTTGGATGGAAAACGAAAAATTTAACAACTAAAGAATTGTTCTTAAATTTATATATACAGGGTGTTTCTAAATTGATGTGAAATATTTTGTCTGATTTCTCAGCTAAAATTAAGGGAGGTCTTTCATACAATTTTTTGTTCAAAACCCCTTCCTCTGCAAGTTACAGCCCTTTAAAGTTGAGCGTATTTTTTTTTAATTTCACATATTCACTATGGAAGAATTTAGAAGAATTAAATTTGGCAGATAACTGGATAAATATCGCACCCTTTATACAGGGTGTTTCTAAATGGATGCGAAATATTTTGAAGTCTGATTTTTCAGCAAAAATTAAGGGAGGTCTTTCATATAATTTTTTTGTTCAAAATCCCTCCCTCTGCAAGTTACAGCCCTCTAACAATTTCAACAAAATACAATACTTTTTAATTTTCAAAAAACTTTTATAGCATTGAACTCGCAACAATTGCTTCGCCACTCTGTGGCTTTTTCAGGCGAAGAAATGATAACATTAAGTTTTTTTTTGAAAGTTTTGAATCGGTTTGTTTTGTTTTTTAACGGCAATTTAAAAAAATAACTCCAAATGTAAAACAAATTAAAAATGGATGGTATAAATATTGGTAACAATTGTCTTTTCAAAGAAAACAATTTTCAAAATTACATCAGTAATATTTTTAGTAATTTTATTAGACGACTTTAAAATCAATAAATTAAACGATAAATTCAGCTGAAAGTTTTACATAGTTCTAGAAGAGAATATACAATTTTTTCAGTTCAAAATCTGTGCCATTTTTCTTTTCATTATTTTGGCCAAGTAGGAAAATGCGCAAATTCAAAAATTCACTGAATTTGGTCCAGATGAGGTTACACTTTAAATCTTAATAAGGGATTTTTCAATTCTTTAAAAAAACAGGAGTGAGAATCATCAAAAGTTTGGAATCGGAAGCAATTGTTTTTAATTATTTTGACCTAGTGGGGAATGCGCAAATTCAAAAATTACCTCAGCTCGGCTCAAAAGGAATTATATCGAAAACGCAACAAGGGATTTTTCCTATCAAATTTTTGAAAAATTTACCATTTTCGAAAGTTTGGAATCTCAAAAAATAGAAAATAGGATTTTTTTTACACGATTTTGAAAAATTTGGAATTGGTAGCAATTGCTTAAAATTAAGTGGCACTAAAAATTAAAAATGTGAAAAAATGGCATTTATAGGATTATATCAAAAATAGTCGATAGGATTTTCGAAATTTTTACATGATTTTGAAAAATTTGGAATTGATAGCAATTGTTTTAAATTAAGTGTCACCAGTCTTAAGTGTTTTAGTCCAGACTTAAAGTTTTACATTTCGAATTTTAAATGAAAATGTGAAAATGTTTAATCAAAGTCAACATTTTTTCTAAGGGCTTAAGTGCTTTAAGTCAAAATTATCGTTTTTTTTTCTTGACGCTTGTCACTTTAAGTCAAATTTTGAGATTCATTAGTCTTAAGTCTATTAACGTGAATTAAATTTGACATTTTTTAGAGGCTTAACGGGTTTAAGTAAAAATTGTCGTTTTTCTTGATGTTTGACGATTTTAAGACAAATTTCGACATTTATTTGAACGTAAAGTCTTTAACTTTAATTCAATTTGGCATATTTTTTGGAGGCTTAACGACTTAGGCTTTTCTCTTGACGCTTGTTGACTTTAAGTCAAATTTACATATTAATTTGGACATAAAGTCAGAGGGTTTAGGTTTTAAGTCAAGATTTTTCTTCTTTTTCTTAACGCTCATTGACTTTAACTCTAATTTATACATTAATTTGTACATAAAGTCGTTTAACTTTAATTAAATTTGACATTTAGATTTAAGTCAAAATTAGTCTTTTTTCTTGAGGCTTATTGACTTTAAGTCAAATTTACACATTAATTTGGACAGTGAGAGGGTTTAGGTTTAGGGTCAAAATGAGTCTTTTTCTTCTTAACGCTTAAAGTCCGCTTTAAGTCCAATTTATACATAAAGTCGTTAAACTTTAATTAAATATGACATTTTTTCTAGAGGGTTAAAGTTTTAAGTCAAAATTAGTCTTTTTTCTTGAGGCTTATTGACTTTAATTCAAATTTACACATTAATTTGGACATAAAGTCAGAGGGTTTAGGTTTTAAGTCAACATTAGTCTTATTTTTCTTAACGCCTATTGACTTTAAGTTCAGTTTATACATTAATTTGTACATAAAGTAGTTTAATTTTAATTCAACTTGACATTTCTTCTAGAGGGTTGAAGATTTAAGTCAAATGAATCATTTTTCTTAACGCTCGTCGACTTTAAGTCAAATTTCTACAAACTGTTGTCATAAAGTCTTTGAACTTTAAGTAAATTTGACATTTTTTTCCAGAGGCTTAACATGTTTAAATCAAAATTAGTTTATCTTTTGACACTGATGATTAATTTGTCATAAAGTCTTTTTTAAATTAATTAAATTTGTCATTTTTTCTAGAGACTTAATGGCTTTAAGTCAAAATTAGTATTTTTTTAACGCTTGTTGACGTTAAGTCAAATTTTGACATTCATTTCTCATAAAGCCTTTTGACTTGAATTAAATTTGGCATTTTTCTAAAGAGTTAATGGTTCTAAGTCAAAATTAGTATTTTTTTCTTAACGCTTGTCGACGTTAAGTCAAATTTCGACATGAATTTCTCGTAAAGTTTTCTAACTTGAATTAAATTTGTCATTTTTTTAGACTTAATAGTTCTAAGTCAAAATTAGTATTTTTTTTAACGTTTGTTGACGTTAAGTCAAATTTCGACATTAATTACTTATAAAGTCTTTTAACTTGAATTAAATTTGCCATATTTTCTAGAGAGTTAATGGCTCTAAGTCAAAATTAGTATTTTTTTCTTAACGCTTGTTGACGTTAAGTCAAATTTCGACATTAATTTCTTATAAAGTCTTTTAACTTGAATTAAATTTGTCATTTTTTCTAGAGAGTTAATGGCTCTAAGTCAAAATTAGTATTTTTTTCTTAATGCTTGTTGACGGTAAGTCAAATTTTGACATTAATTTCTCATAAAGTCTTTTAATTTGAATTATATTGACTATTGTTTCTAGAGAATTAATGGCCTTAAGTCAAAATTAGTATTTTTTTCTTAACGCTTGTTGACGTTAAGTCAAATTTCGTCATTAATTCCTCATAAAGTCTTTTAACTTGAATTAAATTTGTCATTTTTTCCAGAGACTTAATGGCTCTCAATCAAAATTAGTATTTTTTCTTAACGCTTGTTGATGTTAAGTCAAGTTTCGACATTAATTTCTCATAAAGTCTTTGTACTTGAATTAAATTTGACATTGTTTTTAGAAACTTAACGACTTTAAGTCAAAATTAGTCGTTATTCTTTGAAATTTTGAAATTAATTTGCACGTAAAGTCTTTTAATTCTACCCAAATTTGACAAATTTTGGGTTTAAGTCATAATTAGTATTGCTTTCTTAATGCTTCTCAAATTACAGCAAATTTCGACAGTAATTTGGACATAAATTTTCTTCACTTTAACTAAATTTGACATTGACAAAATTAGTAAGTTGATTAATGGTTGAGGCGTTAACTTCGTGATACATTTTGGGACTTTAAATAAAACAGTTTCTTTTTTAATATCACACTTTGATAAAATGATACCATCAAGTCGGAGAAAGTAACATGATGATCACATCACCACTTTTTCCAGAAATTGTTGAAATGGCATCGAGGGACCCCAAAACGGATATTTCCGTTAAAAAAAAATTCACGATCACAATACTTTCTCGTATTTCGTAACGGAGAAAGTAAGAACTATATGGGTGAGTCCGTTTTGTGTGACACCCGGTATATAGGATGGAATATTTTATTTTGATATTTATTACAAATATCTATGTCACGGCACTGAGAAATAGAACAGAACACACTTTTACCGGCGTAAACATGTTTTCGCAATATTCTTAAAATTAAAACGAACAAAAAACGTCGCTTTTAATGCAAATTAAAGTAGATTTCGCGGAAAACGTTAAGGCCACGAATACGTCTATTAAAAAGTTGTAACTAATAATTTGCGAAACAACAACGCAAAAGCAGGTTTTTGTCCGCAATCAATTAAACTGACATTTTAAATAAACATTTTAATGGGAATTTATATGAATTGAAATAATATTTTGGAAATACGGCGGTCGCATTAACGCGATCATATATTTTTAATGGAACAATAATTATTCATTTATTGCGAGTCAGCATTAAATATTTCGCATGTGCAACGGGAATAAAATGTTTTACGGAAAAAAAAATATATCGAATAGCGACCGAATGAAATATTTACTGTAAATTGTTATTATCTGCATCGTTCGCAATTTACATATTAAAGTCTCTATTTATTTATTTATTATAAGCTACATGTGGATGGTTGGTATTGTTGATCCTAAATCCTTTGGATGTTTTCTATTTTATAAAAATTTGGAAATTATACAAAATAGATTGATATTTCAATATTATTTTTTAAATTCCGATTTTTAAAAGTTTTTAGTTCATTTCAAGATTTCATCGATTTTTTAGGTGATTTTAAGCAAAATTAATTATATTATGTATTTTTCTATTTTGCGTCTAAAACGACGTCATTACCGCACTCATACGGGTTCGTTAATGGCTTGCTCATTGCGGTAATATCAATTTTTCAAGGTTGGCACCGTTGAAATTCAGAGCCGTCAACCTGTGCAAAATTTGTGGCGAGATAGTTTTGAGGTTATGTGATGTGTGGGAATCGCAAACTAATTTCAAATTGAAATGTCAATTATCAGTGTTACCAATCACCACACAATTTTCTAAATATGTATGGGCGATTTTTAATTTCTCCGTTACGAAGTACGTGAAAGTATTGTGATTGTGATTTTTCTTCAAACATTTTTTTACGGAAATATCCGTTTTGGGGTCCCTAGATACCATTTCAACAATTTCTGGAATTTTTTTTTACTTTCTCCGTTACGAAGTACGAGAAAGTATTGTGATCGTGATTTTTTTTCAAAATTTTTTTTTACGGAAATATCCGTTTTGGGGTCCCTAGATGCCATTTCAACAATTTCTGGAAAAAAAAAATTGTGTCTGTGTCTGTGTGTGTGTGTGCGCGCTGTATCTTAAAAACTAATAGAGCAATTGATATGAAACTTTGAACATCCATCTCATTTGATAATATGAAGAACTAAAAAGCTTTTGGTAAAATTTCGTACACCGGAAGTGGGTGTTTACCTTAACTGTTTTTTGTTTTTTGCCAATATTTTCTTAAATATGAAAAATATCACAAAAACATTTAAACAAATATTGAAGACAATAAAGAAATGAACATCTTTTACTTGAAAACATTTTTCATAAAATCATTTTTATTCGAGAAAAAAAATTATTTTATTTTTTTCATTTTTGGTTTATAATTATGAAACGATAATAATTACAGCAAATTTATGTAATATAATAATAATAATAATTGTAGAGAATGCTAAAATGAACAATTTATAAGGAATAAGTTTTTTTCAAAATCCCTTTAGTTTTTGAGTAAACTGAGTTTTTAAATTTGAAGTATAATTTTTCCATGTTTCATAATTTTGACATTTTAAACGTCAGTTTACAAAACGCTCGATGTACATTTAAAATATAATTTAAATTTAGAATAAACCATGAAAGCGTTAATATAAATGATACCATCAAATCGGAGAAAGTAACATGATGGCCACATCACCATTTTTTCTCTATATAACAGTCTGTCTGTGTGTATTGTGCGCGCTGTATCTCAAAAACTTATACAGAAATGACCACAAAACTTTGAACATGGGTGGTATTTGATAATCCGTAGAATTGAAAAGCTTTTGGTAAAATTACGTTTTTTCTGAATTTACCTAAATAGTTTTTTGATCTTTTAGCCTTTTTGGGGACTTCAGGACAATGTTTTCAGAACATTTATTAGGTTTTTTTAAGGACATTTTAAAAACACATTTCTTCGAGGATTCGTTTTCAGGACTTTTTAAGACTTATTTTTAGGACTTTTTCTTTCATGACCTTTATTTTTCAGGATTTGGTTTCAAAATTTTATTAACAGGATATTTTTTTCGGGACATTTTCGGGACTCTATCAAGAATCCTTTGTTGAGGACTTATTTTCGGGATTTTTTCAGAACAAATTTTTCAGAATTTTCTACATGACAATTTTTAGAATTTTTGATCTTTTTTGGACATATTTAAGAAATATTTAGTATTTTTTTCAAGACTATTTTCAAAACTTATTATTTCAGGAATTTTGTTAAGGACTAATTTTAGACCTTTTTGCAGGACTTTTTTCGGCATTTTTTTTTTGGGATTTATTTTTCAGGACAATTTTTTCAGATCTTTTTAAAGATTTTTTACAATGCTTTTTTTTCAGAATATGTTTTGTTTATTTTTTAAAGATGTTATTTTCGGGGCAATTTTTCTTTTTAAGGAAGGATGATTGACGGAAATTTGGGTTGGGGGATTATGGATGATATGGGACATTGGCTTAGACAGCGTAGTTCATTCAACCACAACCGATTATTTATAATTATTAGTATTATTCATATTAAATGAAAATAGACATCCACAAACACCCATGCCCTCGCCGGGATTCGAACCCAGGACCCTCCGCATTAGTTAACGCACGCGGCTAGTGGGCCGGCAAGACTGTTTTTACAGGAATTTTTTTTTTTTTATGATAATTGATCAGGACCCTTTTTCTGAACTTTCTTCAGGACTTTCTTTCAGCACTTTTTTGGGCTCTTTTTCGGGACATTTATTTCTGGTATTTTGTATGAAAACTATTTTTCGGGACTTTTTTTCACGGCTTTTATCAGGACTCGTTTTTCAAGATTTTATCTCCAGAATTGTTCTTTTAGGACTTTTTTCGAGACTTTTTAAGAACCTCTTGTTAAAGACTTCTTTTTAAGATCATTTTCAGAATTTTCTTCGTTACATTTTTTCAGAATTTTTCGGGAATTTTTTTTCAAGCCCTCTTTACAGGACATTTTCAGTATTATATTTCAGGACATTTTTTATAGGACTTTTTTTCAAGACTCTTTTTGGGATTTTTTCAGGACAATTCCTTCAGAACTTTTTCAGGACTATTTTAATGATCTTTTTAAGGATATTTTCATTTATTATTTTCATAACTCTTTTTCAAGACTGTTATTACAGGACAATTTTTAAGGATATTTTATCAGGACTCTTTTTCGGGACTTTCTTCAGGACTTTTTTTAGGATTTATTTTAGGACTTTCCTTCGGGACTTTTTTAGGACATTTATTTCTGGTGTTTTATATGAAGACTTCATTTTTCAGGACTCTTTTTGCAGTACTTTTTTCAATACCCTTTTTCACAACTTTTTAACAGGACTCTTTTTTTAAGACTTTCCAATTTTTTTTCCAAAACTGTTCTTCCAAAACTTTTTTCAAGACATTTTTTATTAGAACTCTTTTTTCAGGACTTTATTTCTGGTCTTTTTCAAGGACATGTTTTCAAGAGATTTTTTTGTCAGGACTCTCCTTTCGGGACTTTTTATCAGGACTTTTTTTATCGGAACTTTCTTCAAGACTTTCTTTCAAGAACTTTAATTAGGTTTTTAGGACTTTTTAATTAATCAGGACTATTCAAGGCTTTTATTAGGTTTTCTAGGACTTATTAATCAGGACTATTTTCAGAAATCAATTTCAAGACCTTTGTAGTATTATTTTTAGTTTTTCGGTAAACTTACGGTAAAGATTTTTGAAATTTGAAACAATTTGTCATTTGTAGCTTTCATAATTTTGACCTTGCAATCACTCGATCATGTGAAACGCTCGATTTAAAATATGATTTAAATTGAAAATAAATCATGAATCTATAAATATAAATAACTATTATACCATCAAATCGGAGAAAGTAATATTATGGCCACATCACCATTTTTTTTTCCAGAAATTGTTCAAATGACATGTAGGGACCCCAAAACGGATATTTCCGTGAAAAAATGTTTGAAATTTTTTTCACGATCACAATACTTTCTCTTACTTCGTAACGGAGAAAGTCAAAATTAAACGTCCGGAAGAATTTCAGACATGTATTTATGCACGAACATTAATGAACTTTTATGAACATTTTCCACTATTTAAAATTTACTATGCAGGAATGCCATGTGTTGAACATATTGCAGATGTGGCGGTCGGAATTAGGGAGAGTCCGAATTAATAACATTGTCAACAGTGATGAATAAGTAGTCAACGGAATAATTTTTCATAAGTATAATTTTAAAAATAATCAGCTAAAAACTCACATGTATACCGGGTGTCCCAAAAGTTCCGCACCGGTTGAATATCTCGAAAACTAAGCGACGGATCGCAAAGTTATAAAGCACGTGTTTCTTTTTTATTGGGAGGTATTTAACCGTGGCACTTAGAAACCACCCCCACCCCCAGGGGGGGGGGGGGGGGGGGGTGTTAACTTCGTAAACTTAAATGGACTTTGGATATCCAGAGTTTCTTGAATAATTTCTGTTCAAAAATCATAAAATTCGGCAAAAATTGGGCGCTTTAGACAAATTGTTCAAACTGTAAATCTTTTCCCACCCCCGTTAGAGGTTGGGATAGGGGTGAAGGATTGCGTGTAGGATTGCTGTGAATATTTTCTGAATAATAATAAAAAAATTTAAGCAAAATTGGACTCATGGAATGAATTTTTAATTCTTCTTCTACCCCCCTTCCCCCGTAAGGGGGTGAGCGGTGGGGTTGGGGTTTTGAGTTTTTGGTCGAGAATCCAAAACCGCAAAAAAAAATGGGGGGGTACCATTTAAGTTTACAAAGTTACCTCACTCCCTGGGGGTGGGGGTGGTTTCTAAGTGCCACGGTTAAATACCTCCCAACAAATAAAGAAACACGTGCTTTGTAACTTTGCGATCCGTCGCTTAGTTTTCGAGATATTCAACCGTTCCGGAACTTTTGGGACACCCGGTATATTATTAATAGTAGTTTATATTGCCCAACTGGATAAGCCCAAGTATAAATGTTCAATTAATTAATAAATAATTAAGCATTTTGTTAATTGTTGCAATTTAGATGTATACTTGTATCAGTTTATAATGGTTAGCTAAAACTAAAATTCATCATCGATTATTATTAGCATTATATTAGTAGAATCTGAAGTACAATTTTTCGTAACATTTCAGTCATTTCAGACGGTGACAAACCAGAGCGTATTTTATGAAAATTAAATAAAGACGCAAAATAGCCTGAGTAAACCGCGAGATCAGAAAGTCGAAAATAGTTGGCTGCACATTTTCTAAAAATCACTGTGATAATTCAAATAATATCATATTGCCTATCTGAATTTTTTCAGAGCAGTGCATGCGCATTTTATTTATTTTGGCATCTTGCGGTTTTTTTAAGTTATAAGTTAAAAAAATAGTATGTGTTTATTGACAGAGTTCTTTTTTTATTTAATTTAGATCTTAAAAAATATTTCAAAAAACTCTTGACTTTTTGAATTTTTGAGTTTAACCCCTAAATTTTTACCACCCCTTCGGTCAAAAATGGTTAATTTCGACAAATAAAGGCCGATCGCTTTGATTTTTACAACAAAGACTCTCTTCTCCCTCCTGCGCATCCCCACCAAATTTCACCGCCGTGCGTTGACCGGTTTCGGAGTAATTGAGAGTAACCTGACGGAACGTAAAAATCACCCCCGGGGGACGGAGGAAATTTTTTTGGAAATTTTTCTGGCACGGTCCGATGCACCACCGATGGTTCTGTCGATCCTTTCCGCTGCCGCCCCTCTGACTCTACCGTACCGCCCCGGGAAATAAAAAAAAACCCGAAAAAAAGCAAGTGTTAAAACTCAAAAACGTACAGTCCAATTTCTTTCTATTTTTTTCCAGATACTCCCCTCGGCGAACAGAACATCGCTGCCAATTTTAACAAAAATCGTTAGAGCCGTTTTGGAGCAACGGCCTCATATATGAAATTTCAGGTATTCGCCCAAAACGCCGCCACTGACTTTATTTTTGTTCCTGACGGATCCGTCGGTGGCGGAATCTCTTCACAAAACATCCGCCTACATTATTTATATCAACACACTTTTTGATTTGTTATTCCCTTAACGAGATATGATTTTTCAAAAAGCGACCAAAAAAATTTTCCAAAGTTTCCGCTCTCTCTGAGGTTTCTTTCGCGGACGTATTTTTTTCTATTTAAATCCAAAAGCTCAAATTTCTAGTATGAGAAGGTGTAACGTGATTTGATTTGTTATTTTTTCAAAAATTTTAAAGCACCCCCTACCCTTCCAGAGCCGTCATTCGGCCTGGTCCCCGGGTTCGTTTTGCTTCCATCTAGGAAGTATTTTTTTCTCTTTAAATCGAAGAGATGAACTTTTTAAAATAGGTAGGGGGTCGAACGAGCCTTGAGCTGTAATTTTTTCAAAATTTTTAAAATCACTCCGGAATCGGGGCGAATTTTTAAACGACGAAAAAACGCGACGGTGGAGAAGTTTTTTGGCGGCCGAGGAGGAGCGTGGCGCCAATTTTTTTTAGACTTTAAAAAATATTTCAAAGAGACTCTGTCTTTTTTTTAATTTTTGAGTTTTTCCCCAAAAATTTTACCACCCCCGTCGGTCAAAAATGGAATCGGGGCGAAGTTTTAAACGACGAAAAAACGCGACGGAGGAGACGTTCTTTGGCGGCCGAGAAAGAGCGTGGCGGCAATTTTTTTAGACGTTAAAAAATATTTCAAGGGGACCCTTTGTCTTTTTTTAATTTTTGAGTTTTTCCCCAAAAATTTTACCACCCCCGTCGGTCAAAAATGGAATTGGGGCGAATTTTTAAACGACGAAAGCACGAGACGGTGGAGAGGTTTTTTGCCGGCCGAGGAGAAGCGTGGCGGTAATATTTTTTAGACTTTAAAATATATTTCAAGGAGACTCTCTGTTTTTTTTTTTTTTGAGTTTTTCCCCAAAAATTTTACCATCCCCGTCGGTCAAAAATTAAATCGGGGCGAATTTTTAAACAACGAAAAAACGCGACGAAGGAGAAGTTTTTTGGCGGCCGAGGAGAAGCGTGGCGCCAATTTATTTTAGACTTTAAAAAATATTTCAAAGGGACTCTCTGTCTTCTTTTTTTATTTTTTGAGTTTTTCCCCAAAAATTTTACCATCCCCGTCGGTCAAAAATGGAATCGGGGCGAATTTTTAAACAACGAAAAAACTCGACGGAGGAGAAGTTTTTTGGCGGCCGAGGAGGAGCGTGGCGGTAATTTTTTTAGACTTTAAAAAATATTTCAAAGGGACTCTCTGCCTTCTTTTTTTAAATTTTTTGTGTTTTTCCCCAAAAATTTTACCACCCCCGTCAGTCAAAAATTAAATCGGGGCGAATTTTTAAACAACGAAAAAACGCGACGGAGGAGAAGTTTTTTAGCGGCCGAGGAGGAGCGTGGCGGTAATTTTTTTTAGACTTTAAAAAATATTTCAAGGCGACTCTTTTTTTTTTTTTAATTTTTGAGTTCTTCCCCAAAAGTTTTACCATCTCCGTCGGTCAAAAATGGAATCGGGGCGAATTTTTAAACGACGAAAAAATGCGACGGTGGTGAAGTTTTTGGCGGCCGAGGAGGAGCGTGGCGGCAATTTTTTTGGACTTTAAAAAATATTTCAAACAGACTCTCTGTCTTCTTTTTTTTAATTTTTGGGTTTTTCTCCAAAAATTTTACCATCCCCGTCGGTCAAAAATGGAATCGGGGCGAATTTTTAAACGACAAAAAATCGCGAAGGAGGAGAAGTTTCTTGGCGGCCGAGGAGGAGCGTGGCGGTAATTTTTTTTAGACTTTAAAAAATATTTCAAAGAGACTCTCTGTCTTATTTTTTTTAATTTTTGAGTTTTTCCCCAAAAATTTTACCACTCCCGCCGGTCAAAAATTAAATCGGGGCGAATTTTTAAACAACGAAAAAACGCGACGGAGGAGAAGTTTTTTGGCGGCCGAGGAGGAGCGTGCCGGCAATTTTTTTTAGACTTTAAAAAATATTTCAAAGGGACTCTCTGTCTTCTTTTTTTATTTTTTGAGTATTTCCCCAAAAATTTTACCACCCCCGTCGGTCAAAAATTAAATCGGAGCGAATTTTTAAACAACGAAAAAACGCGACGGAGAAGTTTTTTGGCGGCCGAGGAGGAGCGTGCCGGCAATTCTTTTTAGACTTTAAAAAATATTTCAAAGGGACTCTCTGTCTTCTTTTTTTAATTTTTGAGTTTCTCCCCAAAAATTTTAACATCCCCGTCGGTCAAAAATGGAATCGGGGCGAATTTTTAAACGACGAAAAAACGCGACGGTGGTGAAGTTTTTGGCGGCCGAGGAGAAGCGTGGCGGTAATTTTTTTAAACTTTAAAAAATATTTCAAAGAGACTCTCTGTCTTATTTTTTTTAATTTTTGAGTTTTTCCCCAAAAATTTTACCATCCCCGTCGATCAAAAATGGAATCGGGGCGAATTTTTAAACGACGAACAAACGCGACGGTGAAGACGTTTTTTGGCGGCCGAGGAGGAGCGTGGCGGCAATTTTTTTAAACTTTAAAAAATATTTCAAAGAGACTCTCTGTCTTATTTTTTTTAATTTTTGAGTTTTTCCCCAAAAATTTTACCATCCCCGTCGGTCAAAAATGGAATCGGGGCGAATTTTTAAACGACAAAAAACGCTACGAAGGAGAAGTTTTTTGGCCGAGGAGGAGCGCGCAGGCAATTTTTTTTTAGACTTTAAAAAATATTTCAAAGGGACTCTCTGTTTTTTTTTTTAATTTTTGAGTTTTTTCCCAAAAATTTTACCATCCCCGTCGGTCAAAAATGGAATCGGGGCGAATTTTTAAACGACGAAAAAACGCGACGGTGGTAAAGTTTTTGGCGGCCGAGGAGGAGCGTGGCGGCAATTTTTTTGGACTTTAAAAAATATTTCAAAGGGACTCTCTGTCTTATTTTTTTTAATTTTTGAATTTTTCCCCAAAAATTTTACCACCCCCGTCGATCAAAAATTGAATCGGGGCGAATTTTTAAACGACAAAAAACGCTACGAAGGAAAAGTTTTTTGGCGGCCGAGGAGACGCGTGGCGGTAATTTTTTTTAGACTTAAAAAAATATGTCAAAGAGATTCTCTGTCTTCTTTTTTTTTAATTTTTAAGATTTCCCCAAAAATTTTACCACCCCCGTAGGTCAAAAATGGCTAATTTCGACAAATGGAGGCCTATCGCTTTGATTTTTTAACAGACAACCATCTCCCCCTCCGATGCATCCCTAGCAAGTTTTACCGGTGCATGTAGACCGGTTTCGGAATAATTAGACGAGACGTAAAAATCACCCCCAGGGGGCGGAGGAAAATTTTTTGAAATTTTTCCGACACTGTCCGATGCACCCTAGAGAGCTCTATCGATCCCTGCGGGTGCCTCCCTTCTGACTCTATCCCGTAAAAAAAACACCGAAAAAAATTGAAAAAAAAACAAATATCAAAACTCGGAAACTTATGGTCCGATTTCAAATTTTTCCGAAACTGTCCGATGCACCCTAGAGAGCTCCATTGATCCCTCCGGGTGCCGCCCTTCTGACTCTACCTCACCACCCCCGTGAAAAACAAAACGAAAAAAATTGAAAAAAAAACAAGTGTCAAAACTCGAAAACGTATTTTTCCAGGTATTCCCTTCGGCAAACAGAACATCCCTTGCAATTTTAACAAAAATCGTTATAGCCGTTTTGTTTTGGAGCCGCGGCCTTATATTTGAAATTTCAGGGGTGCGCCAAAACGCCGCCACTGACTTTATGTTTGCTCTTGAAGGATCCGTTGTTGGCGGGATCTCTTTACAAAGCATCCGCCTACATTATTTATAACCAAAAACCTTTTGAATTGTTGTCCCCTTAACGAGAAATCATTTTTCAAAAAGCGACCAATTTTTTTTTAAGTTTCCACCCTCTTTTTCGGGATCGTATTTTTTTTTTCAACTCAAATGTCAAATTGAAGTATTGAAACCAAATCGAAAACATATACAAAATTTATGTGGTAAGTAAAACACGTGTGTTGAGAATTTTCACAAATTTTAATGTCGAATGTTTAATTTGTGAAAATTCTCAACACACGTGTTTTACTTACCACATATATTATGGAATTTCACAAAGTAACTGCCTCATCAATCGAATATATACAAAATTTTTACATAAAGTGCATATTTTTTTAAATATTGATTTTCTCCAATTTCAAACTGCCCAAAACGATTAAAAATCATGTTTTATTTTTTTACCCTCTTCAGTACTGCCGATGGAGATGACCTGTTGGCAGCTATGAAGAGGTATGGGTTGAGCAAATTTGATCGTCCCAATAATTCTCCCTGAGGCCTTCAGGGCCTTCTTTCAAAATTATAGATAAAAATTCGTAAAGCCTTCCCTGCACATCCTGGATGATTTCTAAAACCGCCCGCACCACAACCGCCCGCTCTAAACCGCCTTTTCAAATCTGAGATTTTAAAAACTGAGATATTTAAAACTTATTTTCAAAACTCGCACAAACCGCTCGCTCCAAAACCGCCTACTCTAAACCGCCCGCTCCAAAACTGCTCGCACTTTGTCCTCTTCATTGAAAACAGCTCCATAACATTTATTCCTTGATTTTTTTAGATTTTTTTAATCGTTCGCGAGTTATGAATTTTTTTTATGTTTTAGGGCACCATATTTTATTTTTAAAGCTGCGCTGCGCCGTCGTCCGTACGTGGCACTCAAAAATTTAAGAAAGTTACTGGTGATAAACCACGGCTCCACTGCGCTGCGCCATCGTGCGTGCGTGGTTCGTTAAAATTAAGCAATTAAACAGGTGACAAGTTTTTTTCATTTTCCATCGGAAATTTGAGTGAAAATCGCATGACATGGATTCGGGTGAAATTTTCACCAAAGAGACCTCTTACCAGAAGGGTTAAAATGTGACAAGCGTTTTGTGTCTGGGGCCCCTGTTACCATGCGTTTCTCTCGAGAGTCTTGCTGCCTTTAGTTTTGACATTGAGGAGCCTCTCAAAGCTCCAGTATATTTATAAAGGATTGCTCTGTAATATTTTTTGTTCTGTTAAGAAGATTTGATATTTTTAATTTTGACCAATTTTAAAGTTTATTTTAACGACGTATTTTTTGCATCCAAAAAGAGGAAGAGTTGAATTGTTTAAGGTTAGTGGATGGTACGACTTGCTTTCATCAATAATTTTTTTAAATTTTTAAACAATCAAAATCAAAATTTTTTATGGTCAAATTTTAAGTGTAAAGTGTACACATTTCTTAGACGCTCACAAAATATTTTTTTTCTACGTCCGTTATAAAATGTACAGTTTTTTTCATTAATTTGCGTTCATAAAATGTGTGATTCCTGAACCCTTCAAATAGCGTGAAAAAAGTGCCATAACGGTTCATTTTTTCACGCTTTTGAGTGAAAAAAGTGCCGTAGCGGTTCATTTTTTAACGCAACTAAAAAATTGTTTGCGCAAAGTGTGTCATGAACGCTTCGTAACACGCCGCGAGTTCCGCCGATAAATGCCAAACATTCGTTTCCGATCAAGAAAACTTGATGATTATTGTAATTTTCTTCATTTAAAAGAAGTATTATTACCTATAAAAATGTATTAAGGTTTTATCAAATTTATAAATTTATTTAAAGTTACGGACGCAGAAAAAAATTTGTATGAAACTCGAGAGTAAAGCAACTTTTTTTCACTTGTAGGAATTGCAATCTTTCCTACTCGTGAAAAATTATTACTTTACTCACTTGTTGCATAAATAACTATTTCCGTTGCTCGTTGGTTAACGGCTAATTTTAATGTACCCAAATGTATTAAAAATCGTTCATTAATGACCCCTATTAATGAACGATTTTTCATTAATGAACGATTTTTCATTAATGAACGATTTTTCATTAATGAACGATTTCTAGGGCCGCGGTGGTCTAGTGGGTAGAGGTCCGGCCTCTAAACCCCGCAGGTGCGGGTTCGAGCCCCGTTCGGACGGTCACTTGGATATATTCAGTCTTTGTCCTTATTTCACTTAAATGAATTATTAAATACTATACATCGGTTGTAGCCATTGCAAATAATGCAACATTAAATTTGCTTCCGGAAAAGAGTACACCTTTTTACGAAAAAAGTTACGTAGAATTTATTTCCTGGTGCGAGGAGTAACAGGTAAAACGTCATTCGAAATCTGCGCTATTCGCATATTTTGCCGATATTGCTGCAAAGGGCTTAATAGCAAGTTTATTTCTTTGTTTTGTTTGGATTTTTTCTAATCTAATTTCTAATGTTAATCTAAGTTACGATCAACGGAAAAATCTTGTAACCAACAAGTGTGTTAATCAACAATTAAAATGTCTCGATCATTAATCGCCATCATTAACACACTTGTTGGTTAAATAACTATTAAAGGATTAAAATTAATGAATGAAAATAAGCCTTTTACTGTTAACGTCCGAGTGGTTTCCATACAGAAAATTAAGAAATACATTGATTGTGCGTCACGTTTAACAGATTATGAGATATTCACAAAGTAAGGTTACCAATGCATGTAAATATGATATATAAGCGGAGCCAGGTTGATGGCGTAGCGCAGCGGAGCTGTCGTTCGTTACCAGTGATCTTGCTTAATTTTAACTTTCCTTAATGTTAAAGGGCCACGCATGAACGACGGCGCTGCGCAGCGGTGAGGTCGTTCGTCACCAGTAACTTTCTTTAATTTTAAAAGGCCATGCATGGACGACGGCGTAGCGCAGCGGAACCGTCGTCTGTCACCTGTTTAATTGCTTAATTTTAATGAACCCCGCACGCACGACGGCGCAGCGCAGCGGAGCCGTGGTTCACCAGTAACTTTCTTATTTTTTTAAGGGCCACGTACGGACGACGGCGCAGCTTTAAATTAAAAAAATTAAATAAAACAATTTTACCTATTGTCAACTAAAGCCTAGGAAAACAAGTCTTTGCTCTTATTGGGTGATTTTATTTTGTTGAAAAATGATCTGTTATTTCTGCAAATTTATAAAGCCTTTTTCTCAAGAGAAATACACATTCAGGTAATAATTATCAAAAATAAAATAATCTGGTAAATCAGTTGCCATTATACCATTTTACAATTTTTATTTACAGTTAGATAACTTTGTTGTTTGTGTATCGTCTTCTGCTTGATTACTTTATCATGATCCGCGCATTGATGTCGGATATCATTAAATACGGATGGCCGGAATCCTTTAAAACTCGAATAGTTCATATTTCCTCGGAACGGGGATTTGGGTTTAAACATCAGCGTTAAACTATCCGATTTCGGATTTTAGGGGCGAGATATAATTGGTGCGGACTGCGGTTCGACGACACAGCCGAGGGCTGCCGCCTTTTATGTCGCCGACGCCGAAAAGTTCTGGGTCAGGTAGGCACTCGTTTCCGCAAAGTTTTGGGTCGATGTACACATTGCCAAATCCTCTATTAATGAGTATTTTATGTTTTTCCAGTCTTCTAGGGCCTTCGGTCAATAGCCATTAGTAGCTCTTTTGTAAATTGAGTTATTACGACTACTACAAAATATAGTTACTTACATTCTAAGCTTAACTTCTTGTTACTACTATCGTATGTTCATTAAAAAAAAACCTTAAGTGTGCCATGATTTTTTATTTTTAAAAATTTTAGTTGGCACTCATGTTTGGAATTGACATACAAAACGTCAGATTTTTCTAAAAGTCACAATTATTCCGTTGTCACAATGGTTTAAAGCAACCAGCAGAAAACGTTTCTAGTTGAAAGTTATCTCAGAAATGGGACTAAAGTGGACGGAAATTGGGTGTATTCATTCGACGCACCTTTGGCTGAGTTTCAGGAAGAATTTCCTAACATTCCCATTATTTATGATGAATTTCAAAATACCTTACCATGATCTGTTATGTCTCAGTAAACCAGCAGGGCCGATCCTACCGGAGGGCTAGAGCGTGCATGGCACGTGGGCGGCGAAACCCGCGAAGCCCGCGAAACGAAAGACAAAGAAAAAGAAATATTAAAATTATAACTACGGGTTTTAAAGACTTACGCCATTGTGCTGAACAATTTGTAAAACGTGAGAACAGTGCAATGTATATTAAGTGTCTCTAAAAATGGCGGGAGTTAAAAATCCGTTTAAATAAATAAAAATCATAGACAAACGGCAATAACAACAATTTGAATTCGAGAAAAAACGATGGAGGGCTGTTGTAGAAAGAATGATTGCTATTCTGCACTTTTTAACAAGTCAATGTCTTGCTTTTAGATGAAGTAGTTCCAATCTCTATAGGAGAAATAACGATTTTTTTAAAGGCAGCAGAAATGCTAGCTAAATTTGACCCCTTATTGTCCGATTATTTATAATAAATAAATAATAAATAAATACTTTATTAGTGCCAGACAGAATATGTTTACACAAGTCAAACAAGTAGCATAGTTATGCAAATATAATGTGTAGTCAAATACAACAAATTAAAATTTAAATATAATGATAAAATAGACAAGCGAATTCGAGTTAAAGTTAAATAAAATTAAAAAATCTAAAGAGAAGTCGAAGAAGAAATCCTGCACTGTATTCAGGGGAGGCTCGTTATATAGAGCCAAGGAGCCATGGCACTACCTGCATATAAATATTTCTTTATATTTTTTAAATACACCATTAATCAATTTAAAATACACCAAATTTTCTGAATTTTGGCCCCTTATAAACCAATCAAATAACCGCCCGGATAGAAAAACAATTAGGGCGACATCTATCGCCGATATATTATAATTTCAGAACGTTGTAACATTTTTGGCGATAGATGTCGCCCTAATTGTTTTTCTATCCGGGCGGTTACTTGATTGGTTTATAGGGGCATAGTCGAATTGTGTTTCTCCATCAACGACGATCGTAGTGTGCTGATGTGAGACTAATGTAGGTCCAAATCGGTCCTCAGTTATTGTCGACGGTGAAATATAATCGAAATTACACAAATGATTATGTATAGAAATAAATTAATACACGATAACACTTTTAAATATAATTAGAGATAGGCAAAACTGCTACTTTTGAATCATGTTGCTACCTGTGATTGCTACTTTTTAATATCAGTGATTTTAAACCGTGATCACAGTTAGTAAACATCGTAACAACTTTTGAAATTGTGATTATTTCAAAATTAGTGAAGAAGCATTTCTAGACTGTTGCGGAAACGTAAAGTGAAATGTATTTTGAGTAAAGTATGTTGCAAATGTTTTTCTATGTCTCTGAAAAAGCTCATATTCAAAATAACGATTTGCTCTGTTCTCGGGGAGTTGTTTTAAAATCTAGATGAGAAGCATTTAAAGATTTTTGCAGAATCGTAAAATGGAATGAATTTTTAGTCATTTTGTAAAGTTTCAATTCTAATACTTGATAATCGTTTTTTTTTTAAATTTGTGTTTTGCTTCTGAGAAAGCGCATATTTAGAAAGATGATTTGATCTGTTCTCGAGGGATTATTTTTAAATGAAATAATTAACGTCAAATCATCCAGTATATTTTGAAATTTGAGAGAATTTTTATATATTTTTTGTAATTTGAAAATTGTTATAGTGCTGGTTCCGTAGTATTGTTTCAAAAATTATAATAAAGGAATGTCTAGTTGTTCGCACCGAATATTAAAGTTGAATGAATTTTGAGTACAATTAGGAAGTACAGCATTTGTTTTTATTTTTATTTTTTCAGTTCATGAAAATAGTAATTTGAACATGAGAGCAGAGAAAAATGGAGTAGATAGTAATTAATAAAGCGTTTTAGATTTACAAAATACATTTCGCATTATTTTTAAACTTTCATTTCTTCACATTTCTTCAACCATACAGAATTTTAGGTTATTATCATTATTGTGCTTGTACAAGTTCATTGTTTACACCAGTCATATCTTTATACAAATACATAATTCATACTTATAATTAATACCTTAACATAATTAACGATATACATGTTAAAATTAAATATAAAATATTAAATTACACATAAAACTTAAAATTCCTACATACAGACAGACAACGTATTAAAAGAGTGGTACATAATTAAAATATTAAAATTACACATTGAAATTGAAACTACATTTAAAATTTACAATTAAACACATAATTTAAAAACTATGTTGGTTTGTTAAAAAATCATTAATGCTGTAAAATGTTTTGACTAGTAAATACTGTTAGAATAAAGTTGGTAGAGTGAATGGTGAGTGGGTGCTATTTTACGTGGTGAGTGGGCCATATCTTGTTGCCCACGCACCTAGTTTTTCATCAATGAATAAATTAATCAAGAGATAATAAAATGTTGATTTTGATCATTCGATTTCAAGTCGAAATAAAAAAAATGAGAAAAGGTTAATAAAACACCTATAAAATCTTGATTGTGATTATTCATAAGCAGAATAGTGCCAAATTTTCGATTTTCAAAAAATTTAAAGATTGGAAAATCAAGATTTTCAAGTGTTGTCGTTATACGTTTTAAAAATCGAATCCTCAATGCTTGGTTCTTTAAAACGAATAGCGACCAAACGTGTTAGACACTGCAAATCTTGTTTTTTAACCCTTTTTTCTCGTTGTAGAGAATTTTTTTTTGATCATTGAAACGTCAAAATCGAGATATTTGTGTGTTAAATGTTTGCAAAAGGTGTTTGTCGATTTTTGAAAATAGCACTTCCAAATGTGTTGGACACTTTTAATAATGCAAGCTTTAAAATGTGAAAAAATCATTCAAGAAAAATATAAATGATTTTTATATTATTTTTTGTTTGTTATTAGATAGTTTTTGCCGGTGATTTTTTCGAAGTTTATAACTTGCCAACGCGTTGGATGATCTCCATTGATTGAAAACTAAAATATCGACAAAAAATGGTGATGTGGCCATCATGTTACTTTCTCCGACTTGATGGTATCAGAGCCATTTATATTTACGCTTTCATAGTTTATTTTCAATTTAAATCAATCATATTTTAAATGTACATCGAGCGTTTTGTAGAATCGAAGAAACTTATTCTTTATAAGTTGTTCATTTTGGTATGCTCTACAATTATTATTAACATAAATTTGCTGTAATTGTTACCGTTTCATAATTATAAACCAAAAAGGAAAAAAAAATTCTCAAATAGCAATGATTTTACGAAAAATATTTTCAAACAAGACTTGTTCATTTTTTTGTTATGTTCAATATGTGTTTAAATGTTTTTGTGATATTTTTCATGTTTTAAAAAATATTAGAAGAAAACAAAAAGCCCATTTCCGGTGTTTCCGGTGCTTTTCAGTTCTTCGGATTATCAAATTAGACTTATGTTCAAAGTCTCATATGAATTGCTCAATTTGGCCAGTTTTTTCCAAAGTAATTCAAGGTCATATAGACCGACCATAATGAAAATAAAATCCAAAAGTTTTTTAATTGGTTTTATAAACATTATTTTTTTACTGACGAAGGAGTGGATGAAATATTCTGAAAAAAATTATGAAAATAGTCCACCCAATTAACCATTTGACCAATTTTTTCCAAGGTCATTCAAGGTTATTTCGACACTGAAAAAATTTCAAAAGATTTTAAACATAATTTTTTAAATCGATTTTTTAATCATTATTTTTATACTGACGAACAAGTGGATGAAAAATTCTGAAAAAATTCATGAAAAAAGTCCACCCAATTAACCGTTTGACCAATTTTTTCCGAAGTCATTCAACATAACTTTTTAAATCGATTTTTAATCATTATTTTTATAGTGGCCAACGAGTGGATGAAAAATTCTGAAAAAAATCATTAAAATAGTACACCCAATTACCCATTTGACCAATTTTTCCCAAAGTCATTCAAGGTCATTTAGTTACTGGAAAAATCCAAAAGTTTGTAAATCGATTTTTTTTTTAATTATTTTTTTTACTGACGAATGAGTTGATGAAAAATTCTGAAAAAAATCATGAAAATAGTCTACCCAATTACACATTTAACCAATCTTTTTCAAGGTCATTCTAGGCCATTTAGACACTAAAATATTCCAAAAAATTTTGAAATCGATTTTTCAAACATTATTTTTTTACTGACGAACGAGTGGATGAAAAATTCTGAAAAAAATCATGAAAATAGTCCATACAATTACATATTTTATCCTTTTTTCCAAGGTCATTTAAACCCTAAAAAAATTCCAAAAGTTTTTAAATCGATTTTTTAAACACTTTTTTACACTGACGAACAAGTTGATGAAAAATTCTGAAAAATTTCATGAAAATAGTCCACCCAATTACCGATTTGAACGCTTACGAAGTTCCTTTATTTAATTATTTATTTACTTTTATTACTTTATTTATTTATAAAAAATACGATTTTTTGTTATGATTAAAAAAAAATAGATTTTGGCAATTTGCGTTGATTTAAGGTGGAAATTTTCCAATGATTTTTAAAAATGTGTTAAATTCGCTACATGTTCACGTTTAAATCATCAAATCTAAGAACGCGTTCAGCAGTTACGTAATTAAAAAAAAATTGTTTTGACTAGAAAATTTGCGTTTTTTGACAATTTGAATTTTTGGCAATTTGCGTTGATTTAAGATGGAAATTTTACAATGATTTTTCAAAATGTATTAAATTCGCTACATTTTCACGATTAAATCATCAAATCTAACAACGTGTTAACAGTTATATAATTTTTAAAAAATACGATTTCTTGTTTTGATTTAAAAATTTACGATTTTGGCAATTTGCATTGATTTAAGGGGAAATTTTCCAATAACTTTTCAAAAAGTGATAAATTCGCTATAATTTCAAATTTAAAAAATCAAAATTCAACAACGCGTTCAACAGTTATGTGATTTAAAAAAATACGATGTTTTAGTTTTGATTTTTGACAATTTGCATTGATTTAAGATGAACATTTTCCAATGATTTTTTAAAATATGTTAATTTCGCTACGTTTTCACGTTTAAATAATCAAAATCTCACAATGCGTTTAGCAGTTATCTAATTATTTTTTTTTGTTTTGACTTAAAAAATTGCGTTTTTGGCAATTTGCATTGATTTAACATGGAAATTTTTCAATGATTTTTCAAAAAGTGTTAAATTCGCTACATGTTCAAGTTTAAATCATACAAATCTAATGACGCGTTCGACATTTACGTAATTTATTAAAAATACGATTTTTTGTTTTTATTAAAAAAATTGAGATTTTGGCAAATACGTTGATTTAAGGTAGAAATTTTCCAATGATTTTTTAAAAAGCGTTAAATTCGCTACAGTTTTAAAATCCAACAACGCGTCCAACAGTTATATGATTTTTTTTAAATACGATTTTTTGTTTTGATTTAAAAATTTGCGATTTTGGCAATTGATTTAAGATGAAAATTTTCTAATAATTTTTTAAAATATGTTAAATTTGCTACATTTTCACGTTGAAATAATCAAAATCTTACAACGCGTTCAGCAGTTATGTAAAAAAAATGGTGATGTGGCCATCATGTTTCTTTCTCCGGCTTGATGGTATCATAGCCATTTATATTTACATGTTCATGGTTTATTGAAATCATATTTGAAATGTACATCGAGCGTTGCGTAAACTCGGATGAAACTGACGTTTAAAATGTCAAAATGATTAAACATGGAAAAATTATACTTCAAATTCGGATGTAAACCCAACCACTTATGTGACACTAGCTCTTCCAGCACTGTCAATGACTCGGTTATAAATGACTTGGTGAACTGCGTCAAGGTTCTCCAGCAGTCTATTGATGTTTTAACATCTGAAATGAAGTCCCTTTTTTCTAGCATGACTAGCATTAAGGATGATAATATTAAACTGCGCTCTGAACTTGTCGAGTTGTCAAAAAAGGTCAACAGTATTGAGAACAAAGTTTCCAGCAGTTCCAAGTCCTGTGACACTGCCACCATCGATGAACTAGAAGATCGTAAACGTAGAGAGAATAATCTCATCTTTTATAATATACCAGAGTCTACTGATAACTCAAACCATGACAATGATTCTAATAGAATTGCTTCGATGTTAAAAACAATTGACAACAACATAACAATACAAAAATGTTTTCGTTTGGGCCGTCGTGGAGTCAAACCCAGGCCCGTTAAAGTGATTTTATCTAATCCAGCGTCGGCGTCCTCTATTATGACCAAAAGAAACAAGCTGCAGAACGATATTAGAGTCAGCTTTGACAAAACTATTGTCCAACGTGCACAGTTTAAGCAAATTTTGACTGAGCTTAAGCGTCGCGAAGGGGATGGTGAACAGGATCTTGTTATCAAACACTTTAATAATGTTCCTAAAATAGTAAAGAGGACATCTAATAAAAAAAACTAAATCATCCCCAACTCTCCCACACATCTACACCTATATGCCTGTGTTATCAGAATGTACGTGGTCTTAACAGTAAGCTATCTGAACTTTTTAATAATGCTTTATCCGAGGATTTTGAGATACTTCTCCTGACAGAAACCTGGCTACATAACGGGGTGGCTGATGGTGAGGTGTTTCCAAATATATATAATGTATATCGCGCTGATAGGGCATGTGGGAGGGGTGGTGGCTCTTTGATTGCCGTCCATTCTAAATTCACTTCGGAGGAAATAAAAATATCTAAGCCTGACCTTGAGTCAATGGAAATCACGGCAGTTAAAGTGGGATCAGGCATTTCGACTGTATTATATGTATGTACTTATATCAAACCTTCCACTAGAGCTACAGATTACATAACATTTTTTGATTGGGTCGATACATTAAATAACGCTCATAATGATAATATTGTGGTAGTTGGTGATTTCAATATACCGGGATACTCTGCTGGTCTACAGTCAGGTCAGTTACACGCGCTTAACAACTTCCTCGAGTTCAATGATTTCATCCAGCACAATAATGTACTCAATAATAATGGGAAAATACTAGACTTTATAATGTCTAAAAATATTATCTCGGATATTCAGAGAAATCCACTTCCACTAGTGAAAGAAGATGGTCACCATCCCAGTCTCGCTTTTAATCTCCAATTGGAGATGTCAGTACCACCTAAAGTTGATGTTCATCGGAATTGGAAGTATTGCTTTAGGAAAACTAACTTTCCTGGCTTATACAATGATATAATGTCCACTGACTGGTCTCCTGTCTATGAGTGCACTGATGTTGACTTGGCCTGTGAAAGATTATACGGCATATTGTACCAACTATTTGATTTACATATCCCGCAGTACAGTAGATCCAATCTTGCACACGATCACAATGTCCCATGGATTACCAAGCCTATTTCCAAAAAACTTAAAGAAAAGGAGAAATATCGCAAACTATTTAGGAAATTTGGACTAGATGGCTCATAAAGCTAAATATGAAGAGTTAAGGAGATCATGCAAACATCAAATTTCTGCGGCCCATGGGGACTACATTAGGAATACAGAAAGTGAAGTAAAGAAGAACCCGAACTATTTGTGGTCCTACGTAAATTCCAAACAGAACACTACTCGGATCCCAGGGGATCTGTCGCTCAACGGCACTCACCTGACAACACCTGGGGATATTGTAAATGGCTTTGCTGAGCACTTCAGGATGTCTTACGGGGACTCTTCTTCGCATGACAAATCAACTTCTTTTCATTCCCACTTAGGAGACCTTCGCATCGACTCATCACAAGTTAGAGAACACTTACGCAAGCTGAAACCTAAATTCACCGCAGGCTTGGACCTGATCCCAGCATTAATTGTTCGGGATTGTGCTGATTTTATTTGTGAGCCATTAACTTTCATTTTTCGACTTATTCTTGGAACCAGCAAATTTCCTAATCTGTGGAAACGAGTTCGCATCTGTCCAGTCTTTAAATCCAAGAACAGGTCGGAAATTGAAAATTATCGACCTATCGCTCTTCTCTCTAACTTCTCTAAGATCTTTGAATCGATTCTGAGTGAGCACATTTATCACAGTGTTGTTTCTAAATTAAGCATTAACCACCACGGCTTCTTCAAGAGGCGCTCAACATGTACCAACCTGTGCAATCTATCTCAATTCGTGTCGGAAGCGCTTAGTAAAAATAAGCAGGTGGATGTTGTTTATACAGACCTAACAAAAGCCTTTGACAGACTTGATCACGCTTTAGTATTAGACAGTTTATATAAATTTGGGATCACCCAGAATGTTATCGATGTGATAGCATCGTACCTAGTTGATCGCCAGCAGATAGTTGATATAAACGGTGTCCATTCTGAGCCATACCTGGCCGTCAGTGGGGTACCTCAGGGTTCTAATCTGGCCCCCCTGCTGTTCTTAATCTTTTTTGATGATGTATGTACTGACTTGAAATGTGATGTCCTGATTTACGCTGATGACCTTAAGATAATGAAAGTAATTGACAGTGCCTCCGACAGCGTTGCTCTCCAGGATGATTTGAACACTGTTAACCATTGGTGCAAATCGCACAAACTGACACTGAACCCGAATAAATGTTCTGTCATTACTTTCCACCGCAAGTTGAATATCATTTTGGAGAGCTATGTTGTCGATAACACTGTAATTGAAAGAGTTTTTGAGATTAGAGACTTGGGTGTTACTTTTGATAGCAATTTGACTTTCAACACACATGTTGTCAAAACAAGTAAAGCCTGCTTTAGGATGTTGGGTTTCATTATCCGTACTTGTCGCGGCTTCCGGAGTGAGGATGTCATTAGGACTCTCTTCGATGCTTTTGTTATAAGCAAGCTTACCTACTGTTCTCTAATCTGGTCACCAATGTATCACAAATACATGGACATGCTTGAGAATATTCAAAAGAAGTTCTTGCGATACTTGTTTTTTATTAGATATGGTTACTATAATAATGATATATCATATGAATCGCTCCTATCTGATTTCAATTTCATATCCATTCGACGTAAACATCAGTATATTGCTCTAGTTCACTTATATAAATTGGTTCATTTTGCTGTCGACAATCCCCTCTTTTTAAATAAATTTAATTTTACAGTCCCGCGCTTGGCTGCTCGATATGTTAGACCGCTTTCATACAACACACCTCATAATAACTATACTCTGAATTCTCCGTTACATCGGTTATCAATAGCTTATAATGAAGTGAGTCCTAATGTTGATCTATTTGCCGCAAAACTCGTGATTTTCACAAAACAGGTCTTAGAGTATTTTAGTAATTGATACAAGCTAGGGCCATATATATTCTCTGTATATTTTCTGTTTTCTGTTTTCTTCTCCGCCTTTTTTTTTAATGCTAAATGTTAACATCCTACGCATTTTACTTAGTCATTATGAATTTCATAACCTATGTTTTTTTTTTTTTTTAATATATTGATTTTACTGTAACGATTAGTTAACTTAGTTTATAGATATGATTGTAATTTTAGTTAGTCTTAACTTTAACTTTGATATTAAATTTTTTACTGTTACTTTGTATATATCACCCCTGTAACTGGACCTGTGGGTCTGTTGGGTATTTGATTTAAATAAATAAATAAATAAATAAATAAATAAATAAATTCAAAAACTCGGTTTACTCAAAAACTAACGAGATTTCGAAAAAAAACTTATTCTTTGGAAGTTGTTCATTTTGGCATTCTCTACAATTATCATTCATATAAATTTGCTGTAACTATTATCGTTTCATAATTATAAACCAAAAATTAGAAAAATATTAATAAATTTTTTTTTCGAATAAAAATGATTTTATGAAAAATATTTTCAAGCAAAAGATGTTCATTTCTTTGTTGTATTCAAAGTTTGTTTAAATATTTTTGTGATATTTTTCATATTTAAGAAAATATTGGCAAAAAACAAAAAACAGGTAAAGTAAACACCCACTTCCGGTGTACGAAATTTTACCAAAAGCTTTTCAGTTCTTCAGATTATCAAATAAGACGTATGTTCAAAGTTTCATATCAATTGCTCTATTAGTTTTTGAGATACAGCGCACACAGGCAGACAGACACACACACACACACACACAGACACAGACACACACAGAAACACACACAGACACACACAGACACACACAAACACACACACACACACACACACACACACACACACACACAAAATGTTTCCAGAAATTGTTGAAATGGCATCTAGGGACCCCAAAACGGATATTTCCGTAAAAAAAAATTTTGGAAAAAAAATCACGATCACAATACTTTCTCGTACTTCGTAACGGAGAAAGTAAAAAATGTTAAGAAACTTGTTTGTAAAATGTGTAAAAAAATGTCCAAAAACAAGGTTTCTGAGTCCAGAAGTTTAGAAACGTATGTTAAGTAACTTTTAAAAGATTTATAATACCCAAACGTGTCAGGTGATCTTGATTATTTGAAAACCAAAATGTGCCAAAATTTTCTATAAAATTGGTGAAAAATGTAAAAAAATAGAATTTTCGCTAACAACCACAGTTTGGGTATCAATTACAATTTTACGTAGCAATCACGTTTGAAGTAGCAATCACTGTTCAATTAAGCAGTCACAGTTTAGCTAACAGTCGCAATCACAGTCACGGTGAAATTCAGTAACGACCGGTGATTTTGTGAAAAATCAGTGAAAAATCACAGGTACGTGAAATATCACCCATCCTTAAATATAATAAATTTATCAACAATTATCAGCCACAAAACTATTCAGTTTAGTGCTGAGGACAGGGGCGGCTCGTTATATAGAGCCAAGAAGAACCTGCAGTTTCAAGCTTAGCAAGAATTTTTAATTAACTCTTAAACACTTTTTCACCAGTTATTTTGGTCTAGGAAGATAAATCGTTCTTTCTTTCTTAAAAAAAAAAATGATGGGGGGAGGGTATATTGTATAAGTGGCTCTACCATCAACATGTTCCGGTGGCACTGTGTCAAATTGAATGTAAATAATTAAAATGTCAAACCGTAATAGCTAAATACACCATCAAGGCAACATCTATTATCTTAACATTTGACAAATTCCTTGACTGAGTGGAGAAATCCACAGACAATAAGAGACCATAAACTAGCGACAATTATAACAATATCATTGATAAACATTGAAATATTGTTTCCCCGTGCGACAACCGAGCACCAGTTTCAATCTTATTAGATCTCATCAGGTCAATATAGACGCTGACAGAGAAACGGTTTTTCACAATGGAGTTGTAACCCCTAGTATTCGTAATAGATAGATACACCATTAGGGCGACTTCTTTTGTCGTAACGTTGCACAAATGATTTAATTGAAACAATATTTAAAAAAATCGCGAATATTTCGTTTTGTGGCAAAAACTTACGTATTATATGTAATTGAAATTATACATATTCTTGATAATAAGTTACTTTTTGGTGTCTTATTACTAAACACGCAACCCCCAAGATATGCGGCCAAGGGTACAAGATCGGCCCTGTAAACCAGGAAGTGGTAGACCAGTCAAACGTACTTAGGATGCTATTAACACCGCCCAAGAAATTTTGGAAGATGAACCTATAATTTCTCCGCGTCGTTTGTCACAGCAAATAAATTTATTGTTAGGAACATAACATAACTAACATAACCTCAATATGTGTCACCAACTTAAATTTTAAAATATAAAAAATCATGGCACACTTGAGGTTTTTTTTTAAATACTTTATAACGATCATTTAAAATACGATTAAATCTGCGGTGTCCCATAAACCGAAACACCACGAATAAAGAGAAGTTTCACGTTACCGACCCCATAACGGAAAAAAAATCGTTCTACCTGAATTAGCACGATGCACTGCTCTGGGGTCGTTTTTTATGTTTGCATTCAGGGGAAGATAAATATTTATGGGGGTACACGGGGGCCATTTTTCGTACGCGTCCTACCAAATGAAATATGTGTCGGTCGGGATTAGGGAGATTGTGGTGATGTCTCTGATCGGACGATAATGTCTCCTAGGCCGTAAAAAATCGTACAACCGGTGACAACTGTCGCCCGAAACTTTTCTTTCCCTCATCAATTAAAGTGCAAATGTGCACGTTGAAAACGAAAATGAAAATGAAATTTACGGCGGCGCCTCGCTCGGGTTAAGTCTTTGTTTAAGGAAAGCAGTAAAAATAATTTGCATTTTTTATACTTGCAGATGACCTCGTTTATATTTGAGGAACATTTTAGCGACCGCTAATAACTGCTATAACTTGCGCGCCACTTAAGGGCTATTAGTGTACCAAATGTAACAACTTGGGGCTTGTGAAAAAAAGGGTGTTAGATTATAAATTTGCACACAACCGTTCTTACTTATATTTGTATTATAATAATAATAATTTGCCACAATAAATTGAACTCGTTTCAACATTTTGAAATTTTTTTAAAATCTCAATATCGTTTCTTCAAAATAGATTAGAGCAGCGTTTTCCAAACTTTTTTGACCGTGGGCCGGTACGAGGTTTTAACATTTTTCGCGACCCATCTTATGAAAAAAGAAACATTTATTTACAAAACAAGTTTTATTTTTTAATAAAAATCAAGTTTTTTGTTTGTTTATTTTATACACAAAATTTAAATAATTATTATATAAGAAAAATATCAGTAATTAAAAAAATTACAATTATATTCATTTAAAACTTTAGTAAATGAAGCAAACTTTGTTTTACATATTTTGTCCTTAGCGCGAAGGATTATGTTGTTTGTCAACACATAACTAGCCCAAATGATTTTTTTGATTATTTACTTGTTTTATTACTGGAAGTCTACAGAGTGTACCCTTAAAATTTGAAGATAATCCACTTAGGGAGTTTCTTGGAAATTAAGAAAATCTAGGTGAATGCATAATTTTGCACTTTCAAAAATGTTTGAGTTGAAATTTCGGAAAAACTAGCTCAAATAACTTTTTAATTATTTACTTGTTCTATTACTACGAATCTATGAAATGCACTTGTAAAATTTAAATATATTCCACTAAGGTGTTCTCTAAAATACTAAGAAAATCTAGGCGAATACATGATTTCGCATTTTCAAAAATGTTTGAGCCAAAATTTCGGAAAAACTAGCCCAAATTATTTTTTGATTATTTACTTGCTTTATTGCTAGAAGTATACAGAAGTGTGCTTTTAAAGTTTGAAGATAATCCACTTTTCTAAGGGACTTTCTTTGAAAGTACGAACATCTAGCCAAATGCATATTTTTCACTTTAAAAAATGTTTGAGTTGAAATTTCGGAAAAATTAGCTTAAACTATTTTGGGATTATTTACTTGCTTTATTACTAGAAGTCTTCATAGTGTGCTTTTACAATTTGAAGATAATCCACTAACAAGGGGAGGATCAGATGTGTGACTCACCGATTTCATCTATCTTTGGCACACGTGTAGGTCATAACTAGGAGTGTAACAGGTGCAAGTAATAGGGCGCACTGTTCAGCCGTTTTCGAGAAAAAATGTTTTTTGAATTTGTTATTTATACGGCTGTTTATAAACCTTTTGCGTTAAAGAAAATTCACCGAGTTTTTGGCGCATCGGTAAAACCTCCGATTCGTACTCGACAGGTCGGAGGATCGAATCCCATTGTTGAAGTTGGATTCAATCACTTTTTTTATTATTATTATTTTTAGGGGTAAAAGGATTCTTAAACGAATTAAACAGGAGATTAAAAAATCAATAATTGTATTTCCAGACTATTTTTTATAAATCCTTGTACGATATTATTTTCGGGCGATGAAGGACTGCACGAATTGGGATGATTAATTTAGAACAAAATACTAGAAATAAAAATATTGATTTTTCAATCTCCTGTTTAATTTGTTTAACAATCCTTCTCCTAAAAATAAAATTAATATAATTTATTGAAATTAACATTTTTAAATACTCACGGATTTATAAAAAAAACTACAAAAAAAAACTATTGACAACTTGGCCAAAAGGATTCGAACCAGGGACCTTGCGATTACGAACCGTGGATTTTACCAATACGCCACAGAGTCAGAATTGTTTTCTTAATGTAAATGGTACACAAACACACATATAGTAAAACAACCCTTTTTTCTCAAAAACGGCTGAATAGTGCGCCCTATTACTTACACCTGTTACACTCCTAGTCATTACCTACACGTGTGCCAAAGATGGATCAAATCGGTGAGTCACACATCTGATCCTCCCCTTGTAAGTTGTTTTCCAGGAAATTAAGAAAATCTATGCGAATGCATGATTTTGCATTTTCAAAAATGTTTGAATTGAAATTTCGGAAAAAACTTGAAACCGAAGATTCATGTTTTCAGTAAATTTAAGTAAAACATGATTTTTTATTGCACGTGTGATTATTTCAAAATTTGGGACTTGGATGTTTGCCTACTTTATTATAGAAATGAAAATTAATCCGTTTTGAGTAAATTTGAAAGTCTGGATTTTTTTCAATTGGTTTTTATTGTCAAAGCAACTTAGAAAATGTCCAGCCTCAAAATTAATGTTTAACGGTAAATATTTAAATCAATTTAAATTGAGGCCAAGGGCGTTGGTAGATTTTAATAGAATCACGAAACGCAATCTATTTTGATTAAATTGGAAAAGGTTCGAGAATGCTGCAACTGTTTTTGTGTTTTTTTTTGGGGGGGGGGGGGGTGGCTTGTAAAAAGTTCAACCTCAGAATTGAACAGGAGTGTGATTATTTCGAAAACTAGGGTAGGAATGTTTGCAATTTTTTTATGGAAAAATGAAGTGCAATGCATTTTGGGTGAATTTAAAAATTTCAATTGGCGATTTGGAAAATGTTCGACCTCGGAATTGAAGCGGCGATGTTGAAATGTGATTATTTTGAAACCTAAGGTAGAAATGTTTCTAAAATTTAGTAGATACTTAAAGTGCAATCTATTTTAGAGGAATGTCAAAAGTTAAAGTTTTGTTCCAATTGTTTTTATTTATTTTTTGCGGTTTGTAAAAAGTTCATCAGAATTGAACCGGGAGTTGTTCAAGTGTGATTATTTTAAAATCTACGGTAGGAATGTTCTCTGATTTTTATAGAACTATATAATAAAATAGAATATATTTTAAGTGATTTTAAAGTTTGTTTTAATTGTTTTTTATATTTTTTTGGTGGTTTGGTAAATTCTCGCCTTCAGAATTGAACCAGAGGGGGTATTCAAGTGATTATTTGAAGGAATATCCGGAAAGTAGTCTTTAAAACTATTTATTAGCTCCGAAAGATATTCTTAAATTAAAACTGATGTTTCTAGATGTAAATTTTCTTCATCATAGTTTTCACGGGTTTCTATAAATTTATAATGTTTCAAAAGATAAAACTTCTATTGAAAGTCGTTGTTTCCATAGAGTATTTTTTTTATTATTATTGCAGAGACTTTTTCCGATACTTTGAAAATATTTAAACCAAAGCCTTGCAAATTGAAATTCAATTAATTGAATACAGCAATATGTCGCACAAATAAGCTACTTTAATTAACCACTCAACATCGAGGAATCTATCCCTAAATGAAAAAAAAGTATCTTTTTTATATGGTGGGTGTTCATTCGGAAATACCAAAGCTTCGTCTTTTAGCTCAGACGTTTTAAAACGTCTCCTTTTGATAGCCATCGTGAATTACAATACAAAAGGAGGTGTTTATGATCACTCCCCATTTCCTTGCATAATTCGGTAAAAAGTCTGCTATACGAAAAACTACAAATACACACTTTGCCACTATTTCTAGTGACTAACTGTTATAAAAAAAATAATATGTAAAAAAAGATTTTTTACAATATTTTTTCGCGACCCACTAAAATTCTTCTGCGACCCGGTGCTGGGTCGCGACCCACGCTTTGGGAAACGCTGGATTAGAGCATTTAGCTTAGAAAAATTCAGTATGAGGGCATTGAAATATTCATGTAAAGAAGAATTAGCCAGATAAAAAATTATCGGAACCGACTTTAACTTTAGTAGTCACGTATCTCTATAACTAAAATGACAGTTTTTATCAATAAATCTCACGTTCCATTCTTGCCTGTAATATATGTGAGAAAGTTGCCTAGTAGAGTCTATAAATTCCGCCGACAATTAAATAAAACATTTAAAATAACTGCCTTTTGGGAAATACGTCATCATTTGAATCATTAATATCGGCTAAATTGGCTATCAAAGTGACATAAAACCGGCACGTGCCCCCATAACGATAATATAAAATGATCGTTCCTGTTTTTGAAGCGTAGGGTGCGTACTTAATTCCTTAGACGTCTCACGATCTTCGTGCCGATTCGTTCCGCACGAGATCCCCACGAAATTATATTCCGGCGAATCGGAAAATAAATTAAAAAAAAAAATCGTTGCGTTTTAATAATTATTCGGATACAATTAGTCAAAAGGAACGTTCCCTCCGCGTTTGCCGCAGTTTAGTCAATATCGCATTCCCGAGGGTGCGAAACGTATCCGATACAGGGTTAGATTAGTCCCTACGTAGCTGTAATGTATTTCCAATGGGGTAACACACATCGTTCTTTATACATATCAACCCTTCCTGCATGCACAGACTCACACACACACATACACATTTGCCCCTAGCGCACACATGCACGGTTCAGGTGTATCATTTGTTTCGGACAAGGGTGTGCTTCTCTGCGCACATTTCAAACCCTATTTAATATGTACTCAACTACCTCGGAGGGATTAATTTGTTAGGTGATTTTCGTACGGAATAGCCAATTAATTCCCTTTTGATTCCAGCTGGTCATGCCGTCCATTTCTCACTTTTATTGAACTCAGCACTCTGGTAAAATGTAAAAATGTTCCCCTTTATACAATAATCTTTGCAAACTATTAATTCAACTGCAAAAAGACAGATAAATATGTTAATTAGAATGTATCGAATTAGTGAGGTCTTTAGCAACCCCTAGTGACTAGATGGAAATGTCTAATTCAGAAATATATTGCAGTGTAACTCAGCTGTTAAGAAATGTATTATTAAACTGTCGAAAATGATATTTTTCAGTTGTCAAAAATGTTATTTTTCAGCTGTCAAAAAAGGTATTTCTCATCTACTAAAATGGTATTTTTCAGCTATCAAGAAAAGTATTTTTCAAAATTTTTTATTTGTTAAAAATGCCATTTTTCAGCTGTCAAAAATTGTAATTTTTGTTGACAAAAATTGTATTTTTTAGCTGACAATAATGGTTTGTTACAGTTGTCAATAATGTTTTGTTGCAATTGTCAAATCATCGTATTTTCAGCTGTTAAAAATGGCATTTTTCAGCTGCTAAGAGCTGTCAAAAATGATATTCTTCAGTTATCTAAAATGTTTATTTTATGTCAAAAATGTGTTTCGTTATTTTTTAGCTATCTAAAAATGTTGTTTACGACTTTTTTAATTATTATTATTTATTATTTATTCAAATCACGTTGCCACCATATACAAATAGTCAAAAATAATGTAAAATTGATCGAAAGTAGTGGATGTGAGCGTCCGTTATACAATTATCAACAATCAACAATCGTCAAAAATGGCATTTTTCGGCTGTCAAAACTTGACTTTTTGTAGCCAAAAATTGTATTTTTTAGCAGGCAATAATGATATGTTATAGGTGTCAATAATGGTTTGTTGCAGTTGTCAACAATGGTATTTTTCAGCTGTTGAAAATGGCAGTTTTCAGCTGTTAAGAAGTGTATTATTCAACTGTCAAAAATGATATATTTCAGTTGTCAAAAATGTTATTTTTCAGCAGTCAAAAAAGGTATTTCTCATCTATTAAAATGGTTTTTTTCAGCTATCAAAAAAAGTATTTTTCAACATTTTTTATTTGTTAAAAATGGCATTTTTCAGCTGTCAAAAAGTGTATTTTTTAGCTGGAAATAATGGTTTGTTACAGTTGTCAATAATGCTTTGTTGCAATTGTCAAAAATCGTATTTACAGCTGTTAGAAATGGCATTTTTCAGCTGTCAAAAAGGTATTTCTCATCTATTAAAATGGTATTTTTCAGCAATCAAAAAAAGTATTTTTCGCCATTTTTTATTTGTTAAAAATGGCATTTTTCAGCTGTCAAAAATTGTATTTTTTAGCTGGAAATAATGGTTTGTTACAGTTGTCAATAATGTTTTGTTGCAATTGTCAAAAATCGTATTTACAGCTGTTAGAAATGGCATTTTTCAGCTGTCAAAAAGGTATTTCTCATCTATTAAAATGGTATTTTTCAGCTATCAAAAAAAGTATTTTTCAACATTTTTTATTTGTTAAAAATGGCATTTTTCAGCTGTCAAAAATTGTAATTTTTGTTGTCAAAAATTGTATTTTTCAGCTGGAAATAATAGTTTGTTACAGTTGTCAATAACGTTTTGTTGTAATTGTCAAAAATCGTATTCTTCAGTTGTTAAAAATGGCATTTTCAGCTGTTAAAAATGGCATTTTTCAACTGTTAAGAGCTGTAAAAAATGATATTCTTCAGGTATCAAAAATGTTTTTTTCAATGTCAAAAAATGTATTTCTCACCTATTAAAATATTATTTTTCAGCAATCAAAAACAGCTTTTTGTGAATTTTTTTAATTGTCGAAAATGGCATTTTTCAGCTGTCAAAAATTGACTTTTTGTAGTCAAAAATTGTATTTTTTTAGCAGGCAATAATGGTATGTTATAGTTGTCAATAATGGTTTGTCGCAGTTGTCAACAATGATATTTTTCAGCTGTTGAAAATGGTAGTTTTTAGCTGTTGAAAATGGTAGTTTTCAGCTGTTAAGAAGTGTATTATTCAACTGTCAAAAATGATATTTTTCAGTTGTCAAAAATGCGATTTCCAACCTATAAAAATGTTATTTTTCAACTATCAAAAGCAGCATGTTTCGACATTTTTTTAACTGTCAAAAATGGCATTTTTCAGCTGTCAAAACTTGTATTCTTTGTGTTGCCAAAAATTGTATTTTTTAGCAGGCAATAATGGTATGTAACAGTTATCAATAATGGTTTGTTGCAGTTGTAAAGAATGATATTGTTCAGTTGTCAAAAATGGTACTTTTCAGCTGTCAAAAAGGTGTTTCTTACCTATAAAAATGGTATTTTTCAGCCATTAAAATCAGCATTTTTTACATTTTTTAATTGTCAAAAATGGTATTTTACAGCTGTCAAAAATTGTATTTGCTAACAATAATGGTATGTTATAGTTGTTAATAAAGGTTTGTTGCAGTTGTCAACAATGGTATTTTTCAGCTGTTGATAATTGAAGTTTTCAGCTGTTGATAATTGAAGTTTTCAGCTGTTAAGAAAAGTATTTATTCAACTGTCGAAAATTATATTTTTCAGCTGTCAAAAAAGGCATTTCTCACCTATAAAAATCGTATTTTTCAGTTATCAATGGCAGAATTTTTGGTCATTTTTTTAATTGTGAAAATGGCATTTTTCCGCTCTCAAAAGTTGTACTTTTTGTTGTCAAAAATTGTATTTTTAGCTAACAATAATGGAATGTTACAGTTGTCAATAATGGTTTGTTGTAGTAGTCAAGAATGGTATGTTTCAGCTGTTAAAAATGGTATTTTTCAGCTGTTAAGAAGTATATTATTCAACTGTCAAAACTGATATTTTTCAGCTGTCAAAAATTATATATTCAGCTGTTAAAATGATATGTTTCTACTTTCAACAATGGGGTATTTCCCACCCATCAAAATGGTATTTTTCAGCTATCAAAAGCAACATTTTTCGATATTTCTTAAATTGTCCAAAATGGCATTTTTCAGCTTTCAAAAATTGTACCTTTTGTTGCCAAAAATTAAATTTTTTGTTTTCAAAAATTGTATTTTTTAGCAATAATGGTATGATACAGTTGTCAATTATAGTGTGTTGCTATCATCAATAATGGTATTTTTTAGCTAATAAGAATTGTATTATTCAGCTGTCATTTAAATGTAATGTTTTAGCTGTCAAAAATGATATTCTTTATCTGCTAAAAATGGTATTTCCTACTTATATAAATGGTATTTTTTAGCTATCAAAATCAGCACTTTTTGACATTTTTTAACTGTCAAAAATGTGACAGTTTAACTGTCAAAAGTTTCAGCTGTCAAAACCTGTATATTTTTTTTGTTGTTGTCAAAAATTGTATCTTTTAGCTGCCAATAACGGTGTGTTTCAACTGGGAATGGTATTTTTCGGCTGTCAAGAATGGTAATCCCCAGCTGTTGAAAATAGTATTTTTCAGCTACCTCGAGTTGTATTTTAAAGTTATAGAAAATGGTATTCTTCAGCTACCAAAGATGCTATGTTTTAGCTGATAAAAACTATATTTGAGCTAGTAAAAATAGTTTTTTTCGACATTTTTGAATTGTTAAAAATTGGATTTTTCAGCTGTCAAAAGTAGTATGTTTCGCTGTCAAAAGTAGTATTTTTAACTGCCAAAAATAGTATATTTTTGTCAAAAAGAGTATTTTTCGAGTGTCAGGAATGGTTAGTTTCAGCTGACAAAAATTGTTGGCTGTTGAAAATTAGTTTTTCCAACTGCCAAAAATAGTATTTTTTTGTCAAAAATAGTACTTTTCGTGTGTCAACAATGATATGTTTCAGCTGTCAAAAACAGTATTTTTCAGCTAATAAAAATAGTTTAATTCAACATATTTGAATTGTCAAAAATTGTATTTTTCAACTGTCAAAAGTAGTATATTTCGCTGTCAAAAGTAGTATTGTTTACTGTCAAAAATAGTATTTTTTTGTCAAAAAGAGTATTTTTCGTGTGTCAGGAATGGTTACTTTCAGCTGACAAAAATGGTATTCCTCGGCTGTTGAAAATTAGTATTTTCCAACTGTCAAAAATAGTATTTTTTTTGTCAAAAATAGTATTTTTCGTGTGTCAACAATGATATGTTTCAGATGTCAAAAACAGTATTTTTCAGCTAATAAAAATAGTTTTATTCAACATATTTGAATTGTCAAAAATTGTATTTTTCAGCTATCAAAAGTAGTATATTTTGCTGTCGAAAGCAGAGGCGGCTAGTTATATAGAGCCTACGCTACCTGTAGTTTCAAGCTAAGCAATAGGCGTGATTGCACATTGAACCCTTTCAAGGATAAGGGCTAGCGTACCAAGCTATGATTCAATCCTTCCAATGTTGCAGGTTTATTTGAATTATCTTTAGTTCCTTCTCTTTTATAGGTAAATTCGAAGAAGTTTAAATATTCTTCCCCATCAGAACACCTACAGACCGGTTTCGACCTTTCAGGTCTCATCAGTGTAGTTAGACCTGAACGGTTGAAACCGATCTGTAGGTGTTCTGATGGGGGAACTATATTTAATGTTTACATTATTGTTGTTATATTTTCCGCCGCTGGCAATGTCCATATCTTGTCGGTGTTAAAGCCACCCGGATTTGGTTCAGTACAGCATTCAGGCAATAGATTCCGCCACTTTGGCGCTTCTACCTTCAAAGAAGTTTGTTAATGGTGAGCTTATTCCAATGAGGGTAAGTTTAAGTTTATTAATTATTATCCACCTAACAAATATATTACTGGTAATCAGGGTTTGTCGGTGATCAACACCAAAATCCATTAAATATTATTATTGTAATAAACAATTTACATATTTAAAAAAAACTAGTTCACATGATGTTTTGATTACGCGGAAATTTTACATTCCCATATGTCGTGCCAAGGTCGATGTTATCCATCAAAATAACGATGTTATTGCTCATTGTTATTCAACTATAAACATGTCATTACTCATCTACTGCACAGCAAAAATAGACGGTCATTTACATATTCAAGATCAAATGTGAACACATTATAAATATATATACGTGTAATTTTATTGTGTTCTTAAACAATGGAACATTAATAATTCTATTGATAAACCAGAATTATTCTCATTAGAATAATTAATGTATTGCTATTATTTAGGTAATAATTCAATCATAATATCCTCATTTTTTTTTATATTCGTATTTATAATTAATTTTATATCGGACTGTTTATTTATACTTCAATATATTTATTCCTGAAGAAGATTGCAAGGTTTTACCCCCTTAAAGTGGGGCCAAAATGAGATTTTTTTTAGAAAGAATCATCACATTTGGTTGAAACGTCAAGTCATGTGCGAAAAACCTCAAAATGCACTTTTTTTCAAACACCCATAACTTGGTGCCAAATCGTCGTCTTCGAGTCCTGCATAGGGAATTGATCAGATTTGATTGTCTTTATAGTGGATCGCCAAAAAAAGACGCCCAGAAACTGTCCAAGCCATCATGAATGCATAAGAAGTAGTTATACGAGCTCGCGGAGGTGGCGATGGCGGAGCGAAGCGGAACATTAATTCGGAATAAATTAAGGCGAAAACAGGTAAAGGTAAAGATCTAAAATATGGACCAAAAAAATGCAGACCAAAATATTGTAAATTCAAGTAAAAGAAAAAATATTTAGCTGGCCCGTAAAATAATTCTTTGGCTCAAAATAAGTTTCCGACCAGAAACTCGAAAATAATGCAAAAAAATAAAATAAAAAATAATAATTCAGGTTAAAAAGTAAAGGGCAAAAAATCAAAAACCGACCAAAAAACTAGAAAATACCGGCAAAAAATCGCGCATAAAAATCAATAATTCAGATTAGAAAATTTAAAATATAATACAAAAAAGCTAAAACTTAAACCAACAATTAGGACCTAAATATCAAAAATACGGACCAAAAAATCGAAACTTTTAACACGCAACCTAAATGTTCACGCCAAAATAAAGAATATTTAGGCCAAAATAACGAATATTTAGGTCAAACATAAAAAAATTGGAATAGAAAACGAAGTTACAGGCCAGAGATCCAAAAATGCAGATAAAAAAATTCAAGTAAAGGAAAAATAGTTTGCCGTTTTCACTTTCAAAATAACCCTGTAGCTCCGAGTGAGTTTCTGAACAGAAACTCAAATTGAAAATAAAAAAATCTAAAATATGGGCCAAGAAAACAAAAAATTAGACCAAATACTGAAAATTTGGGACAAAAAATAAATTTAAAAAGCAGGCCAAAATAAAGAATATTTAGGCCAAAAATCAAAACTTTGAAAAAAAAAGAAATTACAGGCCAGAGATCTAAAAATGCAGATAAAAAAAATTCAAGCAAAGAAAAAATTGTTTGGCATTTTCACCCTCAAAATAACCCTGTAGCTCAAAGTAAGTTTCCGAGCACAAACTAAAATTGAAAATTGAAAAATTTAAAATACAGGACGAAAAAAACAAAATTTGGACCAAATACCGAAAATTTGGGGCTAAAAATAAAAAAACACAGATTAAAAAATCGAAAATCTTAATAAACAAATGCAAAATTTCAGCCAAATAACAAAATCTTAGGACAGAAGATCAAAAATTTGGACCAAAAAATCGAAAATACAGGTCAAAATTTAACAATTGTGGCCAAAAGATTGAAAACATGGGCCTAAAAATAAAAAAATGCAGACAAAAAAGTTAAAAAATCGAAAATCTTAATAAACAAATCGAAAATTTTGGCCAAATAAAGAAATCTTAGGACATAAAATCAAAAATATAGACCAAAAAAATCCAAAATACAAATAAAAATTCAACAATTGTGGCAAAAAATCGAAAATTTAAACCAAAAATCGAAAGCACGAGCTTAAAAATCAAAATACTGACCAAAAAAGTCGAAAATTTCAACAGATCATTTTAAAATTGGGACCAACATAAAGAATATTTATGAAAAAAAATCAAGAATTTAAAGGAAAAAAATCGGAGAAACAGGCAAAAAATATAAAATACGAGCACAAAAATTCAGGTCTAAAAATAATTTGCCCCAAAAATAACACAAGCTCAAATTAAGATACGATCTGAAACTCAAACAAATTCAATAAAAAAATAGTGTTACTTTTTCCGATTTGATGGTATAGTACTTTATGTTTACACTTTCATGGTTTATTTTCAATTGAAATCACATTTTAAATGTGCATAAAGCGTTTAGTAAAATCAGATGAGACTGACGTTTAAAACGTCAAAATTATGAAAGATGAAAATGACAAATTATAATAGTCAATTTACTCAAAAACCAAAGAGATTTCGAAAAATACTTATTCTATATAAGTTGTTCATTTTGGCATTCTCTACAATTATTATTAAAATACATTTGCTGTAAGTATTATCGTTTCATAATTTTGAACCAAAAATTACAAAAAAAAATTATTTGCTATTATTTTTCAAAAACCATACATTTCACGAAAAATATTTTCAAGCAAAAATGTTAATTTCTTTGCTTTCTTCAAGATTTGTTTGAGTTCTTTTATAGTACTTTTCATATTTAAAAAATTATCGGAGAGAAACAAAAAACGGTTAAGGTAAACACCAACTTCCGGTGTATGAAATTTTACCAAAAGCTTTTCAGTTCTTCGGATTATCAAATAAGGCTTATGTTCAACGTTTGATGTTCATTCAAGTAGTAGTTTTTTAGATACAGCGCGCACAAGCAAACAGGCATACATTTTAACAGGAATGCATATTGAAAAATGGTGATGTGGCCATCATGTTACTTTCTCCGATTGTATCATCATTTATATTTACACTTTCATGGTTTATTTTCAATTGAAATCATATTTCAAGTGTACATCGAGCGTTTTGTAGACTCGCATGAAACTGACGTTTAAAACGTCAAAATTATAAAAGATGGAAAAATTTTAATGCAAATTTAAAAACTGAGTTTACTCAAAAACTAAAGAGATTTCGAAAAAACCTTATTCTTTATTTATTTGTTCATTTTGGCATTCTCTACAATTATCATGAACATAAGTTTGCTGTAACTATTATCGCTTCATAATTATAAACCAAAAATGAAAAAAAAAAAAAATAATACTTTATTTTCTCGAATAACAATGATTTTCTGAAAAATATTTTCAAGCAAAAGATGTTCATTTCTTTGATGTCTTCAATATTTGTATAAATATTTTTGTGATATTTTTCATATTTAAAAAAATATTGGAAAAAAACAAAAAACAGTTAAGGTAAACATCCACTTCCGGTGTACGAAATTTTACCAAAAGCTTTTCAGTTCTTCAGATTATCAAATAAAACTTATGTTCAAAGTTTCATAGCAATTGCCTTAGTAGTTTTTTGAGATACAGCGCACACAGACAGACACACACACACACACACACACAGACAGACACACACACAGACACAAAATTTTTTTTTCCAGAAATTGTTGAAATGGCATCTAGGGACCCCAAAACGGATATTTCCGTAAAAAAAATTTTTGAAAAAAAAATCACGATCACAATACTTTCTCGTACTTCGTAACGGAGAAAGTAAAAATGGTGATGTGGCCATCTTGTTACTTTCTCCGATTTGATGGTATCATAGCCATTTATATTTACGTTTTCATGGTTTATTTTCAATTGAAATCATATTTTAAATGTACATCGAGCGTTGGGTAAATTCGGATGAAAGTGACGTTTAAAACGTCAAAATTATAAAACATGGAAAAAAAATGGTGATGTGGCCATCATGTTACTTTCTCCGACTTGATGGTATCATTTATATTTACGTTTTCAGGGTTTATTTTCAATTGAAATAATATTTTAAATGTACATCGAGCGTTGTGTAAACTCGGATGAAACTGACGTTTAAAACGTCAAAATTATGAAAGATGGAAAAATTATAATTCAAATTCAAAAACTCAGATTACTCAAAAACTAAAGGGATTTCGAAAAAAACTTATTCTTTATAAGTTGTTCATTTTAGTATTCTCTACAATTATTATTAACATAAATTTGCTGTAACTATTATCGTTTCATAATTATAAACCAAAAATTTAAAAAAAATCAATACATTTTTTTCTCGAATAGCAATGATTTTATGAAAAATATTTTCAAGTAAAAGATGTTCATTTCTTTGTTTTCTTCAATGTTTGTTTAAATGTTTTTGTAATATTTTTCATATTTAAGAAAATATTGGCAAAAAACAAAAAACAGTTAAGGTAAACACCCACTTCCGGTGTACGAAATTTTACCAAAAGCTTTTCAGTTCTTCAGATTAAACACCCACTTCCGGTGTGTGAAATTTTACCAAAAGCTTTTCAGTTATTCGGATGATCAAATAAGACTTATGTTCAAAGTTTAGTATCAATTACAGAATTAGTTTTTGAGATATAGCGCGCACAGGCACACACACAGAGACACACACACACACAGACACATTTTTTTTTCCAGAAATTGTTGAAATGACATCTAGGGACCCCAAAACGGATATTTCCGTAAAAAAAATTTTTGAAAAAAAAATCACGATCACAATACTTTCTCGTACTTCGTAACGGAGAAAGTAAAAATTGTGGGACTTTCAGGAACGGATACACACAAAATAGCGTTTGTCGTAAATAGTCCTTAAATGGACTGGAAACGCCCAAATAAAGATAAAAAAAATTCAATTTTTTTTTTCTATTTTTGCCAAGTTTACGAGCTAATTCTGAATAAGATATGTCTCGCTAAAAATATAAACCGCAAGGAATAAATTCTAGAAAAATTGTATTAAACTACTAAAATCTCACTCTAAAAAACACACTTTCGTTTTCTAAAATTCACCAATTTTCAAATGAGACGAAAATTTATTTTTTGCATTTGTTGAATAATTGAGAAAAAACTCTTTATAACAAAGATACATCAACAAATAATAATTTTAATTGAACGTTATTGTGAGCAACAAATCGAAAATTTGTTATTAATTAATGTGAAATTATTTGGGACGTATATTTTTCCACTTAATTAAGCACAAACCATACAAGCGCGGCAGTTTGTTTGGAATTCAATGTATCGCGACAAATTCGAATTCAATGCGTTTGTTCGGCGATGGCAATCCATCGGAGAAAATGGGTCGTGCATGGACGAAAAATTAAAAAAAAAAGTGCCGACCCAATTACATAAGAATCAGTACGAATGAAGTCATCGAGACGAATGGACAGGGGCAATTAATGGCCCATTCATAAATAACTGTAAATAAAGGCACGAACGTGCCCGTTAAACGCACCAGACAATATTTCAGTCATGTCCCGGAGTCGTAAACGAAAATTTTTCTCAAAACGCACCTCGGGATGATTAATTCAGGCGATGTTCTCGAAGCACGTTCCGGCAATATTGTTTATTTACTACTTTTAATTGGACGCCTGGTCCCATTGAGATTTATGCAAATTACGTCCGTTCCTAGGATGCATGGTCGTAAAATCCCGGGCGCAAGGAAACCCCAGTAAAATAGAAAACTTTTACGATCCACCGATATTATAGTTATTGGTGTAATTTCACACCTCTGCATAACTTAACAGTGCCGATATTAATACAATACACGTTCCCATATAATATTTACAGGGAGGGCGTTGTAAAATGCACTTCGTACTACCGTGATTTTAGTTTACGTAAGAAGCTGAGATATTTATCTAGTGAACTTCAGGATGTGAAATTTTGCAAGTAATTATAACTGCACTATCGATGAGGTGATTCTTCAAAGTTGCAAATATATCCAGAAACAGAAGCAAGAACATACATTTTTGTATTGGATTTCTCTTACAATTGGCTATAGATGAGGTGATTCTTCATCTGTATTATTAGGTATATTTAAAGACCACTTTAAAAGCAACAAATTGATATAAAGTACTTATTAGTTATTTACTCTTTTATCTGAAAACAGATCCAAGTTTAAGAGTCACACCTTAATTTGAACGAATCAATTTTTTTCATGTCGTGGTCTATTTATGTAGGAGGTTTCAAAAAGACAAAATATACTTTTTCTTTTAATGGAACCCCATGTATATTTTTATGACTTTGTTTTATTTTTTATAAGCTTTCACTGAACACCCAGTTTGTATATTTTTTTAGGATTACAATAGTGTTATATTTTTTTAAATAAAAATTATGGGTGTGAAGTTAGTAATAGATCCAGCAAAAGATTAAAAAAATAATATCTCGGAGAAAAGGAAAGCAAATCGAAAAAATGTCCCTACAATTAGGAAAGGTCTAAATTAATACCATAAAAAAAACCCTAAATTTTAACCCAGTAAATTTTTTCAGCCCTTTCAAACAAATCTTATTATTATCATTAATACGTTAACTTCATAAATAAAAAGTCAAAAATGAGTTAAGACACCCATTCTACCAAAAAAAAAATGTCTTCCCCCACTCGCTGAAAATTATACCAGGCGCCATAAATGTGGATTTTTGGCGAAGTTCGCAATAAGCCATAATTGAATAAAAATTAGTGTACTTGTCACAAGTATACGTGCGGTAATGATCGCAAGTCGAGAAAGCGTTACGGCCATTCCTTCAACCCCAAAAAAAATAATATCTGCCGTCACTCGCAGAATTCCATACGCCATAAATGTCGGTTTTTGACAAAGTTTTCAATCAAAAATTCAAAAATTCTTTTTCTTATCACTTATATATGTAATTTAATAATCAGAAGTCAAAACGACGTTTCGGGCACATCTTTAACCCCCCCAAAAAATAATTTCTTTCACTCGCAAATACTCACAAATAGTGTTCAGGATGATCTCTTAGACTTGAAAAAAAGAAAACATTTTTCTTTTTTTCGATAGTTATTTAGACGTTTTCAGTCGATTTAAGCAGAATTTACGACAAAAGTCAGTTTGCGTATCTCCGTTCCTGGAAGTCCCACATTTTTTTAGACAAATAGTGTTCAGAATGAGCTCTTAGACATGAAAAAAATAGAAAATATTCTTTTTGAAAAAAAAATTCAATCGTTATTTAGGCGTTTCCAGTGGATTTATAAACCATTTACAACAAACGTAATTTTGGCTATCTCTGTTCCTAGTCCCACATTGTTTTTAGATAAATAGTGTTCAGAATGAGTTCTTAGAATGGAAAAAAAAATTTTTCTTTGCAAAAAAAAAAATTCAATCGTTATTTAAGCGTTTCCAGTCAATTTAAAAACGATTTACAAAAAAAGTCATTTTGCGCATCTCCGTTCCCACAATTTTTTTATAGATAAATAGTGTTCAGAATGTTAGACATGAAAAAAATAGAAAATAATTTTAAAAAAATTAAATCGTTTTTTAAGCGTTTCCAGTCAATTTAAAAACGATTTACAACAAAAGTCATTTTGCGTATCTCCGTTCCTGGAAGTCCCACAATTTTTTTATAGATAAATAGTGTTAAGAATGAGCCCTTGGACAGGAAAAAAAATTGAAAATATAAAAAAAAATTCAATCGTTATTTAGGCGTTTCCAGTCAATTTAAAAACGATTTACAACAAAAGTCATTTTGCACATCTCCGTTCCTGGAAGTCACACAATATTTTTTTTAAATAAATGGTGTTCAGAATGAACTTTTAGGCAGGAAAAAAATAGAAAATATTTTTTTGAAAAAAAAGTTTCAATCGCTTTTATGGCGTTTCCAGTCGATTTAAAAACTATTTACAACAAAAGTCATTTTGCGTATCTCCGTTCCTGGAAGTTCCTCAATATTTCTTTTTTGATAAATAGTGTTCAGAATGAACTTTTAGACATGAAAAATAGAAAATATAAAAAAAAATTCAATCGTTATTTAGGGGTTTCCAGTCGATTTAAAAACTAATTACAATAAAAGTCATTTTGCGCATCTCCGTTCCTGGAAGTCCCACAATTTTTTTTATAGATAAACAGTGTTCAGAATAAGCTCTTAGACATGAAAAAATAGAAAATATTTTTTTGAAAAAAAAAATTCAATCGTTATTTAGGCGTCTCCAGTTGATTTAAAAACTAATTACAACAAAAGTCATTTTGCGCATCTCCGTTCCTGGAAGTTCCATATTTTTTTATAGATAAATAGTGTTTAGAATGTTAGACATGAAAAAAAAATAGAAAACACTTTTTAGAAAAAAAAATTTAGGCGTTTTCAGTCGATTTAAAAACTATTTACAACAAAAGTCATTTTACGCATCTCCGTTTCTGGAAGTCCCACAATTTCTTTTATAGATAAATATTGTTCAGAATGAGCTCTTAGACATGAAAAAAAAATAGAAGATATATAAAAAAAAATTCAATGGTTATTTAAGCGCTTCCAGTCGATTTACGTTCGTGGAAGTCCCACAATTTTTTATAGAGAAATAGTGTTCAGAATGAGTTCTTAGACATGAAAAAATAGAAAATATTTAAAAAAAAATCAATCGTTATTTAGGCGTACAAAAGATATTTTGCGCATATTCGTTCCTGGAAGTCCCACAATTTTTTTTATAGATAAATAGTGTTCAAAATGAGATCTTAGACATGAAAAAAATATTTTTTTTGAAAAAAAAAATTCAATCATTCTTTAGGCGTTTCCAGTCGATTTAAAAACGTTTTACAACAGAAGTTATTTTGCGCATCTCCGTTCTTGAAAGTCCCACAATTTTTTATATAGATAAATAGTGTTCAGAATGAGTTCTTAGACGGTTCTTAAAGGGAAAAAAATGGAAAATATTTTTTTTTGAGAAAAAAATTTCAATCGTTATTTAGGCGTTTCCAGTCGATTTAAGCACTATTTACGACAAAAGTTATTTTTTTTAATAAACAAATAGTGTGTTCAGAATGAGCTCTTAGACTTAAAAAAAAAATTTAAAACTTTTTTTTTAAATCTTTATTTAGGCGTTTTCAGTCGATTTAAAAACGATTTACGATTAAAGTCATTTTGCGGATCTCCGTTCCTGGAAGTTTCACAATTTTTTTATAGATAAATAGTGTTCAAAATGAGCTCTTAGACATGAAAAAAAATAGAAAATATAAAAAAATATTCAATCGTTATTTAGGCGTTTCCAATCGACTTAAAACGATTTACAACAAAAGTCATTTTGCGCATCTCCGTTCCTGGAAGTCCCACAAAAAACTTTTTATTGACAAATAGTGTTCGGAATGATGTCTTAGACTTGCAAAAATAAAAAAAATAAATGATTTTTTCTAAATCGTTATTCTAACGTTTTCAGTCGATTTAAGCACAATTTATGACAAAAGTCAATTTGCATATCTCCGTTCCTGGAAGTCCCGCATTTTTTTATAGACAAATAGTGTTCAGAATGTGTTCGTAGAATTGAAAAAAAAAATTAAAAAAAACTTTGAATTTTTTTTTCTAATCGTTATTTCGGCGTTTGAAACATTCGTATCTCGTTCAAAAATGTATGCATCTTTAAAAACAAAAGTGCCTTGATATTTTGTCAATTGAAAATATTTTTGCAGAATTAATTCTAGACGGTACAAATTTTTTTCTCAAATGTTCAACAAATGGAAAAATTCAATTTCCAAAAATTCAGAACTTGTTTGAAAATTAGTGGATTTTTAAAAACAGAAGGGTATTTTAAAGAGTAATGTTTTGACAATTTAATGTCATTTTTCTACAATTTATTTTCTGCGGTCTATAGTTTTTACAAATTATTTTCACTGTTACATCCCCAATGCTCAACAACACAAAAATCAAAAGTTTGAAACATTCGGACCTCGTTCAAAAATGTATAAATCTTTAAAAACAAAAGTGCCTTTGGAAGAGTGAGATTTTGTTAATTGGATATATTTTTTTCGAATTAATTCTCTACGGTATCAATGTTTTGGAATTTTTGTTCAACACAGAAAAAAATTGAAATTTTCAAAAATTCGTAACTCGTTTGAAAATTGTTTTAATTTTAGAAAACGAAAGTGTGTTTTAAGGAGTGGTATTTTGGCAATTCAATACAATTTTTTTAGTACTAATTTTCGGCGTTTTATATTTTGAACGAATTATTTTCACTGATACATTCCCAATGTTCTACAACGCGAACATCAATACATAAGTCGTTCAAAAATCAAAAGTGCCGCTTGACGAGTGATATTTTAATAATTGAATATATATTTTTTAATTAATTCTGCACTGTGCAATTTTTTTGTAATTTTTTCTCAAATGTTCAACAAATGGAAAAATGAAATTTTCAAAAAATTACAACTTATTTGAAAATTGGTGAATTTTAGAAAACGAAAGTGAGTTTTATTTTAGTAATTTAATATAAGTTTTCTAGAATTTATTTTCTGCGGTTTATATTTTTAACGAATTATTTTCCCAAATGTTCAACAACGCGAACATCAAAAATTTAAAACATTGGTATCTCGTTAAAAAAATGTATGAATCTTTAAAAACAGAAGTGCCTTTAAAAGAGTGATATTTTAATAGTTGAATTTTTTTTAATGAATTCTGCACGCTACCAATTTTTTGGAATTTTTTCTCAAATGTTGAATAAATGGAAAAATTAAATTTTCAAAAATTCTTAACTCGTTTGAAAATTGGTGAATTTTAAAACCCAAAAGTTAGTTTTAAAAAGTGTTATTTTAGTGATTTGGTACAATTTTTCTAGAATTTATTTACAGCGGTTTATTTTTTTTTGATTATTTTTTCTTCGATGCTTCTCAAGAAAATTTTTTTTCTCAAGAAATAAGTATATACAAAAATGTAATACATATAAATGAAAATATGTCAAACAAAACAATTTGGATAATAGAAAATAAATACATAGAATACAAAATAGCTTAAAGAGTAGTGCAACTGATAACAGCATAAAAGTGACAACTTCTTCTTAAAAAAAAAAAATTATTTTCTTAAATAAATGTGGATCTTACAGAAAATAGATTTCAGAAAAACTCATGTTACATGATGGCCACATTTTTTTTAATTATCGATTAAAAATGAAAGATTTTATATACGACAGTGCCGCACCATAAATCCAGAAGATAAAACAAAATTATACATAAAAGCGTCAAATCGGTATTTTTATGAATTATAAAAACGCAACACCGCGCTTGATTAAGTTATAAATTTATTAGAAATTAACGACCCATTGTTAAAAATTCTTTGAAAGCCACACCGAGGGACGCTTCTTAGTTTATTAAGCCTTCAGAGCGACAACCCTCCGCCGGTGGTGGTGATTTATTTCCACAGAAATTATCACTCCTACAACCCCCGAAAACCGTCGCGTATTCCGTCTACCTGCGTCTGCCATAAATAAGATGACACCGTCCAGGTGTATCTTTTGAAAACTTAATTCGTGTGACCGAATACCGCCGACATTCACAGGGAGCTGGAAGTAAAACTTTATGGGTGAAAAGGGCGACAAAAAAGGAAACGCACAGGGAAAGGTGTATCTGCACTGGATTACGTTGTAATCTTATTTGAACAAATGGACGGGGAAGTTTTTGCAAGTTTTTGAATAGTTTATGGGGGGCGAGCTCGTTTCCGGACAGGATGTCGATTATTAAAAAGGATAGCAATATTTTATTCATAACTATACATAATTTATCCATGAATCAATATAATCAACTCGCGTTATGTACTTAACTTTACCCACGACCTTACATTTATTCGCTTAAACTAAAAACAAATTAAAACTGAATCTTGTCAGGGTCAGATTTGTAGGTAAATAATATTACAGTAAATTCTCGTTCTGTTTTCGGGTATGCAAGAGATATAAAACTAAAATTTTATTTCAGGCTATATTTCGTTTTATTGAATTTATTTAATGCTTTCTGCAACAAGTAAGGTTGTTTCTAATATGTTTAAAATTTTATTCATAACTATACAACATTTATCCATAAGCCAAGTGAATCAATTCGCGTTATGAACTATACTTTACCTACGACCTTTCAATTATTCGCTTAAACTAAAGACAGATTAAAACTGAATCTTGTCAGAGTCAGGTCAGTAGGTAAATAATGTTAGTCAATTGTTCAAGTGTGCAAGAGATATAAAATTATTAACATCAAAAACATGTAATAAAGGGGACTCGACTAAATTAGTTGCAGGTGATATTGAATTTTCACAAAAACGATTGCACGTTTTAGTTTATTTCACCGGACATTTATTTAAACGTAATTTCAATATAATTGAATACAGCTGGGGATTGTACTCTGCTGAAACACTCGATTTAATCGATTTGCAAAAATATAATTGCGGCGAAAATACATTTCAACGGTCCGGCGTATGCGATTAAGCTAAATTATTTATGAAATGGAAATACTGAAATCTTTTAAATATTATGCACATTTGTTAAAAAGTTATTTGGGGATAATTAAATAGTTTAAACTTTTCAAATATAATTTTAAATAATTTTCAAATTAGATACGATCTGAACCAATATGATTTACTATTAATAATATGCAAATTATTTTAATATTTGGCGTGGCATTAGCCAGAGAAGAAGTTGCTTTAATAATTATTCATGTCTTAGTCTTTGTAAAATTTTACAAGTTACAAAAAGGCTGCATTCAGGCTACTTTTAATTTTACTTAATTTAATTTTAAATATTTTATTCTCACCTGCACTTATTTAAATTAAATAATATTTATATGAGTATGTGCAACAATTGGTTCCAATTTGTGTATAGAGTTTTGATATTTTTATTCAACAAAAGTACGATTCAAATTATTTCTTATTTCACATATTTGCTTCATTGATAAATTGTTTTAATTGTAAAAATGTTAGATTATGTTTAACTGGTTTGATTGCCCACCCACCATCACTCGTATTAATTTTAATTTAACTCAAAATCAGTGTTCGATTGAAGAAGCCTTCAAGTCATTTCATTGGAGAAGCGAAAAGTAAAAAAAAATATCCAAATCACGATTTTCTGGATTAAAATAAAATAAAGCCAGGGTGGTGGGTGCGCATCATCCCACCCTGCAATTTGTTGAAAATAAATGAGAGCCTAACATGATTAGATGATATTAGCGGGTATGGGGCCAGGAAGTGCTTCCCGAAAATTTTAATTTTTTGAGCACCTGAACGATAACATCGCGAAAAAAAAATATAAAACGTCCAGACAAAATTCCATAAAAATTATCCTCAACGGCCAAAGTATCGTTTATCTAAAATCAATTAGGTTTTTGAAAATTCAATAATTTTCAATAGAGATGAGTTTGTGAAAATTTTCGTTTTAAATTTTTGAGCACCTGAACGAAAACAACGCGAAAAAAAATATAAAACGTGCAGACAAAATTCCATAAAAAATATCCTAAACGGTCGAAGTATCACTTATTTAAAATCAATTAGGTTTTTTAAATTCAATATTTTTCAATAGAGATATGAATTTTTCAAAATTTATTTTTAAAATTTTTGAGCACCTGAACGAAAACAACGCCAAAAAAATATAAAACGTGCAGACAAAATTCCATAAAAAATATCCTAAACGGTCGAAGTATCGCTTATTTAAAATCAATTAGGTTTTTCTAAATTTAATATTTTTCAATAGAGATATGAATTTTTGAATATTTACTTTATAAATTTTTAAACACCTGGACGAAAACAACGCGAAAAAGGAAAATATAAAATGTGCAGAAAAAAATTCCATAAAAAATATCCTCAACGGCCAAAGTATCGTTTAACTAAAATCAATTAGGTTTTTGTAAATTCAATATTTTTCAATAGAGATATGAATTTTTCAAAATTTATTTTTTAAATTTTTGAGCACCTGAACGAAAACAACGCGAAAAAAAAAAAAACGTGCAGACAAAATTCCATAAAAAATATCCTAAACGGTCGAAGTATTGCCTATTTAAAATCAATTAGGTTTTTGTAAATTCAATATTTTTCAATAGATATAAATTTTTCAAAATTTACTTTTTAAATTTTTGAACACCTGGACGAAAACAACGCGAAAAAAGAAAATATAAAATGTGTAGAAAAAAATTCCATACAAAATATCCTAAACGGTCGAAGTATCGCCTATTTAAAATCAATTAGGTTTTTGTAAATTCAATATTTTTCAATAGAGATATGAATTTTTCAAAATTTACTTTTTAAATTTTTGAGCACCTGGACGAAAACAACGCGAAAAAAAAAATAAAATGAGCAGAAAAAAATTCCATAAAAATATCCTAAACGGTCGAAGTATCGCTTATTTAAAATCAATTAGGTTTTTGTAAATTTAATATTTTTCAATAGATATGAATTTTTAAAAATTTACTTTTTAAATTTTTGAGCACCTGAACGAAAACAACGCGAAAAAAAATATAAAACGTGCAGACAAAATTCCATAAAAAATATCCTCAAGGGCCGAAGTATCGCTTATCTAAAATCAATTAGGTTTTTGTAAATTCAATAATTTTCAGTAGAGATGAGTTTGTGAAAATTTTCGTTTTAAATTTTTGAGCACCTGAACGAAAACAACGCGAAAAAAAATATAAAACGTGCAGAAAAAATTCCATAAAAAATATCCCAAACGGTCAAAGTATCGCTTATTTAAAATCAATTAGGTTTTTGTAAATTCAATATTTTTCAATAGATATGAGTTTTTTTAAATTTCCTTTTTAGATTTTTGAGCATCTGAACGAAAACAACGCTAAAAAAATATAAAACGTGATGACAAAATTCCATAAAAAATATCCCAAACGGTCGAAGTATCGCTTATTTAAAATAAATTAGGTTTTTGTAAATCCAATATTTTTCAATAGAGATATGAATTTTTCAAAATATACTTTTCAAATTTTTGAGCACCTGAACGAAAACAACGCGAAAAAAATAAATAACGTGCATACAAAATTCCATAAAAAGTATCCTCAACGGTCGAAGTATCACTTATCTAAAATCAATTAGGTTTTTGTAAATTCAATCATTTTCAATAGATATGAATTTTTCAAAATTTACTTTTTAAATTTTTGAGCACCTGAACGAAAATAACGCGAAAAAAATATAAAAAATGCAGACAAAATTCCATAAAAAATATCCTAAACGGTCGAAGTATCGCTTATTTAAAATCAATTAGGTTTTTGTAAATTCAATATCTTTCAATAGAGATATGAATTTTTCAAAATTTACTTTTTAAATTTTGGAGCACCTGAACGAAAACAACGCGAAAAAAATATAAAACGTGCAGACAAAATTCCATAAAAAATATTCTTAACGATAGAAGTATCGCTTATTTAAAATCAATTAAGTTTTTGTAAATTCAATATCTTTCAATAGAGATATGAATTTTTCAAAATTTACTTTTTAAATTTTGGAGCACCTGAACGAAAACAACGCGAAAAAAATATAAAACGTGCAGACAAAATTCCTTACAAAATATCCTCAACGGTCGAATTATCGTTTATCTAAAATCAGTTAGGTTTTTGTAATTCAATAATTTTCAATAGAGATATGAATTTTTGAAAATTTACGTTTTAAATTTTTGACCACCTGAACGAAAACAAGGTGAAAAAAATATAAAACGTGCAGACAAAATTCCATAAAAAATATCCTAAACGGTCGAAGTATCGCTTATTTAAAATCAATTAGGTTTTTTAAATTCAATATTTTTCAATAGAGATAAGAATTTTTCAAAATTTACTTTTTAAATTTTTGAGCACCTGAACGAAAACAAAGCGAAAAAAATATATAACGTGCAGACAAAATTCCATAAAAAATATCCTCAACGGCCGAAGTATCGCTTATTTAAAATCAATTAGGTTTTTGTAAATTCAATAATTTTCAACAGAAATGAGTTTTCGAAAATTGCGGAAAAAAAATTATTTAAAACGTGCAGACAAAATTCCATAAAAAATATCCTCAACGGTCGAAGTATCGCTTATTTAAAATCAATTAGGTTTTTGTAAATTCAATAATTTTCAATAGAAATATGAATGTTTGAAAATTTTCGTTTTAAATTTTTGAGCACCTGAACGAAAACAACGCGGAAAAAAATATAAACGTGCAGACAAAATTCCATAAATTTTTTTTCTTAATGGCTGAAGTAACGCTTATTCAAAATAAATTTTGTTTTTGTAAATTCAACAATTGTCAATAGAGATATGGATTTTTGAAAAAATTTTGAGCACTTGAACAAAAACATCGCTGAAAAAAATATAAACGTGCAGACAAAATTCCATAAAAAAATATTCTTAATGGATGAAGTAACGCTTATCAAAATAAATTTTGATTTTGTAAATTCAACAATTGTCAATAGAGATATGGATTTTTGAAAAATTTTTGAGCACTTGAACAAAACATCACAGAAAAAAATATAAAACGTGCAGGCAAAATTGATTAAATTTTCCTCAATGGCCGAAGTAATTTGTATAATTTTCAATTTCTTAAAAAATTGTTAATATTATTATCATTATAATAATAATAATAATAATAATTATTATTATTATTATTATGATTATGATTATTATTATTATTTAATCTGCGGCTAGTTTTCGGTTGAATTTTTTTAAAGTCAATTCATTGGAGAAATTGAAAGTTTATAAAGGACACAGAAAACGTTATGCTTCATTGATAAATTGCGTTATTTTCAAAAATTCTGGAGTACGTTTAATTGTAAGATGGGGCCCACCCAGCCCCTCACCCACTCTCTTTGGATTGATTTTGATTTAATTTGCAAATGGGGGTCGTAAAAAGTTTATTTATTTGAGAAGTTGAAAGTTTCAAAATTGTCCAGAACAGGATTTTCTGGAATATAATTAAACGAAACCGGTGGCGGTGGATGGGCACTATACCACTCTCTAATTCTTTGAACACAAATAAAGTGCCAACAAAGAGAATCAATTTATTGGAGAAAGAAAGACACAAAAGACATTGCTCTGCATTGACAAAATAATTTATTTGTAGAATTACTGGCGTAGTGTTCAATTAGTTGAACTGCAGTCTAGGATCCGTGTACCGCCCACCCACCACCTTTCGTACTGTTTTTTGAAGAAACTTTGAAATTTTTTTTTGTAATTTCATTGGAGAAGTATTCGATCATGTGAGAATCAATATATTAGAGAAAAGACTTTGCCGTTCATTGGCAAAATAATTAATTTGTAGAAATACAGGCGTTCGTTCAATCCAGGATAATACCCACCCACCACCTCTCGTGTTTATTTTAATTTGATCCCGCAATCAATGTTTTGTTAAAGAAACTTTTAACTGCATTTTATTAAAGAAGTTGAGAGTTTAGAAATAATCCAGAACGGGATTTTGTGGAATACATTTAAATGAAACCGGGGCGATGGGTGGGCACTATCACACCCTATAATTCAAGACATTAGCTTGTGAAAATCAATTGATAAGAAAAAGAAAGGTTTAATAAACCATGTGTTCCATTGATAGGTTGATTTATTCGTTAAGATACTGGCGAATAGTCAACTGGTTGAATTGTAGGATAGAGCCCACCCACTAACCTTCGTATTGATTTTGATTTCATCTGTATTCAGAATTCGGTTGATGAAATTTTTTAATCATTTCATTGATTGATTATAACTTTTTCTGTTAAAGAAAAGTAATTTCGTCATTTCATTGGATTAAAAAATATCCAGAACAGGAATAGATTACAATAAAACCTGGGTAGAGGGTGAGCACTATCCCACCCTCCAATTCCTTAAACATTAACGAGAGTCTAACATATAAAATCAATACAAAGATTGAAAAACAATGTGTTGTATTGATAAATTGATTTATTCGTTAAAATCCTGGCCAACTGATTAGATTGTAGGAAAAGGCCCACCCACCAACCTTCGTATTAATTTTGATTTCATCTGCATTCGGAATTCGGTTGATTTTTTAATCATTTAATTAAAGTTGAAGGTTTAAAAATCGCAGGATTTTGTTGATTAAATCGATGTGAAATTAGGAACGGTGGGTGCGTCACTGTTCCACCCTCCAATTCATCGACCTTAAACGTACACCCTTGTGCATTTAAAGATACAGATGAGCATATTGATTCCTCATAGAAGTGTAAACTTGTAAGTTTCGCAATTATTGTCAAGGACATGAAAATCTTTGCTGTCCATTAGTAGATCGTGGATCGTATTTTGAGAAGCTCTGGACTAGGCCACCGACTCCACCTCTTTAAATGAATATTTTTACGTTTTATTTAAGATATTTACGTTTACTTTTATACAGGGTGTTCAATTTAAGTGAAGACATTGAAATATCTCGAAAACTACACATCGAATAAAAAAAAATATAATTAAAATTTGCTCGCCTCAGAGGGGGACATCTAATGATATGAAACTCGACCCACTACCCTCAACCCCCTAGGGGGTAGGGGGTGAGAAATAGAAATGTTAAATAGGATCCCCCATTTTTTGTACGGATTTGAATACTCCGGGAAAAAATACGAAAGTTTTATCTGATTTTTTTTTTGTATTCCGAGGCGAACAAATTTTAATCCTAATTTTTTTATTCGATGTGTAGAGTTTTCGAGATATTTCAATGTCTTCACTTGAATTGAACACCCTGTATAATAATTATAAAATTGACAGAATTTCATAGTAACCTACAATCAGCCCGTAAGAATAATGTTTTATTAAACTGTCCCAATCGAAGCATTGTACACAGAGATGGATGATGATCCCAAAAAAAAATTAAAATTAAAGAATTTTTATTTGTAGATTTTAATTAACCATTTGAACATTTATTTGTCGCCCCTCAAATGTTTCCGCCAATTAACGATAAAGAATGTACATACGTACAAGCATTACCATAAACTGTAAACATTATTTGATAAACAACCTAGAATTTTAGTAAAAGTAATAAAGAGCAAGATAAATATTGTGTACACAGCTTCCTGTTTTTATTTACACACAAAACAAGTTACAACCTTTTCGCGTTTTACTACTTCTACCTCGTAGTCCAATTATCATTTATAAAATTACTCTGCAACGACGTTAAAATAAAAAAAATGACACAAATATACATACGACTGTTGTCCTAAATCCATAAAAAAATACGTACCGTGTATATAAGTTTTACATAAATGAATATTTTATGTGTAGTAAATCGTTTTATTATGACAATGTGGATATAAAAAAAAATAATTTTACTAACTCTGTAATGATTTAAGGCCAATTGCGTGCGAAAAAAGTTTTAGTGACCGTAAAGATATTTCCTCGGGCCTCTCAAGGGTCTTAAAGGAATGGAAAATGTCTACAAATTAACACCGTGATACTAAATTTTCTCGTAAAAAAATTATACGAACCTGCGTTTAAAGTGTTGTCCTTATTTCAATGTAAATCACGAATAGCTTACCTGAAAATAAAAAAAAATGTATAAGCAAATTTATTATTAATTAAATTTTTAACGGAGTAAAGGTTTATTGAGTAATTTAAATTCAACTTTAAAATTTCGTGTACTTTACGTAATTTCCAAGATGCGTAATAAAGTTTGATTGAGATCTCTTGGAACATTGGGTGAAACATAATCAGACATATACGTACAAAGCCATGCCAGAGGCTCCAAGACAAATATAGATAATATTCTTTCTTAATAATTATAAGCAAACAAAAAAACAATTTTTTTGGCAACAAAACGTCAGTGTAATTTTGTTACCCACCAAAAATACCAGTTTCGAGTATTGCCATTTTGTTTGCAGCCTAGATACGTCAATTGTTTTATAACGTCTCATAAATGCATTCTTTCTGAACAGATTTAGAAATTTTGAAGCTAATTCCGCAAGTGATATTTTTTTTAGAATACTCTAAATCGTGAGATGCAAATTTTGTTTATACTCAAATACCAGTTTAGAGCGTTGCCATTTTGTTTACAGCCTAGGTACGTTAATTGTTTTGTAACATGTCAAAAATGCATTCTTTCTGAACAGATTTAGATATTTTGAAGCTAATTCCGCAAGTGATATTTTTTTTAGAATACTCTAAATCGTGAGATGCAAATTTTGTTTATACTCAAATAACAGTTTAGAGCGTTGCCATTTTGTTTGCAGCCTAGGTACGTCAATTGTTTTGTAACATGTCATAAATGCATTCTTTCTGAACAGATTTAGAAATTTTGAAGCTAATTCCGCAAGTGATATTTTTTTAGAATACTCTAAATCGTGAGATGCAAATTTTGTTTACACTCAAATAACAGTTTAGAGCGTTGCCATTTTGTTTGCAGCCTAGGTATGTCAATTGTTTTATAACATGTCATAAACGTATTCTTTCTGAACAGATTTGGAAATTTTGAAGCTAATTCCGCAAGTGATATTTTTTAGAATTTTCTAAATCGTGAGATGCAAATTTTGCTTAAACTCAAATACCAGTTTAGAGCGTTGCCAATTTGTTTTCAGCCTAGGTATGTCAATTGTTTTGTAACGTGTCATAAATGCATTCTTTCTGAACAGATTTAGAAATTTTGAAGCTAATGCCGCAGGTGATATTTTTTTTAGAATACTGTAAATCGTGAGATGCAAATTTTGCTTGTAGTCAAATACCAGTTTAGAGCGTTGCCAATTTATTTGCAGCCTAGGTACATCAATTGTTTTGTACCGTGATATAAATGCATTCCTTCTAAACAGATTTAGAAATTTTGAAGCTAATTCCGCAAGTGATAATTTTTTTAGAATCCTCTAAATCGTGAGATGCAAATTTTGCTTATACTCAAATACCAGTTTAGAGCGTTGCCATTTTGTTTGCAGCCTAGGTACGTCAATTGTTTTGTAACATGTCATAAATGTATTCTTTCTGAACAGATTTGGAAATTTTGAAGCTAATTCCGCAGGTGATATTTTTTTCAGAATACTCTAAATCGTGAGATGCAAATTTTGCTTATATTCAAATACCAGTTTAGAGCGTTGCCATTTTGTCTGCAGCCTAGGTATGTCAATTGTTTTGTAATGTGTCATAAATGCATTCTTTCTGAACAGATTTATAAATTTGAAGCTGTTTGCGTAGGTGATATTTTTTTTAGAATTTTCTAAATCATGAGATGCAAATTTTGCTTATACTCCAATACCAGTAATACTCTATATCTAAGGTTACGGGGAATCCCCGATATGTATATGTTCAAAATAGGCCACACATTTACCCAATCTCAGTCACGGAAGTCTTAAACCACAATCCGTTTTCCAGAAATTGTGGAAATTTACCAGTTAAAGGCATTTTTTTATCCTTCAAAACGTTCAATAAATTGCGCGACTTCAGAATGACTTAAGAAAAGTTCTCCTGGGGATGTTTCGAAAATGGCCGAAGGGATGTTTCGAATTTTTTCAGTAACGTAAACCTAAATCAGTGTTGGGTATTTCTGAAAAAGTTCTAATTTGTGGCAATTGTTTTTATATTTTTTTGAACGCTCCGAAAATTGCGCGAATTCAGAATGATTTAAGCACAGCTCTCGTTCATTTATTTCAAAAATTACTAAAGGGATGATTCGATTTTTTTTCAGGAACATAAACTAAAATCAGTTTTGAGTATTTCTGGAAATTTGTGGATTTAAAAAAAAATATGTTTTTTTGCAAACTTAAAATTACTCATGCAATTATTTTAAAACCTGCTTAAGAGATGCTATAATTATTTTCAGTAATGCAGTACATTCTGTTGTGAGTATTTTTGAAAATTTACCAGTTAATGGCAATCGTTTTTATATTTTCTTAAACTCTTGGAAAATTGAGCGACTTACGAATGACTTAAGCACAGTTCTTGCGCGGTTATTTTAAAAATTACTCGAGGTGATTTAAATTTTTTTTTCAGTAACATCATCTGAAATCTGTTGAGTATTTCTAAAAAGGTAGCAATTTGTGGCAATTGTTTTTATATTTTTTAAATGATCGGCGAATTGGGCAACCTTAGAAATACATAAATTAAATTCTCGTGCGATTATTTCGAAAACTGCTGAACGGATACTTTAAATTTTTTTTCGTAATGTGAACTACAATATGTTTTGAGTATTTTTGAGAATTTGCCTTTTAATGCTAATTGATTTTATTTTTTTTAGACTCTTGGAAAATTGCGCGGCTTCAGAATGACTTTAGCACGGTTCTTGTGCCGTTATATCGAAAATTACTTAAGGGATGACTTGAATTTTTTTCAGTAGCATAAACTAAAATCAGTTTTTAGTATTTCTGGAAAAGTTCAATTTGTGGCAATTGTCTTTATATTTTTCGATCGGCGAATTGCTCAACCTTAGAATTACTTAAATGCAGTTCTCGTGCTATTATTTCAAAAACTGTTGAAGGGATGCTATAAATCTTTTTCAGTTATGCAACCTACAATCTGTTTTGCGTATTTCTGATAATTTACTAGTTAATGGCAATTATTTTAAAAAAAATTTAAACTCTTGGAAAATTGCGCGACTTCAGAATGACTTAAGCACAGTTCACGTATCGTTATCTTGAAAAATTGCTTAAGGGATTTTTCGAAATTTGTTCCGTTACATAAACTTACATCAATTTTAAGTATTTCTGGAAAAGCTCAATTTGTAGCAATTGTTTTTGTTTATTTCTTAAACGCTCGGCGAATTGCGCAATCTCAGAATTACTTAAGTGCAGTTCTCATGCAATTATTTTGAAAACTGTTGAAGGGATGTTAAAAATAGGCTTTGAGAAAAGTCCTCAAAAATGAAGTCCCGAAAAAACCCAAAAATAGAGCCCTAGCGAAAGAGGCCCGAAGCAGTCCTGGAAAGAGTCTTGTGAAAAAGCCTTAAAAACACCCCGAAAAAAAGATATGAGAAATAATTCCTGCAAAAAAGACCTGAAACAAAATCCCTGAAAATTTTTTCCTGAAAAAAAGAACCCTGAAAAAGCCATTAGCAGTGCTCTTAAAATTAAATAAAGACCAGAAAACAAGTCCCGAAAACAAAGTCTGGAAAACATTCCCGAAAATGAAATTACAGAAGTCCTGATAAAATATCTTGGAAAAATGTCTGAAATAAGTTCTGAAAAAAGAGTCGTGAAAAATAACGTCGTGAGAAAGAAGTCCAGAAATAAATAGAATAGAAAAACAATTGTCTGACAAATGCTGACAAAAAAAGACTTGAAAGAGTCCTAAAAAATAACTTACAGTCCTGAAAATAGGCCTTAAAACAGTCCTAAAGAACAAGGCCCGAAAAATGGAGTGGAAAAAAGTCCTGAAAAAGAAATTTCCAAAAAAAAAACAGTACTGAAAATAAAGTCCTGGAATGTCGTAAATAGAGTCCTGAAAAATAGGCTTTGAGAAAAGTCCTCAAAAATGAAGTCCTGAAACAAACCCAAAAATAGAGCCCTAGCAAAAGAGGCCCGAAAACATTTCTCGAAAGAGTCTTGAGAAAAAGCCTTAAAAACGTTCCGAAAAAAAGACATGAAAAACAACTCCTGCAAAAAAGGCCTGAAATAAAAACCCTAAAAAATGTTTTCTGAAAAAAAAACCTGAAAAGGTGCCCTTAAAAAAGACCAGAACACAAGTCCCGAAAACAAAGTCCGGAAAACATTCCCGAAAAAAAATTACTGAAAATAAAGTCCTGAAAAATGAGTCCTGATAAAATATCTTGGGAAAATGTCTCAAATAAGAGTCGTGAAAAATAATGTCGTGAGAAAGAAGTCCAGAAATAAATAGAATAGAAAAACAATTGTCTTAAAAAAAATGCTGACAAAATATGCAAAAAAGGAGTCCTAAAAAATACCTTACAAGAGTCCTGAAAAATGGGATGGAAAAAAGTCCTGAAAAAAAATCCCAAAAAACAGCATTGAAAATAATCCTGGAAATTAGTCCAGATAAAATATGCCTCGAAAAAGTTTTAAAAAATGACAAAAGTCTTGAAAAAGGGCACAAAAAAAGTCCTGAAGAATAACAGCCCGAAAAAAAGTGTTGAAAAGTAAGTCTGGAAAGAAGAGTCCTGAAATAAACGTGCTAAAAAATAGTCATGATAAAAAGTCGTGAAACAAGAGTCATAAAAAAATATCCTAAAAAAGTCCTAAGCGAAATCCTAAAAAAAGTCCCAAAAAAGTAGTCTTAAGCAGTCTTAAAAAAAGTACTGAAAAGGGTCCATAAAAAGTTTTGAAAAAGACTAAAATTGCCCCAATAAGAGTCTTGAAAATGGTAATGAACAAGAAGTCTTGATATAAGTCCAAAAAAAAAACTTCAAAAGAAATTCCTAAACAAAGAAGTTCTGAAAACATGAAAATGATGACCATAAAAAAAAAACAGTTTTGAGGAATAAGTTTTTAAAAACGTTCCATAAAAAGTAAAAAAAATCCTGAAAGTAAAAGCTTGCCCTAAAAGTAATCCTGAAGAATCTTCTTAAAAAAAGATGACATTTTTAAATTTTTAAAGGCATTTTAAAGACAAAAGTATCTTCATAAATAATAAGACTGCTTAAAAATTTCAACGCTTTACAGCTAAATAAGCAAAGAAATGGTGATGTGGCCATCATGTTACTTTCTCCGACTTGATGGTTATCATTTATATTCACGCTTTCATGATTTATTTTCAATTTAAATGATATTTTTAATGAACATCGAACGTTTAGTGACTCGGATGAAACTGACGTTTAAAACGTCAAAATTACGAAAGATGGAAAAATTATACTTCAAATTCAAAAATTCCGTTTACTCAAAACTTGTTCATTTTGGAATTCTCTACAATTATTGTTAACATAAATTTACTGTAACTATCATCGTTTCATAATTATAAACCAAAAACGAAAAAAAAATTAATAATTTTTTCTCGAATAATAATGATTTTATGAAAAATATTTTCAAACCAAAGATCTTCATTTCTTTGTTATCTTCAATATTTGTTTAAATGCTTTTATGATATTTTTCATATTTACAAAAATATTAGAAAAAAAAAAACGAAAAACAGTTTAGGTAAACACCTACTTCCGGTGTATGAAATTTTACCAAAAGCTTTTCAGTTCTTCGGATTATCAAATAAGACTTATTTTCAAAGTTTCATTTGAATTGCTCTATTAATTTTTCAGATACAGCGTACACAGCACACAGTCACAATTTTTTTTTTCCAGAAATTGTTGAAGTGGCGTCTAGGGACCCTAAAACTGATATTTCCATAAAAAAATATTTGAAAAAATTTTCACGATCACAATACTTTCTCGTACTTCGTAACGGAGCAAGTAAAAAATTGCTAATAACTATCACCAATTAAAGTTAAAAATCTAAAATATACGCCATTCAAAAATTCGTCCATAAAAATCAATAATTAAGGTGAAAGATAAGTCAAAAAATCGAAAATTTGAACCATAAATCCAAAACTCTATCTTGAACATAAAAAAAAATCGAAAATTGCAACAAACAAATCAAAAGTTTTGTCGAAAATCAAAAATATTTAGGGCAAAACAATTAAAAATTTGGAAAAATACAGGAAACGATGTAAAGTAATTTATTCGTGTTAAAACTATACAGTTTGGGCAAGAAAATTCACCAAAAAATTGAAAATCCTAGTAAAACCAAAATAATTTGCCATTTTAAACCGCGAAAATAACTCCTTAGTTCAAAACAAGTTTCCAACCAGCAAAAATAATGGCCAAAATCTAAAACAAAATGCAAATAAAAACAATTCTGGTAAAAAATCTAAAATAAAAGGCAAAAACAGACAAAAAAACTTTAAAATACCGACAAAAAATTTAAAAATTCAGGCATAGAGATCAATAATTCACGTTGAAAAATCTAAACCAAAAATTTAAACCAATAATTTGAAAGTTTAAACCAGCATAAAGGATATTGTGGAGTCGCTTGGGTCACGAAAATTGAGAGCGGAATCAGGACAGCGGGAACGGAGGAGACGTAACCGTGGAAACGAAGGAAAGAACATTAATATACAAAAAAATTTACGGACATTAGCATAATATTTTTTTTTCCTTTATAAATATCTACGGAGTTCTTCTTATTGACTTGCGCTAAAATATTTAGCCCAAAAATTAAAAAATTTTGAACGGAAACAGAATTACAAGCCAAAGATAAAATATCGGCCAGAAAATCAAAAATCAATAAATCTAAAAATAAATGCGGACCAAAAAAAATAGAAATTCAAGGAAAAATGATTTGCCATTTTCACACCCAAAATAATCAACTTAAAAATGTAGAATCAAAAATTTAGAACAAAAAATCGAAAGTTTGATGCTAAAAATAAAAAATTCAGAATAAAATATCGAAAATTTTAACCAAAAAATCAACAATCGTGAGCAAATATTGAAAACTTTGACCTAGAAATAAGAATGTGGATCAAAAAAGCGAAAATTTGAAAATTGCGTACAAAATGAAGAATATTTAGGCAAAAAGTTGTAAAGAATATGTTCTACCAAAATTATATTGCCGAAATGCGGTTTTGTTTTTAAAGGTCCACCCATTTTCAAACGAGTTACGAATTTTTGAAACTTTTGTTTTTCGCGTTGTATCAGTGAAAACAATTCGTTAAGAATATAAACCGAAAAAAATAAATTGTAGATAAATTATATTAAATTACTAAAATATAACTCTTTAAAATTAATTTTTGTGTATCGAAATCCACCAAAGCGAGTTTGAATTTTTGAAAATTTCATTTTTGCATTTGAACATTTAAGAAGAAAGTCTAAAAACTATGTACCGTGAAGAATACATTCAAAAAAATATATTCCATTGTTTCAATGTCATTCTTCCAAAGGCACTTTTGTTTATAAAAATACATTAATTTTCAAACTTTTGATATTAATGTTGTTGTATCAGTGTATCAGTGAAAACTGATCATAGTATGCCAAAATCTGATGATCAGAGTCTCTCCAGGTTTTCACAAAGTAATAATCTAGAATGCATTTTTAGTAATTTTTAATCTTTTATTAATATTACACCGAAGAGAATAACGTCTAGTAGAGAAAATGGTGATGTGGCCATCATGTTACTTTCTCCGACTTGATGGTATCATTTTAAATGTACATCGAACGTTTGTAGACTCGGATGATTCTGACGTTTAACTGCAAATTTAAAAGCTGGGTTTACTCAAAAACCAAAGAGATTTCGAAAAAAACTTATTCTTTATAAGTTGTTCATTTTGGCATTCTCTACAATTATTATGCACATAAATTTGCTGTAACTATTATCGTTTCATAATTATAGATCAAAAATTAAAAAAAGAAATTAATACATTTCTTTCTCGAATAACAATGATTTTATGAAAAATATTTTTAAACGAAAGATATTTATTTCTTTATTGTCTTCAAAAGTTGTATAAATGTTTTGGTAATATTTTTCATTTTTAAGAAAATTTTGGAAAAAAACAAAAAACAGTTCAGGTAAACGACCACTTCCTGTGTACAAAATTTTACCAAAAGCTTTTCAGTTCTTCGGATTATCAAATAAGACGTATGTTAAAAGTTTCATATCAATTGCTTTATTAGTTTTTGAGATACAGCGCGCACAGACACAGACACACACACAGACATACACAGACACAAAATCATTTTTTCCAGAAATTGTTAAAATGACATCAAGGGACCTTAAAAATTTTTGAAAAAATGTTCGCGATCACAATACAAAGTTTTATATTTTGATAGAAAACTATTTTTTAAATTTTCTACAAATATTTATCAAGGCTAAGGAGGGGTAATGTAATTTAATCATCAATTTTTTTCAAATTTTTCCCAACACCCAACATTTTTTATTTATTTTATTTAATATGTGTATTTCTTATAAATGTACCGTTATAACCGGATAAATAAAACAAATATCCCACACGTGCACATTTCTCTCCACATGGTTTTCATATACTCTTTGCAAAACAGCTATTTTAATAGGCGTCATTCAGTCGGGCATATTTATCGCAGGCATTGGTTTAACAGTGTCTCCAAGGCATTTTGCGTGGAACCGTATTAACATGTACACATTTGAAATAAATTTGTGGGAATAATAAATATAAATTAGCTCCAGTGCGGTTTATGGTCGGTGGGCATTCTAAATGTTCCATTGAAAACGGCACAAATGTTCCTTGCGGCCAAGATCTTTAAGCGATCCATTGTCGGAAAGAATGGGGAGAGAAAGGTGCGAGCCCCGAAAGATGAAAACAGTGTCCCAAAAATCGTCGATTCGAAGGGAAAAAAAATTATAGGTGGTGCGTCGAACCCCTAACTATTGTATCACATGCACCTCGTGTCTTTCCATTCTACTTTATTCTACTTTAGGGAGGAGGACCAGCCCCTGCGCGACCACTAAAAATAAATAAATAACACCGTTGCCGACTGCGTGATGCATGGCATCTACTCGCACATCAAAGAATTGATATCCCTTTCGAGGCGGAGCAATTTTTCCGCACGCTGTTTTTTTTTCACTCCAATCGATCTCCTTATGAATTATTAAAACCCCTTTTATGCAGGCTTCGTAATTAGCGGGAAATCATGCACCCCTTAAAATTCACTGCGTACACCTACACAGCCTGTGCGAATAATAATTACATGCAAGAAAATCTAGTAAAAAAAAATCATAAATTTTGCTCGAGTTTAATGTTTACGAGAAAGAGGCAATACATTTATTGAGACACTTTTACAAATGACTTTGAATTTGAACTTTATTTTCGAAACGTATATTTTACAAGAGAAAAAGCATTAATTAAAAAAAATAACTCACGGAAAAATTAATACATTTTCGAAAAATAAAGGTAGATGTTCTGTGAATATTCTAAAATATTTGAACTCTTATCATATCAGACCTTATTTTCTTTTCGATTTTGGTTTTGTTTAAGTGTTCAACAACTTCAAACATTAATTTTCAAAAATTCATAACTAACACAAATATTGACCAAGTTTCAAAAATCAAGATTAATTTTAAAGGTAAATGTATTATGATTGCATCAGAGTTTTTTTTATGGAATTCAATCATAGCGATATGATAGTTTTTCCTTGTTTAAAAATTTGTTTTTAAAAATTGAAAAAAGTGACACATTTCTAAAAATTAAAGTTAGTTTTAAAGGAACATACATTTGTTATTTATCCATGTTACAGTTTTCTTTCTAAACGCATCTTTTGCATATTTCTACACCCTGTAAGTTTAAGTTTTTTCGTATCTGTTATGACTATTATATGATATATTTTTTTTTAATTTATTGAAACCACTTATTTATATTATGTATATTGACCTGTATAAACCCATTGTTATTGGCACATTAAATAAATTAAATTAAATAGATGTTTTGTGTGTGTGTGTGTGTGTATATGAAAAAAAAAACGATTTTTTGTCTTCAACAACTTTAAATATTAATTTCCAAAAATTAACTTTACGCAAAAATTGACACATTTTCAAAAGTCTAAGTTGATTCTAAAGGCAGATGTTTTGTGAATATACTTAATATTCTATATTATTCTATATTAGTTTTTTTTTTGTTCGACAACTTAAAACGTTAATTTTAAAAAATTCATAACTTACGGAAAAAATAATGCATTTTCAAAAATTACAGTATGTTTTAAAGGGAGATGTTTTGTGAGTGTATTAAAAAAAATGATTTTTTATTCAAGTTTTCGACAACTTTAAATATTAATTTTCAAAAATTCATAACACGCATTTTCAAAACTCAAAGTTAATTTATGATTGCATTAAACGTTTTAAGGAATTCAATCATATCGGTATTTTTCTTCTATTTTTTCTTTGTTCAAATATACGACAAATTAAAAAAACATAATTTTTCAACATTTATGACTCACGCGTTTTCAAAAATTGTTTTTGAATATACTATTTCTTTTTTTATTTTTGATAAATTCTAGCATATCATGTATTAAATCAAGTGTCGGAAATGACCATTTTTAACTGCCAAAAATGATCATTTTTAACTGTCTAAAAACACAATTTTTAACTGCCAAAAATGACAATTTTTAACTGACAAAAGGGCCAATTTTCAAGTGTCGGAAACGACCATTTTTAACTGAGAAAAATGACAATTTGCAACAGCCAAAAATGACAATCTCTAACTGCTAAAAATGACAATTTTAACTGCCAAAAAGGCTAATTTTTAAGTGTCGGAAAAGACCATTTTAAGCTGCTAAAAATGACAATTTTCAACTGCCAAAAGCCCAATTTTCAAGTGTCGGAAACGACCATTTTTAACTGCCAAAAAATGACAATTTTCAACTGCTAAAAATGACAATTTTCAATTGTCAAAAAGGCCAATTTTCAACTGCTAAAAAGGCAAATTTTCAAGTGTCGCAAACGGCCATTTTAAGCTGCCAAAAATAACAATTTTCAACTGCCAAAAATGACAATTTTCAACTACCAAAAAGGCCAATTTTCAAGTGTCGGCAACGACTATTTTTAACTGGCAAAAATGACAATTTTTAACAGCCAAAAATTACAATTTTCTAATGCCAAAAAGGCCAATTTTCAACTGCCAAAAAGGCCAATTTTCAACTGACAAAAAGGACCAAATTTCAACTGCCAAAAGCCCAATTTTCAAGTGTCGGAAGCGACCATTTTTAACTGCCAAAAGTGACAATTTTTAACTGCCAAAAAATGACAATTTTCAACTGGTTAATATGACAATTTTCAATTGCCAAAAAGGCCAATTTTCAACTGCCAAAAAGAACCAATTTTCAACTGCCAAAAAGGCCAATTTTCAAGTGTCGGAAACGACCATTTTAAGCTGCCAAAAATAACAATTTTCAACTGCCAAAAATGACAATTTTCAACTACAAAAAAGGCCAATTTTCAAGTGTCGGCAACGACTATTTTTAACTGGCAAAAATGACAATTTTTAACAGCCAAAAATTACAATTTTTTACTGCCAAAAAGGCCAATTTTCAAGTGCCTGAAAGGCCAATTTTCAACTGCTAAAAAGGCCAATTTTTAACTGCCAAAAAGGCCAATTTTTAAGTGTCGGCAACGACTATTTTTAACTGGCAGAAATGACAATTTTTAACAGCCAAAAATTACAATTTTCTACTGCCAAAAAGGCTAATTTTCAACTGCCAAAAAGGCCAATTTTCAACTGCCAAAAAGGACCAATTTTCAACTGCCAAAAGCCCAATTTTCAAGTGTCGGAAGCGACCATTCTTAACTTCCAAAAGTGACAATTTTTAACTGCCAAAAAATGACAATTTTCAACTGGTAAATATGACAATTTTCAACTGCCAAAAAGGCCAATTTTCAACTGCCAAAAAGAACCAATTTTCAACTGCCAAAAAGGCCAATTTTCAAATGTCAGAAACGACCATTTTAAGCTGCCAAAAATAACAATTTTCAACTGCCAAAAATGACAATTTTCAACTACAAAAAATTCCAATTTTCAAGTGTCGGCAACGACTATTTTTAACTGGCAAAAATGACAATTTTTAACAGCCAAAAATTACAATTTTCTACTGCCAAAAAGGCCAATTTTCAACTGCCAGAAAGGCCAATTTTCAACTGCCAAAAAGGCTAATTTTCAACTGCCAAAAATGACAAATTTCAACTACAAAAAATTCCAATTTTCAAGTGTCGGCAACGACTATTTTTAACTGGCAAAAATGACAATTTTTAACAGCCAAAAATTACAATTTTCTACTGCCAAAAAGGCCAATTTTCAACTGCCAAAAAGGCCAATTTTCAACTGCCAAAAAGAACCAATTTTCAACTGCCACCAAAAGCCCAATTTTCAAGTGTCGGAAGCGACCATTTTTAACTGCCAAAAGTGACAATTTTTAACTGCCAAAAAATGACAATTTTCAACTGGTAAATATGACAATTTTCAACTGCCAAAAAGGCCAATTTTCAACTGCCAAAAAGAATTAATTTTCAACTGCCAAAAAGGCCAATTTTCAACTGTCGGAAACGACCATTTTAAGCTGCCAAAAATAACAATTTTCAACTGCCAAAAATGACAATTTTCAAATACAAAAAAGGCCAATTTTCAACTGCCAGAAAGGCCAATTTTCAACTGCCAGAAAGGCCAATTTTCAACTGCCAAAAAGGCCAATTTTCAACTGCCAAAAAGGCCAATTTTCAAGTGTCGGCAACGACTATTTTTAACTGGCAAAAAGGCCAATTTTCAACTGCCAAAAAGGCCAATTTTCAACTGACAAAAAGGCCAATTTTTAAGTGTCGGCAACGACTATTTTTAACTGGCAAAAATGACAATTTTTAACAGCCAAAAATTACAATTTTCTACTGCCAAAAAGGCCAATTTTCAACTGCCAAAAAGGACCAATTTTCAAGTGTCGGCAACGACTATTTTTAACTGGCAAAAATGACAATTTTCAACTGCCAGAAAGACCAATTTTCAACTGCCAAAAAGGACAATTTTCAACTGCCAAAAAGGCCAATTTTCAAGTGTCGGCAAACGACTGGCAAAAATGACAATTTTCTACTGCCAAAAAGGCCAATTTTCAACTGCCAAAAAGGCCAATTTTCAACTGCCAAAAAGGACCAATTTTCAACTGCCAAAAGCTCAATTTTCAAGTGTCGGAAACGACCATTTTTAACTGCCAAAAGTGACAATTTTTAACTGCCAAAAAATGACAATTTTCAACTGCTAAAAATGCCAATTTTCAACTGCCAAAAAGGCCAACTTTCAACTGCCAAAAAGGCCAATTTTCAAGTGTCGGAAACGACCATTTTAAGCTGCCAAAAATAATAATTTTCAACTGCCAAAAATGACAATTTTCAACTACAAAAAAGGCCAATTTTCAAGTGTCGGCAACGACTATTTTTAACTGGCAAAAATGACAATTTTTAACAACCAAAAATGACAATTTTCAACTGCCAAAAAGGCGATTTTTCAACTGCCAAAAAGGCCAATTTTCAACTGCCAAAAAGGCCAATTTTTAAGTGTCAGAAACGACCATTTTTAACTGCTAAAAATAACAATTTCTAACTGCCAAATAGGCGAATTTTTAAGTGTTGGCAACGACCATTTTTAACTGTCAAAAGTGACAATTTTTAACTGTCAAACAATGACAATGTTCAATTGCCAAAAATGAGAACTTTTAATTGCCAAAAAGGCCAATTTTCAAGTGCCGGCAACGACCATTTTAAGCTGCCTAAAATAACAATTTTCAACTGTCAAAAATGACAATTTTCAACTACAAAAAGGCCAATTTTCAAGTGTCGGCAACGACCATTTTTAACTGGCAAAAATGACAATTTCTAACTGCCAAAATGAAAATTTCAACTGCTAAAAACGACAATTTAAAACCCAAAAATGAACACAATTTCAAAAATTAAAGTTTTTTTTAAGGTACATAAATGTGTTATGATAGCATCGGACTTTTTTAAGAATTCAATCATATCGATACTATTTTATCTTTCTATTTTTTCTTCGTTCAAATATTTCGACACATTTTCAAAAATTCATAACTCACGCAGAAATTGGCAGAGTTAGTTAGTTTTAAAGGTAATTGTTTTGTAAAGATATCAAAATTTTTGAGGAATTAGTATTATATCAGTATTTATTTTTTAGCCAAAATATTATAACTCGCGCAAAAATCGACTTAATTTCAAAAATCAAGGTTAATTTTAAAGGTAAATGTATTATGATTTCATCAGAGTTTTTAAGGAATTCAATCATATCGACATGATTTTTTTTCTAGTTTTTCCCTGTAAAAATATTTGACCACTTAAAAATTAATTTAAAAAAAATTATAACTCAAAAATCAAAATTTACGTTAAATCTTGTGGATATATTAAAAATTTTGAGCATTTGAGTATTTATTTTCTCTAAATTTGTTCAATTGTTCGACAACTAACAAAACATAATTTTTAAAAAATCATAACTCGGGGAGAAATTGGCGAATTTGCAAAAAAAATTAGTTAGTTGTAAAGTAGAACTATTTTTAAATGTTTGTGGAGTTCAATTATATTACTATTTATTTGTTTTAGATGTTTTTTTGTTCGTCTTCAACAACTAAAAATATTAATTTTCAAAAATTCATAACTAACACAAAAATTGACTTAGTTTCAAAAATCAAGATTAATTTTTAAGGTAAATTTCATCATTTGAGTTTTTATGGGATTCAATCATAGGGATATGATTTTAAAACCACTAGGCTCTGTATTTTCCGTGTAAACTTTTTAATTATGTATGGATTTTAATATGAATTCTTTCAAAGTAATATTTAATCAATCGAATGTTGTTTTTTTCTCTATTTCTAGATTGTAAGTTATCTAATTTATTTGTATTGTTGACCTGTGTAAAACGTACGTTAAAACACCAATAATAAATAAATAAACATCTTCTTCATTTTATTTATAATTGAAACTCCATTAAACACCGAATAGTTGTCATTCAGGAAATCAATACAAGTTATAATTAAATATCTGTAAACGTGGTATGTAGAAGTGGTTTCATAACACCACTCTATCTATCCCCCCTGTCTACACATCCTATAAATAAGCCCCCAGTAAATTAGTTCGAAATTAAACCCATTAACACGTTTGATTTATAGATGACATTTTTAAACCAATTTAGAGTGTCAGTGATTTGTCATTAAGTGAGATACGAATCAATAGATTGCATCATCTATATTTGGTCCAAACGGAGACTGACAACTCCTTTGTGGTTCTTTTGTAATGGGAGTGTTTGGTTTAAGGCGAAATTAATCAGAAAATATAACGGAGATCATTAACGCAATCCACGCGGAGCTGTTTTACGACATCCAAGAAAAATTACACGTGCTCCACATTTATCACTCAAGTTATGAATGGGCCTACGAATTTGGGCGTCGTAAATTGTAATTATGTAAAAATAAATTGATACGAATTTATTAGTTCGATTTAATTATAGAAATACGAAACAATTTACAAAATTGAGATTAATTACTTATTGAGAACTAGTGAAGTAAACAAAAATAATAATTTTCAGCAAAATTATATTGCCAAAATATCCATCCATTTTCGAACGAGATTTTTTAACTTTTGATTTTTGTGTTGTGACGTGTCAGTGAAAACAATTCGTTAAAAATATAAACCGCGGAAAATAAATTCTAGAAATATTGTATTAAATTACTAAAGTTTCACTTTTTAAAACGCATTTTAGTTTTTAGAATCTAAAATTCATCAATTTTCAAAGTAGTTATGAATTTTTAAAAATTTCATTTTTCCATTTATTGAACATGAGAAAAATTCCGAAAAAATTGTACCGTCGAGAATTAATTCTAAAAAAAAATATTCAATTGCTAAAATATCACTCTTTAAAATTCACCTTCTTTGTTTTCTAAAATTCACCAATTATCAAATTTTTGAAAATTGCATTTTTCCATTTGTTGAATATTTGAGAAAAAATCAAAAAAAAATGTATATCCTGGATAATTAATTCTAAAAAAATTATGGTCACTCTTCTAAATGTATTTCTGTGTTTAAACATACGAATGTTTCAAACTTTGTTCACGTTTCAATGAAAACAAATTCGTTAAAAATATAAGCCGCAGAAAATAAATTCTACAAAAATTTGATTAAATCAGCAAAATATTACTATTTCAACTTGAAAATTCACCTTTGTTTTTTTTTAAATTCGCCAATTTTCAAACGAGTTACGAATTTTTGATAATTGCATTTTTCCGTATGTTGAACATTTGAAAAAAAAAATCCAGAAAAATGTACCGTGGAGAATTAAATTAAAAAAATTATATTCAATTGCTAAAATATCACTCTTTAAAATTCACATTTTTTGTTTTCTAAAATTCACCAATTTTTAAACGAGTTACAAATTTTTGAAAATCGCATTTTTCCGTTTGTTGAATATTTGACAAGAAAATCGAAAAAAATTGTATCCTGGAGAATCATTTCTAAAAAAATTATATCCAACTGAACTGATCAAATATCACTCTTCCAAATGTATTTTTGTTTTCAAAGATTCATACATTTTTTAACGAGATACGAATGTTTTGAACTTTGTTGAACATGTTGATCACGTATCAGTAAAAATAATTCGTTGAAAATATAAATCGCCAAAAATAAATTCTGAATTAAATTATTAAAATATCACTTTTTGAAATTCACGTTTGTTTTCTAAAATGTACTTATTTTTAAACAAGTTATGAATTTTTTAAAATTTTAATTTTTGCATTTGTTGAATATTTGAGAAAAAATCCAAAAAAAATTGTACCGTGGAGAATTAATTCTAAAAAAAAGTATAATCAATTATTAGAATATTATAGAGATGGGCAGAACTGCTACTTTTGAATCACGTTGCTACCTGTGATTGCTACCTTCTAATATCAGTGATTTTAAACTGTGACTGTGATCACGGTTAGTAAATAGTGTTCCTTTTGATATTATACATGTGACTGAAGGTAATATTTTGGCTATATTACCTGCTATACCAAATAAATATACGACTATCCTTGATTCAGTTCAAAATTCGAGAAGTATTTGGAGATTTTTGCAGAAAAAGAGAATTTTTGTTCAGTAAATTTGAAAAGTTGGAAAGTTTTAGGTATGTGGTAAATGTTTTCCTATTTTGGTTTTATCTCTGAAAAAACGCAGCTTTTGAAAGATTATTTGCTGTGTTCTTGAAGGATTATTTTGAAATAAAATCATTAACCAATACAGATATGGATTTTTGAAAATTTTCGGTTAAATTTTTTGAGCATTTGGCCAAAAACATCTTAAAAAAATATAAAACGTGCAGGCAAAATTCTATAAAAAATTATCCTCAATGGACGAAGTACCGCTTATTCGAAATCAATTTGGTTTTTGTAAATTCAACTATTTTCAATACGAAAAATCTTTAAAAATCCTTTTGAAGATTTTCGCTTTAATTTTTTAACACTTGAACAAAAGTATCGCAGAAAAAAATATAAAAATGCAGGCAAAATTTCATATTAAATCATCCTTAATGGTCGAAGTATCGCTAATTCAAAATCAATTTGGTTTTTGTAAATCCAACAATTTTCAATAGAGATATGGCTTTTTGAAGATTTTCATTTTAATTATTTGAGCACTTGAATGAAAACGTAGCAGAGAAAAAAATATAAAACGCGCAAACAAAATTCCATAAAAAATCATCCTTAATGGCCGAAGTATAGCTAATTCAAAATCAATTTGGTTTTTGTAAATTCAACAATTTTCAATAGAGGTATGAATTTTTGAAGATTTTCGTTTTCATTTTTTGAGCACGAATGAAAACATCGAAGAAAAAAATATAAAACGTGTAAAAAAATTCATTAAAACAATATCCTTAATGGTCGAAGAATCGATTATTTAAAATTAATTTGGTTTTTGTAAATTCAACAATTTTTAACGGAGATATGGATTTTTGAAAATTTTAGTTTTTTTGAGTGAAAACATCGCAAAAAAAATATAAAACGCTCGGACAAAATTCCATAAAAAAATATCCTCAATGGTCGAAATATCGCTTATTCAAAATCAATTTTGTTTTTATAAATTCCACAGTTTTTAATGGAGATATAGATTTTTTCAAATTTTAGTTTTAATTTTTTGATTGTGACTCATCACTTTCGATCACATCGAGTTTGTGGTTCAATTCCATGCTGGGCAAGATATTTCTTTTCGGTTTTATAAAATCTCAATTAATTAATTAATAATTGTTAGTACATAAGTTGTAATTTATTTCATTTTATATGGTATACCATGGCATTTTATAAATATTTGTCTTTTTTATTAAATATTTATTTAAAATTTAAACACAATACCCTGCACAAATGGAACAATAAAGTAATGAATATTAAATAACATTTGAAAATGATACCTTGTACTGTCTTCTCACAATTATGTTTTAAGTAGCAATCACAGTTTGTCACAGTTTAAAAAGCAGATATTTTAAGTAACAGTGATTTAAAGTAGCGGTGATTTTAAGTAACAGTGACATTACGTAGCAGTGATTTTAAGTAGTAGTGATTTTAAATAACAGTGATTTTAAGTAAGAGTGATTTTAAGTAGCAGTGAAAATCGCCTATTAGTAACAGTAACGACCTGTGATTTTTCAATGCCAGTGAAAAATCACAGATACGTGAAATATCGGCCATCCCACACTTAAAAAAATGATTTTGAAGATCACGTATCAGTGAAAACAATTCGTTAAAAATATAAATAGCCAAAAATAAATTGTGGAAAAATTGAAATTAATTTCTAAAATATTGCTCTTTAAAATGTACTACTTTTGTTGTTTTCTAAAATTCACCAATTTTCAAACGAGTTACGAATTTTTGAAAATTTCATTTTTCCATTTGTTGAACATTTGAGAAAAAAATCCAAAAAATTTGTACCGTGGAGAATTAATTCCAAAAAAATTATATTCAGTTGATAAAATATCACCCATCCAAAGGCATTGTTGTTTTTAAAGAATCATACATTTTTAAACGAAATATGTTTCAAACTTTTTGATTTTGCGTTGTTGGCGACGTTTCTTTAAAAATATAAACCGCAGAAAATAAATTCTACAAAAATGGTATTAAATTACCACAATATCAGTGTTCCACTTTTGTTGTCTTTTAAAGTTCACCAATTTTCAAACGAATTTTTACGAATTTTTGAAAATATAATTTTACCATTTGAGAAAAAAATTAAAAAAAATTGTACCGTGAAGAATTAATTATAAAAAAATATATATTCAATTGATAAAGCATCACTCTTTCAAAGACACTTTTGTTTTTAAAGATTCATACATTTTTTTAACGAGATGCGAATGTTTCAAACTTTAAATTTTCGGCTGTAAACCATTTGGAACGTATCAGAGAAAACAAATTTAAAAATATAAGCCGCAAAAAATAAATTCCAGAAAAAATAAATTCAGTTTTTAAAATATCACTCTTTAAAATACACTTTTACTTTCTAAAATGCACGACTTTTTAAACGAATTACGAATTTTTGAACATTTCTTTTTTGCATTTGTTGAACATTTGAGAAAAAAATCAAAAACTTTGTACCGTGGAGAATTAAATCTAAAAAAATATTATTATTGTTAAAATATAACTCATTTAAAGGCACTTCTTCTTTAAAAAATTCCTACATTTTTTAACGAGATATGAATGTTTCAAACTTTTAATTTTCGCGTTGTTGAACTTATAAACCGCAAAAAATATAAACCGCAAAAAATTAACTCTACAAAAATTGTATTAAATTACTAAAATATCACTCTTTGATACTCACTTTTGTTTTCTAAAATTCACTAATTTTTAAACATGTTATGAATTTTTGAAAATTTCATTTTTGCATTAATTGAACATTTGAGAAAAAATCCAAAAAAATATGCACCGTGAAAAATTAATTCTAAAAAAATTATATTCAATTGTTAAAATATCACTCTTCCAAAAGAAATTTTGTTTTTTAAGATTTATACATTTTTTAATGAGATACGAATGTTTGAAACTTTTGATTTTTGCGTTGTTGAACATTTGTGAAAATAATTCTTTAAAAATATAAACTGCAAAAAATAAATTCTACGAAAACTGCATTAAATTACTAAAATATGACTTTTCAAAATTTACTTTTGTTTGCTATAATTCACCAATTTTCAATTTTTTTTATTTTTGCTTAGGCATGAGCCATTCAGTCACATCGAGTTATTAATTTTGTATATTTAATTTTTGGGATGGGTAAATGAACAAATGAATAAATGAATAATGGCAACCATGGACCCGACCGAATACTTCTCGATCTTCGAAAAATCTTTCGGCCGGGCTGGGATTCGATCCTACACGGCACGCGATGCAATCGGCACAAGCGCTCGCCTGAACCCACTACACCAATTTTTTAAATGAGATGCGAATGTTTAAATTTTTTGATTTTTGCGTTGTTTAAAATTTGTGAAAATAATTCGTTAAAAATATAAACTGCAAAAAATAAATTCCACAGAAATTACTAAATTATGATTTACTTTTGTTTTCTAAAATTCACCAATTTGAAAATAATTAAAAAAAAATCCAAACAATTTAAAAAAATTATATTTAATTGATAAAATATCGGTCTGTCAAAGGCATTTTTGTTTTTAAAGATTCATACATTTTTGAACAAACAACAACAGTGGAAATAATTCTTTAAAAATATAAAGCGCAAAAAAATTATTCTGTATTAAATTATCAAAGTATCACTCTTTAAATTACTCTTTTCTAAAATTGATCAATTTTCAAAGGAATTACGAATTTTTTGAAAATATGAGACGATAAACATGAAATATATCAGAAAAATTATTTTTTGCCATAAAAAAAATACATGATGTCCTCATTCTTTTCATTGTGTGGTGGGATACTGGACACTCTCCAGCCCCGTTTTGATTTTTAATTTCAACAAACCTATTTTTTTTGCAAATAAAATGCGAAACTGGTTTTAAAAAATAAAATCGATTTCCCAAACGCTAAGAACGGATATTTCCGTTAAAGAAAATGTCGACCACAATACTTTTCCTTGTGGAGAAAGTAAAGGCCTTATTCGTAGAATTCCTGCAAAGGGCAAAGGGTAATATTTCGAGCCGGTTGTGACTACCCCAATTAAATTATTACAACTATCAATCGTCATAAAAATTCCAATACTAAATTTATTTTATATATTTTTTATTTATAAAAAACAACCTTTGCTATTATAAAAAAATCCTTTTAGCGATTTATTAAACAAACAGCACATTATTTATTTGCAAAATCCACGATTCGAAAATTGTAGCTTACTCCCAACTACTCGAGCATGTAAAGTAAACAGGATAAAACTTTGTTTCAGCTCAAGAATCGATTATCAAGCATGATGTAGAAATATCTGCTCATGATTTTTTCAAATAATCGATGGATAATAGCTGAACTTTACATCAGAGTGCATATTTTTATATCCACATTATGTAAATTATTGGTTGTTCGTGCCAGTGAACTATTCCATAGAAATAAGATGCTACACGCAATTAGATTAATGACGTGTTATTTATTAAAGACAGTTGGTCTTTGAAAAAGCAGAAAATTATAAGTCACCATGTTGGAAGATGTAACAAGATGCACAAATTGCTATGATATTTGTGTACTTTGTAATTAATGGAAATGCGTGTCTAGTCTGTAATATCATTTGTATATTTCAATCGAAAGAATTAATTTCCATGGAATATAAAGGAAACTGCATTGCAGTAAATGGTATGCATTCTTTATTGGCGTTTTATTCCGGTTAAATAATTTGCATACATCAATTATTCAAACGGTTCAAACTCGCAAAGTAAATTCTGGTCCATTGTAGCTTCAAGTTGTTTTACTAAAGTTTTGTTATATCTTAAGTACTTTAATACATTCTAAATATCTATTCACTAATTTATTCATTATCAATGAATACAAACTTTGATTTATTTTCCAGGTCGCATTACAGATTTATATCGCATCTTAACCGTGTTAATTTTTACTTTCTCCGTTACGAAGTACGAGAATGTTTTATGATCGTGATTTCTTTTACAAAATTTTTTTTACGGAAAAATTCATTTTGGGGTCCCTAGATGCCATTTCAACAATTTCTGAGCTTTTGGTAAAATTTTGTACAGCGGAAGTGGGCGTTTACCTTAACTGTTTTTCGTTTTTGGCCAATATTTTCTTAAATATGAAAAATATCACAAAAACATTTAAACAAACTTTGAAGACAACAAAGAAATTAACATCTTTTGCTTAAAAATATTTTACATAAAATCATTTTTATTCGAGAAAAAAATTTATTATTATTTTTTTAATTTTTGGTTTATAATTATAAAACGATAATAGTTAAAGCAAATTTATGTTAATAATAATTGTATACAATACTAAAATGAACAACTTATAAAGTTTTTTTCGAAATCCCTTTAGTTTTTGAGTAAATTGAGTTTTTGAATTTGAAGCATAATTTTTCCATCTTTCATAATTTTTAAACGTCAGTTTCATCCGAGTTTACACAACGCTCGATGTATATTTAAAATATGATTTCAATTGAAAATAAACCATGAAAACGTAAATATAAATGGCTATGATACCATCAAGTCGGAGAAAAATATACAATGTCATTACTAGATGTACAATAAAATTCAACCATCATATCTACATAATTGCATCTAAATACGTATAATTACTCATCCATGAAACCACCATGGGGCATATTTCTGTACCTTTTCCCTGAACGTTCATCCGAGTATACAAAAAAAATGAATCAGTAACAATGCATGCCGTACGAAGGGAAGGAATTAAATGGTGGCCAATAAATACAAATCCGTTGCATGGTTATGGTACAGTCAGTGCCATTACCTCATGGGATTTAATGTAACCAGGTGGTGTGGAATTAAACTTAATTCGGACGTCATGCCGTTCCATTCACGGATTTAACTTGAGGTAATGCTGGGCTTGTTAAAACGAATGAATGCATTGGGTAATTTTTTTTTTCGTATCTCTAATCTCGCTTTACATTTCGTAATGTTGCTATTATTACGTGTAATAATTCTCTATTGAAAGTACGAAGGTGTGTGATTTTGGAACGTGACAAAGGCGAAAATTTTAATTGTTTTTGTATATTATTTATGAAAATCGTGAGAATATTATGATTAGAAAAAAGTACCTGCTCACAAAATATATTTTAATATTATTGGGGTAGATAGCCCTGATAAAAATCGTTGTACTACTACGACTCGAAAAAAAAATTCTAATATGATAAAATTGCTTTAAAAAAATTCACGTAGAATCCAATTATCTTTCAGATCATAATAATTATTCCTGATATGATAATCGCCGAATACAAGAAAACTATTGAGATTAGGAACAGGGAACCCTTATACAATCTGAAAGATAATTGGATTCTACTTAAGAATACGTTACTAAATACAGGATGTGCCATTCGAAAAAACGAAGTTATTTAATTTTGTAAGTTCGGTTTTTCTGCCGCATTTTTTTATTACCCCTGTATAAATTTTTGTATGAAATCATGGTTGACTCTATAGTTCGAACCTTCACCAAATAATATAAATGATTTTAATCGTTCAACGTCAATCACTGGGGCAAAAATAAAATTTCACCCAGATCATGCATTTCAACAAATCTTCAAATATTTCGAAAACGGCAAACAATAGGTATAGGGAGTATTGAAGTAACTCACCTTTATTTGCTCCATATAATTCAAAAATGACAAAAAATACTGGGTGTTCCATTAAAAAAAAACATAAATTTGGTCTGTAACTTTGTTATGAGACACCCTGTATAAATTTAAATATTTTTAGGGCGTGCAGCTCACTATTATACACAACTTTTGTGTAATTTTTTTTTCGAAATTTTAAAAAATAAGCACGTGATTGACCATTCCCAGAGCTCTGAAACACCCTGTATGTCTTACATTATTAATTTCTTCATTTATTTTCATTTATTCATACAAAAATACAATTACAAAAATAACAGCCCTGTGTGACTGAATGGCTCAGCCTAAGTAAAAAAAAGTACAATTTTTAACACGTATAATAAATAACTATTGTACCATCAAATCAGAGAAAATCAGATGGTATCCACATCACAATTTTTCAGTTACGTCTAAATCAATTTTAAGAGCAACTTATTTATATAAAATCAGTTAAAAACCAAAATAGTTATTTTTGTATTTTTGTTGTGCATAAGAAAGTCATTCAAATGGTCAGGAGCACTGATGTCGTCCGCGAACAGATAATATTTTCTTGTAACTGTTAAAATAAGAAAAACATACCTAAATATTCAGAGTTTAGTCAAAAAATGTTCTTTTCAGTGAATAACATTGTTTCGTGTTTTCCTCAAAAATTTATAGACGTCTTAAAAATTCGTAAACTTTACAATCTAATAGCAATGCGTTACTGTCGCCCTTTTCTGACGATAGTATAAATAATATATGTTTTATTTAAAAACCTATTAAAAACTTAAGACATATATGATTTTATAGTTTAGAAACCAAGGAAGTAAAAAAATGATTAAATCGCAAATAGAAAAAAAGCTAATATTATACTTATTTTTAAACTGATTTCAAACAAAATACGAAACATAATTTATTTGTAATTGTTAATTAAAATCAAGTTAAAAAAGGCCCTGGTCAAATGCCTGTCGAGGTCATTTGTAAAAGTGTCACAATAACTGTATTGCCTCTCTCTCTCTCTCTCTTTCTCTCAAGTTGAAAATAAATAAATAAATATTTCAAATTATATTAAAAAATAACATTAAACATTAATCAAGGTTTTTCCTAGTTTAAAACCGAACGAAATTTATAGTTTATTAAAGACCACAAAATGCACTTTTTTCAAACACCCATAACTTTGTGCCAAATCGTCGTAGGAACTTCGTTATTTGAGTCCTGCGTAGGTAATTGAACACATTTCAATGCCCTTTTGGTGGATCGAGTCGACACATTTTTTCCAACTGGGTACACGTTGTCAAAGTTGTTTTTTTTTTCTTGCCCAAAAACGTGTTTTTTTTGTTCGGGGGTTGAGGAATTCGAAAAGGGATCATTCCAACCTGAGTTTCCCCCTTAAAGTAGAGCCAAAATGGGACTTTTTCCCGAAAGAATCATCAAATTTGGTTGAAAAGTCACTGAGTTATGTGCAAAAACCTCAAAATGCACTTTTTTCAAACACCCATAACTTGCTGCCAAATCATCGTAGGAACTTCGTTCTTTGAGTCCTGCATAGGGAATTGATCAAATTTTATTGCCTTTATGGTGGATTGAGTCGACAAAAATTTTTCAACTTCGTAGACATCGTCAAAGTTGGTCATGGTTTCCAGAAAAAACTTTTCATTCACAGGGGCGCTAGAGGGGGGCGGAATGGGTTACGCTTAAGTTCGCTTGCATGACTTTAAAGAAGATACTTCAAAGTTTTTCGCCCTCAAAGATTCATCAAAATGGATTGAAAATAGGCCGAGTTCTGCCGGTTTGAAAATGGTCGAAATTTCACGAATTTCAAGTGATTTTTCCACCAGTATTTATTATAAATTAGAATAAAGAATGTATATTATGAAAAAGAAGGCCCGAAGAAGGTGACAATGATATAAATATTTTTGAAAGAAGCAAGAAAGTGATCACATCTCCAGAACAAGGAAAAATGTAGGAGCAGAAAAACTAACGAATTTAAGGGTTTATAACAGAAGAGTGGAAAATAAGTAAAGAATTATCAAATTATATCAAACGATAAGGGAACTGATGAATAAAATATACAACAGGAATTGGCCAAAGAAAGAAGAGAAATTAAGACACAGCCAGAATAGAGAGAGGAACAATGAGGAAGAAAAAGAAAATCATTAATAGAAAGATTGAAACAGGAGAATAAAACGGATTATCGTAGAAATAATGGGGTTAGAAATTATACACCCAATAGAAGAGGCGGCTAAAAAAGTACGTGTAGATAAGCTAGAAACCAAAATAGCAATTAAAAAAAATAAAAGGCAAAAATCATGAAATGTTAATATTTGAGATAGACTTGTGGGATCAAAAGAAGAAAATTATCGAAATAAATAAAAAACCAAAAGATACGCAAATATACATAAAAAAATGGCCTAACTTTCGAAGAAAGAGTCGATGGCAATTGTTTTTATATTTTTTTCGAGTCACTAAACTTATTGCATTTTTTCAAAACTTCGCGCTTTGTTCTCACTCACTTATTCCAAAATTTAAGGACGAGGTGTTAATTGTTTTCACAGAAACGTTATTTGGCATTCCTAATAAGAAAATTTGAGAAGTTTCAAGGCGATCAAGAATGTTTTTATATTTTTTCGAAGGCATTAAAATTATTACAATTTTCACGCTCTGTTCTCATTAAATTATTCAAAAATGTAGGGATGAAGTGTTAATTGTTTCCACAGAAACGTAATTTCGCATTTGTTTTATAAATTTGGGAAGTTTTAAATCGACTGCAATTGTTTTTATTATTTTTTTCAAGTCACTAAAATTATTAATTTTTTAAAAACTTCGCGCTCTCTTCTCATTCAATTATTCCAAAATTTAGGGATGAAATTTTAATAGTTTCCACAGAAACGTTAGTTGGCATGCATTATAAGCAAGTTTGATAAATTTCAAGTCGATGCCATTTGTTTTTATGTTTTTTTTTTCAAGCCACTAAAATTATTAAATTCTTTCAAAACTTCGCACTCTGTTCTCATTAAATTATTCCAAAATTTAGGGTTGAAGTGTTAATAGTTTTCACAGAAACGTAATTCGGCATTTATTCTTAGTAAATTTGAGAAGTTTTAAGTCGATAGCAATTGTTTTCATATTTTTTCGAAGTCACTAAAATTATTACAATTTTTCAAAACTTCGCGCTCTGTTCTCATTCAATTATTTCAAAATTTAGGGATAACTTGTTAATAACTGTGACAGAAAAGTAATTTAGCATTCCTTATAAGCAAATTTGAAAAGTTTCAAGTTGATTGCAATTGTTTTTATATTTTTTTAAAGTCAGTATAATTATTACATTTTTTCAAAACATCGCACTGTTCTCATTTAAATATTCTAAAATTTAAGAATGAAATGTTAATAGTTTTCAGAGTAACGTAATTTGACATTTAATTTAAGCAAATTTCACAAGTTTCAAGTCGATGGCCATTGTTTTTATATTTTTTTTCAAGTCAGTAAAATTATTACATTTTTTCTAAGCTTCAAAACGCTCTGTTTTCATTAAACTATTCCAAAATTTTGGGATGAGTTTGAAAATATTTTCACAGAAACGTTATTTAGCATTCCTCATAGGCAAATTTAAGAAGTTTCGAGTTGATGGCAGTTGTTTTTATAATTTTTTTTTCGAGTCACTAAAATTATTATATTTTTTAAAAGCTCTGTTCTCACTAAATTATTTCAAAATTTATGGATGAGGTGTTCGTTTTTTTTACAAAAGCGTTATTTTGCATTCCTTATAAACAAATTTAAGAAGTTTCAAGTCGATGGTAATTTAAAAAAAAAATTTTTTACTAGTCAGCAAAATTATTACATTTTTTCAAAACTTAGCGCTCTGTTTTCATTCAATTATTCTAAAATTTAGGAATGAAATATTAATAGTTTTGACAGAAACGTAATTTAGCGTTTCTTATAAGCAAATTTGAGAAATTTCAAGTCGATGCCAATTGTTTTTATATTTTTTTCAAGTCAGTATAATTATAACATTTTTTCAAAACATCGAGCTGTTCTCATTCAAATATTCCAAAATTTAAGAATAAAATGTTAATAGTTTTTAGAGAACCGCAATTTGATATTTAATTTAAGCAAATTTGATAAGTTGATGGCAATTGTTTTAATATTTTTTTCAAGTCATTAAAATTATTACATTTTTTCAAAACTTCAAAACGCTCTGTTTTCATTAAACTATTCCAAAATTTTGGGATGAGTTTGGAAATATTTTCACAGAAATGTTATTTAGCATTCCTCATAAGCAAACTTGTGAAGTTTAAAGACTATGGCAGTTGTTTTTATATATTTTTCTCGAGTCACTAAAATGATTATATTTTTTCAAAACTCTGTTCTCATTAAAATATTTCAAAACTTATGGATGAGATGTTAATTTTTTTTACAAAAGCGTTATTTGGCATTAATTATGAAGAAATTTAAGAAGTTTAAAGTCGATGGCAATTGTTTTTATATTTTTTTCGAATTCACTATAACTATTGCATTTTTGCGCTTTGTTTTTACAAAATTATTTCAAAATTTATGGATGAGGTAATAATTATTTTCACAGAAATGGTATTTGGCATTACTTATAAGCAAATTTGAGAAGTTTCAAGTCGATGGCAATTGTTTTTATATTTGTTTCAAGTCACTAAAATTATTACATTTTTTCAAAACTTCGCGTTCTGTTCTCATTAAATTATTTAAAAATTTAGGAATGAAATGTTAACAGTTTTGACAGAAACGTAATTTAGCATTCCTGATAAGCAAATTTGAGAAGTTTCAAGTCGATGACAATTGTTTTTATATTTTTTTTTCAAGTCACTAAAATTATTACATTTTTTTCAAAATTTTGCACTCTGTTCTCATTTAATTATTCAAATTAAGGAATGAAATGTTAACAGTTTTGACAGAGACGTAATTTAGCATTCTTTATAAGCAAATGTGAGAAGTTTCAAGTCGATGGCAATTATATATTTTTATATTTTATTATATATTTTTATATTTTTTTCAAGTCACTAAAATTAATTCATTTTTTTTAAACTTCACGCTCTGTTCTCATCATTAAATTATTCAAAAATTTAGGGATGAAGTGAAGTAAATTTTGAGCAGTTTTAAATCGATGGCAATTGTTTTTATATTTTTTTTCAGGTCACTAAAATTGTTACATTTTTTCAAAACTTCACGATCTGTTTTCATTAAACTATTCCAAAATTTTGGCATGAGTTTGAAAATATTTTCAACGAAACGTTATTTAGCATTCCTCATAAGCAAATTTGAGAAGTTTAAATACCATGGCAGTTGTTTTTATATATGTTTTTCGAGCCACTAAAATTATTATATTTTTTCAAAACTTCACGTTTTGTTGCCATTAAATTATTTCAAAATTTAGGAATGAAATGTTAATAGTTTTCAGAGGAACGTAATTTGACATTTAATATAAGCAAATCCGAGAGGTTTCAAGTCGATGGCAATTGTTTTTTAATTTTTTCAAATCAGTAAAATTATTACGTTTTTTTCAAAATTCCAGCTTTGTTCTAATTCAATTATTCCAATATTTAGAGAAGAAGTGTTAATAGTTTTCATGCAAACGTTATTTAACATTCCTTATAAGCAAATTTGAAAAGTTTTAAGTCAATGGCAATTGTTTTTATATTTTGCAAACAGTTCATTTTTCGTTTGAATATCTCATAATAGGATAAAGGTATGTTTTCAGCTCAAGGGACCGTAAAATAATAGAGACTATTTGTGAGTAAATTTGAAAAGTTGAAAGTGTTTTTTTATCCTTTCGGCTTAGGAATTACAATCAGCTCGATTATCTTGTAGTTATCTCAAAATCTTATGGGGTGTTTACAGATTTTGACTGGACCTTGAAGTGAAACAGATTTAAAAAAAAATTGGAAAGTTTCAAGTTTGCGGCAAATGTTATTATGTATTTTTTATCGGTTGGAAAAATATTTTTTTTGTTTTTTTTTATTATAGAGTTGACAACTAGGTCCTCTGCCACAAGAAAAATATTTAAATTCTGAATTTTTGCAATGAATTTGATTGAAAAATTCGATGAACATTTTTACGAAATCGTAAAATAAAATTAATTTTGAGTTAAATTCGCAAGTTTTAAGTACGTAGAGTTTGCTTTTGTTGTTTTTTTACCGGTGGAAAAATGTTTAACATAGAAATTGCCATCAGTTCGATTTTTGTATCTCATGATTATCCCATAATTTTCAGACATTTAAATTCCGAATTTTTGCAATGAATTTTATTGAAAAATTCGGTGAACATTTTCATGAAATCGTAAAAAAAATAATTTTGAGTTAAATTCGGAAGTTTTAAGTATGTAGAGTTTGTTTTTGTATTTTTTTTACCGGTGAAAAAATATTTAACATAGAAATTGCCATCAGTTCGATTTTTGTATTTCATAATTTAATAATTTACAGCTTTTTAGGGGATCGTAAACTATAGATAATTTGTAGTAAACTTGAGAGGAATCGCTTGTTAAGTCATAAAATTTGGGCGTTCTATTGTTTATTTTTCTTTATTTTTTATCCCATAGAAATTAATAATATGTAAGGAGTCCGCAAAATATAAGATTTTTTAAAGGGGTCTTAAAAAGGAGCGTAAAAAGTTTGGGAACCGCTGGACTATACAATTATGTGCCATACGTAAAAGGGGCTATTGACCTGACGGTCTTTATGCTCATGTCGTTATTTGTGTTAAGACATATTTATTTATTTATTGAGTTTACATATCCTGTTAATATAATTGTGTAAACAATATATCGATGGTATAGCGCACAATTGTTGTAAGTGCAAAATGTACTATTTTGCACAAATCAAAAAAGGAAGTTGTCATTTGTGTGAAAATTAAAACAAAACATATTTTAATAATTTAAATTATTAATGTTGTACTATAATGAATCAGTTTCCACATCTATTTCTGTTACAAACTTAAAAGAAAATATGAATATTTTAATAAATTTCACTAACAACACTTACAACATTTGTGCGCTACACCATCGATATAAATAAAGTTAATAACCCAACAAATTTAGGACACTGAATAGAAAAATTCATTTTGCTTTAACTAAAATAAATTTTTCATTCAATGAAGTTTATTTAATCGATTTAATCACTTAACAGTAGCCGAAACCGTCTTCATAACTAATAATTAAAATCAATTTTCCTTCATCTAATTTCCAATATTCTGCACACACTAAAACACGTTAACACTCACACGGTGGAAGATAAACTGCCCAACAATCAAATGATTTTTAACGATTAGACAGAGGTGCATTTGCCTCTTTGTCTACCTTATGAATGAATTGAAATGAATTTTATTCGAATGCGAGCTGCGTTGTGGATAAGCATTGATAACAGGTGAAGAATTTGTTTTTTGCGATATCTGCGCCGGATGTGAATCGCCTCCGGGGCCAAATACCAGTTGATAGGCTGCTCGCACCTGACGATGTTTTACAGTTCCATCTCGTGAATTTAGTGTTGGGAGATTTTAACAGTGCGGTGGAGTGTTGAGAATTTTTCAAATTTTCATTTTTGAAAGTCAAATCTGATGAAGGATGAGCGGTTGTCGACATTATTTCACAAAGGTAAGTGTATAGTGTTTAATATTGGTGGCGTTTTTTTTTTTTTTTTTTTTTTTTTTTTTGTTTTCGGCGTTACGCCTGGCCTTGGTGCTATGACCATTAGCCATCATCAATTGTTATGTATATATTTTAAGTTATAAATTAAATGAGTAAATGAACAAATGAATAATGAAAGACGTATACAAACAACCACGGACCCGAACGAATACTTCTCGACAGAAAAGTCTTTCGTCCCGGCTGGGAATCGAACCCACACGGCCGCGGTGCAGCTGGCTCAAGCGCTCGCCTGTACCCACTACACCAACGGACCGCCCTGGTGGCGTTTACTTCATGGTACATCTAGAAAAAGTGATTGCTTCTACATCACTTACCCTATCCAGAAAATGATTTAAAACCACTTCAAAACATAGAGAGGGGTCAATATGCCGAATGCACAAAATGCCGCGGTATCTTGCCAAAATTGCCGAATTTCACACTACCGACATAAATTGGTATACCAGTTCTTCAATTCAACGGTTGTATCTGTTATGTTTATTTTTCAAGTTTACATTAACAGGTTTTTATTATCGTATAAAATTATTAGTTTATGAATGCGATTGCTGGAGGTTACGCCATGTTTCACTAAATAAGAATTTTTTAAAATATCTTTGGTTAAATCTCGAGTGATGTTATACCTTTTAATTTAATTATTTGTAGTTATAGTGAAAGAACAGTAACAAATCTTATCAGACTAAAGTTCACCTACGCTTACGCATATTAATTTTTTTTAATAAAATTTTATTTAAACTAAAAACACATGCCTTATTATTATTGAATTTTCGTTTTCACGTAGTAGTAGTAAACGATGTTTTATTAGGGCTATCAACCCATCGGTCTTTCTGCCCTCGTTTTCACGTATTTTTCCTTGAATTGTTTTTTGTGTGAAAAGAGGGACATGTTTTGATGAAAGATAAATACAAGCAGGGATAGTTTATCCGTGATAATTCCTAAAAATAACACAACTCAATTATTACGCCATGTTACCTTTTTACCTGTTCTCGGGGCCATTTTTCATTCACGCTTTAACACATTTTGATGGCTAAATTTGACGCTTTGGTCGAGTCACCCATATTTACCTGCTTTGCGTCACCTGCCCTTTTTGGGGTTTTAAAACAAAAAGGTAACTGTTATATTTTTGAGGGAATAAAATATTATTTCTTTCAGAATATGTAATTAAAATTTTTAAATTATAAAACTGTAAAATTGATTAACTTTGATAAATCATATTATTTTTGCATTCAATGTTTTAATTTCAACTTTCTTAGTTACGAAGTACGGGAAACAATTGGACGGTAATTTTCAAAAATTCATAACTTACGGAAAAAGTGACGCATTTTCAAAAATTACAGTAATTTTTAAAGGTAGATTTTTTGTGAGTGTATTAAACAAATATTTTTTATTCAAGTCTTCGACAATTTTAAATATTAATTTTCAAAAATTCATAACACGCATTTTCAAAACTCAAAGTTAATTAATTTTAAAGGTAAATATATCATGATTGCATTTAAGGTTTTAAGGAATTCAATCATATCAGTATTTTTTTTTTCTATTTTTTCTTTGTTCAAATATTCGACAAATTAAAAAAAAATCATTTCAAACATTTATAACTAACGAATTTTCAAAAATTGGAAATTATTCAGCTGTTTTGTGAATATACTAATTTTCTTTTTATTTTTGATAAATTCTAGCATATCATGTAATATATCAAGTGTCGGAAATGACAATTTTTAACTACCACAAATGACAACTTTCAATTGCCAAAAATGCACAATTTTCAACTGTCAAAAAGGCCAATTTTCAATTGTCGGAAACGACCATCTTTAACTGCCAAAAAGAACAATTTTTAACTGCCAAAAAATGCCAATTTTTAACTGCCAAAAATGACAGTTTTTAACTGCCAAAAGTGACAATTTTTAACTGCCAAATATGCCAATTTTCAACTGCCAAAAAGGCCAAATTTCAAGTGTCGAAGACGACAATTTTCAACTGCCAAAAATGTCAATTTTCAATTGTCAGAACGACCATTTTTAACTGCCAAAAATGCCAATTTTCAAGTATCGGTAACGACCATTTTTAACTGCGAAAAATGACAATTTTCAACTGCCAAAAATGACAATTTCAACTGCCAAAAAGGCCAATTTTCAAGTGTGAGAAACGATCATTTTTAACTGCCAAAAATGACAATTTTTAATTGCCAAAAATGACAATTTTTAACTGCCAAAAATGACAATTTCTAACTGCCAAAAATGACAATTTCAACTGCCATAAAGGCCAATTTTATGTGTCGAAACGACCATTTTAAGCTGCCAAAAATGACAATTTTCAACTGCCAAAAATGACAATTTCTAACTGCCAAAAATGACAATTTTCAACTGCCATAAAGGCCAATTTTATGTGTCGAAACGACTATTTTAAGCTGCCAAAACTGACAATTTTCAACTGCCAAAAAGGCCAATTTTATGTGTCGAAACGACTATTTTAAGCTGCCAAAAATGACAATTTTCAACTGCCAAAAATGACAATTTCTAACTGCCAAAAATGACAATTTCAACTGCCAAAAAGGCCAATTTTCAAGTGTGAGAAACAACCATTTTTAACTGCCAAAAATGACATTTTTTAATTGCCAAAAAATGCCAATTTTCAAGTAGCGGCAACGACCATTTTTAACTGCCAAAAATGACAATTTTCAACTGCCAAAAATGACAATTTCTAACTGCCAAAAATGACAATTTCAACTGCCATAAAGGCCAATTTTATGTGTCGAAACGACCATTTTAAGCTGCCAAAAATGACAATTTTCAACTGCCATAAAGGCCAATTTTATGTGTTGAAACGACTATTTTAAGCTGCCAAAACTGACAATTTTCAACTGCCAAAAAGGCCAATTTTCAACAAAAAAACAATTTTCAAGTGTCGCAAATAATCATTTTTAACTGCCAAACGTGAGAATTTTTAAGCTGCCAAAAAATTACAATTTTCAACTCCAAAAATGACAATTTTCAACTGTTTGTTTGGCCTATATTTGAAATCTTTGGGCCCGTATTTTCGATTTTTTTTATCAACATTTTTGATTTTTTGACCTAAATTATTCTTTATTTTGACCAAAATTTTTGATTTGATTGTTGAAATTTTCTATATTGTAGATTTTTAATTTTTTGGCCTATATTTTAGATTTTTACACGTATTTTCGATTTTTCTGATTCAAATTTGTTACGCTTTGGCCCAAATTTTCTAGATTTTGGATTGTTTTTTTTTAATTTTTGCCAAAATTTTCGATTTATTTGTTAAAATTTGGATTTTGTGGTCCGCATTTTTAAGTTTAAAGCCAAAATTTTTGATTTTTAGACCAACATTTTTGATTTTAGGTCAAAATTTTTCGTCCTGTTTTTTTAGTTTTCGATTTCATTGTTAAAATTTTACTTTTTTTTTGTCCAAATTTTTTATTGTACGGCCAGAATTTTTGCTTTTAGGTCGAAATTTTTTTATTGACCTATATTTTACATTTTTTACATCTGCATGTTTAATTTATATGCGGGAATTGTTGGTTTTTTTCCGGAATTTTCGACTTTTTAGGTCTACGTTTTTGATTCTTTGTTTTTTATTTAGGATTATTTAACCTGATATATCGTTTTTTAAGCGCGGTTTTTATTATTTTTTAGCCATTATTTTCGAATTTCTAGTCAGAAACTTATTTCGAGTTAAGAGTTATTTTTGGGGCTGAAAATGCCGAAGTATTTTCTTTTACTTGAAATTTTAATTTTTTGCCTTGCATTTTTTATTTTCAGACAAGGATTTGTTGTATATTTTAGATCTTTGGTCTGTATTTTCCATTTTTTTTGTTCAACATTCTTGATTTTTTGACCTAAACATTATTTATTTTGGCCAAAATTTTTGATTTGATTGTTGAAATGTTCGAGTTTTTGGTCTATATTGTAGATTTTTTACTTTATAGCTTATTTTTTAGATTCGTGCATGTTGTTTAGATTTTTTTGGGTAAAATTTTTTACCCTTTGGCTAAAATTTTGTTCATTTTGGCTTGATTTTTTTTTATTTTTGCCGAAATTTTCGATTTATTTGTTAAAATTTGGGTTTTTTGGTCCGCATTTTTAATTTTTAGGCCAAAATTTTTGATTTTTAGGACAACATTTTTGACTTTTAGGCTAACATTTTTGATTTTGGGTCAAAATGTTTCGTCCTGTTTTTTAAGTTTTCGATTTAATTTTTGATTTAATTGTTAAAATATTCCAGTTTTGGGTCTATACCGAAGATTTTTAACTTTTTGGCCTTTTTTTTATTTTTGCACGTATTTCCCATTTTTTTGGTCAAAATTTTTTACCCTCTGGCCCAAATTGGATTGATTTTTTTTTATTTTCGCCAAAATTTTCGACTTATTTGTTAAAATTTGGGTTTTTCGGTCCGCATTTTTAATTTTTAAGCCAAATTTTTTTGATTTTTCGGCCAACATTTTCGATTTTAGAAAATTCTTCGTCCTGTTTTTTAAGTTTTTGATTTAATTTTTGATTTGATTGTTGAAATATTCGAGTTTTTGGTCTATGTTGTAGATTTTTAACATTTTGGCCTATTTTTTTCAGATTTTTGCATGTATTTTCGATTGTTTTGATTAAAATTTTTTACCCTTTGGCCCAAATTTGGTTCATTTTGGCTTGATTTTTTTCATTTTTGCCAACATTTTCGATTTATTTGTTAAAATTTGGGTTTTTTTTTGGTCCGCATTTTTAATTTTTTGGGCAAAATTTTTGATTTTAGGCTAAAATTTTCGATTTTAGGTCAAAATTTTTCGTCTTGTTTTTTTTAAGTTTTCGATTTAATTGTTAAATTATTATGCATTTGTTAGTTAGGTGAAGTTTCGCAATTAAATAAATAAATAAACGAGTGAAGTAAGGAATATTACTTTGTTTAATTATTTAATTATTAAAGTTTTATATTTTTTAGGCCTACATTTTTTATTGTTGGGTCAGAATTTTTGATTTTTGGTCTAAATTTTTTATTGACCTATATTTTACATTTTTCTTCACCTGTATGTTTGATTTATATGAAGGAATTGTTGTTTTTTTGCGGAGTTTTCAAGTTTTTAGGTCTACGTTTTTGATTCTTTGCTTTTTATTTAAGATGATTTAACCCGATGTATGGTTTTTTAAGCGCGGTTTTTATTATTTATTATAATAACATATTTATTAGCGGGACATCGCCCTTGAAAAATACACAATAACTAAAATGTACATTTACATGAGGTATTGCCATTATTTTTGAATTTCTAGTCGGAAATTTATTTGGAGCTAAGAGATATTTTTTTGGCTGAAAATGGCAAATTATTTTTCTTTTAATTTGAAATTTTACCTTATTGTTTTTGGACCATAAGTCTTATTTGACAATCCGAAGAACTGAAAAGCTTCCAGTAAAATTTCCGCCGAATCGAAACAGTGCTACCGCCTATGTTTTCAATTAATTACAACTACACAATATTAATTGCAAGAAATATACACCGCTGCCGACTGACATAAGAAGATTGATTACACGCCTTGTTTTCATTCCGAGCTGAATTTACTTTTCTTATTAGAATAAAGCAATCTATCAGCAACACCTTTGCACACATTAATTTTCTTAAAATCTCACAGTTAAACCTTAAACCCATGGAAAATATCAGATACGTTTTGATCGCGGCAATGTAAAAAAAATGTTTTTTTTTTCTGGGGGGTATTTAAGGAATTGGAAAACTTTTTGACACGCACATGTACGAACTTTTCATTTGCAGGGCCGAAGTTAAAATCAATGGATGGGCAGCGACAGCTGAAAAACGAAATAATACGAAAAGGCCGGGGGTGTAAATGTTTGTTTGAAAAACCGGACAATCTTCCATTTAATAACGCGGGGATAAAATGTGTAGACATAAATTTGTAAACAAAACATAAATTTCACTTTTTAGAGCTTACGGGAATAAACGTGTCGCATCTGGAAACAATTATTTCGTTTGGAGCTGTTGAAATTTGTTAGCGGTTCATTTTTGAACGTACTTTTTCAGTGGGTCGTATCGAGTTTCAAGATTCACCCACAAATAAATCTTTTATCTATATTTCAAAAATTTTGAATAGTAAAGTTGTATAATTTAATTAATTTTAGATACCGTAACAAGCAGCAACATCACATTTTATTTTCAGCAAAATAAATACAAAAGTAAGTTGTGTAATAATTTGTTTTTTTTTCTAATAAACTTGATTTGCTAAAAGTGTAATAAAAAATGGTGATGTGGCCATCATGTTACTTTCTCCGACTTGATGGAATCATTTATATTTAAGCTTTCATAGTTTATTCTAAATTTAAATTATATTTTAAATGTATATCGAGCGTTTTGTAGATTCGGATGAAACTGACGTTTAAAACGTCAAAATTATGAAAGATGGAAAAATTATACTTCAAATTTAAAAACTCAATTTACTCAAAAACTAAAGGGATTTTGAAAAAAACTTATTCTTTATAAGTTGTTCATTTTAGCATTCTCTACATTTTGCTGTAACTATTATCGTTTTATAATTATAAACCAAAAATTAAAAAAATAATAATAAATTTTTTTCTCGAATAAAAATGATTTTATAAAAAATGTTTTCAAGCAAAAGGTGTTTATTTCTTTGTTGTCTTCAAAGTTTGTTTAAATGTTTTTGTGATATTTTTCATATTTAAGAAAATATTGGCAAAAAACAAAAAACCGTTAAGGTAAACGCCCACTTCCGGTGTACGAAATTTTACCAAAAGCTTTTCAGTTCTTTAGATTATTAAATAAGACGGATGTTTAATGTTTTATATCAATTTCTTTATTAGTTTTTGAGATACAGTGCGCACAGCCAGACACACACACAGACACACACACAGACACAAAACAAAATTCCAGAAATTGTTGAAATTGCATCTAGGGACCATAAAACGGATATTTCCGTAAAAAAAAAATTTGAAAAAAAATCACGATCACAATACTTTCTCGTACTTCGTAACGGAGAAAGTAAAAAGTTACAGCCAATTTTGTGTATCTTTTATGTTATAATATTATTAGCTTATAATTTATTACAACCTTAAACACCTACAGAGCGGGTTCAACCTTTCAGGACTCATCAGTGTAGTTGCTGATGAGGAAACGGAAATTACTATTGGAATATAAATATTCCAAACACCGTTAAAGGTAGAAACGCCAAAGTGGCGGAATCTATTGCCTGAATGCTACACTGAACCCAATATGAGTGACGTAACCCTTAAATAATTACTTTTACCGATAATTAATAATAATTCATATTAAAGTCAGCAAAACGTCTTTCATATTTCAACGTATTTGCACTTTTCCAAATTTAAGACGTCATTAGTCATTTTAGAATGAATTTAAAGTACATTTTCTTCAATATTCCCACATTTTAAACATTTGTAAAGTATACAGATTATTTTTTTTTTTAGAGTGGCATTTAATATTGTTTTCAAATTTTTAATGTTTCTCATGATTTTTTTTTACTTTTCCAAGTTATAAGACATAATTCGTTTCAAAATTAAGTTGGTGTAAATTTTTTTGACTATCCTTAAATTCCAAACATTTTTGTGACATACTAATTTTATTCCAAAATTTAATAATTTTTTCAATTTTTTTTAAATTTATCATGAAAATTTTACGTTTACAAATTCAAAAAGTGATTAATCGTTTCGAAATTAATCAGAATGAAATTTTACTTGAATATTCTTAAATTCTAAACCTTTTTGGAGCATAATTGTTTTTTTTTTTTATTTCTTAGCGAAAAAAAAATTTTTGAAAGTGTATCATGTAATATTTTAATTTTCCAAATTTAAGAGAAAATAAACACCTCAAAATGAAATTAGAGTAAAATTCCTTAAATTCTAAACATTTGTGGATTATACTGATTTCATTCATTTGATTTCATAGAGTTAAATTTAATATTTTTCTCAATTTTTTTAAGCACATCATATAAAATTTCACTTTTAAAAAGTGATAAATCATTTCGAAATTTAACTCTAGAGAAAATTCACTTGAATATTCTTAAATTCTAAACATTTTTGGAGCATAATTGTTTTTCTTTTATTTTTCTTAGGGTAAAATTTAATTTTTTTTTTCAAATTTTGAAAGTGTATCATGTAATATTTTAATTTTCCAAATTTAAGAGAGAGAATTTCAAAATGAGGTTAGAGTAAATTCCTTAAATTCTAAACATTAGTGGAGTATTTATTGAATTTTTCAGTGAAATTTAATATTTTTCTCAATTTTTTTAAGTATATCATAGTATACTGATTTTATTGAATTTTTTATAGTGAAATTTAATATTTTTTCATTTTTTTTAAGTTTATCATGTGAAATTTTACTTTTCCAAATTGTTTTAAAATTAATTAATTAAGAGTATAATTGAAGTTTTAGTTCGATATTTGAATCATATAAAATTCAAAAAATTAAAAATCGTTACGAAATTAAATTAGAGTGATTTTTTTAATATCCTTGAATTTGAAACATTTGTGGATGATTTTATTGAATTTTTAGAGTGAATTTTTTTTTTTTTTTTTAATTTTATCATGTAATATTTTAATTTTTCAAATTTAAGAAAATAGCCCAAACGGACATACTAACACCCACACTTAAATGTTTCTCTTTTTAATATTTGTAAATATTCAATATTTTGTCTGAATAAAGATGTTCTCTCTCTCTAATAATACGTTAAAAAATTAGGATAGAGTGGAATTCTAAAAAAAGGTTCTTACATTTTAGGCATTTGTCGAATATACTTATTTTATTGATAAGTCCATCATGTGAAATTTTACTTTTCCAAATTGAAAATATTTCATAAGTGATTTCAAAATTAAATTAGAGTCAAATTTCTTCCATATCATCAAATTCTAAACATTTTTTGATTATAATGATTTTATTGAATTTTTTGGAGTGATTATTTTTTTTCATATTTTGAAAGTTTATCATGTGAAATTTTACTTTTTCGAATTTAAAAAGTGAAGAATCGTTTTAAAATTAAGTTAGAGTAAAATTTCTTGATTATCCTTAAATTCTAAACATTTGTGCAGTATACTGGTTTTATTGAATTTTTTGAGAGTGAAATTTAATATTTTTTCCACATTTTTTTTCCGAATTGAAAATGTCATAAGTCGCTTCAAAATTAGTTAGAGTAAAATTTCTTGATTATCCTTAAATTCTAAACATTTGTGTAGTATACTGGTTTTATTCAATTTTTTAGAGTGAAATTTAATATTTTTTTAATTTTTTTAAGTTTATCATGTGAAATTTTACTTTTACAAATTGTTTTAAAATTAATTAATTAAGAGTATAATTGAAGTATTAGTTCGATATTTGAATCATATAAAATTCAAAAAAATAAAAATCGTTACGAAATTAAATTAGAGTGATTTTTTTAAATCCTTGAATTTGAAACATTTGTGGATGATTTTATTAATTTTTTTTTAAATTTTTAAAGTCTATCATGTGAAATTTTACTTTTCCAAATTGAAAATATTTCATAAGTGATTTCAAAATTAAATTAGAGTCAAATTTCTTCCATATCATCAAATTCTATACATTTTTTGATTATAATGATTTTATTGAATATTTTGGAGTGATTATTTTTTTTCATATTTTGAAAGTTTATGATGTGAAATTTTACTTTTTCGAATTTAAAAAGTGAAGAATCGTTTTAAAATTAAGTTAGAGTAAAATTTCTTGATTATCCTTAAATTCTAAACATTTGTCTAGTATACTGGTTTTATTCAATTTTTTAGAGTGAAATTTAATATTTTTTCCACATTTTTTTTTCCAAATTGAAAATGTCATAAGTCGTTTCAAAATTAAGTTACAGTAAAATTTATTTAATTTCGTTAAGTTTTAAGCTTTTGCGGAGTATGCTGATTTTATTGAATTTTTTGAGAGTGAAATTTAATATTTTTTCCACATTTTTTTTCCAAATTTAAAATGTCAGAAGTCGTTTCAAAATTAATTGATTATCCTTAAATTCTAAACATTTGTGCAGTATACTGGTTTTATTTATTTTTTTAGAGTGAGATATGATAATTTTTTCAAATTTTTTTAAGTTTGTAAAAATTTACGTTTACAAATTTAAAAATAGTGATGTGGCCATCATGTTACTTTCTCCGACTTGATGGTATCATAGCCATTTATATTTACGTTTTCATGGTTTACTGAAATCATATTTTAAATGTACATCGAGCGTTGTGTAGACTCGGATGAAACTGACGTTTAAAACGTCAAAATTATGAAACATGGAAAAATTATACTTCAAATTCAAAAATTCGGTTTACTCAAAAACTAACGAGATTTCGAAAGAAACTTATTCTTTAGAAGTTGTTTATTTTGGTATTATCTACAATTACTATTAATACAAATTTGCTGTAACTATTATCGTTTCATAATTATAAACCAAAAATTGAAAAAAAAAAAATGTTTTTCTCGAATAGCAATGATTTTATGAAAAATATTTTCAAGCAAAAGATATTCATTTCTTTGTTGTCTTCAATGTTTGTTTAAATGTTTTTGTGATATTTTTTCATATTTAAGAAAATATTGGCAAAAAACAAAAAAACAGTTAAGGTAAACACCCACTTCCGGTGTACGAAATTTTACCAAAAGCTTTTCAGTTTTCTTCATGACATTTTTTAGAATTTTTACTTTTCATGACCTTTTTTGGACCTTTTTAAGGACAGACATTTTTAGCATTTTTTTTCAAGACAATTTTAAACCTTTTTATTTCCGGAATTTTGTTAAGGACTTATTTTAGGCCTTTTTGCGGGACTTTTTTCAAGACTGGGATTTCTTTTTCAGGGCAATTTCTTTAGATCTTTTTAAGGACCATTTAAAAGATTTTTTACAATGCTTTTTTTCCAAATAAATTTTTGTTTATTTTTTAAAGATGTTATTTTCAGGTCAATTTTTTAAGACAATTTTGTTATGATATTTCGCGATTTTTTCAGAAAAAATTTTCAGAATTTTCTTCATGACATTTTTTAGAATTCTCCTTTTTATTTTCAAAACTTTATATTTATGGAATTTTGTTAAGAACTTATTTTAGGCCATTTTTCAGGATTTTTTTTTTCAAGACACTTTGGGATTTCTTTTTCAGGATAATTTCTTCAGATCTTTTTAAGGACTTTTTACAATTATTTTTTTCCAGAAATTTGTTTGTTTATTTTCTAAACATGTTATTTTTAGGGCAACTTTCTTATGATATTTCGTCAGGACTCTTTTTCTGAACTTTCTCCAGGACTTATTTTAGCTTTCTTTCAGGATTTTTGGGGCCATTTATTTATGGTATTTTGTATGAAGACTTTTTTCAGGACTTTTCTTTGCGGCTTTTATCAAGATTCTTTATTCAAGACTTTATTTTCAACACTGGGACTTGTTCGAGAATTTCTTAAGAACCTCAGGACTTCTTTTCAGGATTATTTTCTGAATTTTCTGGTGCTTTATATAAAGAATTTTTTTTTCAAGACTTTACTCTCAAAACTGTTTCTCCAGGACTTGTTTTCAGACAGAACTATTTTTTCAGGACTTTATTTCTGGTCATTTTGAAGAAAATGTTTTAGAAGACTTTTTTTCTCAGGACTCTTTTTCAGGACTTTTTTCAAGACTTTCGTATTCAGTACTTTTATTAGGGGTTTTAGGACTTTTTAATTAGGATGATTTTTAGAAATCTTTTTCAAGACTCGCTTGTTCAGGACTTTTATTAGATTTTTTTGGGACTTTTTAATTAGGACTATTTTTAGAAGTCATTTTCAAGACTTCAATTTTTTTATAATTATGAAACGATAATAGTTACAGCAAATTTATGTAATTGTAGAGAATGCCAAAATTAATAACTTATAAACAATAAGTTTTTTTTTACTATACTGAGTTTTTGAATTTTTCCATCTTTCCATCTTTCATAATTTTGACGTTTCAAACGTCAGTTGCATCCGAGTCTACAAAACGCTCGATGTACATTTAAAATATGATTTAAATTAAAAATAAACCATGAAAGCGTAAATATAAATGATACCATCAAGTCGGAGAAAGTAACATGATGGCCACATCACCATTTTTTAACGTTTAACGTAGCGTTAAAGTATTAGTTCCATAATTAAATTTACATTTCTATGAAATGAGAAAATAAAATTTCAAATGAATATGTCTAAAATTTGCCACAAAAAAATGTACTTGAAAATAATAACAAGCGTAAGCATGTGCAAGTAAATTTAGATACTAATGACTTATGACAATTTCCTAGAAAATGCAGATACAGACGTGTTCCACGAAAGAGAACTTGGAAATGATTTATTATTAACTCTCGCATCTAATAATTGACAGGTTATTCTAGTCGGTGAGCACGTTCACCCTCGCCTACTAAATGAAAGTAAGCACTAGTCGCCGGCACCTGAAGCTATCTATCCAATTGTTTTTTTTTATACATTATGCAAATCACAATAAATAAATCTCAAAGGTGACCGAAAATATCAAACACTGCTTTCGAAATCTCTCGCTGTGATCCCCAGCGGAGAGACCACAAGACAGGGCGACACCGTCTTTCTCTTTTATTAAAATATTAATCAATCACCAACGTAAAGACAACCCTTATGATGAATGCACCGGCATTACCTTTTTTTTTCAAACACGGTCCCTTACATACTTTCGTAATATTTTCTCTACCATTGCGTCCATTATGAAATTCTCTTTGTGGTTCTGACTGTCATCTCGTCATATATTGGATAGGGTGATCTTTTATTTGTATTGTGCGACCCAGTTAGCTATCGATTGTTTTATTTGAGCAGGGTAGACAAATTAGTGTTTACTTATCGGGGAAATTGCGCCGTCTATATAAATATTGTTATTGAAATATAATGAATAATTTGTAATCGTAACTATTTCAACAGAAAATTTAGGTCGTATTGAATTTGTGACGTTTTTATGGAATTTTCTGTTATTACAGCCTTTTAATATTTAATATTAAATCGGATACCAAATTTTTTGTTTTTTTATGGTATATTATGGAACAAGAAATTTGACTTATTATATTATCATAACAGAGAAAAAACAGAAATCAAAAATCATCAATGATGGGTACTGATTCCTCTTGCCTTAATGACTGAAGTCGAAGAGGTGTACTTTTTAACGTCTAGGTGTTAAATAAAAAAAAATCAATTCTTATAAGAAGAATTCCTCAAAGGGAGAACAGGAACTTTATTCACGTTTTGATGTATATGTACCGACGTAAAAAAATAGTTATTATTATTTTTTTATATCCATATCCTGGGTAAACTGGTTTTCCTTTACAACTGCCTTGATCCTTGACTTTCCTTGCTCCAAGTAACCCTACATAATTCCCCACCTAAAAGAGGCTACGAGTAGAAACGATACAAGAAAAAGAAACACGTTTAGAAATAATTTTAGGGGATAGATGTTTCTTAAGTATAGAACGAAGAAAAGGAGGAGAAGTATGTGTTCGAGTGTCATTTTCTATGCCAGTGACCAAAACATTGTAATGTAATGTAATGTAATGTAATGTAATGTAATGTAATGTAATGTAATGTAATGTAATGTAATGTAATGTAGTTTATTGGTGCTAATATATAATAATATTTACACAGGTCTCTTAAATCTAGGTAAGTCAAGTTATAAATAAAAGAAGCTACATTAATCATTGATCAGCCATATTAAAATTAATATTAATTTGCGCTTATGCTAGACACAAAAAGTACATAAAAGAATAAATAGTACATACACAAATAGGCTTATAACATATATATCTAAAATTAACATTTAAAAATCATTGTAAAATATCTATAAGTAAAACTTAAAAATAATTGTAAAATATGTATAAATAAAAGTTGACATTTACAAATATGTTAATAAAATATACAAATAAATAAAATCTCACATTTACAATTATGTCGATAAAATTATATAAATAAAATAAAATTGGATAAAATAGACATACAAACATTTTAAAAATCATTTCCCATACTATTGAAGTCGAAATTGAGGTATTCTTCGAAACTATAAAATGCCTGCTCAATTAACACAGTTTTTATTCGATTTTTAAATGCATTTAAATTAAGATTTCGAAGATTCATTGGCAGAGCATTTAAAAATTTAATAGAATAATACCTCACACCACTCTGGGATTTAACTAGTCTGGTTGCACTTGGATATATATTACCTTTGTTCCTTGTATTATGTTCGTGAATATCTGCATGACAATTGTACAAGTGAGAATTGGTCTTGATGTGAACTAAGCATTCATATATGTATAAAGATGGCAGAGTTAAGATATTTTGTTCTTTGAATGCTTGTCTACAATCATCTCTGTAATTGTATTTAGAGATTATTCTCAAAGCTCTTCTTTGGAGCCCAAATATTCGATGTCTTATCGCGGAATGTCCCCATATAATTAATCCATATGATAAGTGGGGTTGAAAATAAGACATGTAAGCATGTTTTAACATTTGTTTGGATATGGAAAAGGATAATCTATGTAGGAGAAAAATATTACTGCTAAGTTTCTTAGCTAAAACTTCCCCATGGGAACCCCAAGTTAGCAGTCCATCCAAGTGCAAACCCAGAAACGTTACATCGTGAGTATTAGGCTGCGTATTCTTGGATAGTGTCGAAATTAGTGTTGCCGTTTTGTCATCGTTTATTTTAAGTCCATTACTTGAAAACCAGTCAAACGCTCTCGATCGTGACAGCAAACTTTTATTCCTGGCATCTTCCAGTGATTTGCCGTATTCGCTGATGGTCGTATCATCAGCATAGAGACACATTAATGATCCTGTCATATGTATCGGCAAGTCATTAATATACAGGGTGTCCCACGAAGTAGTGGACAGCCGATATCTCGAAAACGGTTAGTAGTACAAAAAAGAAATTTGGTGGTTTTAAATGGTTTGAAATGATGCTCCTTTCTGCATACATAGATGTCATTTCCGTTTCTCCATTTCCGAGAAAATGACATCAACTTCAGAATTTCAAATGGAACACCCTGTATATTTATGGATTTTTTTAAAGGTGATTGAAAGACAAATACAGCAATACCATATTATCAGAGAGTTTTATTGTAAAATGCGGCAGTATTGTTGAAGTAATAATCGAAATAGATAATCGCGGTGGTATGGATTAACAAAAAAAAGCGTAAAAAAAATTGAAAACGCTTCATGTCAAATGTTCGATGTCAAGTTGACAATACATTCTGATTACGTGTAAGTAATTCCTCCCAGTTTTACGTATAACGAGTATGTCGACATGCTCCTTATCTATGGAAAATGTCGCAAAAACAGTAAACGCTCTCGAGATTTGTACAGAGTTAAAATAATACCTTCGTGAAGTTAGAAGAAAGATTGCGCAGAGGTTCTTTTTCGGTTGGTAAGCATGAAACACCCCGAAAAAGGTCAGTTCTAACGGAAGATAACGTTATAAATATTTCGGCATATGCACAAGCGAACCCGCTCTCTACTAGACTTCTTTCTCAAGAAACAGGAGTTTCTGAAATATTAATCAAACTTGAATACGATCAAGAGTTTCTTAAATAAAATATTATGGAGTGATGAAAGTCGATTGCACAACACTGGCACTGTTAACCGACATAACTGCCATTACTGGTCTGATAATCCGCGTTGGATCGAAGAAACTTTCAGCACATTTGGGTGTGCTTTATTTAATGGTCATGTGATTGGTTCTTATTTTTATCAAGGTACACTAACTGGCGCTGTATATTTAAATTTCGTCCAAAATGAACTTCCAGAATTGTTAGAAGAAACTCCGCTAAATGAGAGAGCAATAATGTGGTGGAAACATGACGGTGCAACCTCTCACTATTCTCGACGAGTGAGTGAGTATATTGATACTACTTTCCAAGGACGCTGTATCATTGGCCAGCGCGATCCCCAGATATTAAACCTTTGGATTTTTTTCCTTTGGGGATATTTAAAAGATATCGTATTTACCGCACCACCTACAGATCTGGAAGACTTGCAGAATCCAATCGTAGCAGCATGCCGAACAATTACTGCAGATATGGTGAGAGCAACTTGCACAAGAAACCTTATGGCAAGACTTGAATTTTGTGTTAAAGAATCTGGAAATCAATTGAAACATCTTATAGCCTGAGTTTTTGTCGCACAACTTTGATTAATTAGTTTGTTATTTTTGTTTGTTAATTTGTTCGTTGTTTTTATATACATTGTTCTTTTGTTTTTCTAAAAACAATATATTAATAATATGGTATCGCTGTATTTGTCTTTCAATTACCTTTCCAAAAATCCATAAATATACAGGGTGTCCCATTTGAAATTCTGAATTTGATGTCATTTTCTCGGAAATGGAGAAACGGAAATGAAATCTATGTATGCTGAAAGGGGCATCATTTTAAACCATTTAAAGCCACCAAATTTCATTTTCGTACTACTAACCGTTTTCGAGATATCGGCTGTCCACTACCTCGTGGGACACCCTGTATATCAGGAATAAAATGGGGCCTAGTATAGACCCCTGCGGAACACCATATTCTAATGTCGTAGAGTTTGACAAAATGTTATTATAAAATACTCGTTGGGTCCTGTTTGTCAAGTAGGAAAGAAGTAATCTGCAGCTGTTTGGGTGTATATTATAGCAGAAAAGTTTCCGCATCAAGATGCTATGCGAAACACAATCGAAAGCCTTTGACAGGTCCAGAAAGGTCGAAAAACATGTGGTACCCCTCTCAAAACAGTTTAAAGTGTTTTCGGTGAAGTCTAAAATAGCGGAAGTAGTTGATTGATTCTGTCTGAAACCAAATTGTCTATCTGTAAATAGCTGTTCTGATTCAAAATAGGAAACTATTGGGTTTCAAACGGTCAATGGAAACACTCTCCCGTTTACCGTCAATACTGACGACAAAAAACTTTGAATTTAATTCTATGATTTTAAAAGGACCATCATAGGAAGGATGTGATATGTTTCTTACACTATCGCGACGGACAAAAATATGCGTACAAGTGGACAAGTCAGGGTTAACAAAAACTATACGGTTGGTGTGAGGAACAGTAGCAGGACTAAGAACGCGTAGATTGTCCCTCAAGTCATCAAGAAATTTTGAGCCAGAAGGTATGTTTTTGACTGCGGAATTTGAAAAGAGAAAATCGCCCGGCAAGCGCAACGTCTTACCGTAGACGAACTCTGCAGACGTGGCCGAGAGAGATGACTTCAAAGTCATCCGAATGCCTAAAAGAATTAGTGGGAGGTGAGTTGCCCAGTTCTTCGGATCGTTGCTCATTCGGATCGAGTCTTTAATTTGTCGATTGAGTCGCTCTACCAAACCGTTACATTGCGGATGGTAGGCGGTTGTGGACTTGTGTGAAATTCCGAAAACCTTCCAGATGTTGGATTGGAACTGCCGACCTCGGTCAGTGACCGTCGACGGCGTTCCAAAGCGTGCAATCCAACAGTTCAAAAAGGCATTAGAAACGGAAACTGCAGTAATTTCGGAAAGGGGTAAAACTTCTTACCAACGCGTAAAGCGATCAATACAGACCAGAAGATATCTGAAGTTCTGACAAACAGGCAAAAGGCCAATGATGTCGAAGTGAACGTCAGTGAAACGGCTATCTGGGTCCGGAAATTTTGCAACGGATGACACTGTATGTCAATAAATTTTGATCTTCTGGCCCCTCAAACAGGATTTGACGAAATGTGCAAAGTTCATCCTTGGCCACACGTAATGTGTTGCTACGAGACGTTTCATTGCGCGAACGCCAGGGTACGTGAGCCCATGCAAAGAACACAAAACATCGTGCCTTAGTGAAGGAGGGACATAAGGTCGCCGTTGTGCAAGTGATGCGTCTAAATAGATGTGTGTGCTTGTGCCATCAGGAATGAACCTCTCCAGTTTGAGTGCTGTAGTAGTGCTACCAAGAAGAGATTGTAATTCCAAATCCTCAGATTATAATTCTGCCAGGAGATTTTAGAGCATTAATTTCAACTCTCGACAGTATGTCAGCCACGTTGTTTTCCTTCCCCGGGATGTGTCGAATGTCAGTAGTGAATTGCGCGATGAAGGTCAAGTGTGCTCACGTCCTGAAAAACGATCAGAATTAGAATTTATAGCAGAGATCAGAGGTTTATGATCTGTAAATACTATAAATTCGCGACCTTCGAGGTAATATTTGAACTTTTTAATTGCCAAATATACGGCTAAGAATTCACGGCCGAACGTGCTATATTTGCGTTCTACGGTTGAAAATGATTTGGAAAAGAAAGCGAGCGGGCGAAGAACGTCAGAACTCTTCTTCTGCTGCAAGACCGCACCAGCAGCGGAGTCGAGTTATGCTTAACTCTGCAACCGGGTCTGGTAGTGCAAGCATAGCACAGTCGGCAAGCGCATCGTAAATGCTTGTTGAGCAAGTCGCGACCAGACCAGTGGTTTGTTGCGTGGAGTTATAGCACCGAGTTGATGAAGCGGCTCTAAAATGCTCGAGCATGATTTTATAAACCGGTGATAAAAGTTTATCATGCCGAGAAAACGCTGAAGAGCTTTTAGGTCAGCAGGTTGTGAGATTGACAAGATCGCGTCGACCTTGGACTGCAGAGGTTTTATTCTCGAACCACTGATGCTGTGACCCAAGAAGTTCAATTTTGGTTTGCCGAAAACGCATTTGTCAGGATTAATTTTGATACCGAAAAAAGCGAGTCGCTCAAAAATTTTGAAGATGTGACGAAGATGTTCGCGTTCGTCTTTACTGAAGACGAGAACGTCGTCAATGTACGCGAAGCAAAATGGTAGTCCGCATAAAACCGAGCTCTGAAACGTCTGGGCGGCGTTTCTCAAACCAAAACTAATTCTAGTATATTCGAATAAGCCGACAGGTGTTGTGATTACCGTTTTAGGAATATCTGCAGGATGAATAGGAATTTGGTGGTATGCCTTGACCAGATCGATTTTGGAAAATATCGTACAACCACAACAGTTATACGCGAAATCGTAAAGGAGTGGCAAAGGATACCGGTCTGGAATCGTGATTCGGTTGAGACCTCGATAATCTCCACATGGGCGCCAAGAACCATCTGGCTTAGCGACCAGATGTAGTGGCGTTGCCCAAGGACTGGAGGAAGGTCGAACGAAGCCGAGTTGTAACAATTTGTCAAACTCGTGTTTCGCAATTTGGATTTTATGTGGCGGTAGTCGTCGTTGTTTGCCAAAAACAGGAGGTCCAGAAGTTGTTATATGATGGTACACATCATGTTTAACAGGTTGGGACAGATCGAAAGGGGTTGATAAATCAGGAAACTGTTGAAGCAATTTTGAATATGGCGAATTTTGAACAGACAGTGAATTTAGTTCTGATGGGCCGAATGCATTCCTTGCAAGACGATTGTGGGCAATGTCAACGGTGATGTTGAAATTCCGAAGGAAGTCAGCACCCAGAATTGAATGGTTAACCTGTGCAAGCACAAAGTTCGATTTAAAATTCACGTCCAGTCCGATATTAATTGTTAATTTTGAGTGATTGAAAGTTGGTATTGGAGTACCACTAACGGTGGTCAGTGAAAATTTTGCGCGGCGATGAGTGTTGGCGAAGAGTTGGTTCACCTCCAAGATGCTAACCTGAGCTCCCGTGTCGACTAAAAATTTGGTCCCAGAATTAGTGTCGCGCACAAAATACAAATGACCTGGAATGATTGCAGAACAATAGGTCGGCATTAGCCCTGAAACTGCTCGTTTCCCCAGTCACATGGAGGATTAACTACGAGCCTGGGCAGCGAATTTTTGATGATACCAGCAGTATTTCTGATTTTTGCCAGCGTGTGAACTACAGCGTTTTCCACACTGCGAAGAATTTCGACTTCTGGATTGACGCGAAAAAATTAATGACAATTGCGTCACCTGTTCTGTCAAAACGGTGATCTGATTTTAAAGTTGCAATATCTGTTCGTTCAAATCCGACACAGGTGTTAAAATTGTACGAGAGACTGTGGTCGCACAAATAGTGTGAAAATTGGAATTTGAGATTTCAAGAATTTGATCTGCCAAATTGCTTAAATTTGTAGTTTGGACCGAAATTAAAATTCGTTGAACGTCGATCAAAAGACGACTTAAAAAAAATTCTCGTAACAAATTATCATCAATAACTTTGTTACCTAGAAGTTGTTGAAATTTTCGCAGTAACTGGGACGGCATTTGATCACCTAACATATCCTTCGACAAGTTGCTGCATACGCTTCTTCTCATAAATTGACGTCCGCTTAATGATTTTAAGAGTCTCATAAGGTAAGATCTCTGGTTGATTTATAATCATATCGGACACATCCATCGCAACCTCTGTTGGTAACTCAGCAACCATATCGTGAAATTTTCTCACAAAATTTGTAAATCTGGCGTTCTGAAAAACAGAATCGATTTGTATAAACCAAATTGTGGGCTCGAATTTTGAAAATGGCGGAAGTTTATAACTAAAAGTATTGACTGTGGTATCAATTTGTTCCTCCATAGTAAATGGTGTGTGAGAAGTAAAAGGATGAAGTAAAAGAAGAGAATGAAAGAAGCAAGAGGATTGAGTCGAATTACCTGAAACAAGGAACTGTGAGGATGTGTGAGCAGACGTTGGTTCCAGCAGGCAGAGTGCTTCCGACAAATTGCTTCCAAAGTTACGTTCAGTCACGGTGTTGTTCAGTCAAAGAACGTTTAGGTTGGTCCTACCGTGCGAGGGCTGATCGTTGTGAGACGTCGGTAGGGTGATCCTCCTTGTAAGGGTTGATCGTTGTGAGACGTCGATAGGGTGGTCCTCCGTCGAGGGCTGATCGTTGTGAGACGTCTGCGTTTGGCTGCATGCTACGTCGGGGTCACTAATTTATTTAACGTCTGGGTGTTAAATAAATAAAAAAAACTCAATTCTTATAAGAAGAATTCCTCAAAGGGAGGGAGAACAGGAACTTCATTCACGTTTAATGTATGTGTACGACGTAAAAACAAAATCGTTATTACTATTTTTTATATATCCATATCCTGGGTAACGAAAACTGGTTTTCCTTTACAACTGCCTTGATCCTCAGATTTTCCTTACTTCAAGTAACCCTACCACATTCTGGTCCTGCAATAGCAACTTTCTCAGCTTCTGGGCAGTTCTTGGAGCTGGTGTTTGCCTTCGGGTACGTCGTTCCAACTCATCCCAGACATAGTCGATGGGATACATGCTCACCGCATCGAGACATTCTCTGACAACTCTGACTGTGCGAGGTCTAGGTCTAGCAAAAGCTTACATGAAAATACCATGATCACCCACAGCGATCAAGAAATGCTTAGAATAGCCAAGAACTTCCGTTATGTGCCTTTGGGAGCCATTCTGTATGAAGACCAATTCTATGTATGCTTGTAAAGAGATTTCTGCCCAAAACATAGCTGTCTCATCGCCCAATGGAAATTACTTATAAATGCAAATTGGAGCATATATTTCTCCTGGTCTTCTCCATACTCATCGACGTCCGTCTGACTCAATATTGCAAAAACGTGACAGTACCTTGCTCCAGTCATCATCATCATTTCATACCAAGTGATTTCGGGCGAAAGCCTATCTTGGAATGGTGGACCTGTAGCCACCCTTCTACAAGATAATCCTTCTTTCAACGATCCATTTACTAACATTGATATTGTAGCAAAACTGCAGAGGTTGTTAGATGAGACACGTTTTCGCCTTCTGCTTACCAGACTCTTCTTCTCATAGCTCTGATACACATTTTGTATAGCACAAAGCCTCTTACCGATAATTCGACGTCATCCAAACCGCCAGATATCGTAGTCGTTGTAATAGCCATAGCAGATGGGATCGTGATGCGACGGGTTAAGTAGGAGACCAAGAGTAGACAAGACTGTACAGCTAATCACAGGAAAACAAACCACGATGGACTAGAAGGCTCATCCCTGACACAGGACTATGGGTAGCCTGAAAAGGAGCAGACGTCGACTACTTCCTTCCCCATGGTTGCTTTCAGGGCTACCTGGAGAGAATTGGTAAAGCAGCCACGCCAGAATGCGAAAAAAATCGATGTTTGTATAGGGGATCTCGATAATTATAATATATAGAGAAAAATGGATGACGCATCTTCGATCTCTTTTTTGGGGAAAAACTCAATGGTGAAAACTAAATTTATTTATTTTCTTTTGTTTTCGATTTTTTTTTTTTGACAGGAGTTCGGGACTTGGCTTAGCCAACTAGGGCATTCAGCCACAACCAATTTAAAGTAATAATATTCATATTTAAATGAAATGGGGACAAACACTAGACACCCAGGGACCCATACGAACCGCACCAACGGGGTCCAGAGGCCGGACCTCTACCCACTAGACCACGCGGCCCCTTTTGTTTTCGAGTTATAGCCAAAAAGTAATTTTTTTCCATTTTCGATATATTGAAATATCTCAGTTGTTTATCATTTGATAATAATGAAAGTTATATGTTGTTGAGGCACTTTTTCAAAAACAATAAAATAAACTTAATAGAATTCCGATATCTTCATTAATATGAAAGTTATAACATAAAGTTGTGTTTTTTTAAATAAAACTTATAGTTGGCTTTGACCTATTTTATTAGGTTATTTTTTTTTCTCTTTTCAACAACATATAGAATGTGGGGGTTGTATCTGTGTTTTTATTAAAAGTTATTAAAAATTATTATTTTTGAAACATTCAATATATTTTCTCACTTTTGTCTTAGCACTCCCCACTCTTCTATAATATTTTCTGCTATGAAATTCTAACCCGAAAGTCTTCAACTCGTCCCAGTATATTGCAATTTGCCGGTGATACCGCTTTAGTCAGCAAGAATTCTTAATTAATTCCTAAAACACTTTTTCGCCAGTTAATCGTTCTTTTTCCTTCTTCAAAAAAGGAGGGGCGGCTATATTGTATAAGTGGCGCTACCATCAACATGTTTCACGAGCCGCCACTGAAACTAAGTACAGTTTTTGAAAATCCACGAGTTGTGAATTTTTGAAAATTTTAATTTTCGAATTGTGTAATACTCGAGCAAAAAAATGAAAAAATTATAAAACGTGTCGACAAAATTCTGCAAAAATTAAAATACATTTGAAAATCACTGTTTTATCAAATTAAGTGCAGTTTTTGAAAATCCATCGATTATTTCGCGAGTTGTGAATTTTTGAAAATTTTAGATTTCCAATTGTACAATACTCGAAAAAAAAAATTAAAAAAATATATAAAACGTCTCGACTAAATTCTACAAAAATTAAACTAGATTCGCAAATCATTGCTTTATCAAATTAAGTGCAGTTTTTGAAAATCCACCAATTATTTCGCGAGTTGTGAATTTTTTAAAGTTTTAGTTTTCGAATTGTGTTCTACTCGAGTGAAAATTTAAAAAAATATATAAAACGTGTCGTCGAAATTCTACGAAAATTAAATCAGATTTGCAAATCATCGTTTTATTAAAGTAAATTGAGTTTTTGAACATCTGCCAATTATTCGCAAGTTGTGAATTTTTGAAAATTTTGTTTCTTGAATTGTGTAATACTCGAGCAAAAAAAATTATAAAACGTATCGACTAAATTTTACAAAAATTAAACTAGATTTGCAAATCATTGTTTTATCAAATTAAGTGCAGTTTTTGAAAATATGCTAAATATTTCGCGAGTTGTGAATTTTTGAAAATTTTAGTTTTCGAATTGTGTACTACTCGAGTGAAAATTTTTAAAACAATTTATAAAACGTGTCGATGAAATTCTACAAAAATTAAATTAGATTCGCAAATCATCGTTTTATCAAACTAAATAAAGTTTTTGAAAATCCGCCAATTATTTCGGGAGTTGTGAATTTTTGAAAATTTTGGTTTTCGAATTGTGTAATACTCGAGCAAAAAAAAAATAGAGAACGTGTCAACTAAATTCTACAAAAATTAAACTAGATTTGCAAATCCTTGTTTTATCAAATTAAGTGCAGTTTTTGAAAATCCACTAATTATTTCGCGAGTTGTGAATTTTTGAAAATTTTAGTTTTCGAATTGTGTAATACTTGAGCAAAAAAAAATAAAACGTGTCGACGAAATTCTACAAAAATGAAATCAGATTTGTAAATCATCGTTTTATCAAATTAAATAGAGGTTTTGAAAATCTGCCAATTATTTCGCGATTTGTGAATTTTTTAAAATTTCAGTTTTCGAATTGTGTACTACTCGAGTGAAAATTTTTAAAACAATATATAAAACGTGTCGACGAAATTCTACAAAAATTAAATCAGATTTCCAAATCATCGTTTTATCAAATTAAATAGAGTTTTTGAAAATCTGCCAATTATTTCGGAATTTTAGTTTTTGAATTGTGTACAACTGAAAATTAAAAAAAAAAATATATTAAACGTGTCGACAAAATTCTGCAAAAATTAAATAGGATTTGCAAATAATCGTTTTATCAAATTAAGTAGAGTTTTTGAAAATTTACCAACTATTTCGCGAGTTGTGAATTTATAAAAATGTTAGTTTTCTAATTGTATACTACAAAAAAAATATATAAAACGTGTCGACTAAATTCTACAAAAATTAAATTGGATTTGCAAATCATCGTTTTATCAAACTAAATAGAGTTTTTGAAGATCCGCCAATTATTTCGCGAGTTGTGAATTTTTGAAAATTTTAGTTTTCGAATTGTGTACTACTCGAGCAAAAAAAATATAAAACGTGTCGACTAAATTCTACAAAAATTAAACTAGATGTGCAAATCATTGTTTTATCAAATAAGTGCAGTTTTTGACAATACACCAAATATTTCGCGAGTTGTGAATTTTTGAAAATTTTACTTTTCGAATTGTGTACTACTCGAGTGAAGATTTTTAAAGCAATGTATAAAACGTGTCGACGAAATTCTGCAAAAAGTAAATAAGATTTGCAAATAATCGTTTTATCAAATTAAGTAGAGTTTTTGAAAATCCACCAACTATTTCGCGAGTTGTGAATTTATAAAAATGTTAGTTTTCAAATTGTGTACTACAAAAAAAATATATAAAACGTGTCGACTAAATTTCATCGTTTTATTAAATTAAATAGAGTTTTTGAAAATCCGCCAATTATTTCGCGAGTTGTGAATTTTTGAAAATTTTAGTTTTAGAATTGTGTAATACTAGGGCAAAAACTTTAAAAAAAGTCTTCGAATGTGTGTTTTGGAAATAATTGTTTAAAACATCACAAGAAAAAGTTAAATCCCTTAATTCATTTTGGCAATTAAATTTTCGATTGGTGAGGACCAAAAAGAAGATTATCTAATATTACGGAGATTGGCATAATTCTGGTGAAGGTGGAGGCGCCAAAATTGTAAAGTGGTGGTTAACTTCCCGCCGGGCATCTGTTAACGGCTTTGATGAAATAATGTAAGCTCAAATTTAAAAAATATCCGTATTATTTTATACTTGCATATATTTCAACATAAAACTATTCAATCACAGAAGTGTAATAAAAAAACTAATTCGACGCTTGTGCCTCAAAAAAATATTGTCTTTCCGCACTTGTTTCGTAAATAGCTATTACTTTAACTATGCGTTTAATATTCTCTGATTGAACACGAAGCAGTAGCGAAATAAAAACCTGAATTTATTGTTTGAAATTTAGTCAAATTAACGTTACTGCAGTCCACGAGAATTCATGCATAAAACATGCATATTTTCGCAATTATCGATTTACCGCCGCGTAAAATAATTTATTGTTTAAAGTTGTCTAAAAGCACGATAACGTCCCTAATGGCGTTCCACCAAATGACCATTCTCTCCGCGTTCGTTATGTTGTGGCGACGGCCAATATATTATTATTATTACATAATAAAAATGACCGTAATACTGTTTTGTTATTAATGCAATCTGCGTCCATTGTAAATCATCGAAACACGCACGCATGCAGCTATTTCAATAAAGGGCGCAACAATCGGGAAAAAGGTAATTAAAAAGGTAAAAGCATGGCCTCCTCGTATCTGGGCCTGAAAATAAAGCGGATAAAAACTGGGAAATAATGAAAATGTTTAAAGCACTGTAATTCGTTTTTGGTTTTCCACATTACCATTCAGACAAATTTCATTCAATCCCGAAGTTTAATTAAATCCATTCATTTTAACGTGTGTGTACAAAAAATAATGGCCGACCGATGAGATAACCGCGTCACCTTTTTAATGGCCTTAGGAATAATTAGCTGGCGCAATTTTCTTGCGTGCTCCTGGGAGTCGTTCCTTAAAATGTAATTGCGGGCGAGGGAGAGTTGAATAATCAGTTTTCGACTATTTTAACGGACGCGAGAACGTACGGAAAATATTTCCGAAATATTATTCAACAGAATAAACGTTTAAAAATATTTAGATGGCCTAAAAATCAAATTAGTCTAAGAAGAAAATAGAGACGAATTTTAAATTCTTATTAAAAACATCTAAAAACACACAGAAATATTAATTCGACGATGTGCAATGCACTGGGCCGTGTATATTTGCTGCGGCCGTTCGTTTGACTGTTTTATGCATGAAGGTAGAATTGTATGCACACCTGCCTACCTGGCAGACCCGACCCATATACATATTCCCCCTTCGTCGAGAGTCATTCCAAGGTTGCACACGAACTTTTAAAAGAACGAAAAAATATTTTCCCAGTAGCATTGTAATGAAACCGAAAGCCTTTCAGCCTCCATTGAGTTCTAATTGTGAAGATCATAAAGGAGACCAAAAATACTCCGCAAGACGCGTGGACTCGTGCGTAACTCAAATTGCCTTTGTCGAACGTTCAAAGCTTGAAATTGAGATCTTATATTGAAAAGTAAATTATTATCCTTTCCTGGTTAAAATTAAAACTTACAGTAAATTATTGCCCTTTTCGGATTAAAATTAAAATAAAGTAAATTTTGATTATAGCATTTATGTAATTATTTAATATCGCCGACTTTAAAACCAGTCTCGAGAAAAGGTGGAGAGTAAATGATGGGCTCCTTCTGAGTCGCCGCTTGAAATCGTTAAAAAGCAGGTGCAAGAGTAAATGAGCCTTCAGACAATCTCGAACAATTTGTTTTCTTTTTCGGTTTGGCTAGATCTCCGATCTTTGTCACCTGCCCATTTTTTTTCATCACTCGAAGCAACGATTATATCGGTTGATCTGGTTGTACTCAGGAATCATGGCACCATTAAGACCAGATTTTTCAACACGATACGCTCTGTAGTAATATATTCTCTTGAGTTATACATTGAATTAGGAAATCATTTTTTATCGGAATTAATTAAATATCAATTTAAAGCCAATTTCGGGTAAGAAACGTTTTTGAAAGAAAAGTATTACGTAGTTATATTAATATGACCTTAATTTGTCTCAAGGTCAAGTGAAGGTCACCGTCAATTTCCCCGGATCTGGTGGATAAATAATTATGTTTTTCAAGTTCTAAAAAATCCCAAAAACAAAATTTTCAAAAGTGGGCCAAAAATGGCTGCTCCTTTCTAAATGCATTCAGGAATAATGTATTTTTGACTTACTTGAAAACAACTTATGTGTCACAGCTGGAAACAAAATGGCGCCACACGAAACTTAAATGTCAGGAAACAAAATTGTCGCCTCGCGATTAAAACCTTTTTTCAAAAAAATATCGTAGACTGAATTGCCTTTAAAATTTTCAAATACACATAGAAATAACGTATTTTTGACATACTAGAAAACAAATGATGTACCCCAGCTGGAAACAAAATGGCGACGCACGAAACTTGAATGTCAGGATACGAAATTGGCGCCTCGCGATTAAAACCTTTTTTCAAAAAAATATCGTAGACGGAATTGCCTTCAAAATTTTCAAATACACATAGAAATAACGTATTTTTAATACACTATAAAACAAATGATGTACCCCAGCTGGAAACAAAATGGCGATGCACGAAACTTGAATGTCCGGAAACAAAGTTGGCGCCTCGCGATTAAAACCTTTTTAGAAAAAAATTTCGCATTCAGAATTGCCTTCAAAATTTTCAAATACACATAGAAATAACGTATTTTTGACATACTAGAAAATAAATGATATACCCCAGCTGGAAAGAAAATGGCGACGCACGAAACTTAAATGTCAGGAAACAAAATTGTCATCTCGCGATTGAAAACTTTTTTCAAAAAAATTTCGCTGACGGAATTGCCTTTAAAATTTTCAAATACACATAGAAATAACGTATTTTTAACACACTATAAAACAAATGATGTACCCCAGCTGGAAACAAAATGGCGACGCACAAAACTTGAATGTGAGGATATGAAATTAGCGCGTCGCGATTAAAACCTTTTTTCAAAAAAATATCGTAGACGGAATTGCCTTCAAAATTTTCAAATACACATAGAAATAACGTATTTGTGATATACTAGAAAATAACTGATGTATCCCAGCTGGAAACAAAATGGCGACGCACGAAACTTGAATGTCAGGAAACAAAATTGGCGCCTCGGGATTAAAAACTTTTTTCAAAAAAATATCGTAGACGGAATTGCCTTTAAAATTTTCAAATACACATAGAAATAACGTATTTTTGACATACTAGAAAAGAAATGATGTACCCCAGCTGGAAACAAAATGGCGACGCACGAAACTTGAATGTCAAGAAACAAAATTGGCGCCTCGCGATTAAAACCTTTTTTCAAAAAAATATCGTAGACGGAATTGCCTTTAAAATTTTCAAATACACATAGCAATAACGTATTTTTAACACACTATAAAACAAATGATGTACCCCAGCTGGAAACAAAATGGCGACGCACGAAACTTGAATGTCAAGAAACAAAATTGGCGCTTCGCGATTAAAACCTTTTTTCAAAAAAATATCGTAGACGGAATTGCCTTTAAAATTTTTAAATACACATAGAAATACCGTATTTTTGACATACTAGAAAACAAATGATGTACCCCAGCTGGAAACAAAATGGCGACGCACAAAACTTGAATGTCAGGATATGAAATTAGCGCGTCGCGATTAAAACCTTTTTTCAAAAAAATATCGTAGACGGAATTGCCTTCAAAATTTTCAAATACACATAGAAATAACGTATTTGTGATATACTAGAAAATAACTGATGTATCCCAGCTGGAAACAAAATGGCGACGCACGAAACTTGAATGTCAAGAAACAAAATTGGCGCCTCGCGATTAAAACCTTTTTTCAAAAATATATCGTAGGCGGAATTGCCTTCAAAATTTTCAAATACACATAGAAATAACGTATTTTTGACATACTAGGAAACAAATGATGTACCCCAGCTGGAAACAAAATGGCAACGCACGAAACTTGAATGTCAGGAATCAAAATTGGTGTCTCGCGATTAAAAACTTAAAAAAAAAAATATCGTAGACGGAATTGCCTTTAAAATTTTCAAATACACATAGAAATAACGTATTTTTGACATACTAGAAAAGAAATGATGTACCCCAGCTGGAAACAAAATGGCGACGCACAAAACTTGAATGTCAGGATATGAAATTAGCGCGTCGCGATTAAAACCTTTTTTCAAAAAAATATCGTAGACGGAATTGCCTTCAAAATTTTCAAATACACATAGAAATAACGTATTTGTGATATACTAGAAAATAACTGATGTATCCCAGCTGGAAACAAAATGGCGACGCACGAAACTTGAATGTCAAGAAACAAAATTGGCGCCTCGCGATTAAAACCTTTTTTCAAAAATATATCGTAGGCGGAATTGCCTTCAAAATTTTCAAATACACATAGAAATAACGTATTTTTGACATACAAGAAAACAAATGATGCACCACAGCCGGAAACAAAATGGCGACGCACGAAACTTGAATGTCAGGAATCAAAATTGGTGTCTCGCGATTAAAAACTTAAAAAAAAAAATATCGTAGACGGAATTGCCTTCAAAATGTTATAACGTATTTTTGACATACCAGAAAAGAAATAATGTACCCCAGCTGGAAACAAAATGGCAACGCACGAAACTTGAATGTCAGGAAACAAAATTGGCGCCTCGCGATTAAAACCTTTTTTCAAAAAAATATCGTAGATGGAATTGCCTTCAAAATGTTCAAATACACATAGAAATAACGTATTTTTGACATACTAGAAAACAAATGATGTACCCCAGCTGGAAACAAAATGGCGACGCACAAAACTTGAATGTCAGGATATGAAATTAGCGCGTCGCGATTAAAACCTTTTTTCAAAAAAATATCGTAGACGGAATTGCCTTCAAAATTTTCAAATACACATAGAAATAACGTATTTTTGACATACTAGAAAACAACTGATGTATCCCAGCTGGAAACAAAATGGCGACACACGAAACTTGAATGTCAGGAAACGAAATTGGCGCCTCGCGATTAAAACCTTCTTCCAAAAAAATATCGTAAACGGAATTGCTTTTAAAATTTCCAAATGCACTTAGAAATAAAGTACTTTTAGCACACCAGAAAACAACTGAAGTGCCCCAGCTGGAAACAAAATGGCGGCACACGAAACTTGAATGACAGGAAACGAAATTGACACCTCGTGATTACAACTTAAAAAAAAAAATTATCGTAAACGAAATTGCTTTTAAAATTTCCAAATGTACTTAGAAATAAAGTATTTTTAGCACACCAGAAAACAACTGAAGTGCCCCAACTAGAAACAAAATGGCGGCACACGAAACTTGAATGACAGGAAACGAAATTGGCACTTCGTGATTAAAACTTTTTTTTTTAAAATGATCGTAAACGGAATTGCTCCTAAAATTCCCAAATGCACTTAGAAATAAAATACTTTTAGCATACCAGAAAACAACTAAAGTGCCCCTGCTGGAAACAAAATGGCGACACACGAAACTTGAATGGCAGGAAACGAAATTGGCACCTCGTGATTAAAACTTTTTTTTTTTAATTATCGTAAACGGAATTGCTTTCAAAATTTCCAAATGCACTTAGAAATAAAGTACTTTTAGCACACCAGAAAACAACTGAAGTGCCCCAGCTGGAAACAAAATGGCGACACACGAAACTTGAGTGACAGGAAACGAAATTGGCACCTCGTGATTAAAACTTTTTTTTAAAAAATTATCGTAAACGGAATTGCTTTTAAAATTTCCAAATGCACTTAGAAATAAAGTACTTTTAGCACACCAGAAAATAACTGAAGTGCCCCAGCTGGAAACAAAATGGCGACGCACGAAACTTGAGTGACAGGAAACGAAGTTAGCACCTCGCGCTTTAAACTTTAAAAAATGGTGATGTGGCCATCATGTTACTTTCTCCGACTTGATGGTATTATTTATATTTACGCTTTCATGGTTTATTTTCAATTTAAATCATATTTTAAATGTACATCGAGAGGATGACACTGACGTTTAAAACGTCAAAATTATAAAAGATGGAAAAATTATACTTCAAATTCAAAAACTCAGTTTACTCAAAAACTAAAGGGATTTCGAAAAAAACTTATTCTTTAGAAATTGTTCATTTTGTAATTTTCTACAATTATTATTCACATAAATTTGCTGTAACTATTATCGTTTCATAATTATAAACCAAAAATTTAAAAAAAATTAATAATTTTTTTTCTCGAATAGCAATGATTTTATGAAAAATATTTTCAAGCAAAAGATATTAATTTCTTTGTTGTCTTTAATGTTTGTTTAAAAAAATTTGTGATATTTTTCATATTTAAGAAAATATTGGCAAAAAACAAAAAACAGTTAAGGTAAACACCCACTTCCGGTGTACGAAATTTTACCAAAAGCTTTTCAGTTCTTCAGATTATCAAATAAGACGTATGTTCAAAGTTTCATATCAATTGCTCTGTTAGTTTTTGAGATACAGCGCACACAGACAGACACACATACACACAGACACACACACACACACACACACACACACACACAGACACACACACACACACACACACAGACACAAAAAATGTTTTTCCAGAAATTGTTGAAATGGTATCTAGGAACCCCAAAACGGATATTTCCGCAAAAAAAATTTTTGAAAAAAAAATCACGATCACAATACTTTCTCGTACTTCGTAACGGAGAAAGTAAAAAATATTGTTGACGGAACTGCCTTAAAAATTTCTAGCTGCACTTAGAAATAACGTATTTTTGACATACTGGAAAACAATTCAAATGCGCTGGCTGGAAACAAAATGGTGACACTCGAAACTTAAATTGGAGGAAGTGAAAGTTGCTTCTCGAAAATAGAAGATTACTAGAAAATCGTCAAAACTTCCAAATGCACTTAGAATTAATGTATCCTTCACGTACTAAAAAACAATTGACATCCCCCAAATTAAAACAAAATGGTGAATTGAATTGGTGACTGCGAAATTTACACTTCACGATTAAAAACTTTCTAAAAAGTAAGAAAAAGCAAAATTGTCTGAAAATTTTCTTATTGCATTTAGAAATAACTTATTTATTTTTGACATACAAAAAAACAATTGATATGCGCAGGCAGAAAATAAAATGGTGACAATCGAAACTTAAATTGGAGGCTGCAATTTGTACCTCACGATTAAAAAAATTCTAAAAGAAGTTGGAACAAACAAAATTGTCTGAAAAATTTCTAAGTGCATTTAGAAATAACTTAGTTTTGACATACAAAAAAACAATTGATATGCACAGGCAGAAAATAAAATAATGACACTAGAAACAACTTAAATTGGAGGCTGCGATTTGCACCTCGCGATTAAAACAATTCTAAAAAAAGTAAGAACAAGTAAAATTGTCTGAAAAATTTCTAATTGCATTTAGAAATAACCTATTTTTGACATACGAGAAAACAATCGATATGCACAGGCAGAAAACAAAATGGCGACACTCGAAACTTAAATTGGAGGCTGCAATATTTGCATTTCAGGATTTAAAAAATTCGAAAAACGTTAAAAGAAGCGAAATTGTTTGAAAATCTTCTAATTGCATTTAGAAACAACTTATTTTTGACATACGGGAAAACAATCTACATGCGCATACAGAAAACAAAATGGTGACAATCGAAACTTAAATTGGAGGCTGCGATTTGTACCACACAATTAAAAAAAATTCTAAAAAAGTTAAAACAACCAAAATTGTCTGAAAAATTTCTAATTGCATTTAGAAATAACTTATTTTTGACATACGAGAAAACAATTGATATGCACAGGCAGAAAACAAAATGGCGACACTCGAAACTTAAATTGGAGGCTGCAATATTTGCATTTCAGGATTTAAAAAATTCGAAAAACGTTAAAAGAAGCGAAATTGTTTGAAAATCTTCTAAATGGATTCAGAATTGACTTATTTTCGACATACAAGAAAATAATTTACACGCGCAGGCAGAAAACAAAATGGTGACAATCGAAACTTAAATTGGAGGCAGCGATTTGTACCTCACAATTAAAAAAATTCTAAAAAAAAGTTAGAACAAGCAAAATTGTCTGAAACATTTCTAATTGCATTTAGAAACAACTTATTTTTGACATACGGGAAAACAATCTACATGCGCATACAGAAAACAAAATGGTGACAATCGAAACTTAAATTGGAGGCTGCGATTTGTACCACACAATTAAAAAAAATTCTAAAAAAAGTTAGAACAACCAAAATTGTCTGAAACATTTCTAATTGCATTTAGAAATAACTTATTTTTGACATACGAGAAAACAATTGGCATGCACAGGCAGAAAACAAAATGATGACACTCGAAACTTAAATTGGAGGCTGCGAAATTTGCATCCAAGGATTTAAAAAATTCTAAAAACGTCAAAAGAAGCGAAATTATCTGAAAATCTTTTAAATGCATTCATAATCGACTTATTTTTGACATACAACAAAACAATTTACACGCGCAGGCAGAAAACAAAATGGTTACAATCGAAACTTAAACCGGAGGCTGCGAAATTTACACCTCACGATTAGAAAAATTCTAAAAGAAATTAGAACAAACAAAATTTAATAAGTGCATTTAGAAATAACTTATTTTTGACATACAAAAAAACAATTGATATGCGCAGGCAGAAAATAAAATGGTGACTCTAGAAACATAAATTGGAGGCTTCGTAATTTGCATCTCAGGATTTAAGAAATTCTGAAAAACGTTAAGAGAAATAAAATTGTCTGAAAATCTTCTAAATGCATTCAGAATTAACTTACTTTTGACATACCAGAAAACAATTGATATGTGCAGGCAAGAAACAAAATGGTGACACCCGAAACTTAAATTGTAGAAAGACAAAATTTGCATCTCACGATTAAAAAAATTCTAAAATAAGTAAAAACAAGCAAAATTGTCTGAAAATTTTCTAATTGCATTTAGAAATAACTTATTTTTGACATACGAGAAAACAATTGACATGCACAGGTTGGTTACGAAATAGTGGCACTCGAAACTTAAATTGGAGGAAACGAAATTTACATCTCGCTATTAGAAAATTACTAAAAAAATTTCTTGAGCGAAATTATCTTCAAAACTAAAATACATTTAGAGGTAATGTATCCTTTACATATTAAAAAAAAACAAATGAAAACAAAATGGCGATACTAGAAACTTGAATTGGAGCGAGAGAAATTTGCACCTCACGATTACTACAATTCTAAAAAAAGTTGGAACAAGCAAAATTGTCAGAAAAAATTCTAATTGCATTTAGAAATAACTTATTGTTGACATACGTGAAAGCAATTGACATGCGCAGGCTGGAAACGAGATGGTGACACTCAAAACTTAAATTGGAAGCTGCAAAAGTTGCATCTAAAAAAAAATTCTAAAAAATGTTAAAACAAACAAAATTGTGTGACAAATGCATTCTAAATGCATTTAAAAAATAGTTTATTTTTGATATACGAGAAAACAATTGATATGCGCAGGCAGAAAATAAATAAATAAATAGTGACACTCGAAATTACACTCGAAACTTAAATTGGAGGAAGCGATATATGCATCTCGCAATTAGAAAATTACAAAAAAAAATATCTTCACTTAGAATTAATGCATCTTTCACACACTAAAAAACAATTGACATCTCCCAAATTAATACAAAATGGCGACACCAGAAACTTGAATTGGAGAGAGCGAAATTTGCATCTCGAAATTAGAAAATTACTAAAAAAATTATTTTAAACGAAATTATCTTCAAAATTTCCAAAACCACTTAGAAAGAATCAATTTTTCACACACTAACAAAACAATTGACATACCCCAAATGAAAACAAAATGGCGACACTCTTAACTTAAATTGGGGCAAGGGAAATTTACGCCTAGCAATTAGAACATTTCTAAAACAATTGTCACACGCGGAATAGCATTCAAAATTTTTAAATATACTTAGAAATGATGTATTTTTTATGTGCTAAAAAACAATAGAAATCCCCCAAATGAAAACAAAATGGCGACGCTTGAAACTTGAATTGAAGGATGCAGCATGTTCATTTTGTCCTAAAAATTTCTGAATACAGTTAGAAAAATTTAGGAGAAAACAATTGGCATACGCAGGCTGGAAAAAAATTGATGGCAGACTAAAATTAAATTGGAACAAGTGAAATTTGCACTTCGCGATTAGAAAATTTCTAAAACAATCGCATTCAAAATTTTTGAATAATGTAGTTTTCGCATACTAAAAAACAAGAGAAATCTCCCAAAATAGCGACACCAGAAACTTGAATTAGAGAATGCAACATTTGAATTTGCATCTCACGTTTAAAAAAATTCTAAAATATGTATAACAAGCAAAATTGTTTTAATAATTTCTAAATACAGTTGAAAAAAAAAATTTTTGACATCGGAGAAATGCGCAGGCTGGAAACAAAATGGTGACACTTGGCACTTAAATTGGAGGAAGCGATATTTGCACCTCGCGGTTAGAAAATTTCTAAAACAATTATCTTACGCGGAATTGTATTCAAAATTTTCAAATACAGAAATAATCTAGTTTTCACATACTAAAAAAAAAACGATAGAAATCCTCCAAACGAAAACAAAATGGCGACGCTAGAAACTTAAATTGGAGGATGCAACGTTTGCACGATGCAAAAAAAAATTCTAAAATAGTTAGAAGGAGCAAAATTTCTAAATCCATTTATAAATAATGTGAGACATAGGCGGGCTGCAAACAAAATGGTGACACTTGAAACTTAACATGGAGGTAACGAAAAATAAACTATGTATATAGTGTGAACATCATTTAATTTTGATCTGCTCCACCAATATAGAATTATTATTATTAATATTTATTTATCATTTAATTTGTTCAGGTCAAAAGCTTTGGAATGTATAGTTGCTCTTGGCTAATAATTAGTTTAGTTATTTTTTATATTCTAGTGTGTATTTGTGTCGCTCCCTCAAACATTTAATTATTTATGAAATTTATATGAATATTAATAATAATAATAATAATAGGCCTTTATTTTCATAAGCTGTACATAAAATATAAATAAAAATACATAAATAAGACGAATCTATTTGTCTCTTGGGAATAAATGTTTATTATTATTATTATTTGTGTGACCCTACCCTGCTTTAAATGCAACTGGCAAGTGCCGTCTGATAACAAATAAAACTAACACCGACCGAGCAATTTCTGCAGAGTGGAATCGAAGGTTGCATTGCCCAAGGGTATTACAGGAAAGTGAATACCGGTGACGTGACCCATGGAAAACACTTACGCGATAAATTTTACGATTTACCCCACCCCATTTGCCCATAAACTTGATTGCCGATGTTTTGCGAGTTATCGGGTCTATCTCAAGAAATTGCGATTATCTACTGAAAATTCTATTAATTAAGTATAGCAATTATTATTAGATATAGTCAGAATAATAATTGATTAGTTTTAATAATACAGTTTTACAAAGTTTTATCAAAAAATAATTTAATACTTACTTAATATAAGAGATAGAGAGTTGATGAACAATTTGTTAAAAACAAATTTAAAATAACAGTAACTAAATTTAAAATTTTGTATAAAAATTATAGATAAAAACAATTTTTTACAATTCAAAAAACATTTGTATTATTTGTCCAAACCATGGAGAAGCATTTTTTTAAGGAAAACTTAAAGGAACATAAAACGATTGTGTATTAGTTTTAAGTTTTATTTTGGGCAAAACTTTTCGTAATCTTTGGATATAGGTATGAATTTCTAAAAATAAACTTAAATGAACCTTAACAAACCATCTACTACATCATTCAATATTCGTCGTGGTACTAGCCAGGAAAGTAGTTGTTTCGGTAGATGATTGGTTAATTGTAGTCTCTTAGAGACTAAAAGTATCGTATTTCTCATTTTATTGTATTTTTCTACAATATTTTATTAAAATTAACCTTTACAATATTTACAGCAGAAATAACTTATGACATTTCCAACAGTACTAAAGAAAAAGTATTGTAGAAAAAAAAACGGATTGTAATCTGATGAATTTCTCCCCCTGTCAACTTTCTGCTGGCCTTTCGAAACGGACTTGTCATTTCCTGTGAAATTTTTAATAAACAATGCGGAGGTGAAGAATAAAAAAAAACGAAAAGCAATATCGATCTGGCCCGCAACACGAGCGTAACCTTTACGGTTTAAAGTGAAAAAGTGCTCTAATTAAATTGTCGATGATAAATTTTAAATGTCACGTTCTTTGGACATCTCTTTGTCTCCCACCGTATGCTTCCATTACACAATTAGCCTCCGTCGCTATAAATATTTTACTTGGGAAAAAAAGAACTTCGTTATGTAATCCGGATTGGATTATTTTCGGCGTAACGGTGAATTTTAATTGGCCGTCACGTCCAAGGATGATGATTAATCAATGCTAATCCGCGTTTTACAGTTCGGTTTTGGAAATTGTGTGAAAACTCAAAGAGTTCATTTTAATTTGGCGAAACACGATACAAATGATTGATTTTATTAAATACTAGCTTTTGCCCGCGATTTAGTAAGCGTGGTTTTTAATTTAATGCGATAATGTATTTAATAAGAGTACAGTCTGTTCGTTATACCATGATAAATTTGTCGTAAATTGGCTCCACCTCCTTAACAGCGATTTGGCGGAGGGGCAATTATTGGGTAATACGTTTTTCTTTTACGGAATTCAGATCAAACATTACGAACGCCACTGAGCCGATCGGTCCAATTTATCACGGTATAACGAACAGATTGTACTCTTATTAAATATATTATCGCATTAAATTGATGCGTTGCAATGCCACTCAAAGAAAGAAAGTGTTGTGCTTTTATTTCTTTTATTTACTTTTCTTTCACGGAATTCAGAGCATACATTACGAACGCCACTGAGCCGATCGGTCCAATTTATCACGGTATAACGAACATACTGTACCCTGATTAAATATATTATCGCATTAAATTGATGCGTTGCAATGCCACTCAAAGAAAGAAAATGTTGTGCTTTTATTTCCTTTATTTATTTTTCTTTCACGGAATTCAGAGCATACATTACGAACGCCACTGAGCCGATCGGTCCAATTTATCACGGTATAACGAACAGACTGTACTCTTATTAAATATATTATCACATTAAATGGATGCGTTGCAATGCCACTCAAAGAAAGAAAGTGTTTGTGCTTTTATTTCCTTTATTTATTTTTCTTTCACGGAATTCAGAGCATACATTACGAACGCCACTGAGCCGATCGGTCCAATTTATCACGGTATAACGAACAGACTGTACTCTTATTAAATATATTATCACATTAAATGGATGCGTTGCAATGCCACTCAAAGAAAGAAAGTGTTTGTGCTTTTATTTCCTTTATTTATTTTTCTTTCACGGAATTCAGAGCATACATTACGAACGCCACTGAGCCGATCGGTCAAATTTATCACGGTATAACGAACAGACTGTACTCTTAATAAATATATTATCGCGTTAAATTGATGCGTTGCAATGACACTCAAAGAAAGAAAGTGTTTGTGCTTTTATTTCCTTTATTTATTTTTCTTTCACGGAATTCAGAGCATACATTACGAACGCCACTGAGCCGATCGGTCCAATTTATCACGGTATAACGAACAGATTGTACTCTTATTAAATATATTATCGCATTAAATTGATGCGTTGCAATGCCACTCAAAGAAAGAAAGTGTTGTGCTTTTATTTCTTTTATTTACTTTTCTTTCACGGAATTCAGAGCATACATTACGAACGCCACTGAGCCGATCGGTCCAATTTATCACGGTATAACGAACATACTGTACCCTGATTAAATATATTATCGCATTAAATTGATGCGTTGCAATGCCACTCAAAGAAAGAAAATGTTGTGCTTTTATTTCCTTTATTTATTTTTCTTTCACGGAATTCAGAGCATACATTACGAACGCCACTGAGCCGATCGGTCCAATTTATCACGGTATAACGAACAGACTGTACTCTTATTAAATATATTATCACATTAAATGGATGCGTTGCAATGCCACTCAAAGAAAGAAAGTGTTTGTGCTTTTATTTCCTTTATTTATTTTTCTTTCACGGAATTCAGAGCATACATTACGAACGCCACTGAGCCGATCGGTCCAATTTATCACGGTATAACGAACAGACTGTACTCTTATTAAATATATTATCACATTAAATGGATGCGTTGCAATGCCACTCAAAGAAAGAAAGTGTTTGTGCTTTTATTTCCTTTATTTATTTTTCTTTCACGGAATTCAGAGCATACATTACGAACGCCACTGAGCCGATCGGTCAAATTTATCACGGTATAACGAACAGACTGTACTCTTAATAAATATATTATCGCGTTAAATTGATGCGTTGCAATGACACTCAAAGAAAGAAAGTGTTTGTGCTTTTATTTCCTTTATTTATTTTTCTTTCACGGAATTCAGAGCATACATTACGAACGCCACTGAGCCGATCGGTCCAATTTATCACGGTATAACGAACAGACTGTACTCTTATTAAATATATTATCACATTAAATGGATGCGTTGCAATGCCACTCAAAGAAACAAAATGTTGTGCTTTTATTTCCTTTATTTATTTTTCTTTCACGGAATTCAGAGCATACATTACGAACGCCACTGAGCTGATGGGTCAAATTTATCACGGTATAACGAACAGACTGTACTCTTAATAAATATATTATCGCACTAAATTGATGCGTTGCAATGCCACTCAAAGAAAGAAAATGTTGTGCTTTTATTTCCTTTATTTATTTTTCTTTCACGGAATTCAGAGCATACATTACGAACGCCACTGAGCCGAACGGTCCAATTTATCACGGTATAACGAACAGACTGTACTCTTATTAAATATATTATCACATTAAATGGATGCGTTGCAATGCCACTCAAAGAAACAAAATGTTGTGCTTTTATTTCCTTTATTTATTTTTCTTTCACGGAATTCAGAGCCTACATTACGAACGCCACTAAGCCGATCGGTCAAATTTATCACGGTATAACGAACAGACTGTACTCTTATTAAATATATTATCGCATTAAATTGATGCGTTGCAATGCCACTCAAAGAAAGAAAGTGTTTGTGCTTTTATTTCCTTTATTTATTTTTCTTTCGCGGAATTCAGAGCATACAATACGAACGCCACTGAGCTGATGGGTCAAATTTATCACGGTATAACGAACAGACTGTACTCTTAATAAATATATTATCGCACTAAATTGATGCGTTGCAATGACACTCAAAGAAAGAAAGTGTTTGTGCTTTTATTTCCTTTATTTATTTTTCTTTCACGGAATTCAGAGCATACAATACGAACGCCACTGAGCCGATCGGTTCAATTGATCACGGTATAACGAACAGACTGTACTCTTATTAAATATATTATCGCATTAAATTGATGCGTTGCAATGCCACTCAAAGAAAGAAAATGTTGTGCTTTTATTTCCTTTATTTATTTTTCTTTCACGGAATTCAGAGCATACATTACGAACGCCACTGAGCCGATCGGTCAATTTTATCACGGTATAGCGAACAGACTGTACTCTTATTAAATATATTATCACATTAAATTGATGCGTTGCAATGCCACTCAAAGAAAGAAAGTGTTGTGCTTTTATTTTCTTTATTTATTTTTCTTTCACGGAATTCAGAGCATACAATACGAACGCCACTGAGCCGATCGGTTCAATTTATCACGGTATAACAAACAGACTGTACTCTTATTAAATATATTATCGCATTAAATTGATGCGTTGCAATGCCACTCAAAGAAAGAAAATGTTGTGCTTTTATTTCCTTTATTTATTTTTCTTTCACGGAATTCAGAGCATACATTACGAACGCCACTGAGCTGATGGGTCAAATTTATCACGGTATAACGTACAGACTGTACTCTTATTAAATATATTATCGCATTAAATTGATGCGTTGCAATGCCACTCAAAGAAAGAAAATGTTGTGCTTTTATTTCCTTTATTTATTTTTCTTTCACGGAATTCAGAGCATACATTACGAACGCCACTGAGCCGATCGGTCCAATTTATCACGGTATAACGAACAGACTGTACTCTTATTAAATATATTATCACATTAAATGGATGCGTTGCAATGCCACTCAAAGAAAGAAAGTGTTTGTGCTTTTATTTCCTTTATTTATTTTTCTTTCACGGAATTCAGAGCAAACATTACGAACGTCATCGCCGATCGGTCAAATTTATCACGGTATAACGAACAGATTTTACTCTTATTAAATATATTATCACATTAAATTGATGCGTTGCAATGCCACTCAAAGAAAGAAAGTGTTTGTGCTTTTATTTCCTTTATTTATTTTTCTTTCACGGAATTCAGAGCATACATTACGAACGCCACTGAGCCGATCGGTTCAATTTATCACGGTATAACGAACAGACTGTACTCTTATTAAATATATTATCGCATTAAATTGATGCGTTGCAATGACACTCAAAGAAAGAAAGTGTTTGTCCTTTTATTTCCTTTATTTATTTTTCTTTCACGGAATTCAGAGCATACATTACGAACGCCACTGAGCTGATGGGTCAAATTTATCACGGTATAACGAACAGACTGTACTCTTATTAAATATATTATCGCATTAAATTGATGCGTTGCAATGCCACTCAAAGAAAGAAAATGTTGTGCTTTTATTTCCTTTATTTATTTTTCTTTCACGGAATTCAGAGCATACATTACGAACGCCACTGAGCCGATCGGTCCAATTTATCACGGTATAACGAACAGACTGTACTCTTATTAAATATATTATCACATTAAATGGATGCGTTGCAATGCCACTCAAAGAAAGAAAGTGTTTGTGCTTTTATTTCCTTTATTTATTTTTCTTTCGCGGAATTCAGAGCATACATTACGAACGCCACTGAGCCGATCGGTCCAATTTATCACGGTATAACGAACAGACTGTACTCTTAATAAATATATTATCACATTAAATGGATGCGTTGCAATGCCACTCAAAGAAAGAAAGTGTTTGTGCTTTTATTTCCTTTATTTATTTTTCTTTCGCGGAATTCAGAGCATACATTACGAACGCCACTGAGCCGATCGGTCAAATTTATCACGGTATAACGAACAGACTGTACTCTTAATAAATATATTATCACATTAAATGGATGCGTTGCAATGCCACTCAAAGAAAGAAAGTGTTTGTGCTTTTATTTCCTTTATTTATTTTTCTTTCACGGAATTCAGAGCATACATTACGAACGCCACTGAGCTGATGGGTCAAATTTATCACGGTATAACGAACAGACTGTACTCTTATTAAATATATTATCGCATTAAATTGATGCGTTGCAATGCCACTCAAAGAAAGAAAATGTTGTGCTTTTATTTCCTTTATTTATTTTTCTTTCACGGAATTCAGAGCATACATTACGAACGCCACTGAGCCGATCGGTCCAATTTATCACGGTATAACGAACAGACTGTACTCTTATTAAATATATTATCGCATTAAATTGATGCGTTGCAATGCCACTCAAAGAAAGAAAGTGTTGTTCTTTTATTTCCTTTATTTACTTTTCTTTCACGGAATTCAGAGCATACATTACGAACGCCACTGAGCCGATCGGTCAAATTTATCACGGTATAACGAACAGACTGTACTCTTATTAAATATATTATCGCATTAAATAGATACGTTGCAATGACACTCAAAGAAAGAAAATGTTGTGCTTTTATTTCCTTTATTTATTTTTCTTTCACGGAAATCAGAGCATACATTACGAACGCCACTGAGACGATCGGTCAAATTTATCACGGTATAACGAACAGACTGTACTCTTATTAAATATATTATCGCATTAAATTGATGCGTTGTAATGCCACTCAAAGAAAGAAAGTGTTGTTCTTTTATTTCCTTTATTTACTTTTCTTTCACGGAAATCAGAGCATACATTACGAACGCCACTGAGTCGATCGGTCAAATTTATCACGGTATAACGAACAGACTGTACTCTTATTAAATATATTATCGCATTAAATTGATACGTTGCAATGACACTCAAAGAAAGAAAATGTTGTGCTTTTATTTCCTTTATTTACTTTTCTTTCACGGAAATCAGAGCATACATTACGAACGCCACTGAGTCGATCGGTCAAATTTATCACGGTATAACGAACAGACTGTACTCTTAATAAATATATTATCACATTAAATGGATGCGTTGCAATGCCACTCAAAGAAAGAAAATGTTGTGCTTTTATTTCCTTTATTTATTTTTCTTTTACGGAATTCAGAGCATACATTACGAACGCCACTGAGCCGATCGGTCAAATTTATCACAGTATAACGAACAGACTGTACTCTTATTAAATATATTATCGCATTAAATTGATGCGTTGCAATGCCACTCAAAGAAAGAAAGTGTTGTGCTTTTATTTTCTTTATTTATTTTTCTTTCACGGAATTCAGAGCATACATTACGAACGCCACTGAGCTGATGGGTCAAATTTATCACGGTATAACGAACAGACTGTACTCTTAATAAATATATTATCGCACTAAATTGATGCGTTGCAATGCCACTCAAAGAAAGAAAATGTTGTGCTTTTATTTCCTTTATTTATTTTTCTTTCACGGAAATCAGAGCATACATTACGAACGCCACTGAGACGATCGGTCAAATTTATCACGGTATAACGAACAGACTGTACTCTTATTAAATATATTATCGCATTAAATTGATGCGTTGTAATGCCACTCAAAGAAAGAAAGTGTTGTTCTTTTATTTCCTTTATTTACTTTTCTTTCACGGAAATCAGAGCATACATTACGAACGCCACTGAGTCGATCGGTCAAATTTATCACGGTATAACGAACAGACTGTACTCTTATTAAATATATTATCGCATTAAATTGATACGTTGCAATGACACTCAAAGAAAGAAAATGTTGTGCTTTTATTTCCTTTATTTACTTTTCTTTCACGGAAATCAGAGCATACATTACGAACGCCACTGAGTCGATCGGTCAAATTTATCACGGTATAACGAACAGACTGTACTCTTAATAAATATAATATCGCATTAAATAGATACGTTGCAATGACACTCAAAGAAAGAAAATGTTGTTCTTTTATTTCCTTTATTTATTTTTCTTTTACGGAATTCAGAGCAAACATTACGAACGCCACTGAGCCGATCGGTCAAATTTATCACGGTATAACGAACAGACTGTACTCTTAATAAATATATTATCACATTAAATGGATGCGTTGCAATGCCACTCAAAGAAACAAAATGTTGTGCTTTTATTTCCTTTATTTATTTTTCTTTCACGGAATTCAGAGCATACATTACGAACGCCACTGAGCCGATCGGTCCAATTTATCACGGTATAACGAACAGACTGTACTCTTATTAAATATATTATCGCATTAAATTGATGCGTTGCAATGCCACTCAAAGAAAGAAAGTGTTGTGCTTTTATTTTCTTTATTTATTTTTCTTTCACGGAATTCAGAGCATACATTACGAACGCCACTGATCCGATCGGTCCAATTTATCACGGTATAACGAACAGACTGTACTATTATTAAATATATTATCACATTAAATGGATGCGTTGCAATGCCACTCAAAGAAAGAAAGTGTTTGTGCTTTTATTTCCTTTATTTATTTTTCTTTCACGGAATTCAGAGCATACATTACGAACGCCACTGAGCCGAACGGTCCAATTTATCACGGTATAACGAACAGATTTTACTCTTATTAAATATATTATCACATTAAATTGATGCGTTGCAATGCCACTCAAAGAAAGAAAGTGTTTGTGCTTTTATTTCCTTTATTTATTTTTCTTTCACGGAATTCAGAGCATACATTACGAACGCCACTGAGCCGATCGGTCAAATTTATCACGGTATAACGAACATACTGTACTCTTATTAAATAAATTATCGCATTAAATTGATGCGATGCAATGCCACTCAAAGAAAGAAAGTGTTGTGCTTTTATTTTCTTTATTTATTTTCTTTCACAAAATTCAGAGCATACATTACGAACGCCACTGAGCCGATCGGTCAATTTTATCACGGTATAGCGAACAGACTGTACTCTTATTAAATATATTATCACATTAAATTGATGCGTTGCAATGCCACTCAAAGAAAGAAAGTGTTGTGCTTTTATTTTCTTTATTTATTTTTCTTTCACGGAATTCAGAGCATACATTACGAACGCCACTGAGCCGAACGGTCCAATTTATCACGGTATAACGAACAGATTTTACTCCTATTAAATATATTATCACATTAAATTGATGCGTTGCAATGCCACTCAAAGAAAGAAAGTGTTTGTGCTTTTATTTCCTTTATTTATTTTTCTTTCACGGAATTCAGAGCATACATTACGAACGCCACTGAGCCGATCGGTCAAATTTATCACGGTATAACGAACATACTGTACTCTTATTAAATAAATTATCGCATTAAATTGATGCGTTGCAATGCCACTCAAAGAAAGAAAGTGTTGTGCTTTTATTTTCTTTATTTATTTTCTTTCACGAAATTCAGAGCATACATTACGAACGCCACTGAGCCGATCGGTCAATTTTATCACGGCATAGCGAACAGACTGTACTCTTATTAAATATATTATCACATTAAATTGATGCGTTGCAATGCCACTCAAAGAAAGAAAGTGTTGTGCTTTTATTTTCTTTATTTATTTTTCTTTCACGGAATTCAGAGCATACATTACGAACGCCACTGAGCCGATCGGTCAAATTTATCACGGTATAACGAACAGACTGTACTCTTATTAAATATATTATCGCATTAAATTGATGCGTTGCAATGACACTCAAAGAAAGAAAATGTTGTGCTTTTATTTCCTTTATTTACATTTCTTTCACGGAATTCAGAGCATACATTACGAACGCCACTGATCCGATCGGTCAAATTTATCACGGTATAACGAACAGACTGTACTCTTATTAAATATATTATCACATTAAATAGATACGTTGCAATGACACTCAAAGAAAGAAAATGTTGTGCTTTTATTTCCTTTGTTTATTTTTCTTTCACGGAAATCAGAGCATACATTACGAACGCCACTGAGCCGATCGGTCAAATTTATCACGGTATAACGAACAGACTGTACTCTTATTAAATATATTATCGCATTAAATTGATGCGTTGCAATGACACTCAAAGAAAGAAAATGTTGTGCTTTTATTTCCTTTATTTATTTTTCATTCACGGAAATCAGAGCATACATTACGAACGCCACTGAGACGATCGGTCAAATTTATCACGGTATAACGAACAGACTGTACTCTTATTAAATATATTATCGCATTAAATTGATACGTTGCAATGGCACTCAAAGAAAGAAAATGTTTGTGCTTTTATTTCCTTTATTTATTTTTCTTTCACGGAATTCAGAGCATACATTACGAACGCCACTGAGCCGATCGGTCCAATTTATCACGGTATAACGAACAGACTGTACTCTTATTAAATATATTATCACATTAAATGGATGCGTTGCAATGCCACTCAAAGAAAGAAAGTGTTTGTGCCTTTATTTCCTTTATTTATTTTTCTTTCACGGAATTCAGAGCATACATTACGAACGCCACTGAGCCGATCGGTCAAATTTATCACGGTATAACGAACATACTGTACTCTTATTAAATAAATTATCGCATTAAATTGATGCGTTGCAATGCCACTCAAAGAAAGAAAGTGTTGTGCTTTTATTTTCTTTATTTATTTTTCTTTCACGGAATTCAGAGCATACATTACGAACGCCACTGAGCCGATCGGTCCAATTTATCACGGTATAACGAACAGACTGTACTCTTATTAAATATATTATCATATTAAATGGATGCGTTGCAATGCCACTCAAAGAAAGAAAGTGTTTGTGCTTTTATTTCCTTTATTTATTTTTCTTTCACGGAATTCAGAGCATACATTACGAACGCCACTGAGCCGATCGGTCAAATTTATCACGGTATAACGAACATACTGTACTCTTATTAAATAAATTATCGCATTAAATTGATGCGTTGCAATGCCACTCAAAGAAAGAAAGTGTTGTGCTTTTATTTTCTTTATTTATTTTTCTTTCACGGAATTCAGAGCATACATTACGAACGCCACTGAGCCGATCGGTCCAATTTATCACGGTATAACGAACAGACTGTACTCTTATTAAATATATTATCACATTAAATGGATGCGTTGCAATGCCACTCAAAGAAAGAAAATGTTGTGCTTTTATTTCCTTTATTTATTTTTCTTTCACGGAATTCAGAGCATACATTACGAACGCCACTGAGCCGATCAGTCAAATTTATCACGGTTTAACAAACAGACTGTACTCTTATTAAATATATTATCGCATTAAATTGATGCGTTGCAATGCCACTCAAAGAAAGAAAGTGTTTGTGATTTTATTTCCTTTATTTATTTTATTTTTGCGGAATTCAGAGCATACATTACGAACGCCACTGAGCCGATCGGTCAAATTTATCACGGTATAACGAACAGACTGTACTCTTATTAAATATATTATCGCATTAAATTGATGCGTTGCAATGCCACTCAAAGAAAGAAAGTGTTTGTGCTTTTATTTCCTTTATTGGAATTTTTATTTATAAACGTATGAAATTTGTTCAAACAACACGAGCGCCATCTATTGTAAAATGATTGTATCAATTCAGAAACTTTCGCGTTTCATTGCAATCATATAAATAGTGTAGGGACGCATACGGGATAAATAAAGATGCAACAATTTTTATACATTTAAAAAAAATAAGTGCATAAATTAAACCTGGAGAATTTTCGGGGGGAGTCAGCTGCCCCTAGAAATGAACATACAAAGGGCATACGAATACATTGCCTACCCAATTTTTCATAGGGTCATTCTTCTAAAACGATCCATTCTACTCTGTACGTAAATAGAACTAAATTTTCTTATAACTTCGTCGTGGAACATAATGGGCGAGTTAGGGGTGCCACAATCGCGGTCAATGGTACACATGATGGATGGAGCAAATATAAAATCTATTCGTAGAGCATTACGTCTTTAAGGCTTTCATTGTTGATCTGGTGAATAGGTAAGGGTATAAAGTTGGACGTGTGTTGTTATCTCTAGCACCTGCCTCGGAACGGTTCGGATGGTGAAATTAAGAAACCGCCGGGCCGTCCGCACGTTCGGATTGGACCATGGGGCAGCCCTAAAACACATTCTTTACGATCGCTCGTGTTGCCCGCAAATTGTTAACTCGGGGTGGTTTTATTCTCATCTGGGGGAATTTGCTTCCTTACAATAAATACGTATCTATGTATGATTCATGTTTACTTCAGCGTTGAATGCATCGCGAGGGTTTGATTACACGAAGGAGAATAGGGTGCAATAAGAGAGGCATGAAAAGTTTCTTCGGTGCAGATTAAATTCTCAAATTGATCAGCCACAGCTTCACATACTGTGCGTTTTTTTTTTATAAATGCATCTTCAATATTTTTGTAATATTTATCATGTTTGAAAATTCGTTGAAAGAAATAACAAAAAAAGGTTCGCTTCCGGTGTACAAAATGTTATCAAAAGTTTTCCAGTTGTTTGTATTGGTAAATAAGGCTTATGTTCTGAAATAGATATACAAGATACACATATAATTTTTAATTTATAATCCCCCAACGAGGTTTTAACTTTCCGCTCTATAAATATTTTTTACGAATTTTTGAAAATCCTTGAATTTCCTCTGTTGCTACTACCTTTTATTTTTACCTTAAAACTTTAATCCAGCATTATAGCAGATTAAAGTTTTCAAAATAATCGTGTGGAGAGTGAATTATAATAATCCTCCAAAAAGATTTTGACTTTCCGTCCTATAAATATTTTTTACGAATTTTTGAAAATCCACAAATTTTGTCTGTTGCGACTACTTTTTATTTTTACCTAAAAACTTTAATCCAGCATCAGAGCAGATTCAAGTTTTTTTGAATAATCGTGTAAAGAGTCAATCTTTATAATCCCTCAAAAAGATTTGAACTTTTCGCTCTATAAATATTTTTTTACGAATTTTTGAAAATCCACAAATTTCCTCTGATGCGTCTTCTTCTCATTTTACTTTAAAATTTTAATCCAGCATCAGATTCAATTAAAGTTTACATGATAATCATGTGGAGAGTCAATCTTTGTAATCCCACAAAAAGAATTTGACTCTCAGCTCTATAAATATTTTTTACGAATTTTTGAAAATCCACAAATTTCCTTTCCACTATAATCCAGCAACTGAGCAGATTAAAGTTTTCAACCTAATCGTGTGGAGACTCAATCTTAACAATCCTCCAAAAAGATTTTGACTTTCCTCTCTATTAATATTTTTTTACGAATTTTTTAATATCCACGAATTTCCTATGCTGAGACTAACTTTAATTTTCACCTTAAAACTGTAATCCAGCATCAGAGCAGATTCAAGTTTTCAAAATAATCATGCAGAGAGCCAATCTTTATAATTCCCCATAAACATTTTGACTTTCCGCTCTATTAATATGTTTCTACGAACTTTTGAAAATCCACAAATTTCCTCTGCTGTTTCCACTTTTTATTTTCACCCTAAAGCTTTATTCCAGCATTAGAGCAGATCACAATTTCAAAATAATCGAGTAGAGAGTCAATCTTAATAATCCCGCAAAAATATTTTGACTTTCCGTTCTATAAATATTTTTTACGAATTTTTGAAAATTCACAAATTTCCTCTGCAATGACTACTTTTTTATTTTTAACTTACAACTTTAATCCACTATCAGAGCAGATTACAGTTTTAAAAATAAACGCGTGGAGAGTTAATCTTCGTAACCCTTCATAAAGATTTTAACGTTTCGCTCTATAAATATTTTTTACGAATTTTTGAAAATCCACGAATATCCTATGCTGAGGCTAACTTTTATTTTTATCTTAAAACTGTAATGCAGCATCAGAGCAGATTAAAGTTTTCAAAATAATCATGCAGAGAGCCAATCCTTATAATCCCCCTTAAACATTTTGACTTTCCGCTGTATTAATATTTTTTTACGAACTTTTGAAAATCCACAAATTTTCTCTAGTGTGGCCACTTTTTATTTTTACCCTAAAGCTTTATTCCAGTATTAGAGCAGATTAAAGTTTCCAAAATAATCTAGTAGAGAGTCAATCTTAATAATCCCGCAAAAATATTTCGACTTTCCGTTCTATAAATATTTTTTACGAATTTTTGAAAATTCACAAACCTCTGCTGTGACTACTTTTTTATTTTTACCTTACAACATTAATCCACTATCAGAGCAGATTACAGTTTTAAAAATAAATGTGTGGAGAGTTCATCTTTATAATTCTTCATAAATATTTTAACTTTTCGCTCTATAAATATTTTTTACGAATTTTTGAAAATCCACGAATTTCCTCTGCTGCGACTACTTTCTATTTTTACCTTAAAACTTTAATCACGCATCAGAGCAGATTAAAATTTTCAAAATTATTGTGGAGAGAGTCAATATCAATAATCCCTCAGAAAGGTTTTGACTTTCTGCTCTATAAATATTTTTTCTTTTTTTTTTAAATTCCACAAATTTCGTCTGATGCCACTACCTTTTATTTCTACTTTAAAACTTTAATCCAGCATCAGAGCATATTAAAGTTTTTAAAATAATTGTGTATGGAGTCAATCTTTTTAATCCCCAAAAAAGATTTTGACTTTCCGATCTAAAAATATTTTTTACGAATTTTTGAAAATCCGCAAATTTCCTTTGCTGCGATTACTTTTCATTTGTACCTTAAAACTTTAATAGAGCATCAGAGCATATTAAAGTTTTTAAAATAATCGTGTAAAGAGTCAATCTTAATAATCCCCCAAAAAGATTTTGACTTTCCGCTCTAAAAATATTTTTTGCGAATTTTTGAAAATCCACAAATTTCCTTTGCTGCGACTTTAATTTTTACTTTAAAACTGTAATCCAGCATTAGAGCTAATTAAAGTTTTCCAAATAATCGAATGGAGAGTCAATCTTTATAAAACCCCAAAAAGATTTTAACTTTCCGCTCTTTAAATATTCTTTATAAACTTTTAAAAATTCATAAATTTCATCAGCAGATTTTTACAATTACATTACTTTCTCCGTAAAAAAGTACGAGAAAGCATTATAATCATGATTTTCTCGAATTCGAAATTTCAACGGACGATTCCATCTATTTTTGGAAAATGTATTTACGACTGGGAGACTGTTAAGCTACGCGCACACTTGTCGGAATTAGACGGATGACATACACCGGCAAAAATTGCTTAACACCATTGTAAACGAGTCAACGCACATTTATTCGTTCCATGCTGTACCAGTAAATGTGCGATGACTCGTTTACAACTGTGTTAAGCAATTTTTGCCGATGCGTGCCATCCGTCCGATTACGATAAGTGTGCGCGTAGCTTTAGTGGGCGCTGCACCTCAAAGAAGTAACAGAGATTTTACTATACAGCGAACATTGAGAGTTTGAGATTTTAAGTTTTGGGATCTAGGTATAAAAGTTTGAGCCTAAATTTTCAGTTTTAGGATTGCAAGGTTTAGATTTTAAAGTTTCAAGTTCAGATTATCAATTTTCAGATTTTGGATTTTAAATTTTCAGATTCTGTATTTCAAGTTATTTATTTTAAAGTTTGAATTTCGGACTTTAAATTTTCAGATGTTGTATTTCATATTGTGGATATTAAGGTTTGAATATTTTATTTTCAGATTTTGGATGTCCATTTCGGGTTTTAAAGTTTGGATTTTAAATATTCAGATTTTGTATTTTAAGTTTTGGATTTTAAAATTTGAATTTTGGATTTTAAATTTTCAGATCTTGGATTTTAAATTTTCAGATTGTGGGTTGTAAAATTTGAATTTTAAATTTTCAGATTTGGTATTTCAAGTTTTGGATTTTAAAGTTTGAATTTTGGATTTTAAATTTTTAAATTTCGTATTTCATATTGTGGATATTAAGGTTTGAATTTTTTATTTTCAGATTTTGATTGTTTAAACTTTGCATTTTAGATTTTCACATTTAGGATTTTAAATTTTCAGATTTTGGGTAGTAAAGTTTGATATTTACATTCTCAGATTTGGTATTTCAAGTTTTGGATTTTAAAGTTTGAATTTTGGATTTGAAATATTTAATTTTCGTATTTCATATTATGGACATTAAGGTTTGAATTTTTTATTTTCAGATTTTGGTTGTTTAAACTTTGGATGTTAGACTTTCAGGTTTAGGATTTTAAATTTTCAGATTGTGGGTTGTAAAGTTTGAATTTTAAATTTTCAGGTTTGGTATTTCAAGTTTTGCATTTTAAAGTTTGAATTTTGGATTTTACATTTTCAGATTGTGGGTTGTAAAATTTGAATTTTAAATTTTCAGATTTTGGATTTTAAATTTGAATTTTAAGTTTTCAGATTTTGGATTTTAAATTTTCAGATTTTGGATTTTAAATTTTTAGATTTTGGTTTTAAATGTTTGGATTTTAAATTTTCAGTTTTTGTATTTCAAGTTTTGTATTTTAAAGTTTGAATTTTGGATTTTAAATTTTTAAATTTCGTATTTCATATTTTGGATATTTAGAATTTTAAATTTTCAGATTTTAGATTTTAAATTTTCAGATTTTGGGTTGTAAAGTTTGAATTTCAAATTTTCAGATTTGGTATTTTAAGTTTTGGATTTTAAAGTTTGAATATTCGATTTTAAATTTTTAAATTTTGTATTTTATATTGTGGATATGAAGGTTTGAATTTTTTATATTCAGATTTTGGTTGTTTAAATTTTGGGATTAAAATTTTCATATTTTGAATTTTAAATTTTCAGATTTTGGATTTTAAATTTTTAGATTTTGGGTTGTAAAGTTTGAATTCTAAATTTTCAGATTTGGTATTTCAAGTTTTGAATTTTAAAGTTTGAATCTCGGATTTTAAATTGTCAGATTTAGTATTTCATATTGTGGATATTAAGAATTGAATTTTATATCTTCAGATTTTGGTTGTTTAAATTTTGGATTTAAAATTTTCAGATGTTGGATTTAAAATTTTCAGATTTTGGATTTTAAATTTTCGGATTTTGGATTTTAAATTTCCAGATTTTGGGTTGTAAAGTTTAAATTTTAAATTTTCAGATTTATTATTTTAAGTTCTGGATTTTAAAGTGTAAATATTGGATTTTAAATTTTTAAATTTAGTATTTTATATTGTGGATATTAAGGTTTGAAATTTTTATTTTCAGATTTTGGTTGTTTAAACTTTGGATTTTAGACTTTCAAATTTTGGATTTTGAATTTTCAGGTTTTGGGTTTTAAATTTGGAATTTTCAGACTTGGGATTTCAAGTTGTGAATTTTAAATTTCATGTTTTGGATTTTTTGCAAATGCTCTCGGTGAATCAGAAAATTAAAATATATTAATTAAAATATTTAGAAACTCGTCTTTTATTATACACAAAATAATTGAAAAATTACAGCAAAAAACAAAATAGTAACACTGAATGAAGAAAGGATCAGAGATTCGAAAATTTGCAAAAAAATCATCTCTCGGGAAATCAGCCTCAAAATTTGGAAATGCGTTTTAAATAGACCTACTTTTACCATTCCATATAAACAATTGAGAAATTACAAGACACACACAGACACACAGCAGCCACACATATACAGGGTGTCCCATTTTAAATTGCCACCTCAAATATCTTGAAACTTGAGCAACATGGCAAAAAATGTTTCAGATAAAAATTGTAGGTTTCGGAGGGGAACATATGCTGGTGACCTTGAAAATTACCTTGGGGTCAATTTTCAAGGTCAAACGAAGATCAACTTAGGTTTTTCAAAAAGAACTCTCAATTTTTTTATTGCGGAATCGTATTCTACGGGAAAAAAATACAAACTTTTTGTAGAAAACGTTTTTTTTTTTAATACTTTTTTTAAGAGTTTTTTTCACAAATTTTTACCGTCATGCTGTTTGAAATCTCAGGCTGTGAGTTATGCATCACCCTCGTAGCGTCACATTATGTGCATCACGCGGATGTTGCCGATGGGATTTTGCACATCGTTGGCCCTGAAAAGGGCCGATGGTTTCAGTGGCTGGAGGCTCAATCTCGTTCTTAGATCAAATGCTCGATCATGCTCACTTCTGTACCCGCTAAAGTTTACTTAAACATTTAGAAGGGTTTGGATGGAAATTGCTCGAAATGCAACCCTAATCCTCTCCTTCATGTTCTGCACTGTTGACGGAGCTTCTACAAATACTTTCTCATTGACTAGTCCCCAGAGGAAAAAGTCAAGGAGAGTAAGATCCAGGGATCTTTGATGCTAATGCCGAGGGTAATGCATGAATCACAGCCTGGATTCATCTGAGATTTCAAACAACATAACGGACAAAATTCGTGAAAAAACTATAAAAAAGCATTTTCAAAAGAAATGTTTCCTACAAAAAGTTTGTATTTTTTCCCGTAGAATACGATCCCGCAATAAAAATGAGGAAGTTCTATTTGAAAAATCAAAGCTGACCTTCATTTGACCTTGAAATTTAACGCCAAGGTCATTTTCAAGGTCACCAAAAACCTACAACTTTTATTGGAAACATTTTTTGCCATGTTGCTCAGGTTTCGAGATATTTGGGGTGGCAATTTAAAATAGGACACTATAGACACAATTATTTTTCCATAAATCGCCTCTAGAGACCAGTGGACTATCTGTAATGAGGCAGAGATGGCAATTGCCGCTGGCCCGGGGTCCAGAGGAGCACTGGGCTGATAGACATTTACGGGTATTATGTCTATCACAGCTGGACTAAATAAATCAGTTCATCATAAATTTCAATGCAGGTACAGAATTTTTCGGCGAGGTCTCTATTGTCATACTTACTTTGCACACATTTTCTGTCCTTTAGTGGATTATTGTGATTCCGATGCGATTCTATATTGCTTAGAGCAGCGGTTGTTCGACGGAGGGGCAACGGAAGAAAATTTGACCGAAACAGCAACGAAATATTTGCTTCCTTTGTAAGAGTAAAGGTAAGCGCCTACTGATCCGCGCCGAACGAGCCGCACGCGTCGCACGAATCGCAAGGAAATATCCTTCGCATTGTTTTAAACGACAGTGCGCTCGCTGCCTCGAGTCGCATGATTTGCACTGCCGTAAATGCGGCCAGCATTCTTGTAAAGAATATTTTCTTCGGCGCGTGCGATGAGGACTGATGATATACGACGAAATTCAGGAAATAAACCCTGGTCGTTTCTTGCATATATTGTGTACCCACACTTTTTTTGTAGTATTCTCCTCTTCTGCTAACAAGCAACCGACAATTATTAATTCTTCCTCACTGTTACTCATTTTGCGTAAAACTGGAAAATCTTTCAGAAATCCTCAAATTTGATTAGGAAAACTTTAGAAGTTAAAAGGATAAACTGCTCCCGATAGACGCTTAGATCGCACTGATGAACCTGATAGTAAAAGTCGTATAGTACGATACCGGTGAATGAGCGCATCAATGAAAAAATGCGATTCGTGCGACGCGTGCGGCTCGTTCGGCGCGGATCAGTAGGCGCTTACCTTAAGTAGTGCAACACGAGCGACATCTTTGTCTTTGCCCTCCCTACAGAAATCCACGAGCCGCCACTGGCTTCTAGATGTATTTTATCTACATTCTCTGCGAATTCTTAAATCTAGTCTACATTTACAATCGTAAATATGCCCTTTTCTGGTTGTAAGTTTGAGTGCTAAAAAAGGATCTAGTGATATAATCGATTGAATTGCCAAAGAAAATTATTTTGATTTTGTAGCAACAGAAATGGCTGCACTGGAAGATTGATGACTTGATGACTTCTTGCACTTCTTACAGAAGTTGCCTAAGGAATTTTATATTTATTTTTGGTGAAAAAATTTTGGCTCTATAGGTCTACCTCCGGGTATAAGGCACGTTTCCGTTAAACAAATTTTTGAAAAAAAGAAATTACCATCACAATATTTCCCGTGCTTCAGTACAAGCCGGATTGAAATAATAGGAATGTTATGTTAATACGAATGCACATTGCCTTGCAATTATTCCATCTCGATACCGCAGTACTGAATAATGGCAGTGCGTTTTCATTTGAAAGCTGAAGAATCTGTAACAGCGAGCACACGCGACAGTTATACAAATAGACCGTTTAACTTATATAAAAGGATCGAGAGCGTTCACATTTTATATGGGGGGGTTTTAAAGAAATGTTGCCGGAATGGCAATTGTGGCGTTTTAAAAAATCGCGCGGCCTTATCCGAAGCTGTACATAAAGTGCGTGAAGGGGAGAAATTAATAAACGGAATGCGAGGATGAAAAATAAGGAAACGTCCCATTTCTGCTTTTGCTCGGACCACTTTTTACGCACCTTTCATTACAGCAGGTCGCATGGATGGAGACGTAAGCCTCCATAAAATAAAAGTACAATAAGGGGGCCTAACCTACCAGAATGTTTAAATTAGGTTCCACGTAAAGGTCATGGCGGATCAAGGAGCATTTTTCACATCTAGAATTTGCGGATTATTTGCTTTAAATGTTGTCATTTGTAACACCATATGTAGTGTTGTTGCAGTGACATCACCAATTGGCTATGATTAGGACGAGTACAGCAGAACGAGTCCTAATTCCATGCGCATTGTCATTTGTAATACCATGAGTAGTTGAATATTACTGCAGTGGTATGACCAATCGGTTATGATTAGGACGAGTACGTTAGAGTCCTAATTCCATGCGCAATGGATATGATATCTACATAACCTTGATTTAGAATGGTATTTGAGAAACTATTTAATGAATCAACTCAATAAAAACAATTTAATAGTTTCCAATGTGAGTACTGCAAATAAAAATAAAAAAAAGCTTGAATTTCATAACCACATTACATTTTCGGCATTTGTTACGGTTCTTTTGTACCCCCCCCCCCCCCCCTACTCTGCTGATAGCTAGGCCAGATAACAGGGGAAGTTAGTGACATTGGATTACAAAATTTTGGTAAGTGGGATTTGATGCGTACTTGGGCGTGCTGAGCAACTTTTGCGACCAGAAATTGGGGTAACACATTGTGATTGGAATTCATAACATTTTAATAATATTAGTGTACCACCGCAATAATTCAGTATTGTATTTGTTAGGCATCGACTACAATGCACAAATTCTATTACTCGTACCAGATCCACGCGATTCAAAACTAACATTTACGAATTATTTGCTCGAAACGTCGGAGTACATTTGTGACGGGATTCGGGTATTGTGGTGTTCAGTGGCGGCTCGTCAACTTTTGGTTTGGTGAGGCACAGATTTAATATTGTCGACACTTCACTCGGCCAATAAAACATCTGTGTATATACCGGGTGACCCAGGGTTCTGTAAAAGCCCCATAACTTATTTGCTATTTGAGATATCGACTTCTATTTTTCATAAACTGGTACCCACACTTATTCTACATATTTTAAAAATATGTATGTTTTTGTACAGGGTGTCCTAGTATAAGTAACAGATCAAAGTTATGTTTTTTTAAATGGAACACCCCATATTTTATACTTAATTTTTAATCCTCTTAAGAAGCTGATAAAAATAGTATAAGATACTATGGGTCTATTATGGACGGTTAGTTAGTTATGGGCAAATTTGTGGCAAAAACATGTACACATTGAAAATATTGCAGAAGCATTCCTAGCAAAGATTGCTTCATTTTTTATACATTAGAACATTTTCCACATCATGAAGAATAATACACATCGGCTTTAGTCCTTTTTTGTTAATACTGCTATACAGGGTGTCAACATACGCAAAACAACGGATAACAATTTTTTTCAAATAAAACACCACCACGTTGCCACCAATCTATGGCATTTTTGATAAGCTTTCCAATGATATACAGTTTGCATAACAAAATATTAAGGATTCTTGAGATTTATCAATAAAAACATATTTCTTTTATTACCTTCTGATGATTTATGGATTTTCAGCCAAAACTATGCATTTTCTGGAAAAATTCCGCTCTACAACTTTGGTCTCTTATTATTCTTTCAGAAAATGCATAGTTTAGGCTGAAAATCCAAAAATCAACAGAAGGTTGATATATAGAGTGTTCCATTTGAAAAAAATAGTTATCCATTATTTTGCGTATGTTGACACCCTGTATAGCAGTATGAACAAAAAAGGACTAAAGCCGATGTGCATTATTCTTCTTGATTTGGAAAATTTTCTAGTGTATAAAAAATGAAGCAATCTTTGCTAGGAACGCTTCTGCAATGTTTTCAATGTGAACATGTTTTTGCCACAAATTTGCCCATAACTAACCAACCGTCCATAATCTTAGTCTGTAATACCGTCCATACTATCTTATACTATTTTTATCAGCTTCTTAAGAGGATTAAAAATAAAGTATAAAATATGGGGTGTTCCATTTAAAAAAACATAACTTTGATCTGTTACTTATACTGAGACACCCTGTACAAAAACATACATATTTTTAAAATATATAGAATAGGTGTGGGTACTAGTTTATGAAAAATAGAAGTCGGTATCTTAAATAGCAAATAAGTTATGGGGTTTTTACGGAACCCTGGGTCACCCGGTATATCTTTAAGATATTCTATTGTTCAGCAAGAACCACGAGAAGGTGTGAAGATTTTCTTGCCGGAATGGGAAAATTGGAAAGGAAATAATAAGGTTGAACTATTAAATAAAAATAAATAAATATTTAAATTCTATAACAAAAATAAAACTCTACGTAGGTTTATAATAAATAATGGAATGTGTTATGGAAATAAATGGGAAAACAAACTTAAAAATACTCTAATAAATATTAAATATAAAATACAACATAAAACTATTCATTTGAAAATAAATAAATTCTTAAACAAAACTAGAAATGTGTATATTGAATATTAAAGAAAACGGATCCTATTTATTTAAAGAGATTGCACAAAAGTGTTTCAAGAAAAATGTAATCAAAAAATTTAATGGTTTTTATATATTAATGGTATTCTTCTGTTCTTATTTTCAGCAAAATAATCTATAATTTGATCGTAAAAATGTTCATTTTTACAAAGTGTTTTCACAAATTCCTTTTCAATAGCAATGAGTGACATATTTGACAACCTATTTTGGCCTATTTGATTTCTTGTGCATGTTTTTATTCGTTTTAATACGGAAAAACTTCTTTCCACAGATGCAGATGTTACCGGTATGGTTACTATTAAAGAAATTAGTTTGTACAATTCAGGCATACATACTTGCAAGTCATTATTCTTTATATATTCTAACATATCCATTGGCATTTTAGACTCACCAAGAAGCTTATCTGAATATAGAACCCACAGTTCATTTCGTAATTGTATTTTGTCAAAAAATGGATATTGCTTAATTAATTCTTCAGACAACTGCAATGGAAACGTTTTTGAATACAGTTCAAACTTACTAACAGAAATTAAATCAAAGAATTTTAATTTACTTAGATCAAAAAATCTTGTTTCGATTTGTCCTACCACTGTATCTAAAATTTCGTAAAATATCTGTTTATATTGTAATTCCGTATCATCTGTATCATCAGAGCGCTTTCGCTTTTTCGGAGGATTTTCTGTCAGAAAAATGTTTTTCGTATATATGATTAAAATATGTTTCATTGGTTCTAAATTCCTTTAATTTTAAAATAAGTGAAGTTAAACGCCCTCTTGCATACGTGATGCCAGTTAGTTTGTGTTGAAGAATTAAAAATACAACACTTGTTTGTTCAAAAATAAGTTTGAAGGAATCTAATAAGAAACAGAAATGGTTGTCTTCTAACAATGATTTTAAGCCGTATGCCTCTCTGATAGATATATTATCAAATTTGTCTGAATTAATTATAAAATTGAATACTTCAATTAATTTATTTTTATTTTCATGAATTGTAAAAATAACCCGAGATGTAAAATTCCAACGTGTTTGTGCATTAGATGGTATTCTTGCATTACAAATTTCATCCAATACTGCGGTTCGTTTTGTTGATTTTGAAAAGAAAGCAGAAAATCCTGTTAGATTTGAAAAAAATATTCGTACTTTTTTTATTGAGTTGCACGATTTACTTAGCACTAAATTTAGAACGTGAGCGTGGCAATGAGTAAAAATTGCTTGTGGAGCTATTGATTTTACTTTGGTTTGTAAACCATTCAAATGACCAGCCATAACAGCAGCACCATCATAAGTTTGAGCAATTAATTTTTCTTTGATATTAAATTTTCCAAATGTTTCTGTTAACAAGGTGAATAAATCTTCTGACGTTCGTTGAGAATTTACATCATAAAATCCCATAAACCTTTCAACAAGTGTTCCCTGGATGACGTATCTAAATATAACTGATAATTGAGAAATACAAGTGATATCAGTAGTTTCGTCCACTTGCCATGAAAAAAAATTGGAATTTAAAATTTCACTTTCTATTTGATTCTTCAGTGTGTAACTGATTGAATCAATTAACTCATTTTGAATTGTTTTTGAAAGCCCCGAAAAAATTGAAGCATCATCTAATTTTTTTTTTTTTAATCCCATCCGTTTTACTCATTAACAAAACTAATTCTCGAAAATTCCCCTTATTATTTGAGGTTTCTGATTCGTCATGCCCCCTAAATGACAATTCCTGACTGCACAAAAATATTGTCACATCGATTAATCTTTTTAAAATCCCCCTATTTTCCTTCACGTTGTTATTGTACGTTTCGATTTCAATTTGCCGAGCCGTACTTAAAACATTAACTATATTTTGTTTACCTAAAATGTGAAATTTACAATTTGATGATATATGATCTCTACTTTTGGAATGCTTATCAATAGAACGCGCTAAATTTTTTAAATCGTCATAACCTGTTTTATGCCATACCGACTCATTGCTATTTGAAAACAATATGCAAGGCCAACAAAATAATTTATTTCTAATCATTGTACCTGTCAACCAACTACATTTGTCAAACCATGCACTTTTAAATGATCGATGTTTTTGAATCAATAATAAACTAAGATCAGGGCAAGGCCTTTTGATACCTTTTACATAAACTTTATCATCGTACGACAACCGGCTAAATGGATTATCAAGCAAGAAATTTACGATGTCTTTACAATTTCTCACTGTAAGAGTGCTATTTCCGTCATCCATTATAATATAGGAATAAATACTATTTACTAATAAATATCAATAAGATTACCTTTAATAACTAACGCTGATCAACGGACGGCGGAGTGAAATGAATAGATTACTAACACAGCTGACAATTGCGAGTGCCGCGAGGTTCTCTCTCTCTATCACGCGGGTGATTTCCGACCAATGAGAAGCCTGTGAGGCTCGCCTCCGATATCGAAATAAATCTGCACATTACTTCGAATGTGATATGGGTAAACTGTGTGGAGGCATATTAAGTTGCATAAATTCCTACCGCTCTGGTTCATTTCTGCCTCAAGTTCGGCCTGGATGGGCGCGCTAATTCTGATCATTAAAAATCGGGAATTTTCCGTTAATACATCCATTTATAATTACTGTATAATTAATTATCAATATTAAAGCCAACACGGAAGAAATTTATTGAATAGATTTATATTTTTATAAAATAGAAAATTAATGGTGAGGCAGTGCCTCACCTGCCTCCCCTGACGAGCCGCCACTGGTGGTGTTCATCAGCGATTGGCGATTAATTGGGCATGTTTTAAATTGATTGCAAGGTTGCTATGTGTTTTTGATCAAACGTCGATTTATGATAATGGAAATCGGAGCGGAGGTGTCGGATCAAAAGCTGTTTCACGGAACTAGATAATAATCGGGGGAATCAATGCGAGGATAAACTTCAATTTACATTTATCAGAGAGCTTTCAATCCGCACAAAAATGATCAGATGTCGAACAAAGCGACAAAGAATGTGTTTATTCCGCTTTAATACGGGGATTGTTTACTCGATTGGGATTCAATGCGACATGGTCATTTTCATTTTTTCTTTGTTGTTGTTGCGGGATTGGCAATTGCTGTACATACGAAATGATGAAATGTAAATACTTATCATGGAATCTGAAATATTTTAAAATCTACGGAAAACTAATTACAGACCTATTTTAATTATACCAAAATATGTAGTAAGTGATGAAATAATCAAATACTTACAAAACTAGTATATGGACCAGTTTGGGTTCTGCACAAATGGTATAGTGGTGATATTTGTGGTACAGCCACACCATTAGAGGTGGATAAGTAATATGACATTTAGATATCACCATCATTTTTGACATTTACAGACGTACAGTCAGAGAAAATTCACATGCGAAACTCGCAAAAAACAAAAAACAGTTAAGGTAAACGCCCACTTCCGGTGTACGAAATTTTACCAAAAGCTTTTCAGTTCTTCAGATTATCAAATAAGACCCGATGTTCAAAGTTTCATATCAATTGCTCTATTAGTTTTTGAAATATAGCGCACACAGAGAGACACACACACGCACAGACACACACACACACACACAAACACAAAAAAATCCAGAAATTGTTGAAATGGCATCTAGGGGCCCCAAAACGGATATTTCCGTAAAAAAAATTTTGAAAAAAAATCACGATCACAATACTTTCTCGTACTTCGTAACGGAGAAAGTAAAAAAAAGTGTTTGAAATTCATGCCAGTGGCGTAGCGCAAGTTAAAGGGCGGGGGCAACTTTTCTAGGGCGCCACTTATACACATTTTCAATAGCAGTGGCGGCTCATCAGGGGAGGCATTGCCTCACCATTAATTTTCTATATTATAAAAATATAAATTTATTTAATAAATTTACGTGTTGGCTTTAATATTGATAATTAATTATACAGTAATTAAAAATGGTTGTATTAACGGAATGTTGCCGATTTTTAATGATTAGAATTAGCCCGCCCTCCCAGACCGGACTTGAGGCAAATGTAAACCAGAGCAATCGGAATTTATGCAACTTAATATGCCTCCGTACAGTTTACGTGTTCGTTGTAATGTGCAGATTTATTGAATATTGGAGGCGAGCCTCAGAGGCTTCTCATTGACCCGCGTGATAGAGAGAGAACACTCGAGCAGTGTTGACAGATTAATTAATAAATTATTGTTTTGGGGTGTATTTTGGGGGAACTTCAATCAATGTAGTATTTTTAGGGATGAGTATTTTATACGAGGGGTATTTTTGGGGAAATAATTATGAATGAACATGTTATTAAATTTGCTAGAAATCATCATTATCAATAGTGCACAACCATAAAGAAGTCAGTAATTTTCAAACAAATCTGTGACATCATTTATGGAAGTTATCCTAGGGTTTCTATTATTGCCGTTTTCGTAATTTTGTGACCGGCAATTAGATGCTGCACTTTCATTTAAAAAATATGTATGTGTGCCGAAAAGAAGTTTTTAATTTTGTATATAAGTTTCCAATAGATCCATTGTATTTATGTTTTATTTTCAAATTTTATTATTTTGGAGAGGGACAGCGGCGTAATTTTGGGGGTTTTTCTTAAATATTTCGCGAAAATTAAAATTTTCGATTTTTTGGTCGACATTTTTTATTTTTAGGCCCGAATTTTCGATTTTTTTGCCCTATATTTCAACCTGAATTACTCATTTTTATAAGCGATTTTTTTGCCGGTATTTTCGAGTTTTTAATTTTTTTTCCTTTATCTTTTTTTAAACATTTTCGCGTTTCTGGTAGGAAATTTATTTTGAGCTAGAGTTATTTTTCGGACTGAAAATGGCAAATGTTGTTTCTTTTGCTTGATCTTTCAATTTTTTGGTCTGCATATTTTTATTATTTAGACCAGGTCTTTTATTTCTTTTTGCTTATATTTTAGATGTTTGGTCTGCATTTTTTATTTCTTTGTTCTAATTTTTAGAGTTTTTGGCCAAAATATTTTGATTTTGATCAAATTTTTTTAATAGTTTGTTGAAATTTTCGGTTTTTTAGTCTACATCAGCGATGGCAAACCTTTTGAGCTCTGTGTGTCAAAATTTTGAAAAATCGAAACATAATTTTCGTGGCGTGTCACACATCACAGAAGTAAAGTATAATTTTTGTATTAATTAATTATAATTTTGTTAATTATTAATTATTATTAACGTAAGTAATAATATTATTATTAGTAACCAACTCTAGCCGTTATGAAAGACAAATATTTGAATTATGAATTTTTTTATCTTTGAAGATGCGTGTCACCAAAAATGAGCTCACGTGTCAGCACTGACGCGTGTCACAGGTTCGCCATCACTGGTCTACATTTTTCATTTTTGGATTTTTTTAGTCTCTTATCTAAAGCATTAATTTTAACGAGCAAATTTTTTATTGGTCTACATGAATTGTGGATTTTTATGGGCAATTTTGTTTTGTTTTGAGGGTATTTTCGAGTTTTTTGTACGTTGTAAATTTTTTATTGTTTGCCCTTCATTTTAGATTATTTCAACCTGAATTATTGTTTTTATGGGCGATTTATTTAAATTACTTTCGAGTTAGAGTTTCGGCAATTTAGTTTGGGATAAAGTTAATTTTGCGGCTGAAAATGGCAAATTATTTTTCTTTTCGTTGAATTTTCACTTTTTTAGTCTGCATTTTTTATTTTTTACATCAGGATATTTGATTGTTTGCCTATATTTTATATGTTTGGTCTGTGTTTTTCATTTCTTCGTTCTAAATTTTAGAATTTTTGGCTTATAAACCAAAATTTTCTAATATTTAGTTGAAATTTTCGTTTTTTTTTTCTGGTCTGCATTTATTTTTGTCGAGAGTTTACAATTTTTGCTGTAAATTTTCGTTTTTTTACCTTGATTATAAATTTTAACGAGCGAATTTTTGATTGAATTTTTAACCTGAATTGTTGTTTTTATGGGCTAATTTTTTAAATTATTAATGAATTTGTGTGCAAATTTTTGGCTGGTATTTTCGAGTTTTTTTGACCAAATTTTCGATTTTTTGCCATTCATTTTAGATGTTTTAACCTGAATTGTTGTTTTTATTGGCGAATTTTTTAAATTATTTTTCGGCAATTTACTTTGAGGCAAAGAGTTATTTTTGGGGCTGAAAATGGCAAATTATTTTTCTTTTGCTTGAAATTTCAATTTTTAGTCTGCATTTTTATTTTTTAGACCAGGGTTTTTGATTTTTTTGCCTATATTTTAGTTGTTTTTGGCATCTAAACCAAAATTTTCGAATATTTAATTGAAATTTTCGCTTTTTTATTTTTGTCAAGAGTTTTCAATTTTTTTACCAATGTTTTTAGTTCTGTTACCTTAATCATTATTTTTAATGAGCGAATTTTTATTGGTCTTTACTTTAGATGTAAATGAATTGTTAATTTTTATGAGCGAATTTTTGGTCGATATTTTCGAGTTTTTTGGTCCAAGTTTTTGATTTTTTTGCCCTATAATTTAGATTTTGCAGACTGAATTTTTGATATTTTTTGCCTGTACAAGGTTTTTGTATCCATTTTAGGTTATTTATTTAATTTGAAATTTTTTGTTTTAGAGTTTTTAATTTAATTATAGTGGTTGTTTTAAGATAAAACTAATGTACTTTGATATTTAGCTAAAAAAATAAAGCCTGCGCGATTTGTGTTTAAGGAACTACTTCATTTTCAAGTTTTTCCATTCGATTTTTGATTTTTTTTTCGAAAATTTTTAAATCAAAAGAATAATTTTTGCAGCCAATTTAGTTTTTTTAGTAATTGTTAAATATAATACTTTGGCCTGGAATGAAACTAATCACCCGGTATAACTGGAACTGTTTGGAAATTATGAAAAAAAAATGCGAACATTATTAAGTAGTTAATTAGCGAGGCTTTGTGAAAAATTAAAGAATTATTTTAATTATTTAGAGGATACCACAGCACGATTAAATATTTTTCTAATTTTTTAAATGGCCTTTTCGTACTACCTACATATTTTCGGAAAGATGGACTTTTTTGTGCAAATTCCGAAATCCTACCAGCGCGCCTTCAATCCCAGTGTTGCCAGCTTGGGGGGGGTCTGCGTAATTTTGGGGGGTATAACAACGTGAAGGAAAATAGAGGGATTTTAAAAAGATGTGTAGATAATATTACATCTGTGCCTCACCAAACCAAAAGTTGACGAGCCGCCGCTGTTCAATAGGTATTGGAATTAATTTAGTAATTGAAATCAGCTTTTGATGTCAATTCGAATTAATGCATTCATTTGTTAAATGCACAACTTTTGTACAGATATATTTCCTGCCGGTGGGGTACTCGTGCTAAAGGGCGGGAAACAAACCTTTCTAGGGCTCTCGTTGAAAAGTGTATTTTATATGTCCAGTAAAACAACACCTTACAAATAAAATAAATTATAAATTTTGGCTCAAATGTAAAATTAAACCATTAATTATCGTGAACAAAAAAAAATTGCATTGGAAAATATTAAAATCCAATATGGCGGCCGTTAGAAAAGCAAAAGTTGTCTATTGTTTCTGCGCCATATTGAAAGCTACAATAAATCTAAAAACGAATTTCATTTCTCCATCAAAAAGTGCTCTAATAATGTCTTATGAAAAAATGCGTAGTAGTTATGGTTTTCGCATAAAGAAACTAAAATTTTGCACCTTAAACGGCATCACCAAACCTAGCAAACTTCAATATGCATTTTCGCTGCTCAAACGTGAAGCCTGCACCAGTCATTTTGTTTTTTTCTCTCATGCTGATGAAAGTACCGGCATCCGCTGAGCGAATAATCTTACTACAACATACTCGAAATTCAAATCAATTGACAATATCAATGTCCCGATAAAGTCCGACAAAGAGTGTACATTTTTCTGGTCGATTCAGAGCCAGGAAGTGCTCTCGGAAGTAGGAACACTTTATAGGTACAAATCTGGAGAAATTTCAACTCAAAATGTCTGCCAACTGTCAATATCTGGGAGATTTTCACGGCGGAAAATTTATATTCCAACTCAAACGTGCTGACAACTTAAAAAAAATTGGGGGAATTACACCTAAAAATGGCTGCCACCCTAAGAAATCTGAAGAATTTAGTGACGTGGAATTAAAAACTGAATTTCCGGGAATTACATCCGACTTCCCCAAAATGGCAACGCCTGTCGAGCTTTAAGTTTTTACAAGTGTACCAACATCTAAGTTTAGCGCCAACTGTTACCAAAGCTCTACTTAGAAGAGGGGAATTCAAAAAATTTAAATGGTGATTAAATTTGAAAGTTCAAACAGCGTTGTTGTTTTGAAATAAAACCGAATGTACTTTCCGAATATCGGATGCCCATTTAGCAACTCTGTAGACCTTAAAGCTCTCCGAAAATCCAGAGAGATTATTTGGCGACAAAATCAAATCTGAGGGAATTTAAACTCAAAATGGCTGCCAACTGTGAAAAACTGAGGGATTTTTGCACAAAAGTACAGCCATCAAAATCTAGAGGATTTTTAGATAAGAGTACAGAAATATAGCCGATTCAAAGTCAGGAATCGCGCTCCCGGAAGTAAAAACACTTTTGTGGATACAGTGTTGCTAATGTATAAGAAACTAAGTAGTGGGAAATTCAAATTTGAAGAAATTTCATTTCAAAATGGCTGCCAAGTATCAAAATCTGAGAGATTTTTACGGCGGAAAATTTAAATTCGAACACAAACGTGTTGCCAACCCCTCGATTTGACTATGAAATTCCGGAAATTCCGGAAATAAAATGTGATTCAGCACTAGCGCGAAACTTACGAAGCCGAGAGGAGGCAAAAAGATTATTCGGAATCACATTCGAAAGCATTGCACGTTTAGAAATGCCTTCTTTGTGCGGTAGAGGGTGTTGTATAGGAACTGAATTGATACAAACGTGAATTGGCCGACATGCGTCTCCAGGTAGTGGAAGTTCAGATGAGAGAAATTAAAATCTGCTGGAATTTCAACTCAAAATGGTTGCCAACTGTCAAAATCTAAGGGATTTTCACACAAAAGTACAGAAATATAGCCGATTCAGAGCCAGGAAGTGCGCGGGAAATAAAAACAATTTTGTGGGTACGGTGTTGCCTATGTAGAAGAAATTATGTGGCGGGAAATTCAAATCTGGAGAAAGCGCTAGACCGAAGCATGGAATTCAAAAAATTTAAATGGTGGGATAATTTGAAATTTCATACAGCGTTGTTGTTTTGAAATAAAGCCGGATGTATTTTTCCGGGTATCGAACGCCTTTTTATCAACTCTGTAGAACGTAAAGCTCTCCGAAAATCTAAAGAAATTACGAGCCAGGAAATTCAAATGAAATTGAATTTGAATTTGAAATTTTAAACAGTGTTGTTGTTTTAAAATAAAACGGGATGTATTTTCCTGATATCGGATGCCCGTTTAGCAACTATGTACGTAGAACTTAAAGCTCACCGAAAATCTGGAGAAATTACGTGGCAGGAAATTCAAATCTGGGGGAATTTCAAATCAAAAAGGTTGCCAACTGTCAAAATCTAGGGGATTTTCACGCAAAAGTAAAGAAATATAGCCGAATCAGAGGCAGGAAGTGCGCGGGAAGTAAAAACACTTTTGTGGGTACGGTGGAGAAAGCTCTAGTTAGAAGCATGGAATTCAAAAAAATTGAATGGTGGGACAATTTGAAATTTCGCACAGTGTTGTTGTTTTAAAATAAAACCGGATGTATTTTCCGGATATCGGATGCCCGTTTAGCAACTATGTAGAACTTTAAGCTCTCCGAAAATCTGGAAAAATTACAAGGCAGGAAATTCAAATCTGGGGGAATTTCAACTGAAAATGGCTGCCAGCTGTCAAAATCTAGGGGAGAAATATAGCCAATTCAGAGCCAGGAATCGCGTTTCGGGAAGTAAAACACTTTTGTGGGGACGGTGTTGTCAACGTGGGAGAAATTAAGTGTCGGGAAATTCAAGTCAAAATGGCCGCTAAGTATAAAAATCTGAGAGATTTTCACGGCGGGAAATTTAAATTCGAACTCAAACGTTCTGCGAACCTAAAAAAATTGGGGGAATTACGCCCCAAAATGTCTGCCACCCTAAGAAATCTGGTGAATTATAGGCGGCGAATTCAAACAATTTCAAGCTGCAGGTAAATTTTAAATTTCAAACAGCGTTGTTGTTTTGAAATAAAACCGGATATAATTTCCGGATATCGGATACCCTATTTGCAACACTGAAGAACTTATAGCTCCTCTGTTTCTGACGGTTTCTCGCCACTAAATTTTCTTAGGCTGGAAGCGCTTTTGTAGGCACAATGTTTCCATTTCCACTTCCGGTCTTCAAGGTTACTTCCGCCTTTCAAACAGCTGTTTTGTTATACTGATACGGCAATTATTTTGTGTGTAATCAAAAATGCATTCTTATATGGTGTGTTTTAAACAGAAATTAATCGTAGTCGCCGATGAATTATAAGCTTAAGTTACACCCAAAATTTAATATTTTTTTATGTTTATCCCTATTTGGAAAATAAGCTAAAAACTAAAGTTTATTTAAAATAAAACGTTTTTCGAAAAAGTCAAAGACTCCCTTAGACAAGGAATCGCTCCTTATATTTTTTTGCAATGTTAAAGAAACACCCTGTATATAACTAACCTACCTAATGGATTTTTTAGCATAAAAGTAGAGAAATATAGCCGATTATTCAGAGCCTGGAAGTGCTTCCGGGAAGTAAAAACACTTTTGTGGGTGCAGTGTTGCCGATCTAAGAACATCTGGAAAAATTAAGTGGCGGGAAATTCAAATCTGGCGGAATTTCAACTGGAAATGGCTCCTATCTATCAAAATATGACGGATCTTTACGGAGCAAAACTTAAATTTGAACTCAAATGTGTTACCAACCTAAAATAACATCTGGAGGAATTATGCCCCAATAAATCTGTCATCTGAAGAATTTAAGAATCTGGGGAATTTAGTAACATGGAATCATCCGACTTTACCCCAAAATGGCAACAATGTTGAGCTTTAAGTATTATATTAACACGTGTACCAACTACACTCCTATTAATTACAGGGATCTGGATATTAAAACATTTAAAAATTTGATTTGCATTTTGATTTTAATTTAAATTTAAATTTTGATTTTGATTTTGATTTTGATTTTGATTTTGATTTTGATTTTGATTTTGATTTTGATTTTGATTTTGATTTTGATTTTGATTTTGATTTTGATTTTGATTTTGATTTTGATTTTGATTTTGATTTTGATTTTGATTTTGATTTTGATTTTGATTTTGATTTTGATTTTGATTTTGATTTTGATTTTGATTTTGATTTTGATTTTGATTTTGATTTTGATTTTGATTTTGATTTTGATTTTGATTTTGATTTTGATTTTGATTTTGATTTTGATTTTGATTTTGATTTTGATTTTGATTTTGATTTTGATTTTGCTTTTGATTTTGATTTTGATTTTGATTTTGATTTTGATTTTGATTTTGATTTTGATTTTGATTTTGATTTTGATTTTGATTTTGATTTTGATTTTTATTTTTATTTTTATTTAAGTTGTGGTTTGCGGTTTGTGGTTTGTAATTGTAATTTTAATTCGTGGTTTCAATTTTAACTATAATTGTAAATGTTAGCGTAATTATGAAATAGATGTTAATTTGAATGTTTATGCCATTTTTTAATTTGTATTCTTCTCTGCTTCTGTGAACTGGCACTAGCACTAATAAAGCATGATTATCATGATTATTATTATTGACATCTAAGTTTAGCACCAAATGTCACCAAAGAGGCTGGGAATTCAAAAAATTTCAATGGCGGGTAAATTTGAAATTTCAAATCGCGTTGTTGTTTTGAAATAAAACCGGATATAATTCCTAGAAATCAGATGCCATTTTGCTAACACTAAAGAACTTAAAGCCCCGCTGTTAACATTTGAATTCTTCGCAACTAAATTCCTCCAGTTTTTGACACTGGATGTATATCCCGGACATCGAATGCCCTTTTTGCAACACTGTAGAACTTAAAGCTTATCTGTTTTTGACAGTTTCCCACCACTAAATCCCTCAGACTTTGTTAGGTTGGCAACGCTTTTGTGGGCATAGTATTGCTATTTTCACTTCCGGTCTTCGAGATAATTTTCGGGAAGTCTTCCTGGTCCCCCTCTGGTCCACTGATGTGGCAATTATTCGATAAGAAATCAAAAATGCATGATTATACGCGGTGTATTTCAAAAAGAAATTCATCGCGGTCGCCTATGAATTGAAATGCGCATATCTCCGTTTTTGCACAATAGTCAACATTTTTGCATTAGGGATATAGCAACTGTTTCTTTATGGGAAATCAAAAATATAATGTCTTTTACTCTTAAGTTTTTGAAATTAATTCCTCGATCGCTCATTTTTATCAATATTAAAGAAACGCCCTGTATACAGTGCGCACCTGAAGTATGGAAAATATTCGGTAAAATTGAAATCAAATATTTTTGGAAAAAATCCTCGAGCACATCGATTTTCTTTTATAAAAATACAAATTTTGGCATGGATGTCGATTGTCAGTCATCATTTGTTTTTGAGTAATGACGTCATCCATTTTGTTTTTAAATGGCAACCCCCTATTTTTATTCTTGATTTTGAGAGATCTTTTCATTGTCGAACTGGAAGTATAAAAATGTTGCCATTTTACATAAGAAATTTTTCGAGAAAATGACAATTGAAGGTGAGAATCCGGTATTTCGAATTTTTTCAAAATAACCTTGCTCCAGCGCTTGTAGCAATGATCTTGACCTTCCATATAATAATTTATGGTTTCAGCAAGACGGCGCATCCCCGCACTAGGCGCGCTTTTTTATTTTAATTGTACATGAAGAAATTCTCCTTGAACATTTGGAATATTTTCCAGGCTAATTCTGTGCATTCATCTCTTTCGTGGTCTATTCTAACGGTCCTCGCTTGACAATCCACCTATTCGTAATGCAATTATCAATAAACGCGCTTAGTGCGGGGTTGCGCCATCTTGCTGAAACCATATTATATTATATGGAAGGTCAAGATAATTTTTGTTTGGAAAAAAGCACACTTTTGCTGCCGAAAATGGGGCTCGGTGGTGAAAGTATAAATTATTCAATCATGTATTTTCTACAAGTATTTTGGTTTCCCAGTTAAAATTTCGAGCGTTTTGTTTCTAGTTATCATATAGCAAACTTTCGTAATTTAGAGTTATTATTTAAAAATTCATTATATCAGGGTTTGTTTAATTAAATATTAATACAAACAGTTCTTTTTATGGAAATAATCGGAAATTCAACAATTCACAGCTTGCGACCAATAATAGAATAAATATACCACCGAGTCAGTATTTTTGTTATGTGGATTAATTCCTATTGATTTAGTGGGCCTTAAAAAAAGTAAGAGGCCCGGGGGTGTACGTCCAAATAAAATATACGAGAGCAGCCAATGGCGGCAATATAAAATATACCCGCACGGAGAAAAGGGGGTGATTTCTGCTGATCAAGAAATTTCGAAATCTACAAAATCCAAGGATACGTCTGGGGCCTGGGGAAAGCGTGATACATAACTGCATCCGCTTCTATAAAAAAAAAAACACAACCCTAGCTCCCCGTTATACTAAAGCAGACCACTGACCTTTCGCAAGATAAGACTTTTATAGGATGTAAATATTGCGTAACGTAAAAAAACATAAATCGTAAAAAACATTAAAAAAATTATACCCTTATTAAAAATATTTGAAAAAATAACCTTATTAAAATTTTTTAAGATTATTATACCTTTATTAAACATACTTTATATTGTACCCTTATTTAAAATATTTTAAGATCATTACGCACCTATTAAAAATATTTTAAGATTATTATACCCTTATTAAAATTATTTTAAGATTATTATACCTTTATTAAAACTATTTTAAAATCATTATACCTTTATTAAAAATATTTTAAGATTATACTCTTATTAAAAATATTTTAAGATAATTATACCTTAATTAAACATATTTTAGGATCATTATATCCTTATTTAAAATACTTTAAGATCATTATACCCTTATTAAAAATATTTTAAGATCATAACACACCTATAAAAAATATTTTAAGATTTTATACCCTTATTAAAAATATTTTAGGACCATTACACCCTTATTAAAAATATTTTAAGATTAGTATACCCTTTTAAACTATTTTAAGATCATTATACCCTTATTAAAAATATTTTAAGATTATTATACTTTTATTAGACGTATTTTAGGATCATTATACCCTTATTAAAAATATTTTAAGATTATTATATCCTTATTAAAATTATTTTAAGATCATTATACCTTTATTAAACATATTTTAGGATCACTATACTCTTATTAAAAATATTTTAAGATTATTCTACCCTCATAAAAATTATTTTAAGATCATTATTCCCTTATTTAAAATATTTTAAGATCATTATTCCCTTATTTAAAATATTTTAAGATCATTACACACTTATAGAAAATATTTTAAGATTATTATACCCTTATTTAACATATTTTAAGATCATTACACACTTATTAAAAATATTATAAGATTATTATACCCTTATTTAATTTTTTTTAAATTATTATACCCTTATTAAAACGGTTTTAAAATAATTGTACCCTTATTTAGAATATTTTAAGATCAATATACCTTTATTAAAAATATTTTAAGATTATTGTACCCCTAAAAAAAATATTTTAAGATTATTATACCCTCATTTAAAATATTTTAAGATTATTATACCCTTATTTAAAATATTTTAAGATCATTACACACTTATTACAAAATATTTTAAGATTATTATACCCTTATTTAAAATATTTTAAGATCATTACCCACTTATTACAAATATTTTAAGATTATTATACCGTTATTAAAAATATTTTAGGATCATTAAATCCTTATTAAAAATATTTCAAAAATATTAGTATACCCTTTAAAAAATATTTTAAGATCATTAAACCCTTATTAAAAATATTTTAAGATTATTATACCTTTATTAAACATATTTTAGGATCATTATAACCTTATAAAAAATATTTTAAGATTATTATACGATTATTAAAAATATTTTGAGATCATTATACCCTTATTAAAATAATTAAAAAAATTATATCTTTATTAAAGATATTTTAAGATTATTTAAAATATTTTAAGGTAATGATACCCTTATTAAAAATATTTTAAGATTATTACACCCTAATAAAAATATTTTAAGATAATTATACCCATATAAAAATTAATTTAAGATTATCATACCCTTATTAAAACCATTTTAAGATAATTATACCCTTATTAAAAATATTTTAAGATTATTATACCCTTATTGAAAATATTTTAAGAATATTATACCCTTATTTAAAATATTTTAAGATCATTACACACTTCTTAAAAATATATTAAGATTATATGTATGAAACATCTTTATTGACAGACATAATTTTTATACAATAATTTTTACATATTTAATTTATGTTGAACAGTTAAGGTCTATCGACCATAGGTCTTTCTGCCCGTCTCTGTCAGTCTTGTCTCGTCCGTTATTCGCTAGTCTGTTGTATGAAATGATGAAATGAATTGATGAAGTGTTTGGATAGGAAATTTGTGTTTTGGTGGGATATTGGGGTCGCGATGGATACAATATTGGTTAAGGGTCTGGAAATTAATCGGGTTCTTTGAAAACTTTTCAGCAAGGAATAGTATGCGTTCCTGTAGAGGGACCTTTTAAGATTTTTATACCCTTATTAAAAATATTTTAAGATCATTACACACTTATTAAAAATATTTTAAGATCAATATACCTTTATTAAAAATATTTTAAAATCATTATACCCGTATTTAAAATATTTTAAGATTATTATACCCTTATAAAAATTATTTTAAAATCATTATACCCGTATTTAAAATATTTTAAGATTATTATACCCTTATAAAAATTATTTTAAGATTATTATACCCTTATTTAAAATATTTAAAGATCATTACCCACTTATTAAAAATATTTTAAAATTATTATGACTTTATTAAAAATATTTTAAGATCATTATATATTTATTAAACATATTTTAGGATATTTATACCCTTCTTAAAACTATTTTAAGATAATTATACTCTTGATAAAAATATTTCAAGATTATTATACCCTTTTAAAAATATTTTAAGATCATTATACCCTTATTTAAAATATTTTAAGATCATAACTCACTTATTCAAAATATTTTAAGATCATTACTCCCTTATTTAAAATATTTTAAGATCATTATACCCTTACTAAAAATATTTTAAGATTATTATACCCTTATAAAAATTATTTTAAGATTATTATACCTTTATTTAAAATATTTTAAGATCATTACCCACTTATTAAAAATATTTTAAGATTATTATGCCCTTATTAAAAATATTTTAAGATCATTATATATTTATTAAACATATTTTAGGATCTTTATACCCTTATTAAAACTATTTTAAGATAATTATACTCTTGATAAAAATATTTCAAGATTATTATACCCTTTTAAAAATATTTTAAGCTCATTATACCCTTATTTAAAATATTTTAAGATCATAACTCACTTATTAAAAAAATATTTTAAGATCATTACACCCATATTTAAAATATTTTAAGATCATTCTACCCTTACTAAAAATATTTTAAGATTATTATACCCTTATAAAAATTATTTTAAGATTATTATACCCTTATTTAAAATATTTTAACATCATTACACTCGTATTAAAAATTATTTTAAGATTATGATACCCTTATTAAAAATATTTTAAGATCAATATACCTTTATTAAAGATATTTTAGAATCATTATACCCTTATTTAAAATATTTTAAGATAAGTATACCCTTATAAAAATCATTTTAAGATTATTATACTCTTATTTAAAATATTTTAAGATCATTACGCACTTATTAAAAATATTTTAAGATTATTATTCCCCTATTAAAAATATTTTAAGATCATTATATATTTATTAAACATATTTTAGGATCATTATACCCTTATTAAAAATATTTTAAAATTATTATACCTTCATAAAAATTATTTTAAGATTATTATACCCTTATTTAAAATATTTTAAGTCTCATTACACACGTATTAAAAATATTTTAAGATTATTTTACTCGTATAAAAATTATTTTAAGATTATTATACCCTTATTAAAACTATTTTAAGATAAATATACTCTTGATAAAAATATTTCAAGATTATTATGCCCTTTTAAAAATATTTTAAGATCAATATACCCTCATAAAAAATATTTTAAGATCATTACACCCTTATTTAAAATATTTTAAGATCATTTTACCCTTACCTAAAATATTTTAAGATTATTATACTCTTATAAAAATAATTTTAAGATTAATATACCGTTATTTAAAATATTTTAAGATCATTACACACTTATTAAACATATTTTAGGATCATTATACCCTTATTAAAATATTTTAAGATTATTATACCCTTATTAAAAATATTTTAAGATCATTATACCTTTATTAAACATATTTTAGGATCATTATACCCTTATGAAGAATATTTTAAGATTATTATACCCTGATAAAAATTATTTTAAGATTATTATACCCTTCTTAAAAATATTTTAAGATCATTACACACTTATTAAAAATACAAGTACCATTACCTTTAGATCAGGTAGTACCAGATCTCTACTTTTCGTTAAATTTTACTGCGGCCTAACCAAAATTTAAAATTTAGGAATGAAAATTATCCGTTTTTAATTAGTTCTCGTTACGTTGCAAAATATTTAAATCAAACTACACATCATTTGATAAAAGGATATAATGGCGTCGTTATGTCAAAAAATGGTGACGATAGAACGCATGGTTAAAAAGTTGTGATTTTTTTTTAAGATAACGCTAATTTTGCGCACCGCTTGTTTTCAGAAATATTCCAACTTTAAGGGTGTGGACTGTGTCTTGGAGTCTACATCAAAAGATCTGAAACTTCTGTCATGAGTTTTAAAACTTTTTGCCACTTTTGATCAGCATGATAAAATCAAAAATCCTCCTAATAAACGATCTTAAACCAATGTTATTTATGATTAATTAATTTCTCACTTAACCCGTAGTGAAACATAATTATATAATTTGATTAATTAAAACACTTGGTTTTGTTTCACTGATTTTATTTGTCTCTCCTAGGAGAGAGAGGTTATTTAGCTAGTAGTACTAGTAATAACATGCAATTTTTTTTGTATCATTCTATATCCGTGCCGAGTGGCACTAGCCAGGGAAGTAGTTTTTTCAATAAGTTAATTGTTTATTGTCTTAGTAAGACTTCATTTTGCAGAGTTTCGAACAGGTTGAATATTTACATATTCAGGCTATATTTCGTTTTATTAATTTTAAATATCCTCCTTTAATTTAGCAAAACGTAGTTAAATTTACAGTTTACAACTTACAACTTTATTACGCCTATACGTTATGTAACACACACACGCAGTGACGCCAATAATAAGAATATCCGGGGTTTCTGGCATTCGTTGAAATGCGAGAAGGGGAAGATTACTTGAGCGTTATAATTTTATTTGGCGTTGTAAAAAGGCCGACCCCACAATTTTTGAATCAGGACCATTTATATAGATCAATATAAACAGATATGGTGGAGCATATGAACGAGAAATGGTTCCCCTATTTTTCCTAAGACCCTTTCTCAATGGATTAGGAATTTATATACTGTGATTCCGTCCGTTGCCAAAAACTGGGAAGCGAAAGTTATTCCTTTCGATTAATTTCAATGCCTACAGCATCACATATTTCTAACAATGAATAGATAAAACAGACTATATTTAAAAATGTCTTATTTAAATTGGAAATATGATTGTCAGCCATTGCATAGGGTGTTTCAGGATTGCGCAGCAATAATAAATATTGTTTTTCACGTATTATGCATTTTTCGATATAAAATTCGAGTAGTAAAATAATTCATGCATGAAATCAAAAGGCCATCAACCAAAATTCAATAAACCAACAAATAAATGTTTCATTTTTAAATGTTTAATGTTGGCGGCGTTTGCATGGTGGTACATCTTGATTTTTCATTTTAATTTTTAATTTATTAATCTCAGCTATAAACACAATGTTTTATTGCTAGAAGTTTATTAACAATTACAAGTTTCAGCAAAGTACTTGTTATACGGTAAAATCGTACACAACAAACATTTCGAAATTGATCCGCATTATTAAGGAAACATTTTACGGGGGAATTAATTTTAAAGTCGAAACATAAACTTTATTAACGATGTTATGCGTGGATTATGAACTTATGTGCTGGTTTTAACTTGGTATTATCAATTAAAAGTTTTTTAATTAGAAATTTTCTATCACTCGGGTGTGGAGTTTGAATTGATTTTTTCTTATTTTGGTTGGTATTAATTATCGACGGTGTTCGATCATCCAAATAATTTAATTAATAATGGCACCGTAAATTCTGAACCGCAAAGTTGTCTCAGTGCAGGAAATAAGCAGTTTATTTATTGCAAATGAACTAATTTACAGAAATAAATGAAAATTTTTTTCGGTGTTGCTTTACACCTGTGAAACCTTTGGTGTTACTTTTGGTTTACCTGTTTGGATTGTGGGATAGTGCCCACCCACCACCCTTTGCACTTTACCTTAAGGTACAAAATTTTGTTCGTGTAATGAAGGTGCTTTTTCGGATTGTCAAATAGGCCGAATTGTTACTATAAAAGTCTTCACAATTAAAAAAACTTTCTTTTAAACTATAGCGCGATATTTTCATAAACGTCAATATTTCCACATGACAGTCACGTGAAATGTTCGGCGCGTGCTGTTCCAAATTTCTTGTTGAGACATCCTGTAACAAGTTGACGCGCGCTATTCAAAATTTCTTGTTGAGACATCCTATAACAACTACAATATTTGTGTACGACAATATATCTACAATTACATCCTTATGCGTTCCGCTATAAAATTTTAAAACCAACTAATTATGCGAGTAATTTAAAAAAAAATAATTCCAACACGAACAATAGAATATAAATTAAGCGCTTCAGACATATTCATCGGGCAATATTTAATTTTCCAAGCATGCTTGATGAAATCTCGCCACATAAATCTTTATTAAAGACCATTAGTGGAATGGCCATAAATATATTCTTATGTACGACATTATAATAATTATTCCGCATCGCCATTGTTTCGTGTACCGCGGGAATAAATAGAATAGACGCAATGTCTCGAAAGTTTCCAGACAAAAATATAAAGGAAATACTTCTCTTAATAATAAAAGTTTATCTTTTCAATTCCGGCCGCAAAAAAATAATAACACTAAAACAATTGTTCAGCGGTCAACAGATTTTATTCGGTGTGTATTGTTTGCGGGGAAATTACGACCGCCCTTTTCCGCACAACTCCACGGATTTCATATATTTTAATTTCCACTACTTCGCCGGGGAAATGTAATTATTTTGCCCTTTTGCTACGTTTCAAGGATTTCGCGCTCAAATTAAAAGCTATTGCAAACAAAGGCATTCGGAGGAGATAAAGAAAATGTTGGCGTGTACGACGTCATATGTGGTTGCAATATAATCTTAAAATATTTTTAATAAGAAAATAATGACCTTAAAATATTTTTAATAAAGTTATATTGATCTTAAAATATTTTAGGTAAGGGTGTAATGATCTTAAATTACGTTTGATAAGGGTATAATAATCTTAAAATATCTTTAATAAAAGTATAATTTTTTTAAATATTTTTAATAAGGGTATAATGATCCTAAAATATTTTTAAAAGGGTATAATAATCTTAAAATATTTTTAATAAGTGTGAAATGATCTTAAAATATTTTAAATAAGGGTATAATAATCTTAAAATAATTTTTATAAGGGTATACTAATCTTAAATAATTTTTAATAAGAGTATAATAATCTTAAAATATGTTTTATAAATGTATAATAACCTTAAAATATCTTTAATAATGGTATAATTTTTTTAAATATTTTTAATAAGGGTATAATGATCTTAAAATATTTTAAACAAGGGATAATAATCTTAAAATAATTTTTATAAGGGTATAATAATCTTAAAATATTTTTAATAAGGGTATAATAATCTTAAAAAAATTTTTAAAGGGGAATAATAATCTTAAAATATCTTTAATAAAGGTATAATTATTTTAAATATTTTTAATAAGGGTATAATGATCCTAAAATATTTTTAAAAGGGTATAATAATCTTAAAATATTTTTAATAAGTGTGTAATGATCTTAAAATATTTTAAATAAGAGTATAATAATCTTAAAATATTTTTAAAAAGTATATAATGATCTTAAAATGTTTTAAATAAGGGTTTAATGATTTTAAAATAGTTTCAATAAGATTATAATAATCTTAAAATAATTTTAATAAGGGTATAATAATCTTAAAATATTTTTAATAAAGGTATATATACCGGGTGACCCAGCGATCTGTAAAAGCCCCATAACTTATTTGCTATTTGAGATATCGACTTCTAGTTTTCTTGAAATGGTAGTCACACTTATTCTGCATATTTTAAAAATATGTATGTTTTTGTACAGGGTGTCCCAATATACATAACAGACCAAAGTTATGTTTTTTTAAATAGAACACCCTATATTTTATACTTTATTTTCATCCCTCTTGAGAAGCTGATAAAAATAATATAAGATAGTATGGGTCTATTATGGACGGTTGGTTAGTTATGGGCAAATTTGTGACAAAAACATGTACACATTTAAAACATTGCAGAAGCGTTCCTGGCAAAGATAGCATCATTATTTATACACTAGAAAATTTTCCACATCATAAAGAATAATTCACATCGGTTTTGGTTCTCCTTTATTCATAGTGCTATACAGGGTGTCAACATACGCAAAACAATGGATAACTATTTTTTTTTAAATAGAACACCCTATATAAGTTGCCATCAATCTATGGCATTTTTAATAAGCTTTCTAATGATATACAGTTTGTATAACAAAATATTAAGGATTCTTGAGATTTATCAATAAAAACATATTTCTTTTGTCACCTTCTGCTCATTTTTGGATTTTCAGCCAAAACTGTGCATTTTGAGGAAAAATTATAAGAGGCCAAAGTTGTAGAGCGAAAAATTTCCGATCGACATAGGTCTTTTAACTTATAAGATAATGCGTGCATTGCCAGCCAGAGCGCGCAAAATCGTGACCGTGTATGCATTTTAGCGTTTTCTTTTCAAATTTTTTATTAATAAATTGCACTATACTTTATTTTCCGAACCCTCTAGCGGAAAACGGGAAATTATAGGGAAATTAAAATGGCCCATATCGATTGAAAATGTTCCGCTCTACAACTCTTAATAGAAGCAATTTTTGTCAAAAATGCATAGTTTTCCCTAAAAACGCAAATTGAAAATGTATATATCAATTTTTGCGTTTTTCAATGGTTTTTACATTTTTAGAGAAAACTATGCATTTTGGGCAAAAATTGTTTCTTTTAAGAGTTGTAGAGCGGAATATTTTCAATCGATGTAGGTCATTTAAATAATTCTATAATTACCCGTTTTTTTGCTAGAGGACGTGGAAAATAAGGTATAGTGCAATTAATTAACAAAAAAATTGAGAAAAACTCTAAAATGCGAATACGGTCGTGATTTTGCGCACTCTGGCGGGCAATGCACGCATTATTGGAAATGTCGAAAGACCTGTATCGATCGAAAATTTTCCGCTCTACAACTTTGGTCTCATATTATTTTTTCAGAAAATGCATTGTTTTGGCTGAAAATCCAAAAATGAGCAGGAGGTGACAAAAGAAAAATGTTTTTATGGATAAATCTTAAGAATCCTTAATATTTCATTGTACAAATTGTACATCATTGAAAAGCTTATTAAAAATTCCATGCATTGGTGGCAAGATATATAGGGTGTTCCATTTGAAAAAAAATAGTTATCCATTATTTTGCGTATGTTGACACCCTGTATAGCAGTATGAACAAAAAAGAACCAAAGCCGATTTGTATTATTCTTCATGATGTGGAAAATTCTTTAGTGTATAGAAAACCACGCTAGCATTGCTAGGAGCGCTTCTGCAACTTTTTCAATGTGTCTTTGTTTTGCCACAAATTTGCCCATAACTAACCAACCGTCCATAATAGACCCATACTATCTGATACTATTTTTATCAGCTTCTCAAGAGGGTTGAAAATAAAGTATAAAATATAGGGTGTTCCATTTAAAAAAACATAACTTTGGTCTGTTATGTATATTGGGACACTCTGTACAAAAACATACATATTTTTAAAATATGCAGAATAAGTGTGGGTACCAGTTCAAGAAAACTAGAAGTCGATATCTCAAATAGCAAATAAGTTATGGGGCTTTTACAGATCGCTGGGTCACCCGGTATATATATCAAAAATTAACTTTGCACTTTCGGTTTATTAAAGTTCATGTCAAGAAATTAAAGCCTACGCGATTATGAATTTAATGGAAGAAAAATATTCGATGGAAGGAATTTTTTGAATACAAAATTACAAATAGCATTTAGTTACAAATAATAAACTTTCATCGCAGAGACGTATATAAAGGAAAAATTATCTTAGAATAATATATATAAGTGCAAAGCTTTCGTGCAGACTTTTGTAAATTAAAAATTAACTTTGGGTTTTCGGTTTATTAAAATTTGTCAGACGAAATTTAATAGAAGAAAGATATTCGATGCAAGGAATTTTATGAATACAAAATTTTATAAATTGGGATTTTGAATACATTGAGTTACAAGTAACAAACTCTGGAAGCAAAAACGTTTATATAGGAAAAACTGCTCTTGTAATAATATTTATGAATGAAAAGAAAAACTTCCAATGCAAGAGATATGTATAAATTAAAAAAATGATGTGGAGACTTGATAAATAAAAAAATAACACCGTTACAGCTTGGGTTTTTGTTTTATTAAAATTTGTCATGAAATGAAATCCTCCACAATTACAAATTTTATGGACAGATTTAGATGTATTGATAGTTATAAATAACAAACTTTCGGAACAAATATCTTAATAGAAGAAACATATTCGATAAAATGCATTTTATAAATAAAGGCATTTAGATGCATTGGTAGTTATAAATAACAAACTTTTGACGTAGAGGCGTTTATAAAGGAAAAATCCTGTTGCAATAATATTTATTTAAAACAACTTTCGATGCAAGAAATGTGTAATTTAAAGATAGTGCAGACTTTTATAAATCAAAAATAAACTGCTTGGTTTTTCGATGCATTAAAATTTGTCACGAAGTTAGAGCCTCCGCGACTGCAAACTGCAAATTTTAAAAATAAGCACATTTAGATGCATTGATAGTTATAAATAACAAACTTTCGGCGCAAAGATCTCAATAGAAGAAAAATATTCGATGTAAGGAATTTTATAAATACAAAATTTTATTTACAAATAACAAACTTTGGACGCAACGACGTTTATATAGAAAAAATTGCTCTTACAATAATATTTATGAATGAAAAACTTTCGATGCAAGAAATATGTATAAATTTAAAAAAAGCTGTGCACTCTTTTAGGAATACAAAATTTTATAAATGGGCGCATTTAGATGTATTGGTAGTTATAAATAACAAATTTTCGACGAAGAGACATTTATAAAGGAAACAAATCCTGGCGCAATGATATTTCGTAAATGAAAAATTTTCGATGCATGAAATGTGTAGAAATATTATCAATGAAAATTATACTTGGTTGGCATGTTGCTTGGGTTTTCGGTTTATTAAAATTTGTCAGTTAAAATTATAAATTTTAAAATTAGATGTTTTGAAGGTTATAAATAACATACTTTCGGGGCAAACATTTTAATAGAAGAAATATATGTTGCGCAGATAGAAGAAAGTAACTAGTGTGCGAGGCTTAAGTTTATGTATATAAAATAGTGTTTTTATGTGAAATGGTGAAATAATTAATTAAGAAAAGTAACTGGTGACGAACGACGGCTCCGCTGCGCTGCGCTATCGTCCGTGGGTGGTCCATTAAAATTAAGCAGTTAAACTGACGACGGACGACGGCGCAGCGCAGCGGAGAGATAAAAAATGGTGATGTGGCCATCATGTTACTTTCTCCGACTTTATATTTACGTTTTCATGGGTTTATTTTCAATTGAAATCATATTTTAAATCTCGTCAGTTTTCGAGTAAACCTAGTTTTTGAATTTGAAGTATAATTTTTCCAACTTTCATGATTTTGACGTTTTAAACGTCAGTTTCATCCGAGTTTGCGTAAACTGAAAGTTGGAAAAATTATACTTCAAATTCATAAACTAGGTTTACTCGAAAACTAACGAGATTTAAAAAAAAACTTATTCTTTAGAAGTTGTTCATTTTGGCATTCTCTACAATTATTATTCACATAAAATTGCTGTAACTATTATCGTTTCATAATTATAAACCACAAATTAAAAAAATAATAATAAATTTTTTTCTCGAATAGCAATGATTTTATGAAAAATATTTTCAAGCAAAAGCTATTCATTTCTTTGTTGTCTTCGATGTTTGTTTAAATGTTTTTTGTGATATTTTTTATATTTAAGAAAATATTGGCAAAAAACAAAAAACAGTTAAGGTAAACACCCACTTCCGGTGTACAAAATTTTACCAAAAGCTTTTCAGTTCTTCGGATTATCAAATAAGACGTATGTTCAAAGTTTCATATCAATTGCTCTATTGGTTTTTGAGTTACAGCGCACACAGACAGACACACACAAACACAGACACACACACAGACACACACACACACACACACACAGACACACACACACACACACACACACACACACACACACACACACACACACACACACACACACACACACACACACAATTTTTTTTTTCCAGAAATTGTTGAAATGGCATCTAGGGAAGCTTTGACAGGCTCTTCAATGTCAAAACTAAAGGCAGCAAGACTCTCGAGAGAAACGCATGTATCGCTCATTTCTCGAGCCAGGGCACAGTAACAGGAGCCCCCAAAGAAAAAATGCTTGCCACATTTCAACCCTTCCGGTAAGAGGTATCTTTGGTGAAAATTTCAGCCTAATCCATGTCATGCGATTTTCACTCAAATTTCCGATGAAAAATATGGTATTTTTTTCCTTTAATTTCTAAAGAAGGCCCTAAAGACCACAAGGATCATTGGGACGATTGAATTTGTCCAATCCGTGCTACGTCATAGCTGCCACATTGCCTAAACAGGATCTCCATCGGCAATGCAGAAGTGGGTGCAAGGTAATGAAACATGTTTTTAAATCGTTTTAGGCAATTTGAAATTGGGGAAAATCAGTATTTTAAAAAGTATGCACTTTATGTAAAAATTTGGTATATGTTTTCCATTAAATGGAAACTATTGAAACCAAATTTTGGTTTCAATAGTTATTGAAAAATCTGACATTTGAGTTGAATTCAATTTTTTCCCTTTCCCCCCCCCCACAACCAAATTTTGGTTTCAATAGTTATTGAAAAATCTGACATTTGAGTTGAATTCAATTTTTTCCCTTTCCCCCCCCCACTGGGAAGTTTCGAGAATGTCGAGCTAAGAAATAACGAATCGCCGTAATTTGTAGAAAAGACGGTCCTGCATATAACAGTTTTCATTTTACATTTTTCATTTTATATTTCTTATTTTAATTTTTAGTTTTAATTTTTTTAATTTTTTTTAAAGCTAGTTGTATCCCCTGCGATCCTTAAAAGTTTAAGCGTTTCGACTTAAAAAGAAAAATTACATCATTAAAAGAAGAAAAGCGAAGCCAGGGGGTGCAAATGGGGTGTAGGGGGGTGGTTAAAAAAAACAACTTCAAGTTTAAACTTTTCGACTTGAAAAGAAACAAATACATCCTTAAAAGAAGAAAAATGAACCCTGGGGCCTGGCCAAATGACACCCACTGGAAGGCTAGGGGGTGTTTTAAAATTTTTGAAAAAATGACCAATTAAAGCTCGACATATTTTCCATCAACCCTAAAAGTTTCAACTTTTCAATTTAAATAGAAAAAAATACGTCCTAGACAAAGGTAAAACGAACCCGGGGAATACGTCGTTAGATTCGTGATTTAAAAAGAAAGGAAAGAAATTATTCAAGAACGATCAAAAATAATTACCGGCAAAATACGTCAAACGTTTTTAAATACATACGGATTTATAAAACATATAAAAAAGAAAAAAAAAACTTCAAACGATAGAAATTTGAACCTCGGACCTTCTCGTTGCCAATCGGCTGCGAACTGTCATTTTCTGACAGCGTGAAGTGCCCTGCTGCTAAATTTTACTCTTCCCTTCCGCTTACAACGTCATATCTCGAAAACTACAAATCGGATCGAAAAACTTTATGCGGATCTGGGGCTCTTACAAGGGGAGGATCAGATGTGTGACTCACCGATTTGATCCTTCTTTGGCACATGTGTAGGTCATGATTGGGAGTGTAACAGGTGCAAGTAATAAGGCGCACTATTCAGCCGTATACGAGAAAAAAATGTTTTTTTAAATTTGTTATTTAATTGTATTTTATGTATCTTTTGCGTTAACGATAGTACACCGAGCTTTTGGCTCATCGGTAAAACCTCCGATTAACAATCCGAATGCCGACGGATCGAACCCCATTTATGTTTAATTTGTTTAACAATCCTTCTCCAAAAAATGAAATTAATATAATTTATTCTAAAATTAACATTTTTATATACTCGCGGATTTATAAAAAAAAACTATTTAGAACTTGGCCTAAAGAATTTGAACCGTCGACTTTGCGATTACAAACCGGAGATCTTACTAATGCGCCACGGGGCCGATATTATTTCATTAACGTAAATGCTACATAAACACACTGTAAATAAAAAAAAAACCTTTTTTTCTCGAAAACGGCTGAATAGTGCGCCCTATTACTTAAACCTGTTACACTCCTAGTCATGACCTACACGTGTGCCAAAGATGGATCAAATCGGTGAGTCACACATCTGATCCTCCCCTTGTTAGATACGGATTAACTCGTTGACGAAAAAAAAAATCGAAAAATTCTTCGAAAAATTCACGGAAATCAATCAAAAATCGGCTCTGACCTTTTCGATGCAAAATGCAATTCCGAATGGCACGCCGTTTAAATTTCTTGCGTGGGATTAAAAATGTCCGCTCTAGAATTTTTTTAATAAAATCGGGGGTGGTTTTCTTTGAATAACTCCGCTCGCCGAAGCACGAAAAAAGTGACCCCCGCAGAGAAAAGGTTGTAGCTCGCGAACGGAGAAGAGCACTTGAAAAACAGAAGTAACTTTTGTGTACCAAAGTATTTGGAATTTTTTAAGCCATAGTTGAATCCTCCAACTCAAAAATCCTGGGAGGAGATAGGTTTGGCGCGAACCTCTGCATCGCGAAAAACCGATTTTTAAAAATTCACCCCGGAGTCCAGGGGTGAGTTAGAAAATTGCGGATTTCACGCGCACCTAGAGGGCGTTTTCGGCTTTCGGGAAAAAATAAAATTTATCATTTTTTAAAGGGGGTTGCAACCCTTTTTTTAAGGGGTGGTTCGAGAGGGTTGTCATTTTTTTGAATTATTTGTGATTTTTCATGAACATTTCAACTTGCTACCTATACTCGTTCTCGAGATATTGCAATTTGTAAATTAGTTTATTTGTGGGAAACCTGGATTATGTTCAACCCAGTGACGGTTCGCGGGTTTTTTTCTGGTACGGCCGAGGAACAAGAGGTGGTAATACAGATAGGTGCGGTCACGTAGCCAGCCGTCTCTGCAACTGACCCTACCTATCTGTATTACCACCTCTTGTTCCTTGGCCGTACCAGAAAAAACCCCGCGAACCGTCACTGGTTCAACCAGTTGCATTGTAGGATAGGAAACACCCATCACCCTTCGTGTCCATTTTAATATAACCCACAAATCCCTGTTTGATTAAAAAATGAAGTCTTTTTTTATGGTTACACTTGAAACAGAATAGTTTAATAAAAAAATCAAAGTTTATTGATGACAGCAAACAAAGATATTTGTTCTGATTTGGGGCAAATTTAAAATGTTGGCTCATTTTAGATGAAATATCTAAAATTTTGGTGTATTTTCGCCAAAAAAACTAACTTTACAAGAAAATGTAAATAGGCAAGAATTTTAAGATAGCATATAGGAGCTGCATTTATGCCCTTGCTGGCGGTAACACTCATTTACATAAAAGTTATGCTTTACCCGACTTTTCTATAAATATGTTTGTTCACGAAAATGTTATAATTTGCGCATTAATGGGGTACATTTAACACTCATTTCATTAAACACGCATTTGCGTGTTTAATAAGGTTATTAAACACGCTAATTTGCGCTTTTATTCACAGAATGCGATTTATAATATTTTTTCTATCCTGTTTAATACTGAATTTAACTTTGATTTTTATTTTTTTTCAATTGCAATTGTAATTACAACTTTAATTTTGATTTTAATTTTAATTTCTATATTATAATTGTAATTTTAAATTTAATTTTGATTATAATTTTAATTTTCGTGAACAAAATATAGTGTACAACTCGCATATAATGACTATTAATCACGAGAACGATGTTTGCGGAACGAGCCGCAGGCGAGTGGAGCAAATCGTTCGCCGCCATTATAGACTATTATTAGTCTTTCATAATTATACTTTCTGTATATGCGTATTAAACTATGTAGAAATTAAAAATACACAGTGGACCAAAAAAAAGGGTTCAAATTGTAAATATTCATATTTTCAATAATAATTAACGCATTAAATAATGCTTTGAAAAACAAAATCTACACTTTGTGGATTGCAGAAATCAGGGGCGGCTCGATATATAGAACCAAGGAGCTATGGCACTACCTCTAGTTTTGAGCTCAGCAAGAATTTTTAATTAATGCTTAAAATTATTTTTGTTTGATGGTAAGGTTACGTGGACGAAGAATGGCGTTACAGATTTAGTAATAAATCATATTTTCAGCTTGTTCGGCTGTTTAAAATTATGAACCTTTACTTTACAACTCAAAATAATCTTAGACTATGAAGATAAATCGTTCTTTCTTTCTTCAAAAAATAAGGGCCTCTCCATATTGTAAAAGTACCATCAACATGTTTCACGAGCCGCTACTGAGAGTCATACTAACCAAGTTAATTGTTTTATTTGAATTATTTAAAATGTATCTACTAAATTTAAAGTTGCCGAAACTGCATATTTTCGTTAAAAAAAATTGGAAAATTATTTTGAACAATAGAGTAATTTTTGAGACAATTTAAACCATTTTCTTACTAGAATATTCTGCATTTTTTATTAATAAGACTATATTCGATTTTTTTTTGTCTAAATTTTTGATCATTTGGCCTAAATATTTTTTTTATTTTGATCTCAATTTTCGATTTCATTGTTAAAATTTTCGACTATTTGATCCACATTTTTTATTTCTCCCGACGAATTTTTAGTTTTCACATTTTTGACCTGTATATTCGATATTTTTGGTCAAAATATTTTAACTTTTAGCCTAAATATTCTTTATTTTGACCTTTTGCGATTTAATTGTTTAAATTTTCGACTTTTTGGCCTGCATTTTTGATTTTCCCGCCGAATTTTTATTTTTAGATTTTTGACCTGTATTTTTAATTTTTTTGGGACTAAATTTTCGATCGGTTGACATAAATATTCTTTATTTTGACATACATTTTCGATTTAATTGTTAAAAATTTTCGTTTTTTTTTGGTTCGTATTTTTGATTTTTGGAGCCGAATTTTTAATTTTTAGATTATTGAACTGCATTTTCGATTTTTTTGATCATTTGCTTTAGTATTCTTTATTTTGACCTAAATTTTCGATTTAATTGTTAAAAATTTTGGATTTTTCAGTCCACATTTTTGATTTTTCAGGCCGAATTTTTAATTCTAGTTCCAAATTTTTGATTTGATTTTATTTCTTTCCGGTATTTTCGAGTTTTGTTTGTTGAAATTTTCAATTTTTTAGTCTGCATTTATTATCTTTAGGCCCGAGTTTTCGATGTACTGTCTAAATTTTCGACTTTTTGGCCAACATTACAGATTTTTATTATTATTATTATTATTTAATCTTTATTTTGATCCAACTTTTCGATTTTATTGTTAAAATTTTCGATTTTTTACGCCCCCATTTTTGATTTTTCGTTTAGTCTGCATTTATTGTCTTTAGGGCCGAGTTTTCGATGTTTTGTCTAAAGTTTGGGCTTTTTGACCCACATTGTGGATTTTGCCCTAAATTTTTCTTTATTTTTTTTTATTTCTGTTAAAAATTTTCTTTCCTTGATCCACTAGTTTTATTTTTAGACCAGAATTTTAGATTTTAGGTCTCAATATTTTACCCCATATTTTAGGTTTTTTAACTTGGATTATTTATTTTATTTCGGGATTTTTTTTATTTTTTGCTATTATTTTCGAATTTCTGGTCAGAAACAGGCAATTTATTTTGTTCTACCTAAGTTTTCGATTTTTTGTCTGCGTTTTTTATTTTTAGATCAGGATTCTTGATTCTTTGGCCCATATTTTAAATTTCTGTATTTTTGATGTTTTTGTTAAATTTTATTTTGACCAAAAATTTTCGATTTTTTGGTCCGCAATTTTGATTTCTAGGATCAAATTTTTCGTCGAAGTTTTTAATTTTTTATCATATATTTTAGATTTTTTTAAGCTAAATTATTGATTTTTATACGCAACTTTTTTATTTTTTGCCGATATTTTCAAGTTTTTTTTTACAGTTTTTGATTTCTTGCTCTTCATTTTAAATTTTTAACTTGAATGATTATTTTTTATGGTAACTTTTTGACTAAAATCGATTAAATTTAATTTTTTTTCAAACATTTTTTGTTCTTTTTTTCAAGTCCGAGACCATTGTGAACACTATTTATCAATAAAAAAAAATTGTGGGACTTCCTGGAACCGAGGTTTTCTAGTTTCTAGTCAGCAACTTATTTTGAGCTAAAGAGTTATTTTGGGGGCTGAAAATGGCAAATTATTTTTGTTTTCCTTGATTTTTTAATTTTTTGGTTTGCATTTTTAATTTTTAGACCAGTATTTTTAATTTTTTGGACTGTATTTTAGATCTTTGACCTGTATTTTTTTTATTTCTATGTTCCAAATTTTAGAGCTTTTGCCCTAAATATTCTATATGTTGGTTAAACTTTTTGATTTTTTTTTTGTTGAAATTTTCGCATTTTAGGTTTGCATTTTTTTAACCGCGAATTTTCGATAATTGTGTAAAATTGCTTTTTACCTTAATTAAGAGCTAATTTTGCAAGTGATTAATTTTTTACAACATTGAGTGCAATTTTCGTTCCCTCCAGTGCAGTTTTGAGTCAATTCCTGTTATTTTTCTGTAGCAATATTGCAATTATTTTTACAAGTAATCAAAAATGCTCTCTTTTCTGCGTAGTTTCAGTATTTTGGAGCTAATTCTGCAAGTGATAATTTTTACAATTTTTCTAAACATTGAGTGCAAATTTCCTCCACTACAGAGCAAATTTTGAGTTTATTCCTTGTTTTCTGCGAGCACGTCGTTGTTTTTGCAGTAAATCAAAAGTACACTATTTTTGAATAATTGAAGTTTATTTGAAGCGAATCCTTGGGGTAATACATTTTTTACAATTTTTCAAATCGTCGAGTGTAAATTTCCTTCGCCACAAAGCAAATTTTTAGTTTTTTCCTTTGTTTTCTGGGGCTAATCACCCCGAGTGCTGTAGTAAATAGCAATTTTGGTACTTTTTGTTTTAATTTTTTATTGTTAAAGCGCGATTTTGATATTTTGGTCTAAATTTTTGATCTTTTAGCCTAAATTTTTGATTTGTTTGTTAAAATTTTCGATTTTTTGGTCCGCAATTTTGATTTTTAGGATCGAATTTTTGGTCGATTTTAAGATTTTTTTAACCTAAATGATTGATTTTTATACGCGACTTTTTTACATTTTTTGTCGATATTTTGAAGTACTGCTTTTGATTTCTTCCCCTTCATTTTAGATTTTTTAACTTGAATTATTATTTTTTATGGGCGAATTTTTTCATTTTCTTGTTACTTTTTGACTGCCGTATTCGAGTTTCAGGTCGGCGACATATTTTGAGCTAATGAGTAATTTTGGGGGCTAAAAAAATTTTAGATTGGAATAAAACACTTTAACTTTTTTATACCACTATATTTTATTTATGTGACTAGTTTCGACCATTGACTAGTCACATAAATAAAATATAGTGGTATAAAAAAGTTAAAGTGTTTTATTCCAATCTACAATCAAGATGTACCACGAAGTAAACGCCGCCAACATTAAACATTTGAAAAAATTTTGTTTTCCTTGATTTTTCAATTTTTTTGGTTTGCTCTTTTTATTTTTAGACCTGCATTTTTGTTTTTTTTTTGGCCTATATTTTAGATCCTTGACCTGTATTTTTCATGCCTTCGTTCCAAATTTTAGAGTTTTTTGTCCTAAATATTTTTTTTAAATTTTTTGCTGAAATTTTTGGTCTGCATTTTTTTAACCGCGAATTTTCGATATTTGTCTAAACTTTTTATCTTAATTAAGAGCGTATTTTTTATTGGTCTACACTTTAGATTGTTAGGTGATTCATTTTTATGTGCAAATTTTTAATTTTTTGGCCGGTATTTAATTTGCATAATTTGTTATTTCCATCTTTCATCCAATAAATTGTAAAAGTGGCTCTACCATCAACATGTTCCACGAGCCGCCACTGCTTTTGACTTTATTTCACAACAAAAATCCAAGATTTGTCATTTACGAAATGTAGTGATATACATAAATGTAAACATAAATGATAGATATGGCCAGTTTATATTCGTCAAATAGAACGATAGAACTTATCAATTTGGGTCATAAATAAAATGGATGAAATGAAGATAAATCTCGTCCTTTATAAATCACGCGATGCGATTCCTGATAAGCCGGGATTCAATGCGTGTCATATTTCACGTTTTTTTTTTTTTAATAATCCTCCGCGGATTCATTAAATTACCCGAAATGTGCTTCCACTGGATTTCGAGCTTTCGCGTACCTAGACTTGTCTGTGTGGAAAAAAAAAACAGAATGGTGTATAGTATGTCTAAATACATTTCTTAATGACATTGTCACAAACTATTACGTCGAATATTTTTGCACATAATTATATATTGATGAAATACACATATTATATCATTCTGAATGAGAACATTGCAACCGATGTAATTCTAAAGAATGCTTAACACATTTAGATTAATTACATAGGAACTAATATACTAAAAGCAGTATGTAACAGGATTATTGCATCGCGGATTAGATTTATGTTTGGCTCGGTGTTGGGTGTAATTGTATTAAAGCGGGATATTTAATATCATAATGGCCACAATTATTTCCAAATATTAACATTTCGGTTTCCCGAGATACGGCACTTCTCAGTTTACAGATTTTTGATGTGAGATAAACTAAAATTATAACTATGGTACTATTATTTGTGTAATGTAGTGACAAAAGTACTAAAACGAGTGACGAGAATGTAAATAAATTAGAAACAACCTTACTTATTGCAGAAAGCATTAAATAAATTCAATAAAACGAAATATAGCCTGAATATATGAATATTCAACCTGTTCGTTACTCTGCAAGCAAAATTTTATTGAACTTATTTGATGAGAATGTAAATAAATAGAAGAATTCAATTTTAAATTAATGCAAGTTGAAATCACAAACAACTTGCTATCGGTTAATCCGTCCTATAAACTTAATTGCCTTATTGTAATCACGCAATTATATACTGATCAGTTATTCAATTGCAACGTTCGAAATTTCGAACTTTTAATTGGAATTTAACGTACATTAGCTTCGCCGATGTTCGTGCAAAATTTAACGTTCATTTGTGGATCCGGCGCATATTATTATTTATAATTAATGTGTAATTCCGTAATGAATATATGGGAATAATCTCTTTTTCCATTTTAATCTCGGCATGTGGTCTTTATAATTCCCATTATTTCGCTGCTAATCCGGCTCATATTAGTTGCACGCTGAACGGAGGATTACTGTTTTCTGTCGCATTTTTAAATGTTCTAATATTTACTTGTAAAAAGAGGCAATGAAAGTTTGTTGGCGTTGTATAATAATAATAATTTATTATATAATCAGAATCGCTATTCAATATTCTCTGGATTTATGATTAATTTTGTGGAAATAAAATTATAAACAACTTCCATCTAATATGATTGATTGTTATTACTTTGTGATACATATTGAATTACGAAGGAAGTTGAGTTAAAAAACACTTTGCTGGTATCACGAATTTTATATATTTATTTATTTATATTTTTATATTTTTTATATTTTTTTATTATATTTTTATATTTCTCTTGACAATCCTGCAAAAACCTCAAAACACACAATGACTAAATTTCGACCCAAGAACACAACTAATTGTTATTCTGAGGTTGCACATTTTTAAATTTACTTAAAATATATCCTTCTGCGTAATTATACAATAAACCTAAAGGACCCCAACACTAAAATTTGTTATAATCACCCTAGAAAGCAGATGATTCTCATTCTAAGATTTCACTTTCATTCGAGTGAAAAAATAATCCAAAAGGGAACCTACAATAGCTAATCATTTCGTAATCTTTCAAATCGCACAAAGAAAAAAATATAGTTAATAACGACTATCAAAACTACTGCATCAACGGTAGGTGGTAGTATAAAAAAAATAATTTTCCTATATGTTATTCGGGAATGTACAATAAATATATGAATCTTTGGAAAATCTGAAATTTCCCATTACCAACAAAGTTAGGTTTATAGTGTTATTTTCGAAAAGTAATGTAAACACGGAGTTGATTTTTACCACAATTGTTGATAATAGTATAATGTGCGGTATCAGAAATTTTCATAATTTTTCATCGAAAAATAACGGAGACATTAATAAATGTAGATCGGTTGTCCTCCCAATTAATTATATTTTAGATATTTTCTTCTAACTAATTGAACGAAAAATAAATGTTTCTAATAAGTCACTCCCAACATTGCAGTAGTAGCTTTCATATGATATCAAGATAACGATATTCTATCGTTAAATAATTGAGTTAACCACTATTGAAAATGTGCCATTTTTTGAAATTTCAAACGCCTGTGAAAGCGAGGCAGACAAACTGAATCCTCTCGCTCCTTCCGCCCCGCAGTGCAGAGTGAGATAGACGCTGGGGGTTGAGAACTGTCATAAAACGCGAAGTACCTTCAATTCATGAATATTTATTATTAGTTTGTTATTTGAGAATTGTGCATTTGAAGAAGCAATATGGGGTAGAGAATACAGTTTTACATTTAAACGCAATAAACGGATGAAGAGTGTAAAAGCAGCGCACGCAAGAAAGAAGATAGTAAAAAAAATACGCGACCAATAAAGTAATAAAAATGTGCGTATTTACGAAAATTCAGGCAGACAGTTGAAGTTGAAATTAAAAAAAAAAAAACATAACTATATGTAGGAAATTAAGAACTAGTTGGAGGTATGACGAAAAGACATGTTCCTTTTAAATTTATATACCGATGTGGATATTGAATTAATTCTCAGTTTTTAGATGTAATCTTTTGGTAGTTAGATTTTTATTTAAATTTAATTTAAGTTTAAACAAAAAACAAATTTAAATTGAATTTAAATCGAAAACTCACCTCTGATGGGTCACTTATTAATATTAATTATGGAAAAATATATAAAAATAAAAAGTGAAGGTAATTTCCGCTTGAACGGGAAATGGAATTTTTATTAAAAGTCCACATGTTGACATGCTTAGTATATTATATTCAGGACTTATTTTCGGACTTTTTTGGGGCGTTCATCAGGCCTTTTCCCAGGCCTTTCTTCAAAACTATTTTTCAGAATTTTTGTCAAGTCTTTGGGATTTTCTTTTCAGAACAATCTTCTTCAGAACTTCTTTTCGGGTATTTTTTTATGGATTTTTTAAATTACATTAACATTTTTTAAGGACTTCTTTTTCAAGATTTTTTTAAAGATATTTTAAGACTAATTTCAAAACTTTATTTCGTGATCTTTTTCAAAACTTGTTTCAGGTTCTCTTTAAGGACAAACTTCAACTTTTTCAGGATTATTTTCTCAGAGATTTTTTTCCAGAGCTGTTTTTAGAACAATTTTTTTCAGATTATTTTCCAGTAGTTTTTCAGGTATTTTTTTATGGATCTTTTTTTAAAGAACTTTTTCAAGAGATTTTTTGAAGACTTTATTTTGAGGACTCTTCTTTCAAAAATTTTCAACGTTTTTCGGGTCATTTTTCCAGTTTTTTTTCAAGGCCTCTTTCTAGACTTTTTTTAGAACTTTTTTCATTTTTTACATTTTCTTCTGGATTATTCAGAACTTTTTTCCAGGACTTCTTGATTATTTTAAGGACTGACTGATTTTCTGACCTTTTTTGGGGACTTTTTAAATACTTTTTTCAGGACTTTTCTTCAGAATTTTTTGTCAGGTCTTTATTTTCAAAACTTTTTTTCAGAAATCTTTTTCAGTACTTTTTTCAAGAACTTTCTTATAGGACTTTTGTTCAGAAGCATTTATTTGTGACTTTTTTTATGATTTCCATGATTTTTTATCTATTATACTATATATTATATCTATTATACTTTCGGACTATTTTCAGGCCTTTTTCAAGATTTTTGAATGCCTTTTTTTAGCTCGCCTTAAAGGCCTTTTTTCAGGTCTTATTAAAGACCCTTTTTCAGGACTTTTCTCTTTGGGTATCAGGACAATTTTTTATAGAAATTTTTTAGGAATTTATCGGGTTTGTTTTAATGATTTCTTTTCTCGACTTTCTTTAGGACGTGTTTTGACAGAATAAGAACTGGGTAACTGATCACTGAGTCGACTAAAAGAGTCGAGGAGTCAAGTGACACAACTAATTGTCATTCTAAGGTCGCACTTTCTTTCGAGTGAAAAAAAAATAGAAAGACAATTTCCACACGCTTGAAACTTTCCAAATTTATTCAAAATACATTTCTCTGAATAATTTTGTAAAAAAGTAGAAGCTCGCATGACCAAATTTCGAGATAATTACCCGAGAACACGGATAATTGTTATTCTGAGGTTGTACTTTCTTTCGAATGAAAAAAATTGAAAAACAACTGGCACGCGCTTCAAACTTTCGAAATTTACTCAAAATTAATTTTTTCTTGATAATTTTGCAAGAAACTCCATCCACTCCATCACTAAATTTCGAGAAAATCACCAGAGAATACATTGTGAGATTGCGTTTTCTTTCGGGTGAAAAAAAATTAAGAATGAACTGCCACAAGCTTGAAACTTTGCAAATTCACCCAAAATACATTTGTCTGGGCAATTTTTCAAAAATCATAAAGCACTTCATAACTAAATTTCTAGATAATCACCAGAGAACACAGATAATTGTCATTCTGAGGTTGAACTTCCTTCCGGATGGAAGAAATTGAAAAACAACTGCCGCTTTCTTGAAACTTAAATTTACTCAAAATACTTTCTCTTTGGTAATTTTGCAAAAGATTTAAAGCACTCCATCATTAAATTCTAAAACATTTACCCAAGAACACAACTAATTGTGATTTTGAGGTTGCACTTTCTTTCGAGTGAAAAAAAATTAAAAACAACTGCCGCATAATTGAGATTTTCCATATTTACTCAAAATACATTATTCTTGATGATTGTGTAAATAACTCACAGCACCCTATCACTAAGTTTTTAGATAATCACCTAAGAACACAGCTATGTCATTCTGAGGTTGTACTTTCTTCGAGTGAAAAAAAAAATTGAAAAACAACTGCCACACAATTAAAATTTTCCATATTTACTCAAAATACATTATTCTTTGTGATTCTGTAAAAAAACTCACAGCACCCAATTACTAAGTTTTTAGATAATCCCTGACAACACACAGCCATGTCATTCTGAGGTTGCACTTTCTTCGAGTGAAAAAAAAATGAAAAACAACTGCCACACACTTGAAATTTTCCATATTTACTCAAAATTCATTATTCTTGGTGATTCTGTAAAAAACTCACAGCACCATGTTACTTAGTTTTTGGATAACCACCCAAGAACATAGCCATGTCATTCTGAGGTTGCACTTTCTTCGAGTGAAAAAAAAAATAGAAAAACAACTGCCACCCACTTGAAATTGAAATATTTACTTAAAATATATTATTCTTGGTGATTCTGTGAAAAAACTCGCAGCAATCTGTTACTAAGTTTTTGGATACCCACCCAAGAACATAGCCATGTCATTCTGAGGTTGCACTTTCTTCGAGTGAAAAAAATAATAGAAAAACAACTGCCACCCACTTGAAATTGAAATATTTACTCAAAATACATTATTCTTGGTGATTCTGTGAAAAAACTCGCAGCAATCTGTTACCAAGTTTTTGGATACCCACCCAAGAACATAGCCATGTCATTCTGAGGTTGCACTTTCTTCGAGTGAAAAAAAAAATAGAAAAACAACTGCCACCCACTTGAAATTGAAATATTTACTTAAAATATATTATTCTTGGTGATTCTGTGAAAAAACTCGCAGCAATCTGTTACTAAGTTTTTGGATACCCACCCAAGAACATAGCCATGTCATTCTGAGGTTGCACTTTCTTCGAGTGAAAAAAATAATAGAAAAACAACTGCCACCCACTTGAAATTGAAATATTTACTTAAAATATATTATTCTTGGTGATTCTGTGAAAAAACTCGCAGCAATCTGTTACCAAGTTTTTGGATACCCACCCAAGAACATAGCCATGTCATTCTGAGGTTGCACTTTCTTCGAGTGAAAACAAAAATAGAAAAACAACTGCCACCCACTTGAAATTATCCATATTTACTCAAAACACTGTAAAAAAATCACGGCACCCTATTACTAAATTTCAGATTTTTTTTTTCAAGAACACATTCTGACCTTGGCATTTTCTTCGAGTGAAAAAATAAAACGGAAAACTACTGCCACACACTTGGCATAGTATCTAATAGAAAATAATAAACAAGAACCACATAATAATTGAAACTCTAAATTTCCTCAAAATACATTACTTTTGATAATCCTTAAAAAAAACTGAAAACTCCCTAAATTTCGAGATAATCCACCAAGAACAGGGCTTATCGATAGATCATGAAAGGTTGGCATACTCTTTTACAAGAAATAGTGAACTGACTTATTTCAATTTTTATGAATAGGTGTTATACCACCCTAAATGTACATTTCGGCCCTCGATAACAGGCTCCTATTGATAGAATTATGTCCTGATTTTTTTTCTTACATAATTAGATCGTTTCTACTGTCGTGGGACAGCAAAAATGTTAGCAGAGTTTCAGCCCCATCTTGTCAGGAATGAGTGCATTATCAATTAAATGGATAAACTGATATTTAATGACATTTGTGTTACAAAAGGCGTTAAATATTTATTTAAAATGTTGATTGAATTAATTCATCAAAATCACGGATTAATAAATTATTCACATGGCAGCATTTTGGCTTCTAGTTAATAATTCATTGATTATGCATATAATATACCTTGCTAATATTGTATCGAGCAATTAGGGTCATATGCATTGGCAATGCGCTTGAATCACTCCATAATGCTAATTGTGGGTTTAGGAGGTAAACAATTTGGAAAGTGTGTATTTTCTTTTAAGATGAGATGATTCCGAAGGCAGACACGGCTCAGTAGTTCACGGAGGAAAGGAGTGAGGAGGCTTATTTAATATTTATATTATGTATTCGTAATTTGGTGGTCTGTTCAAATAGGCGTTATGCGGGCAGGAAGAGCCGGCGGCATGCTAATGCGCCCCTAACTTAATAAAAACCGGAGCAAAACAACTGTGTTTAGCATACGACATTTCATTAGGTGTGCTAATCGAGTTTATGGCTCGGCTCTGTGTGAATCTCATAACGGACATGTTTGCGAGAAATATTTATGGCGACTCGCTGCACTCGGCGGCGGTTCGTTAGATTTATCTTATATCTAAACATCGCGTATGTTGTGTCCCCTGCACGCTATCTAAATCTGCATACACACGTTTGCCACGGACACACGCTAACCCGTAATTTTTGCAATTCGTACGTTTTTATAATGCGGCGTCCAGAGCCGAACGTGGCCGTACATCAAACATTTTGCTCACTTGCCAAAAACTGGAGGAAACACTGTTTTAAATGCAGGTGCAATGGCTAAACGTTTTTTAATAAAGAAAATGCGATTGATGTTATCCCAGGCGGGAGTCTATGTTCAAAGTATTTTAGATTTAGAAATATGCTAATTTTTTCATGAAAAATAAATGCCCACCACCCTTTGAAATAATTTTAACTTAAACTACACACTCCGTAACCTGATAATTATTTACCAAAGATGGATTTATAAAAAAATTTCAATCAAACAAGCATTGTAAAAAATAGGTTAAAGTGTATTCGTAGGGTAGTGGGTGGGCACTATCCAACAATTCAACTACTGGAACATAGTCTTGAGTTATAAAAATGTACTAATTTATAAAATACAAAAACACAAATTCAATACATTTATGTGTGATTCATTGCTCTCTTTCTGCTGCCAATTATTTGGAGGGTAGAATAGAGCCTATCCACCACCTTTTGTATCAATTTTAATTTTAACATTTTCGACGATAGATGTCGCCCTAATTGCTTTTCTGTCCTAACGGTTACTTGATTGGTTTATAAGGGCAACCAGAAGTCGTTATTTTATATTGATGATTTGAATGCAAAAATCCTGAGAATTTGGTATCGCCCACATTAAGAAATACTAAACTAGTGGAACATAGTCCAGGGTTCTTAAAAATATACTAATTTACAAATTACAAAAACACAAATTCAATGTGCGATTATTCTTCGGCTGCCAATTATTTGGAGGGTAGAATAGAGCCCACATACCGCCTTTTGGTATTGTGGCGTCGCACAGTGGTTCAGAATTCGAAAAAGCTGGCGAAAAGTCTAAATCTTGATAAATTTTAACATAAATAGGTAGATTATGAATTTGATGTCAAAACTGAAAAATTCAAAATGGCGGATCCAATATGGCGGGCATAAGTGATAAAATTTTTATTGTCTTCACTGGAGAAATCAAAAATATTTTAGAAAACCAATGATCCCAGCTCTCCGGTGATTATTTTATAATTTAGTCAGGGTGTGTAGAAGGTCTTTTTTATACCATAAATTTCGAGTAAATTTTGAAAATTGTTTTTACATTTATTTGGCCACACTGAAGAAATTCGCAACTTTAACAACAATTTAATAATTATTTTCAAAATTAGTGAAAAACTTCCATTCTTATTTACACCTATTACTATGGTTACGAACAGAATAAACGTGTCATATAAATTACGATTATTTCTATTCTCTCGTATAAATTGTAATTTGAATTTTCTATAAATTAAAACTTAATGATATTCAAAAAAATAATGTACCAAAAAATCACCACGGATTAATTAATAAAATGGTTTTTGGCCCTAGGCTTCGAGTCAGTGGCACTCTCCACCCTCGGGCCAAAACCATAACTTATACTATACAGGGTGTGTGCCAATTGACGGGAAACTATTGTGATCGTAAGAAATTCCAAAAAATTTCTTTTTGCGGAAATATCCAATTCGTCGATTCCGAAAATTTTCGTAAAAAACTGTGTGTCTGACTTTATGTCTGTCTGCCTGTCATATTTATTTTCTACTTTATTCGTACAAACCACGGGAAAGTATTGTGATCGTAAAAAATTTCCAATATTTTGTTGCGGAAATAGCCATTTCGTTGATTCCTACAATTTTTGTGAGAAAAATGTGTCTGTGTGTCTGCCTTTGTGTCTGACTGTCTTATTTATTTTTACTTTCTCCTTACAAAGTAATGGAAAAAATTGTGATCATGAAAAATTTCTAAACATTTTTTTTTGCGAAAATATCCATTTCGTCGATTTCCACAATTTTTGTTAAAAAATGTGTGTCAGCCTTTCTGTCTGTCTGTCTGTCATATTGACTTTTTTACTTTCTCCGTACAAACTCCGGGAAAGGGTTGTGTTTGTAAAAAAAATCCAAATATTTTTTTGCGGAAATATCAATTTCTTCGATTCTGACAATTTTTGTAAAAAAATATGTGTGTCTGGCTTTGTGTCTGTCTGTCATATTTAGTTTCTACTTTCTCCGTACAAACTACGGGAAAATATTGTGATCGTAAAAAAAATCTATTTTTTTTTGCCGAACAGTCGTTTCGTTGATACCGACAATTTTTGTGAAAAAAAAAGTGTCTGTGTGTATGCCTTTGTGTCTGTCTGTCTGTCATATCTATTTTTTTTATTTCTCCTTACAACCTAAGGCAAAATATTGTGATCGTAACAAGTTTCCAATTTTTTTTTGTGGAAATATCTATTTCGTCGATTTAGACAATTTTTGTAGGAAATGTGTGTGTTTGCCTTTAAGTGCATCTGTCTGTCATTTCTATTTTCTACTTTCTTCATACAAAACACGGGAAAGTATTGTGATCGTAAATAATTTCCATTTTCTTTTTGCGGAAATCGCCATTTCGTTGATTCCGACAATTTTTGTGAAAAAAATGTGTCTGTTTGACTGCCTTTGTATCTGTCTGTCATATTTATTTTTACTTTCTCCTTACAAACTAACGGATAATATTGTGATCGTAAAAAATTGCAAATATTTTTTTTGCGAAATTATCCATTTCGTCGATTCCGACAATTTTTGTAAAAAAAATGTGAGTCTGCCTTTATATATGTCTGTCTGTCATATTTATTTTTTAATTTCTCCATACTTACTAACTACGGGAAACTATTGTGATCGTAAAAAATATCCAAACATTTTTTTTTGTGGCAAAATCTATTTCCGTCGATTCCTACAATTTTTGTAAAAAATGTGTGTCTGTGTGTCTGCATGTCTGTTATATTTATTTTTTACTTTATCCGTGCAAACTACGAGAAAGTATGGTGATCGAAAAGAATTTCCAAACTATTTTTTTTGCGGAAATATCCGTTTCGTTGATTTCGACAATTTTTGTTAAAAAAAGTCTGTGTGAGTATCTGCCTTTGTGTTTATCTGTCTGTCATTTTTATATTTCACTTTCTCCATACAAACTTCTTTCAAATTCCTTATTTGTTCTGTTTTACTAATTTGACTAGGAGTAGATCTTTCTTCTAAAATGATCAGATAATATTCCAATATTATAAAATTAACATTGAAAATACTTTGTTCCGTTTTGTTCATCTACACCCTGTATACATATACATATCATAAATACAAGATATTTAATAAAATATTAAGTCGAATTTTTCAACGATATTCACATCAGCAATAAAAATAATCCTATACTGAGGAATGCAAGTGAATGTAGCTAATTGTTGTTTATCACGTTGAAGGACACTATAATAAATAGTTTTATTGCTATAGGAACACAGGCATATGCAGGCAAAAAAATATTTTCATGAATGTTCAAAATGCATCTAGCAATTTTTAATTCCTATAATTGCTAACAAAAATTTTATATGCATATTAAATGTAATAACCATTAATTTACCTTCAGGAAGATCCATAATAATAAAGAAAAAATCTCAGCACATAAAGATTAGTATTTATAGTGAAAAACCGACGCCATACTTTCATCTCGTCCGAACGTCTCCCACGCGTTTAACAAAGTAACAAGTTTGAACGCGAACTACGAGGCATTTTGAAGTAGATACAATCATATTCTTTCAGTGTAGCATCCCGTGGAGCCCTCTGGACACAACTATATTGTACTAAACTCAAAATATTAACTTTCATTTTTCGACTTTTGGCCAGCTTTTTCGAATTCTAAACCACTGTGCGTTGCCCTGGCCGTGGAGCAGGCGGCGGTAACGTTATCATGGCAGCGTTGAAATCGAGGAAATTAGGACCATTGCCAAGGAGACGGCATCAACAAGAAAAACAGAATTATAAAATTTATAACACGAGACACACGCAAAATCTTTTGTTACTCAAAACCGTAAATAAATTGGAGAAGATTTTAAGTAGTTTTAACTTGTACCATCCCGCTACATTGGTGACCCACGCCAGCCAGAATATCAAAAATAAACTGCGCAACACGCCAGCTCGCAGCACAACCGACGGAGCCCGCAGTACGAGCCCGACCCCAGTCCTCATGTCAACCACTGCCAGCCAGCTGAAACTCCTCGTGCTCTGCCCTGGTAGCGTCCCCACCTGCAAAATCCGTCGCATTCCAGGTGACGTTGCCCCACTCCCCACCTACTTAAAGAAAAACTTACTTTTCTCCCCTTTCTAAATGTTTCCTCTAACCGACAATGGAAGACGGAAACGATACTTCCGTTAATACTTTTGGTTATATAACCTTTCTCCCATTTCGATCCAACCATTTGGTTCATCCAAATTGAAGCCATATTTCAAAATTCCCGTGTCACAAGTGTCACGACGTTGTTGCCGCATTGCCGTCGGAAGTGGCCCTTGACGTGAGGGACTTACTTGTCAGCCCACCCTAGGTTCTGCCATATGAAACCCTCAAGGCAGAAATTATTAAAAGGACAACACTTTCGGAGAAGAAGAGGTTGCAGCAACTTCTTTCTCGGGAGGTGCTAGGAGACCACGCCCCGTCTCAACTCCTGAGGAAGTTGCAGCAACTTCTGGGAGACCGTGAAATTGGTGAGAATCTCTTACGAGAGATTTTCTTAAGCCGGCTCCTCTCCGAAGTCCACAAAATTCCTGTTTCGGCCCATACAACATCCCTTCAAACTTTGGCGGATATGGCAGACCAGATTTTAGAAATTACTTCTCCACACACCATTTGTGCGACCTTCTTTCCTTCTCGGTCAACAACATATCAAAATTTAACCTCTCAAAATTCGGAACTTCAGGCCCAAATTGCGGAGCTGTCGCGTCAACTAAAAGATTTGATGAACGCTTCTAAACAACACAAAATTAGAAGTCGTTCGAGCAAGAGAAAATACAAATGCGAAACTCGCTCGGCGAGGTAATGCTGCCGCATGTCGGTGCTTAGTTCGGTCGAAACCCGTCCCCACTTAAAATACAATTATGAGGTAATAACATTTAGAAGCCTAGTTCACTTCTCGCCCTTAAGTGATCGACTGACGGAAAATTTTATTTCGTTATATGATTTCTATCAGTTAATGCCATATTTGTGATTTTTTCATCTTCCAATTTTTGGTGCGTCATCTTCAAAAATTCGAATAACTAAAATGTTTATTTTGATATTTTTTTAAATATATTTATCAACAATTGAACAGTAATTTTATATAAAATTATTGGTAATATTTTAGTAGTAATTTTCTTTTCAGTTTCGTATAAATATGTTACCGAATTTTTGCCAAGATATGACCTTGAAATCCTCGAAAAATAAGATTTTATTTTTTTAGTCACTAAAAATTACTATAATAATCTGAAAAATTCACATATATTTTTTACCCAAATAAAAGTTTATTTAGGGTATAATTTTTTCTTAAGTTTAACCATTTTTTTTTCGCCCTATCTAACTTTGAAAAAATTTACTTAATTTGTTATTTGCGACAAAAATATTTATGATTTTTTTCAGATTTTTATAGTGGTTAAAAACAAAAACCCATTTTTCGAGGGTTTCATGGTTACATCTTGACAAAAAATTAGGTTGTTTATACGAAACTGAAAAAAAAATTATACTGAAATACTAATAATAATTTTACATAAAATGACTGTTCAACTGTTGATAAATATACAAAAAATATCGTAAAAATATTAGTTATTCGAATTTTTGAAGTTGTCGCACCAAACGTTGGAAGATGAAAAAAGTCACATAGATGGTATTTATTGATAGCAATCATATAACGAAATAAAATTTTAAATTACTCTTTTTCAAGACTTTTAAGCATTTTTTCGGGCCAATTTTTTTAGTATTCTTAAAACTCTTTGGCATTTTTTCCAAGACAATTTTTTTCAGTACTCTTTTTGGCATTTTATTCAGGACAATTTTTTCCAGTACTCTTTTTGGCATTTTGTTCAAGACAATTTTTTTCCAGTGCTTTTTGGAATTTTTTTTCAAGACAATTTTTTTCAGTACTCTTTTTGGTATTTTTTTTAAACAAATTTTTTCAGTGCTCAATTGGCATTTTTTTCAGCACAATTTTTTCAGTACTCTTTTTCAAGACTACTATGGCATTTTTTTTTCAAGATAATTTTCTTCAGTATTCTTTTCCAAAACTCTTGTTGGCATTTTTTTTCAAGACAATTTTTTTAGTACTCTTTCTCAAGACAAAATCGTTACTTCTATAGCAGGCTTTCTATAGCATAACATAATTCAAAAACTGTATAATTACGTAACACCAAGAATAAGAGTCTCTTTTAACCAAGTTTTTTAAGTTGTTTCGTGAATACATGTCATAATTAAACTTTATGTATTTTATACCTGACGTGTCTAATATTGTAAAGGCAATATAATGATCTAATAAAATTGTATTTTATTCTATTCTATTCTTAAGACTCTTTTAGGCATTTTTTTTTAGACAATTTTTTCCGGTACTCTTTTTGGCATTTATTTTCAGTACTCTTTCAAGACTACTTTTGGCACCTTTTTTTTCAGGACAATTTTTTTCAGTACAATTTTTTCAGTACTCTTTTCGGTATTTTTTTAGACATTTTTTCCAGTACTCTTTTTGACAATTTTTTTCGTACTTTTTTTCAAGACGCTTTTTGGCATTTTTACTTTCTCCGTTACGAACTACGAGAAAGTATTGTGAATGTGAAAAAATTTTCAAACATTTATTCTACCGAAATATCCGTTTTGGGGTCCCTAGATGCCATTTTAACAATTTCTGGAAACAAAAATTGTGCTGTGTGCCTGTGTGTGTGCGTGTGTCTGTCTGTCTATCTGCGTGCTGTATCTCAAAAATTAATACAGCAATTGATATGAAACTTTGAACATACGTCTTATTTGATAATCTGAAGAACTGAAAAGCTTTTGGTAAAATTTCATACACCCGAAGTGGGTGTTTACCTTAACTGTTTTTTTGTTTTTCCCAATATTTTTTAAATATGAAAAATTCACAAAATAATTTAAACAAATATTGAAGACAACAAATAAATTAACATCTTTTGTTGGAAAATATTTTTCATAAAATCATTGTTATTCGAGAAAAAAATGTATTAATTTGTTTTTCATTTTTGGTTTATAATTATGAAACGATAATAGTTACAGTAAATTTGTGAATTAAAAATGAACAACTTATAAAGAATAAGTTTTTTTTTTCGAAATCTCGTTGGTTTTTAAGTAAACTGAGTTTTGAATTTGAACTATAATTTTTCCATCTTTCATAACTTTGAAAGAAAGTTTTTAACGTCAGTTTCATCCAAGTCGACAAAACGCTCGATGCACATTTAAATTGAAAATAAACCATGAAAACGTAAATATAAATAGCTATGATCAAGTCGGAGAAAGTAACATGATGGCCACATCACCATTTTCTTTCAGGACAATTTTTTCAGTGCTCTTTTTCAAACTCTTTTTGGTATTTTTTTTTCAAGACAATTTTCTCCTGTTTCAGTACTCTTTTTCAAGACTACTTTTGGAATTTTTGTGGGCAAATTTGCTATTTTTATTTTCAAACATTTTTTTAATATTGTAAATAACGTTCAATGCGCACTATTGTGACCTTGAACGGATTGATCCGGGACTTTGGAATTGATGACGCGAACGCAAGCATTCAAGGAAGAAAACTATAGGTATCAAAGGGTATTAAAAAATAAATCATGGTGTTCCTCAATAATCAATTATTTCACCCCTGTTGTTCCTTTTGTATATAAATGAGCTTCCTTCGCAACTGAAGTTCCTCGGAAGTTAAACTCAAAGGCTCATCCATGGTCCTAAATTTTGTACGTATTGCATAAATAGCTATTATCGCTGGGCATCTTTTACTTTATCTTGAATTACTACAATAAAAGTACTTCCTTGAGCTTTTTTTTTTGCTTAAAATATTCCTTGGGATGTGCACTTTATTGTAGCATTCATCCCAAGTCCGCCAGAAACATTTAAACCGGTTAACGAGACGATTTTCTGAAAAACGTCCCGGTGCGCCAAGCGAGCGTCAGGTGTTCCTGGCAGAAGGAGAAAGCGACGGTGTACTTCAGGGATATCGACACAAGCCAGCGATGAAAAAGGAGATTTTCGACGCTCTCCGGTCCTGTCTACACAGAACTGAGCCGGGATGACTTGCTGGAACGGTGCCTAGGCGGGTTTACGCAAAATGAGAACGAAAGTTTCAACGCGACGCTCTGGCAGAGCGTCCAATCTGGGAAGTCAGTGGTAGACATCGTGGCCGGTATTGCTGCTTGCAATTACAATGATGAACTTCACGACATTAGGTCAATTATTATTATTATTATTATTATTTTCTTTTTGGTTATACTACGTTCTATATTTTACTTTATAGCATAGTTATAGTATTATGTTTTGTAATTCCCTGTTACTGGATTAATTTCTGTTGTGGGTAAGTAAATAAATAAATAAATTATGCATGTTCTGCTGCTTCAGGTCGGTCCGACGTGCAACAACTTTTGCGTCAACGAAGACGCCAAGCTAGTGAAGTTGACACATTCCAAATTGATAAATACAAATTTGTTTGGTCCTCCATCTTGAATTTGACCAATCTTATAATAAATTCACGTTCGGTGACCGCGAAAACCCTTATATCCAAATTTTGGTCACAATTGGTTAATACAATTTTTTTGGTCCGCCATATTGGATCCGCCATCTTGAACTTTGTAAATTTGACCTCAGATTCGTATTCACCGATGCCGAAAACATATAATACCTGATAGTCATCGTGCAAACTGAACAAACGAGAAAGTTATCTCAAGTTAAACTTTCCCTAATTAAATGCATTTATCTCGAAGCAGTATTTTTCAAAACTGCGGGGCAAAATTCTCGGAAAGTTTACATCCGATTTCGATGCGATTTTGCCGACTGTATTAAGAATTGGATTGTATAACGAATTCGATATTTTGAAATTCGATTGTTGGTGCACGTTTTTCTGACGAATTTTTGAGACTGACAATGAGTTTTTTGTTCGGAAGGCCACCATTTTCGTAAAAATCAACTTTTTCGAAAAAGCTAGCGTGTTTTGTTGCGAAATATTATGTAGAATAATATTCCGAACCGATTTTCATTGCAGGATGACTTGGGGGAGCAGGAATCTCCCCGCAGTAGGGCGATCTCGTGCAAGAGGACGTCTGCGCCACCTCGTGCAGCGGCTTCAAGGTGGCCGCGATCAGCGCGAAAAAAAATACTTTGGAAGCCGGTTTATTATTAAATAAAACCATCAAAAACGATTTGTCCTCCTGACTTGATTTCATGCCGAAAATAAAATACGAAATGACCTATTTTTTTCAACACTCGAGGTGGTGTTCCCCCTTAACATGCGTTTTCATTCATTTTTATAGTCTCAGAGATAAAATCGAACCAATAGGTATCAATGGGTATAAAAAATTTGGTATTCCTCTAGGACCAATTATTTCACCCTCTGTTGTTCCTTCTGTATATAAACGAAATTCCTTCACAAGTGTGCAACTCTTCCAGCATATTTAACGAAGACTAGGGTTGTTACAAATGGAGTAATTTATAAAATACTGTAATAATCTATTACTTTCCATCTGCGTAATATTAATTTTGACACAAACCTAAGAAATCTATCGTTTTTAATGATTTCTTTACAATTGAAGGGGACAAATTTCCCCCAAATCTACCCGTTTGCTACACCTGTCCATGTTTTAGAACTTAGCACCTCTCTAGCCTCTCAGAGGAAATGTGAAGGTAAAATAATCCTCTTGATCGAAAAGTGATCAAACTAGGTAGGGGAGCGTCTTCCAAAAAATGTGAGAGCTGGAGGAAACGGAAGTCATTTTACATGAGAATCATCAGGAATGATGTCAGGGCCAATTTTCATGCAGACTAGTGTAATTGGATAAATTCCAATACCACAGATGAAATTTCAAATAAATTTCATTGATTCAAACAGCGTCTTGCAGGTTAGGTTTAAATGTATACAAAGGATAGTGGGTACGCCTCATTTAGTGGCGGGTGGGCTCCATTCTATAATCTAGCTCGTTTAGCATAGACTAGGGTTGCAACCAATTAAGTAATATATAAAATACTATAGTATTTCTGTGTTCGATGTATTAAGTTCCATCTCCCATGTTCATGTTCAATTATTTGGAAGGAGGGATAGAGTCCACCCGTTGGGCATTAATTCTGACACAACCCACAAACCCTCTGTTACCTCATAATTTGTTAAATTCCAATACCACACATGAAATTCCAAATAAATTTCAAATAAATTTCAAATAAATTTCAAATAAATTTCAAATAAATTTCAAATAAATTTCAAATAAATTTCAAATAAATTTCAAACAAATTTCAAACAAATTTCAAATAAAATTCAAATAAATTTCAAATAAATTTCAAATAAATTTCAATTAAATTTCAAATCAATTTCAAATAAATTTCAAATCAATTTCATTAAATTAAACAACGTCCTGCAGATTATATTTATGTGGATATAAAGGGTAGTGGGTGGGCCCTATTCTACAAACCAGCACGTTCAACGTAGACTAGGATTACTACATTAATCAATTAATAAAATACTCTAGTATTTCTGTGTTCGATTTATTACGTTCCATCAGCATAATCCATGCTCATGTTTAACCATCCGGAAGGTAAGACAGAGCCCACCCACCACCCATGATATTAATTTTGACACAAACTACAAACCTTGTAACCTAATAATTGATTAAATTTCAATCCTACACATGATGTTTCAATGAAATTTCATTCTATAAAATTGTATCATTCAATATTCGTCGTGGTACTAGCAAGGAAAGTAGTTATTTTAGAAGATGATTTGTTAATTGTAGCCTCTTAGAGACTTTTAAATTCTAGAAGACAAAAAGTATAGTATTTCTCATTTTATTAAATGTCATTCATTTAAACAGCGTCTTGCGTTAGGTTTAAGTGAATACACATTGTAGTGGGTGGGCCTCATTCCGCAGTGGGTGGGCACCATTCTACAATCCAGCACTTTTAACGCAGACTAGGGTTGCTACAAATGAAGTGATTTATAAAATATTGTAATACAAGAGCATGGTTTCAGTGTTCGATTCTGCGTAATCCATGCTCATGTTTAAATATTTAGAAAGCCGGACAGAGCCCACCCACCACTTATGGCATTAATTTTGACACAAAATACAAACCCTGTTTTCTAGTAATTGGTTAAACCACAGATGAAATTTCAAATAAATTTAATTTATTCAAACAGCGTCTTGCAGGTTATAGGATACAGGATATAAAGTGTGGTGGGTAGGCTCTATTCTACAATCCAGCACGTTCAACGTAGACTGGGGTTGATACAAATGTAGTAATTTATAAAATAGTGTAATACAAGCGCAGTGCTTCTGTTTTCGATTTCTATCTTACTATCTGCGCGACCCGTGCCCAAGTTTAATTATTTGGAAGATAGTACAGAGCCCACCCATCAGCCATTACAGTAATTTTGACACAAACTACACACCCAGTTTAGTAATAATTAGTAAAATTCCAATACCACACATGAAATTTCTAATAAATTTCATTCATTCAAACAGGGCCTAGCAGCGTGGGTTCAAATAGATATTGAGGGTGGTGGTGTGTAGGCTCTATTGTACAATCCAGCAAGTTTAACATAACCCAGGGATCATACAAATGAACTAATTTATAATATTTCTGTGCTTGATTTATTACTTTCCATCTGCGTAACCTATGTTCATGTTTAACCAATTAGAAGGTAGAACAGAGCCCACCCACCACTCATGACATGAATTTTGACACAAACTACAAACTCTGCTTCCAAATAATTCGTTACATTCCAATAGCACAGATGAAATTTTAAATAAATTTCATTCAATCAAACAGCGTTTTGCAGATTAGGTTGAAGTGGACACAAATGGTGGTGGGTGGGTCCTATTCTACGATTCAGCATGTATAACGTAGACTAGGGTTGCTAGAAATAAGGTAATTTATAAAATACTCTAATACAAGCGCAGAATTTTTGTATTCGATTTATTTCTTACCATCTGCGTAACCCATGCTCATGTTTAATTATTTGAAAGGAAAAACAGAGCCCACCCACCACCTATGGCCTTAATTTTGATACAAACTACAAACTCTGTTTTCTAATAATTGGTTAAATATCAATCCTACAGAAGATATTTCAAATAAATTTCAGTCTATCAAACAGCGTCTTGTAGATTAGGTTTAAGTGGATAAAAACGGTGGTGGGTGGGCCCTATTCTAAAATCCAGCATGTTTAACGTAGACCAGGGTTGCAACAAATGATGTAATTTATCAAAAAATACTGTAATACATGCGCAGTATTTTGGTATTCGATTTATTTCTTACCATCTGTGTAACCCACGCTCATATCTAATTATTTGAAAGGTAGGACAGAGCCCACCCACCACCCATTTAATTAATTTTGACACAAACTACACACCCTGCTTCCTAATAATTAATTAAATTCCAATACCACAGATGAAATTTAAAATAAAACAGCGTCTTGCAGATTAGGTTTAACTGGGTACAGAAGGTGGTGGGTGGGCTCTATTCTACAATCCAGCAAGTTTAACAAAACCCAGAGTTCCTGCAAATTAAGTAATATACAAAAACTAGCGCAATAATAATAATAATAATAATAATAATAATAGGCCTTTATTTTCAGTGTTTGATTCATTACTTTTTATCTGTGCAAGTCTTGTTTATGTGCAAATATGTGGAGGATATAATAGGGTCCCCCCACCACCCTTCGTTTTAATTTTAACTTGAACTGCAAACACTATTTTCTGATAATTAGTTAACTTTAAACACCACAAATGGATACACAAAGAAATTTTATTCAATCAAACACGGTTTTTTAGGTTATGTTAAATTGGATACAGAGAGTGGTGGGTCGGCCCTATTTTACCAGTGTAATATAGTTCATATAAACACTATTTTCTGATAATTAGTTAATTTTAAACACCACAAATGGATACACAAAGAAATTTTATTCAATCAAACAGGGTTTTTTAGGTTATATTGAATTGCATACAGAGGGTGGTGGGTCGGCCCTATTTTACCAGTGTAATATAGTTCAGGATTTCTACAAATGAAGTAATTTACAAAAACACAAGCGTAATATTTCTGTGTTCGATTCATTGCTTTCCATCTGTGCAACACTTGTTTATGTTTAACAATGTGGAGGATATAATAGGGCCCACACCCCACCCCTCATATTAATTTTAACTTCAACCACAAACACTATTTTGTGATGAGTAGTTAACTTTATATTCACAAATGGATACACAAAAAAAAATGTATTCGATCAAACAGGGTTTTGTAGGCTATATTAGATTGGATATAGAGGGCGGTGGCTGCGTCATATTTAAAAGTGGAGGGTGGGCCCTATCCTACAATCCAACCAGTGAAACAGCACAGAATTCTTACAAATAAGTTAATTTACAAAATATGAAATCTCCATTCAATTAAAATGAGGTTGGTGTCCCAATGTTAATGAATTCCTAGATAATGATTAAAAAATCGAAACTAGTCTGAATAAAATATAAAAATATTTTTTAAAAAATCATGAATATTAAAAATGTGTTAAATGAGAACCAAATAAAGGGTGTCCCAACAAGAGCGCCGGATTTAACTGAAAACACGGATTTAATGAAAAACACATTTATTAAGCAAACATTTTTATTTCAACATAAAGAAAAATTGTTCCGATTAAACGTGAAATACAACATCAGGCAAATGGCCACCACGAAACCTCTGGCAGAGGGTTATTCTTTTGTTGAAATTTGGAATAACGTTTTCGCATAAATGTGGCTGTATTTCATCAATAACGCGCCGTGTTTCCTCTTTAAGATGTTCAATTGTTTCAGGCCTATTCGCATACACCTTTTCCTTCACATAGCCCCAAAGAAAAAAAGTCCATTGCTGTTAGATCGCACGATGTTGGTGGCCAATGTTGATCGCCAAATCGAGAAATGATACGGCCTGGAAACTTAGTATGCAGTAACACAAATGTTTCACGTGCTGTGCGGCAGGTCGCACCGTCTTGTTGGAAAAAATGTCTTCCAAATCAATTACATCCGATTCTGGCTACAAAAACTGTGTTAACATTTCGCGATACCGCAAACCATTAACAGTTAGCGCATTTCCAGCCGAATTTTCAAATAAATACGGCCCAATCACTCCGCCAGCCCAAAATGCACACCAAACAGTTACTCGCGGTGGATGCATTGGTTGTTTGAGTATCACACAAGGATTTTCAGCACCCAAAATCCGACAGTTTTGCTTATTTACGTATCCGTCGAGTTGAAAATGTGCCTCATCTGAAAAAATTATGTTCTTCGAAAAATTCGCGTTAATTTGACGATGTTCCAACACCCAATCAGCAAATCCACGGCGCTGCGCATGGTCCTTTGGCTTGATTTCTTGCACCAATTGAACCTTGTACGCGTGCAAATGCATCTTTTACCAAAATTCGTTGCATAGTGCTTCTGGAAATGTTTAATTCTTGACCACGACGCCGAATGGAAGTTCCTGGATTCTCGGCCACAGATTCCCTTACTGTGGCTATATTTTCGAGTGACCGAGAAGGACGGCGACGAACAATGGTCTTCTGATCCATCAGCGTAAATTTGGTCTCAAATTTGGTAATTAAACGCCTAACTGTCGATTCATTTGGCGCATTATTGCGACCGAAAACTTGACGTAATTGGCGAACTGTTTTCGCAAAACTTTCACCACTTTTGTAATGCGTTTTCACAATAATTAAACGTTGTTCGTTTGAATATTTCTTCATATTCTAAAATAGCGTGGTCTGTACATGACAACTGTCAAAAAATCACCGTATAACTTGTATTAACAAAATGGCGGCAAATTTAAATCGGGCGCTCTTGTTGGGACACCCTTTACAACAATTGTAAAAACTCGAATGCAATATTTCCATACATTACTAAATTTTAATTCTATTTTCGAATTTATTCTTAATCTCATTCACCTTAACTAATTATTCTAAAAATTTATTAATTTCGAGCATATCATTTTCTCGTGTGTATTTAGTTGAGGTTCGTTAATTACGCAAATTTCGATCCGTATGAGGCCGAGCCTGGAAGCACGAAATTCTTATATAATTAATTTATATGCGATGAGATTTTGACTGTAATAACGTACCACACTAATTAATTAATTTATGGCGGACCTATATAACTCAATCTGTCTCAATTGTGATACGTATAGATAAAAAAAAATATGCAACTTTCTCCACCGAGAAGAAAAAAAAACCATTTACGTTATGTGGAACTCCATAATTGGATTTTATAAATATTATCATGACGGGGGCTTTCGTGAGTGTAATCAAATGCAAGGATCAGTTTCATTAGCATCAAAAACTGTAATTGTGTTTTTTGCAGTGTTAAGTATAAATGAATCAAAATTGCAATTTTATATTAATACTACTGTTACGGGAGCAGATAGCTCTTTATCGGGAATTGTTAGGTAGAATAATTATTTTAGAGTATATACAGTGCGAGTCTCCAACTTGGAATAAATTCAGTAAATCAAAGAATGTTTATTCTTCGGAAATATGCTCAGACACATCGATTAGTATTTTAAATTGCGCTCTTTATAATGTAATAAAATTTTATACAGCGTGTCCCAAATTTGAGATATGACGTCATTGACTATTTTTTTAATAGCAACCCTAATTTTTTTATCACTATTCTTAAAGAGTATATCAAGTTACACATGTGTGCCAAATTTCAAATTTTTTTTCCTTGTCATTTAGAAGATATTTAACAAACATTATCAAATTTGTAGAATGAAGAAATCAAGTCACCTTAATCGAATTTTTATGCATTTTAAAAGTGGAATGCCAAAACGTGCTGGCTTGTCATTTTTTTTTCAAACTGACGTTTATCATTTTGACGTTTAGTTATAAAAACAAGTAAGAAGTGTAGCATCGCATTCCACGCATATTCGAGTGAGGATAGTATTAGTCGTTCCATTGTTGTATTGACTGTTGTTCACCGTTGGTCGAAAAATTATACTAACATGCCGTACTTAACTGAAACCCACAAAATCGAAATTTTAATGATGATTGGCTATGGAGATAGGACAAGAACACAAAATGAAGTTATTTATTTATTTAGAGAGAAGTATCCTGACTTACCAGCCATATCTCAAAGTACCGTAAGCAAGATTGAAAGTCAGTTTCGGGAAAATGGGCATTTAAGAAAAACGAATAATCATCGTCAGAATGCGCTGAGTGAAGAGGTCAAAATTGATGTACTTCTCTCTGTTCAGTAAAATCATCATGTCTCCTCTAGGCAGATGGCTAGGGAACTCAAAATTAGCCAGTCTTCAGTGTCAAGAATCCTTAGAGAGCAAACATTTCATCCTTATAAAATGACAATTCTCCAGGAACTCACCGAAGATGATCCGGATAGAAGACTTCAGTTTTGCGAAAAAATGATGGATCTACTAGATAGAAATCCTCTAAAAATAGAAAATATATTGTTTTCCGATGAATCAACGTTTATGTTAAATGGTGAGGTAAATCGTCAAAATTGCCGTTATTGGGCAGACAAGAACCCACACTGGATGAGGGAAGGCCACACTCAATATCCAGAAAAAGTTAATGTTTGGGCAGGGATTGTTGGTGATCGAATTTTAGGACCAATTTTCTTTCCAAATAATCTCAATGGAGCGGGATATTTACAATTCTTGGAGGAAGAGCTAATTCCGAGTTTGGCTATTTTGTTTCCTTGCCCTGTAGAAGCTGACGTCCCGAATAGAAACATCTGGTTTCAACAGGACGGTGCGCCTCCTCATTTTGCAAGGCGTGTCCGTGAGTACCTGGATAATGTATTTCCACGAAGATGGATTGGCAGAAGAGGACCAGTTGAATGGCCACCCAGGTCTCCGGATTTAACACCTATGGACTTTTTCTTATGGGGGTACTTGAAAAGCAAAGTTTTTAAGACCAAACCGCCAAATCTTGAGGAGTTGAAAGAACGAATAAGACAGGAGTGTAGACTAATTTCCCCCGAAGTAATTAGAAATGTTCAAAACGAGTTTCAGTTCCGTTTAGGGTATTGTCAGTTAGAAAATGGACAACATTTTGAGCATTTATTGAAGAAAGACTATTAAGTTGAATTCATTTTTCAAATTTGATACTGTTTGTTAAATATCTTCTAAATGACAGGAAATAAAAATTTGAAATTTGGCACACATGTGTAACTTGATATACTCTTTAAAAATAGTGATAAAAAAATTAGGGTTGCTATTAAAAAAAATAGTCGATGACGTCATATCTCAAATTTGGGACACGCTGTATAAAATTTTATTACAACAAAAAGAGCGCAATTTAAAATACTAATCGATGTGTCCGAGCATATTTCCGAAAAATAAACTTTGTTTGATTTACTGAATTTATTCCAAGTTAGAGTATACAAATGCGAAACTCGATCGGCGAAGGATACTGCCGCATGTCGGTGCTTAGTTCGGTCGAATCCCGTTACTGCTTAAAATCCATTTATAAGGTAATAAAAGGGTATCCCGAGATAAGATGGTCAAAATGCCACCCGACACAGATTTTTAAATAAATATGAAAATATCATTAGTTGTGCCCTTAAACCAAACTAGCCGTATATCAAAAAAACCCCTACATGACCCGGGAAGCCCCAAAATAAGATTACATCAAATATAATTTTTTTAACCACCAAAAAATTATTTTAAAAATCTGAAAAAATCACATATATTATTGACCCTAATACAAAATTAGGTGAATTTTTTCAAGGTCATTGAACGTTATTTGCAATATTAAAAGAATGTTTGAAAATAGAAATAGCAAATTTGCCCACAAAAATGCCAAAAGTAGTCTTGAAAAAGAGTACTGAAAAAAATTTTCCCGCAAAAAATGCCAAAAAGAGTACTGGAAAAAATTGTCTTGAAAAAAAAAATACCAAAAAGTGTCTTGAAAAAGAGTACTGAAAAAATTATCCTGAAAGAAAATGGTGATGTGGCCATCATGTTACTTTCTCCGACTTGATCATAGCTATTTATATTTACATTTTCATGGTTTATTTTCAATTTAAATGTGCATCGAGCGTTTTGTCGACTTGGATGAAACTGACGTTAAAAACTTCAAAGTCATGAAAGATGGAAAAATTATAGTTCAAATTCAAAAGTTTACAGTTTACTTAAAAACCAACGAGATTTCGAAAAAAAAACTTATTCTTTATAAGTTGTTCATTTTTAATTCATCAATTTACTGTAACTATTATCGTTTCATAATTATAAACCAAAAATGAAAAACAAATTAATACATTTTTTTCGCGAATAACAATGATTTTATGAAAAATATTTTCCAACAAAAGATGTTAATTTATTTGTTGTCTTCAATATTTGTTTAAATTATTTTGTGACATTTTTCATATTTAAAAAAATATTGGGAGAAACAAAAAACAGTTAAGGTAAAAACCCACTTCGGGTGTATGAAATTTTACCAAAAGCTTTTCAGTTATTCAGATTCTCAAATAAGACTTATGTTTCAAGTTTCACACAGAGAGACAGACAGACACAGGCACACACACAGGTACACAGCACAGTTTTTGTTTCCAGAAATTGTTAAAATGGCATCTAGGGACCCCAAAACGGATATTTCCGTAGAAAAAATGTTTGAAATTTTTTTCACGATCACAATACTTTCTCGTACTTCGTAACGGAGAAAGTAAAAATGCCAAAAAGAGTCTTGAAAAAAAGTGCTGAAAAAAATTGTCTTGAAAAAAAAAATGCCAAAAGTAGTCTTGAAAAAGAGCACTGAAAAAAATTGTCCAGAAAAAAAAATGCCAAAAAGAGAACTGGAAAAAATTGTCTAAAAAAATACCGAAAAGAGTACTAAAAAAATTGTACTGAAAAAAAATTGTCCTGAAAAAAAAAGTGCCAAAAGTGGTCTTGAAAGAGTACTGAAAATAAATGCCAAAAAGAGTACCGGAAAAAATTGTCTAAAAAAATGCCTAAAAGAGTATTAAGAATAGAATAGAATAATATACAATTTTATTAGATCATTATATTGCCTTTACAATATTGGACACGTCAGGTATAAAATACATAAAGTTAAATTCAGACATGAATTCACGAAACAACTTAAAATAAGTTGGTTAAAAGAGACTCTAATTCTTGGTGTTACGTAATTATATAATTTTTGAATTATGTTATGCTATAGAAAGCCTGCGATAGAAGTAACGATTTTGTCTTGAGAAAGAGTACTAAAAAGATTGTCTTGAAAAAAATGCCAAAAAGAGTTTTGGAAAAGAATACTGAAGAAAATTGTCTTAACAAAAAATTGCCATAATAGTCTTGAAAAAGAGTACTGAAAAAATTGTCCTGAAAAAATGCCAATTGAGCACTGAAAAATTTGTTTAAAAAAAATACCAAAAAGAGTACTGAAAAAAATTGTCTTGAAAAAAAATCCAAAAAGAGCACTGGAAAAAATTGTCCTGAACAAAATGCCAAAAAGAGTATTGGAAAAAATAGTCCTGAATAAAATGCCAAAAAGAGTACTGAAAAAAATTGTCTTGGAAAAAATTCCAAAGAATCTTAAGAGTACTAAAAACAATTGTCCCAAAAAAATGCTAAAAGTCTTGAAAAAGTGTAATTTAAAATTTTATTTCGTCATATGATTGCTATCAATAAATACCATCTATGTGACTTTTTTCATCTTTCAACGTTTGGTGCGACAACTTCAAAAATTCGAATAACTAATATTTTTACGATAATTTTTGTATATTTATCAACAGTTGAACAGTCATTTTATGTAAAATTATTATTAGTATTTCAGTATAATTTTTTTTTTCAGTTTCGTATAAACAACCTATTTTTTTGTCAAGATGTGACCATGAAACCCTCGAAAAATGGGTTTTTGTTTTTAGCCACCATAAAAATCTGAAAAAAATCATAAATATTTTTGTCCCAAATAACAAATTAAGTAAATTTTTTCAAAGTTAGAAAGGGCGAAAAAAAATGGTTAAACTTAAAAAAAAATAATACCCTAAATAAACTTTTATTTGGGTAAAAAATATATGTGAATTTTTCAGATTATTATAGTAATTTTTAGTGATTAAAAAAATAAAATCTTATTTTTCGAGGGTTTCAAGGTCATATCTTGGCAAAATGGGGTAACATTTATACGAAACTGAAAATAAAATTACTACTAAAATATTATAAAATTACTGTTCAATTGTTGATAAATATATTAAAAATACATCAAAATAAACATTTTAGTTATTCGAATTTTTGAAGATGACGCACCAAAAATTGAAAGATGAAAAAATCATAAATATGGCATTAACTGATAGAAATCATATAACGAAATAAAATTTTCCGTCAGTCGATCACTTAAGGGTGAGAAGTGAACTAGGCTTGTAAATTTTATTACCTCATAAATGGATTTTAAGCAGGGACTGACTGGTTTCGACCGAACTAAGCACCGACATGCGGCAGCATCCCTCGTCGTGCGAGTTTCGAATTTGTATTTTCTCTGACTGTACATGCAAAATTGCATGCTGTAAGGGTTTCAGATTGGAAGTATTTATTATTTTAATCCTAATGACAATCAACCATTTGAAAGGAGCATACATTTAGATGATAATCAATGTTATAATTGTAATTGTATTTTTAAACTAAAATTGAGGTTCTCTGCTTAGCTCATTCTCTATCTATCGTGTCATTGATAACCTCAAACTCTAACAGCCCTTCTTCTTTTCCACACACTGCATCTTCGTTCTTCCTCAGTTTTCCATCATCTATTTTCTATTTACTGTCTCGTTTTAAAAGTATCATTCTACATCTGAAAACGTTTTTTTTTTAAACGTTAATGTTCTGGTTCACGTTCGTGAACTACTTCGAACCGCCTCATGAAAACGGTAATACAAAGTGAGAATTTTATATTTATTGCTTTGAAAAACAAAATATTTACACTAGACGACAAAAATCATTAATTAGATTTTTGAAAAGGTTTGTCGAAGATATTTCACATCAAGGAGCTGCAAAGAAAAAAAATGTATTTATAAAATTCTTTACATCGAATATTTTTCTTCCATTGAGATCTTTGCGCCGAAAGTTTGTTATTTCTAATTATCAATGCATCTAAATGTGCTTATTTTTAAAATTCGCAGTTGCGGAGGCTTTAACTTCGTGACAAATTTTAATAAAGCGAAAAACCAAGCAGTGTATTTTTGATTTATAAAAGTCTGCACTATCTTTGAATTACATATTTCTTGCATCGAAAGTTGTTAATTTAAATAAATATTATTGCAACAGCATTTTTCCTTTATAAACGTCTCTGCGTCAAAAGTTTGTTATTTATAACTATCAATGGATCTAAATGCGCTCATTTATAAAATGCTTTTAATCGAATATGTTTCTTGTATTAAGATATTTGTTCCGAAAGTTTGTTACTTATAACAATCAATATATCTAAATGTGTCCATTTATAAAATTTGTAATTGTGTAGGATTTTATTTCATGACAAATTTTAATAAACAAAAAACCCAAGCTATAACGAAGTTAATTTTTGATTTATAAAAGTCTGCACAGCATTGTTTAAAAGGGTATAGCCCTATAACATGGTGAAAAGTCCCCCGTCCGGGATTTTTACCGGACTTGGAGCATTCGATTCGGTATCAAAATAGACTAAGCCTTCTAAATTTTCAGCCCGCTAGAGCATCTCTCCAAAAAGACGGGTTTTCAGTATTTTTGGGATAATTCGAGCTAGAGATAATACTATTATTAACACGCGGGTTATGGCGTTCGAAAGCGCATTTATCTGTCTCATTGTGGTATTTTTTTCAGATTTTTTGGCTCGATAACCAAAACGTTTTTTTTTTTCGCGACGGAAAATCCAAAAACTGTATCTTCTGGCATTTTTTATTGCCTTCAAAATGAAAAAAAATAAGTGGTGCAAAAGGTCAAAAAACGTCAAAATACGCGGTTTTGGCTATTTTTGACCGGTTTTTAATCTTCTTGCGACGTTTTTGGGGGTATTACGTCATTATAATGTCCCTAAAGGGGACTTCTTGGAGACGTGTATCCATCGGAAATCGTTTTAGCACCCCACCCTCAAAAACCCCCAAGTGGCCCTCGAAATTTTTTCAATATAATTTTTTCGTCCAAAAACCACATTTCGCCCTTATTTGAAATTAAATTGAAACCCTTCAAAACATTCAATTAAAAAACTGACCCCGGGAAAAGCATCACTAACCGTCAAAACCCCTGAGTTGGGCCTTTCTGACGTCGAAGAACTCCTATTTGTCGAGAACCAACCTTCAACCCCTGTTTCCAACTCTTTGCCAACATCTTATATAATACGGGGTCTCGAAATCCTCCACCTTCCTTCCTTTTGATTTGTGACCAAGTTAAGATGGGCGGTAGAGGGCGTCCACGGGATCATAAAGGAAAAATATCATTTGTTAGATTAAAAATTGGACAATAAAATGTTGGCCAAAAATACGTACTGAAAATCACGTTACAGATATTGAAATGGCCGCCAGTTTTCGGTTATCAAGCCGAAAAATCTGAAAAAAATACCATAATGAGGCAGATAAATGTGCTTTTGAACCCCGCAAGCCGCACGTAAAAATATTATCTCTGGCTTGAATTATCACAAAAATACTGAAAACCCGTTTTTTTGAGCTAGCGGCCGCTAGAGACGCTCTAGCGGGCTCAAAATTTAGGAAGCTCAGTCTTTTTTGATACCGAATCGAATGCTTTAAGTCCGCCCAAAATCGCGGACGAGGGACTTTTTACCATCTTATAGGGCTATGCCCTTTATACATATTTCTTGCATCGAAAGTTTTTCATTTATAAATATTATAACATAAGCAATTTTTCCTTTATAAACGGTTTTGCATCCAAAGTTTGTTATTTGTAACTCAATGCATTCAACTGCCCAATTTGTAGAATTTTGTATTTATAAAATTCCTTGCAACGAATATTTTTCTTTTATTCATTTGTTATTTATAACTATCAATGCATCTAAATGCGCTCATTTATAAATTGCCTTTCATCGAATATGTTTCTTCTATTAAGATATTTGTTCCGAAAGTTTGTTATTAATAACGATCAATACATCTAAATGTGTCCATTTATAAAATTTGTAATTGTGGAGGATTGAAGTCTGCACAGAATTCCGTTTGAATTTATACATGTTTCTCGCATCGAAAGTTTTTCATTTATTAATATTATCACAAGAGCATTTTTCCTATATACACGTATTTGCGTCAAGTTTGTGAGTCATAACAATGGATCTAAATGCGACCATTTATAAAATTTTGTATTTATAAAATTCCTTGCATCGAATATTTGAGATCTTTGCGTCGAAAGTTTGTTATTTATAACCGTCAATGTATCTAAATGGGCTTATTTTTTTTTAATTTGCAGTCGCGGGGTCTCTAACTTTATAATAAATTTTAATAAACCGAGTAGTTAATTTTTGATTTATAAAAGTCTGCACATTTTTTTTTAATTACACATTTCTTGCATGGAAAGTATTTCATTTAAATAAATATTATTGCAAAAGCATTTTTCCTTTATAAACGTCTCTGCGTCAAAAGTTTGTTATTTATAACTACCAATGCATCTAAATGCGGTCATTTATAAAATGGCTTCATGACAAATTTTAATAAAACAAAAACCCAAGTTATGACGTCGTTAATTTTTGATTTATAAAAGTCTGCACAACATTTTTAAATTTATGCATATTTCTTGCGTCGAAAGTTTGTTATTTGTAACTATCAATGTACCTAAATGCGCGTTTTGTGTTTTTAGAGAATAAAGTGTGTCGACATGTGGATTTAACTCTCAATACATTTTAAAAATTTGTAATTATGGAGGTTCTGCCTTCGTCACAAATTTTTATAAATCGAAAACCCAAGCAGTTAATTTTTGATTTATAAAAGTCTGCATAGAAGTTTTTTAAATACACCGGGTGTAACTGAATTCTGGTAGATCCCAAATGTCATTTGAATTTTTACATATATCTTTATAAAATTTAGTAGATCGTTTTTAGAGATAAAAGTGTGTTAACATCCACATGTTTGTGAATTTTTATTCCACACTCTTAATAAAAATTCCACTTCCGATTTATCCGGAAATGACCTTAACTTCTCTATTTCAAATAGAGCACCCTATATATTTTTACATAATTTTATTCGTCTCTGAATTTTGAGTTCATTGATGTATAAGTGACCCTTTGATTGTTAGTTTTTTGTTTAAATTTAAATTAAATTTACACAAAATAATAAATTTAAATTTCATTTAAACAAAAAACTAATAACTAAAAAATTACTTATGATACATCTGTAAAATCAGAATTTTTTATTTATTTATTTTATTTATTTACAATATCTTTGTTCTCCTTTCTTACAAAATAAAATTCACAGATTAAAGATCAAAAAGCATACTCAAAATTTCAAACGAAAGGAGCACGGGCGGAGTTCACTTCACAGAATGATCTTCCACTTAAACCCAATTCACGTGGACAATTGATGGTACTTCTGTTTTTCTAAATAAATTATGTACAAATATACAGCCTGTTCCATTTGAAATAGCAATGTTAAGGTCATTCTAAATTTCAAAAAGATATATGTAAAAATAAAAATTATATTCGGGGTCTACCAGAATTCAGTTACACCCGGTATATATATATATTTCTTGCATCGAAAGATTTCTCTATTTCGACATGTAACACTGTTTTAAAATGTACAAAGTGATACTTTCAGTAACTAAAATTCCTTAACTTAAAAGAAAACCCATCTCTTAGTTACATGAACATATCTAGCAAAAAAAAATGTTTTAATTAGATTCCTTAAATTTAAATTATAAGAAGACCAATTAATACGTCGCGGTCATAAATGAAGTTCCGCGAATTGCCACGAACTAGAGAGTAAACTCACTGAATCCACTAATTACATTAATTTGTAAAATATTAATCTAAGGAACGTTTTAATTAAGTTGATCCGTGGGGCGAAAGAAAGAGAGAGAGAGAGGAAAAAACACTATTTGAGTTTTGTAAGTGGCATATTTTCAGTTGCGCCGCAATGGTGAATTATTCAAAGGAACGTGAATGTAAAATGTTGTATGTACATTCAACTTGTTTATCGTGGCTTACCATCGAACACGACATTGGGTTTCGAATAATGAAGCAAGAAAAAAGGGAAATCCGGCGTGTACAATTAAAAATTAATTAATAGCTTTATGTTGCAGTACCTTACATTAGTGTAAATATTAGTTATTTAAGCATTTTCGGCAGACGACGAGCCTCGGCTCCGCCTCGGCTCGTATTCGTTAATACGTCCTTACGTTCCGTGTTGCTTTTTTTTTCCGCTACCGGAAATATAATACTTAAAAAAGGTCAGAAAATATCTTGTAACATTTGGGATTCAAATTTTTATAGTCACCTATGCGTCCTATGGCAACCCAGCAACCGAGAAAACAATGTCGAATTTTGTTTGTTTGTTTGTTTGTGTCAATCCAGTTAAACTTTCTGCGGACACGGATGCAAACGAAGCTGCGAATATTGCGTGTTAGAACCTGTTACCGACAAAAACGAAAAAAGGTATGTGCCCTGTTACGATTTTTTTAAGCAGTGGTAATGTAAAAAGGATGCCGATGCTATAGGTATAGACGAAAATTTGTTGCTCGCCTATATGTTGGAGCGTTACGGTTCTGTTTATTATTTTCCTAGGTCCGTAAGTAAAAATTAAATTCCGTCGCCAAGGACAACAAACACCACGAATGTTATCAGCCACTTACGGTACCTGTAACTATGGATTCAATGCTTATTTACGTTGTCGGTAGCGGAAAAAAATATGTATTGATCGGTATCTTAGGTGTATTTGATTTAATAATTATTATTTCATAATTAAAGAAAAAAAATTAAAAGGGTGATTTCTAATTTTTTTCTTGAAAATAAAAAGACAACCTCACTTTTTCAACATTTTTTTCTCGAATTTCTTTAACTATGAAAAATATTAGGAACACATTTTATTAAATATTGGCGGCAGCATAAGATGGGACACCTTTGGTTAATACATGTTGGTTGTAAACTTTTTAAATTTAATAAAACGAAATATAGCCTGAATATGTGAATATTCAACATGTTCGTAACTCTGCAATGTTATTTGTTTATAGTCTTAGTAAGACTTAATTTTGTAGAGTTACGAACAGGTTGAATATTCACATATTCAGGCTATATTTCGTTTTATTAAATTTAAAAAGTTTACAACCAACATGTATTAACCAAAGGTGTCCCATCTTATGCTGCCGCCAATATTTAATAAAATGTGTTCCTAATATTTTTCATAGTTAAAGAAATTCGAGAAAAAAATGTTGATATGGCCATCATGTAACTTCCTCCTTTACTCCGTTAATCGGAATCGGACGGACGGTATGCAACGGATAAAATTGCTTAACACAGTTGTAAACTAGTCAACGCACATTTATCCGTTCCATGCCGTACCGATAAATGTACGTTGACTCGTTTACAACTGCCTTAAGCAATTTTAGCCGATGCATGCCGTCCGTCCGATTCCGAAAAGTAGCTTTAAAAGAAATTTCTATTCAAAAACTAGAGCAATTTGGAAGGATCTAATTGAGACCGATCAAAATATGAATAAATATTCCATTTTAAACCTGTTCTAAAATCTAAAAAATTAACTTTTTCAAAAATCATCCCAGGCCATTAAAGTGTTCATTCTTTTCCATCTGGGGAATGAGAGAAATCGATTGCTGTTTTAGAATTTCATCCAGCTAAAATAGCAACAAAAATTAGCATGCCAGTTTAATCTCTTTTTGGAAAAAATCGACTTTTCAGATTTTGAATGGCTATAGCGGCTAAACGAAGATTTCAAATCGAACGCGGTTTACACACCTGTGCTCCTCACACACACATTAGTCGCTTCAATTAAAATTTACTATTTGAAATTTTTGACTCGAAAATTACTTTTGCTCAAATTTGCATTTGAAATGATTTCCTAAAAAAAAACACTACAATAAGAATTTAAACACGCCACTATAAAGATCTCATTAACCACTTCGCGTCCATGCTACTGTGATTGGGTTATAGCATAATTCAGGGTTTATTGAAAAATTACTTTTTTGTTGTTGTTACGGTTTTCTACGAAATATTATTCCACTGTCATAAACTCATTTTTGCAAAAAAATATGAAATAACATTCCATAGATGGAGCTAAAGCGGTAATTTTTTATTTTATTTGTAAAATATCTTTTTTTTGCTTGTCGCCACATGTGGCGACCTGGGCGTGAAGAGGTTAAGAAATATCACTTGTGCAAGAACAAATATCAATTTAAAGCCCGTGGCACGTTCTCAAAGAAAACTCGAAAATGTAAGAGAATCCGAGAATCCTAGACCATTAAAGGTACATTCTTCTTCATCAGAAGGTAAACAAATTGCTATTTTTATTTCAACTAGCTACAATAGCAAGAAAGTTAGCAGGTCGGTTTGAAAATTTTAGAGAAAAAAAATGGTGATGTGGCCATCATGTTACTTGATGGTATCATTTATTTTTACGTTTTCATGGTTTATTTTCTTTTTAAATCATATTTTAAATGTACATCGAGCGTTGCGCAAACTCGGATGAAACTGACGTTTAAAACGTCAAAATTATGAATTAAGGAAAAATTATACTTCAAATTAAAAAACTCGGTTTACTCAAAAACTAACAAGATTTCGAAAAAAACTTATTCTTTAGAAGTTGTTCATTTTGGTATTCTCTACAATTATTATTCACATAAATTTGCTGTAACTGTTATCGTTTCATAATTATAAACCAAAAATTGAAAAATTAATAATAATTTTTTTCTCGAATAGCAATGATTTTATGAAAAATATTTTCAAGCAAAAGATGTGCATTTCTTTGTTTTCTTCCGTGCTTGTTTAAATATTTTTGTGATATTTTTCATATTTAAGAAAATATTGGCAAAAAACTAAAAAACAAAAAGCTTTTCAGTTCTTCAGATTATCAAATAAGACGTATGTTCAAAGTTTCATATCAATTGCTCTATTAGTTTTTGAGATACAGCGCACACAGACAGACACACACACACACACACACACACACACACACAGACACAAAACAAAAATTTCCAGAATTATTGAATCTAGGCATCTAGGGACCCCAAAACGGATATTTCCGTAAAAAAAAATTTTGAAAAAAAAATCACGATCACAATACTTTCTCGTACTTCGTAACGGAGAAAGTAAAAAACGGTTTTTCAGATTTTTGTGATAATCAAATTGTGCAATTTTCGAGTGTTGATATTAAAAACAATTTCCACAAACTTAGATGTTTTAAAAGTTACACAAGTTGATTGTATTTCATAATTTGCAGGAAATATAAACACAACCATTTTCTAGATATCGAAATGATTTTTTTTTGACCTGTGTAAACCTCTCAGTATTAACATGAATAAACTTACTTACTTACTTACTTGCTTACTTACATAAGCAAACTATAAGCTGATATTGCGCACATTCCAGTGATTCTAAAAATATAAAAAACAATTGCTACAGACCTAAAACTTTGTAGGTTTACTGAAAATAGATATTACTTCATAATTTATTCTTAATATAAACAGAGCCCTTTAGTAGACTTCAAAATTATTCATTCAGTCATGCTGAAATTATTGACTTTCCGAGGGTTCAAATAAATATAAAAATAATCGCGGAAAAATAAGACCGGAAACTTCTCAAATTTTCTCCAGATAGATTCTGCTTCACAATTTACTTAAAACATAAAAACACTCCTTTAACTGGATTTGAAATAATCATAAGCAAGCATAGCTTATTGCGATGCTGCGCACTTTGCAATGTTTTCAAAAAAATATAAAAATATAAGAAAAATTATGACTTAACTATGACTTAACATTTATAAAATTTACTTAGGCCAGATTTTTTTTACAATAATTAATTTAAAATCTAAAAATACGCATTCACTAGGTTTGGAAATTATTACATGATAATTAAATTTACTGAGGATAGATTCTGGTTTATTGCTTCTTTAAGATATTAAAAAAACACGGCTTTATTAGATTTTTAAATTATCCCAAAATAACACATGCTGAAATTCCGACTGGCTTCAAAAAATATACAGGGTGTCCCATCTTAAATTGCACCCCAAATATCTTGAAACCTGAGCAACATGGCAAAAAATGTTTCAGATAAAAGATGTAGGGTTCAGAGGGTGGTGATCTTGAAAATGACCTTAACGGTAATTTTTAAAGTCAACCGAAGGTCAACTTTGATTTTTCAAATGGAACTCTTTTTCTAACTATTTTTTATTGCGGGATCGTATTCTACGGAAAAAATACAAACTTTTTGTAGGAAACGTTTCTTTTGAAAATGCTTTTTTAAGAGTTTTTTTTTTACAAATTTGGTCCGTCATGTTGTTTGAAATCTCAGGCATTATTCTCGGCATTAGCATCAAAGGTCGGAGCAGAACAACGCGACGAACTGTCAGGTGTTCCGCGCGACGTGTGATGGCATTAAGTTTCATCAATATTCAAACTTCTCAATTAATTTGTACGACAACAGTACAGAACATGAAGGGTTGCATTTCAAGCAATTTCCATCCAAACCCTTTGAAATGTTCAAGTAAACTTTTGCCAGTGGGTACAAAAGTTATGACGTATGTAAGGCTGGGCTGCCAAAACATAAAAATAAATTACTATTACTATTACTAAAAGTGCATTGACAAGGATGGACACTTGATTGAGTATTTGATCTAAGAACGAGATAGTACCTCCAGCTACTGAAATCATCGGCATTTTTCAGGGCAAAATCTCACCGGCAACCTCCACTTGGTGCACATCGTGTGACGCTAATACCGAGGGCAATGCATGTATCACAGCCTGAGATTTCAAACAACATTACGGACAAAATTTTTAAAAAGAGCATTAACAAAAAAAAGTTTCCTACAAAAAGTTTGTATTTTTTTCCGTAGGATACGAACCCGCAATTAAAAATAGGGGGTTCTATTTAAAAAATCAAAGTTGACCTTCGTTTGACCTAAAAAATTGACCCCTAGGTCATATTCCAGGTCACCAGCGTATGTCTCCCTCCGGACACTGCAGGTTTCATCTGAAATATTTTTTGCCATGTTGCTCAGGTTTCGAGATATTTGGGGTGGCAATTTAAAATGGGACACCCTGTATAAGCCATTGTCACAGAACTTTTGAAACCTACTCAAAATAGGATCTGCTTCATAATTTATTCAAAATATAAAAAAATGCCTTAATTATATTTTGAAATGATTACAAGATAATATGCTGAAGTTATGCATAATTTATTCAAAATATGAAAACATTCCTTCACTAAATTTTGAAATTATTATGAGTTAACAGAGCTAATAGCGATGCTGAAGTTCACTTTCTGAAAGTTTGAAAAAAATACAAAAATAATTGCTAAAGACTTAAAACATTTCATACTTATCTATCTTCATAATTCAAACAAAATATTAAAATACCTTAATAAGATTTAGAAATTATCGTAAGCAAAAAATGGCCAATTATCTTGTTGAAATAGCCTGAATATAAAATATTGATCACAGTATTCAAATTGAAAACCCTTAATTGTTACAGAATCATTAAATAAATTAAATATTACAGACTTTCGAAAATTGATTTAAACTAGATTTTGTTTGATAATTTAATAATAATATTTATTTACACAGGCAGAAGCCTAATTACAAAGGAAAAATACAAAGTAAGAAGGATGCTTCTATACAGGGTGTCCCATTTTAAATTGCCACCCCAAATATCTCGAAACCTGAGCAATATGGCAAAATTGTAGGGTTCGGAGGGGGACATATCCTGGTGACCTTTAAAATTATATTGGGCTCAATTTTCAAGGTCAAACGAAATAGTTTTTAGATTAAAGATTCGTTTTCTGTCGAAATTGAAAAGGAAGAAATGTTGAATCTTAGTGAAGAAGAAGTTGATAATTTAATTGAAATTTTATGCGATACCGATCTTAAAAAAAAGTGTTTGAAACTGTACCACTAATTAATTTTTGGTTGCATAGTTAAAAGGAGTATCTAAGCGTAAGCGAAAAAACGATACCATTTTTTTCAAAGTAATCTAGGGCCCGGCACGTTTTTTATTTATCGTGTTAGTAAGTCTGTATTTCAAGATTGTTTTTATATTTTTAACTTTTTTTATGGCGCTCACCAAACTTAAGTTAAAACGTTAGTTAATGTGACGGCGCATACTTTTTCCGAGAATGTGTCGGATTGTTTATTTTTTTTTAAGTGATCAAGGGGCTGTCACGTTTTTTTTTGTTTATCCTGTTGTTAGGCCTGTATATCTAGATTGTTTTTGTATTTTTTACTTTTTCGAGACAGACATTGAATATCGTAAAAAAACTTTAGTAAGTGTGCCCGCGCACCTCTTCACGGTACATGGGGCGGACAAGTTTTTATTATTTTTTTAAAGTGATCTAGGGGCAGGAACGTTTATTTTTTATTTTTTGTATTAGTAGGTCTAAGTATGTAGAATAATTACATGTTTTCAGCATTTTCTTATCGGTTATCAAAGTTTACGAAAAAGGATATTTTTTTTCACATAGTGTGAAAAATTGTAGGGGGTTGAAATTTTGGGGTGGCGGAGGTTCATGTGTATTATTTAGTAGTAACCCCACCCTGATTATAAAAGGATTTTGGAAAATGTACATTTTAATGGCAAAAAAATGAATTTTAAAATCTATTGCTGAAATCTATTGCTAACTTCACACCCGTTGTTGTAGTTGCTCATTTTCCCATGGTTTGCAACACTGGCGGATCTAATGAGGGGCAGAGGGGACAATAGAGAAAATTGCCACTCCCCTCAGGGATTTTTTTTAATCTGTCCAAAACGTCACGAAAATGTTAGCGGTGGCATTTAAAAAAAAAATGTTAATTTTGTGTTATTCAAGTTTTCATTAAATTATTTTGAGTGTTTATTTTGATAGAAATCTTCTGGAACCGTCGCTGGTTTGGAAAATATTAAAACAAATCCCGTCGATCTAATACTTTGCAAATTTACTTAAAGTGCATTCACAATTAATTAATTAATTTGATTTTATTCTTTATGTTATGTTTTAAGTTATCTCTACTTAATGTGTGGTTTTATCATTCCTCTTATTTTAATGTGTTTAGTACTTTAGTTTAGTATTTGAGTTTTCTTTTGTAACAAAGGTGTTTACCGTTAAATAAAAAAAAATAAATTATGATTCTGTAAATTTGTGTACAGAACTTCTTCTAAGTCTTTAAATTTAGAAATATGTCTATATGGACAAAGGATAAATGTAACGTAACTACATTTACTTTTAAGTTCCCGTCGACTCTAAATTTTACAAATTAACTTAAAATGGATTCAGAACTATGATTCCATGTTGCAAAGAGTCAGGCAGAATGTCCTTCGATTTAAGAAATTTCTAAATTCGAAATCGTGTTTTTATTATATTTTTTTCTTTCTCCGTTACGAAGTACGAGAAAGTATTGTGATCGTGATTTTTTACTTTCTCCGTTACGAAGTACGAGAAAGTATTGTGATCGTGATTTTTTTTTCAAAAAATTTTTTTACGGAAATATCCGTTTTGGGGTCCCTAGATGCCATTTCAACAATTTCTGGAAAAAAAATAATTGTGTCTGTGTGTGTGTGTGTGTGTGTGTGTGTGTGTCTGTGTGTGTGTGTGTGTGTGTGTCTGTGCGCGCTGTATCTCAAAAACTAATAGAGCAATTGGTATGAAACTTTGAACATCCGTCTTATTTTATAATCCGGAGAACTGAAAAGCTTTTGGTAAAATTTCGTACACCGGAAGTGGGTGTTTACCTTAACTGTTTTTTGTTTTTTGCCAATATTTTCTTAAATATGAAAAATATCACAAAAACATTTAAACAAACTTCAAAGGAAACAAAGAAATGAACATCTTTTGCTTGAAAATATTTTTCATAAAATCATTGCTATTCGAGAAAAAAATTTATTAATTTTTTTCAAATTTTTGGTTTATAATTATGAAACGATAACAGTTACAGCAAATTTATGTGAATAATAATTGTAGAGAATGCCAAAATGAACAACTTCTAAAGAATAAGTTTTTTTCGAAATCTCTTTAGTTTTTGAGTAAACCGAGTTTTTGAATTTGAAGTATAATTTTTCCATCTTTCCGTCTCATAATTTTGACGTTTTAAACGTCAGTTTCATCCGAGTTTACGCAACGCTCGATGTACATTTCAAATATGATTTAAATTGAAAATAAACCATGAAAGCGTAAATATAAATGATACCATCAAGTCGGAGAAAGTAACATGATGGCCACATCACCATTTTTTTTATTTTTTTTACGGAAATATCCGTTTTGGGGTCCCTAGATACCATTTCAACAATTTCTGGATTTTTTTTTTGTGTCTGTGTGTGTGTGTATCTCAAAAACTAATAGAGCAATTGATATGAAACAAACATTAAAGACAACAAAGAAATGAACATCTTTTGCTTGAAAATATTTTTCATAAAATCATTGTTATTCGAGAAAAAAAAAATATTTTTTTTTTTAATTTTTGGTTTATAATTATAAAACGATAATAGCTAGTTTAGTTTTTAAGTAAATTGAGTTTATGAATTTGAAGTATAATTTTTCCATCTTTCATAATCTTGACGTTTTAAACGTCAGTTTCATCCGAGTTTACACAACGCTCGATGTACATTTAAAATATGATTTCAATTGAAAATAAACCATCAAAGCATAAATATGAATGATACGATCAAGTCGGAGAAAGTAACATGATGGCCACATCACCATTTTTTATTTTGGGATTCTTGGTGGTGTATAATTTACTTTCTGCTTTCAACAATAAAACTTGATAATACTTTGTTAAAAAAAATAACTTTCATGATTTATTTAGCTTTCATATTTATTAGATTTTGTCAAAAAGTTTTCATACGTAATACGATTATGAGTAACACATACAATAATTATCAGATTGCATATATGTAATTACGAGATTACCAATAAAGCAATTATGAAATTATATTATTCTTCAGACGTGCAAAAATGGTTTTCATCATACGTGTTGAAAATCGTTATTTAGTGAACGATTACGCCGTCACTGTAACGTGCGTAAAACACTTTTCACGCCCGCCACGTACGCACTATTAGAGCGAAACGTTTTTAATCGTCCGTAGAAAAAATAGTGTTCCTACCTGTTTTCTAGTATAAAAGTGCGTTTGTAGTACTTACGTACTTTTTGATCTCGGCTGAGCCTTGATCATCAATCTGCACATCGTTCAACCAACAAGATAGACAAATAACTATTAATGGTTAAAAATCAATTAGTTTATAATGTATGTTTTAAATAACTTCGTATAAATCTATGTAATAATCGTAGAAGGAACTATTAAATCATGGAATCAAATAAATAAAGGGGATACTTATTGTCAGTTTATCAGATTTTAAAACGAAAGAAAAGTTTTTGGGTCTCAGCATATTTCAAAACCTTAATCACAGTATCACAATATTACTGAAAACCACGATTTTAACTTAAGTAATTTTATGGTTCGGGATGTAGTTTTTATATAAGCCAAGGAAAAACTTACCTAATTATTTGTATAAGGATCAATCCGTCCGTAGATTCAATTGCTCAGCGCAGATCTCCTCTCTGAAAATAAATAAACAAAATTAAAGGTAAATATTTTTTTGCGCTTTAACCATCCCGGCAGTACACTGGCGTCATTACCGGTTACGATCGGAGGTGTGAACATTGCATTACAATTTTTTCCTCATGCATATTCAATACCATATATCATAACACCTAAATCGAAGACGGATAATTTATGCTAAAATGTGGATGCTTTCAGGGCCTCGAATGCACAGAGGTGGCCACGAAAAACACCTCGTAACAACTGTTTGTGTATAATTACCAGTCATCTTGAGTAGCATAGCACTGCGCCTCCATACATATTTGGACTTGATGGCATGCGATGATTAATGTATTTCTATTGAGCCTACCAGCGTCTGAAATTGTGTTATGACCATTTGTAAATGCCCACCATATATTGTTGTAGTGATGTATTCAACAAATATTTTCACGGGCACGCATCATAATAAGACTCCTCACGCAGTGAGAAATTGATTCTGAAGAAAATTAGCTGCGTTTGTTTTAAAATGGACTGATCATACATCATATTGCAGACTACAAGAAAATAAATGTATAAAAGTGTAGTTTCTTTTTTGTGACCATTTTCTTTATTGCGCAACATTTAATTACTTAAAAAAATCTGATTATCTAAAAATGTAACATTTCTATTGTTAAAATTATTATTTCTCTGTGACATCAAATATTGCTTGTTTTTGCAACCAAAATAACTCAGAAATGGTTCAATTTAGCTCAATAAAAATTATCGTCGGTTTAATTAGCATTAAAAAGTACGCATAAAAAATACGAAAATATACCTAGTGTTCCATTTAAAAAAAAAACATATGTTCTGTTGTGGGACATCTTGTATATATAAAAATATTTTTGTTAATTATCTACAACTTTTACATAAATTATATTTTCCGATTGTAGAGTTGTTAATTATCTACAACTTTTACATAAATCATATTTTTCTAGCTTAAATATTTAAGGCAAAAAAGTTACTTTGACGCTTCAGTTTGCATGTTAAAAATATAATATCGGAATCTATTTTCCCGGCACGCATAAAGCAAGTTAACAGATTACCCGCAAAGCAAAACAAACACGGAATTGTAAATGTGTCCCGTCCGTTCCGTTTGTGTGAAAAATCCGCACGCCTATGCCGCTCGCATTTATACGGGGCGGCCGCTGCCGCTGCGACCGATCCGTGCCAGGAATATCAATTTCTCTCCGCCTTTATTTATTTCATTTGCATACGCATCTCTCTGTTAATACTCATTTACTCGTTACTACAATTCCGGACTGTATCGCATTCGCATCAACATAATTGTGCATAGTTTGAGTAATTATTGCTAATTGAACCCTTTTGATTGCGTTACGTGTAGCCGGGTTAACAAAAGGGCTGTTCACGTTTCATAATTGAAGATATAATTAGGATAAATGGATAAAATTTGCGCAACCACAAAATTTCCCTCGGCGGGACCGGGGTGGATTTTTACAATTGGGTTATTAGGGAAATCGCAATATTGCCGGGCAGAATTTAATTTCATCGTATACTAGAACAGGGATGGCGAACCTTTTTGAGAAAACAACAATTAGTGGGATTTCGAAAAAGTTTATTCTTTATAAGTTAAATTTAATAAAACGAAAAAAATTTGTGCCCCGCTACTAAATTTCGCTTCAACGTCATATCTCGAAAACCACAAATCGAATCGAAAAACTTTATAAAGAACTTTGATACGGATTAAATCGATGACTGATATACCGCCGTTAGATTTTTAATTTTCGAAAAAAAAAATCGCAAAATTCTTCGAAAAATTCCCGCAAAACAATCAAAAATCGGCCGTGGATCGTAAACGATGCGCCCCACGATAAATATAGTCCTTACCTTTTCGACGCAAAATGCAATTCCAAATGGCATGCCGTTTAAATTTCTCGCGTGAGATAAAAAATGGCCGCTGTAGAATTTATTTATTGAAATCAGGGGTGGTTTTCTTTGAATAACTCCTCAGGGGTTGGATGTATCAAAAATTTGTAAGAGACATAAAATGTAGAGGGGAATTATTTCTACAAAACTCTATAAAATTTGGAGTCATGGCCATAAGGAGAAGTGCGCCATTTTTTCAGGAAGCGTCCGAAATGTGATTTTTTAGAAAAACGCTTGCGGGGTTGCAACGGATTTTTTTACGGAAACGTGCGATAGCAAACGTTTTGTCCCGATGCATTGGAGATTTTGTGAGCCATATTTTAATCCTCCAACTCAAAAATTCTGGGAGGAGATAGGTTTGGCGCGAACCTCTGCATCGCGAAAAATCGATTTTCAAACATACACCCCCGAGTCTAGGGGGGAGTTGGAAAATCGCGGTTTTCACGGGCCCCTAGAGGACGTTTCTGGCTTTCAGGAAAAAAATAAAATTTATCGTTTTTTTTAAGGAGTTCGCAACCCTTTTTTAAAGGGGTGGTTCTAGAGGGTTGAAATTTTAACGATATATTTCTTTCATGAACATTTCATGAAAATTTCAAATCGCCATCTATAAGCGTTTTAAAAATATTTGAAAAACATGTGATTTTGGCCTTACTCTTTTAGTATATTAGGGTGTTTCAGACCACCCGTTCACCCCAAATATCTCCTGAAATACAAATCGGATTGAGATAAAAAAAAATATATCCAAAAATGTTTTTTAAGCCATATCATGTGGGGTGAAATGTGAACCGCCCCCTCTCCCCCTGGGTCGGGAAGGGGGGTAACTTTGAAATTTTAAATGGGAACCCCTATTTTTTATTGCAGATTTGTATCCTATGCTAAAAAATATTAAGTTTTTATCCGACAGATGGCGCTATATTCAGCAAAAACATTTATTGAATTATATTTATTTCTCGCATCAAATGATAGATTACGACATTTTTTACGTAGTCATCTCTTAAATAAGACGTTGATTGAAAACATTCGTAATTTTATGTCAGAAATAAGCAAAAAAAAAAATTCTTCGTAAAAAAAATATCGTAGAAACGAATAAATATCAATTTGATTATCAAATTCTATTCTGTTCTTTTCTATTGTGGTAATGTATGAATGTTTAGACGTATTTTTTTGTATGTCAATTCGATTTGTATTTCGCGAGATATTTGGGGTATACGGGTGGTCTGAAACACCCAGTATAATTTTGCTTTGTAGAGTTACAAGCAGGTAAGGTTGCCTCTAATTTATTTATTTCTTTATAAGTTCTTCGAAAATTCCTCCTGTTTTCAAATATGAAGAAAAAATATATGTCACCGTTACAAAAACTGAAGTTGTACTTCATTGCGCTTATACGTGATGACGTAGGAGAAATTTAATGTGATATTTGTATGAAGCACTTTTAACCAAACAAATTTTATTTGAAACATTTTTCGGTAAACTTTGAAATAAAAAAGTTATGTCAATATTTCCATGCAAATGGTATCCCGCAGGGATCAAATTTGGGTCCGCTAATATTTTTAATTTGTGTTTGTTGAATTTGGTTCTCGTTCATCACGTTGTAAAACATTTTTAATACTAAGGGGATCAATAGTATAAAATTGTGACACCAACCATGTGCCGCATTTTAACAACCCTTAATATTCATAATTTGTATTAACGATATAGTTGACCATATAAAGTTGTAATTTAAAAAATTAGGAAAAAAATTTTGTTGTACATCATTACGCCTATAATAGAATTTTAATTTGATATTTGTATAAAGTACTTCTAAGATTCAAAGTGGATGCACTTTTAAATAGTTATTTTATAAATTCGATTGAATTAAGACCATAATACAGGGTGCGACAAAATGATAGGTACTATTTGGTAGAGATGGGCAAAACTGTTACTTTTGAATCACGTTGCTTCTTGTGATTGCTACTTTTTAATACCAGTCATTTTAAACTGTGAATGTGATCACATCGCAGAAAAAATATAAAAAACGCAGGAAAAATTCCATAAAAAATCATCCTCAATGTCCGAAGTATCGCTTATTTAATATCAATTTGGTTTTTGTGAATTCAACAATTTTCAATAGAGATATGGATTTTTGAAAATTTTAATTTTCAATTTTTGAGCACTTGGCCAAAAACATCGCAGAAGAAAATATAAAACATGCAGGCAAAATTCTATAAAGAATTATTCTCAATAGCCGAAGTACCGTTCATTCAAAATTCAATCATTTTCAATAGAGATATGGATTTTTGAAAATTCTTGTTTTAATTTTTTGAGCACTTGAACAAAAACATCGCAGAAAAAAATATAAAAGCGCAGGAAAAATTCCATAAAAAATCATCCTCAATAGCCGAAGTATCGCTTATTCAAAATCAATTTGATTTTTGTAAATTCGACAATTTTCAATATTTGAATTTTTTGAGCACCTGAACAAAAACATGGTAGAAAACAATATAAAAAACGCATGGAAAATTCCATAAAAAAATTATCTTCAACGCCGAAGTATCGCGTATTCAAAATCAATTTGATTTTTGTAAATTTAACAATTGTCAATAGAGATATGTATTTTTGAAAATTGTTGTTTTAATTTTTAAGCACCTCAAAAAAAACATCGAATAAAACTAGTAAAAAGAGCAGGGAAAATTCCATAAAAAAAGCATTATCAATGGTCGAAGTATCATCATTTTTTTCAAAAATTCATAACTTTGCTCCAAATCATCGAAACCACTCAAATATTTAAGGCATTTGAAGGAAATTGATTAATTTTTTTAGCCATTATGGTGAAGTTTTTTGCCGATTTTTTTGCACGGTACAGCTTGTCAAAGTTGGAAATTAAAAAAAAAAAAAATTTTCTTCAGTTAGAAGATGAGAATTTTTATATGCAACAAGTTCTATTCCAGCGCGATTATCTCTAAATATAGTAAAGCGATTTTTTGCGATTTTGAAGGATCATAAAGTATAACGGTTTTTGAGTAAATTTTAAAATTTTCAAGTATATGGCGATTATTTTCATATTTTTTTCTTCAGTTGGAAGATGAGATTTTTTAGAACGCAACAAGTCCTATTCCAGCGCCATTATCACTGAATATTGTAAGGCACCTTTTTGAGATTTTTGCAGGATCATAAAGTATAATAATTTTTGAGTAAATTTGAAAATGTTCAAGTCTATGGCGATTGTTTTAATTTTTTTTTCTTCAGTTGAAAGATGAGAATTTATAGAACGCAACAAGTCATATTCCAGCGCCTTTATCTCTGAATATTGTAAGGCGGCTTTTTGAGATTTTTGCAGGATCATAAAGTATAATGGTTTTTGAGTAAATTTTAAAATTTTCAAGAATATGGCGATTATGTTCATATTTTTTTCTTCAGTTGGAAAATGAGAATTTTTAGAATGCAACAAGTTCTCTTCCTGCGCGATCATCTCTAAATATTGTGAAGCGGTTTTTTGCGATTTTTGAAGGATCATAAAGTATAACAGTTTTTGAGTAAATTTGAAAATTTTCAAGTATATGGCGATTGTTTTCATATTTTTTTCTTCAGTTGGAAAATGAGAATTTTTTGAATGCAACAAGTTCTATTCCAGCGCGATTATCTCTAAATATTGTAAAGCGATTTTTTGCGATTTTTGAAGGATCATAAAGTATAACGATTTTTGAGTAAATTTGAAAATTTTAAAGTATATGGCGATTATTTTCATATTTTTTTCTTCAGTTGGAAAATGAGAATTTTTTGAATGCAACAAGTTCTATTCCAGCGCGATTACCTCTAAATATAGCAAAGCGATTTTTTGAGGTTTTTGCAAGATCATAAAGTATGATGGTTTTTGAGTAAATTAAAAAAATTATATAGCGATTGTTTTAATATTTTTTTCTTCAGTTGGAAGATGAGAATTCTTGGGATGTAACAAGTTCTATTCCAGCGGGATTATCTCTAAATATAGTAAAGCGATTTTTTTAGGTTTTTGCAGGATCATAAAGTATAATGTTTTTTGAGTAAATTTGAAAAATTTCAAGTATATGCCGATTATTTTCATATTTTTTTCTTCAGTTGGAAGATGCGAATTTTTAGAATGCAACAAATTCTATTTCAGCGCGATTATCTCTTAATCCAGTAAAGCGGTTTTTTTAGGGTTTATGCAGCATCATAAAGTATAATGGTTTTTGAGTAAATTTGAAAATTTTCAAGTAGATGGCGATTATTTGAATATTTTTTTCTTCAGTTGGAAGATGAGAATTTTTGGAATGCAACAAATTCTATTTCAGCGCGATTATCTCTAAATCCAGTAAAGTGTTTTTTTAGGGTTTATGCAGCATCATAAAATATAATGTTTTTTGACCAAATTTGAAAATTTTCAAGTAGATGGCGATTATTTTCATATTTTTTTCTTCAGTTGGAAGATGAGAATTTTTAGAATGCAACAAATTCTATTTCAGCGCGATTATCTCTAAATCCAGTAAAGTGTTTTTTTTAGGGTTTATGCAGCATCATAAAGTATAATGGTTTTTGAGTAAATTTGAAAATTTTCAAGTAGATGGCGATAATTTTCATATTTTTTTCTTTAGTTGGAAGATGAGAATTTTTAGAATGCAACAAATTCTATTTCAGCGCGATTATTTCTAAATCCAGTAAAATGCTGTTTTTGAGGGTTTATGCAGCATCATAAAGTATAATGGTTTTTGAGTAAATTTGAAAATTTTCAAGTAGATGGCGATTATTTTCATATTTTTTTCTTCAGTTGGAAGATGAGAATTTTTAGAATGCAACAAGTTTTATTTCAGCGCGATTATCTCTAAATTCAGTAAAGTGTTTTTTTTAGGGTTTACGCAGCATCATAAAGTATAATGGTTTTTGAGTAAATTTGAAAATTTTCAAGTAGATGGCGATTATTTTCATATTTTTTTCTTCAGTTGGAAGATGAGAAATTTGGAATGCAACAAATTCTATTTCAGCGCGATTATCTCTAAATCCAGTAAAGCGTTTTTTTAGGGTTTATGCAGCATCATAAAGTATAATGGTTTTTGAGTAAATTTGAAAATTTTCAAGTATAAGGCGATTGTTTTAATATTGTTTTTCTTCAGTTGGAAGATGAGAATTTTAGGAATACAACAAGTTCTATTCCAACGCGATTATCTCTTAATAAAGCAAAGCGATTTTTGAGGTTTTTGCAGGATCATAAAGAATAATGGTTTTTGAGTAAATTTGAAAATTTTCAAGTAGATGCCGATTATTTTCATATTTTTTTCTTCAATTGGAAGATGCGAATTTTTAGAATGCAACAAATTCTATTTCAGCGCGATTATCTCTAAATCCAGTAATGCGTTTTTTTTTAGGGTTTATGCAACATCATAAAGTATAATGGTTTTTGAGTAAATTTGAAAATTTTCATGTAGATGGCGATTATTTTCATATTTTTTTCTTCAGTTGGAAGATAAGAATTTTTAGAATGCAACAAATTCTATTTCAGCGCGATTATCTTTAAATCTAGTAAAGTGTTTTTTTTAGGGTTTATGCAGTATCATAAAGTATAATGGTTTTTAAGTAAATTTGAAAATTTTCAAGTAGATGCCGATTATTTTCATATTTTTTTCTTCAGTTGGAAGATGAGAATTTTTAGAATGCAACAAATTCTATTTCAGCGCGATTATCTCTAAATCCAGTAAAGGATTTTTTTTAGGGTTTATGCAGCATCATAAAGTATTATGGTTTTTGAGTAAATTTGAAAATTTTCAAGTAGATGGCGATAATTTTCATATTTTTTTCTTCAGTTGGAAGATGAGAATTTTTAGAATGCAACAAATTCTATTTCAGCGCGATTATCTCTAAATCCAGTAAAGGTTTTTTTTAGGGTTTATGCAGCATCATAAAGTATAATGTTTTTTGACCAAATTTGAAAATTTTCAAGTAGATGGCGATTATTTTCATATTTTTTTCTTCAGTTGGAAGATGATAATTTTTGGAATGCAACAAGTTCTATTTCAGCGCGATTATCTCTAAATCCAGTAAAGCGGTTTTTTAGGGTTTATGCAGCATTATAAAGTATAATGGTTTTTGAGTAAATTTGAAAATTTTCAAGTAGATGGCGATTATTTTCATATTTTCTTCTTCAGTTAAAAGATGAGAATTTTGGAATGCAACAAATTCTATTTCAGCGCGATTATCTCTAAATCCAGTAATGTGTTTTTTTAGGGTTTATGCAGCATCATAAAATATAATGTTTTTTGAGCAAATTTGAAAATTTTCAAGATGGCGATTATTTTCATATTTTTTTCTTCAGTTGGAAGATGAGAATTTTAGGAATGCAACAAATTCTATTTCAGCGCGATCATCTCTATATCCAGTAATGTGTTTTTTTAGGATTTAAGCAGCATCATCAAGTATAATGGTTTTTGAGTAAATTTGAAAATTTTCAAGTAGATGGCGATTATTTTCATATTTTTTTCTTCAGTTGGAAGATAAGAATTCTTAGGATGCAACAAGTTCTATTCCAGCGCGATTACCTCTAAATATTGTAAAGCGATTTTTTTAGGTTTTTGCAGGATCATAAAGTATAATGATTTTTGGGTAAATTTGCAAATTTTGAAGTAAAAGGCGATAGTTTTCAGAAGTTGAGAATTTTTAGAATGCAACAAGTGAGATTACCTTTAAAAAGAATCAAGCGTTTTGTGCGATTTTTGCAGGATAATAAAGTCTAACGGTTTTTGAGTAAATTTGAAAATTTTCAAGTAAATGGCAATTATTTTTGTATTTTATTCTTCAGTTGGAAGATGAGAATTTTTAGAATGCTATGAGATCTACTCCAGTACGATTATCTCTAAATGTAGTGAAGGTATGTTTATAGATTTTTACAGAATTATCAATTATAATGATTTTTGAGTAAATTTAGAAAAAGTGGCATTAATTTTAATATTGTATTTATTCAGCTGTAAATGATGATTTTCAGTATACAACTTCTGCTCTTTTGCGATTATCATGAAATCTAGTGAAGATGTGTTTAGAAGTTTTTGTTGTATCATTTAGCATGTAAATATGAAATTTTTTTAAGTATGTGGCAATTGTTTTTGCAGCTTTTTTCAGTTGGTAAATGAAGATTTTACAATGCAACAAATTTTGCCTTTATCTTGTGGAGGTGTTAGTTTTAATATTTTTTCTGGATCGATGAGTGTAATGGTTCTTGAGCAAATCTAAACATTTTAGAGGACCGAGCGATTGTTTTTATATTTTTTCTTTGCTAGTTGAAAAGTGACGATTTTCGAAATTATAATATATTTTGTTCAGAACGCATCCTGTTTCTTGCAAAACGATTCGCTACTAATCCTAATAGCTGCAAGTTTGTCGATCGACTATGTACTTTCCGAAACCCTAATATCCCCCCAAAATTCCAAAAACCGAATGTAACCTTACTTGAATATATATCCTCACTAAAACCCTCCCTGACACAAAACTCCCATAACTAGCCCCCCTAATAAAAAAAAGCCGAAGATAACATAATAAGAAGGCGGAAAGATCTCCTGGTCGATTGCCTATTAAAGTATTGTGATATTATAATAATGTAAAGCAACACTAAAAATTGTAAATATGTCTTCAAATAAAGATGTTTGTATAATATATTTTGACCCTGCGTGATTATCTTGAAATTTATGAGATTTTAGTAAAATCGTGTAGTGTATTTCAGATATGTAGCAATCAAAGATAAAAAAACACAAATATTGACTGCCCTCAGAAATTTAGGATACAAATAACTCTAAAGATTCTAAACCAAAGAAGTCTACAAAGAGAAATCCATACAGCAATTGCCTGGGATTTTTTGCGTAATTATCCGGTTCCCGCAGCGAAATGATTAAATGACGAATACAATATTTCTGGTTTAAAATTGTAAATTTTAAAATTCAGTTGAATCCGGTATATAATTTGATATTATTATATAATTAATCACATTGATTGAATTAAGACCTTACATATATCTGTTTTAGCTACTCTTAATTGGTTTGATATCTACGGTTGGCAATACGCAACACCAGTGTTGAAAATCGAGTAGGTGGACTATTTATCGTGCATAGTATTAATAGCGGCGAGAATTGAATGATTTAAGACAATGGGCCGTTCAAAATTGGAGCACGTGTAGCAACAGACTTTTCTATACTGAATTATGACCAGACAAGTAAATTATACCTTCATTTATGGAGATCAACAGGCCCCCCTCATTCCATTCTCATTCAAATTTATGTTTGATTCTAAATAAATCCCCGACGATCATATATCACGCCCGCACTCGCCCCTCCAGCAATTTCTGAAGGAGTTTCATGATTTATTTCAATCTAATACACTTTTTATTTATTTTCGGTGGATTGTTCTACTCGATTAAGGAATTTGTGCAACGTTTACACTATAGAGGTCGCTTATATGCTATATCTAAAATCTAAACGGAGTTTTTGAATCATCGAGACTGATCAGAGTTGATCATGATCATGTTAAAGAAAAAAGAACACTTAACTGGTCATTAATATTTTATGGCGATATTTGAAGGTACTACATATTTAAAATTGTTGTCTTGTGTCTGCAATAACGTCATTCTTAAAAGATAGTTAATATAGCATATTACTGTTCGTACAGTCACTCAAACATGCACATTTAGCATTGATGCAAGTGATCCAGATCAAAAAAGAAAAAAAAAACAGAGATAACTGGTCAATCGAGACAGTAGAATCGAAATATTGGTTTTAATCGTGGGTTTGTAATTTAATGACGATAACATTCAGTACAAAATATTTCAAATTCTTAAGTAGTGGGTAGATCAACTCAAAGAGTCAACTCTTACAATTAAAAGTGAGTCGAGAGTCAAGTGACTCCAGTGTAAATTTTTAATTTAAAATATTACTGCTCGTAAAGGCACTCAAACACTCACGCAGTTTTAACATTGTTAAAACCTTATTAATGTGATTTTTAAAATAATACTCAAGGATAATTGAGTATCGAGAAGAGAAGACATAAAGGTGTCTGGGCGAACCCGTAAACGAGTTTTGTCCATTACTTTACCAGCTTATGTAAATATTACAGACCTACGCTAATGGGCATTTTTACCCCCGAGAGTTGGGACATAAAAATATCGAAATAAAAGCATTAAGGTGTAGAGCCTGTTTGTAGAACGCATCCCATATTTCAATGTTGTCATAACACCAACAAAAACTCATATTACTCCAAATAAAAAGTTCCTATTTATAGGCGCAAGATTAATTTCGAACATTAAAAGCAGGATAGTGGTAATTTATTAGGAAATATTTAACATACAGCGCATCTGCCTGCAGCAACTGAGAGTGTCTATCAATGTTAGGTCGGTGATCACCATCATTGGAAGATAATAAGGTGATGAAGGTGATCCTATGTAGTAATTCGAGGAAAACAAGTCAAAATATATTACTGGTCAGTCAAAACGATGTAACAATGTGGTAATACAGTAATTTGCCAGTAAATTGCTAAGCCTAAAAAGACAAATGTCATGGCCAAAAATGACTTTTTTGTAGAAAATGCTCTGGGAGTTCTGCCATTTATTGCGACAGATGGATGAATCGTTGACGAATTCATCTTACATAATGTAGTTTTAAATAAAAATTTAAAAAAATCATCAGAACTTCGCCGTAACAAAAATTGTGGAGCCAAAAAAGGCAAATGTTGATGACAAAAAATGACTTTTTTGTAGAAAATGCTCTGGGAGTTCTGCTATTTATTGCGACAGATTGATAAATCTTAGACGAATTCATCTTACATATTGTGGTTTTAAACAATAATTTAAAAAAATGATCAGAACTTCGCCGTAACAAAAATTGCTGAGCCAATAAATGTAAATGTTGATGAAAAAAAATTGACTTTTTTGCAGAAAATACTCTGGGAGTATTACATTCATTGCGAGAGATAGATGAAACTTTGACGAATTCATCTTACACAATGTAACTTTAAATATAACTTAAAAAATTATCAGAATTTTGCTGTAAGAAAAATTGCTGCGTCAAAAAACACGAATGTTAATGACCAAAAATGACTTTTCTAAAGAAAATGCTGTGGGCGTTCTGCATTTATTGCAACAGATTGATAAACTTTTCACGAATTTATCTTACATAGTGTAGCTATAAAAATAACTTATAAGATTTTCAGAACTTTGTCGTAAAAAAATTGCTGAGGCAAATGTTGATGACTAAAACAGACATTTTTGGAGAAAATGCTGCGGGAGTTTTGCATTTACTGCGACGGATAGATGAAACTTTCACGAATTAATCTTAAATAATGCAGCTTTAAAAATAACGTAAAAAATGTTAGAACTTTGCCGTAAGACAAGTTGCTGAGCCAAAAAAAAAACAAAAGTTAATGACCAAAAATGACCAATTTTTGCAGAAAATGTTGTGGAACTTCTGCATTTATTGCGACAGATATATGAAACTTTTACGAATTCATCTTACATAATGTAGCTTTGAAAATAACTAAAAAATTGTCAGAACTTTGTCGTAAGGAAAATTGCTGCGCCAAAAAAGACAAATTTTCATGACCAAAAATTACATTTTTGCAGAAAAAGTTGTGGGAGTTCTGCATTTATTGCGACAGATAGATGAAACTTTGATGAATTCATCTTCCATAATGTAGCTTTAAAAATAACTTAAAAAACTTTGCCATAAGAAAATTTATGGAGCCTAAAAAGACGAACGTTAATGACCAAAAGAAATTTTTTTGCAGAAAATGCTCTGGGAGTTCTGCATTTATTGCGACTGATGGATAAAACTTTAACGAATTTATCTTACATAATAAAGCTTTAAAAATAACTGAAACCATTGTCAGAACTTTGTCGTATGAAAAATTGCTGCGCTAAAAACACACGAATGTTAATGAACAAAAAAGACATTTTTGTAGAAAATGCTCTGGGAGTTGCATTTATTGTGACAGATCGACGAAACTTTTACGAATTCATCTTACATAATGTAGCTTTAAAAATAACTTAAAAAAACGTTAGAATTTTGCCGTAAGACAAGTTGCTGAGCCAAAAAAAAAAAGTTAATGACCAAAAATGACAATTTTTGCAGAAAATGTTGTGAGAGTTTTGCAATCATTGCAACAGATGGATGAAGCTTAGGTGAATTCAACTTACATAATATATGTTTAAAAAAAATAACTTATAAAATTATTAGAACTTTGCCGTAAGAAAAATTGCTGCGCCAAAATGACCAAAAATGACATTTTTGCAGAAAATGCTGCTGGATTTATTGCGACAGCTAGATAAAACCTTGATGAATTCATCTTCCATAATGTAGCTTTAAAAATAACTTAAAAAATTGTTAGAACTTTGCCATAAGAAAAATTATTGAGCCTAAAAAGACGAACGTTAATGACGAACAGGATTTTTTTTGCGGAAAATGCTCTGGGAGTTCTGCATCTATTTCGACAGATAGATGAAACTTTAACGAATTTATTTTACATAATAAAGCTTTAAAAATAACCTAAACATTTGGCCTAAAAATTCGTTATTTTAATCAAAATGTTCGATTTCATAGTTGAAATTTTTGACTATTTGGTCCGCATTTTTTATTTTTCCCGACGAATTTTTAGTTTTAAAATTTTTGACCTGTATTTTCGATATTTTTGGTCAAAATATTTTAACTTTTAGCCTAAATATCCTTTATTTTGACCTTTTGTGATTTAATTGTTAAAATTTTCGACTTTTTGGCCCGCATTTTTTTTTTTTTTTTAAAGGAAGGATGGTTGATGGTAATTCGGGTTAAGGAAGTGCGGATGATAGTGGGAATTGGCGTAGCCATCTAGGGCATTCTGCCACAACCGATTGTTTGTAATAATTTTCATATATAGATATGAAAGGACAACCACTTATACATCCATGGATCCGCACGGCCACTTCTTCGTTCTGAAAAAGTGACCGCGCGGATGGGATTCGAACCCACGACCACGAGGCCCAGAAGCAGGAACGCTACCCACTAGGCCACCGCGGCCCCCATCCCCGCATTTTTAATTTTTAGATTTTTGACCTGTATTTTCGGATCTTCTGAGATTAAATTGACCTAAATATTCTTTATTTTAACATGAATTTTCGATTTAATTGTTAAAATTTTCGTTTTTTTTTTGGTCCGTATTTTTGATTTTTCGAGCCGAATTTTTAATTTTTAGATTTTTGAACTGTATTTTCAATTATTTTTTTTTGGTCTAAATTTTTGATTATTTGCTATAAATATTCCTCATTTTGACCTAAATTTTCGATTTAATTGTTGAAATTTTTGATTTTTCGGTCCACATTTTTGATTTTTTAGGCCGAATTTTTAATTCTAGTTTTTAGTTTTAAGTTTAGTTTTTAGTTATATATTATAATATCCATAACCTGAATTATTCAATTATATGCGAGATTTATTTTATTTTTTCCGGTATTTTCGTGTTTTGTTTGTTGAAATTTTCAATTTATTATCTTTAGGCCCGAGTTTTCGATGTACTGTCTAAATTTTCGACTTTCTGGCCAACACAACAGATTTTTTTTAAATCTTCTGACCTAAATTTTTCTTGATTTTGACCTAACTTTTCGATTTCATTGTTAAAATTTTCGATTTTTTTGGCCCCCATTTTTAATTTTTCGTTTAGTCTGCATTTATTATCTTCAGGCCCGAGTTTTCGATATACTGTCTAAATTTTCGGTTTTCTGGCCAACATTACAGATTTGTATAATTTTTTAAAATCTTTTCACATAAATTTTTCTTTATTTTGACCTAACTTTTCGATTTTATTGTTAAAATTTTCGATTTTTTTGCCCTCATTTTTGATTTTTCATTTAGTCTGTATTTATTGTCTTTAGGGCCGAGTTTTCGATGTTTTGTCTGAATTTTCAACTTTTTGACCAACATTGTGGATTCTCCACTAAATTTTTCTTAATTTTTTTATTTATCTGTTAAAATGTTTCTCTGCTTGGACCACTATTTTTATTTTTAGGCCAGAATTTTAGATTTTTGGTCTATTTTTTATCCTATATTTTAGATTTTTTAACTTGGATTAGTGATTTTTTTTATTTTTTGCTATTATTTTTGAATTTCTGGTTAGAAACTTATTTTTGGCGGCTGAAAGTGGCAATTATTTTGCTTCCACCTGTTTTCGATTTTATGTCTGCGCTTTTTATTTTTATATCAGGATTCTTGATTCTTTGGCCCATATTTTAGATTTTTGTATTTTCGATTTTTTTTTACATACTAAATACATAATAAATAATAAATACAATGGCCATCGACCGGAGTCCTTCAGCCAAGAATTACACAGTATAATGGAATAATCAGTAATTATGTAAACGAACAATGAATTTTGAACAAAAAAAAAAACAAAAAAAATACATATTTGGCATGTATGATGGCATTAGTGATCTATACTTTCTCTCGAAGCTATGAGATGTTCAAATAATGTTGCTTCGGGAAATTTGTAGCGGGCATTTTTTTTTTTATTTTTCTTTATTTAGACCAAAATATTCGACTGGTATGTAGAAATTTTCGATTTTTTTTTGTCAGCAATTTTTAACTTTACGCACGTTTTCTTTTGTCTACATTTTCACCGTTTTAGGCCCTATTGTAGATTTTTACTTTTTTGGCTTATGTTTTGTATTTTCGATTATTTTGGTTTCAATTTTTGGTGTTTTGGCCGAAATTTTCTTTATTTCGACTTAAATTTTCGATTCATTTGTTAAAAATTTTGATTTTTTGGTACGAATTTTAGATGTTTGGTCTTAATTTTTTATTTTTGTCCCATATTTTAGATTTTCTTAACTTGAATTATTGATTTTATTGTGCGATTTCTTTAAAATTTTTATATTTGTTATTATTTTCGAATTTCTCGTTGGAACTTATTTTAAGCTAAAAAGAGTTATTTTTGGGCTGAAATGGCAAATTATTTTTCTTTTGATTGTATTTTCTGCATTTTTATTTTTAAACCAGGATTTTTGATTTTTTCGCCGATATTTCAGATATTAATAATAATAATATTTATTTATTGTTATCAACCTAAGATATAAATATATCACGTCATCATCATAATAAACAGAACTTAAAACATGAAAATTAATATTGAATTAAATTAAATTAAAATACAATTAAAAACAATTAAAATCCAAATCAAAAAAATTTAAATACAATTAAAATCAAATAAAATCAACATCAAAAAAATAAAATACAATTAAAATCAATTAAAATCAACATAAAAAATTAAAATGCAATTAAAATACAATTAAAATAAATTAAAATCAACATCAAAAACTTAATTTGAGATTTATTTTCGGCTGTTCCAAATTTTTGATATTTTGGCCAAAATATTCGATTAGTCTAGGAAGGTAGTAAAATACAATTAAAATCAATTAAAATCCAAATCAAAAAAATTTAAATACAATTAAAATCAAATAAAATCAACATCAAAAAAATAAAATACAATTAAAATCAATTAAAATCAACATAAAAAATTAAAATGCAATTAAAATACAATTAAAATAAATTAAAATCAACATCAAAAACTTGATTTGAGATTTATCTTCGGCTGTTCCAAATTTTTGATATTTTGGCCAAAATATTCGATTAGTCTGGGAAGGTAAATGGTTCTTTGTTTCTTCGAAAGCCCCTTCCTTTTTATATTATATAAGTGGCTCTACCATCAACAACGAGCCGCCACTGTATGGAATAAACCGTTCAAAAGCTCCGAATTTGGCTGTACATCATTTAAATTGCTCCATAAAATAGGAGAAAGTAACATGATGGTCACATCACTATTTTTAATTTGTTTTGAAGCTTTTAATCGGTTTTGCGTGAATAAGATAATCAATTTTTTACAACAAACAAGTTTTAGACTTTTCAATTTTGCCCCTCCCCGCCCCAAAACTTATGAGTGGACCCCATAAAACTTCAAGGCGGCTTTGTTTGCAATGTCGCTCGATGCCGAAACTATTTGTCACAATAAACAATCTTAACGGGTCTTAACCTCTCGTGTATCTTCGCTATAAAACAGTGGTGCACAACCAACAGTAATAAATATACAACTAATTACAACACTTGAAAAATTTGAGAACACATTCAATTAACAGTACTCAATTTATTTGTTTCCGATGTTAATTGCGCTCGAAGCATAAGGCCAGTATGCAAAGCAGCAGAGTTGAATTATAAGTGTGAATACATGAATAAATGATTTCATATTTGAATTAAAATACAATCAAATTAAGTCTCACAGAAATTAAACCATAATTTCCAAGGTGAACGCGCGGGGGTCTTTATTTTCAGTGGGAATCGATTTTAAAATAAAGTCGAGAAGAGGATATTTCACACGGTGGCGTCGTTGTATTTGCATAGATCCCGTTTCAGCATTCAGAACAGGATTCCCGGACGAAAAATAAACAATATCTGCTTCAGTCCGAACCGTAAAGTAAAGTGGTGAAATAGTGTTGTTTGTGCCACTGCGCAAAAGAAGTCATAAGTAAACCGGCGTAATTCCATTAGCAGGAGCAAGTATCCTTCGGAGTGAGGTTAAGTTGTCTGTGTTATCCTGTGACAAAGAAGCTTATTATGACACCGGGGCCCGCCGATCCTCTGCAAATAATCACTAACTTAAGACATTCGACAGTGATGAGGAAGTCGTAAACCCGGATCCCTCGTAATGGCATTATAGTTATGTTCGAGTGGAAATTGAAATGTTTAAACTTAATTTATTCCGCCTAGAGGAGGTGAAATGTATATACAGGGTTGAGCGAAATTATTAATAGTCAGGATGTCTCCTACAATGCTGCTGTAATTAAAATTGAATGCTCTCACTTGTTACAACAACAATAAATAAATTAAATGAAGGCGAAAAGTAGTCAGAATATATGAATATTCAACTACTTCCCCGGCTAATGCCAAGCCGGATATTGAATGATACAAAAGAAATGTTCATGTTATTACTAGTACTACTAGCGAAATAACATTGTTTTAAGATCGTTTATTCCTTTAACGTGCAAATTATTTGAAATCAATTTGAAAGCTTTAAACTTTTAACAATCTTGATGCTGTGGTGCAATCATAGCATTATTATAAGCTTAGGAATTTAATTAAATTAAGCTATTACCAGCCTTATAAATTATGTATACATAAACACTTAACAAACCCTAATGGTTAATTACAACCTTATCTACAGTGAAATACAAAAACGAATGAAATTTTAATTGAATCGAATCGCATTCCAGTAATTGAATACGCCTGTGCGCGGTTCAAGGTTTGTTCACAACAAACTGTACACAAACACACACCTACAGAGGCACTGAAGTTAACGACTTTGTATCATATTCGGTGGTATTAATCGAGCACGTACCAGCGTTGATGATGTTTTCTTCTTGTTTTCTTCGGAGGCAAAACTCCGTAAATTGCAGTGGGCAGCGGAAACGCTACGTTAAAGATCATTTAAATAATTGCCACTTGCGCCGGTCTAATAAAGTAAATTTACTTTGTTAATATATGGGTAGTTAAGATGCGCCGCTCAAGTGTATGGTTTATGGGGTTGGCAATTTTCACAATTGTTGTAAATAAATTTACTTGACATCTTCATATTTAATTGTACGTAGCGAAAACAGGGGCGCATCAACATAGTGTGCAAAGTGTGGTACAGGGTAGTACAGGCCCCAAAAAGGCAATGCAATGTAATGTGACCATCACCAATATACCGGGTGACCCAGCGATCTGTAAAAGCCCCATAACTTATTTGCTATTTGAGATATCGACTTCTAGTTTTCTTGAACTGGTACCCACACTTATTCTAAATATTTTAAAAATATGTATGTTTTTGTACAGGGTGTCCCAATATACATAACAGAACAAAGTTATGTTTTTTTAAATGGAACACCCTATATTTTATACTTTATTTTCAACCCTCTTGAGAAGCTGATAAAAATAGTATAAGATAGTATGGGTCTATTATGTACGGTTGGTTAGTTATGGGCAAATTTGTGGCAAAAACATGTACACATTGAAAACATTGCAGAAGCGTTCCTAGCAAAGCTAGCATCATTATTTATACACTACAAAATTTCCCACATCATAAAGAATAATACACATCGGCTTTGGTTCTCTTTTATTCATAGTGCTATACAGGGTATCAACATACGCAAAACAATGGATAACTATTTTTTTTTAAATGGAACACCCTATATAAGTTGCCACCAATCTATGGCATTTTTAATAAGCTTTCCAATGATATACAGTTTGTATAACAAAATATTAAGGATTCTTGAGATTTATCAATTAAAACATATTTGTTTTGTCACCTTCTGCTGATTTTTGGATTTTCAGCCTATGCATTTTCAGGAAAAGTTATAACAGACCAAAGTTGTAGAGTGAAAAATTTCAGATCGACATAGATTTTTCAACTTTTAAGATAATCCGTGCATTACCCGCCAGAGCGCGCAAAATCGTGACCGTATATGCATTTTTGCGTTTTCTTTTCAAATTTTTTATTAATAAATTGCACTATACTTTATTTTCCGCACCCTCTAGCGGAAAAACGGGGAATTATAGTGAAATTAAAATGGCCCTTATCGACTCTTTTTTGCCAAAAATGCATAGTTTTCCCTAAAAATGCAAATTGAAAATGTATACATCAATTTTTGCGATTTTCAATGTTTTTTTGCATTTTTAGCAAAAACTATACATTTTGGGCAAAAATTACTTCTTTTAAGAGTCGTAGAGCGGAATATTTTTAATCGATGTAGGTCATTTAAATAATGCTATAATTACCCGTTTTTCTGCTAGAGGACGGGGAAAATAAAGTGTAGTGCAATTAATTAACAAAAAATTTGAGAAAAACGCTAAAATGCATATACGGTCACGATTTTGCGCACTCTGGCGGGAAATGCACGAATTATTGGAAAAGTCGAAAGACCTATATTGATCGAAAATTCTCCGCTCTACAACTTTGGTCTCTTATTATTTTTTCAGAAAATGCATAGTTTTGGCTGAAAATCCAAAAATGAGCAGGAGGTGACAAAAGAAAAATGTTTTTATGGATAAATCTTAAGAATCCTTAATATTTCATTATACAAATTGTACATCATTGGAAAGCTTATTAAAAATTCCATGCATTGGTGGCAAGATATATAGGGTGTTCCATTTGAAAAAAAATAGTTATCCATTACTTTGCGTATGTTGACACCCTGTATAGCAGTATGAACAAAAAAAAACTAAAGCCGATTTGTATTATTCTTCATGATGTGGAAAATTCTTTAGTGTATAAAAAATTACGCTAGCTTTGCTAGGAGCGCTTCTGCAATTTTTTCAATGAGTCCTTGTTTTTGTCTCAAATTTGCCCATAACTAACCAATTGTCCATAATAGACCCATACTATCTTATACTATTTTTATCAGCTTCTCAAGAGGGTTGAAAATAAAGTATAAAATATAGGGTGTTCCATTTAAAAAAACATAACTTTGTTTTGTAATGTATATTGGGACACCCTGTATAAAAACATATATATTTTTAAAATATGCAGAATAAGTGTGGGTACCAGTTCAAGAAAACCAGAAGTCGATATCTCAAATAGCAAATAAGTTATGGGGCTTTTACAGATCGCTGGGTCACCTGGTATGTAATGGTACAATATTTATTTTTCTACTCCTGTGTTAGTAATTTGTTAGTTACAAAACGGTTTACATTTTGTATAAATGCATCATTAAAAATCATTACAAACACTGTCATGTAATGGAATAAAAACCGGTACGTAATATACACGGTGTTTCAGAACACTGGAAAAGGTCAATTACGTGCTTATTTGTCAAAATTTCGAAAAATGTTTTCTATAAAAGTTGTGCGGAATAGTGAGATGCACGTCCTAAAAATATTTAAATTTATACTTATAACAAAGTTACAGACCAAACTTATGTTTTTTTTTTAATGGAACACCCTGTATATTTTAGCATTTTTGGATTCCTTGTTACTTGGAGATTAAAATGACATAGGTTTCGGCGATTGAAACCGGGCCGTTTTCGTGTTATTCAGTTGTTTATACAAAAATTTAAAAAAACATATTAAAGTGCTCCCCTGGAACTAATAAAGATATTCAGTTCTAATTCGGTGGTAAAGTTTAATTGAACTTTAGTCTTCAAAATTGTTTTATCACCCAAAACATAACTCGGCGTATTATACAGGGTGATAGCCATTCACAAACTGCACAATTTCTTCATTTTTTCAAATGGAACACCCTATATATTATTTCATAATTTAAAAGTCCATTAAGTAAGCTTTCGTTTCACATAAGGTTTCGTATATCTGAACTTGAAGGTTACTCAAAGATTTCAAAATTCGTTGGTAATTTCCTGATTAAAAGTTCCTAAAAAAAATCTAATAAAAGCCCTGAACAAGAAAGTCCTGAACAAAAAAGTCCTGAAAAAGATTTCTAAAAAATAGTTCTAATTAAAAAGTCATTAAAACCGCAATAAAAGTCCTGAACACGAAAGTCTTGAAAAAATTCCTCTTAAAAAAGTCCTGATAAAAAGTCATGAAAAAGAGTCCTGACAAAAAAATGACTTGAAAAACAATTCCTTCAAAATGACCAGAAAGAAGAAAAGAGTTCGGTCAAAAAAAGGTCATGAAAAAAAGTCCTGGAGAAACTTTTTTGAGAAAAAAGAGTCCTGTTAAAAAGTTGTGAAAAAGAGTCGTAAAAAAGTCCAGAAAAAAGTACTGCAAGAAAAGTCCTGAAATATTAAGTCTTCATTTAAAACACCAGAAATAAATGTCCTCAAAAAAATCCTGAAAGTGTCTCGAAAAAAAGTCCGGAACAAGAAGTCCTGAAAATTAATCCTATAAAAAATGTCCTGAAATATAGTACTGAAAAAAGTCTTGTAAAGAAGGATTGAAAAAAATTCCCGAAAAATGTAACTAAGAAAATTCAGAAAACAATCCTGAAAAGAACTCCTGAACAAGAGGTTCTTAAGAAATTCTCGAAAAAGTCTCAGTCCTGGAAATAAAGTCTTGAAAAAAGAGTCCTGATAAAAGCCGCGAAGAAAAGTCCCGAAAAATAGTCTCCATACAAAATACCAGAAATAAATGTCCCGAAAAAAGCCCCAAAAATCCTGTAAGAAAGCTAAGATAAGTCCTGAAGGAAGTTCAGAAAAAGAGTTCTGATGAAATGTAATAAAAAATTGTTCCTGAAAATAACTAAACAAAAAAAATTCTGAAAAAAACATTGTAAAAAGTTCTTAAAATTTATTTATAATTCTTAACAAAACTCCTGAATTTTTTTTTTTTAAATGCCCAAAATATCTGAAAAAGTCCTTAAAAAGGTCATGAAAAGGAGAATCCTAAAAAAAGTGAGAGAAGAAAATTCCGAAAAAAAAATTCTGGAAAAAATCATAAAAAAATTATCCTGTAAAAACAGTCTTGAAAAATTGACCTGAAAATAACATGTTTAAAAAATAAACATAACAATTTCTGGAAAAAAAAAACATTGTAAAAAGTTCTTAAAATTTATTTATAATTCTTAACAAAATTCCTGGATTTTTTTTTGAAAATAGACTTGAAAAAAAAATGCCAAAAATATCTGAAAAAGTTTTTAAAAAGGTCATGAAAAGGAGAATTCTAAAAAATGTCATGAAAAAATTTCTGAAAAAAAATTTCTGAAAAAAATCCCGAAATATCACAAAAAAATTGTCCTGTAAAAACAGTCTTAAAAAATTGACCTGACAATAACATGTTTAAAAAATAAACAAAACAATTTCTGGAAAAAAACATTGTTAAAAGTTCTTAAAATTTATTTATAATTTATTAAAATGTATTTATAATTCTTAAAAAATTCCTGATTTTTTTTTTTTTAATGGACTTGAAAGAAAACTGCTAAAATTATCTGTAAAAGTCCTTAAAAGGGTCATGAAAAGGAGAATCCTAAAAAATGCCATGAAGAAAATTCTAAAAAAAAAATTCCGAAAAAAATCCCGAAATATTACAAAAAAATTGTCCTGTAAAAACAGTCTTAAAAAATTGACTTGAAAATAACATGGTTAAAAAATAAACAAAACAATTTCTGGAAAAAAAACATTGTAAAAAGTTCTTAAAATTTATTTATAATTCTTAACAAAATTCCTGGATTTTTTTTTTGAAAATAGACTTGAAACAAGAATGCCAAAAATATCTGAAAAAGTCCTTAAAAAGGTCATGAAAAGGAGAATCCTAAAAAATGTGATGAAAAAAATTCTTCTGTAAATAACATGTTTAAAAATAAACAAAAAAAATTCTGAAAGAAACGCATTGTAAAAAGTCCTTAAAATGGTCCTTGAAAAAAAACTGAAGAAATTGTCCTAGAAAAGAGATTCCAAAGAGTCTTGAAAAAGTTCCCTTTTAGTTCCTTAAATTCTCAAATAACACTTATGTTCAAAGTTTCATGGTTTCATTTCTGTATTACTTTTTGAGATATAGCGCGCACAGTCAGACACACACACACACACACACAGACACAATTCTTTTCCAGAAATTGTTGAAATGGCATCTAGGGACCCCAAAACGGATATTTCCGCAAAAAAATTTTTGAAAATATTTTCACGATCACAATACTTTCTCGTACTTCGTAACGGAGAAAGTACAAACTTCATTTCTACTTAATTCCGTTCAAATATTTCTAGAGAATTCAATAATTTTGACGACTTAAAAAAATTATAAAAGCAATTGTTTTTTTTTTTTTTAAGGAAGGATGGTTGATGGGATTGCGGGTTAAGGAGAGTGAATGATAACTTGGCTATTCTGCCACAACCGATTCTTTGTAATAAACTCATATATTCATATGAAAGGACAACCACTAGACATCCATGGACCCGTGCGGCCATTTTTCATTCAGAAAAAGTGACCGCCCGGATGGGATTCGAACCCACGACCACGAGGCCCAGAATCAGGAGCGCTACCCACTAGGCCACCGCAGCTCCAAAAAAGCAATTGTTATCAACTTGAAATTTCACAAATCTATTCAATATTCATTTGGAATTACGATTCCATAAAAATCTTTAAGCACCTAATACTTAAATTTTAAGATAACTCCATTCCAAGAAAGCGCGAAATTGTGGAAAAAAAAATTCAACGACCTGAAAAAAATTTCCATCGACGTCCATATTTAAAATTTAATCACTATTATGATTCTATAAAAATCTGCAGAAATCCGTTTCTAAATTTTGAGATAATACCCTCCGAACAAAGCGTAAAGTTGTCAAAAAATAAAAAAAATCAACGATTTGAAAAAAAAATATAAAAATAATTGCCGTCGACTTGAAATTTCACGTCGATATTAAAAATTAATTCCATATTATAATTTTATAAAAACCAGCAAAAATCTGTTCCTGAATTTTGAGATAATTTCATTCGAACAGATCGTAAAATTGACAAAAAATTAAAAAAAAACAACGAAACAATTGTGATCGACTTGAAATTTTAAAACGGTATTCAAACTTTAATCAAGATTATAATTCTATAAAAATCTATAGACATTCATTTCGAGATAATCCCATTGGAACAAAGCGTAAAAAAAACAATAATTTCAACGGCTTGAAAAAAATATATAAAAATAATTGCCATCGATTTAAAATTTCGCAAATCTATTCAAAATTTATTTGGAATTATGATTCCATAAATATCTCTGAACACCCCATACCTAACTTCAGGGGCGGCTCGTTAAATAGAGCGAAGGAGCCATGGCACTACCTGTAGTTTCAAACTCAGCAATATTTTTTAATTAATTTTTAAAACGCCAGTTACTTTGGTCTAGGAAGATAAATCGTTCTTTCTTTCTTCAAAAAAGGAGGGGGTGGGGTATATTGTATAAGCGACTCTAGCATCAACATGTTACACGAGACGCCACTGGTTATAACTGTTCGTTGTTAAACATACATTTTTTAATTGCGTTCAAAATTGAGCATTTTCTGAAATAAATAAAAAAATAGTATAAATTGTCTAAAAATTCTGAAATAATTCTACTCAACTCCCACTTTACTATATTTTAAGAATATAATCAACTTCTTAAATTCCAATAATTTTTTAATAGGTAATAACTGTTCCTTGTAAAACAAGCATTTTTTAATTCCGTTCAAAATCGAGTAATTTTAAAACAAATAAAAAATAGTAGAACTTTTTTAAAAATTCCGAAATAATTCCACACAACTCCCAAATTATTATATTTTAAGAATATAATCAACTTGTTAAGATCCTCGTGAAGTATATAATTATCAGTGTTTCTAATGTTCTTCATCTTATCTCGACCTCAGTGTTAAAATTCGACCAGGTTTTAATCTGCCCCGGGCGATTAAAGATTATCAAAATATTCGTTTTTTTTTTCTCCGCTCGGAACGAGTTTCAATTCTTATCACCAATCCACGGCCCACCATCAATTCAGTTTGTTGATCGCGGCCGCGGAAGACGTTTGTTCCGGTTCGGAATTTTGATTTTTCGAAAGTTTTCGTGCCCGTTGTGTTGTGATACATCTTTAGGATTTGTGTGTGTTGGTTTTTGTGTTTTCCGCTCCATCCCGCCCCAACAATCCGTGAGGGAAGGAAATAATCATCATCTAGGTTACATCTTAACCGCCAAAACGCCTCGAAAGGTTTTTCCTTTTTCCTTTTTCGTAAGTTTTTATTTTTTGTATCTCTTGCTTTCACCGAAAGTAAAATAAAGTATTGTTTCAGTGGCTTTAGACAATTTAAAGTGTCTGGCACTTGCGTTTAAAATTGAGCATTTTCTAAAATAAATGAAAAATAGTGGAAATGGTTTAAAAATTCTGAAATAATTCCATACAACACCCCCAATTATTATATTTTGAGAATATAATCAACTTCTTAAATTACAATATTTTTTTAATGTGTTATAACTGTTTGTTGTTAAACATGCATTTATTACTTGCGTTCAAAATTGAGCATCTTCTAAAATAAATAACAAATAGTAGAAATTGTTTAAAAATTCTGAAATATTTCCATACAATACCCAAATTGTGATATTTTAAGAATATAATCAACTTCTTAAATTCCAATAATTTTTTAATGGGTTATAACTGTTTTTGATTAAACGTGCATTTTTTTAATTGTGTTCAAAATTTAGAATTTTCTAAAATAAATAAAAAATAGTAGAAATTATTTAAAAATTCTGGAATTATTCCATACAACAGCCAAATTATTATATTTTAAGAATATAACGAACTTCTTAAATCTCAATAATTCTTTAACAGTTATAAAACTGTTTGTTGTCAAACGTGCATTTTTTTAATTGCGTTCAAAATTGAGCAATTTCTACAGTAGAAATTGTTTAAAAATTTTGAAATAATTCCATACAACTCAAGAATAATTATATTTAAAGAATATAAGCAACTTCTTAAATTACAATAATTTTTTATGGGTTATAACCAGGGGCAGCTCGTTATATGGAGTAAAGTAGTTTCAAGCTCAGCAATAATCTTTAATTATTTCTTAAAACACATTTTCGCCAGTTATTTTGGTCTAGGAAGTTAAATCGTTCTTTCTTTCTTCAAAAAAAGCGGGAAGGGGGTATATTGTATAAATAGCTTTACCATCAACATGTTACACGAGCCTAAATTTCGAGATAATTCCATTCGAACAGAGCGAGAAATTGTGGAAAAAATCAAAAATTTCAACCACTTGTAAAAAATATAAAAATAATTGCAATCGACTTGAACTTTCACAATGGTATTCAAAATGTATTCAAGATTATGTTTCGATACACATTTTTAACACTCCATTCCTGAATTTCGTGATAATCCCATTGAAACAGAGTGTAGAATTGTGGAAAATACAATAATTTCAACGACTTGAAAAAAATATAAAAACAATTATAATCAACTTGAAATTTAATAAATCTATTCAAAATTTATTCGGAATTATGATTCTACAGGAAATCTGTGAACAACCCTTTCTTTTATTTCTACTTTATTCCATTCAAACATAGCATTAATTTGTAAAAATGCAATATTTTCGACAACCTAAAAAAAATATTTAAAAAATTGACACCAATTCGAAATTTCATAAATACATTCAAAATTAATTTGATATTACGATTTCATAAATATCTCTAAGCACGCTATACCTGATTTCAATATATATAATCCCATTCGAACAGAGCGTAGAATTTTGTAAAAATATAATAATTTCAGCAACTCGAAAAAAAATATAAAAACAATTAGCATCGACTTGAAGTTCAATAAAACTATTCAAAATTTATTGGGAATTATTTTAATTCTGCAAAAAACTTCATTCATATTCCTTCATTTATATTTAATCTCATTCGAACATAGTGTATAATTACTATTATTATTATGTATTAATTACTATATTTATTAAAAAATAAATAAATAATGTCAACGACTTGAAAAAAAATATTAAAAAAATTAGAAACGACTTGAAATTTAATAAATCTATTCAAATTGATTCGGTATTATAATTCTACAAAAAACTGTTAACGATCATTTCTTTCATTTCTACTTAATCGCATGGCGTGAAATTGTAAAAATTTCAATATTTTCGATTAAAAAATAAAAAATTTCAACGAGCTGAAAAAATATAAAAACAATGCAATCGACTTGAAATTTTACAAATCTATTCAACATTAATTTCAAATTACGATTCGATAAATATTTCTAAACACTTAACACGTAAAGTTCGAGATTCCATTGCAAAAAAGCGCAAAATTGTGTAAAAAAATAACAACTTGAAAGAAATATAAAAATAATTGCCATCGACTTGAAATTTCACAAAGGTGTTCAAAATTTATTTAAGATTGTGTTTCTAGAAAAAAATTAAACACTCCATCCCTGAATTTCGAGTAAATCCCATTCGAACAGAGCATAGAAATTTGTAAAAATACAATAATTTCAGCGACTAAAAAAAATATAAAAACAATAAGTAATCGATTTAAAATTTAATAAATCTATTTAAAATTTATTCGGAATTATTATAATTCTACAAAAAACTGTAAACAACCCTTGCCTTCATTTCTACATAATCCCATTCTAACATTGCGTGAAATTGTCAAGAAGAAATAAGAAAATTCAACGACTTGAAAAAAATATAAAAACAATTGCCACCAACTCGAAATTTCATAAATCTATTCCAAATTCATCTGAAATTGCGATTCCATAAAAATCTCTAAACACCCCATACCTTAATTTCGAGATAATCTCATTCTGACAATGCGTGAAATCGTGGAAAAAATCAAAAATTTTAACGACTTGAAAAAAATATAAAAATAAATGCCATCGATTTGAAATATCACAACGGAATTCAAAATTGATACAAGATTATGATTTTATAACAATTTGTGAACACTCTACCCCATAATTTTGAGAAAATCACATTCGAACAGAGCGTGGAATTGTGGAAGAATACAATAATTTTAACGACTTGAAAAAAATATAAAAACAATCAGCATCGACTTTTCATAAATCTATTCAAATTCGGAATTATAATTCTACAAAAAATCTATGAACAACCCTTGCCTTCATTTCTACTTAAACCCATTCTAACAGTGCGTGAAATTGTCAAAGAAATAAAAAAAAACTTGACTTGAAAAAAATATAAAAACAATTGTCACTAACTGGAAATTTCATAAATCTATTCAAAATTCATTTGAAATTACGATTCCATAAAAATCTCTAAACACTCCATACATAAATTTTAAGATAATCCCATTATGACAGTGCGTGAAATTGTCAAAAAAATCAAAAATTTTAACGACGTGAAAAAAATATAAAAATAATTGACATCGATTGGAAATTTTACAACGGTATTCAAAATTGATTCAAGATTATGATTCTATTAGAAATTGTAAATACTCTACCATAAATTTTCAGAAAATCACATTCGAACAGAGCATGGAATTGTGGAAAAATACAATAATTTTAACGACTTGAAAAAAATATAAAAACAATCAGCATCGACTTAAAATTTCATAAATATATTCAAAAATTATTCGGAATTATAATTCTACAAGAAAATCTGTAAACAACGTTTTCCTTAATTTCACTTAATCCATTCAACATAGCGGGAAATTGTAAAAAAATGCAATCATTTCGACGACCCAAAAAATAAAAAAAAACTATTGCAATCAACTTGAAATTTCACAAATCTATTAAAAAATAATTTTGAATTACGATTCCATAAATATCTCTAAACACTCCATATTTAAATTTTGAGATAATCCCATTCGAACAGAGTGTGAAATTTTTAAAGAAATAAAAAAATTCAACGTCTTGAAAAAATATAAAAATAATTGCCATCAACTTGAAATTTCACAAATCTATTCAACATTCATTTGGAATTATGTTCCACAAAAATCTCCAAACACCCCATACGTAAATTTAGTAATAGTTCCATTCTAACAGTGCGTAAAATTGTCACAAAAATAAAAAAATTTCAACGACTTGAAAAACATATAAAAAATAATTGCCATCGATTTGAAATTTCACAACGGTGTTTAAAATTAATTCAAAATTACGATTCTATAATAAAATTAAACACTTCATCTCTGAATTTCGAGATAATCTCATTCTAACAGTGCGTGAAATTATCAAATAATTAAATAAATTTCAACGACTTGAAAAAAATATAAAAACAATTTGCAACGACTTGTTATTTAATGAATGTATTTAAAATTTATTCGGAATCATAATTCTATAAAAAACTGTCAACAACCCTTTCCATAATTTCCACATTAGAACATGGCGTGAAATTGTAAAAAAATTAATATTTTCGACGACTTTAAAAAAATATAAAAACAATTTCTTGAAAAAAGTAGAAAATAAAACAATTTAATCGTGAAAAACACCAAGTGAATTTTAATTTTTAAACCTATATTAACATAATGTTTCACCAAGTGATCAATGAGAAACAAGTATATGACATATATTTTAGTGGTCTAATCCTGCGCTAGTAATTATTATTAATGAAAAATGGAACTTAAAACTTAACTCTTGCAATTGAGAATAGTTTAAGTATTCAATAGTATTTAATAAAAGCACACCATTTCCTCTTAATTAGAAATATATTACCCAAAGAATACGAAAACCTAATAATTACATCATCACTGTTGAGAGTATGTTAATTTCAAGACTTAATTATTTCCCGATGTTTCCGTTTTGTATAATTAGCACGTTACAATCTTTTATTAGAATTCATGTCGTATTTCAAAAGAAACACGAGAAAAAGGGAATTAAAATTTAGAAAAGAAAAATACAAATTACACGCCAGATATTCCCGGAAGGCATGTCTAAACGCTCGCTAATTAATTTGTTTCGCAGAATTTGTAATTATTTAAACAACAGGCCCTATCATGTTAATTAAATGGAAAATATCTAATGGCCGACTATTAGAATTTTGGATCGATAATTATTATTAGAGTGCAATGTACATAAACGTATTAAGGGTGATGTAATTATATTAAGTATAAAACAGAAAAAAAAAACGGAATTACCTAAGTGTAATTGTATTTAATTTAGAGAATAATGAAAAAAATTGAATAATTTTGACCCTTAGCCAACGAGCTAGTTTGTAATGATGGCAGCCACCAATTAAAATGAGCTCATTTATGAATTGATCTTATGGTGAATGCGCCGGGAACATATAATTAATTAATTTTTTACTGTCACGAATACGCTGTAAAGAATTTAAAAAAATCAGTCTTATTACTTAATTTACACACCTAGTATATGGTTTTTATACAGTACGATAATTTTAGAGCGGTCCAGATAAATACAGCGCTGGTTCTGTGAATTGATCAAAATATTTTATGCAGTAGTGCCACTAATTTTCGGCAATTAAATCTCGTTACAGCCAAATACATCCATTTAAATCTCTCCAAAGATTAATTAATGTGAATTATATATATGCATAGTGGGCCCGCATCAATAAATTTGCACGTCCACATAACGAGCACATAATCAGATATAATTAACCCATCCCCCCGAACAAACATTCAAGAAACTATCTACACCACAATAATCGTGATCATGATTTATACAGGACGTTTCATTTAAAAATAATGTAACATTTAAACTCGACCCGATTTTGAGCGGTCGATACACGAGAGTTAGTTAAGTTTCACATATTTATCTTGGCAATTAGTATAATCAATTATTCAAATTGGGTCGATGGAAACGCGTGCGTTTCCGAAGAAGATAGATTAGGCGTAATTCGTACCCTCGTTTCAAATGATATTCGGAGCGGATGTTGGGTTTTTGGGCTTTTGGGGGTTGCGGAACATTAATTTCACCAGTAGACTCAATATATTATTCGATTAGAGTTCCGATTACCATTCTCTGAGGTCGACTGAATAGAGAAAATGCAAATCATTCAATTGGTAAATCCAAAATAAATAGTTTACTTGCAGTTATTGAACATTCGAAAAGAAAATGAAAAATGCAATATTCGATACTGTTGCGTTATTCATCGTGTGTTACGTAATAATTACTTTTAAATCAGTAATCAATTATCCAGAATGCCTTCGATGTGCCGATATTAATCAACGTCTAACCGTAATTGATTTATAGTCCTTTTGCACTTTGCACATTTTAAATTTACACTTCGTTTGATGTATTCAATAGAATGTGATGAATTAATCAATTAATAAATAATGGATTTTGTTTGTATCATCGTGTTGCTTCGTATAAAGTTAAATTAAGTGAATAATAATAATAACTTTATTGCAAAAATAAGGAACATGTAAAATTTAGGGTAAAAAATACATAATTAACAGAGCAATAAGTAAAAGAGAAAAACCGCTAGTGTGGTTAGGAATAATTGAAAAATGATTACTATATTGATTTAGTTAAAATTTAATAAAAAGGAAATATAGCTTTAACATATTTAAACTCTTTTTACATTTTATTAAAGATCTAGTTACCATTGACTTTTTAGAATTTATTTTTTAGAAACATCGAAAAAACTCACCTTGTATATATATATATATATATATATATATATATATATATATATATATATATATATATATATATATATATATATATATATGTATATATTTATAAAATAATTAAATTCTGTTGAGCGCAATGTAATTAAAACAACTACGTATAAAGGGCCAATTCGTAAATAGCATCTGCTCAATCATCAGTCACAGTTGACAGTTATGACATTTCAGTTAACCTTTTAGGATCAGTACAATTTGTCACCCCATGTTATTAAATTAATTTTCCTTCCCATTAATAAATTAATTTGTAACTCGCATGGCGCTGCTCTTCGGATGTCTAATTAATTAATGTCAACGCTTTTTTCAATACGTTTTTTTTTTCTTCTATGCAATGGCTTAACGTGACTGATAAAGCTGTGAATAAAATGTGACATATCTAGGCGGGGTATATTTTTATGTTTCTATTATTATTTTATATTAATAAATAGAATGTTACAATTGTTAAAAATGCCTCCAAAGAGATAAGAAATAATTTTGGGCGAGGTTTAAATTAGTTTAAATTTTTAGAGAACTTCAATGTATTTCATTTATTATTTATTTGCATGTTTCTATTATTATTTTATATTAATAAATACGATGTAACGCAATTGTTAAAAGTGCCTCTAAAGAGATGAGACATTATTTTGGGAGAGGTTTTCATTACTTTAGGGATTCAAAGAACTTCAATGTATAACTTGTATTATAACCAAATAGTTACTTGCCTGAAGAAGCCAAACCGTGACAATAATCGTAGCGGAAGCAAAATAAAAATTTGAAAATAAAATATACGTTAATTGCGTAGAAAAAACGTAAAAAACAGATTTTTGTTATTTCTGGTTAAAAATTATAAAAATATAAGTTCATTTGAATATAAAGTATATCATAAAGGTAACTACAGATACGAGTGGAAGATCATCAATGGAATGAACTCTGCCTTTTGTATAATAATGATTTGCCATGTTATGTAAATACGAGGAATAAACAATAAATAAAATAAATTAACAACTTATAAAGGAAACGTATTTAAAAAAAAAATCTCTTTAGTTTTCTAATAAACTGAATGTAAAGATTATTGGAATTTGAAGTCAATTTCGTCATAATAACAATAATAATAAATTAATTTCCCAACAGAAAAATTTCTTTCATAACATGTTTCAAACTTCAGTATCATCTGATCCTGTGAAACGCTCGGTGCAGGTTTATATAATCACCAAAAATGTCTTAATTCGTTTTTAAACTAAATTAAATTCGATATATTTTGACGTTTGAGTCATCAAAATCAGATAACGCGTTTGGCAGTTATGCAATTAAAAACAATTAAAATCGGTATTTTAAAATATTCAAACTTTAAAAAAGTGCAATTTTTGCCTTTTGTATTAATTTTACAAGAAATTTCGTAATCCATTTTAAAATTAGACTAAATCCTCCGTACCTTTTTGTTTGAATAATTTAAATCAATGAACCCGTTTGGAAGTTATGTAATTTCAAAAATTAAAATCGCGATTTTAAAATTTTCCAACTCCAAACAAGTGCAATTTTTGCATTTTGTTTTAATTTAACGAGAAAATTTCGTAACATTATTCAAAATTACAAAATTATTAATTTCATAATTAAAAAATTATTTATCACACTTTGACAGTAGAATTATCAAATTCGGACAACGCGTCCGGCAGTTGTGCAATTTAAAAAAAAATAAAATTGCGATTTAAATTTTTTTGAACTTTAAAAAAGTGATTTTTTTGCATTTTGTTTTAATTTAACAAGAAAATTTCGTAATATATTTTAAAATTGCATTTAATTTACAATATTTTGACGTTTGTATAATCAAAAGCAGACACCGCGTTCAGCAGTTGTGAAATTTTCAAAATAAAAATCGCGATTTTAAAATGTTCGAACTCCAAACAAGTGCAATTTTTGCATTTTGTTTTAATTTATGGAAAAAATTTCGTAATATTTTTTAAAATTGTATTTAATTTGCAATATTTTGACGTTTGGATAATCAAAATCCGACAACGCGTTTGGCAGTTGTGAAATTTTCAAAATCGAAATCGTGATTTTAACATGTTGGAACTCGAAACAAGAGCAATTTTGGCATTTTGCTTAAATTTAACGAGAAAATTTTGTATTTTTTTTTAAATTGCATTGAATTTGAAATATTTTGACGTTTGGATAACCAAAATCGGACAACGCGTTTGGCAGTTGTGAAATTTTCAAAATCAAAATCGCGATTTTAAAATGTTCGAACAGTGCAATTTTTGCATTTTGTTTTAATTGAACAAAAAAATTTTGTAACATTTTTCAAAATTACACTAAATGTGTAATGTTTTGACGTTTGAATAACCAAAATCAGAGAACGCTTTTGGCTGTTCTAGAATTGAGAATATCAAAATCGCAATTTAAAATCTTCGTACATTGAAAAGGTGAAATTTTAACATTTTGCGTTGATTTTACGAAAGTAATTATTAACCAGTTTTTAGATTGTATTGAATTTATCACACTTTGACAGTAGAATTATCAAATTCGGACAACGCGTCCGGCAGTTGTGAAATTTTCAAAATCAAAATCGCGATTTTAAAATGTTCGAACTCCAAACAAGTGCAATTTTTGCATTTTGTCTTAATTGAACGAGAAAATTTAGTAATATTTTTTAAGATTACATTTAATTTGCAATACTTTGATGTTTGGATAATCAAAATCGGATAACGCGTTCGGCAGTTGTACAATTTTAAAAATAGAAATCGCGATTTTAAAATTTTCGAACTTTGAAAGAGTGCAATTTTTGCATATTGTTTTAATTGAACGAGAAAATGTCGTAATTTTTTTTAAATTGCATTCAATTTGCAATATTTTGACGTTTGGATAATCAAAATCGGATAACGCGTTTGGCAGGTGTTAAATTTTCAAAATAGAAATCTCGATTTTAAAATTTTTGAACTTTGAAAAAATGTAATTTTTTAATTTAGTTTTATTTTAACGAGAAAATTTCGTCAGATTTTTTAAAATTCCATTTAATTTTCAATATTTTGACGTTTGGATAATCAAAATCGGACAACGCGTTTTGCAGGTGTGAAATTTTCAAAGTCAAAATCGCGATTTTAAAATGTTCGAACTCCAAACAAGTGCAATTTTTGATTTTGTTGTAATTTAACGAGAAAATTTCGTAATATTTTAAAAAATTGCATTTAATTTGCAATAGTTTGACGTTTGGATAATCAAAATCGGACAACGCGTGTGGCAGTTGTGAAATTTTCAAAATCAAAATCGCGATTTTAAAATGTTCGAACTCTAAACAAGTGCAATTTTTCCATTTTGTTTTAATTCAACGAGAATATTTTTTAAAAATGCATTTAATTTGCAATATTTTGACGTTCGGATAATCAAAATCAGACAACGCGTTCGGTAGTTGTGCAATTTGAAAAATAAAAATCGCGATTTTAAAATTTTCGAACTCCAAATACGTGCAATTTATGCATTTTGTTTTTTTAGTTTAACAAGAAAATTTCGTAACATTTTTTAAAATTACACTAAATTTGCCATGTTTTGACGTTTGAATAACCAAAATCAGAGAACGCGTTTGACTGTTCTAGAATCTTCGAACATTGAAAAGGTGAAATTTTGACATTTTGCGTTGATTTTACGAAAGTAATTATTAACCAGCTTTTAGATTGCACTAAATTTGAACATTTTGACATTAGAATCATCAAAATCGGATAACGCGTTCAGCAGTTGTGCAATTTTAAAAATAGAAATCGCGATTTTAAAATGTTCGAACTCCAAACAAGTGGAATTCTTGATTTTGTTTTAATTCAATGAGAAAATTTTGTAATATTTAAAAAAATTGCATTTAATTTGAAATAATTTGAGGTTTGGATAATCAAAATAGGACAACGCGTTTGGCAGTTGTGAAATTTTCAAAATCAAAATCGCGATTTTAAAATGTTCGAACTCTAAACAAGTGCAATTTTTGCATTTTGTTTTAATTTATCAAGAAAATTTCGTAATATTTTTCAAAATTGCATTGAATTTGAAATATTTTGACGTATGGATAATCAAAATCAGAGATCGCGTTTGATTGTTCTAGAATTTGAAATATCAAAATCGCAATTTAAAATCTTCGAATATAAAAACCGTAAAATTTTCACGTTTTGCGTTGATTTAACGAAAATATTTATTAATCAGCTTTTAAATCACACTAAATTTAGCACATTTTGAAATAAGAATCATCAAAATTGAACAACGAGTTCGGCAGTTTAAAAAATAAAAATCGCGATTTTAAAATCTCGGAACTTTAAAAAGTGCAATGTTTGCCATTTGCGTTAATTTAACGAGAATATTTGCTCATTTGTTTGAAAATTACACTATATTTTCTATATTTTGACATTTGAAGCATCAATATCGAAGGTAGCGTTTGTTCTGCAATTTTAAAAGGAATCGCAAATTCAAAAATTCGTGAAATTTTGATGCTTTGCGTGGATTTTATAAAAATATTTCTACGGAAACTTTTGAATTGCACTAAACTTGAAACATTTCGTCGTTGGAGTCATCGTAATCGGATAAAAAAAACAAGATTTTAAAATATTACAACTTAAAAAAGTGTAATTTTTGCATTTTGTGTTAATTTTATAATCCGAGAACGTTTTATAATCCGTTTCAAAATTACACTAAATTCGCCTTATTTTGACGTTTGAATCATCAAAATAAGCACGTTTGGCCATAATTTAAAGAAATCAAAATCGTAATTTCAAACTTCGAATTTAGAAAAAGTGAAATTTTGAGGTTTTGCATTGTTTTTGCGAAAATATATTTTTAACAACTTTTAAATTGTTCTAAATTTGGCACATTTTGACGTTGGATTCATCAAAATCAGACAATGCGTTTGGCAGTTATGGAATTTCAAAAATCAAAAGCGCGATTTTTAAATATTCAAACTTTAGAAAAATGTAATTTTTTACATTTTTTTAAATTGCATTTAATTTGAAATAATTTGACGTTTGGATAATCAAAATCGGACAACGCATTTGGCAATTGTCAAATTTTTAAAATGAAAATCGCGATTTTAAAATGTTCGAACTCCAAACAATTGCAATTTTTGATTTTGTTTTAATTTAACGAGAAAATTTGGTAATGTTTTTAAAAATTGCATTTAATTTGCAATAGTTTGACATTTCGATAATCAAAATCAGACAACGCGTTTGGCTGTTCCAGAATTTAAAATATCAAAATCCCAATTTAAAATCTTCGAACATTGAAAACGTGAAATTTTGACGTTTTGTGTGGGTTTAACAAAAATATTTATTAATCAGCTTTTAAACGCCACTAAATTTGCACATTTTAAAATTGGGATCATCAAAATCGAACAACGCGTTTGGTAGTTGTGCAATTTTAAAAATAGAAATCGCGATTTTAAAATTTTCGAACTTTGAAAAAAATATATTTTTAACAACTTTTAAATTGTTCCAAATTTGGCGCATTTTCACGTTGGAGTAATCAAAATCGGAAAATGCGTTCGGAATTTTAAAAATCAAAAGCGCAATTTTAAAATATTCAAACTTTAGAAAAGTGCAATTTTTTCCATTATCTGTCAATTTTACGAGAAAGTTTTATAATTCGTTGTAAAATTACACTAAACACACAATATTTAGATGCTCGAATCATCAAAATCAGAAGTGTTTGACTGTTCTCCAATTAAAAAAAAAAAAAATCAAAATCGCGATTTTGAAATATTCAAACTTTAGAGAAGTACAATTTTAGCATTTTGTGATAATTTTACTAGAAAGTTTTATAATTCGTTCCAAAATGACACTAAACAAGATTGAATCGTCAAAAAGAAAAATTTTTGGCTGTTCTCCAATTTAAAAGAAATCAAAATCGCAATTTAAAAAACTTCAAAAGGGTGAAGTTTCGCGTTGTTCGTACGAAAATATTTATTAACTCTGTTCTGGCTGAAAGACTTAGGTCGCTGGCCCATTGTATTCCTCTAAGGAGGGCAATAAACGATTATTATTATATATTTATTAACCAATTGCTTTAAATTGCACTAAATTTGGCACATTTTGACATTGGAGTTTTTTTTCGAAATTTCATTAGTTTTTGAGTAAACTACCAGTAATAATTTGAAATATAATTTGTAATTTTCACCTTTCATAATTTTGATATTTCTAACGTCAGTACCACCATCCATAGAAAATGATGTATAAGTTGTAACCAGTAGGAATAAAAACAAAAAATTGTGAAACAAAACCAAGTGATTTATTTCGTCAATACTTAATTTACAAAATGTTTCACCAAGTGTTAAATGAGAACCAAATTCAACAAATAAATATACGTTATTATTCTATAACGATAAATCAAGAAGAATTTATTAAATTATGTAAATTTCTTATTAAATTTTTAGTGCCATCTAAAAATTAATAGGTATTCTTATAACTCCCCTACTAACTTTAACTAAATTTATGACCCACTCTGTTCCACTTACGAGATTCTAAAAATTCATCACTAAAACTCATTCCTGCGACAAAATAATTTGATTAATTCGATACGTACATTGCCCGCGGAATAAAATAGAAGGCCGTAAATAATCGTTACGCGTTACATTTTTACAACTGGAAATAAATCGCAAACAATCAGAATTATATAACGTCCTGCCGAATGTCATTTATACAGCCAGTCAATAAAATTTATGCAGTTATCCACTATAAAATCAACACTGAACTACCCCGCCATGATACTCGCATCCTCTTGAATTGTCTATATATTTCTTATATTTACGACCATTATAAATATTGCATCATTTTATGACTTATTGCGCAATAATTCATTGCGTTTTATTGTCCCTGGCTTTTACTAAATGCTGGATACAGTTTTGAAACAGTGGCGTATCCACAGGGGGCGTAAACTCGGAATTGTTTTAAATTTAAACATTAGACATTTATAAATGCAGGATGTAACAAACTCACCACATGAGAATTGGTAGGGTTATACTAAACTCAAATAGGAGTTTAGCGGACATCCAAACATTAACAAATTGCTTGATTATATACGAATGTTAGATTATTTTTCATGTAATAGAAGTAGCGTGTACAATTGCAAATTACCAGTTCGTGCTTTGATAAACTCGTTTGACAAACGTACACTTTCATACAATTTATTAAATTTTAGCATTTATTAAAGTCTTTTGTTGACGAGTATTTATTTCGTTTATTTCGAACTATTTATAAAGTATTTCTTATTATAGGTATCAAAAGTTTTAGTTCTCAATTTCGGCGACTTTATTAAATCGTTCGTTAAATTGTGCGTGCAAGGGTTCAATCGAAACCAAACTAGCCCCACGTACTTCTACCTCAAGCACACTCGAAGCTTCCTCTTTCATGCAAACCGGCAATCAATTAAGTTACCTTAGTAGTCATCGAGGCTGCAAGATACGAGGAAAATTGGTGAAGTCTCGCACAGTTGACCCCGAAGCCCGACCCCAATTTACCTCAGAGCCCCGCGCAACAAGAGTCATTATTATCGGGCGAAAGTGGCTCCGTGGATTATTGTGGCAAATTAAAATTAGTTTCCTGTGCTTGATAAATGCCCACCGGATTTAATGCAGAATTTCCATTGCGCATTGTCTAACTATGATTTAAAACTGAAATTACGGGCAATTTTCGAATCGGTTTAATGCGTCTTAATTAAAATATACGATCGGGTTTGAAATGAAAACGCTGTTGTTCGGGAATTTATCACTTACTATTTTATTAATCGTGTTGATATTAATTAGAGTGGAGCTTTTAACCTTTTCAACTTGACGTATTAATAGGACGTTAACACATGCGCTAAAATTAATCACACGATACGAACTGACAATTAAGTAAACTTATGCACACATTATAACCAGTGACTAAAAACGAAAAATATTTCACGAAATTTTTCGTTTTAGTTCTTTACGTTTTTACACTAAAATTATCGAGAAACGAAATTAAATAACGATTAATTAAAACCTACTATATGGACGAGGGAAAGACTATAGTAAAATGTTATAATAAAACACTTTTAACTTTGTTTTTTATAACTTATATATTTATTTTTGTGACTTAAGTTTCGGTAATACAATTACCATTTTCAAACAAGAAGTGTTTTAAAAACCGATTTACAAAATAAATAAATATATAAGTTATACAAAACAAAGTTAAAAGTGTTTTATTATAATATTTAAAATGTATAACGAAGTAGAAGCCTCCAGCATAAACAATATTATAGTAAAATGATTCATAACAGGCGGATGTACCAATTAGGACCAGAGGAAAAAGAACATCAGAATAGATAGATAGATATTTTATTGTTGGCATACAGAGTATTTACAAAAGTCAAAATAAAATAAAATTTACATATATACAATACCGAACAAATACTGGTTTAAAAAACGTACACGAATAAATAATTAAAATTTAAAACAGAAATCACAATTTCAAACAAATTTCATATAAGATATCACATTTTTTAGTATCAGACATAAACTCTTCAACGCTATAGAACGCTCTTAATTTTAGGTATTTTGACAGGACACGTTTAAATTTAATTGAGCATAGATTTCTCACCACAATTGGCAGCAGATTGAAAAATTTAACGCTCATGAAATTCGGAGTGTTTTGAGATTTCGCCAGTCTAACGAAATCAGTACGCGTATCTCCTTTTTTCCTAGTGTAATGATCATGGACGTCTTCATTCTTTGGTCTTACATTATAACATTTGTGAGCTAACATTAAACATTGCAAAATATAAATTGATGGAAAGGTGAGAATATTCATGGTTACAAATAGGGGGGAGTGCGATGGCATAGTTGAGACGACAGTCAACAAAGGAAAAGAAATAGAAATGAAGGGAGTGAGAAAAAAAGGGTCGGTAACAATGGGGTTTTAGAACGCAGCGGGAATAAAGTCGAAGGTAAAGGAGGGCAAGTGGAAGAGAGACTTGGAGGAGTGGTTGGTAGGGAAGGACATAGTGGGGCTGGTAGAGACATGGATGGTTAAGGAAGAGTGGGGAGAAGTGAAGGGATGGCTACCGAGAGGCTTTGGATGGGAGATGAAAAAGGCAACGAAATGTGAGACAAAAGGAAGGGCGAAGGGGGGAATGATTGGGGGAAAGGTGGAGGTGGTGGAGGGCTGCGAAGGATGGCAGCAGGGAAGAGAACAGATTAATGTGGGGGTGATATATGTCAATAAAAATTGGAGCGAAATAAGGAAAGAGATTGATGAGAGAATTGAAAAAAGATGATTTCAACGCGAGAATAGGAGAAACGGGAGGAAGAATTAAAGATGATGGAGTAGAGATGAAAAGAACTTCGCAAGACAAAGTTATGAACGGAGAGGGAAGGAGAATGATGGTGTAGGTGATGGAGGAGGGGTGAGAATTTACGAATGGATGCACAGACGGCAAGAAAACATATATAGGGGCAAGAGAGGCATGTGTGATTGACCGTGTAGTAGTGAAGGGGATTACAAAAGGAAAAATAAGATGTATGGAGATAGAGGAGGTGCTAGGATCTGATCAACTACCGTTAAAGGTGGAGATGTTATAGTACGCCAAGTCTGACCTTTTTGTACTTACATACGTTAATTATTTAACAGATTTGTTACGAGTGTCGATGCGTGTTGGTTAGGTTTAGGTAAATAAAATGCTTGTTTGTTAAATAAATGGATGTTTATTCATTTGATTGATCAGTTCTGGAATTTGCATTGGTACAACAAAGGGTATGTCATTTGAATTATGGACACATTTCCTTGCTGTACCAATAGATCTGGGAAAACCCTGTGGGAAAACCAGTCTCAGAACTGTCGTCGAACATTTTACAAAAGAATATTGCAAGAATTTCAGATTTACAACAACTGTCGTACATTTTCTTTGACCAGACCAGAATACGTATGACTCAGAATTGTTTGTATCGACTAGATCTCAATGAATCACTTACACAATCGGTGACCTCGACTATACTCTTTCGTTCGGAGAATAAGATTACCATCAGAAATTGGATGCTCTTTTTCTAGCGCTCAAAGCGTCTGGCGATACACCTTTTCAACACAAGCCATGGTCTTAGCGCTCAAAGCGTCTGGAGGTTGTAAAGAAATCAATACATTCAATAATGACAAGTTAAAGTTATTAGACATTAAATTTTGGAGGTTCTTTTCCTAACACGTACAGCGTCTGGCGATACACCCTTTCTACACAACCCATGGTCCTAGCGCTCAAAGCGTCTGGAGGTTGTAAAGAAATCAATACGTTCAATAATGACAAGTTGAAGTTATTAGACAAATCATTTTGGAGGTTCTTTTCTTAGCGCTCAAAGCATCTGGCGATACCCCCTTTCTACACAACCCATGGTCCTAGCGCTCAAAGCGTCTGGAGGTTGTAAAGAAATCAATACGTGCAATAATGACAAGTTAAAGTTATTGGACATTAAATTTTGGAGGTTCTTTTCCTAACACTCAAAGCATCTGGCGATACCCCCTTTCTACACAACCCATGGTCCTAGCGCTCAAAGCGTCTGGAGGTTGTAAAGAAATCAATACGTGCAATAATGACAAGTTAAAGTTATTGGACATTAAATTTTGGAGGTTCTTTTCCTAACACTCAAAGCATCTGGCGATACCCCCTTTCTACACAACCCATGGTCCTAGCGCTCAAAGCGTCTGGAGGTTGTAAAGAAATCAATACGTGCAATAATGACAAGTTAAAGTTATTGGACATTAAATTTTGGAGGTTCTTTTCCTAACACTCAAAGCATCTGGCGATACCCCCTTTCTACACAACCCATGGTCCTAGCGCTCAAAGCGTCTGGAGGTTGTAAAGAAATCAATACGTTCAATAATGACAAGTTGAAGTTATTAGACAAATCTTTTTGGAGGTTCTTTTCTTAGCGCTCAAAGCATCTGGCGATACCCCCTTTCTACACAACCCATGGTCCTAGCGCTCAAAGCGTCTGGAGGTTGTAAAGAAATCAATACGTTCAATAATGACAAGTTAAAGTTATTAGACATTAAATTTTGGAGGTTCTTTTCCTAACACTCAAAGCGTCTGGCGATACCCTCTTTCTACACAACCCATGATCCTAGCACTCAAAGCGTCTGGCGATACCCTCTTTCTACACAACCCATGGTCCTAGCACTCAAAGCGTCTGGAGGTTGTAAAGAAATCAATACGTTCAATAATGACAAGTTAAAGTTATTAGACATTAAATTTTGGAGGTTCTTTTCCTAACACTCAAAGCGTCTGGCGATACCCTCTTTCTACACAACCCATGATCCTAGCACTCAAAGCGTCTGGAGGTTGTAAAGAAATCAATACGTTCAATAATGACAAGTTAAAGTTATTAGACATTAAATTTTGGAGGTTCTTTTCCTAACACTCAAAGCGTCTGGCGATACCCTCTTTCTACACAACCCATGGTCCTAGCACTCAAAGCGTCTGGAGGTTGTAAAGAAATCAATACGTTCAATAATGACAAGTTAAAATTATTAGACATTAAATTTTGGAGGTTCTTTTCCTAACACTCAAAGCGTCTGGCGATACCCTCTTTCTACACAACCCATGATCCTAGCACTCAAAGCGTCTGGAGGTTGTAAAGAAATCAATACGTTCAATAATGACAAGTTAAAGTTATTAGACATTAAATTTTGGAGGTTCTTTTCCTAACACTCAAAGCGTCTGGCGATACCCTCTTTCTACACAACCCATGGTCCTAGCACTCAAAGCGTCTGGAGGTTGTAAAGAAATCAATACGTTCAATAATGACAAGTTAAAATTATTAGACATTAAATTTTGGAGGTTCTTTTCCTAACACTCAAAGCGTCTGGCGATACCCTCTTTCTACACAACCCATGATCCTAGCACTCAAAGCGTCTGGAGGTTGTAAAGAAATCAATACGTGCAATAATGACAAGTTAAAGTTATTGGACATTAAATTTTGGAGGTTCTTTTCCTAACACTCAAAGCATCTGGCGATACCCCCTTTCTACACAACCCATGGTCCTAGCGCTCAAAGCGTCTGGAGGTTGTAAAGAAATCAATACGTGCAATAATGACAAGTTAAAGTTATTGGACATTAAATTTTGGAGGTTCTTTTCCTAACACTCAAAGCATCTGGCGATACCCCCTTTCTACACAACCCATGGTCCTAGCGCTCAAAGCGTCTGGAGGTTGTAAAGAAATCAATACGTGCAATAATGACAAGTTAAAGTTATTGGACATTAAATTTTGGAGGTTCTTTTCCTAACACTCAAAGCATCTGGCGATACCCCCTTTCTACACAACCCATGGTCCTAGCGCTCAAAGCGTCTGGAGGTTGTAAAGAAATCAATACGTTCAATAATGACAAGTTGAAGTTATTAGACAAATCTTTTTGGAGGTTCTTTTCTTAGCGCTCAAAGCATCTGGCGATACCCCCTTTCTACACAACCCATGGTCCTAGCGCTCAAAGCGTCTGGAGGTTGTAAAGAAATCAATACGTTCAATAATGACAAGTTAAAGTTATTAGACATTAAATTTTGGAGGTTCTTTTCCTAACACTCAAAGCGTCTGGCGATACCCTCTTTCTACACAACCCATGATCCTAGCACTCAAAGCGTCTGGCGATACCCTCTTTCTACACAACCCATGGTCCTAGCACTCAAAGCGTCTGGAGGTTGTAAAGAAATCAATACGTTCAATAATGACAAGTTAAAGTTATTAGACATTAAATTTTGGAGGTTCTTTTCCTAACACTCAAAGCGTCTGGCGATACCCTCTTTCTACACAACCCATGATCCTAGCACTCAAAGCGTCTGGAGGTTGTAAAGAAATCAATACGTTCAATAATGACAAGTTAAAGTTATTAGACATTAAATTTTGGAGGTTCTTTTCCTAACACTCAAAGCGTCTGGCGATACCCTCTTTCTACACAACCCATGGTCCTAGCACTCAAAGCGTCTGGAGGTTGTAAAGAAATCAATACGTTCAATAATGACAAGTTAAAATTATTAGACATTAAATTTTGGAGGTTCTTTTCCTAACACTCAAAGCGTCTGGCGATACCCTCTTTCTACACAACCCATGATCCTAGCACTCAAAGCGTCTGGAGGTTGTAAAGAAATCAATACGTTCAATAATGACAAGTTAAAGTTATTAGACATTAAATTTTGGAGGTTCTTTTCCTAACACTCAAAGCGTCTGGCGATACCCTCTTTCTACACAACCCATGATCCTAGCACTCAAAGCGTCTGGAGGTTGTAAAGAAATCAATACGTTCAATAATGACAAGTTAAAGTTATTAGACATTAAATTTTGGAGGTTCTTTTCCTAACACTCAAAGCGTCTGGCGATACCCTCTTTCTACACAACCCATGGTCCTAGCGCTTAAAGCACCTGGAGGTTGTAAAGAAATCAATACGTTCAATAATGACAAGTTAAAGTTATTAGACATTAAATTTTGGAGGTTCTTTTCCTAACACTCAAAGCGTCTGGCGATACCCTCTTTCTACACAACCCATGATCCTAGCACTCAAAGCGTCTGGAGGTTGTAAAGAAATCAATACGTTCAATAATGACAAGTTAAAGTTATTAGACATTAAATTTTGGAGGTTCTTTTCCTAACACTCAAAGCGTCTGGCGATACCCTCTTTCTACACAACCCATGGTCCTAGCACTCAAAGCGTCTGGAGGTTGTAAAGAAATCAATACGTTCAATAATGACAAGTTAAAATTATTAGACATTAAATTTTGGAGGTTCTTTTCCTAACACTCAAAGCGTCTGGCGATACCCTCTTTCTACACAACCCATGATCCTAGCACTCAAAGCGTCTGGAGGTTGTAAAGAAATCAATACGTTCAATAATGACAAGTTAAAGTTATTAGACATTAAATTTTGGAGGTTCTTTTCCTAACACTCAAAGCGTCTGGCGATACCCTCTTTCTACACAACCCATGATCCTAGCACTCAAAGCGTCTGGAGGTTGTAAAGAAATCAATACGTTCAATAATGACAAGTTAAAGTTATTAGACATTAAATTTTGGAGGTTCTTTTCCTAACACTCAAAGGGTCTGGCGATACCCTCTTTCTACACAACCCATGGTCCTAGCGCTTAAAGCACCTGGAGGTTGTAAAGAAATCAATACGTTCAATAATGACAAGTTAAAGTTATTAGACATTAAATTTTGGAGGTTCTTTTCCTAACACTCAAAGCGTCTGGCGATACCCCCTTTCTACACAACCCATAGTCCTAGCGCCCAAACCGTCTGGAGGTTGTAAAGAAATCAATACGTTCAATAATGACAAGTTAAAGTTATTAGACATTAAATTTTGGAGGTTCTTTTCCTAACACTCAAAGCGTCTGGCGATACCCTCTTTCTACACAACCCATGGTCCTAGCGCTCAAAGCGTCTGGAGGTCGTAAAGAAATCAATACGTTCAATAATGACAAGTTAACGTTATTAGACATTAAATTTTGGAGGTTCTTTTCCTAACACTCAAAGCGTCTGGCGATACCCCCTTTCTACACAACCCATGGTCCTAGCGCTCAAAGCGTCTAGAGGTTGCGAAGAAAGTAATTCGTAGCATAATGTCTGCTAACTCAGGTTAGTCATTCTTTCTCTGACGATTTCGCATTTCGTGGCAGAGTAATAACTCAAATGTAAATTGTTTCACATTTCGTTGCAAAGTGATTACTCGGATGCAGTTTTTCATTGGATCTGTGTTTCGCATTTCGTAAAAGAGTGATTATTCAAATGTGAATTGTTTCACATTTCGTTGCAGAATGATTACTCGGATTCGGTCGTTTATCGTTTTTGGTTAACCCTTTTTTTACCGGAGAATACTCACATCATATGTAGCATCACGGATCGCCTATTATTCAATCTCCATGAGTTTCGCGATTTCTTCCCTTTTATGAGCTGATTTGCCCCCGTCACGTTTAAGAAATTGCCTCGTGTATGTTTGAATTCATGAACTTTCCCGTGAATTTACTTATTAGTATTTTTCTGGTCTTGTTTTGGACGTTGATTTTTATGAATTGCATTTTTGTGAATTAGGTCAGGAGGATGTTTACGTTTTCTTCTTGGTACTAAGTGTGATTTTAGATGATACAAGTCAAAGAGTTCTTTGTCCGAGGCGTATTTTTCGGTGCGGTTATTTATCTTAGCGATGTTATTCGGACCGCGAGACCGCGCGTGTACGGGTTATTTGTTTACTTGTTTCAACTTCTTGCTCACATTATCTTTTACGATTGATATTTATCATGCGCTGTTATGATTATTGGGTAAATTATATTTATCAGATTATTACAATAACGAATGATTTTTCTGAAAAAAATATTACATTAATTATTTTTATTACGGGACCTATGCACTCATTACAATGTGGACAGATAATAGTCTGGGGAGTGTGAGGGGACAGGAAAGCGATGTGTTGGAGAGCGGGGTGAAGGGATGAAGGATATAAGAAGGAAGTTGGAGAGGATTAAGTGGGAGGATACGTCGGTAGGATAGAGGAAATGGAAGCAATAATAGTGAGGTGTGAAAGAAAGAGGAAGGGTGAGAGAAGAAATGGCGATACATGGTTTGATGACGAGTACAGGCAGGCAAGGAAGGGGATGATGAAGGCAGTAAGAGAGTGTGTAGGAGGTGGAGGAGGAGAGGGGAGAGTGGCGAACACAAGAAAGAGATATGAGGAGATATGTGAGAAGAAACAGCGAGTGAGGAGTTGAGAGGATGTAAGAACGAGGCGGGGTAGGAAGACGCAGGTAGGGGTGTCGTTGAGGGAATAGACAAGAAAATGTAGAGAAGGGAGTGGAGAGCCTGGAGAGGTTGGAGAGAAGTGATGTGAGGATAGAGGGGAAGAGCTTACGGAGGAAGAGGTGGAGAGGGCCTTCAAGGAAGCGAAGAGTGGAAAAGGGGCTCAAAGCGCAAATGTGAAAGCAGATCGGGGAAGAGGGGAAGGAGAGGTTTAGAGAGCTGATGAACCAGATGTGGAGGGAAGAGGTGAGCTTACCGGAAGCGTGGAGGGTGGGGCGGATGTGCGCGGTATACAAAGGGGACGAAAAAGAGGCAAAGAACCACAGAGCGATCACGATTACGGGGTACAAAATCGGGATGATAATGGTGAAGAACTGGTTGGAGTTGGAGATAGAAGAAATGGAGCTGGTACCCAGTGGAGGCTCGTCAGAGGAGGCATTGCCTCACCATTAATTTCCTATACTATAAAAATATAAATTTTTTCAATAAATTTCTTCCGTATTGACTTTAATATTGATAATTGACTATAAATGGATGTATTAACGGAATGTTCCCGATTTGTGTAATGATTAGAGTTAGCGCGCCCACCCGGAATTTAAGCAACTTAATATGCCTCCATACAGTTTACATACAGGGACTTTTTTTAACTCAGAACATATGATTGTTATTGTCTATGTTATTGACAATGTAGGCAATCAAGTACACAAAGGTGACAGTGACACAATAAAGTTCAGTTAATTACTCAAATACGGTTTCACAGAATTCTGTTCGCTGATAGTTGCTGATGATTTGAAAACTTGTAGGCATTGTATTTAAATTCTTTTAATGTCTTGTAAGCGGAAGCTGAACTTATTTAAAACTGTGCAGCGATAACTCTTAACGATGATATGGGGTTCTGCTCTACGTAACATATAATGTTGAGTTTCATCTCTTCCGTTAAAATGTGATTTCCTTTAGCCCTTTTAATGTGAAAATTACTCACGCAGCCAGTATTGTCAAAATGATGGACAATATTTCAAATTGTTGAGACGGATGGAACTTGTTTGCTCGGATACTCAACCGAAAACAAATCTCTAACACGTCGAATGCTGTTCCCACTCTTGTACCAATTAATTATTTGTATTCTTTCTTCGGTGGAGTAATACATTTTTATTAATAACACAATTTTGACAATTAAATAAAACTGAGTGTAAGTATGGTTGCCTACATTGTCAATGCATTGCAATGCGTTGATGTGATCATTATAACACAGATCATAGACATCAACAATTATATGTTCTGAGTTAAAAAAAAAAGACTCTGTATATCGCATTCGTTGTCAATCCGATTTTGGAGGCGAGCCTCAGAAGATTCTCATTGGTCGGAAATCACCCGCGTGGTAGAGAGAGAACCTACCAGCACTCTCCATTATCAGCTATGTTAAGGCAGCTTCACAACAACCCGAGAACTGTAACGATAACTGGAACGGGAAAGAAGATATAACATACCTGGCTTGTTGTTCCTGTTACCAGAAATTATTTATTAGTCGTGTATGTCAATATGAAAATCACATTTAATGTGCTCAAGCTCCCGAATTGCAATCGACTTGAAACTTACTCAAAAGTTATTCCAAATTAATTTCTGTATTCGCACTATTTCTAGATTTTCGGAAATTTTGATGTGGTCGGAGTGTAAAATTGAGAAAAAAATAGAACCAATTTCAGAGACGCAAATTAAATATAAAAACAATTGCCATCGACTTGAAACTTTCCAAAATTGCTGAAGATTTATTTAAAATTGATATCTTAAAATGCCACATTCATAACATTACTGGATTTTTGAATATTTGAATGTGCTTGGTGTGTCATGTTGTAAAAAATAGAACCAATTTTAGTGACCCAAAATACATATAAAAACAATTGCCATCGACTTGAAACTTTGAAAATCACTCAAAATTCATTCCAAATTAATTTCTTAAAAAAAAAACTATATTCGCACCATTTCTAGATTTTTGATATTTTTTATGTGGTCAGTGTTATATTGAAAAAAAAATAGAAACAATTTTGGAGACCGAAAATAAATATAAAAACAATTGCTATCGACTTAAAACTTTCCTGAAACTTTCCAAAATTACTCAAAATTGTTACAAATTGATTTCTTGAAAAAAAAACTGTATTCGCACTATTTCTAGATTTTTTGAAATTTTGATGTCATCATAGTGTAAAGTTATGGAAAATAGTACCAATTTTGGAGACACAAAATAAAAATAAAAACAATTGCTATCGACTCGAAACTTTCCAAAATTACTTAAAATGACTCAAAATTCATTCCAAATTGATTTAAAAAAAACTACATTCGCGCCATTTCTAGATTTTTCGGAAATTTTGATATGCTCACAGTGTAAAATTGTGAAAATTTGAACCAATTTTGGAGACTCAAAATAAATATGAAAACAATTGCTATCGACTTGAAACTTTCCAAAATTACTTAAAATTAATTCCAAATTGATTTCTTAAAAAAACTATATTCGTATTTTAAGATTATGGTTGAATTTTAAAACAGTATCTATTTTGAGTAAACTTGGAATGTTTAAGGTCAGTCGTAATTGTCTTTATAATTTTTTAAACCAGGGAAAAGAGAGCAACTTCAGAACTGCTATAAACTGTGTTCTCGTGTGATTATTTCAAAATTTGGTAAAGGAATATTTTAAAAATATTATTGAAATTTAAAGCAGTATCTATTTTGAGTAAATTTGGAAAGTTTCAAGTCTGTGGCAATTGTTTTTATATTTTTCTTGAACTGGGGAAAGGCGACAAAATTCAGTGGTTAAAAAAATTTGTTATTGTGTGATTATTTCCAAATTTGGCGAAGGAATATTTTAATATTATGATTGGATTTTAAAGCAGAATCTATTTTGAGTAAATTTGGAAAGTTTCAAGTCGGTGGCAATTGTTTATATATATTTTTTTTACCGGGAAAAGGCGAGAAAATTCAGTGGTTAAAAAACCTTGTTATCGTGTGATTATTTCCAAATTCGGTGGAGGAATATTTTAAGATTATGATTGGATTTGAAAGCAGTATCTATTTTAAGTAAATTTGGAAAGTTTCAAATCTGTGGCAATTGTTTTTATATTTTTCTTGAACCGGGGAAAGGCGAGTAAATTCAGTGGTTAAAAAAACCTAGTTATCGTGTGATTATTTCCAAATTTGGCGGAGGAATATTTGAAGATTATGATTTAATTTTAAAGCAGTATCTATTTTGAGTAAATTTGGAAAGTTTCAAGTCTGTGGCAATTGTTTTTATATTTTTTTTTTTAGCCGGGAAAAGGCGAGTAAATTCAGTGGTTAAAAAGAACCTTGTTATCGTGTGATTATTTCGAAATTTGGTGAAGGAATATTTTAAGATTATTATTGGATTTTAAAGCAATATTTATTTTGAGTAAATTTGGAAAGTTTCAAGTCTGTGGCAATTGTTTTTATATTTTTTTTTAAACCGGGGAAAGGCGAGCAAATTCAGTGATTCAAAAAACCTTGTTATTGTGTGATTATTTCCAAATTTGGTGGAGGAATATTCTAAGATTATGATTGAATTTTAAAGCAGTATTTATTTTGAGTAAATTTGGAAAGTATCAAGTCTGTGGCAATTGTGTTTAAATTTTGTTAACGAGACAATTCAGTGGTTAAAAAACCTTGTTATCGTGTGATTATTTCCAATTTTGACGAAGGAATATTTTAAGAATATGACTTAAATTTAATGAAGTATCTATTTTGAGCAATTTTGGAAAGTTTCAAGTCTGAGGCAATTTTTTTTATATTTTTTTAAACAGGGGAAAGGCGAGAAAATTCAGTGGTTAAAAAAACCTTGTTATCGTGTGATTATTTCGAAATTTGGTGAAGGAATATTTTACGAATATGATTTAGTTTTAAAGCAGTATCTATTTTAAGTAAATTTTGATTGTTTGAAATCAGTGGCAATTTTTATTTTTTCTTTAAACTAGGGAAAAGCGAGCAACTTCAGTATTACCATAAATTATGTTCAGGTATGATTTATTTTCAAAATTGGCAAAAGGATGCTTTTAGATTTTGAATGCATCATAAAACGGAACCTTTTTTGAGTAAATTTTGAATGTTTCAAAGCTGTGGCAATTGTTTGTAATTTTTTTATTCATGAAAAAATGAGCAAATTCAGAAATAACATGGCGAAGGAAAATTTTCATATCAAGACTAAATTATAAAGCAAAATCTATGTTGGATAAATTTATAAAGTTTTAACATTGTGGCTATTGTTTTTATTTTTTGTAAACCATCGAAAAGCGAGCAAATTCAGCATTATTAGAAACTATTTTTTCCAAATTTGGGGAAGGGAAATTTTCAGATTATGATTGAGTTATAAAGACGAATCTATTTTGAATAAATTTTGAAAGTTGTAACACTGTCGCTTTTTATATTTTTTTTTACAGCAGGTAAAATGACTGTTAATGTTTTTTTCTCTTGCGAATTGCAGTAGACTGTAAGTTTACACCTTCATAAACACCTTCAATTCGTTTTTAACAGTCGAAAAATTAAATAAACCAACGAAATTAGTTATATTTGCATGTACATTTGCCTAAAATTATCAATTACATATAAATTCACAAGTTTTTAGGCATTGTGTGTGAGTCTAGTTAGTCGAAGCAGCAACACTATTTTTGGGTCGAGCCCATATTTGGACTATATAGGTGTCTTAGATTTAATTGTCAAACCGTATTTTATATTTTTTGTGAAAATGGAGCGTTGATCGAGGAATTGTTTGTGTGGAGCAATTCAATTATTCAGATTTAGAGGTGGTGGGCAAGCAAATTGGAAATAGGAAAACTCAAAGCTTTTGTCCTATTCAAACCGATCACTCGATATGTATATCGAGATTCACCACCTCTGAATGAATGAATGAATGAATTAATGAAAATTACTTCCTCCAATGAAAATCCATTTCATAAACAACATCATTATACATACATAAATCATCAAGTGTAAGTGTTAACAGAGGGTGTTTTAAGAATGGCATTATTGAGACGACAGGGCGTTCCGTGATTTAGACAAAGGCATTACAATGGCGTTAGAATATTATTAAGGATGTTTATTTTTCAACGAACTTAACTTACGTTACATATGTATTTGTCATTATGTAGTATTTTACATTGAATGGCTTCACACCTACTTCCTTAACATTTATAGCGATGCGCCGCTGTAACGTATTTCATACAAATTGACATACGTCTGTCACACTTCATATTATAGTGGATAAATCTAGTTTGTAGTGGTTTCGATTCTAAATTTATGTGACAATATTATTGATAAATTGTGTTCAAGAATTATTTCATTACAGACACATACTTAATCTTATAAACAGGTTTACATTAAGAGCTATTATACAATATGTTAGTAAGTCTCAATTTGTTCTATTTATGTGATAAAATGTAAATAAATGAAAAGTAATATTTGTTCAAAAATTAGCACATTGTCTCTATTCACTAGCAGAAATATTTTGACGTAAAGAAACGTTATAATCGGATTACAGTTATTTCCGTTTGATTGAATCCTTACCTAATAAGTCGCGGGCGGTAAAAATATACAACAGCGGATTTTCTTTTAGGAATGAGCTTAATCCTCCCATTCTTTGTAAAATCAAAATGACCGAGCTTTTGTAGTTACAAAGCGAGTTTTACGTCGACCAAAACGATGCTTAAAACTACGGCCGGTTTTCTGCAGCCCACCAATTTGCAGCGCTATTTTTATAAACGAAACACCCCATTAATCAATATTGTAAATATCGAAGGGAAATATTTACATTGCAGTATCGGGCGTGTAATACGTGTAGCCGCAGCATTTAACGACAAAGTGGATGTGACTGACAAATAATAATTAAATAGTTAATGTAAATTAAATACCGTTATGAAATTTGTTTGATGAACGGAAATACTGGCTCAATTAAATTTGTAATTTGAATTAGGGTTAATTCTCCACGTCAGGGCCGGCTGGAAGTTTTGCGGGGCTCTGCGCAGAAATTCAGCTTCTATAATTTCCACAGGTTTAATGAATGAGCATTTTTAATCAAAGACAATAAGCTAGTTTAAATCATCACTTCGCATGGAACTAATATGAGCTCATTTCCGAATTGATCTTATGGTGAAATCGCCGGGAACTTAGAACTTAAAATTTACGTTATGCACTAGCTCGATCTTACGATAATATTTTTATTGGCCCGAATTAAATCTTACTGGAATATTGTTTGTTGTCGCATGCGTTAGGTAAGGTTTGATTAATCGAAAAATATAGTACAATTACAATTCGCAATAACGATGAAATGCTTACTAGTCTTCTGCTCTCAAAAAATACAGCTCAAGAATTATCCTTTTCGCAATACCATATTTTCAAAGTTATCCAACCTTTGGGTATATATTATTATATTTTAAAAAAATATTGAGAAAACCAAAAAAACGCTATTTCGGGGGAACGAACTTTTACCAGAAGCTTTTCAAGTCTTCAAATTGATAAATAACTTTTTCTATTGCTTTAAGTGGAGCTACAATCCTTTGTAGGTGTTTATCTCTTCCACCAGCCTCCTCCAGGTCTCTGTCTCCTCGCCAATCTCCCTCCATTTGCATAACCGTTAGTGGCTGAATGGTTAACGCCAAAGCCAAAGCAAAAAAACCTCCCTCCATTATAGTTATGTTTAAAATTTCATTTGAAAATCTGTTTTCCAGATGCAGTGTGACACATTTTTCAAATATGGTTAAAATCATCCTGTATGACCTCAAAACGGATATTACCGTTGAAATTTTGAATACAAACGAATCCAGACACAGAAAAAAAACTATTCTGTATATTAAGTAAAACAAAAAACGGCAGCGAATGGGTGGGTCCTATTCCAATCTCCAATAAATCAATAAAAAATAAAAATAAATATAATAATAACATAAAAACTTGTTGAAACAGTTTAGCTTCCGTGGCTAATGTCACTCCGGTTATTCAATTATATAGATTATTAGAATTTTGCATTTTATAAATAACACAACTTAGTTTAAGCGAATTAAAATGGAAAATAAATCAATTGCTATCTACAGACACGTTTCGAGATTTATCTCAGTGCAAAATAATGTTAAAGTATGGCCATTTGTAGCTCTTAGGAGTTTCAATAAACTGTATTTATTATTTGTTAAAGTAATGAAATACACTTACATGAATTTGATCAACAACTTAAGGATTATGAAATTCTTTTATTCTTTTTATTACCGGAGTGGTAATAATTATTTCAAAATTTAATGATGAGGTTTTTGCATTTTTGAACACATCATAATTTTGAATGAATTTTGAGTAAATTTGGAATTTATTAGTCGATTTCAATTGTTTTTGTATTTTTTTCGAGCAAGACTACTAAAGTTTATACAAACGTTCTGTTTATATAACATTATTTTAAGATTTAATGATGAGATTTATGCAACATTTTTACAGCTCATTATTTTGAACGTATTTTGAGTAAATTCGGAAATTTTCATGGCAATTGTCTTTAAAGTTTTTTATTTTTTTTTCGAGCCATCAAAATTCGAACAATTTTTTTTAATCAATTTATCCTTATTTATATGCAATTATTTCAAAATTTTATGATGGGGTTTTTGCAATTTTTGCAGCACAAAATTTACAATTAATTTGGAGTATATTTGGCAATTTTTAAGTCGATCGCAATTTTATTTGAATTTTTTTCGAGACATCAAAATTTGTACAAATTTTACGACCTTATACCGTGTTGATATGCAATTATTTGAAAATTGAATGATGGTGTTTTTGCAATTTTTGCAGCACATAATGTACAATTCATTTATTTGGAGTAAATTTGGCAATTTTCAAGTCGATGTCAATTGTTTTTGATTTTTTTTTCGTGCTATCAAAATTTCTAGAAATTGTACGACCTTATACTGGATTTATATATAATTATTTTAAAATTTAATGGTGATGTTTTTGCAATTTTTTACAGGTCATAACTTAGAATGCACTTTGAGTAAATTTTGCTATTTTTTAAGTCGAATTTAATTGTTCTTCTATTTTTTTAGAGCCACCAAAATTTGTACAATTTTTTTTTACTACTTTATCCTCTGTTTATATGCAATTATTGCAAAATTTTAAGATGGGATTTTTGCATTTTTTGCAGCACATAATATACAATTTATTTGAAGTAAATTTCGCACTTTTCAAGTCGATAGCAGTTGTTTTTGTAATTTTGTCAAGCTACCAAAGATTATACAATTGTTTACTACTTCACGTAATGTTTATTTAAAATTATTTCAAAATTTAGTAATGAGGTTTATGCATTTATTTTACGGCTCATTATTTTGAATGCATTTTGAGTAAATTAGGGAATTTTGAAGTCGATGGCCATTTTTTTTTTGAATTGTACAAATTGTACGACCTCATACTGTGTTTTTGCAATTTTTTACAAGTCATAATTAAGAATGAATTTTAGGTAAATTTGGATATTTTTAAGTCGATTTCAATTGTTTTTGAATTTTTTTCGAGCCACCAAAATTTGTACAATTTTTATTTAACAGTTAACCCTCTGTTTATTTACAATTATTTCAAAATTTTATGATGGGATTTTTGTAATTTTTGCAGCACATAATTTACAATTTATTTTGAGTAAATTTCGAAATTTTCAAGTCACTGGCAATTGTTTCTGTATTTTTTGCGAGTCACCAAAATTTTTACAAATTAAACGACCTTATTCTGTGTTTATATGCGATTATTTCAAAATTTGATGATGAGGTTTTTGCCATTTTTGCAAATTATAATTTAGAATGAATTTTGAATAAATTTAAATATATAAAATTAAGATTTTATAATGAGATTCATTAATTTATTTTACAGCTCATTATTTTGAATGCATTTTGAGTAATTAGGAAATTTTCAAGTCGATGGTAATCATTTTTTAAATAAATTTAAAAAAACGAAATATAGCCTGAATATATGAATATTCAACCTGATCGTAACTCTGCAAGCAAAATTAAGTCTTACTAAGACTTATTGAAATCGACTAAAAAATTTCAAAATTTACTCAAAATTAATTCTAAATTATGACCTGTAACAAAATGTAACAACCTCATCATTAAATTTTGAAATAATTGCATATGAACATAGTATAAGGACATAAAATTTGTACAAATTTTGTTAGCTCGAAAAAAATTCAAAAACTTGAAAAATTCCTAATTTACCCAAAATATAAAAAAATGCATAAATCTCATTATTAAATCTTAAAATATTTTTTTTATAAACAGAACGTCAAGTAGTAAAAAATTCTATAAACTTTGGTGGCTCGAAAAAATTATTTATTAATAAATAAATAATAATTTAAAATTATAATTATTAATTGTCGACTTGAAAATTGCTAAACTTACTTTAATAAATTGTAAATTATGTGCTACAAAAATTGCAAAAACGCCGTTATAAAATTTTGAAATAATTGCATATAAACAGAGTTTAAAGTGGTAGAAGAAATTCGTGCAAATTTTGGTGGCTCGAAAAAATACAAAAACAATTGAAATCGACTAAAAAAGTTCAAAATTTCTCAAAATGAATTCTAAATTATGACCTGTAAAGTATTTCAGAAACCACATCAATAATTTTTTTAATAAATGCATATAAATAGTCATAGAAAATTTATACAAATTTTGGTGGCTCGAAAAAAAAACAAGTTCCAAATTTATTCAAAATTTATTCTAAATTATGAACTGTAAAAAATTGCAAAAACCTCATCATTACATTTTTAAATAATTGCATATAAAGACAGTATAAGGTTGTACAATTTGTAGAAATTTTGATGGCTCGAAAAAAAATTCGAAAATAATTGCTATAGATTACTCTGGGGCCAATTCCAGGGGTATAGGCATTTTTCTGACCTCGGATTCGGATTCAGCGGTGAAAAATACATTTGAATACACATGTCTGATTAACAGATCCGTACTTTTTACTTTCTCCTTTACGAAGTACGAGAAAGTTTTGTGATCGTGATTTTTTTTTCAAAATTTTTTTTTACGGAAATATCCGTCTTGGGGTCCCTAGATGCCATTTCAACAATTTCTGAAAAAATGTGTCTGTGTGTCTGCGTGTGTGTCTGTCTGTCTGTGCGCGCTGTATCTCAAAAACTAATAGAGCAATTGATATGAAACTTTGAACATCCATCTTATTTGATAATCTGAAGAACTGTAAAGCTTTTGGTAAAATTTCGTACACCGGAAGTGGGCGTTTACCTTAACTGTTTTTATTTTTTGCCAATATTCTCTTAAATATGAAAAATATCACAAAAACATTTAAACAAACTTTGAAGACAAGTAAGAATGAACATCTTTTGCTTGAAAACATTTTTCATAAAATCATTTTTATTCGAGAAATTTTTTTTTTATTTTTAATTTTTGATCTATAATTATAAAACGATAATAGTTACAGCAAATTTGTGTTAATAATAATTGTAGAAAATGCTAAAATGAACAACTTATAAAGAATAAGTTTTTTTTTCGAAATCCCCTGAGTTTTTGAATTTGAAGTTTAATTTTTCCATCTTCCATAATTTTGACATTTTAAACGTCAGTTTCATCCAAGCTTACACAACGCTCGATGTACATTTAAAATATTATTTAAATTGAAAATAAACCATGAAAGTGCAAACATAAATACATACCATCAAGTCGGAGAAAGTAACATAATGGCCACATCACCATTTTTTTTGTGGGGCTGTGTTATAGCGTCGTCTGTCACGAATACAAAAAAAATTCAGATAAAACTTTCTTATTTTTTCCGAACAAAAAAATGGGGGTTCCTATTTAACTTGTCTATTTCTCACCCCTACGCCCTAGAGCAGACATGTCAAACACGCGGCCCGCGGGCCGCATGTGGCCCGCTTACAAGTTGCTTGCGGCCCGGCAAGGTTGGTATCAAATATTTAAAAAAAATTGTATACAAGGTAAAAATAATTTTTTTTTGGTTTTAATTGTAGTTTTTTTTGGTAATGCGGCCCGCGACTTGTGTGTAATACTTGATGTGGCCCTTGGTGGTAAACGTGTTTGACATGCCTGCCCTAGAGGGTTAAGGGTAGTGGGTCAAGTTTCGTATCATTAAATGTAGTTTTCAAGATATTTCAATGTCTTCACTTAAATTGAACACCCTGTATAACCAGAACGTGAAGTAGTATTAAAAGGTGTATTAAAAGGTGTATTAAAAATGATTTACATTTTAACATCAATAAATGTAAAATAATATCGTTCGACAGAAGCTATATAATTTCTAACGTGAAGTACAGTATCAGTGGAGTTGATTTGGATGTTGTGGCTGAAATAAAAGATCTCGGTGTATTGTTTGATCGCAAAATCACGTTTCTACCACACATCCAAATGATAACTAATCAAGCACTCAAACTTCTAGGATTTATTTCAAGAGTAGGTAGGGACTTTTCTGTAGACGCTGTAAAATATTTATATTGTTCATTAGTCCGATCACGTATGGAATATGCATCTATAGTATGGAGCCCTCATCAAAACTACTTGATTAAGCATATAAATAAAGTGCAAAATAAATTTTTACGGATTGCTGCATATAAATTAAATATCCCATTATCGACTCTGGATTATTCCGTACTATCTTCTTCATTAAATTTAAAACCACTGGAATGCAGGCGCATAGTCTCAGATTTAGTATTTTTATTTAAAATTATTAATAGTCATATTGATTGCTCCTTTGTACTTGAACTGATTGGTTTTCGATTCCAACAAAGGGGACCCACAACACGCAGCACTACTATCTTTAACGTCCCATTTCACAGAACCAACTATGGGTACAATGCACCCTTATCACGGACCTTAAGAATAGCGAATGGCCTGATAAGTAACACCAACTTCAAACTATTTTCAAACAATATTTCGGACTTTAAATGTTATTTATCACGAATTGATCTATCGGCATTTGTTTCTAGTCAAATTTAAATAATTGCAACTTTCTTGCAGGGGTTTTCATTATGTATGTCGAGCGTACTGCATCATATTGTTTTTAACTTGTTTTTGTTTGTTTGTCACATGTTGTCGAAATTTTAAATTTAAATTTTAAATTGTAATTTTAATTTTTGTATTTTTATATTTTATATTTATATTTTATTTTATATTTTGTTTTATATTTTATATTCGATTTAATACTTAAATGTACAGGGAGAATCCCGTAAATATATATATTATTATTAGTAAAAAATTGTATAAACTTTGGTAGATCGTAAAAATTGTAAAAACAATTGCCATCCACTTGAAAATTGCCAAATTTACTCCAAATAATTATAAATTATGTGCTGCAAAAACTGCATAAACCCAATCATAAAATTTTGAAATAATTACATATAAACAAAAAAATGTATAAATTTTGGTGGCTCGAAAAAAATACAAAAACATTTGAAATCGACTAAAAAATTATCAAATTTGCTCAAAATTCATTCTAAAATATAACCTGTAAAAAATGCAAAAACCTCATTATCAAATTTTGAGATAATTGCATATGAATTGCACATAAGGTCGTAAAATTTGTACAAATTTTGATTTTGTTATTGACTCGAAAATTTCCTAATTCACTCAAAATGCATTAAAAATAATGAGTTGTAAAATAAATGCATAAATCTCATTATAAAATCTTTAAATAATTTCATACAAACAGAACGTGCAGTAGTAAAAAATTGTATAACTTTGGTAGCTCGAAAAAAAAAATTAAAAACAATTGCCATCGACTTGAAATCAATCTTTATTCAGACTATACAATACGATACAACATGTTGGATGAATATCCATAAACAAAAAAAGAGTGTTAGTCCTTCTAACCTGCGGTCTATCTGCCCATCGACTTGAAAATTTCCTACTTTACTCAAAATGCATTCAAAATAATGACCTGTAAAATAAACGCATAAATCTCATTACTTAATCTTAAAATAATTTTATATAAACAGAACATGAAGTAGTAAAAAATTATATAAACTTTAGTAGCTCGAAAAAAAAAATCAAAAGCAATTGCCATCCACTTGAAAATTGATAAATTTACTACGAATTAATCATAGATTATGTGTTGCAAAAATTGAAAAAAAAACTCATCATACAATTTTGAAATAAACAGAGGATAAAGTGGTAAAATAATTTGTACAAATTTTAGTGGCTCGCAAAAAATACAAAAAAAATTGCCGTTGACTTGAAAAAAAAATATAATCTGTCGTGAAAAATAAATAAACAAAACATTGCTTTTATTCTTTTTATTGTAGAGATTTAATAAAAACACAGTTCGTTAAATTATTCTAAAAAATACTGAAATATATAATGCATTGTGGGCAGAAAGATTTTGGTCAATGGCCATTTGTAGCTCCTTTGTAACCTGAGTTTCAATAAATTGCATTACAACTACTATAATGCATCGAGTGGGATTATTTTCACACACTTTATGTTTAGAATAATTAAATTAAGTAGTGCTTTAAAGATGCTAAATACACAAACTAAGCATACGATGGTAAACCCTAACCTATGATATTAGGGTAGGTATTGATTGTGAACTTCTCGTATGCACTTAGTAGCGTGTCATTCTTGTCCTTGGTCATTACGTCTGCACTAAAGTTGGGGTGCGTATTCCCATAGGATTAGGGGAGATAGAACATACCATTTGGTCGCACATGCATTTGTAAAAGCAGCCGATTTGTACACTTTTTTTCAATGCATGTACTATTCCACATTCTAACTGAATGCATAAAATAAATATTAAGTTTTTTTTTCATGTTTCATCAAGTGATAAATGAGAATCAATCAAGAGTGCCAAATATTTTAAAACATTTACTGGAAAATTGATTAATTTTCATGCCAAATTACACAATGACCTTGATCTACAGATGTAAAAAAACATAATTGAGATTGTAGACTAACTAATAATGATTTGGTTAACTAGGCAATACAATAGCAGATTTACTGACGCTGTGAAATTCAGTCAAGTCAGTAAATCTGCTTTGCTGCCGTGTAAAACATACAATTTTGTCACATTACTTGGAAAATGTATTATTTTTCGTCCCAAATTACACAATACGCTTGTTCTGCCGATGTAAAAGACATAAATTAGAATTATTTGTTAAACTAGACGATAAACTGGCAGATTCACTGGATTCACAGTGAACCTGCTTTGTTGCCGTATTGATAAATTTTTCCGAGAAAATTTCATTAGATTGCAAAACAACTGATAAGTCATCACAACATAAATTGGAATTCAAAATCCGTATACAATAATATTATCTGAAATCGTATTTGTACGCCAGTGTTAAATTCCTGATGGTCTCCCCGGATAACATTACATTTTTATTAAAAGGGTGTTAGGATAGTCCCTTGTTAATATAAAATAGAGCAGGTGAACGCGGAAGGTTCGAGCTAAAAGGGTGGGATCGTGGCCCTTTCGCATTTTCATTTTTTATGCGCTGCTTGTTTGGGACCGCAATATCTTTAAATTATTAGCCGATGGTCGAATAAATTCATTTCTGACTTGTCATTTCACGTGCCGTGAAACGTTTAGGTCTTTCCATTAGAGCTGCTGCGCCCTGAACGGGCACGACAACGGTGTGACACGCCAGAAATAATTTCTATTAATGCGCCCATCAAAAAAAAAATATGATTCATGGCTCTAATAAAAGAGGCATTGTTGTTTGCTATTCGTTAGAGATGGACGTCGAGTGTACATCAATAAATATTTACATTAATTATTATATATTGTGGCAATAATTCGATTTGGGGGGTCTCGAAGGAATCGGGTCATGTCATTCTGTATCGTGTATAATAAACGTGGAGGGAAGTCACGGGAAGGAAACAAAATTCCATTCTTATTAATCCTCGCCCCCTATGGTAAGGCGGTTGATTAGAAAATGTGGGCCATAATGGAATTATGTGTCGGGGTTCATGATTGGCTGATCACTGGTTCAGATGAATAAGAAAATTATAAAAGGGTATATTTACTTTTACTTTCGTTTAATAATAGACCTATTTTTACATCAAAACTGTTTAACAATGTGAGTTATTGTTAAACAGTTTTTTGCTATTTTTGGTGAAATGTTAAGAGGTGTTTGTAATTTATTGTATTTAACACTTTGTTTACAAAACGAATACCACGGACAATGTTTTTGTTTAGTATGGATTTTTCCCGAGAATGCATTCATACGGCATCTCTTTAATTAAATTTAGAAGTTTAAAGTTGTACCACCTAAGTAGCAACCTGCTTCGCAGCTCTAATTTTTTTTCACAAATGCATTATTTGTTTATGGATCTTGAGCTTTTAGAGCAAATTCATTGCCTGATTATTTTTTTACAATTTTTCAAATCTTCCGTCGTTAATTTTGAAATTCTAATTTAAGTTTGCAGCGTTGCAATTTTATTTCCGTTAAGCGTATTGCAATTATTTTAATGGGAAATCATAAATGTATTATTTGTTTATGGATCTTGAGCTTTTAGAGCAAATTCATTGCCTGATTATTTTTTTACAATTTTTCAAATCTTTTGTCGTAAATTTTGAAATTCTAATTTAAGTTTGCAGCGTTGCAGTTTTATTTCCGTTAAGCGTATAGCAATTATTTTTATGAGAAATCACAAATGCATTATTTGTTTATGGATTTTGTGTTTTAGAGCAAATTCATTGCCCGATTATTTTTTACAATTTTTCAAATCTTCCGTCGTAAATTTTGAAATTTTAATTTAAGTTTGCAGCGTTGCTGTATTATTTCCATTAAGCGTATAGCAATTATTTTTATGGGAAATCACAAATGCATTATTTGTTTATGGACCTTGAGCTTTTAGAGCAAATTCATTGCCTGATTGTTTTTTTACAATTTTTCAAATCTTTTGTCGTAAATTTAGAAATTCTAATTTAAGTTTGCAGCGTTGCAGTTTTATTTTCGTTAAGCGTATAGCAATTATTTTGATAAGAGATCACAAATGCATTATTTGTTTATGGATCTTGAGCTTTTAGAGCAAATTCATTGCCTGATTATTTTTTTACAATTTTTCAAATCTTCTGTCGTAAATTTTAAAATTCTAATTTAAGTTTGCAGCGTTGCAATTTTATTTCCGTTAAGCGTATAGCAATTATTTTTATGGAAAATCACAAATGCATTATTTGTTTATGGATCTTGAGCTTTTAGAGCAAATTCATTGCCTGATTATTTTTTTACAATTTTTCAAATCTTCCGTCGTAAATTTTAAAATTCTAATTTAAGTTTGCAGCGTTGCAGTTTTATTTCCGTTAAGCGTGTAGCAATTATTTTAATGGAAAATCACAAATGCATTATTTGTTTATGGATCTTGAGCTTTTACAGCAAATTCATTGCCTGATTATTTTTTTACAATTTTTCAAATCTTCCGTCGTAAATTTCAAAATTCTAATTTAAATTTGCAGCGTTGCAATTTTATTTCCGTTAAGCGTATAGCAATTATTTTAATGCGAAATCATAAATGCATTATTTGTTTATGGATCTTGAGCTTTTAGAGCAAATTCATTGCTTGATTATTTTTTTACAATTTTTCAAATCTTCCGTCGTAAATTTAGAAATTCTAATTTAAGTTTGCAGCGTTGCAGTTTTATTTCCGTTAAGCGTATAGCAATTATTTTTATGGGAAATCACAAATGCGTTATTTGTTTATGGATCTTGAGCTTTTGGAGCAAATTCATTGCCTGATTATTTTTTTACAATTTTTCAAATTTTTTGTCGTAAATATAGAAATTCTAATTTAAGTTTGCAGCGTTGCAGTTTGATTTCCGTTAAGCGTGTAGCAATTATTTTTATGGGAAATCACAAATGCGTTATTTGTTTATGGATTTTGAGCTTTCAGAGCAAATTCATCGCCTGATTATTTTTTTACAATTTTTCAAATCTTCCGTCGTAAATTTTAAAATTATAATTTAAGTTTGCAGCGTTGCAGTTTTATTTCCGTTAAGCGTGTAGCAATTATTTTTATGGGAAATCACAAATGCGTTATTTGTTTATGAATTTTGAGCTTTTAGAGCAAATTCATTGCCTGATTTTCTTTTTACAATTTTTCAAATCTTCCGTCGTAAATTTAGAAATTCGAATTTAAGTTTGCAGCGTTGCAGTTTTATTTCCGTTAAGCGTATAGCAATTATTTTTATGGGAAATCACAAATGCATTATTTGTTTATGAATCTTGAGCTTTTACAACAAATTCATTGGATGATTATTTTTTTACAATTTTTCAAATCTTCCGTCGTAAATTTCGAAATTCTAATTTAGGTTTGCAGCGTTGCAGTTTTATTTCCGTTAAGCGTGTAGCAATTATTTTTATGGGAAATCCCAAATGCGTTATTTGTTTATGGATTTTGAGCTTTTAGAGCAAATTCATTGCCTGATTATTTTTTTACAATTTTTCAAATCTTCCGTCGTAAATTTCGAAATTCTAATTTAAGTTTGCAGCGTTGCAATTTTATTTCCGTTAAGCGTATAGCAATTATTTTAATGGGAAATCATAAATGCATTATTTGTTTATGGATCATGAGCTTTTAGAGCAAATTCATCGCCTGATTATTTTTCTACAATTTTTCAAATCTTCCGTCGTAAATTTTAAAATTCTAATTTAAGTTTGCAGCGTTGCAGTTTTATTTCCGTTAAGCGTATAGCAATTATTTTTCATGGGAAATTACAAATGCGTCATTTGTTTATGGATTTTGAGCTTTTAGAGCAAATTCATTGCCTGATTATTTTTTTACAATTTTTAAAATCTTCCGTCGTAAATTTTGAAATTCTAATTTAAGTTTGCAGCGTTGCAGTTTTATTTCCGTTAAGCGTATAGCAATTATTTTTATGGGAAATCACAAATGCGTTATTTGTTTATGAATTTTGAGCTTTTAGAGCAAATTCATTGCCTGATTTTCTTTTTACAATTTTTCAAATCTTCCGTCGTAAATTTAGAAATTCCAATTTAAGTTTGCAGCGTTGCAGTTTTATTTCCGTTAAGCGTATAGCAATTATTTTTATGGGAAATCACAAATGCATTATTTGTTTATGAATCTTGAGCTTTTACAACAAACTCATTGGATGATTATTTTTTTAAAATTTTTCAAATCTTCCGTCGTAAATTTCGAAATTCTAATTTAGGTTTGCAGCGTTGCAGTTTTATTTCCGTTAAGCGTGTAGCAATTATTTTTATGGGAAATCCCAAATGCGTTATTTGTTTATGGATTTTGAGCTTTTAGAGCAAATTCATTGCCTGATTATTTTTTTACAATTTTTCAAATCTTCCGTCGTAAATTTCGAAATTCTAATTTAAGTTTGCACCGTTGCAATTTTATTTCCGTTAAGCGTATAGCAATTATTTTAATGGGAAATCATAAATGCATTATTTGTTTATGGATCTTGAGCTTTTAGAGCAAATTCTTTGCCTGATTATTTTTTTACAATTTTTCAAATCTTCCGTCGTAAATTTCGAAATTCTAATTTAAGTTTGCAGCGTTGCAATTTTATTTCCGTTAAGCGTATAGCAATTATTTTAATGGGAAATCATAAATGCATTATTTGTTTATGGATCTTGAGCTTTCAGAGCAAATTCTTTGCCTGATTATTTTTTTACAATTTTTCAAATCTTCCGTCGTAAATTTTAAAATTCTAAATTAAGTTTGCAGCGTTGCAGTTTTATTTCCGTTAAGCGTGTAGTAATTATTTTTATGGAAAACCCCAAATGCGTTATTTGGTTATTTGTTTATGGATCTTGAGCTTTTAGAGCAAATTCATTGCCTGATTATTTTTTTACAATTTTTTAAATCTTTCGTCGTAAATTTTGAAATTCGAATTTAAGTTTGCAGCGTTGCAGCTTTATTTCCGTTAAGCGTATAGCAATTATTTTTCATGGGAAATTACAAATGCGTCGTTTGTTTATGGATTTTGAGCTTTTAGAGCAAATTCATTGCCTGATTATTTTTTTACAATTTTTCAAATCTTCCATCGTAAATTTTGAAATTCTAATTTAAGTTTGCAGCGTTGCAGTTTCATTTCCGTTAAGCGTATAGCAATTATTTTTATGGGAGATCACAAATGCATTATTTGTTTATGCATCTTGAGCTTTTAGAGCAAATTCATTGCCTGATTATTTTTTTACAATTTTTCAAATCTTCCGTCGTAAATTTTAAAATTATAATTTAAGTTTGCAGCGTTGCAGTTTTATTTCCGTTAAGCGTATAGCAAATATTTTTATGGGAAATCACAAATGCATTATTTGTTTATGGATCTTGAGCTTTTAGAGCAAATTCATTGCCTGATTATTTTTTTACAATTTTTCAAATCTTTTGTCGTAAATTTAGAAATTCTAATTTAAGTTTGCAGCGTTGCAGTTTTATTTCCGTTAAGCGGATAGCAATTATTTCTATGGAAAATCACAAATGCATTATTTGTTTATGGATCTTGAGCTTTTAGAGCAAATTCATTGCCTGATTATTTTTTTACAATTTTTCAAATTTTTTGTCGTAAATATAGAAATTCTAATTTAAGTTTGCAGCGTTGCAGTTTTATTTCCGTTAAGCGTATAGCAATTATTTTAATGGAAAATCACAAATGCATTATTTGTTTATGGATCTTGAGCTTTTGGAGCAAATTCATTGCCTGATTATTTTTTTACAATTTTTCAAATTTTTTTTCGTAAATATAGAAATTCTAATTTAAGTTTGCAGCGTTGCAGTTTTATTTCCGTTAAGCGTATAGCAATTATTTCTATGGAAAATCATAAATGCATTATTTGTTTATGGATCTTGAGCTTTTAGAGCAAATTCATTGCCTTATTATTTTTCTACAATTTTTCAAATCTTCCGTCGTAAATTTTGAAATTCCAATTTAAGTTTGCAGCGTTGAAGTTTTATTTCCGTTAAGCGTAAAGCAATTATTTTAATGGGAAATCATAAATGCATTATTTGTTTATGGATCTTGAGCTTTTAGAGCAAATTCATTGCCTTATCATTTTTCTACAATTTTACAAATCTTCCGTCGTAAATTTTGAAATTCTAATTTAAGTTTGCAGCGTTGCAATTTTATTTCCGTTAAGCGTAAAGCAATTATATATAAATCATCTTTATTAAAGAATTCATACATTTAGTCTATGATATAAACAAATCTTGCTTAACTATAATAATTAAATGTGTAAAGATTCTTTATTGGCTATCGACCCGGGGTCTTTCAGCCTTAAAGCAATTATTTTAATGGGAAATCATAAATGCATTAATTGTTTATGGATTTTGAGCTTTCAGAGCAAATTCATCGCCTGATTATTTTTTTACAATTTTTCAAATCTTCCGTCGTAAATTTTAAAATTATAATTTAAGTTTGCAGCGTTGCAGTTTTATTTCCGTTAAGCGTGTAGCAATTATTTTTATGGGAAATCACAAATGCGTTATTTGTTTATGGATTTTGAGCTTTTAGTGCAAATTCATTGCCTGATTTTCTTTTTACAATTTTTCAAATCTTCCGTCGTAAATTTAGAAATTCGAATTTAAGTTTGCAGCGTTGCAGTTTTATTTCCGTTAAGCGTATAGCAATTATTTTTATGGGAAATCACAAATGCATTATTTTTTTATGAATCTTGAGCTTTTACAACAAATTCATTGGATGATTATTTTTTTACAATTTTTCAAATCTTCCGTCGTAAATTTCGAAATTCTAATTTAGGTTTGCAGCGTTGCAGTTTTATTTCCGTTAAGCGTGTAGCAATTATTTTTATGGGAAATCCCAAATGCGTTATTTGTTTATGGATTTTGAGCTTTTAGAGCAAATTCATTGCCTGATTATTTTTTTACAATTTTTCAAATCTTCCGTCGTAAATTTCGAAATTCTAATTTAAGTTTGCAGCGTTGCAATTTTATTTCCGTTAAGCGTATAGCAATTATTTTAATGGGAAATCATAAATGCATTATTTGTTTATGGATCTTGAGCTTTTAGAGCAAATTCATCGCCTGATTATTTTTCTACAATTTTTCAAATCTTCCGTCGTAAATTTTAAAATTCTAATTTAAGTTTGCAGCGTTGCAGTTTTATTTCCGTTAAGCGTATAGCAATTATTTTTCATGGGAAATTACAAATGCGTCATTTGTTTATGGATTTTGAGCTTTTAGAGCAAATTCATTGCCTGATTATTTTTTTACAATTTTTAAAATCTTCCGTCGTAAATTTTGAAATTCTAATTTAAGTTTGCAGCGTTGCAGTTTTATTTCCGTTAAGCGTATAGCAATTATTTTTATGGGAAATCACAAATGCGTTATTTGTTTATGAATTTTGAGCTTTTAGAGCAAATTCATTGCCTGATTTTCTTTTTACAATTTTTCAAATCTTCCGTCGTAAATTTAGAAATTCCAATTTAAGTTTGCAGCGTTGCAGTTTTATTTCCGTTAAGCGTATAGCAATTATTTTTATGGGAAATCACAAATGCATTATTTGTTTATGAATCTTGAGCTTTTACAGCAAATTCATTGGATGATTATTTTTTTACAATTTTTCAAATCTTCCGTCGTAAATTTAGAAATTCTAATTTAAGTTTGCAGCGTTGCAGTTTTATTTCCGTTAAGCGTGTAGCAATTATTTTTATGGGAAATCATAAATGCATTATTTGTTTATGGATCTTGAGCTTTTAGAGCAAATTCATTGCCTGATTATTTTTTTACAATTTTTCAAATCTTCCGTCGTAAATTTTGATATTCTAATTTAAGTTTGCAGCGTTGCAGTTTTATTTCCGTTAAGCGTATAGCAATTATTTTAATGGGAAATCATAAATGCATTATTTGTTTATAGATTTTGAGCTTTTAGAGCAAATTCATTGCCTGATTGTTTTATTACAATTTTTCAAATCTTCCGTCGTAAATTTTGAAATTCGAATTTAAGTTTGCAGCGTTGCAGTTTTATTTCCGTTAAGCGTATAGCAATTATTTTTATGGGAGATCACAAATGCATTATTTGTTTATGCATCTTGAGCTTTTAGAGCAAATTCATTGCCTGATTATTTTTTTACAATTTTTCAAATCTTCCGTCGTAAATTTTAAAATTATAATTTAAGTTTGCAGCGTTGCAGTTTTATTTCCGTTAAGCGTATAGCAAATATTTTTATGGGAAATCACAAATGCATTATTTGTTTATGGATCTTGAGCTTTTAGAGCAAATTCATTGCCTGATTATTTTTTTACAATTTTTCAAATCTTTTGTCGTAAATTTAGAAATTCTAATTTAAGTTTGCAGCGTTGCAGTTTTATTTCCGTTAAGCGGATAGCAATTATTTCTATGGAAAATCACAAATGCATTATTTGTTTATGGATCTTGAGCTTTTAGAGCAAATTCATTGCCTGATTATTTTTTTACAATTTTTCAAATTTTTTGTCGTAAATATAGAAATTCTAATTTAAGTTTGCAGCGTTGCAGTTTTATTTCCGTTAAGCGTATAGCAATTATTTTAATGGAAAATCACAAATGCATTATTTGTTTATGGATCTTGAGCTTTTGGAGCAAATTCATTGCCTGATTATTTTTTTACAATTTTTCAAATTTTTTTTCGTAAATATAGAAATTCTAATTTAAGTTTGCAGCGTTGCAGTTTTATTTCCGTTAAGCGTATAGCAATTATTTTTCATGGGAAATTGCAAATGCGTTATTTGTTTATGGATTTTGAGCTTTTAGAGCAAATTCATTGCCTGATTATTTTTTTACAATTTTTTAAATCTTTCGTCGTAAATTTTGAAATTCGAATTTAAGTTTGCAGCGTTGCAGCTTTATTTCCGTTAAGCGTATAGCAATTATTTTTCATGGGAAATTACAAATGCGTCGTTTGTTTATGGATTTTGAGCTTTTAGAGCAAATTCATTGCCTGATTATTTTTTTACAATTTTTCAAATCTTCCATCGTAAATTTTGAAATTCTAATTTAAGTTTGCAGCGTTGCAGCTTTATTTCCGTTAAGCGTATAGCAATTATTTTTCATGGGAAATTACAAATGCGTCGTTTGTTTATGGATTTTGAGCTTTTAGAGCAAATTCATTGCCTGATTATTTTTTTACAATTTTTTAAATCTTTCGTCGTAAATTTTGAAATTCGAATTTAAGTTTGCAGCGTTGCAGCTTTATTTCCGTTAAGCGTATAGCAATTATTTTTCATGGGAAATTACAAATGCGTCGTTTGTTTATGGATTTTGAGCTTTTAGAGCAAATTCATTGCCTGATTATTTTTTTACAATTTTTTAAATCTTCCGTCGTAAATTTTAAAATTATAATTTAAGTTTGCAGCGTTGCAGTTTTATTTCCGTTAAGCGTATAGCAAATATTTTTATGGGAAATCACAAATGCATTATTTGTTTATGGATCTTAAGCTTTTAGAGCAAATTCATTGCCTGATAATTTTTTTAAAATTTTTCAAATCTTTTGTCGTAAATTTAGAAATTCTAATTTAAGTTTGCAGCGTTGCAGTTTTATTTCCGTTAAGCGTATAGCAATTATTTTAATGGGAAATCATAAATGCATTATTTGTTTATGGATCTTGAGCTTTTAGAGCAAATTCATTGCCTGATTATTTTTTTACAATTTTTCAAATCTTTTGTCGTAAATTTAGAAATTCTAATTTAAGTTTGCAGCGTTGCAGTTTTATTTCCGTTAAGCGTATAGCAATTATTTTAATGGGAAATCATAAATGCATTATTTGTTTATGGATCTTAAGCTTTTAGAGCAAATTCATTGCCTGATTATTTTTTTACAATTTTTCAAATCTTCCGTCGTAAATTTCGAAATTCTAATTTAAGTTTGCAGCGTTGCAATTTTATTTCCGTTAAGCGTATAGCAATTATTTTAATGGGAAATCATAAATGCATTATTTGTTTATGGATCTTGAGCTTTTAGAGCAAATTCATTGCCTGATTATTTTTTTACAATTTTTCAAATCTTTTGTCGTAAATTTAGAAATTCTAATTTAAGTTTGCAGCGTTGCAGTTTTATTTCTGTTAAGCGGATAGCAATTATTTCTATGGAAAATCACAAATGCATTATTTGTTTATGGATCTTGAGCTTTTAGAGCAAATTCATTGCCTGATTATTTTTTTACAATTTTTCAAATCTTCCGTCGTAAATTTTGATATTCTAATTTAAGTTTGCAGCGTTGCAGTTTTATTTCCGTTAAGCGTATAGCAATTATTTTAATGGGAAATCATAAATGCATTATTTGTTTATAGATTTTGAGCTTTTAGAGCAAATTCATTGCCTGATTGTTTTATTACAATTTTTCAAATCTTTTGTCGTAAATTTAGAAATTCTAATTTAAGTTTGCAGTGTTGCAGTTTTATTTCCGTTAAGTGTATAGCAACTATTTTTATGGGAAATCATAAATGCATTATTTGTTTATGCATCTTGAGCTTTTAGAGCAAATTCATTGCCCGATTATTTTTTTTACAATTTTTCAAATCTTCCGTCATAAATTTCTAAATTCTAATTTAAGTTTGCAGCGTTGCAGTTTTATTTCCGTTAGGCGTATAGCAATTATTTTTATGGGAAATCACAAATGCATTATTTGTTTATGGATTTTGAGCTTTTAGAGCAAATTCATTGCCTGATTATTTTTTTACAATTTTTCAAATCTTTTGTCGTAAATTTAGAAATTCTAATTTAAGTTTGCAGTGTTGCAGTTTTATTTCCGTTAAGTGTATAGCAATTATTTTTATGGGAAATCATAAATGCATTATTTGTTTATTCATCTTGAGCTTTTAGAGCAAATTCATTGCCTGATTATTTTTTTTTACAATTTTTCAAATCTTCCGTCGTCAATTTTGAAATTCGAATTTAAGTTTGCAGCGTTGCAGTTTTATTTCCGTTAAGCGTATAGCAATTATTTTTATGGGAAATCACAAATGCATTATTTGTTTATAGATCTTGAGCTTTTAGAGCAAATTCCTTGTCCGATTGTTTTTTTTCAAATTGAAACTTGAACTCTGCTAACTAGACCTCCGCGGCCCCCTCTAAAATTTTAAATATACTCTTCCATGTAAGGGGTGTTATCGAAAACTTATGTTTACATCCCATCGTTTAAAAACGTCCGCACGTGAAACGTTTAATTAATACATTACAATTAACTGAAAATTACTAACCGACAAGAGAAATATATTCTCGTTGGAGATGAAGTTGTATTTTCCGTGGAGAGAAAAACGCCAACAGAAGGTATAAATAAATGCCACGCACAAAAAAATGTGCGGTTATATTACTAGAAACATTAGTAGACGTAGTCATTATGCCTACCGAGGAAAGATTAACTGTCCCAGAAGAAATTTATAACGAGAAAACGCTGCTAGTTGGATTAAATATATCTCTTTCATGGATCGTTTATTTACTACAGCCCGAATTTAATTTATACGTACAGTTTTTGGCTCTGGCGCACAACTGAAAGCAATAACTAGTCTTACAAATGAGCGAGCTGGGTAAATTAATATATCGTTATCGCTTCCAGTTATATATAGTCACGACTCTAAAATTATCTACGATGATGTGAAGAAAAGTTCATGCATACAGATGTAGGAAAATAGAAAAAGGCGGAGGCGCTCGACAGCTTTGTGCAATGCGTCTGCGATTCTCCACCTGCGGGTTGAAAAAATGTTCACGATCACAATACTTTCTCATACTTCGTAAAAAAGTATTAAATTTCACTCCAAAAAAATTAAATAAAATCAGTATACTCTACAAATGTTTATAATTTAGGAGCACTCTAGCAAATTCAAAATCTTGATTTTGTTAATTTAGAACTTGAAAAATTTCAAATTTTAATAATTTTCACCGTCTCGACATGAATATCTTTAGTACCATTTAAAAAACACTGAATGCTCTACTTTTTAACATATAAAATATCATAATCAAAAAATGCGTTTAGCAATGTTTAAAAATTGAAAACGAGTGTTTGTTGACTTTAAACTTTTTGAAATTTTTAACCCTAACCTGATGCGCGACCGTATCACCGTTTAGGCGTCGACCTTCCATCTCGCCCCCAATCGCAGAGAAGCATTTTTGAAAATTGCACTGCAGAGAGGTCTAGGGTTAAATGGTAAACCACCCTTACAAATCCTATATGACTGCGATATCTTCCCTTTCCTACCCCTAAAGCAACCACCATAACTGATACAACTATACTTTATAATCATATCTTATGGGAAATTTTCTTCTCTTTAAAATTTATCTGTAAGATAATTAAATTAGAAGGTGGAATAGTGCCACCCACCACCCCCCGTATAAATTTTAAACAGAGTTTTGTGGGTTAGATTATAGTGGGTAAAAAGGGTGGTAGGCGGGTCCTGTACTACAATCCAATGAGTTAAACATCGAGTGTTTGCAAATGAATAATTTACAAAACACAAAATCACAAATGTTATTTTTCTGGATTTGGCGGTTACTCTCCATCAGCGCAAACCTCGGTTATGTTCAACTTATTGGAAGGTAGGATAGGGACCACCCGCCACCCTTTGTAATAATTTTAACTCAAAGTACAAACCCTGTTTCGTAATTATTATTAAAATTCCAACACCACAGAAGGATTTACAAAAAATCATCCAATCAGCGTCTTATGGGCTAAGTTAAAGTGGGTACAAAGGGTGGTGGGTGGGCCCTATCTTACAATCCAACGAGTTAAATATCGCCCAGAGTTTTTGCAAATGAATGCATTTACAAAATACAAAATCACAAATGTAATTTTTCTGGGTTTGGCGGTTACTCTCCATCAGCGCAAACCTTGTTTTAACTAAGTGGAGGGTAGGATAGGGCCCATCCACCACCCTTCCTAATAATTTTAACTCAAACTTCAAACCCTGTTTCGTAATTATCGTTAAAATTCCATAACCACTGAAGGATTTAAAAAAAAAATGCATTCAATCAAACAGCGTCTTATGGGCTAGGTTAAAGTGGGTACAAAGGGTGGTGGGTGGGCCCTATCCTACAATTCAACGAGTTAAACATCGCCCAGAATTTTTGCAAATGAATTAATTTACAAAATACAAAATCACAAACGTAATTTTTATGGGTTTGGCAGTTACTTTCTATCAGCGCAAACCTCGTTATGTTCAACTAATTGGAGAGTAGGATAGGGCCCACCCACCACCCTTCGTAATAATTTTAACTCAAACTACAAACCATGTTTCGTAATTTTCGTTAAATTCCAACACCACAGAAGGATTTACAAAAAAAAACATCAAATCAAACAGCGTTTTGTGGGTTAGGTTAAAGTGGATACGAAGGGTGGTGGGTGGGCCCTACTCTACAGTGGGTGGGCCCTACCCTACAATCCAACCAGTTGAACATCACACAGAATTTTTGCAAATGAATTAATTTACAAAATACAAAATCACAAACGTAATTTTTATGGGTTTGGCGGTTACTTTCTATCAGCGCAAACCTCGTTATGTTCAACTAATTGGAGAGTAGGATAGGGCCCACCCACCACCCTTCGTAATAATTTTAACTCAAACTACAAACCATGTTTCGTAATTTTCGTTAAATTCCAACACCACAGAAGGATTTACAAAAAAAAACATCAAATCAAACAGCGTTTTGTGGGTTAGGTTAAAGTGGATACGAAGGGTGGTGGGTGGGCCCTACTCTACAGTGGGTGGGCCCTACCCTACAATCCAACCAGTTGAACATCACACAGAATTTTTGCAAATGAATTAATTTACAAAATACAAAATCACAAACGTAATTTTTATGGGTTTGGCGGTTACTTTCTATCAGCGCAAACCTCATTTATGTTCAACTAATTGGAGGGTAGGATAGGGACCACCCACACCCACCACCCTTTATAATAATTTTAACTCAAACTACAAACCCTGTTTCGTAATTATCGTTAAAATTATACCACAGAAGGATTAAAAAAAAAATCATTCAATCAAACAGCGTCTTATGGGCTAGGTTAAAGTGGGTACAAAGGGTGATGGGTGGTCCCTATTTTACAATCCAACGAGTTGAACATCGCCAAGAGTTTTTGCAAATGAATTAATTTACAAAATATAAAATCACAAACGTATTTTTTCTGGTTTTGGCGGTTACTCTCCATCAGCGCAAACCTCGTTTATGTTCAACGAATTAGAGGGTAGAATAGGGCCCACCCACCACCCTTCATAATAATTTCAACTCAAACTACAAACCCTGTTTCGTAATTATCGTTAAAATTTCAACACCACAGAAGAATTTACAAAAAAAATCATCAAATTAAACAGCGTTTTGTGGGTAAGGTTAACGTGGATACGAAGGGTAGTGGATGGGCCCTATCCTACAATCCAGCGAGTTGAAGATCGTCCAGAGTTTTTGCAAATGAATTAATTTACAAAATGCAAAATACAAAATCACAAACGTAATTGTTCTGCGTTTGGCGGTTACTCTCCATCAGCGCAAACCTCGTTTATGTTCAACTAATTGGAGGGTAGGATAGGGCCCACCCATCACTCTTCGTAATAATTTTAACTCAAACTACAAACCCTGTTTCGAAATTATCGTTAAAATTCCACAACACATAAGGATTTACTAGAGAAATTCATTCAATCAAACACCGTTTTGTGGGTTAGGTTAAAGTAGATACGAAGGGTGGTGGGTGGGCACTATCCTAAAATCCAACCGGTTGGACATCGCTCAGAGTTCTTGCAAATGTTTTACAACATACAAAATCACAAATGCAATATTTCAGGATTTGGTTGTTTCTCTTTATCTGCGCAACCCTCGTTTATATTCAAGTAATTGAAGGATAAAATAGGGCCCACCCACCACCCTGCGTAATAATTTTAACTCAAAGTATAAACCCTGTTTCGTAATAATCGTTAAAATTTCAAGACCACCGAAGGATTGACAAAAAAAATCATCCAATCAAACAGTGTTTTATGGGTTAGATTAAAGTGGGTACAAAGGGTGGTGGGTGGGCCCTGTCTTACAATCCAACAAGTTGAGCATCGCCCAGAGTTCCGCAAATGAATTAATTTACAAAATACAAAATCACAAACGTAATTTTTCTGCGTTTGGCGGTTACTCTACATCAGCGCAAACCGTGTTTATGTTCAGCTAATTGGAGGGTGGGATAGGGAACACCCACCTCCCTTTGTAATAATTTTAACTTAAACTACAAACCCTGTTTTGTAATTATCTTTAAAATTTCAACACCACAGAAGAATTTACAAAAAAAAAACATCCCAATCAAACAGTGTCTTATGAGCTAGGTTAAAGTGGGTATAAAGGTTGGTGGGTGGTCCTTATCTTACAATCCAACGAGTTGAACATTTTACAGAGTTTCTGCAAATGAATTTATTTACAAAATACAAAATCACAAACGTAATATTTCCGGATATTTGCGGATACTCCCCATCAGCGCAAACCTCGTTATGTTCAACTAATTGAAGGATAGGATAGGGCCCACCCGCCACCCTTCGTCATAATTTTAACTCAAACTACAAACCCTGTTTCGTAATTATCGTAAAAATTCCAACACCACAGAAGGATTTAGTAAAAAAAAATCATCCAATCAAACAGCGTTTTGTGGGTGAGGTTAAAGTGGATACTAAGAGCGGTGGGTGGGTACTATCCTACAATCCAACCAGTTGAACATCGCCCAGAGTTCTTGCAAATGTACAAAATACAAAATCACAACTGCAATATTTCGGGGTTTGGGTGTTTCTCTTCATCTGCGCAAACCTTGTTTATTTTCAACTAATTGGAGGGTGGGCCAGGATCCACCCGCCACCCTTCGTAATAATTTTAACTTAAACCACAAACCCTGTCTCGTAATTATCGTTAATATTGCAACACCACAGAAGGATTTACAAAAAAAAATCATCCAATCAAACAGCGTCTTATGGGCTGGGTTAAAGTGGATACAAAGGGTGGTGGGTGGGCCCTATCTTACAATCCAATAAGTTGAACATCGCCCAGAGTTTTTGCAAATGAATTAATTTACAAAATAAAAATTCACAAATGTTATTTTTCAGGGTTTGGCGGTTACTGTCCATCAGCGCAAACCTCGTTTATGTTCAACGGTAGGATAGGGCACACCCACCACCCTTTGTTATAATTTTAACTCAAACTACAAACCCTGTTTCGTAAATATCGGTAAAATTCCACAACACCACAGAAGGATTTACAAGAAAAATGTATCCAATCACACAGCGTTTTGTGGGTTAGGTTAAAATGGGTACAAAGGGTGGTGGGTGGGTCCTATCTTACAATCCAACGACTTGAACATCGCCCAGAGTTTTTGCATATCAATTAATTTACAAAACACAAAATCACAAACGTAAATTTTCTGGGTTTGGCGGTTACTCTCCATCAGCGCCAACCTCGTTATGTTCAACTAATTTGAGGGTATGATAGGCACCACCCACCACCCTTGGTGATAATTTTAACTCAAACTACAAACCGTGTTTCGTAATTATCGTTAAAATTCCACAACACCACAGAAGGATTTACTGGAAAAATTCATCGAATCAAACAGCGTTTTGTGTGTTAGGTTAAAGTGGATACGAAGGGTGGTGGGTGGGCCCTATCCTACAATCCAACGAGTTGAACATCGCCCAGAGTTTTTGCAAATGAATTAATTTACAAAACACAAAATCACAAACGTAATTTTTCCGGGTTTGGCGGTTGCTCTCCATCAGCGCAAACCTCGTTTATATTCAACTAATTAGAGGGTAAGATAGGGACAACCCACCCCTCTTCGTAATAATTTTAACTCAAACTAAAAACCCTGTTTCGTAATTATCGTTAAAATTCCAACACCACAGGATTTACTAGAAATATTCATCCAATCAAACAACGTTTTCTGGGTTAGGTTAAAGTGGATACAAAGGATGGTTACTTCAAGGACTCTAAGGTGTGATTTACAAACATTTTGGCACCTTTTTTATAGAAATTTTTTGGGATGCGGTTTCATTCTCTGTTTTTTTGTACGTAATAACGCAAATGTACCCCAATCACTTCAAAAGAAACCCTCCTACAATATTTGTGTCAGCGCATTTTTCATTTTTCAAAATGTGACGAAAATGTTCCACCGGCTTTTATACTTATTTTTCAAGGGCGTATATTTTGTTTTAAATTTCAAGGGCAGAAATTGTCATGGTTAGTAAAGGGTACGACTAGCTCTCAGTTACATTTTTTTTCCAAATTTTTGGAACTTTCCTACTTTTCTGGGACGTGTCATTTGGTACCAGTAAATCATTTTTAAGGGGGCGATTTCAGCCCCTGTTTTTACTTAGCGTAACTTAAAAGTACTTCAATCTGTTTACAAAGAACCCTCTAGAATATTTCTATCTGCAAATTTACCATACAGTGCCCCCTTAACGAGACATGATCTTTCAAAATGTGACCAAAATGCTTCCACCTATTTTAAGAACGTTTCTTTTTCTTTTGAAATGGAAGAGCTTTTTCGGTTATCAGGGGGTACGACCACCTTAAGAACTACACGGTGACCATGTACCGCAGCCTTTCATCTTGGCCTATGCGCGCTTCCTATAAATCGATAAATAGTTGGAATTGTTGAGTCATGCATCGAACAAATTGGGAGAATTGCCTGACGATCAACTTAAGACGTAAGCAACAAAAGTTCGCAACAAAATTTCGGCATTGTCCGTATTTTAAGTGACAAAGAAATAACTATTAATGTAGTGAATTAATTGGCTCGTGTAAAAACAACGAATTAAGAGCGAAATAAGTGCAACAGATTTAAGGAAATTATGTCCTCATTCGGGGAGTTTTATTTACCTACATAAGCTAATTTTCTTTAGATTCCTTAGGATTATACAAAAAGCTTTTTATCGTTAAATTTTATATTCCTAAAATTAATTACTTTCAACTTCTTTCAAATATTTTACGATCGCGTATTTTTTTATTACACCTAATTGTGTATACAATAAAAAATCCTTACATACCAATAAATTACTAATGGAAGAGTTGTTACATCTTCCGCCATTACCTCATTCAGATGCATCACGTAAATTTTCGGTAGGATAAAACTTTTTATTAGACCAGGTGTAGCTTAAGAGCTAGATATAACAGTTTTATAGCAATTTAATGGAAGGCAATTTAATTTTATACATCCTTTTCCTATGCCCGTTAATGCAATGTCATAACTATTTTATAGAATTGTAATAGACGGAATGGCAAATGGTTAAGTACACTGATGACAGACGAAAATTTGTACGCTGTCATAAAAATGAGAAAACTACTCCGACTTTCCCGAAAAGTATCGGAGGCACAAGAAATACATTTTTCATTAATTTGATATAAGGGATGGTAACACATATCTCGTTTGGAAATAATCATTTTTAACTGAAACGCTTAAGACATGTGTCGGGAACAGTTGGGAATTGGACTGGATTTTCGCCATTACTTATTTCCCGTGAAGGAGTTTTTGTTACGTAATTCGTGCGAGTTTTCAACATCCTCTCCGTTCTGTAAATCGTTTTAGCGTAATTCTTGTAACGGGGGAAATAATCTGGGAATAATTAGAAATATAATTTATGGCACGTAATGTGGTAATCATTCATTTTGAGTGTCAAGTTAATCTCCGTGCAATTATTTATGATGTGATTATTTTATTTATTCTTCGGTTAGTTTGCCGACGGTTACAAGGCCGCATACTGGAAATAAATTGTTGTTGTAATCTATCATATTTATTAAATTGCTAATATACATTTGCAAATATTAAAAACATCTTCCTTGATGTATAAAAAAATTTAAGGCCATATTCAGGCTATTTTTGGTCTTAATTACATTTATTTAATGCATCTGTAACAAGTCTTAAATTTATTTTCAAATTTATTTCAAAAAAATGTTTTCGAACGAGTTTTTAATTGTTGCATTTTTTTCCACAACACGAATTAAATGATTTAAATATCCACAAATCACTTCAGAATTAATGTATTTTCCAAAAGAAAATGTATTTATCAAGACAGGAACCTTGGCTATTGTTTTTAGTTTTAGCATAATTTCAAAAATCAATATTTTTCAACATTCATAACTCAATTAAAATTAGTTCTACCTCAAAAACGAAAATGATTTCGAAAGAATTAAATATATAAATCGCGGAAATGGCGTCTTGAGGATGATGCAATAGTTGAAATTGTTGAGTCATGCATCGACCAAGTTATGAGAATTGCCGGTCGATCAACTTAAGACATAAACAACTAAAGTGCGCAACAAAATTTCGGTATTTTTAGTTTTTTATGTGACAAATAAATAACTATTAGTGTAGTGAATTAAGGGCAGGGAATTCGTACGCTTCTTGAAACTTCATATTGTTCTCCTAAAGTTGAGTAAACAGTTAAGAAACCAAAAATTATAAATTAAATTAAATTGTTTATGTCTTGAACTATGTGTTATTGTAAAAAAAAAAAACAAATTCTTATTTTTTTTGTCATTAATCAGCGTAAAATTGTTTTATAGTAACTTATTTTGAGTTTGATGCATAGATAATTCAATTTAAAGTAACCATACTAAAACTCATCATTATTGATTGCCAATTACTCAACTTCAATAAGAAGTTAGATTTCTTAAAATTGCTTAAAAGTTGTATGCGCGCGACGAAATTTAGTTCAACGCATTCCTCACGAGTAGCGCTCATCCCCTTCTCTCCAATCAGGTGGATGCTGATAACGATAATATATTCAAGGGGCGTGATTATAGTTCTCGCCTTTGTATGAGCACGCATCGTATATAACAAAAAAAATGGAAAGGGTAGATACGTGATGTTTCCGAGCCAGCCTCCAGTTTTGTTCTCTCTTTAATATGACTTCTCATAGTCGCTCGTCACATCTGAATACCGTGATCTTAATTGGATCGCGTAAGAAAACGAATTAAGATTCATAACTCAATTAAAATCAGTGGCGGCTCGTGGAACATGTTGATGGTAGAGCCACTTATACAATAACCCCCCGCCCCTCCCTTTTGAAGAAACAAAGAACCATTTATCTTCCTAGAACAATCGAGTTTTTTGACCAAAATATCAAAAATTTGGAACAGCCGAAGATCTAATATATCGGCCAAAAAATCAAAAATCTTGGTTTAAAAATAAAAATGCAGAAAATACTAGCAAACGAAAAATAATTTGCCATTTTCAGCCCCAAAAATAACTATTTTTAGCTTAAAATAAGTTCCAACGAACTTCGAAAATAATAGCAAATATAAAAATTAAAAAAAATTCGCACAATAAAATCAATAATTCATGTTGAGAAAATCTAAAATACGGGACAAAAATAAAAATTAGGACCAAATATCTAAAATTCGTATCAAAAAATCAAATTTTTTAACAAACGAATCGAAAATTTAAGTCGAAATAAAGAAAATTTCGGCCAAAAGACCAAAAATTGAAACAAAAATAATCGAAAATACAAAATATAGGCCAAAAGAGGAAAAATCTACGATAAGGCCTAAAACGGTGAAAATGTAGATAAAACATCAAAAACGAGCGTAAAGTTAAAAATTGTAAACAAAAAAAATCTACAAACCAATCGAATATTTTGATCTAAATAAAGAAAAATAAAAAAATGGAACAAAAAAAGTCGAAAATACAGAAATCTAAAATATGGGCCAAAGAATCAAGAATCCTGATATAAAAATAAAAAGCGCAGACAAAAATTCGAAAACATAGGTAGAAGCAAAATAATTTGCCACTTTCAGCTGCCAAAAATAAGTTTCAAACCAGAAATTCGAAAATAATAGCAGAAAATTAAAAAAAATCACTAATCCAAGTTAAAATATCTAAAATATAGGATAACAAATAGACCAAAAATCTAAAATTCTGGCTTAAAAATAAAAATAGTGGCCCAAGCAAAGAAAAATTTTAACAGACAAATAAAAAAAATAAAGAAAGATTTAGGGCAGAATCCACAATGTTGGTAAAAAAGTTGAAAATTTAGACAAAACATCAAATACTCGGCCCTAAAGACAATAAATGCAGACTAAACGAAAAATCAAAAATGAGGGCCAAAAAATCGAAAATTTTAACAATAAAATCGAAAAGTTAGGTCAAAATAAAAAAAAATTAGGTGAAAAGATTTTAAAAATAATACAAATGTGTAATGTTGACCAGAAAGCCGAAAATTTAGACAGTACGTCGAAAACTAATGCCTGAAGATAATAAATGCAGACTAAACGAAAAATCCAAAATGGGGGCCAAAAAAATCGAAAATTTTAACAATGAAATCGAAAAGTTAGGTCAAAATAAAGAAAAATGTAGGTAAAAAGATAAAACAAAGATATTAAAAACCTGTAATGCTGTCGAAAATTTAGACAGTACATCGAAAACTCGGGCCTAAAGATAATAAATTGAAAATTTCAACAAACAAAACTCGAAAATACCGGAAAAAATTAAATAAATCTCGCATATAAATGAATAATTCAGGTTATAGATATTTTAACTAAATTCAAATCAAAAATTTGGAACTAGAATTAAAAATTCGGCTTGAAAAATCAAAAATGTGGACCGAAAAATCTAAAATTTCAACAATTAAATCGAAAATTTAGATCAAAATGAAGAATATTTAGAGCAAATGATCAAAAATTTACACCAAAAAAAAATCGAAAATACAGTTCAAAAATCAAAAAATTAAAAATTCGGCTCGAAAAATCAAAAATACGGACAAAAAAAAACGAAAATTTATGTTAAAATAAAGAATATGTCAACACATCGAAAATTTAATCTCGAAAATACAGGTCAAAAATCTAAAAATTAAAAATGCGGGCCTAAAAGTCGAAAATTTAAACAATTAAATCAAAAAGGTCAAAATAAAGGATATTTAGGCTAAAAGTTAAGATATTTTGATCAAAAATATCGAAAATACAGGTCAAAAATTTAAAAACTAAAAATTCGTCGGGAGAAATAAAAAATGCGGACCAAATAGTCGAAAATTTTAACGATTAAATTGAACATTTTGATAAAATAAAGAATATTTAGGCCAAATGATCAAAAATTAAGACAAGAAAAATCGAAAATAGAGTCCTCTAGTAAGAAAATGGTTTAAATTAGTCTCAAAAATCACTCTATCGTCCAAAATTATTTTCTAATTTTTATTTTTAATAGGAAAATATATGTTTTTAATTTTTGCTTTAATCGTCCAAAAAAGTGAAACTAATTTGGAGAAAAATTCAAATAAAACCATTAACTTTGTTTAGACGACCTTATTGTTTCACCTTTTGTGCCGGCAGTTTCGACAACTTTAGATTTAGTAGACACATTTTGAATAATTCAAATGAAACAATTCACTTGGTTAGTGTGACTCTCAGTAGCAGCTCGTGGAACATGTTGATGGTACTTTTACAATATGGGGAGGCTCTCACTTCATTTTTTGAAGAAAGAAAGCAAGAAAGAACGGATATAATATTGTTTATGCTGGAGGCTTCTATTTCGTTATACATTTTAAATATTATAATAAAACACTTTTAACTATGTTTTGTATAACTTATATATTTATTTTTGTGACTTGTTTCGGTAATACAATTACCATTTTCAACCAAACACTTCTTGTTTGAAAATGGTAATTGTATTACCGAACCTTAAGTCACAAAAATAAATATATAAGTTATACAAAACAAAGTTAAAAGTGTTTTATTATAATAAAGAAAGAACAATTAATCTTCATAGTCCAAGATTATTTTGAGTTGTAAAGTAAAGGTTCATAATTTCAAACAGCCGAACAAGCTGAAAATATGATTTATGGAAACTTTCGATTTATCGTGCGTTTACATTTTGTCCCAGACATGCGCTAAATATGTAACACCATTCTTCGTCCACGTAACCTCACCATCAAACGAAAAGAATTTTAAGAGTTAATTAAAAATTATTGCTGAGCTCGAAACTAGAGGTAGTGCCTTGGCTCCTTGGCTCTATATAACAAGCCGTTCCTAATTAAAATTAGTTCTATCTCAAAATCCAAGATGCCTTTGAAAGAATTAAGCCTTGTCCATCTTGACGTATGCACGTTTCGTATAAATCGCGGAAAGTGGCGTCTTGAGGATGATGCAATAGTTGGAATTCTTGGGTCATTCATAAATTTTGAGAATTGCCGGTCGATCAACTTAAGACGTAAAGAATTAAAGTGCGCAACAAAATTTCGGTATTATCAGTGTTTTATGTGTCAAATAAGTAACAATTTCCTCGTGTAAAAAACTAATTAAGATTTAACTCAATTAAAATTAGTCCTACATCAAAACCCAAAATGATTTCGACAGAAATCGCCTTGTTTGTCGGTTGTTTTTAAATTTGGAATGATTTTATTTCAGCGGTTTAATATTATTTTTTCGATTTTTTTTCCGTCGACTCTTCCACAACTAAAATTACAATATTTCACACTGTTATAACTCGCTTAAAAAGGGTACCGACGCACAGTGGGGCAGAATGCACATTTTTCTGGTAAAAATTCTGAAAGTTACAGAACTTGTCCGAATTAAGATCGCGACTACAGAAAAATATCAAAAAAAAAATTAATTGATAAATTGTGGTGTTAACCAGTGGATAAATTAAACCTCTTTCAAACAAATTGGGCAAATTCCTAGGTAAAGTAAATAAATCTGTCATATCTTCAATAAAGTCGTTTACCTTTTAGCATAAATATCAAATATTTTAAAATAATTATGATTATTATGCGGATATCATCGAGGACAATGAAAGAACAATTTGAATAACACGCTCGACGAAAGGAGTCGTGCATTCTTTAAACTTTAATAAAAAACATGACTTATGCAGATCCGAGAACGTGTGCGTGAAAGACAATTATCTTTATTTATTAAGAGGGAGTAGTGTGAGATTTATAATCTTGTTCGGGCGGTAACAATGCAACGAGACAATGTACATAATTTTTTTAAAGTGACTCCAGAAGTTTGAAAGCATGTCATGAGGATTTAATATTTATGTGACGTGCGTAGTACATAAGTAATGCAGCCTGGAATGTGTGTATGAATTTATGCTTTTTGAAATGTGCCGTCTTTGAGCGGTACTTAAACATTTATGCAATGCTACGTAATTATAAAGTCAATCTATTACATGTTTGTAAAATAAAAATTACTAATAGTATTCAGATTAATTAACCATAAGTCAATCGATTAGATGTGAAATTAATAATGTCTAATAGTAATCCATGAGATATGTTTTTTTGATCCTTCCTCGAAATGGTTTTAACTTGTTGGTAATGAGATTTAAAACATTAATTGGTGACGTGTCACTTTCTCCCATCTGATGGTATAATAGTTATTTATATTTTTTAGTGATGGGCAAGATCGAGTATCTCAAAGATCGATAAATCGGTGATCGATAAGTTGATGTATCGAGCCGCTCGATCTACTCGAGCGGCGTTGATCGATCAAAAGATCGAGCGGCGTTGATCGATCAAAAGATCGAGCTGCAAAGATCGAGCGGCTTGAAAAGATCGAGCGGCTCAATCATTTGCAAAGATCGAGTACTCGATCTTTCTTAATCGATCTTGCCCATCAATAATATTTTTACTTTCACAATTTATTTTAATTTTCAAACAAAGATAATAATAAGCCTAAAACTATTCTCCTAAATTTCTCAACCTTTTCGAACGAAACGCCCACTTTGTCAGGTCATCTTCTTCAAGCCCTTTAATTTTTAACAGCTAAAAATTACATGATCATCCTTAAAATACTAAACTCGGATTTAGGTTAGGTGTTAGTAAGACATAAAGAAAATAATTTGAAAGAAACGAAGTAAAACAACATTTAGTAGATAATATTTGAAGATAGATACACCATAGAAACGACATCTAAACGAAAGTTTTGATGAAAACTTTTAGGCATTTAGTTTATTTAATAATGGTATTAAAACAGTTGTATCTCAAATCAGCGCTAATTGACAATATTTCAAGTTTTCCACGTCCAAAGGCAAAAAATCGCCTTTTCAATTTCTAAAATTATTGAATACGCTTTTTAATTTTAATTATTTATATGCGGAAATGTAATAAATTTAGTGTTATTTAAAATAGTACTAAGAAATATTTATGACGAGTCAAGTACACTTGTCTAAATCAGAAGTTTCATAGGCAACAAAATTCCGTTTCTGATTTTTAAAAATGGCTGAGGTATTGAACGCGTTTTTTGATTATGATTATTTATATGCTAAATTGTAGAGAATATAATGTGTTTTAATAGTATATTGTACAACGAGCATATAATGGCTATTAATCACGAGAACGATGTTTGCGGAACGAGCCATAGGCGAGTGGAGCAAATCGTTTAAGTGATTAATAGCCATTATATGCGAGTTGTACAATATACTTTGATCACGAAAATTAAAATAAAAATTAAAATCAAAATAAAAAAAAAACAAAAACAAAATCAATATTAAAATCGAAATTAATGTTGTAATTACAATTATAATAGAAAAAAATTAAAGTCAGTATTAAACAGGACAAACAAAATATTATCATATATCGCGTTCTGTGAATTAAAGCGCGAATTAGCATGTTCAATAACCATATTAAACACTCGAGTGTTCGTCATAAAAAATATTCAAAAATCCGTAACTCAATTGAAAATTGTTGCATATTCAAAAACTAAAATGATTTTAAAAAATCCAACGTCTTGTGAAGTGAACTGATTTTTTTTAGAATTTCAGTCGTGCGTTTCAAATTGATTTTTAACTTTTTGCGCTCGAGTATTAGACATTGAAAACGGGATATTTTCAAAAATTCGTAACTCAATTGAAAATTGCCGCATAATCAAAAACCAAAATTATTTGGAAAGATCGGCGTCTTGTGAAGTGAACTGAATTTTTCTAGAATTTTATCCCTGCGTTTCATATTAATTTTTCGAGTGTTCACCATTGAACAAATTACATTTTCAAAAATTCGTAACTCAATTGGAAATTGCCGCACATTCAAAAACCAAAATGATTTTGAAAGTTCGACGTCTTGTGAGGTGATTTAAATTTTTGAAGAATTTTTTTCGCGAGTTTTATATTAATTTTTAATTTTTGCGCTCGAGAGTTCGTCATTGAAAAAAATTAAATACAAAAAAAATCGTAACTTGATTGACAAATGCTGAACAAAAAAACACAATTATTTTGAAATATCAACGTCTTGTGAAGTAAACTGAATTTTTGTAGAATTTTTTTCCAACGTTTTAAATTAATTTTTAACTTTTTGCGCTCGCGTGTTTAACATTGGAAAAAAGATATTTTAAAAAAATCGTAACTCGATTGAAAAACGCTGTACCATAAAAAACCAAAATTATTTTGAAATATCAACGTCTTGTGAAATGAACTGAATTTTTGTAGAATTGTCTTCCAACGTTTCTAATTAATTTTTAACTTTTTGCGCATGAGTGTTGAAAAAGGGATATGTACAAAAATTGGTAACTCCATTGAAAACTGCCGCGCATTCAAAAACAAAAATTATTTTGAAAGATCGACGTCTTGTGAAGTTAACTGAATTTTTATAGAATTTTATTCCTACATTTAAAATTAGTTTTTAACTTTTTACGCTCGAGTGTTCAACATTGAAAAAACGTATTTAAAAAAATGTAACTAGATTGAAAAATGCTGCGAAGTAAAAACCCAAGATTATTTTGAAATATCAACCTCTTGTGAAGTGAACTGAACTTTTGTCGAATTTTTTTCCTGCGTTTCAAATTAATTTTTAACTTTTTGCGCTCGAATGTGGGACATTAAAAAAGGGATATGTTCAAAAATTGGTTACTCGATTGAAAATTACTGCCCATTCAAAAATCAAAAATATTTTGAATGGTCGACGTCTTGTGAAGTTAACTGAATTTTTATAGATTTTTTTCTCCTGCGTTTTATATTAATTTTTAATTGTTTGCACTCGAGTCTTCCTCATTGAAAAAATACATTTTCAAAAGATCATAACTACTGAAAAATGCTGAACATTTAAAAACCAAAATTATTTTGAAAGATTGATGTCTTGTGAAGTGATTTGAATTTTTTCAGAATTTTTTTCTAGCGTTTAATATTAATTTATTATTTTTTCGCTTGACGTTGAAAAAAAGAAATTTTCAAAAATTCGTAACTCAACTGAAAATTGTTGCATACGTAAAAACCAAAATGATTTTGAAATATCGCCGTCTTATGAAATGAACTGAATTTTTGTAGAATTATTTTCCGGCGTTTCAAATTAATTTTTAACTTTTTGCGCTCGAGTGTTGGACATTGAAAAAGGGATTTGTTCAAAAATTGGTCACTCGATTGAAAATTGCTGCGCATTCAAAAACCAAAATTATTTTGAAAGATCGACATCCTGCGAAGTGAACTGAATTTTTGTAGAATAATTTTTTTCCGGCGTTTCATATTAGTTATTATTTTTTTACACTCGCGTGTTCGGCATTGAAGAAAAATCATTTCAAAAAAATCAATAACTGAAAAACTGCTTCACATTTAAAACCCGAAATTATTTGTCTTGTGGAGTTATTTGAATTTTTGTAGAATTTTTTTTTTCGCGTGTCATATTAATTTCTATTCTTTGCGCTCGAAAGTTCGATATTGAAAATTGTTGCATATTCAAAAACCAAAATAATTTTGGAAAATCGGCGTATTTTAAAGTGAATTAAATTTTTGTAGAATTTTTGTCCTGCATTTCAAATTAGTTTTTAACTTTTTTTGCTCAAGTGTTAGACAGATATTTTAAAAAATTCGTAACTCCATTGAAAAATGCTGCAAATTCAAAAACCAAAATTATCAACGTTTAGTGAAGTGAACTAAGTTTTTGTAGAGTTTTTTTCCTGCGTTTCATGTTAATGTTTGTTTGTTCTCGAGACTTCGTCCTTGAAAAAAAATACATTTTCAAAAATTCGTAACTGCACTGAAAATTGCTGCACATTCAAAAACCAAAATTATTTTGAAAGATCGACGTCTCGTGAAGTGATTTGAATTTTTTTCGCGTTTAATATTAATTTGTTATTATTTGCGCTCCAGAGTTCGACATTGAAAAAACGAAATTTTCAAAAATTTGTAACTCAACTGAAAATTGTTGTCTATTTAAAAACCAAAATGATTTTGAAAGATCGGTGTCTTGTAAAGTAAACTGAATTTTTGTAGGATTTTATCCATGCGTTTCATATTAATTTTTAATTTTTTGCACTCGAGTGTTCGTCATTGAAAAAAATACATTTTCAAAAATTCATAACTCCACTGAAAATTGCTGCACATTCAAAGACCAAAATTACTCTGAAAGATCGACATTTTGTGAAGTCAACTAAATTTTGGTAGAATTTTATTTCTGCGTTTCAATTTAATTTTTAACTTTTTGCGCTCGAGCGTAGGACATTGAAAAAGGGATCTTTTCAAAAATCGACGTCTTGTGAAGTGAACTTTGTAGGATTTTATCGTTTTTGCGTTATTTCCTGCACAAAACAGGAGGTGCAACCGCACCACGAAAAATGTTTAAAAACGAGGTGCCAAATAACGCTCCCTCTAAGCGAAGATGGTTCCAAAATTTTTTGAAAAAATAACAAATTAAAGCTACTAGTATCCTTTATTGACCGTGCAAATCTTAGCTCTTGAAATTTAAAAGAAAAAAATACCTCCTTGAAAAAATGCATCAAAACTGGTGGAGAATTTTGGTCACATTTTAAAAAATCATATCTCATTAATTAATTTCTCACTTAACCCGTGGTGAAACATTATTATAAATTTTTTATTAATTAAAACACTTGGTTTTGTTTCACTGTTTGTATTTATCTCTCCGACTAGTTTCGACCTTTAAAAAAAAATGATATCTCGTTAAGGGGACACAAAATGGAAAAAGTTTCCGGGGGACTCTTTTTTACTGATTAGAGTACTTTCGCTTTATCACGTACAAAAACAGAGGGTTAAACGTACTCCGAAAAATGAGCAAAATGACGCGCCCTCGACGCAAAGGTGGAGCGTTTCAAAATTTTTGAAAAAAATACAAATGAAAGCTGGACGTATCCTCTACAAACTGCAAAGTAAGTAAGTAAGTTTATTCATGTTAATGCCGAGAGGTTTACACAGGTCAATAAAGTTTCAGCCCTTCTATTACAAATAGAAAAAAAAATCGAAACTTCAACTGAAAAAGGAAACATTTTGGTCTCATTTTGAAAAATTGTATTTCGTTAAGAGGGCTCTACATGGAAAAACGTGCCGATGGTGATGTTGTAGGGGAATGTCTTGTGAATGGTTAGGATTATTGACGGATCCACTGAGGGAAAAACGGAAGACGGTGGCGGTCAACGACCGAACCCCCACATTTCGTTTCAATACTCCGAAACTGGTCTCCTTTGGATGGGAACACTCGCTGTGGATACCATGTCTGATGATGGGTGAAGTTTTTTTTTTAATTAAAAAAAATCTGTTGGCTATTGTCCGAGTTTACGTGAAATTGCACTTTCTTGGCAAAGAGGGCTGAGCAAAATTTAAGTAAAAATTCAAAAAATGAGGCAAACTGTCTGAAATATTTTTTAAAATTTAAAAATAAAAAACATGACAGCGCGCGCCTACGCATTGATCCAGCGGGTTTTTGTTTTTTTTTTAATGTTTGCGTGGGATCGATGGGATATCAGATTGTAATGAGAAAGTCGAAAAAAGCTCGTCAATTTTGGTTTTTATTCTTTTACGACTTTATTATTGGTTATTTTGAAAAACCAAGAGCACTTTATTAAGACGGTTTTGTAAGATGTTCCAGAAAATGATTTTATTTTTCAAATACGACGTTTCATCATTTAGATACCCACATCAACTTTTTTTTTTAAATACGGACCTAGATTTTTTATTTTATTTTTGAGTAGATTTTCACCTTCTAAAACTAGAGACACTTATCACTAATTTGTTTGCTGTAGGATTTATTAATTTTTTTTTTTAATAGAAGAGTAGATATTGACTTTCAAACAAACAATTATTTTCTTAGTGCTTACAAAAGGGTTTTAAGATAAATAAACTGTCTAAATAATATTGTTCAAGGTAATCACATACACGCATAATAAAATCACGTTTCGAGATTAAAGGAAAATAGTACTCGTAGCTGAAATATCAAGCTCCCTAGAATATGTGCACAAATCGGGGGAAATCACGAGTGAAATTATAATTTAATCGCGGCATTAGCGCACGGATTAATAAAGGTAAATACGTCTAATTCTAACAGTGAACATGCTCACTCGACATCCAAAGAACTCCATCGAAACGCTTCAACCCAATTACACACCTAATACCGTAAATCAGCCGGATTATGCAATGCTAGTTAATACAAAATAGCTGTGCATTAGCATACAAATTCGATGCCGTTTCCTTATCAATTTACTTTATTTACATGCTGTAAACGAAAATGTTTTGCCAGTGGCGGGCTTATCTAAAGGTTGCCCTCGCGACATTCCGTGCCATAAACTGCAAGAGCGTGCACGGAATTATGCGTAAATTCGGTGCCATCAAGTTATCGTATGCGTGCCACGACGTGCAAACTACCATTCAAAATACTACACCCCCAAAAATAACATCATTATTATAGTAGAGGGTAATTAATTTAATTTAAGCGCTGAATGTTTAAACGACGATTTTTTTTCTTTTTCGCTTGAAGGAAACCGAGCTTTTTTCATTAAACTCGCAGGTGTTGCTTTTATTTAGAAACAATTTGAAGGCGTTTCAAGCGGAAAATTGCTTGCAAGCTCTGCGACGGAGACGAAGAAATTTTGATCGTTAAAGAGGCGCGAATTCCACGGTCGTTTAAAAAACAATAAGCAGTTGTTTACACTTGAAACGTTTAATTTATCAGCTGGATCTTTTAAGACCACAATAAGGAGACAAATTTGGTATTGGGGTTCAAAGAGGGCAAACGAAATGTATATCTTACGGTATAACGAGCTCAGATATTATCACGTTTATTATTCAATCAAATCAGTCCTCCGAAATTCGATTTAAAAAAAACATTGCGCCATAAGGGCTTTGAAGATGTTTAATTTTCAAATTGAAACGGGAAAGTTGAAATGTGTTTTTTTTAAATTTATAGTGAGAATGTTTCTTGTTTTTTGGGGTAGGGGATGTTTCCGGTTTTTGTAGAATCTTAGAGCAGAATCAATTTTGAGTACACTTTGTAAAGTTTGCAGTCTGCAGCAATTTTTATTATATTTGTTTAAAGCGTTTTGAAGACGTGCAATTTCCAAATTCAAACGTGGCGCGTTTAAGTGTAATATTTTGGAAATCTTGGGGTGGGTATGTTTTTAGTTTATGCAGCCTCTTAAAGCTGAATTTATTTTAAGAAAATTTACAAAGATTGCTGTTTGTAGTAATTGTTTTTACTTTTTTTAAAGCAATTTTGAAGATAAGGAATTTTTAAAATACATCGCGTTGAGTAGAAATGTGATTTTATTAAAAATCTAGGATCTGTTTTATATAGAATAATGAAGCAGAATAGATTTTGAATATATTTGCAAAGTTAGCAGTTTGCAGCAATTGTTTTTACATTTTTTGAAGCAATTTTAAAGAGGAGAAATTTTCAAAATAATTGTTTTTACAAATTTTTGAAGCAATTTTAAGGATGCGCAATTTTTAAAATGCGACGCGTTGAGTAGAAATGTGATTCTAATAAAAATCTAGAATAGGAATATTTCTGTTTTATATAGAATACTAAAGCAGAATAGATTTTGAGTAAATTTGCAAAGTTAGCAGTTTGCAGCAATTATTTTTCCATTTTTTGAAGCAATTTGAAAGATGAGCAATTGAGCAGAAAATAGATTTTATTAAAAATCAAGGGTGTGGATGTTTCTAGTTTATACAGAGTACTAAAGCAGAATAGATTTTAAGTAAATTTGCAAAGTTAGCAGTTTGCAGCAATTGGTTTTACATTTTTTGAAGCAATTTTAAACATGAGCAATTTCCAAAATGCAACGTGTTGAGTAGAAATGTGATTTTAATAAAAATCTATGATCTGCTTTATATAGAATACTGAAGCAGAATAGATTTTAAGTAAATTTGCAAAGTTCGCAGTTTGCAGCAATTGTTTTTACAATTTTGAAGCAATTTTGAAGATGAGCAATTGAGCAGAAAAATGATTTTATTAAAAATCAAGGATGCGGATGTGTCTGTTTTATACAGAATACTGAAGCAGAATAAATTTTGAGTAAATTTGAAAAGTTAGCAGTTTGCAGCAATTGTTTTTACAATTTTGAAGCAATTTTAAAGATGAGAAATTGAGCAGAAAAATGATTTTATTAAAAATCAAAGATGTGGATGTTTCCAGTTTGTACAGAATACTGAAGCAGAATCGATTTTGAATAAATTTGGAACGTTAGCAGTTTGCAACAATTGTTTTTACATTTTTTAAAGTAATTTTAAAGATGAGCAATTTTGAAAATGCAACGTGTTGAGTAGATATATGATTTTATTAAAAATCTATGATCTGTTTTATAAAGAATACTGAAGCAGAATACATTTTAAGTAAATTTGCAAAGTTAGCAGTTTGCAACAATTGTTTTTACATTTTTTTAAATAATTTTGAAGATGAGCAATTTTCAAAATGCAACGTGTTGAGTAGAAATGTGATTTTATTAAAAATCTATGATCTGTTTTATATAGAATACTGAAGCAGAATATATTTTAAGTAAATTTGCAAAGTTCGCAGTTTGCAGCAATTGTTTTTACATTTTTTAAAGTAATTTTGAAGATTAGCAATTTTCAAAATGCAACGTGTTGAGTAGAAATGTGATTTTATTAAAAATCTAGGATGGGGATGTTTCTGTTTTATATAGAATATTGAAGCAGGATAGATTCTGAGTAAATTTGCAAAATAAGGAGTTTGCAGCAATTGTTTTTACAATTTTGAAGCAATTTTGAAGACGAGCAGTTGAGTAGAAAATGATTTTATTAAAAATCAAGGATGCGGATGTTTCTGTTTTATACAGAATACTGAAGTAGAATATATTTGGAGTAAATTTGCAAAGGTAGCAGTTTGCAGCAATTGTTTTTACATTTTTTAAAGTAATTTTGAAGATGAGCAATTTTGAAAATGCAACGTGTTGAGTAGAAATGTGATTTTATTAAAAATCTATGATCTGTTTTATATAGAATACTGAAGCAGAATATATTTTAAGTAAATTTGCAAAGTTCGCAGTTTGCAGCAATTGTTTTTACATTTTTTAAAGTAATTTTGAAGATTAGCAATTTTCAAAATGCAACGTGTTGAGTAGAAATGTGATTTTATTAAAAATCTAGGATGGGGATGTTTCTGTTTTATATAGAATATTGAAGCAGAATAGATTCTGAGTAAATTTGCAAAATAAGGAGTTTGCAGCAATTGTTTTTACAATTTTGAAGCAATTTTGAAGACGAGCAGTTGAGTAGAAAATGATTTTATTAAAAATCAAGGATGCGGATGTTTCTGTTTTATACAGAATACTGAAGCAGAATAGATTTGGAGTAAATTTGCAAAGTTAGCAGTTTGCAGCAATTGTTTTTACATTTTTTAAAGTAATTTTGAAGATGAGCAATTTTCAAAATGCAACGTGTTGAGTATAAATGTGATTTTATTAAAAATCTATGATCTGTTTTATATAGAATACTGAAGCAGAATAGATTTTGAGTAAATTTGCAAAGTTAGCAGTTTGCAGCAATTGTTTTTACATTTTTTAAAGTAATTTTGAAGATGAGCAATTTTCAAAATGCAACGTGTTGAGTAGAAATGTGATTTTATTAAAAATCTATGATCTGTTTTATATAGAATACTGAAGCAGAATATATTTTAAGTAAATTTGCAAAGTTCGCAGTTTGCAGCAATTGTTTTTACATTTTTTAAAGTAATTTTGAAGATTAGCAATTTTCAAAATGCAACGTGTTGAATAGAAATGTGATTTTATTAAAAATCTAGGATGGGGATGTTTCTGTTTTGAATAGAATATTGAAGCAGAATAGATTCTGAGTAAGTTTTCAAAATTAGGAGTTTGCAGCAATTGTTTTTACAATTTTGAAGCAATTTTGAAGACGAGCAGTTGAGTAGAAAATGATTTTATTAAAAATCAAGAATGCGGATGTTTCTGTTTTATACAGAATACTGAAGCAGAATAGATTTGGAGTAAATTTGCAAAGTTAGCAGTTTGCAGCAATTGTTTTTACATTTTTTAAAGTAATTTTGAAGATGAGCAATTTTGAAAATGCAACGTGTTGAGTAGAAATGTGATTTTATTAAAAATCTATGATCTGTTTTATATAGAATACTGAAGCAGAATATATTTTAAGTAAATTTGCAAAGTTAGCAGTTTGCAGCAATTGTTTTTACATTTTTTAAAGTAATTTTGAAGATGACCAATTTTCAAAATGCAACGTGTTGAGTATAAATGTGATTTTATTAAAAATCTATGATCTGTTTTATATAGAATACTGAAGCAGAATAGATTTTGAGTAAATTTGCAAAGTTAGCAGTTTGCAGCAATTGTTTTTACATTTTTTAAAGTAATTTTGAAGATGAGCAATTTTCAAAATGCAACGTGTTGAGTAGAAATGTGATTTTATTAAAAATCTATGATCTGTTTTATATAGAATACTGAAGCAGAATATATTTTAAGTAAATTTGCAAAGTTCGCAGTTTGCAGCAATTGTTTTTACATTTTTTAAAGTAATTTTGAAGATGAGCAATTTTCAAAATGCAACGTGTTGAGTAGAAATGTGATTTTATTAAAAATCTACCATGGGGATGTTTCTGTTTTATATAGAATATTGAAGCAGAATAGATTCTGAGTAAATTTGCAAAATAAGGAGTTTGCAGCAATTGTTTTTACAATTTTGAAGCAATTTTGAAGACGTGCAGTTGAGTAGAAAATGATTTTATTAAAAATCAAGGATGCAGATGTTTCTGTTTTATACAGAATACTGAAGCAGAATAGGTTTGGAGTAAATTTACAAAGTTAGCAGTTTGCAGCAATTGTTTTTACATTTTTTAAAGTAATTTTGAAGATGAGCAATTTTCAAAATGCAACGTGTTGAGTAGAAATGTGATTTTATTAAAAATCTATGATCTGTTTTATATAGAATATTGAAGCAGAATATATTTTAAGTAAATTTGCAAAGTTAGCAGTTTGCAGCAATTGTTTTTACATTTTTTAAAGTAATTTTGAAGATGAGCAATTTTCAAAATGCAACGTGTTGAGTAGAAATGTGATTTTATTAAAAATCTATGATCTGTTTTATATAGAATACTGAAGCAGAATATATTTTAAGTAAATTTGCAAAGTTCGCAGTTTGCAGCAATTGTTTTTACATTTTTTAAAGTAATTTTGAAGATTAGCAATTTTCAAAATGCAACGTGTTGAGTAGAAATGTGATTTTATTAAAAATCTAGGATGGGGATGTTTCTGTTTTATATAGAATATTGAAGCAGGATAGATTCTGAGTAAATTTGCAAAATAAGGAGTTTGCAGCAATTGTTTTTACAATTTTGAAGCAATTTTGAAGACGAGCAGTTGAGTAGAAAATGATTTTATTAAAAATCAAGGATGCGGATGTTTCTGTTTTATACAGAATACTGAAGTAGAATATATTTGGAGTAAATTTGCAAAGGTAGCAGTTTGCAGCAATTGTTTTTACATTTTTTAAAGTAATTTTGAAGATGAGCAATTTTCAAAATGCAACGTGTTGAGTAGAAATGTGATTTTATTAAAAATCTATGATCTGTTTTATATAGAATACTGAAGCAGAATATATTTTAAGTAAATTTGCAAAGTTAGCAGTTTGCAGCAATTGTTTTTACATTTTTTAAAGTAATTTTGAAGATGAGCAATTTTCAAAATGCAACGTGTTGAGTAGAAATGTGATTTTATTAAAAATCTAGGATGGGGATGTTTCTGTTTTGAATAGAATATTGAAGCAGAATAGATTCTGAGTAAGTTTGCAAAATTAGGAGTTTGCAGCAATTGTTTTTACAATTTTGAAGCAATTTTGAAGACGAGCAGTTGAGTAGAAAATGATTTTATTAAAAATCAAGAATGCGGATGTTTCTGTTTTATACAGAATACTGAAGCAGAATAGATTTGGAGTAAATTTGCAAAGTTAGCAGTTTGCAGCAATTGTTTTTACATTTTTTAAAGTAATTTTGAAGATGAGCAATTTTCAAAATGCAACGTGTTGAGTAGAAATGTGATTTTATTAAAAATCTAGGATGGGGATGTTTCTGTTTTGAATAGAATATTGAAGCAGAATAGATTCTGAGTAAGTTTGCAAAATTAGGAGTTTGCAGCAATTGTTTTTACAATTTTGAAGCAATTTTGAAGACGAGCAGTTGAGTAGAAAATGATTTTATTAAAAATCAAGGATGCGGATGTTTCTGTTTTATACAGAATACTGAAGCAGAATAGTTCTGGAGTAAATTTACAAAGTTAGCAGTTTGCAGCAATTGTTTTTACATTTTTTAAAGTAATTTTGAAGATTAGCAATTTTCAAAATGCAACGTGTTGAGTAGAAATGTGATTTTATTAAAAATCTAGGATGGGGATGTTTCTGTTTTATATAGAATATTGAAGCAGAATAGATTCTGAGTAAATTTCCAAAATAAGGAGTTTGCATCAATTGTTTTTACAATTTTGAAGCAATTTTGAAGACGAGCAGTTGAGTAGAAAATGATTTTATTAAAAATCAAGAATGCGGATGTTTCTGTTTTATACAGAATACTGAAGCAGAATAGATTTGGAGTAAATTTGCAAAGTTAGCAGTTTGCAGCAATTGTTTTTACATTTTTTAAAGTAATTTTGAAGATGAGCAATTTTCAAAATGCAACGTGTTGAGTAGAAATGTGATTTTATTAAAAATCTATGATCTGTTTTGTATAGAATACTGAAGCAGAACATATTTTAAGTAAATTTGCAAAGTTAGCAATTTGCAGCAATTGTTTTTACATTTTTTAAGGTAATTTTAAAGATGAGCAATTTTGAAAATTTAACGTGTTAAGTAGAAATGTGATTTTATTAAAAATCTAGGATGGGGATGTTTCTGTTTTATATAGAATATTGAAGCAGAATAGATTCTGAGTAAGTTTGCAAAATTAGGAGTTTGTAGCAATTTTTTACATTTTTTAAAGTAATTTTGAAGATGAGCAATTTTCAAAATGCAACGTGTTCAGTAGAAATGCGATTTTATTAAAAATCTATGATCTGTTTTATAAAGAATACTGAAGCAGAATGGATTTTAAGTAAATTTGCAAAGTTATCAGTTTGCAGCAATTGTGTTTACAATTTTGAAGCAATTTTGAAGATGAGCAATTGAGCAGAAAAATTATTTTATTAAAAATCAAGGATGTGGATGTTTCTAGTTTATACAGAATACTGAAGCAGAATCGAATTTGAGTAAATTTGCAAAGTTGGCAGTTTGCAGCAATTGTTTTTACATTTTTTTTAAGAAATTTTAAAGATGAGCAATTTTCAAAATGCGACGCGTTGAGTAGAAATGTGATTTTATTAAAAATCCAGGATGGGAATGTTTCTAGTTTATACAAAATACTGAAGCAGAATCGATTTTGAGTAAATTTGCAAAGTTAGCAGTTTGTAGCAATTGTTTCTACATTTCTAAAGCAATTTTGAAGATAAGCAACTTTTAAATGGAAACGCAGCGAATGTGAGCAAATGTTTTTGAAACCTGTCTTTGTAGAATCTTAAAGCAGAATCTATTCCGAGTTTGTGGCAATTGTTTTTATATTTTTTTAAGTACCCAATTTTTTGGAAATTGTTGGTTTCTACGTTTTGTAGAATCTTAAGCACAAAACAACAAAAGTTTTCAGTTGTAGCTATTTCTAAATTCATACACGCCGCGTTAAAGTGTGATTTTTTTAATGTTTCTGGTTATTATAGGATGTTAAAGCAAAATTTATTTTGAGTAAATTTGAAATATTTTCAATTTGTAGGTATTGTTTTTAATTTTTTTTTAGAAGAAACTTTGATGAAGCGGAATTTTCAAATTAATTTGGGAATATTTATAGTTTTAATAGAAATTTGAAGCAGAATCGATTTAGAGTAAATTTTAAAAATTTGCAATTTGTAGTAACTATTTTTGTATTTTTGTTAAGTAACTTAAAGGACGTGCAATATCCAAATTAAACGCGTCGAAAAAATAAAGACGTCACCGAATTCAACGAAAAATACTACATAAATAAATTTTTGTTAGTTTTATAATAAAATAATCATCATTATCATTGTTATTATTAATAGTAATAATATGTATAGTTTTAAATTATACATTACATTGTATATATTTGTAGACCCTTTAATTGGATATATTGTCTGTTGTGCTTTTGTAACAAATAAATAAATAAATCACTATTGAACCGTTTTTTGTGTGTATCTTATAATCATTGAGAATAGGGCTGGAAGATTTTCGAAGGTTCAAAGCTTCGAAGATTCATAAAAAATCTTCGAAGGTTGAAATATCGACGTTTGGAAGATTCAAAGCTTCTGATTTTTCAGATTTAAAATTTTTGAAGTTTCGAAGTTTAATTTCGCGTATATTGACAAATAAAAAGTTAACATTCTTTAAAGACTTCCGGTCAATAGCCGATGAGGGATTGCGACAAAAAATAAATTATTGTATGTAGATATTTAATTATATGTCTAAGCTTCGAAGATTCAAAGCTTTTGATTTTTCAGGTTTAGAATTTTCGAAGTTTCATTTCGCGAATATTGACAAATAAAAAGTTAAGATGCTTAAAGACTTCCGGTCGATAGCCGATGAGGGATTGCGACGAAAATAAATTATTGTATATAGATATTTAATTATATGTCGAAGTTTCGAAGATTCAAAGCTTCTAATATTTTAGATTTACAATTTTTGAAGTTTCGAAGTTTAATTACGCGAATATTGACAAATTCAAATTAAAATTTTAATTTTCGTAATTATAGTAATTTTAACTTGCCTTTATCGAAGAAATAGGAAATTCAAATTACGAAGCCTCCGTAACTATAGTCATGAAAATGAAAACAAAATTTCAAACTTTTACAAAGTAATAGTGTGCTACAAAAATGTGTATTTTAAAATTAGCGCCATTTTATCCCAACCAATAAAAAAAAATTGTTTTTACATTTTTGAAAGCCATTTTGAAGATGAGCAATTTTCAAAATGCAATGCGTTGAATAGAAATGTGAATTTATTAAAAATCCAGGATGGGGATGTTTCCAGTTTGTACAGAATACTGAAATCCACGATCAAGTTGTGGGTGGCGCTAATAGCTTGAGTTGGCAATCTTAATTATTCTTTTTTTTTATTCGACTTTTCGGTCGATAGCCGATGAGGGATTGAAAAAAGAAACCATTGCACATAGATATTCAATTATATGTAACAATTCTTTAATAAAGATGTTTGTATAGAAAAAGTTAAAATGTTTAAAATTATTTTAAAACTAATAAAAACGATTAATTTTACAAGAAATGTTACTGTTTTTTACCTTGCCAATACATCAGTTTGATGTTAATTTATTATTAAAGGAACTCAGCATGCGCATCTTAAGTTCCGTTTTGGGTTTTCGAGGTAAACGTTTTTAAATAACACAAAAATTTAAAACTCTAACTGTTTAGGGTTTTCGGATTGAAAAATTCGAAAACTTCGATACTTCGCAAATTCGATACCCCTAATCTTGGCAACTTTGAATCTTTGAAAAAGTCGAAAACTTCAAATTCTTCGAGGTTGCGAAGCTTCGAATTATTATTACTCCTAACTCTTAATTGAAAAACATAGGTATTTTAAAATAGAAAATTGAAAAACCGCCGATAATAAATAATTAAGTTGGCCATAATATTATGGCCAACTTGATTAGTTGAACATATGTTAAAACCATTGTTATTATCTCGGAAAAAGAGGTGATGAATATCAGATTTTTTCTAACTCTTAAGATTACCGGGATAGCCTATAAAAACATCAAATGTGGGCCATCTGGCACAGGAAAAATGCAACGACAATTACATGAGCATATTTGTCATAAAAGCGTTTAACATAATCACGATAATTGAAATCTTTAGATACACGGTGTAGAATTTCAAATACATCCACTGAGCTTCTCCAGTTTAATTTATAAGAGCAACATCCTCAGCTCTTGATACTTTTTTTTTGTACGAAAGTATCAAGAATACTTGAGCTGGCCAGTTTGATTTCGATCGAATCCGAGCACGCTCGATTTAACAAAGATTTAATAAAGCCGTCATTAATCAATCGCAATGGGTCTTTGTGGAGGCGAAAAAAAAATCTAGTATGTGAGTGACATTTTCCAAGTCATTCAACCATCTCCCCGGTATATTCCTTTATAATGTGATTTGCCGTCGCCGGGAAATAATTAAAAGATATTTTATTGTATGGGGGCCAAAAGTGACACACACAAAGGCCCATTATGCGGACAGCAGGGCGCACTCTCCCAGCAAGAAGTCACAGTCATAATGTTGCGGGGGTAATGCTAGCGGTGCAGCTGTCTGATGTCATACTTGTTCAACACAGCGTTGATGGTTCGTAACGAGCCGCAAGATCCCGCCAGGTAGGACCAATAGACTCCACCTGAATGGCGCACACACACGTGTTTTGATTCGCGGAAATTAAACGTATCAATTTCTGGTGAATACCAAATCCTAGGATTTTATGCATTACATGTGCTCCCATCGCATACCATATACATAAACAAAGTGAGTGCGGGAGTACTTCCTCATTGAACATTCTCAACTTTATGTTTTATTAAAGAGCGCATCGGCTACCATTAATAATATGCACTTGACGGAATTACAAACATGATCGGAGCTTTTAATGGCCGCATTTCGATTCAGCGAACAACTAGATCTGGGGAAGCCCACATGCATTTATTCATTCATGTTCAGCATGTCCATCCATCCTTGCTTTGATTGTATTGATCTTACGTCACCGCCTGGTAATTATACATGCATGCGGCGTCTGCATTTTCATTCAACTTCTTGTGTAAATATTGCTATAATAACAAAGGGTCATCTGATGCATAAGTTTCCTTGGGGTTGAATAATTGTCAGAGACGGCTCGCTGGGTGACTCATGGTACGGCCGAGGTAGCAGAGGTGCACTCACGCCGCAGCCAGCTGTTTCAGCAACCGACCTTACCTATCTGTATTGCCACCTCTGCTACCTCGGCCGTACCATGAGTCACCCAGCGAACCGAGGTAGCAGAGGTGGTTACAGATAGGTGCAGTCACGCCGCCAGCCGTTTCTGCAACCGACCTTACATATCTGTATTGCCACCTCTGCTACCTCTGCCGTACCATGAATCACCCAGCGAGCCGTCACTAATATCTGTATAGCTTAAAATCTGGCCTTAATATTTTATACTAGTAAAATAGACTTACTATACATTTTAGAAAATTAACTGATAATATCAATTACTAATAATAATACATAATAAATAATAAATACAATGGCCATCTATCAATTACTATTTTTTTAATATTTGTTTTTGGACTTTATATGACTTAATTTGCAGAGTTAGGAACAAGTGGACCATTTATATATTCTGAATATTTTTCATCTTTATTACTTATGCAACACGTAACGATTTGCATCTTTATTACTTATGCAACACGATTTGCATCTTTAATTATGAAACGAATTCTGTTTATTTGCTTCACCATTATTTTCTGATGTTCATTCTATTTAAATTAGTTTTCTTGTTGATGCTTCTCATAATGTACGATGTCATCAGATTCGTATCAGATTGGATAATTTAAAATCGATATGTATTGATGCAGACTAGGATTGCGCGTTATGTGATATTGGAGTTGAATATTTAATTTGAGCTTTGATTGAATTGTAGATATCCTCTGATAATTATAGTTAGGCATCATCAAATTATTTGCTGAAAATATTATAACGGGACAATCGTTAACTATTCTCATTTACTGCCTAATTTATTAAACTTATTTAAGTATATTTATATTATACAGGATGTTGAATTGTAAAACTGGCCTTAAGAATTGAAATGTGTTATTATTGGCTCTCCTAATTATTTGGCAGTATCGGTCTTACATAATTTTTAAAACATATTAAATTTAATGATTATGTACCTTACTCAATATTCTTGATAGTATTACCCGCGAAAATGTAAACAAACTTCATAGTTATATGTAATACCATGATAATATACAGGGTGTAACTGAATTCTGGAAGACCCTAAATATTTGTATTTTTACATACAGGGTCAGTTTTTTTTTGTTCTCTATGGGGATCTCAGAAAATATAAGAAATGGAGAAATGGTTAAATGGGCAAAGAAGTGCTCAATAAAATAACACTTTCAAAGTTTTCAAAAAAGTGAAGGGTAACTGGATATTTTGAAAAATGTAAAAAGTGTCAATTTGGCTTTGACCATTTAACCGTTTCTCTATCTTTTATATTTTCCGAGATCCCCATAAAAAACATCGAAAAAAACTCACCCTGTATATCTTTATAAAATTTAGTATGGTGTTTCTAGGGAATAAAATATGTTGACCTGTGGATTTTTAATAAAAATTCCACACCCGAACTTTTCTATTTTAAATGAAACAGCCTGTATATTTTTATATAATTTCATTCCTCTCTAAATTCTGAGTTCATAAACGTAACATAGGTGACCTTTCGGTTTTTCAGTTTTTTGTTTAAATTTAAATTAAATTTTAACAAAAAACTAATTTAAATTGAATTTAAACCTAAAACTAATTCAAATTGAATTTAAACCTAAAAGTGACACACAAAGGGTCACTTATGATACATCTATGAACTCAGAATTTAGAGACAAATTAAATCATGTAAAAATAAACAGGGTGTTTCATTTGAAATAGAAAAGGTAAAGTAATTTCCTGTTAAACCGGAAATGGAATTTTTGTCCATATGTTGACATACTTTGTTTTCTCTAAAAACACCATATTAAATTTTATATAAATATATGTAAAAAATCAAATGATTTTTATTTATTTATTTATTTAAATCAATGTATTTGGGGTCTACCAGAGTTCAGTTACACCCGGTATATTCAGCACTCATTTTAGGACTTTTTAGAGACAAATTAAATTATGTAAAAATATACAGGGTGTTTCGTTTGAAATAGAAAAGTTAAGGTCATTTCCGGTTAAACCGGAAATGGAATTTTTGTCCACATGTTGACATTTTTTTTTTCTCTAAAAACACCATATTAAGTTTCATATAAATATATGCAAAAAATCAAATGATATTTGGGGTCTACATGAATTCAGTTACACCCGGTATATTCAGGACTTTTTTCGGGACTTCGTCAGGCCTTTTCCAAGGCCTTTTTCAAAACTATTTTTTATAACTTTCTTCAGTATTTTTTTTTCAACTGTCAACAATCTCCTTTAAAACTTTTTAAGCGTCTTTGGAGTTTCTTGCAAGACTTTTTTTTCATTTTTTTTATTACATTTTTTAAGATACTGTTAATTCTTGTTTTGCCATTCTTTTAATTATTTTTTTAGGATTCTTTAAAATCCATTTTATAAGAATTACATTTTCTTAGTTTTTTTTTATAACATTTTTTCAAGCCTCTATTTTCAGGACTTTTTTTTCCGCAGGACTCTTTTAATGTCTCTTTCAGGACATTGTTTTCGGAACTTTTTTAAGGACTTCTTTTTCAAGATTTTTTTTTAAGACTTCTTTCCTTAGGACTTTGTTAAAGTCTCTTTCTAGATATTATTTTCAAACCTTTGTCTCATGACATTTTTCAAAACTTTCAGGTTTTCTTTAGGAGTAACATTTTTTTCTCAGAACTTATTTCAAGATTTTTTTTTTATGTCCTAAAAATAAATTTTTCAGATTTGTTTTACCAGGGGTTTTTCAGGTATTTTTTAAGGATCTTCTTTAAAGAATTTTTCAAAACTGTTTTTGAAAACTTTTTTTCTTGAGGACTCTTCTTTCAGAATTTTTATCGGGACTTTTTCAAGATTTTTTGCCAGAACTTTTTTTCAAGAATTTTCTATCAGGATTTTTTTTGGGACATTTTTTCCGGTTCTCTTTGAGGACATTTTTTCAAAGCCTCTTTCTCGACTTTTTTCGGAGCCTTGTTATAATACATCTATGAACTCAGAATTCAGAGACAGACAAATTAAATTTTGTAAAAAAATACAGGGTGATTCATTTGAAATAGAAAAGTTAAGGTAATTTTCTGTTAAACCGAAAATGGAATTTTTGTCCATATGTTGACATACTTTATTCTCTAAAAACACCATGTTAAATTTCATATGAATATATGTAAAAAATCATATGATTGGGGTATACATGTTCAGTTACACCCGGTATATTCAGGACTTATTTTAGGACTTTTTTCGGGACTTCATCAGGCCTTTTCAAAGGCCTTTTTTCAAAACTGTTTTGTATAACTCTTTCCCAACTGTCTAGGATTTTTTTTTTCAGAACAATCTTCTTTGGATTTTTTTAAGGGTCTTTAATGGAGTTTCTTGCAAGACTTTTTAGGATTTTTTTAATTACATCTTTTAAGATTCTTTTAATTATTTTTTTTAGGATTATTTTTATTGTATTTTTAAAAGGTTCTTTTAATATTTTTTTTAGGATTTCTTTTAATTCCATTTTATAGGAATTAAATTTTTTAATTTTTTTTTAAATTACTTATTTCTATTTTCAGGACTTTTTTTCCGCATGGCTCTTTTAATGTCTCTTTCAGGACATTGTTTCAGAAACTTTAAGGACTTCTTTTTCAAGATTTTTTAAGACTTCTTTTCTTAGGACTTTGTTAAAGTCTCTTTCTAGATATTATTTTCAAAACTTTATTTCGTGACCTTTTTCAAAACTTTTCAGGTTCTCTTTCAAGGCAAATTTCAACTTTTTCATGATTTTTTTCTCGCAATTTTTGTCAGGGCTTTTTCTTGTTTTTTTTTCATAGCTGTTTTAAGGACAATTTTTTTCAGATTTATTTTTACAGTAGTTTTTGTAATCCTTTTAAAACAATTTTTCAAGACTTTTTTGAACACTTCATTTTGAGAACTCTTCTTTCAGAATTTTTATCGGGACTTTTTCAGAACTTTTTGCCAGAACGTTTTTTCAAGAATTTTCTATCAGGACTTTTTTCCGGTTTTTTTTTTGGAGACATTTTTTTCAAGGCCACTTTCTGGACTTTTTCGAAGCCTTTATATAATACATTTATGAACTCAAAATTTAGAGACAAATTAAATTATGTAAAAATATACAGGGCGTTTTATTTGAAATAAAGAAGTTAAGGTAATTTTATGTTAAACCGAAAATGGAATTTTTGTCCATATGTTGACATACTTTATTCTCTAAAAACACCATATTAAATTTCATATGAATACTAGCTGACCCGACAGACGTTGTCCTGTCTTAATTATGAATATTGAATTCGAATTGGTATAATTCATAAAAAGAAAATATTCAAAAACATAGTGTTTATTATTGTAATGCTCTATGATACACAACATTCTTCGTTTTATTTTCTGCCAACGTATTAAAATCGATACCAGAATCATGAATTGAGCAAAGTAACTACTGCGCTGCGCCGTCGTCCGTGCGTAACCCTTAAAAATTAAGAAAGGTAACTGGTGACGAACGACGGCTCCACTGCGCTGCGCCGTCGTCCGTGTGTGGCCCATTTAAATTAAGCAAATAAAGTGGTGACGATAATGGCCGAAAACGGTTTAGGCTCTAATTTTTGAAATTCACGATCGCTTAAACGTGCAATTATTCCTTCAAAATTCATAATTTTTTTAATAATCAACGGATTTGAACTAAATAACAAAATCATTAAAGTTAAAGAATGTAAGAAGTGTATTGTTACTAATAAAAACATGTATCGCGAGTTGAAATATTTTTTTAGAATTTTTGAAATTCATAATCGCTTTAACGTGCAATTATTGCTTCAAAAATTCATAACTTTTTTAATAATCAACGGATTTGAACTAAAGAACATAATTATTAAAGCTAAAGAATGTAAGGAGTGTATTGTTACTAATAAAAACATGTATCGGCAGTTGAAATATTTTTTTTAGAATTTTTAAAATTCATGATCGCTTTAACGTGCAATTATTGCTTCAAAAATTCATAACTTTTTTAATAATCAACGGATTTGAACTAAATAACAAAATTATTAAAGCTAAAGAATGTAAGAAGTGTATTGTTACTAATGAAAACATGTATCGGCAGTTGAATTTTTTTTTTAGAATTTTTAAAATTCATGATCGCTTTAACGTGCACTTATTGCTTCAAAAATTCATAACTTTTTTAATAATCAACGGATTTGAACTAAATAACATTAAAGTTAAAGAATGTAAGAAGTGTATTGTTACTAATAAAAACATGTATCGCGAGTTGAAATATTTTTTTAGAATTTTTGAAATTCATAATCGCTTTAACGTGCAATTATTGCTTCAAAAATTCATAACTTTTTTAATAATCAACGGATTTGAACTAAATAACAAAATCATTAAAGTTAAAGAATGTAAGAAGTGTATTGTTACTAATAAAAACATATATCGCGAGTTGAACTATTTTTTTAGAATTTTTGAAATTCATAATCGCTTTAACGTGCAATTATTGCTTCAAAAATTCATAACTTTTTTAATAATCAACCGATTTGAACTAAATAACAAAATTATTAAAGCTTAAGAATGTAAGAAATGTATTGTTAATAATAAAAACATCTATCGCCAGTTGAAATATTTTTTTTCGCATTTTTTGAAATTCATGATCGCTTTAACGTGCAATTATTGCTTCAAAAATTAATAACTTTTTTAATAATCAACGGATTTGAACTAAATAACAAAATTATTAAAGATAGAGAATGTAAGAAGTGTATTGTTACTAATAAAAATATGTATCGGCAGTTGAATATTTTTTTTTTGGATTTTTAAAATTCATGATCGCTTTAACGTGCACTTATTGCTTCAAAAATTCATAACTTTTTTAATAATCAACGGATTTGAACTAAATAACAAAATTATTAAAGTTAAAGAATGTAAGAAGTGTATTGTTACTAATAAAAACATGTATCGCGAGTTGAAATATTTTTTTAGAATTTTTGAAATTCATAATCGCTTTAACGTGCAATTATTGCTTCAAAAATTCATAACTTTTTTAATAATCAACGGATTTGAACTAAATAACAAAATTATTAAAGCTAAAGAATGTAAGAAGTGTATTGTTACTAATAAAAACATGTATCGCCAGTTGAAATATTCTTTTTTTAATTTTTGAAATTCATGATCGCTCTAACATGCAATTATTTCTTCAAAAATTCATTTTTTTTTTAATAATCAACGAATTTGAACTAAATGGCAAAATTACTAAAAAAATTCTCAACCGCGCACAGAATCTTCCGCAGAATATTTTAATTCGTAACACCACCGCGAGCGACATTCCAACCACCAAGAGATGGCGCGCGTATTATAAATCAATCGTTATCACTATTTATGTATTTAAAGCCGACTTAATTGTTCATCGGATGCAAGTATTGCAATTGAGTTCAGTGCAGCATTTGCTGTTAATATTTTGTTTATATTTTTTTTATAATTTCAGCTACTTATTTATTTACATTTATCGATACGAATCTATAGGGTAAGTCCATTAAAACTCATTAATAACCGTCGGCGTAAACAATGGAAAAGGAATAACTGATCGCCGAGAGTAGAAAATTATTAAAGTACTAAAATCGCTATTAAAAATAGGGGTTGGTGGTAGAAGGGTGAAAATTTAGGGTTGTATGTATTTTTTAATGCCGAATCATAAAAAAATAAAAATTAAAATTTTTTTCCAAAAAATAAAAATAAAAAATTTTCGGTGGACGACCCCTATCATTTAGGGGTATTAAAAATAGTTTACGTCCTATTCTCAGACCTGCTCAATATACACACAAAATTTCATAAGAATCGGTCAAGCCGTTTCGAAGGAGTTTTGTTACAAACACTGTGACACGAAAATTTTATATATTAGATATGTAAAAAATCATATGATATTTGAGGTCTACAGAAATTCAGTTACACCCGGTATATTCAGGACTTATTTTAGGACTTTGTCAGGCCTTTAGGAAGGCCTTTTTTCAAAACTATTTTTTATAACTTTCTTCAGGACATTTTTTCAACAGTCTAGGATTTCTTCAATCTTCTGCAGAACTTTTTAAGGGTCTTTTATGGAGTTTTTTGCAAGATTTTTTTTTAGGATTTTTTTAATTGCATGTTTAAGATTATTTTAATTATTCTTTTAGGATTCTTTTAATGACATCTTTTAAGATTCTTTTAATAATTTTTTAGGATTCTTTTAATTAATTCTCCGTTACGAAGTACGAGAAAGTATTGTGATCGTGAAAAAAATTTCAATTTTTTTTTACGGATATATCCGTTTTGGGGTCCCTAGATGCCATTTTAACAATTTCTGGGAACAAAAATTGTGCTGTGGCTGTCTGTGTACGTGCGTTTGTCTGTCTGTGCGCGCTGTATCTCAAAAACTAATGGAGCAATTTATATGAAACTTTAAACATAAGTCTTATTTGAGAATCGGAATAACTGAAAAGCTTTTGGTAAAATTTCATACACCCGAAGTGGGTGTTTACCTTAACTGTTTTTTGTTTTTCCCCAATATTTTTTTAAATATGAAAAATGTCACAAAATCATTCAAACAAATATTGAAGACAACAAATAAATTAATATCTTTTATTTTTTATAAAATCGTTGTTATTCGAGAAAAAAAATTATCAATTTGTTTTTCATTTTTGGTTTATAATTATGAAACGATAATAGTTACAGTAAACTTATGAATAATAAAATGAACAACTTATAAAGAATAAGTTTTTTTCGAAATCTCGTTGGTTTTTAAGTAAACTGAGTTTTTGAATTTGAAGTATAATTTTTCCATCTTTCATAACCTTGAGGTTTCTAACGTCAGTTTCATCCAAGTCGACAAAACGCTCGATGCACATTTAAATTGAAAATAAACCATGCAACTGTAAATATAAATTATACTACCAAGTCGGAAAAAGTAACATGATAGCCACATCACCGTTTTTTTCAGGACATTTTTTTCCTTACTCTTTTTCAAGACTCTTTCTGGTATTTTTTTTCAAGACAATTTTTTCCAGTACTCTTTTTGGCATTTTTTTCGGGACAATTTTTTCAGTACTCTTTTTCAAGACTACTTTTGGCATTTTTGTGGACAAATTTTCTTTTTTTATTTTCAAACATTTTTTTAATATTGTAAATAATGACCTTGACAAAATTCACCTAATTTGGTATTTGGATCAATAATATACAAGGTGTCTAAAAAAGACACCACCAAAATGATATGGTGTATTCCTGAGACAAAAAACAAGCAAATTAACTAAATTTATCTATATGAAAAATTACATACTTTCCAAGATACAGCAAGTCAAAGTTTTAGATTTTTAAAATGTTTTAATCTATATCTCGAAAATGGCAGATGAGAATGATTTGTTTATTTTTTTATGATAACTACATTAGGTGTACTACATTGTTTAAAAATTTCAAGAAATTTCTTCAAGCACAAAGGTGCTTCAGAGGACATGCTGTTTACATTATTACATAGAACTTTTTTGTTCTTCACATTTTTTACGATTCAATATTTTTTTCAGTGCAACTCGTCACTTTTAAGGAATTTATAACTCTTAAAGTTTTTTGGTTTACGCCTTATTTTTAACAAAAAAAATAAAAAAGAACTTATTGTTTTTGGAAAATTTCGTGTTAAAAAATAAAATAATCTAAGTAGGCGGGTGTCAATTCGTTGAAAACATGTGGCAGTACAATTAAAACTTTCAATTTAAGTAAAACTGGTTAACATGTTGAGTGGTGGTGACCCAAGTATCGCCGGTGGCTGAAGCGCATCGACGCGACGCTCGCACGCGCATACAATGTGTACTGTGATTTTTTTTTATGAGGGTCATTTTGAATTTATTAATTTGTTCAATAATTTAATATGTTAAAATAAAAGCAGTTTTTGGATTATAGCTATTTTCAAGACTTTTCTTGCAGGACGAGCGCAATTAAACAATGAACAATAAGTTCTTTTTTATTTTTTTTTTGTTAAAAATAAGGCGTAAACAAAAAAAACTTTAAGAGTTATAAATTCCTTAAAAGTGATGAGTTGCATTGAAAAAAATATTAAATCGTAAAAAATATGAAGAACAAAAAAGTTCTATGTAATAATGTAAAAAGCATGTCCTCTGGAGCACCTTTGTACTTGAAGAAATTTCTTGAAATTTTTAAACAATGTAGTACACCTAATGCAGTTGTCAGAAAAAAATAAACAAATCATTCTCATCCGCCATTTTCGAGATATAGATTAAAATATTTTAAAAATCTTAAACTTTGACTTGCTGTATCTTGGAAGGTATGTAATTTTTCATATAGATAAATTTAGTTAATTTGCTCTTTTTTTGTCTCAGGAATACACCATATCATTTTGGTGGTGTCTTTTTTAGACACCTTGTATGTGATTTTTTCAGATTTTTAAAATAATTTTTTAGTGGTTAAAAAAATTATATTTGAAAGAATCTTATTTTGGGGCTTCCCGGGTCATGTAGGGTTCTTTTTGATATACGGCTACTTTGGTTAAAGGGCACAACTAATGATATTTTCATATTTATTTAAAAATCTGTGTCGGGTGGCATTTTGACCATCTTATCTCGGGATACCCTTTTATTACCTCATAAATGGATTTTAAGCAGGAACGGGATTCGACCGAGCTAAGCACCGACATGCGGCAGCATCCCACGCCGATCGAGTTTCGCATTTGTATTTTCTCTGACTGTACATATGCAGCGTTTATGAATAAAAATTTTGCATTTTCTAATACACGTTGGCATTTCGATTGTAGAAGCGAAATCAAATATAATTAACAAGAGGGCTGTAATCTTGGCCAAAACAATTAAATCAAATACAGCACATTGCAACGACAGTGGGTCTTGAGAGGAACTGGGTCGCTGGCTTGGCCAACAAGCGCCTAGCTTAATACTTACTACGTTTTTTTCGGACGAGTTTTAAACAAACTCGTAGTTATTATACAATTAAATTCTATCGTGCTTTTAATAAATTGCGGACTCCACGAATCATGGAAATTCGTTTAGCGATTGACGTACAATAATAATAGGGAATTAACTCTGCCTTTTCCAAGTTTGATCGAAAGTTTTGTTGAATTTGGTTGGTTTAACACGTGGTGAAACATTTTTAACAATTCTAAATACAAATTACTTATTATATTATGCCAATATACAAGCCAGCATTGGTCGCACAATAGATCTAAAGGTCTGCCCTGGTGGATTGTCCCCATGGTTTCCCCAACTCGTCTGCACTGTGTACTGCCACTCTATTGCTTAAATTTTTATGAATAAATATATAAAACCCCGAAAATATTATTCGAAAACAAAAACAAATCACCTTAATTAATGCCCGTTTTAATAAAATTCGCGCAAAACTGTTAAAGAAATTAATTATGGAAATTACGAATACACAGGGCGGCAACAAATTTGCGCATTATTTATGCGAGATTCGTGTTGTGAATATTTACTTTGAGCGCGGAGCAGCGGACTAAACGAACCGCAGCTGCAGAATACCTGTGTGTACCAGAGTGAATTCTTTCCCTTTTACTTAACATCTCCGCCGAAGCAATTCAAATTATTTAATTCGGTCGAAATCAAATCGAATGCCTCATTGTTTATTTTCCGTCTCACGGAATTCCTTCCTGCCGGAGAAATTCCGACCGTCTGGCGGCGGGCGGCGGCGGCGGCAGCGGTGGGGAAATTCTTTTCGAACGCACTTCGGAACAAAGGGACCATGGAAGTCAATAGTTTCGGCTCTTTGATATAAAAATACGATAGTACATCAAGAAGGGAACGCGGGGAACGGTTACCTTAACGTATTTACCGGCGTAGAATCCATTACGTGCAAGATCGGGATAAATAGTGGCCGGAAGTTAAGTTTTCTCAAGCTGAGATCAAAGAGCTGGTGCCGCTGTTATTTTAGTATTGAACACACTATTATTAACTCCTATGTTCAATCATAAAATAATCACATCAACGGATGGCATTTTATTCAAAATGTACATAAAGGTGACAGTGACAGTGACAGTTCGCATTACGAATAAAGTTAGGTCAATGAAACATGTTTGTGAATAATGATAAATCATAAGTAATTATAATTAATATTCAAAATGATCACCTTCACGTTCCAGGCAGTAGCCAACCCGATTATAAAATGCTTTTTAATGTGTTGCAGCAGGGGCGACTCGTCATATAGAGCCAAGGAGCACTACTTCAAGTTTTGAGCTCTGCAAGATTTTTTAATTAAATGTAATAAAACGGTATTTTAAATGTTAAAACATATACCGGGTAAGGCATTGAACATGTTTTTTGAAAATATTTCAAAAACAGAAAATTTTACGGAGAAATGACCTGGGTGAAAAATAATCATACGGAAGGGGGCCATAATCATGTATTATTGTTTTTCTCCCAGGTGGCGCTGCTGTCGCTAAATCAAGGTCAACACATTTTTTTTAATGAGAATCGCTATTTTTCATTGCAGATTCAGATTTCTCGTTAAAAACCAAGAACAATTTACTGAACTTATTTTTTTTGTCCGCCTGATAGATGGCGCTGTAATCGCTAGAAATGATAATTCGCTAGGATGCTTGCTTTTCTGATTCTTCTTGTGAATGCTGCCTGAGCTTTACAAAGTGTGTCCCTGCTGATGTTGGCACAAACATCGCGAATACGTTGCTTCACTCTCATCTGGCGTTGTTGGTATGTCCGCACAACACTTGTCCTTCAGCATTCCCCACAAAAAGAAGTCTGGGGCAGTTCTTGATGCAATGACACGTGATAAGGATGACATTTATGGCGATGAAGAATCCGCAAAACACTTCTTTGTGAGCTTCCTGAACTCCGCTCAAGTTGTCGGGAGCTTATGTGAGGGTTGACTGCAATTGCAGCTAAAATATTCGCTTCGGCATCTTTATGCGTGACAGTACGTTTGCTATTCCTGGTTTGTTTTACGTTGCAAATAAGTTGACAGTCCGAAAAAAAGACATGTGACACGGATGATGTCGATACGGATACCTGAGTCACAACTCCAGCAATTAGTTTACGAGATTATTTTTACTTTCTCCGTTACGAAATATTGTGATCGTGTTTTCTTTTTCAACAAATTTTTGCCATTTGCACAATTTCTGGAAAAAAAATGGTGATGTGGCCATCATGTTACTTTCTCCAACTTGATGGTATCATAGCCATTTATATAATCATATTTTAAATGTACATCGAGCGTTGTGTAAACTCGGATGAAACTGACGTTTAAAACGTCAAAATTATGAAAGATGGAAAACCAAAAACTAAGTTTATTCAAAAACTAAAGAGATTTCGAAAAAAACTTATTCTTTATAAGTTGTTCATTTTAGCATTCTCTGCAATTATTATTCACATAAATTTGTTGTAACTATTATCGTTTTATAATTATAAACCAAAAATTAAAAAAAAATTATAAATTTTTTTCTCGAATAAAAATAATTTTATGAAAAATGTTTTCAAGCAAAAGATGTTCATTTCTTTGTTGTCTTCAATGTTTGTCAAATGTTTTTGTGATATTTTTTATATTTAAGAAAATATTGCCAAAAAACAAAAAACAGTTAAGGTAAACACCCACTTCCGGTATACGAAATTTTACCAAAAGCTTTTCAGTTCTTCAGATTATCAAATAAGACGTATGTTCAAAGTTTAGTTTCATATCAATTGCGGTATTAGGTTTTGAGATACAGCGCGCACAGACAGACACACACAGGCACACACAGACACACACAACACACACACAGACACAATTTTTTTCCTCCAGAAATTGTTGAAATGGTATCTAGTAGGGATGGACGATATTTCACGTACCTTCACTAGTATTAAAAAATCACAGGTTGTTACTGTTACTAATAGGCGAATTTCACTGCTACTTAAAATCACTGCTATTTAAAATCACTGCTACTTAAAATCACTGATATTTAAACTATGACTTAAACTGTGATTGCTCCTTAAAATCACAACTGTTACCTAAAAACGTGATTGTAAGAAGACAATGGAGAATAGCATTTCTACATATTATTTTATATTCAATACTGTTTACTCCCATTTACTTTTATGCTCATGTTCAAATTACGATTTTCAACAACTGAAAAATAAATATATAAAAACAATTTCTACAAATGGTAAACCCAAAATTACTCAAAATTCATTTTAATTTAAGATTCAGTGCGAATATATCTAAACATACATTTTGAAATAATACCACGAAACTAATTTTTAAATTGCAAACTTCATAAACTGAAAATTAAAAATAGAAAAACAATTCACCAAACTGCGGAAATCTCCAAATGCTCCTCCTTGCTCAGGTGCTCAAAAAATTAAAACAAAAATCTTCAAAAATCCATATCTCAATTGAAAATCGTTGAATTTACAAAAACCAAATTGATTTTGAAAAAGCGATACTTCGGCCATTGAGGATGATTTTTTATGAAATTTTTCCTGCGTTTTTTACATTTTTTCTGCGATATTTTTGTTCAGGTGCTCAGAAAATTAAAACAAAATTTTTCAAAAATCCATATCTCTATTGAAAATTATTGAATTTACAAAAACCAAATTGATTTTGAATAAGCGATACTTCGGCCATTGAGGATGATTTTTTATGGAATTTTTCCTGCGTTTTTTATATTTTTTTCTGCGATGTTTCCGTTCAGGTGCTCAGAAAATTTAAACAAAAATTTTTAAAAATCCATATCTCTATTGAAAATTATTGAATTTACAAAAACCAAATTGATTTTGAAAAAGCGATACTTCGGCCATTGAGGATGATTTTTTATGAAATTTTTCCTGCGTTTTTTACATTTTTTCTGCAATATTTTTGTTCAGGTGCTCAGAAAATTAAAACAAAATTTTTCAAAAATCCATATCTCTATTGAAAATTATTGAATTTACAAAAACCAAATTGATTTTCAAAAAGCGATACTTCGGCCATTGAGGATTATTTTTTATGGAATTTTTCCTGCGTTTTTTATATTTTTTCTGCGATGTTTTTGTTCAGGTGCTCAGAAAATTAAAATTAAAATTTTCAAAAATCCATATCTTTATTGAAAATTATTGAATTTACAAAAACCAAATTGATTTTGAATAAGCGATACTTCGGCCATTGAAGATGATTTTTTATGGAATTTTTCCTGCGTTTTTATATTTTTTTTTTGCGATGTTTCTGTTCAGGTGCTCAGAAAATTAAAATTAAAATTTTCAAATATCCATATCTCTATTGAACATTATTAAATTTACAAAAACCAAATTGATTTTGAATAAGCGATACTTCGGCCATTAAGGATGATTTTTTATGGAATTTTTCCTGCGTTTTTTATATTTTTTCTGCGATGTTTCCGTTCAGGTGCTCAGAAAATTTAAACAAAAATTTTTAAAAATCCATATCTCTATTGAAAATTATTGAATTTACAAAAACCAAATTGATTTTGAAAAAGCGATACTTCGGCCATTGAGGATAATTTTTTATGAAATTTTTCCTGTGTTTTTTATATTTTTTCTGCGATGTTTTTGTTCAGGTGCTCAGAAAATTAAAACAAAATTTTTCAAAAATCCATATCTCTATTGAAAATTATTGAATTTTCAAAAACCAAATTGATTTTGAATAAGCGATACTTCGGCCATTGAGGATTATTTTTTATGGAATTTTTCCTGCGTTTTTTATATTTTTTCTGCGATGTTTTTGTTCAGGTGCTCAGAAAATTAAAATTAAAATTTTCAAAAATCCATATCTTTATTGAAAATTATTGAATTTATAAAAACCAAATTGATTTTGAATAAGCGATACTTCGGCCATTGAAGATAATTTTTTATGGAATTTTTCCTGCGTTTTTATATTTTTTTTTGCGATGTTTCTGTTCAGGTGCTCAGAAAATTAAAATTAAAATTTTCAAAAATCCATATCTCTATTGAACATTATTGAATTTACAAAAACCAAATTGATTTTGAATAAGCGATACTTCGGCCATTAAAGATGATTTTTTATGGAATTTTTCCTGCTTTTTTTATATTTTTTTCTGCGATGTTTCCGTTCAGGTGCTCAGAAAATTTAAACAAAAATTTTCAAAAATCCATATCTCTATTGAAAATTATTGAATTTTCAAAAACCAAATTGATTTTGAATAAGCGATACTTCGGCCATTGAGGATTATTTTTTATGGAATTTTTCCTGCGTTTTTTATATTTTTTCTGCGATGTTTTTGTTCAGGTGCTCTGAAAATTAAAATTAAAATTTTCAAAAATCCATATCTTTATTGAAAATTATTGAATTTACAAAAACCAAATTGATTTTGAATAAGCGATACTTCGGCCATTGAAGATAATTTTTTATGGAATTTTTCCTGCGTTTTTATATTTTTTTTTGCGATGTTTCTGTTCAGGTGCTCAGAAAATTAAAATTAAAATTTTCAAAAATCCATATCTCTATTGAACATTATTGAATTTACAAAAACCAAATTGATTTTGAATAAGCGATACTTCGGCCATTAAGGATGATTTTTATGGAATTTTTCCTGCTTTTTTATATTTTTTCTATATTTTTATATGTTTTTGCGATCACAGTCACAGTTTAAAATCACTGATATTAAAAAGTAGCAATCACAGGTAGCAACGTGATTCAAAAGTAGCAGTTTTATCCATCTCTAGTATCTAGGGACCCCAAAGGATATTTCCGTAAAAAAATATTTTGAAAAAAAAATCACCATCATAATACTTTTTCGTACTTCCTAACGGAGAAAGTAAAAATTGTGTCTGTGTGTGTGTGCTGTGTGTGTGTCTGTGCGCGCTGTATCTCAAAAATTAATATAGTAATTGAAACTTTGAACATCCGTCTTATTTGATAATCAGAGGAACTGAAAAGCTTTTGGTAAAATTACACCGGAAGTGAGTATTTACCTTAACTGTTTTTAGTTTTTTTGCAATATTTTTTTAAATACGAAAAATATCGCAAAAATATTTAAACAAATATTGAAGACATCATCAAAGAAATGCACATCTTTTGCTTGAAAATATTCTTCATAAAATCATTATTATTCGAGAAAAAAAATAGAATTTTTTTTTTTTAATTTTTGGTTTATAATCGTGAAACGATAATAGTTACAGCAAATTTATGTTAATAATAATTGTAGAGAATGCCAAAAAGAACAACTTATAAAGAATACTTTTTTTTCGAAATCTCTTTGGTTTTTGAGTAAACTGGCTATTAGGATTTGAAGTAGGTAAATTTATTTTAATTTTTCATAATTTTGACGTTTTAAACGTCAGTTTGCTCCGATTCCAAAAACGCTCGATTTACATTTAAAATAATAATAATTTGAAAATAAACCACGAAAGTGTAAATACCCACCTACCTAAATGATGATACCATCGGAGAAAGTTACATGATGGCCACATCACCATTTTTTACTTTCTCCGTTACGAAGTACGAGAAAGTATTGTGATCATGAAATTTTTTTCAAAATTTTTTTTACGGAAACATCCGTTTTGGGGTCCCTAGATGCCATTTCAACAATTTCTGGAAAAAAAATATTGAAGACAACGAAGAAATGAACATCTTTTATTTGAAAATATTTTTCATAAAATTATTGGTTTTCGAGACAAAACTTTATTAATTTATTTTTCATTTTTATGTTATAATTATGAATTGGTCGCTGTATCTAAAAAACTAATACAGGAATTAACATAAAACTTTGAACATAAGTCTTATTTGATTTGATAATCCCAAGAAAAGAAAAGCTTTTGGTAAAATTTCGTACACCGGAAGTGGATGTGGACCTTAACCGTTTTTTGTTTCTTTACGATAATTTTTTAAATATAAAAAATATTACAAAAATATTATAAAAAATATTAAAGGCAACAAAGAAATGAACATCTTTTCTCAGAAAATATTTTTCATAAAATTACATTTTTCAGAAAAATAAAATAAAATAGGGCAGAAAGACCGATGGTCGGTAGCCCTTTATCAAATAAAAATAACATTCACAGTAGGTGAAATAATTTAGTGTAACATTAACATGATAATAAAGATTTACTACTACTACTAAAATAAAATTTCGAAAAAAAATAATTTTACGAAAAATATTCTTAAACAAAAGATGTTTATTTCTTTGTTATTTTTAATATTTGTTAATATATTTTTGTAATTTTTCATATTTAAAAAACTATCGAAAAAAAAACAAAAAAAACGGTTAAGGTAAACACCCACTTCCGGTGTACGAAATTTTACCAAAAGCTTTTCTTTTCTTGGGTTTATCAAATAAGACTTATGTTCAAAGTTTCATGTTAATTCCTGGATTAGTTTTTGAGATACAGGGCGCACTTTGAATTTCACCTGACTTTACCATAAAATGTAAATATAAACTATGATATCATCAAATCGGAGAAAGTAACATGATGGCCACATCACCATTTTTTGTTTAAATATCATCGAAATACAATTGTTTATAAATCGATAAGAAAAATTTATTTCAATAATCTTTTTAGACCTCCAGGTATGAATTCAGAGCTTTCAAGCGAACTTCAATACATTGATTTTGCTACATTTATGTTATTTGGTGTTAAAATTTAGTACTACCTCTCAGCCTACAGAGCACACGCAGCAATTGCATTGCGTCCAGCTTCACTATACACAAAAATCACATCCACTTTTTCCGCAGTTGTAAGTACTGGCATTGTAATGTGTCTCCCGTCAAAACAGAGAGACGACTGATTACCAAAATCTTTTTTCATTTTTGTTCAGTGAAAGAAATTGACCACAAAACATGTAATGTTGGTTCATTGACTTGTACATCTATCAAATGTATCTATACAATACTGTACTGTGCATTCTGAATGATAGCTAAGTATGTGAATGAATAAATAAATAAATAAATTTCCAGTGATTTTTTAATTTTAAATTATAATTTGTGGAAACGTCGCCGGCAGTATATTTTGACAAGAAAAAACATATACTTATTTCCGTATTTTACAAGCCAGATGATGTTCCAAAAATTAACATCTGAAATGAAACGTACTTCAGATTTATGCCTTATTATTTTTTTTTACTGAACACGAATTACAATGTTTTAATCAATCGATAATTAAATTTGTGGTGTAATTGAATAATCTAAAATGATGCAATTTTTAATTGCGAAATCTTTAATGCTGCTTGTCATTTGGACGCTGAAACTCTAAAAACAACCTTAGTAAAAAAGTTTGTTTTGAGGTTTTTTTATTGTTTTCTCTGCTAAAATGTTTCAAACTCGAACACTTTTTTGTAGTGAATTAAAAATAAAAATATCTTTCCAGGTTATCTAAAAAATAGTTTTTGTAGTAAATTGAAAAAAATTCGAATTACGTAATGATATGTTTCAAAATCACCTTAAAAAAAAGATATTTTTACAAAATGTGATTAAAACATCTCGGCAATTGAATGTACACGCAAAACTCGAAAGCGTTCTAGCCAATTATCATTTTTAGCGATTACAGCGCCATATATCAGGCGGACACAAAAATAAATTCAGTAAATTGTTCTTGGTTTTTAACGAGGAATCGAATCTGCAATGAAACATAGGGGTTCCCATTAAAAAAAATGTGTTGACCTTGATTTAGCGACAACAGCGTCACCTGGGAGAAAAACAATAATACATGATTATGGCCCCCTTCCGTGCGATTATTTTTCACATAGGTCATTTCTGCGTAAAATGTTCTGTTTTTGAAATATTTTCAAAAAATATGTTAAATGCCTCACCCGGTAGTATTGGCTCCACCATCAAAATGTTCCACGAGCAACTGTGTTGCGGATTCTTTCTCAATTCATCGCAAACAGTAATTATACGATCTTTAAGTACTTCATAATTGTTTATAATAATGTTTTTATAAATTAATTAATTTTTTGTATTCTTTCTTCGGTGGTGTAACACAATTTTGACAATTAAATAAAACTGAGTAAGTATGGTTGCCCACCTATTAATGCATTGATGTGATTATTTTACGATTGAACATAAGCATTAACAATCATATGTTCAGAGTTAAAATAAAATCCATGTCTGTGATGGACAGCAATTACTAATCGATATTTAAATTTGCAGAATAATGATTGGTGGTCTGTATCTGGTAAAAATAATGGTATTTAACACTTCTCTTCGCAATCGACAAAGACAAGCGCTAGTGCGTTTTTTTTGTCAAAAATACAAAATACATTTATTTTCATTAATACGTTACAAAAGATAAAAATCGCTGTATTGTCGCAACCCCGTGCGTATAGATTATTTCAACAATGGGGATCGCATTTAGCGCACGTTCCGCACCGGCAATATTTACCCTCAGAAAGAAAAAAAAAAGGCAAAAAATATGTATTCCATCACGGCGCGACACGCTAACAATGTAAATTTTATATTTCCCGCGTGCCGGGCGAATATCGCGGAGAGGGTTAACATTTGCTTAACATTTTAAGGGACGGAAAGGTGAAGGTTCCATATTTGAAAACTGCAGTGTCTGGATGTGCTTCCGCTTCCGCTTCCCCGAGATCACATAAAACTAAAAGGATGCGAGCACGGTTTGCCCTTATAATGCCCGAACGAGGGCGCTAACCCAATTTTTAATAAATAGAAAATCCATACGGCCTTATTTAAATATGTATCACCATTGCCGTCGTAAATCTATGCATGAAATTTTCCCCTAATTTACACAAATATGACTCGGGGGATATTGGAAGGGAATTATTACGCTCGGAGGGGACGAGAGCCCTCGAAGAACAGACGCGGTGATAATTATATTAAATATTTTTCGGGATTTAAATTTTTTTTTTTTTATAAAATGCTTGAATAGTAAATAAACCTTCGAGAAAGAAGAAAAAAACATATTTATTCAGACACTAATATAATTTGAAGTTATAGCGGTTATAGGGGTTTGAAGTCCACCTGAGGTCTTTCTGGCCACTGTAGAGATTTTTTCTAAATAAAGTTTTAAATAATTTGATAAATTTTGCATGAAAATGGCTAAATAGTATATAGTGTATCAAGGGCCGAAAATAGGCTTTAGCAACCCGCCGCTTTTAGCAACACAGGGTTGCTAAAGCATTTTGGCACGAGTTACACTCCATATTTTTTCGCCTGCCTTAAGTAAAAACAGTGTTTCAGGAAATTTTATATCGCGCACCATTGAACTGTCACTGTCAGATTTTTGCATAGCCTACTCATATTCCGCGGAAGGTTGTCTAGATTATTTATTTATTTATTTATTTATTTACTACATCTTTGTTCTCCTTTCTTACAAAATAATATTCACAGTATGACTAAAGATCAAAAAACATACTTAAAATTTCAAACGAAAGAAGCACGGTTTCGGTAGAGGCAGGCGAAAAGGCATTATCAATGGCCTAACTTTGTAATAATTATTGTAAGTTGGAATAAAGTTCCTTTTATTATTATTATGCAGGAAAACTAATTAAATATATTATTAACGATATTAACATAACGTTTTCATTTTAGTTTTAAAAGTTCTTGTGAAGTTTCACCGATGAAAAGTTAGCGCCAGCCACAGATTTCTGTTAAAAGAAAGTAATATTGGTCGCGGTTTTTTGACACTTTGTAATTGTTTAAAATACTTGCAGGAAGGCATTGCAAAAACAAAATAAAAAATTTGTTATGCCCTTTTAAAGTTACGATTTTTTTAAATGCTACCCACGGCCACGGATCAATAAGCTGTTCGATAAAAAAAAAATATTTTTTTCTACTTTCGTTTAATAATCGACCATTTGTTATATCAAAAATAGTTTAATAATGAGATTTTTTATTTTACAGTTTTTGCTCATTATTAAACTATTTGTGGCAACATTTTAGTTGTCGCGATTGGTAGTACTTAAACGTGACAAGTGTCGACAATAAAATGTAAAATTGCCGATAATTCATAGGATAATTTGAACCCCCCACTGAAAATGTTCAATAATGCATATTGGGGAGTTCGCCACCAGTATCACTAAGGGTAAAGAAAACGAAGGCGTAATATTGTTCACTTTTTATCCGCGTGGAAAATGTAGGAACTCGGTGACAATAGCCGGACGCATGAATTCACTTGGCTCTCGGTGACGACGTTTAGGCAACACAACATACACAAAGGAAAGCTTGTAATTTATTATATATATTATCACTTTGTTTGCAAAACGAATATCACGGAAGCAACAGCGAGAGTATAATGTATATTTTATTCGCGGCGAAAAAGAGCCGCTTCTGTCGGTGTGTTAATTCGGTGTGGATTTTTAATTAGCGTCAATCGATGCCTGACACGAGAAACGAGAAACAAATGTAAACATAAGCTTAAATTTCGATAAACAATCAGGCAACTACGTTGCATTAGTCTATAAGCTTAAATTGGTTGCAACTTACTTGGAAATAGTTTGTTTATCGCAAACTTAGCAACTTTCTTTATTTCTGGTGGATGCGCCGAGAAATCGATGGCTGGAAATTTATTATTTTTATTATTATTATTTTTAACTTCTCGTCGGTTGAAGTTTTCATCTACTAAAGCAAATTCAATTAAAAATGTCAAGTCTTGTTTGAAATAAATTGCAACTTTTTTTTGTATTTTGTATTTGTATGACTAATAAAAAAATTTCGGCATTTAGTTTATTTTCAAGATATTTCAGGATAACTCTGGTACGATAAGGCAGATTTTTAAAATTCACCAAGATAAGTGTTGTGCCCATAAAACTGATGTAGAAAAGTTAAAAAAAACAAAAATTTGACATTAAATTGTTTTCCGCTTTTCACGCATAATTCTGAAACGAAACTTGCTAAACTCTTCGAATTGGTCCAGATAAACTGACAAAAATTAACATTTATTTGTTTTTTCGTTTTTAAGAATATCTCTTCAACGATAAGGCTTATTTTGAAAATTCGGAATGCAAAATGCCGTGCTCATTAAATCAATATAGATAAGCTGAAAAACAAAAAAAATGACATTTTTTTTTTTCCAATTTTTGAGCATAACTCGTACACGAAACGGCAGATTTAGAAAATTCGTTAAGAAACGTGTTAAACTCTTGGAATAGATTCAGATAAGGTAAGTAATTTGACATTTGCTCTTAATTTCTTGAAAATATCTCTGGAACGGTAAGGCTGATTTGTGAAATTCTTGCTGCAAAATGTCATACTCATCAAATCGATATAGATAAGCTAAAAAAACAAAACAAAAATACATTCAATTGTTTTCCGCTCTTCCCTCATAACTCTGAAATGAAATGTCAGACTTAAAAAGATCTTTAAATATCCTGTGAAACCCTTTTAATAGATTCAAATATGGTGAGAAAATGTAATTTTCCATTAATTTATTTTTCATTTTTTTAGGAATAGCTCTCGAACCAAAAGGCTGATTTTAAACATTCTTGATGCAAAATGTTGTACTCATTAAATAGATATAGATATGCTGTAAAATAAAAATTTGACATTAGATTGTCTTCGTTTTTCGGGCATTACACTTAAAGGAAACGTCAGTTTATTCTTTAAGGATCGTCATCTTCGAGTAGATTCAGATAAGGCGAAAAAATCATTTGACATTAATTGGCTTTTATTTTTTTTTGAGAATATCATTTGAAAGATGAGACTGATTTAGAAAATTCTTGATACAACATGTCACTAAATTGATGTAAATAAGTTAAAAACAAAAATTTGTCATTCAATTGTTTTCCATTTATTCAAGCATATCTAAACGAAACATCAGATTTAGAAAATGCTGTAAGAAACGCGTTAAACTCTTCGAGTGAATTCTGGTAAGTAAAAAAAATTCAGTTGACACTTATTTGTTTTTAATTGAACGACAAGGCTCATTTGGTAAATTCTTGATGCAAATTGTCGAACTCATATTGTAAATAAAATGCAAAAGACTTTTTTCTTATCTTATCATTAAATCGATATAAACATGCTGAAAAACAAAAATTTAACTTTTAATTCCTTTTTTGTTTTTCGAGCATATCTCTTAAGCGAAACGTCGGATTAAAAAAAATATTTAAAAAACGTATTAAATTCTTCTAATGGATAAAGATAAGGTAAAAATAAATAATTTGACATTCATTTCTTTTTCATTTTTTGGGAATAGCTCTTGAACCAAAAGGCTGATTTAGAAAATTGTTATTGCAAAATGTATTCAATAAATAGATATAGATAAGATGAAAAACAAAAAATTGACATTTATTTGTTTTCCAATTTTCGAGCATAACTCTTAAAAGAAACGTTAGATTTAGAAAAAAAATTAGACGCGTGTTAAACGCAAGGTAAACAAAATCAATTTCACATTAATTTGTCTTTAATTTTTTTGAAAATATTTCTTAAAAGATGAGCCTGATTTGGAAAATTCTTGATGAAAATTGTCGGACTTATTAAATTAATCTAGAAAGTCCAAAAACAAAAATTTTACATTAAATTGTTGGATATTTTTCGCGCATAATTCTGAAACGAAATATCAGATTTAGAAAATTCTTTAAATAACGTGTTGAACTCTTTGAATAGATTCAGATAAGCTGAAAAAATAAATTTGACATTCAATTGTTTTTATTTTTTTGTGAATATCTCTTGAACGATAAGTCCGATTTAGAAAATTATTGATGCAAAATGTACTCGTTAAATCGATATACATACGCTGAAAAACAAAAATTTGACATTCAATTGTTTTTCGATTTTCAAGCATAACTCTTAAAGGAAACGTCAGATTTAGAAAATTCTTCAAGAAACCTGTTAAACTCTTCCCGTTTTTCGGGCATTACAGTTAAACGAAACGTCAGTTTTAGAAAATTCTTTAAGGATCATCGTCTTCGAGTAGATTTAAATAAGGCGAGAAAACTTAATTTGACATTAATTTTAGATTGGAATAAAACACTTTAACTTTTTTATACCACTATTATACATTAATTTGTTTTTTATTTTTTTGAGAATATCTCTTGAACGACGAGACTGCTTTAGAAAATTCTTCATGAAAATGATCATAGTTAATAAATTGATATAGATAAGCTAAAAACCAAAAGAAATACATTTAATTCTTTTCCGTTTTTCGCGCATAACTCTGAAATTAAATGTCAGATTTTTAGTTAAACTCTTTGAATAGATCCAGATAATGTCAAACATTGTCATCTGACATTCACTTGTTTTTCAATTTGTTTGGGAATAGCTCTTGAACTAAAAGGTTGATTTAGAAAATTCTTGATGCAAAATATCGCACTCATTATACAGGGTGAGTCGGAAGGAACGGACCAAACTCAGTGTACACGTGAAAATAATGTTAAAAAACTCAATTGTTATTATCCGATTTTTATTTCTTTTCAAGTTATAGCGTAATTAAAAATAAACAAATTTTCATGTATTAACGTTTTGGTAATCATTGCGTTCTTATAATAAATTTTTAAAAATACTGCCATTCACCTCTAAACATTTTCTGCTTCGTCTACGAAGGGCGCCTGTAATTAAAAATGTTTATCTAAAATGCCATGTTTGAGGCTCAAAAACATTTGATAACTTTGTTGTTCTGATAATATGTCGTAGACGAAGCAGAAAATGTTTAGAGGTGAATGGCGGTATTTTTGAAAATTTATTATAAGAACGCGATGATTACAAAAACGTTAATACATGAAATTTAGTTTATGTTTAATTACGCTATAACTTGAAAACAAATAAAAATCGGATAGCAACAATTGAGGTTTTTTACATTATTTTCACGTATATAAAATACTCCTGGAGTTTGATCCGTTCCTCCCGACTCACCCTGTATAGATAAGCTAAAAGACAAAAATTTGACATTATTTTTTTCCGATTTTTAAGCATAACTAATAAACATCAGATTTAGAAAATTCTTCAACAAATGTGTTAAACTGTTCGAGTAGATTCAGTTAAGGTACAAAAAATAATAATTTCATATTTCAATTTTTTTTTTAATTTTTTGAGAATCTACTTGGCTGATTTAAACAATTCTTGATGCAAAATGTCATGCTCATTAAATCGATAGAGATATGTTATAAAACAAACATAAATTGTTTTCCGTTTTTCAGACATAACTCTTAAACGAAACGTCAGTTTTAGAAAATTCTTTAAATTCTGTTAAACTCTTCGAATAGATCCAGATAAGCTGAAAAAATTAATTTGTTTTCCATTTTTTGGGAACAGCTCCTAAACAAAAAGGCTATTTTGGAAAATTCTTGATGCAAAGTGTTGTAATCATTAAATCTATATAGATAAGCTAAAGAACAAACAAATGACATTTAATTGTTTTCCGTTTTTCGCGCATAACTCTGAAACGAAACGTTAAATTAAAAATTCCTTAAGAAACGTATTAAACTCTTCAAGTATATTTGGATAAGGTGAAACAATTAATTTGACATTTATTTGTTGGAAATATCCCTTGAACGGTTGATTAGGAAAATTCTTGATGCAAATTGTCTTAGTCATTAAATTGATAAAGATAAGTTAAAAACAAAAATTTGACATTCAATTATTTTCCGTTTTTTAGCAGACTCTAAAACGAAACGTCATATTTATAAAATTCTTAAAAGAACGTGTTAAGCTCTTCTAATAGATGCCGAGAAGTTGAACAAATTGAATTTGACATTAATTGGTTTTTACATTTTTGAGAACATCTTTTAAAAAATAAGACGGATGTACTCACCAAATCGATGAAGGAAAGCTTGACATTAAATTGTTTTCCGTTTTTTCGCGCATTACTCAGAAACAAAATGTCAGTTTAAAAAAAAAATAAGACTGATGTACTCACCAAATCGATGAAGAAAAGCCAAAAACAAAAATTTGACATTAAATTGTTTTCCGTTTTTCGCGCATCACTCAGAAATGTCAGTTTTAGAAAATTCTTTAAGAAACGTGTTAAGCTCTTCGAAGAGATCCAGATAAGTGGAAAAAAAAATTATACATTAATTTGCTTTTAAATTTTTTGAGAATAATCTTTTAAAAGATAAGGCTGATTTTAAAATTCCTGATGTAAATTATCTTAGTCATTAAATCGATATAGATAAGCTAAAAAACAAACATTTGACATGCAATTGTTTTCCGTTTTTTTAGAGACTAGAAACGAAACGTCATATTTATAACATTCTTAAAGGAAGGTGTTAAGCTCTTCTAATAGATCCGGCGAAGTTGAACAAATTTAATGTAACATTTTTTTTTTTAATTTTTGCGAATATCTTTTGAAAAATAAGACTGATTTGGAAAATTCTTGATACAACCTGTACTCACCAAATCGATGAAAATAAGCTAAAAAACAAAAAGTTGACATTAATTTGTTTCCCATTTTTCAAGTATATCTCTTAAATGAAACGTCAGATTTAGAAAATTCTTTAAGAAACGTGCTAAACTCTTCAAGTAGATTCAGGTAATTTTTGGTTTGTTTTTTATTGATCACTTGATGAAACATGATTCTGTATTATTAAAAATTGTTAAGGATAATCACTTGGTTTGTTGTTTAATTTAATTTAATTAAAGATGCAAGTAAGCTAAAAAAAATAATTTGACATTTAATTGTTTTTCGTTTTTTTTTATTTAGATAAGGCAAAAAAATAATTTGACATTAATTTGTTATTCATGTTCAGAAAATATTTCTTGAACAATAGGGCTGATTTGAGAAATTCTTTATGCAAAATGTCGTACTTAGTAAATCGATGTAGATAATCTATAAAATAAAAATTTGACATTCAATTCTCTTACGTATTTTGAGCATTAGTCTTAAACGAAACGTCAAATTTAGAAAATTCTTAAAGGAACGTGTTAAACCCTTCGGGTTTATTGAGGTAAGTTAAAAAACTTAAATTTGACATTAACTGTTTTTTTTTATTTTTTTTATTAGTTCTTGAACGGTTGAGGCTGATTTTAAACATTCTTGACAAAAAATGTTGTTGTCCTCATTAAATCGATTTAGATAAGCTGAAAAACAAAAATTTGACGAAAAAAATTTTTCCGATTTTTAAGCATAATTCTGAAACAGAATGTCAAATTTATAATTTTTTTTTTAAGAAACGTGTTAAACTGTTCGAGTAGATTCAGAAAAGTTGAAGGAATTTAATTCGACATTTATTTGTTTTTTAAATTTTCCAAAATAGCTCTTGAACAATAAGGCAGATTTTGAAAATAAAAAATTTGACGTTCTATTTTTTTTTCGTTTTTGAGCATAACTCTTAACCAAAACGTCGGCTTTCAAAAATTGTTTAAGTAACGCATAAAACTCTTTGAATAGACGCAAATAAGGTAAAAAAAATAATTTGACATTAAATTGTTTTCCGATTTTTAAGCATAACTCTGAAACAGAATGTCAAATTTATAATTTTTTTTAAGAAACGTATTAAACTCTTCGAGTAGATTCAGATAAGTTGAAGGAATTTAATTTGACATTTATTTGTTTTTCAAATTTTCCAAAATAGCTCTTGAACAATTAGGCAGATTTTGAAAATTAAAAATTTTACGTTCAATTTTTTGCCGTTTTTTGAGCATAACTGTTAAATAACATCGGATTTCAAAAATTGTTTAAGTAACGCATAAAACTCTTTGAATAGACGCAAATAATGTAAAAAAAATAATTTGATATTCAATTGTTTTCTGATTTTTAAGCATAACTCTGAAACAGAATGTCAAATTTATAATTTTTTTTTAAGAAATGTGTTAAACTCTTCGGGTAGATTCAGATAAGTTGAAAAAATTTAATTCGACATTTATTTGTTTTTTAAATTTTGCAAAATAGCTCTTGAACAATAAGGCAGATTTTGAAAATTAAAAATTTGACGTTCAATTTTTTGCCGTTTTTTAAGCATAACTGTTAAACAAAACATCGGCTTTCAAAAATTGTTTAAGAAACGCATAAAACTCTTTGAATAGACGCAATCAAGGTAAAAAAATTAAAATTTGACATTAAATTGTTTTCCGATTTTTAAGCATAACTCTGAAACAGAATGTCAAATTTATATTTTTTTTAAGAGACGTGTTAAACTCTTCGAGTAGATTCAGATAAGTTGAAAAATTTAATTCGACTTTTATTTGTTTTTAAATTTTCTAAAATAGCTCTTGAACAATAAGGCAGATTTTGAAAATTAAAAATTTGACGTTCAATTTTTTGCCGTTTTTTGAGCAGGATTTCAAAAAGTGTATAAGTAGCGCATTAAACTCTTAGAATAGATCAAATTAAACATTCTTGATATAAAATGTTGTTGTCCTCATTAAATCGATTTAGATAAGCAGAAAACAAAAATTTGACATTCAATTTTTTTTCCGTTTTTGAGCATAACTCTTAAACAAAACGGCGGCTTTCAAAAATTGTTTAAGTAACGCATAAAACTCTTTGAATAGACGCAAATAAGGTAAAGAAATAATTTGACATTCAATTGTTTTCCGATATTTAAGCATAACTCTGAAACAGAATGTCAAATTTATATTTTTTTAAACGTGTTTAAGATAAGTTTAGAAAAATTAATTTTTCATTTATTTGTTTTTTAAATTTTCTAAAATAGCTTTTGAACAATAAGGCAGATTTTGAAAATTAAAAATTTTACGTTCAATTATTTGCCGTTTTTGAGCATAACTATTAAAACAAGACATCCGATTTCAAAAATTGTTTAAGTAACACATTAAACTCTTAATTCTAAGGGTGCAGATAGGGTTAAAAAAATAATTTGACATTCGATAGTTTTCCGATTTAAAAGCATAATTCTGACGCAGTATGTCGAATTCATAAAATTCTTTAAGAAATGTATTAAACTCTTCGAGTAGATTGAGATAAGTTGAAAAAAATTCAATTTGACCTTCATTTGTTTTTTAAATTTTCTAAAATAGCTCTTGAACGATATAGATTTAGAAAATTTTTCATGCAAAATGTACTCATTAAATCGACATAGTTAAGATAAAAAACAAAAATTTGACTTTCAATTTTTTTCTTTTTTTGAGCACAACTCTGAAATAAAGCGTCAGATTTCAAAAAATGTTTAAGTAACGCATTAAACTAAAATTAGATACAGATAAGGTGAAAAAAAAATTGACATTCAATTGTTTTCCGATTTTTGAACATAACTCTGAAAAGGAATGTCGAATTTATAAAATTCTTTAAGAAATGTGTTAAACATTTTGAGTAGATTCAGATAAATTGAAAAAAATTAATTTGACATTAATTTGTTATTCAATTTTTCTAAAATAGCTCTTTAACGATAAGGCAGATTTTGAAAATTTTTCTTACAAAATGTCGTACTTATTAAATCGACATAGTTAAGATAAAAAAAACAAAAATTTGACTTTAAGTGTTTTCCTTTTTTGAGCTTTCAAAAAATGTTTAAGCAACGCATTAAGCCAGTGATTCCCAAAGTGGGCGCCACCGCCCCCTGGTGGGTGCTGTAGCGATTCAGGGGGGCGCTGATGGCCACAGATGCATTTGGGGGGCGATAAATAACTGTAAGGGGGTGTGTTTAGTGAGGTAATCAATTTATTAATTAAAAAAAAGAAACTAATTGTATATTTTACGAAAAAGGTAGAAACATTAATACATATATATATATATATTTCCTATTAATTGCTATTAAAATTGAAAATAAAATAATTTCCAGGGGGCGCTAAGTAATATTTTTTCTGGAAGGGGGGCGGTAGGACAAAAAAGTTTGGGAACCACTGCATTAAACTCTTAGAATAGATGCAGATAGTGTTAAAAAAATAATTTGATTTCCAATTGAAACGGAATGTCAAATTTATAGAATTCTTTAAGAAACGTGTTAAACTATTTGAGTAGATTAAGATAAGTTGAAAGAAATTCATTTGACACCTATAGCTTGGTGCCAAATCGTCGTAGAAACTTCGTTCTTTGAATCCTGCGTAGCGAATTGATCAAATTTTAATGCCTTTATGATGGATCAAGTCGACAAATTTTTTCCAACTCCGTACACATCGTCAAAATTGGACATGGTTTCCTGAAAAAACATTTTCTTTCACAGGGTGCTAGAAGGGGGACGGAAGGAGTTACGCTTCAGTTCGCATACATGATTTTAAAGAAGACACTTGAAAGTTTTTCGCCCTCAAAGATTCATCACAATCAATTTAAAATACGCTGAGTAATGGCGGTTTGAAAATCGTCGAAATTTCACGAATTTAAAGTGTTTCATCATTTTTTCCACCAGTGTAGTTGTTGGCCTTAGGTAACCACACACATTAACATTTATCTGGAAGGGCTGAAGGACTTTAAGAAAAAGTTTAAAGAAATTTTTCTGTGGACTTAAAAAAAAAGATTTGCAGCAAAGCCTAAAATTTTAAGTTACCAACCAGCCTTCATGTATATCATGTGACATATTTCTTATGTCGCAAATATAAAGTGTTCAGATTTAATCGCCCCGGCAGCATTACGCATACACAATGCAGGAAATTACGAATGCATAAACGCCTGCCCCCCTAGACTAACAAATAGCGCCGGATAAAAATCTAAAATGAAGACATTAATAAAGGATAATGGTCGTGTTTCTGGTGCATTAGTATGCAACAGAAGCATCGCGTCCCGGCGCTGACTCCTGGCCGAAGAGATCTTCACCGCCCCCCCCCCCCCCCCCCCCAACGCCCGTGGGACGCTCAAATAATGCACCGCTTCAGACGTTTGGGGTGCATTTTTTATTGCCCCGCGCCAAAGGAACGAATAAATATTGTTTCAGCGGAGTGCATTTTTCACTTTGGTGGTTGCTTACCCCCGGAATTAAAGTGATCTTTGCTCGAGGGCCCTATTTTTATTAGTTTCTTACTAAGTCGAGGGGACGAAAAGTCCGAGGGCTCTTTCAGCCACTATTTACCACCGTAAGCTGCCACTTGATGTAATTTATTGCAAATAACTAGATGATGTAATTAAGAGGCAATTGTATGCAAATATTCATAAATAACGAACTAAGAAGGTTGGGACAAAAAAATTAACAGTGGATTGCAATACAATTTATTCACATTTTATTCTCGCCGCAGTCGGGGTGTTTTTTAGTCCTTATATTGGCATGCATCAGGGGCGGCTCGTTATATAGAGCCAAGGAGCCATGGCACTACTAAAAATTTTGAGCTCAGCAAGAATTTTTAATTAACTCTTAAAATTCTTTTTATTTGATGGTGAGGTTGCGTGGACGAAGAATGGTGTTACAGATTTAGTGCATGTCTGGGACAAAATGTAAACGCACGATAAATCGAAAGTATACATAAATCATATTTTCAGCTTGTTCGGCTGTTTGAAATTATGAACCTTTACTTCACAACTCAAAATAATCTAGGACTATGAAGATTAATCGTTCTTTCTTTCTTAAAAAAATAAGGCGAGGGCCTCCCCATATTGTAAAAGTACCATCAACATGTTCCACGAGCCGCTACTGAGAATCACACTAACCAATTGAATTGTTTTATTTGAATTATTCAAAATGTGTCTACTAAATCTTAAGTTGTCGAAACTGCCGGCGCAAAAGGTGAAACAATAAGGTCATCCCAACAAAGTTAATGGTTTTATTTCAATTCTTTTTCAAATTAGTTTCACTTTTTTGGACGCTTAAAGCGAAAATTAAAAAAAAATATACCGGGTGTGGCACTTAAGACGCCTCGGACCATAGCTCCTTTACGATAAAAGCTATCGAAAAAAATCTAAGAACAAAGTGGTGCATAGTTACCGTCGCTATGTTTCAAAAATATTTCTAATCATCAGTGGCGTGCCGTACTCCAGTGGCGTACCAAACTTATGTTTTTTTAAATGGAATGCCCTATTTTTTATTGCAGATTTGGAAAGTGCTCGACGAGTACTTATTTTTTTATCTAACATGTTATACCCTTCACTTTAGCGGTTTCGCTGTTATAACCCCTTCTTTCAAAATTGCGCCCCATTTTTGAGATTTTTTTGTAGAGAAACTAATTGACGCCGGCGCCTAAATTTTGAATTGAGGTACAGGTTAAGACCTCGTATACCTTCACATAATTTTTTTTCGGGTAATTTATGGAAAAAAAATAATTTTTGATTGATCTTCGCATGTTGTCATTTTTTCCGAAAATTTCAAATGGCACCCCCCTAAAAAAATTACGGCGTTGTACAGCCAAAACTCTAAATTTTTCAATGGTGTAAAAAAAATTACACATTGCATAACAAAATTTCGGAAAAAAAAGGAATTTCATCGCAAATGTCGGGAAACGTTTTCCGTTCCCAAGTGTGCCATGAGAAAACAAAAGATTGGTAATTGTCAAAGTAAATTATTAGACGTCAGTAGCAGCCATAAGACATTTTTGATAAACGTTCTAAAAATGTTCCGAACTCAAGAGGAAATGGTTGACATGATATTTATTCTTGGAGAATGTAACAAGAATTGTTTCTTGGCATCACGAGTGTACGCTGCGAGATATCCGCACAGGGCACATCCAAATGAACGTGCGTTTCAAAAAGTGTTGGAGAGATTTACTACTACGGGAAGTGTGAAACGGCCAAGGAGAGTTAGAAAGAAGGCAGTTATTACCGAAAATAATGAACTGCAGGTTCTGGAGGCAGTTATTGAAGATCCTCATACCAGTATCCGTGTTATTAGTAGGAATCACGATATTTCAACGCGATCCGTACATCATGTTCTTAAAAAGTACAAATTCCATCCATTTAAGATTCAACTGCACCAAGAATTACAACCTCAAGATTTTCATGCGAGGCAAGATTTCTGCATGTGGGCTATCAACAAAATTGAGCAGGAGGAATCATTTCTTATGCGCGTATTATTTTCTGATGAAGCAACGTTCCATAGAAATGGGCATGTCAATCGCCACAACTACCATTATTACGCCGATGAAAACCCACAAGCCATGCGAATGATAAACCACCAGCAAAGATGGTCACTGAATGTTTGGGGAGGCATACTTGGAGAACACCTTTTGGGTCCTTATTTCATCGAGGGGCACCTGAACGGCAACAGTTATTTGAGGTTCCTTCGCGACGACTTGGATGATCTCTTGGAAAATGTCCCTCTAGCCGCTCTTCGACAGATAGTTTTCCAGCACGATGGAGCTCCTGCACATAATAGCTGTGTCGTTCGGGAATTTCTCGATGAAACGTTTCCGGACTCCTGGATTGGTCGTGGGGGTCCTGTGAGGTGGCCGCCAAGATCACCAGACCTCACTCCCCTTGACTTCTTCCTTTGGGGCCATATCAAAGACGAGGTTTACAGGACGGTACCAACTACTGTCGAGGATATGAGGGAGAGAATCCGCGCGGCATATCCGCGGTATATCACCAGAAGTCCTTAGGGCAGTGTCTAGAGCCTGTGAGTCGAAGTTGCGGTTATGCCTCCAGCAGGAAGGTCGTCATTTCGAACATTTAGTTTAAGTTGTTAAATTTTGTTTATCTGCATTTTTCATATCATGTTGAATAAATAGGTACATACTATTATGTTGACCGTATTTGTGTATTTGTTTTCTCATGGCACACTTGAGAACGGAAAATGTTTCCCGACATTTGCGATGAAATTCCTTTTTTCTCCGAAATTTTGTTATGCAATGTGTAATTTTTTTTACACCAATGAAAAATTTAGAGTTTTGGCTGTACAACGCCGTAATTTTTTTAGGGGGGTGCCATTTGAAATTTTCGGAAAAAATGACAACATGCGAAGATCAATCAAAAATGATTTTTTTTCCATAAATTACCCGAAAAAAAATTATGTGAAGGTATACGAGGTCTTAACCTGTACCTCAATCCAAAATTTAGGCGCCGACGTCAATTAGTTTCTCTACAAAAAAATCTCAAAAATGGGGCGCAATTTTGAAAGAAGGGGTTATAACAGCGAAACCGCTAAAGTGAAGGGTATAACATGTTAGATAAAAAAATAAGTACTCGTCAAGCACTTTCCAAATCTGCAATAAAAAATAGGGCATTCCATTTAAAAAAACATAAGTTTGGTACGCCACTGGAGTACGGCACGCCACTGATGATTAGAAATATTTTTGAAACATAGCGACGGTAACTATGCACCACTTTGTTCTTAGATTTTTGTCGATAGCTTTTATCGTAAAGGAGCTATGGTCCGAGGCGTCTTAAGTGCCACACCCGGTATATTTCCTATTAATTGGAAAATTATTTTGGACAAAAGAGTAATTTTTGAGACTAATTTAAACCATTTTCTTACTAACTAACTTTCTTAAGACTCTATTTTCGATTTTTTTGTCTAAATTTTTGATAATTTGGCCTAAATATTCTTTATTTTAATCAAAATGTTCGATTTCATTGTTAAAATTTTCGACTATTTGGTCCGCATTTTTTATTTCTCCCGACGAATTTTTAGTTTTTAAATTATTGACCTGTATTTTCGATATTTTTGGTCAAAATATTTTAACTTTCAGCCTAAATATCCTTTATTTTGACCTTTAGTGATTTGATTGTTTAAATTTTCGACTTTTTGGCCCGCATTTTTAATTTTTAGATTTTTGACCTGTATTTTCGGATCTTTTGAGATTAAATTTTCGATCTGTTGACCTAAATATTATTTATTTTAACTTAAATTTTCGATTTAATTGTTAAAATTTTCGTTTTTTACTTTCTCCGTTACGAAGTATGAAAAAGTATTGTGATCGTGATTTTTTTTTCAAAATTTTTTTTTATCTAAATTTTTGTCTGTGTGTGTGTGTCTGTCTGTCTGGCTGTGTGTGTGTGTGTGTGTGTGTGTGTGTGTGTGTGTCTGGCTGTGTGCGCTGTATCTCAAAAACTAATAAAGCAATTGATATAAAACTTTGAACATACGTCTTATTTGATAATTCGAAGAACTGAAAAGCTTTTGGTAAAATTTCGTACATCGGAAGTGGGTGTTTACCTTAACTGTTTTTTGTTTTTTGCCAAAATTTTCTTAAATATGAAAAATATCACAAAAATATTTAAACAAACATTGAAGACAATAAACAAATGCACATCTTTTACTTGAAAATATTTTTCATAAAATCATTGCTATTCGAGAAAAAAATTTATAATTTTTTTTTAATGTTTGGTTTATAATTATGAAACGATAATAGTTACAGCAAATTTATTTGAATTATAATTGTAGAAATTGCCAAAATGAACAACTTCTAAAGAATAAGTTTTTTTCGAAATCCAGTTAGTTTTTGAGTAAACCGAGTTTTTGAATTTGAAGTATAATTTTTCTATTTTTCATAATTTTCATCCGAGTTTACACAACGCTCGATGATTTAAAATATGATTTCAATTGAAAATAAACCATGAAAATGTAAATATAAATGGCTATGAGACCATCAAATAGATGGAGAAAGTAACATGATGGCCACATCACTATAGATGCCATTTTAACAATTTCTGGAAAAAAAAATGTGTCTGTGTGTGTGTCTGCCTGTGCGCGCTGTATCTCAAAAACTAATAGAGCAATTGATATACAACTTTGAAAATCCGTATTATTTGATAATCTGAAGAACTGAAAAGCTTTTGGTAAAATTTCGTACACCAGAAGTGGGCGTTTACCTTAACTGTTTTTTGTTTTTTGCCAATATTTTCTTAAATATGAAAAATATCACAAAAACATTAAAACAAACTTTGAAGACAACAAAGAAATAAACATCTTTTGCTTGAAAACATTTTTCATCAAATCATTTTTATTCGAGAAAAAAATTAATTATTATTTTTTTAATTTTTGGTTTATAATTATAAAACGATAATAGTTACAGCGAATGTATGTAAATAATAATTGTAGAGAATGCTGAAATGAATAACTTATAAAGAATAAGTTTTATTCGAAATCCCTTTAGTTTTTGAGTAAACTGAGTTTTTGAATTTGAAGTATAATTTTTCGATCTTTCGTAATTTTGACGTTTTAAACGTCAGTTTCATCCGACTTTACACAACGATCGATGTACATTTAAAATATGATTTAAATATAAAATAAACCATGAAAGTGTAAATATAAATGATGATACCATGGGAGAAAGTAACATGATGGCCACATCACCATTTTTTTTGTGGTCCGTATTTTTGATTTTTCGAGCCGAATTTTTAATTTTTAGATTTTTCAACTGTATTTTCGATTTTTTTTGGTCTAAATTTTTGATCATTTGCTCTAAATATTCTTCATTTTGAGCTAAATTTTCGATTTAATTGTTGAAATTTTTGATTTTTCGGTCCACATTTTTGACTTTTTGGGCCGAATTTTTAATTCTAGTTTTCAGTTTAGTTTTTAGTTAAAATATCTATAACCTGAATTATTCATTTATATGCGAGATTTATTTTATTTTTTCCGGTATTTTCGTGTTTTGTTTGTTGAAATTTTCAATTTATTATCTTTAGGCCCGAATTTTCGATGTGCTGTCTAAATTTTCGAGTTTCTGGCCAACATTACAGATTTTTATTATAATTTTTTTAAATCTTTTAACCTAAATTTTTCTTTATTTTGACCTAACTTTTCGATTTCATTGTTAAAATTTTCGATTTTTTGGCCCTCATTTTTGATTTTTCGTTTAGTCTGCATTTATTGTCTTTAGGGCCGAGTTTTCGATGTTTTGTCTAAATTTTCAACATAGTGGATTCTGCCCTAAATTTTTCTTCATTTTTTTGTTTGTTAAAATGTTTCTTTGCTTGGACCACTATTTTTATTTTTAGACGAGAATTTTAGATTTTTGGTCTATTTTTTATCCCATATTTTAGATTTTTTAACTTGGATTAGTGATTTTTTTAAATTTTTTGCTATTATTTTCTAATTTTTGGTTAGAAACTTATTTTTGGCGGCTGAAAGTGGCAAATTATTTTGCTTCTACCTATGTTTTCGATTTTATGTCTGCGCCTTTTATTTTTATATCAGGATTCTTGATTCTTTGGCCCATATTTTAGATTTATGTATTTTCGGTTTTTTTTTTGTATTTTTCTTTATTTAGACCAAAATATTCGACTGGTTTGTAGAAATTTTCGATTTTTTTTTGTCTGCAATTTTTAACTTTACGCTCGTTTTCGATGTTTTGTCTACATTTTCACCGTTTTAGGCCCTATTGTTGATTTTTACTTTTTTGGCTTATGTTTTGTATTTTCGATTAAAGATAATTGGATTCTACGTAAGAATACGTTACTAAATACAGGGTGTGCCATTTGAAAAAACGAAGTTATTCAACTTTATAAGTTGGGTTTTTCCACCGCATTGTTTTTATCATACTGTATAATTTTTTGTATGAAATCATGGTTGGCTCTATAGTTCGAATCCTCAAGCAAATAATAGAAATGATTTTAATCGTTCAACGTCAATCACTGGGGCAAAAATAAAATTTCACCCAGACCATGCATTTTAACAAATCTTCAAATATTTCGAAAACGACAAACAATAGGTATAAGGAGTATTGAAGGAACTCACCTTTATTTGCTCCATATAATTCAAAAATGACAAAAAATACAGGGTGTTCCATTTAAAAAAACATAAGTTTGGTCTGCAACTTTGTTATGAGACACCCTGTAGAAATTTTAATATTTTTGGTTCGTGCAGCTCACTATTATACACAACTTTTGTATAAATTTCTTTTCGAAATTTTGAAAAATAAGCTCGTGATTGGACGTTCCCAGAGCTCTGAAACACCCTGTATAATTGGCTCCATCATCAACATGTGCCACGAGCCGCCACTGGCATGCATACCTATAATTTTAATAAAATTTACATGTGAATGATGAATATTATAAAATGCAACATAACCAAAAAAAATGCAAATTGTCAGTAACTTTTTTACAACCAACAAAAATGTCACCCTAACAAAACCCACTGCGGCGAGAATAAAATACGAATCTTATGTCTACACTAATGACAAATACGTGTGTATTCCCTCAATAGTATCCAGTAAATAGAGCAATAAAAGTGAAGGAGCACGATTACAATAATATTTCCGTTCGAAACAAACTGCACTATTAAACGTTTGCTAGTTTCACATGGTAATTTGCTCACCGTGAAGCAATTCCTTCGTAGTATTTGCCGGCAAAAATATCGCAATCTGCGCTGTAAAGTGCACCCAACTAAAAATAAATGTCTACAAACTTTGCGTAGTCGATAAACCACGAACGCGATCTTTGGAATTCCGCCGTAATAATAAGGTTTTATTCCTGAAGGATTACCTCAGATACGTTACATATTTCATGCAATTAGCCGCAGGTAATAACGTTTAATTTAACTCGCCGTGCAGCCCCGAAAGAAATTAATCATTTATAAAACCACGGCGAGACCATTGTGGAGGAAGGGAAACAATTGATGTTCTGTATGCGGCGTTATTAAACATTGTTGGTACTTATTTTTGATTGCTACGGCCATATATGAAACTTTTCGAGATCTACAGCATAAAATTGAAATAAATTACGTTCCTGCAGTTGTGTATTATTTTTGAAAATACAATTTGGACGGCTGCAGTGGCGAAATGAAGACTCCAAATCGAACGCGGTTTGCAAATCTGTGCTCATTGTGTGCAATTTGATTAAATTTGGCGATTTGAAAATTTTGATGAAAACATGAAAAACTACCCAAGGGCCCTTAAAAATTGCATTTGAAATGATTTCCTGAAAAACACACTGGTTGTATTCGTAGTTTTTACATGTCATCAGAAAATATACTTGCACAAGAACAAATGCCAATTTGAAGCCAGAAAAAGAAATCGAAAAAATCAACTTTTTTTAATTATCATACATCCATACATCTTTACTCAGACTAATTTGTAATTATAAAAATTTGTTTGCATGTATAATTAATTGCTTGGGTTAGTCTGTCTAGGCGATCGACCATAGGCCTTTCTCTCCTTTAATTATTATTTTTGTAATTTCGTCGTTATATTTTTTTTTTCAAAAATTGCCCGTTCTGATAAAACTTCCAAACTTTGAAAGTTAGTAATTATCAAAAAAAAATATCTATCCAAAACAAGGGTTTGTTGTTTATGTTTAAGGAAATAAGAGTGGCGGGTGGGCCCTATCGAGTGGTGGATGAGCCCCATCCTACTTTGCAGCCAGCAGGACCTACATGAGGATTTCACTGGAGGAAAATCATAAATTAATCATCGAAATGTTTACATTCAGTTTTGTCTCTCTGTGGAAACTCTGGCTTATGTTTTGCTGGTAGAATTGTAAGATATAGACCACCCACCACCCTTAGTATACATTTAAACATGACGCACAAATGTATGTTTTCTTTGGTATAACTTCTATGTCAGTTCAACGGTGAAGTTGAAAATTTAATAATCATCCAAAACAAGGGTTTGTAGGTTATATTTAGGGTAAGATTAAGGGCGGTAGGCGGGCTCTAGTATACCCTCCAGCCAGCAGAACCTTCACGAGGGTTTCACAGGTGGAAATTTAAGAATTAATCATCAAAATGTTCAAAATAAATTTTGTGTTATGTTTCACTGGTTGGTTGAGGGATAGGGACCACCCACCACCCTTTGAGGGATAGGGATCACCCACCACCCACTGAGGGATAGGGAGCACCCACCACCCTTAGTATTCATTTAAATATAACCTACAAATCTATGTTTTATTTAATATAATTTCGCATTTCATCAGTGAAGTTGAAAATTTAATAAATACCAAATACAAGGGTTTGTAGGTTATTTTTCACGGAAGAATGCGGCCGTGGGTGGTCCCTATCCTACCCTATAAATAACAGAACTCACACGAGGGTTTCTAATATAAAAAATTATGAAATAATCATCAAAATGTTAATTTTCAGTTTTGTTTTTATTTCATAAATTAATTCTCCTGTAGAAACTCTGGGTTATGTTTTACTGGTTGGATTGTAGGATAGGGCCCACCCACCACCCTTAGTATCGATTCAAACGTTACCCATAAACACACTTTCTTTATCACTTCATCAGTGTAGTTGAAAATTTGATAATTATCCAAAACAAGGGTTTGTAGGTTATTTTTAAGGCAAGACTAAGGATTCTGGGTGGGCCGTATCTTACCTTTCAAACAGCAGAACCCACACGAGGATTTCTTAAAAGGAAAGTCAATAATTAATCATCAAAATGTTAACTTTTAGTTTTGTTTTTATATCATAAATTACCTCTTCTGTAGAAACTCTGGGTTATTATTTACTGGTTAGATTGTAGGATAGGACCCACCCACCACGGATAGGGCCCACCCACCACAAACCTATGACATTTCATATACTTTCTCTGTCACTTCATCAGTGTAGTTGAAAATTTAATAATTATCCAAAACAAGGGTTTGTAGGTTATGTTTAAGGAAATACTAAGGGCGGCGGGTGGTCCCGATTTTACCCTCCAGACAGTAGAACCCACACGAGGGTTTCTCAGATGGAAACCCAAGTTTTGTTTTTATATCATAAATATGTTTTTTGAAGAAACCCTGGGTTATGTTTTATCCATTGGATTGTAGGATTGGGTCCACTCACCACCATAGGACCCACCCACCACCCTTAGTATCCAAATAAACATAACCCACAAATCTATGTTTTATTTGGTATAATTTCTGTCATTTCATCAGTAAAGTTAAAAATTTCATAATTATCCAAAAGAAGGGTTTCTAGGTTATGTTTCAGGGAAGACTAAGGGTGGTGGATGGTACCTCTCCTACTGTCTAAACAGCAGAACCCACACGAGGGTTTCTCAGGTAGAAAATCATGAAGGAATCATCAAAATGTCAACTTTCAGTTTTGTTTTTATTTCATGAATTATTTTTTTTACAGAAACCCTGTATTATGATGTTTTACCGATTGGATTGTAGGATAGGGCCTACCCACCACCATTCGTATCCAAATAGACACAACCCATAAATCCATCTTTTATTTGATATAATTTCCACGTCATTTTATCAGGGAAGTTGAAAATTTAATAATAATCCAAAGCCAGGGTTTGTAGGTTATGTTAAAGGGAAGACTAAGGATGGTGGGTGGGCTGCATCTTACCTTTCAAACAGCAGAACAGACACGAGGATTTGATTTGATGCTAAGCCAATAATTAATCATCAAAATGTTAACTTTCAGTTTTGTTTTTATTTCATAAATTACTTCTTCTGTAGAAATTCTGGGTTATGTTTTACTGGTTGTATTGTAGGATAGGGCCCACCCACCATCCTTAGTATCGATTCAAACATAACCCACAAACCTATGACATTTCGTATAATTTTTTTATCACTTCATCAGTGAGGTTGAAAATTTAATAATTATCCAAAACAAGGGTTTGTAGATTATGTTTAAGCGAAGACTAAGGGCGGTGGGTGAGTCCTATCCTACCCCCCAGACAACAGAACCCACACGAGGGTTTCTCAGATAGAAAGTCAAGTTTTGTTTTTATTTCATAAATATTTGTTTTTAAGAAACCCTGGGTTATGTTTTACCCATTGGATTGTAGGATAGGGTCCACCTACCAAAATAGGGCCCACCCATCGCCCTTAGTATCGAAATAAACATAACCTACAAACCTATGTTTTATTTAATATAATTTCGCAATTCATCAGTGAAGTTGAAAATTTAATAATTATCCAAAACAGGGGTTTGTAGGTTATGTTTCAGGGAAGACTAAAGCTGCTGAAGGGCAAGGAGCTGCTGAAGGGCAAGGAGCTGCTGAAGGGCAAGGAGCTGCTGAAGGGCAAGGAGCTGCTGAAGGGCAAGAGAGCTGCTGAAGGGCAAGCACCCCCAAGGCAAATGCCAACTATGGTATGGCCTGGGGAAAGTGACCCTTCACCTGAAGCAGCCAGAGGAAAAGGAAGACACCCCGCAGACCGTTGAGGACCCTCCCATGGAGACCGCAGCAGTCCAGGATGCTTCCCAAAACTAGAACCCCAAGTCCGAGGCCAGACCAGGACGGACCGGGAAATACAGAAAGGTAAGTCTCTTTTTGCTTATTAGCAATTAAGTACTAACCACACAACCAAGAAATTGACTTAACCATTACAGGCAAACTCAATATCATACAAATTAACCTCCGACATTGCAAGATGGCTGTGGCGCACTTGTGCCAACATCTACACAACCACGAGGATAACATAGCCCTCATACAGGAACCCTGGCTAACAAGCGAAAGGGTTGCCGGTATGGGCACTCTAAAAGGTAAGGTGAATTATTTTCACTCCACTAAGCCAAGAACATGTATCTACACTCCTAAGAATGTGCAGTGCGTGTTCCTACCACAACTAAGCTCACCGGACCTTGCAGTGGTCAGTGTGGAGGGTGCTGAGGGCAGGACCCTGATCCTGGCATCAGCTTACCTTCCGTACGACAGTGAGGCCCCTCCTCCCACAAAGGAGATGGCGGCACTCATTAAACACTGTGAGGACGGCAAATTAGATCTGATAATAGGGTGCGACGCCAATGCCCACCACATAGTGTGGGGCAGCAGCGACACCAACCACAGAGGAGAATCTCTTCTAGAGTACCTCTCAACTACGACCCTAGAGATAGTGAACAGGGGTCGCGAACCCACCTTCGTGACCCCCACTAGACAAGAGGTCATAGACATCACCCTCGCAAATGCGAACACAGCAAAGCAGATAGAGAACTGGCGCGTCCACCAAGACGTGTCATTCTCGGATCATAGATGGATCTGCTTCAGTATAGGAGTTACGACCGTGGAACGAATCCTGGTTCGAAACCCAAGAAGAACGGATACGGAACTGTTCAACAACTGCCTATCCAAACATCTAGAAGAGGACGTCTTCAGGCAGGACCCTGTAAACAGCGAGGCGGTTGAGAGACTGTCTCTGAAATTACAGACCAGCCTTATAGACTCTTTCCACGAGGCCTGCCCCGCCAGGAAGGCAGGCACATCTGCCAAACCTCCCTGGTGGTGTCCAGAGCTCGACCAAAAAAGGTCAGACTCTCGCAAAGCCTTTAACAAAGCCAAGAACTCCCGACTTGAGGAGGACTGGGCCACATTCAAGAGAACCCAGAGGGACTTTAAAATGACCCTCAGGAGAAACCAAAGGGCCTCATGGCATAACTTCTGTGAGGGCATTAACTCCGTATCGGAAACAGCTCGCACCAGGAAAATACTATCTGGGTGCCGTAGTGCACAGCCAGGCATCTTCAAAAAGGAGGACGGCACCTATACTGCTGACCTCCGAGAATCCCTAAGTCTGCTTCTGAAGTCACACTTCCCTGACTCCAAAAGCGGTTCTGATGCAAACCATCAAAATGACCCAGAATATCTCCCCACAGCGGAGGACTGGAACATGAGCATGGAAATTGTCACAGAAAGCAAAATAGAATGGGCAATAAGATCATTCTCCCCTTTCAAATCGCCAGGACCGGACGGTGTGTATCCTGCCCTACTACAGTGGGGCTTGGAGCACTTACTGCCGCTACTGTGCAGACTGTTTCGGGCATGTATTGCAATGCAGTACGTACCGAGACTATGGAGGGAAGCCAGAGTGATTTTTATTCCCAAATCAGGCAAAACTGACTACACGGCAGTCAAATCGTTCAGACCAATCAGCCTCACGTCTTTTCTTCTGAAAACCCTAGAGAGGCTGTGCGACAACTACATCAGGGAGCAGTGCTGCTTGAACAGCAAACTGCACCCAAGCCAACACGCCTACAGGCCAGGCAAATCGACTGAGTCGGCCCTTCATCATGTGGTATGCAGGATTGAAGGATCGCTGGCTAACAAACAGTCAGCCCTAGGAGCCTTCATAGATATCGAGGGGGCTTTTGACAAAGTCTCCTACGCCAACATAGAACAGGGTCTAAACAAACACGCGGTCCCCACAACCATCATTGGATGGGTCGGGGCCATGCTAAGGAATAGAACTGTAACTGCCTCAATAGGTAAAGAAAGCCAAACAGTAGCTGCCACAAAAGGATGTCCACAGGGCGGGGTGCTATCCCCGCTTCTGTGGAACGTCGTTGCGGACGGCCTACTACGGCAACTGAACAACGCAGGATACCATGCTGTGGGTTACGCAGATGACGTGGTAATCCTACTTATCGGAAAACACGAGAGCATTCTGTCTAGCCTTATGCAGAATGCCCTCAAAATCATAGAGGATTGGTGCGAAAAAACGTCTCTCTCGGTTAACCCCAAGAAGACAGAGTTAGTACTATTCACAAGAAAAAGGAAGATCAACACAGGTAGACTTCCCAAACTTTTCAACAACCAGCTATGCTTGGCAGACGAGGCGAAATACCTCGGTATTATACTGGACTCCAAGCTTAACTGGAAGAACCACCTAGAACACAAGCTGGAAAAAGCATGTGTCATCTTCTGGCAGTGTAGGGGCGCGCTAGGACCAACCTGGGGCTTCAAACCAAAGGTGGCCCGGTGGCTCTACACTGCAATTGTCAGACCAGCTCTGACATACGGAGCGATAACCTGGTGGCCGAGAACAGACCAATCGGTAACCAGGAAGAAGCTAAACCATCTACAACGATTGGCGTGCCTGGCCATGACGGGCGCAATGCGCACAACACCCACGGCTGCAATCGAAACTCTACTGAACCTGACGCCCCTTCACATACATGTAAAGGAGGTGGCAGTAAGCACAGCCTTAAGACTAAAGGCAAATGGCACGTGGAGCCCGACAGCAAACGGTGTGAGACACGGGAAAATATTGAGAGAGGCGGGGTTAACCATGCCTGAACTCAAAGAATCCCTCGACAGTGTCCCACCGAGACACCTGTTTAAACGGCAATACGAAATAAAAGATCAGTTTAATGACAAACCAGAAATCACCGTCTATACCGACGGGGCCAAGAACCATGAAGGCGCAGGGGCAGGCATCTATTGCCAGGAACCTGACCTCAGTCTTAGCATCCCCCTAGGTAGGAATGCGACGATCACTCAAACGGAACTTTTCGGGATACTTGAAGGTGCTCGGAAACTATCGGAACTGGCAGTCTCGAACAAATCCATTTTGTTCCTCACTGACAGCAAATCAAGCATAGCTGCGCTTTCGAGACCGAGGGTGGCCAGCAGTATAATATTGGAGTGCAAGCAAGCCTTAGACAAACTCGCCGCAACCAACAGAGTCACAATCTCCTGGATTAAGGGACATTCAAATAATGAAGGGAACGACCGGGCCGATAGGCTTGCCAAAAGGGCTGCCCTGAAAAGGGAAGGCTCTAAGGCTTTGCCACTGGCACCACTCACTGTCTCCCAAATACTTAAAGGAAACTCTCTTGAAGAACACAAAAAGGAATGGCTACAGACTGACAAATATGTGGTCGCCAAAAAATTCATCCACTCACCAATACCGAAGCTGAGCAGGAAATACATTGAATTACCAAGAAGTAGCTTGCGGTTGCTAGTCGGTACACTTACTGGGCACTGCAAACTAAAAAAGCACCTCCACAACATAGGGGTGGTAAAAGACCCCCTATGTCGGAAATGCGAGCAAGAAGAGGAGACACTAAGACACATCATGTGTGAATGCGAGTCACTCAAACAACTTAGGTGGTCCGTTTTCGGAGAGGAGTGGCCAGATTGGTCACAACTGGGCAACACTCCACACGGCCAACTACTTGACTTCACAAGAAGTTTAGGTTGGCTTGAGGAGTAGGGCCCAGGAGGCGGCACAAAGGACCAACGTATGGTCTAAGCGCTGCGACCATTTGGTCGCCCTCCACAAACCATCAATCAAAGGTGGTAAGTCAGCCCTATTCTACCCTCCAAATAAAAAAACCCACACGAAGGTTTCTCAGATGGAAAATCACGAATAAATCATCAAAATGTTAATTTTAATTTTGTTTCTATTTCATAAATTAATTCTTCTGTAGAAACTCTGGGTTATGTTTTACAGCTTGGATTGTAGGATAGTTCCCAGTATCTATCTCAAGTATCTATTCAAAAACAACCCACAAACCTATGACTTATTTCGTACACTTTCTTTGTCATTTCATCAGTGGAGTTGAAAATTTAATAATTATCCAAAACAAGGGTTTGTAGGTTATGTTTTAAGAAAGACTAAGGGTAGTGAGTGGTCCCTATTCTACCCTCCAAACAACATAACACACACTAGAGTTTCTCAGATAGAAAATCATGAATTAATCATCAAAATGTTAATTTTCAATTTTGTTTTTATTTTATAAATAATTTTTTTTTTTTGCAGAAACCCTGGATTATGTTTTACCGATTGGATTGTAGAATAGGGCCTACCCACCAGCCTTAGCATCCATTCAAACATAACCCACAAACACTATGACTTATTTCGTACATTTTTTTTGTCATTTCATCAGTGAAGTTGAAAATTTAATAATTATCCAAAACATGTGTTTGTAGGTTATTTTTAAGGGAAGATTAAGGGTGGTGGGTAGGCCCTATCCTACCCTCTAAAGAGCAGAACCCACACCAAGATTTTTTAGATAAAAAATCATAAATTAATCATTAAAATGTTAACTTTCAGTATCGTTTTTATTTCATAAATTATGTTTTCTTTCAGAAACCATGGATTATGTTTTACCGGTTGGATTGTAAGATAGAGACCACCCACCACCCTTAGTACACATTCAAACATAACCTACAAACACTATGACTTATTTCGTACATTTTCCATGTCGTTGTATAAGTGTAGTTGAAAATAAATAATTATAAAAAAAACAAGGGTTTTTAGGTTATGTTTAAGGGAAGACTTAGGGTGATGAGAGGGTCATATCTTATCCTTTAGAGTAGAACCCACACAAAATTTTCTCAGATGGAAAGCCAAGAATGAATCATCAAAATGTTGACTCAGTTTTGTTTTTATTTCATAAATTATTTTTTTTGCAGAAACCCTGGGTTATGTTTTACTGATTGGATTGTAGGACAGGGCCCACCCACCACCCTTAGTATTCATTTAAACATAACTCACAAATCTATGACTTATTTCGTACACTTTCTCTATCTTTTATCAGTGTAGTTAAATAATTATAACAAACAAAAGCTTGTAAGTATGTTTAAGGGAAGACTAAGGGTAGTGGATGGGGCTTATACTACCCCCCCCCCCCCCTAACAGCAGAATCCACACGAGGGTTTTGTCAGAAAGAACGCCGAGAATTAATCATCAAAATGTTAGCTCAGTTTTGTTTATATTTCATAAATTATTGTTTTTGCAGAAACCCTGGGTTATGTTTTACCGGTTGAATTGTAGGATAGGGCCCACGCACCACCCTTACTACCCATTCAAACATAACCCACAAACACTATGACTTATTTCGTACATTTTCTTTGACGTTTCATCGGTGTAGTTGAAAATGAATAATTATAAAAAAACAAGGGTTTTTAGGTTATGTTTAAGGGAAGACTAAGGGTGGTGAGTGGGTCATATCCTATCCTTCAAACAGTACAACCCACACGAGATTTTCTCAGATGGAAAGCCAAGAATTTATTGTTAATTTTCTATGTATACTTTTTTATATCTTCCAATCTGTAATTGGACTTTGTTCCGTTGATTGAGATAAATAAATAAAAAAAATTATTAATTAATCATCAAAATGTTGATTTGTTCTTATTTCATAAACAATACAGAAACCTTGTGTTGTGTTTTACCAATTGGATTGTAGGATAGGGCCCACCCACCACCCTTCGTATCCAAATAAACATAACCCACAAATCTATGTTTTATTTGCTATAATTTCTAAGTAATTTCATCAGTAAAGTTAAAAATTTAATAATTATCCAAAAAATAGGTTTGTAGGTTATGTTTCAGGAAAGACTAAGGGTAGTAAGTAAGCCGTATCCTACTCTCTAAATGAAAGAACCCACACGAAGGTTTCTCAGATAGAAAATCCTGCATAAATCATCACAATGTTAACTTAAATGTTGTTTTTATTTCATAAATTAATTATTCTGTAGAAACTCTGGGTTCCGTTTTACTGGTTGTATTGTAGGATAGGGCCCACCCGCCACACCTTGTATCTATTCAAATACAATACACAAACACTATGACTTATTTCGTACATTTTCTTTATCATTTCATCAGTGAAGTTGAAAATTTAATAATTATCCAAAACAAGGGTTTGTAGGTTATGTTTAAGGGAAGACTAAGGGTAGTGGGTGGGCCCTATCTTACCCTCCAAAGAGCAGAACCCACACGCGGGTATCTCAAAAGGAAAATCATGCATTAATCATAAAAAGGTTTACTCAGTTATTTTTTTTTCTCACATAAAGTAATTCCCTTGTATAAATCTTGGGTTATGTTTAACTGGTTGGATTGTAGGACAGGGCCCACCCACCACCCTTAGTATCCATTCAAACATAACCCACAAACATATGACTTATTTCGTACACTTTCTTTGTCATTTCATCAGTGAAGTTGAAAATTTAATAATTATCCAAAACAAGGGTTTGTAGTTTAAGGAAAGACTAAGGGTAGTGGATGTGCCCTATACTACCCCCCAAACAGCAGAATCCACACGAGGGTTTCTCAGAAAGAACGCCAGGAATTAATCATCAAAATGTTAACTCAGTTTTGTTTTTATTTCATAATTTTTTTTTGCAGAAACTCTGGGTTGTTTTACCGATTGGATTGTAGAATAGGGACTACCCACCAACCTAAGTATCCAAATAAAGACAATCCACAAACCTATGTTTTATTTGGTATAATTTCTATGTCATTTCATCAGAAAAGTTGAAAATTTAATAATTATCCAAAATACATACGGGTCTGTAGGTTATGTTTAAGGAAAAATTAAGACTCTATCCTACCCTCCTACCCCCAAAGAGAAGAACCCACAAGAGGATTTCTCAAAGGGACAATCATGAATTAATCATCAAAATGTTAATTTTAAATTTTTTTTCTCACATAAAGTAATTCTCTTAAAGAAACCCTGGGTTATGTTTTACTGATTGGATTGTAGGATAGGGCCCACCCACCACCCATAGTATCCATTTAAACACAACCCACAAACCTATGACTTATTTCGTACACTTTCTTTGTCATTTCATCAGTGAAGTTACAAATTTAATATTTATCCAAAACAAGGGTTTTATCTCACCCTTTAAAGAGCTACACGAGGATTTTACAGGTATAAAACCATAAATTAATCATCGAAATGTTGACTTGCAGTTTTGATTCAAATCTTCGAATCTTCTAATCTTTCTTTGAAACTTCAACCTTCGAAGATTATAATATTAAAAGCCCGCTGTGATAAAACTTCGAAACCTTCGAAATTTAAAAAAATCAAAGCTTCAAATCTTTGAATCTTCTAATCTTTCTTCTTCTTTCTTTATAATATTTCTTTCAAAAATTGCCCGTTCTGATAAAACTTTCTGAAGAAAATTAACACTGCCACTAATTGTTACTAAAACCCGTGGTGTTTGTTGAACTCGCGCGAGCACACAAAAACAGTTCATTAGCTATTTGTGTAGTTTTGCTCGTAAAATTCGCTTTTCGCCGGGTTTCAATTTGGAAACTGCACGACCTTAAAGTTGCTTTAAAAGAAAAATATAAAAACAATTGCTACAAACTTCAAATTTTGTAAATTTGCTCTAAATAATAGATTATCGTTCAATTTTCTGGCCAAACTTTAAATATTCCTAGCTTAATTTGTTAAAAATTCGCACTTTAATTTGCCGCAAATCAATTTGAAAATTCCGCTTTCTCAAAGTTGCTTCAAAAAATATAAAAACCATCACTACAAACTGCAGAATAAATTGTGCTTTAAGATTATACAAAGAATCGAAAATATCCTCCACCCATGTTTCCAAAAAACACGCTTACATTCGTTGCGTTTCTATTTCAAAATTGCTTATTTTAAAAATTGACTAAAAAAATATATTGCCAGAAACTTTAAACTTTGAAATTTTACTCAGAATCGATTCTGCTTTGGGATTCTACAAAATCCGAAAACAACCCATACCCAGGTTATCAAAAAACACGCTTACATTCGCTGCTTCTATTTTAAAAATTGTTTTAAAAATATATAAAAATAATTGCCACAAATTTTAAACTTTGCAAATTTACTGAGAATAGATTCTGCTTCAAGATTCTACAAAAAACCGTAAACATCCCTCACCCAGGTATGCAAAAAACATGCTTACATTCTCTGCGTTTCCATTTCAAAATTGCTTATCTTCGAAATTGCTAAAAAAAATAAAAACAATTGCCACAAACTTCAAACTTTGTAAATTCACTCAGAATAGATTTTGGTTTAAGATTCTACAAAAATCCGAAAACATTCCTCATCCAGGTTTCCAAAAAACACGCTTACATTGGTTCCCTATCCATTTCAAAATTGCTCATCTTCAACATTGCTTTAAATAATTGCCACAAACTATAAACTTTGCAAATTTATTGAGAATAGATTCTGCTTTAAGATTCTACAAAAAAAAAACCGTAAACATCCCCTACCCAGATTTACAAAATACACGCTTACATTCACTGCGGTTCCATTTCAAAATTGCTCGTCTTTAAAATTGCTTAAAAAAATATAATGATGGAAAAAAATGAAACACTTTAAATTCGTGAAATTTCGACCATTTTCAAACCGTCATAACTCGGTGTATTTTCAATCGATTTTGATTAATCTTTGAGGACAAAGAACTTTGAAGTGTCTTCTTTAAAGTCATGCATGCGAAATTAAACGTTACCCCTTCCGCCACCTCTAGCGCCGCTGTGAAAAAAAAGTTTTTTTCTGGAAACCATGTCCAACTTTGACGATGTCTACGGAGTTGGAAAAATCTTTTCCACTCGATCCACTATAAAGGCATTCAAATATGATCAATTTCCTGTGCAGGACTCAAAGAACGAAGTTCCTACGACGATTTGGCATCAAGTTATGGATGTTTAAAAAAAGTGCATTTTGAGGTTTTTCGCACATAACTCTTTTCAACCAAATTTGATGATTCTTTCAGGAAAAAATCTCATTTTGGATCTACTTTAAGGGAGTAAACTCAAATTGGAATGATCCCTTTTCGAATCCTTCAACCCCCGAACAAGGAAAACACGTTTTTGGACAAAAAACGTCCAACTTTGTCAACGTGTACCGATTTGGAAAAAATGTGTCGACTCGATCCACTAAAAGGGCATTAAAATGTATTCAATTACCTGCGCAGGACTCAAATAACGAAGTTCCTACGACGATTTGGCACAAAGTTATGGGTGTTTGAAAAAAAGCGAATTGTGGTTTTTTGACTCATAAGTCTGAAGTTTTTCGACGAAATTGTTTTCGTTTTTACGAATGAACTTTTCTTTGCATATTCTTTGAGGTATGCACGAAAATTCATTGTTTGCGCGAAATCGCGAATTTCGCATTTTGTACCTTAGAACTCCATTAACAAACAACTTTATTTTAGATCAAAAAAGACTCACTTTAACGATCTCTGTAGGGTCGGAAATAATGTGGACCTAACTCACCACTATTCGTCCATTTTTGCATTTGTCCAATAAAAACAAACAAATTACACTGACGGAAAAAAATGAAGCACTTGAAATTTGTAAGAATTTAGGTAATTTTCGTAAGGCCATAACTCGGCTTCTATCCAACCGATTTCGACGATCTTTTGAGAAGTCAAAAGAAAAATGTGTCCTCTTCAAGAGGATTTATCTCCACTCAAAGAGAGGGGTCTACGCCTCTCCAAACGAAAAAATAAAAAGACCACAAAATGCACTTTTTTTAAACACCCACAACTTTGTGAAAAATCGCCGTAGGAACTTCGTTTTTAAGTCCTGTATAGGTAATTGAATAGACTTCAATGCCCTTTTGATGGTTCAAGTCGACACATTTTATCCAACTCGGTACACGTTGCCAAAGTTGGACGTTTTTTTGTCCAAACACGTGATTTTCTTGTTCGGGGGTTGAAGGGTTCGAAAAGGGATCATTCCAATCTGAGTTTACCCCATTAAAGTGGGGCCAAAATGAGTTTTTTTCCCATAAGAATCATCAAATTTGCTTGAAAAGTCGCTGAGTGAGAAAAACCTCAAAATGCACTTTTTTTCAAACACCCATAATTTGGTGCCAAATCGTCGTAGGAACTTCGTTCTTTTGAGTTCTGCATAGGGAATTGATTAAATTTTAATTCCTTTATGTTGGATCGAGTCTACAAAATTTTTCCAACTCCATAGACATCGTCAAAGTTGGACATAATTTCCTGAAAAAACATTTTTTTCACAGGGGTGCTAGAGGGGGCGGAAGGGGTTACGCTTAAGTTTGCATGCATGACATTGAAGAAGACACTTCAAAGTTTTCTTCCCTCAAAGATTCATCGATTGAAAATACGCCGAGCTATGGCGGTTTGAAAATGGTTGAAATTTCACGAATTTCAAGTGTTTCATTTTTTTCCTTCAGTGTATATAAACAATTGCCACAAACTGTTAACTTTACAAATTTACTAAGATTGGATTCTGCTTTAAGATTCTATAAAAAAACCGTAAACATCCCCTATCCAGGTTTACAAAAAACACGCTTACATTCGCAGCGTTTCCATTTCAAAATTGCTCGTCTTTAAAATTGCTTTGAAAAAATGTAAACAACTGCCACAAACTGTAAACTTTGCAAATTTACTTCTGCCTTAAGATTCCGCAAAAAACGAAAACATCTCCAAAAAAACACCCTTAAGCAATTTAATTTATTTAACAATAAACACTTAATACGTCCATTAAAGTACACAGGAGAAAAAAATGTATTTAGACACACTGTACAAAACCACCCCATCCGGTCTTATATATTATTAAGAGGCATCTCTCTGTAACTGTTCCGTGTTTCGAAATTCCGAGCCGGCGCAAAATTTAATAATCGAGACAATTTACACTAATAAAATATTTACACGTGGGGAAGAGCTAGATTAAAATAAATTTGGTTCGAGCAAATAAGATTTTGATCAAAGGGCCAGTAGTAATAACATCTCGCTTCCCACTAAAATTATGTTTATACATCGAGAACTTTTTCAGAAAGGGACCGAAATTGCCGTTATTAATTAACTACCCGACGATCACCCCCCCTCACTGTTCTGTCTTTAAAGGAGGTCAAATGTTTAACTTCGTAAAAGGTTATTTGGATCGGGGAAGTGAAGTAATATTGTTCGTTAATTAATTACCCGAAACAATGGTCCATAGAATTTTGGCAGTATCATTGTCTCTGGTTGTAGGTATGGTTAAGTGTTAAAGGAAAAACTTTACTCCATAGATTTTAAATGCAAGGTTCACTTTTATGTAATAAATTATTGTATACAATGTTTTTTAAAGGGCATATTAAATTTTTTTTGCTCTTCAATAAGCTGGGTAAATTGTAAAATTTTGGAAATTTTGGAAGTGAATACCTTTTCTTCCAGGCATGCTTTTTAACTTTTTCATGAGTTACTTCAAGAATCGACTCCGAAAAAAATGAGTTATTTCGCCCATCTCCAGTCAATATACAATAAATTTGTAAATTTAAAATATCTGTATTAAATAATCAAAAAAGTAATTGTACACGCAGTACATCAATAAAATAAGACGCGTAACTAGAGGGCGCAGCCCCTATCTGAAAATAATACACGTTGACATTTATCAAAATTTAACTACACATCTAATTCCTGTACATTTTAAATGAAAGAATCTCAAGGGACAGGGGTGGAACGGCCAGAGGCCCTTCTCGGTGAAATATTGATCATTCCTGCTCTGCCCTTCCGTGTCTGGCCGTCGAGAACGCCCAGCCTACTACCCATCTGACATGTTCATCATGTGCATGTGATATGGAAGTTCGGAGTCATGCCCATAATAAATAACGGGATCATTGCCGCTTTTTGCCATCTATATAAAAAATGAATTTCCACCTTTCACGTTTATATTATTCGTCGGCGTCGATATATTCACGCAACAAACTGCTTGAAATATAAAAAAAACCTGCTTAGATTAATTGCATTAAAAAAAAGATTTTCAGAAATTCTTAATTCATGAATAGAACTAACCTAATATGTTTTGAAAAGATGAATCTTAATAAAAAAATTGAATATTTTGTTTCTACACGATGGTTCGATATTTGATGAGTCATAAAATATTGCTTTAAGAAAAATAAAAAAAACACTTCAAAAACCGATATTATTTTGAAAGAGTAAAATATGTGAAATAAATTTAATTTAAGTAGACTTTCATCCCAACACGATTTAACTAAAAAAACACGCTCAGCTCGCAAGATAATCGCGAGAATTTCAAAAACCAAAATTATTTCAAATTATTTTGCACTTCTTGAGCTGAATTAAATTTTCGTAGAGTTCTATCCTTGCGTTTTACGATTATTTATTTGTTTCTTCGTTCGATTGCCGGCAAGCCTCAACGTTGAATTTAAAAAAATCGCAACTCGCAAGAAAATTTTTGGATTTTTAAAAACAAAAATTAATTTGAAAGTTCGATGTTTTCTGAATTGAATAAAATTTTTGTAGAATCTTATCTGCACGATTTATATTTATTTTAATGGTTTTCATTGTAGATTTGCCAATTCGACTGGTTAAAAAATTGGCGGATTTACAAAACTGATTTTAAAGAATGGCGTTCGATGCGTTGAATTTAAATTTTGTACAATTTTAACCCGACGTTTTATATTTATTATAACAATGTGTTAGCATTAAAACTAAAATTTAAAAAAATCACAAAAAATGGTGGATTTTTGAAAATCAAAGTGAGGTATTCTGAATTGATTTTGGTTTTTGTGGAATTTTAACTCGGCGTTCTATATTTGTTTTAATTTATTTTTCGGTGTGTTTAACATATTATATTATACAAAATTATTTCTGTTCTGTAATATTGTACATTATTTTCATTTTTATATTCCCGTATCATCGAGACCATCTAAACCAGTAATTAGATTAAAGATGGCAACCAATAACAGTTCATATAATAATACCATTTTAAGAATGATGCGTTTTGCAAATGGTTTAAATAATAACTCCAATTTGGATTTATTTTTATCTGCTCTGCATAAATTCAAGTCGGATTTATCAAAAATAAATTTTTAAATTGGCAGTAAACTCTGTATTTATGATTATTGTTATCTCTGGCAAGGGCGGCTCGTTATACATATAGAGTCAAGCTCAGCAATCATTTTTAATTAATTCTTAAAACACTTTTTCGCCAGTTACTTTGGTCTAGGAAGATAAATCGTTCTTTCCTTCTTCAAGAAAGAAGGGGATGGGGTATATTGTATAAGTGGCTCTATCATCAACATGTTCCACGAGATGCCACTGGTTATAACTGTTCGTTGTTAAACATGCATTTTTTAATTGCGTTCAAAATTGAGAATTTTCTAAAATAAATAAAAATTGTAGAAATTGTTTAAAAATTCTAAAATAATTCCATATAACAAACAAATTATTAAATTTTGAGAATATAATCAACTTCTTAAATTACAATATTTTTTTCATGTGTTATAACTGTTCGTTGTTAAACATGTATTTTTTAATTGCGTTCAAAATTAAGCATTTTCTAAAATCAATCAAACATAGTAGAAATTGCTCGAAAATTCCGAAATAATTCCATACAATACCCAAATGATTATATTTTAAGAATATAATCAACTTTTTAAATTCCAATAATTTTTTAATGTGTTATAACTGTTTGTTGTTAAACATGCATTTTTTAATTGCGTTCAAAATTGAGCATTTTTTAAATCAATAAAAAATAGTAGAAATTGTTTAAAAATTCTGGAATAATTTCATACAACTCCCAAATAATTATGTTTCGAGAATATAATTAACTTCTTAAATTACAATAATTTTTTAATGGGTTTTAACTGTTCTTGCTTAAACGGCCATTTTTTCTAACTACGTTCAAAATTGAGAATTTTCTAAAATAAATAAAAAATAGTTCAAATTGTTTAAAAATTCTGAAATAATTCTATTCAACACTCAAATTATTATGTTATGAGAATATAATCAACTTCTTAAATTACAATAATTTTTTAATGTGTTATAACTGTTTGTGTTAAACATGCATTTTTCAATTGCGTTCAAAATTGAGCATTTTCTAAAATAAATTAAAAATAGTAGAAATTGTTTAAAAATTGTGAAATAATTTCATACAACACCCAAATTATTAAATTTTGAGAATAAAGTCAACATCTTATATTCCTATTCTTGCCTGAACGTGCATTTTTTAATTGCGTTCAAAATTGAGCATTTTCTAAAATCAATAAAAAAACAGTAGAAATTGTTTAAAAATTGTGAAATAATTTCATACAACTCCCTAATTATTATGTTTGCAGAAAATAATTAACTTTTTAAATTTCAATATTTTTTAAATGGGTTATAACTGTTCGTTGTTAAACATGCCTTTTTTTCATTGCGTTCAAAATTGAGCAATTTCTAAAATTAAAAAATAGTAGAAATTGTTTAAAAATTCTGAAAAAATTTCATACAACTCTCACATTATTATTTTTCAAGAATCTAATTAACTTCTTAAATTCCAATAATTCTTTAATGGGTTATATTGTTCTAGCTTAAACGTGCATTTTTTTATTTGCGTTCAAAATTGAAAATTTTCTAAAATCAATAAAAAATAGTAGAAACTATTTAAAAATTCTGAAATAATTCCATACAATACCCAAATTATTATGTTTTAAGAATATAATCAACTTCTTTTTTTTTATGAAAAAGGAAGGATGGTTGATGGGATTGCGGGTTAAGGAGAGTGAATGATATTAGGGAAATTGGCGTTAGCTACTTGGCTATTCTGCCACAACCGATTCTTTGTAATAAATTCATATATTGATATGAGAGGACAACCACTAGACATCCATGGACCCGTGCGGCCATTTTTCATTCAGAAAAAATGACCGCCCGGATGGGATTCGAACCCACGACCACGAGGCCCAGAAGCAGGAGCGCTACCCACTAGGCCACCGCGGCCCCCAATCAACTTCTTAAATTTTAATAATTTTTTAATGAGTTATAACTGTTCTTGCTTAAACGAGATTTTTTTTTAATTGCGTTCAAAATTGAGCATTTTCTAATATAAATAAAAAATAGTAGAAATTGTTTAAAAAATCTGAAATCATTTCATACAACTCCTAAATTAATATGTTTCGAGAGAATAATGAACTTCTTAAATTACTATAATTTTTTAAAGGGTTATAACTGTTCTTGCTTAAACGTGCATTTTTAAATTGCGTTCAAAATTGAGAATTTTCTAAAATAAATAAAAAATAGTAGAAATTGTTTAAAATTAATGAAATAATTCCATACAACACCCAAATTATTATATTTTAAGAATATAATCAACTTCTTAAATTACAATATTTTTTTAATGGATTATAACTGGTTTTGCTTAAACGAAATTTTTTTTAATTGCGTTCAAAATTGAGCATTTTCTAAAATAAAATAAAAATAGTAGAAATTGTTTAAAAATTCTGAAATAATTCCATACAACTCCCAAATTATTATATTTTGAGAATATAATCAACAACTTAAATTCTAATAAGTTTTTAATGGGTTTTAACTGTTCCTGCTTAAACGTGCATTTTTTATTTGCGTTCGAAATTGAGCATTTTATAAAATAAATAAAAAATAGTAGAAATTGTTTAAAAAGTCCATACAACTCCCAAATTATTATATTTTAAGAATATAAGCAACTTCTTAAATTTCAATAATTTTTTAAGGGGTTATAACCAGGGGCGGTTCGTTATGTAGAGTTAAGTAGTTTCAAGCTTAGCAATAATTTTTAATTATTTCTTAAAACACATTTTCGCCAGTTCCTTTGGTCTAGAAAGTTCTTTTTTTCTCCAAAAAAGAGCGCGAAGGGGCGTATATTGTATAAATGGCTCTACCATTAGCATGTTGCACGAGCCGCCACTGATATTCAGTATCATTTTTGTTTTGTTTTTTAATTATTGCAAGTTATAGAACTTAAGAGAAAAGGTTTTTGTTTATATTTCATATAAATAGGTGTAACCGTAAATAAATAAATATCAAAACGAATTTAAAAAAATATACAACGGAGGAATTAAAAAAAAAACAAAATTATTTTTAAAGGCTTTAGTGAGCTAAATACAATTATTGTCCAGGCGTTTTATATTTTTTGCATTTCTTTTGTTTGCTCAAGTGTTCAACGTGTCCAAACTAAAAAACACAGCTCTTGAAAAAAATTTACTCAGCTGAATTTAATTTTTATAGAATGTTAAGGGCTTTACCCTTGCGTGAGAATTTTATTTTATTGACATTTATTTATTTAATTAATTGAGAATTGAGTGAAATAACGCACTCAAGTTAACCTCTTCAGGGACAGAAACATATTTGTGTACGTTTTAAAAAATGACGAACACATTTGAAACAAATTTGATTTAGCTCAATACTGCCATCTCTGGTCAAGCTCTGAAAGCTGCTACAGTTGCACATTTCCATGCAGATACCTTCTGTCCGATTCTACCGGCGAGATATCAATTGTTTCTTAAAGGATTTGAAACTTCAAAATTAATTTGTCCCTGAAGTGGTTAATTCCACTCATTACACAGGTGTCCCAAATTTTTGAGTGTATTTACAAATTTTGTGGTCTTTTCTTAATATTTGTAATAAAAGACTTAAGAAATAAAAAAAAAACTGCTACATTTTCTGATAGGGCCGTTCACATTTTACTTAAACTGCAGAGCACTATTTTGACTAAATGTGTTTTCTAAGACCATACATTTCAGATATGAATTCGGCGTAACCACCATATTTGCATCTACTAAATTTCTGAATAATCTCTACAAATTTACTGAAAAAGAATATAAAATATAATTCATAAAATAGTCGTACGTTCACATTTTGGTTAAACTGCAAAGCAATATTTTGATTGCATGTGTTTAATCAACGGCCTTAGACCGCAGTTAACCATAAATTTCAACCATGAATTCGGCGCCTCTACCATTTTTAATTTACTAAATTTCTAAGTAATCTCAACCAATTTACCGAAAAGGGATAACAAATTATAATTAATTAAATAGTAGTGATGCAATAGTAATAACAGTAAGCTTTCAACTTAGGATTTACCAGGATTTTTCGATAAGACATACATCGAAACATGGTAATTTTTCAAAAAATCAAAAGTCATAGTTAGGCCTAGTATAGGTTCAATATTTATGGCCACAAATATTCTAACGCGCTTTGTTAATGTTATAAAGTGATAAAAAACAAACACATATTTCTCATTTTCCTTTAAATAATTTTCGAACTTAACACTTTCATGGAATTTAGTAAATTAAAAAAAAAAACGAGAGGCCATCGTTAGGCTTAGTTTAGGTTTAATATTTCCAGCCACGAATGTTCTGACGGACTTTGGTAATAAAACTTAGTAATAAAAATAGGACATATATTCTTAATTTTTGACTAAATATTTTTTTACCTAAGCACTATTAGAAAAAATGGTCAATTTAGTTTAGGTTTTATATTTTCAGGCAATAATATTCTAACGGACTGTGTTAATAATATTAAGTAACAAAATAATAATAATAATTTTTTTTTGGAATTTCAATTTAATCAGTGAAAACTTTCCATTCGGGTTTAGAGCGACTGCTAAACCTAAATCCATTGAAGAAAATCCTACAAATTTCTACACATTAATCCTAGCGGGTATATCTTTAGAATACATTGGCTTCAATTAACGTATCTTCCCCGTAACAGATTTGACAATGTTGGAATTATAATTAAATTAATGAAAACTGACGATTTGTGATAGAAACGCCTGCCAATCCAAAATCTGTTGAGGAAAATTTGTCAAATTTTAACACATAAATCCGAAAGATGTGTCTTTAGAATACATTAGCTATAAATAACTTATCTTCTCCGACTACGTTTGAATTCCAATTTAATTAACGGAAACTGATCGTTCTCGACTAAAACGACTGCCATTTAGGATTCTCTTTGAGGAAAATCCGTCTTATTCCAGGAGTTCTAAGTCATACTAAATATATGACAGTTAATTTAAATCAAGTTTAATTTTGAAAGATGCAGCTGATGTTTTGAGTGAACCATTGTGTTTTATATTTAATCTCATATTAAATGGCGGCATATTTCCTGATATCTGGAAGGAATCTCGTATATGCCCTGTGTTCAAAAAAGGTGCGAAAACCGCAATTGAAAATTATCGACCCATTTCCATACTGAGCAATTTGTCCAAGGTATTTGAATCACTTCTTAGCAGCTATATATACAGAAATGTCAGTGCCACTCTTCATGAAGATCAACATGGATTTATGAAAAAGCGTTCTACAACAACCAATCTAGCTAATGTTACACAAATTATATCTGAAGCCATGGATGCTGGTCAACAGGTGGATGTCATCTACACAGATCTAGCCAAAGCCTTCGATAAGCTGGATCATAATTTATTAATATCACGGCTTATGGATTGTGATTTGAGTGCTAATGTTATAAATGTGATTCGCTCATACTTGTATAACCGGTGTCAAATTGTTGAAATTAATGGTGTTCGGTCTCATATGTACATAGCTTCTAGTGGGGTACCCCAAGGTTCAAACTTGGGGCCTCTACTATTCTTATTGTTTTTTAATAATGTCTGCTCTAAAATTAAATGTAAAACCTTTTTATACGCGGATGATTTGAAAAATTTAAACTGTATCTCTACAGATGCTGATTGTATAGACTTACAACGAAGCCTAGATGCCATGGTAAATTGGTGTCACTTAAATAAATTAGAGATAAGTATTGATAAATGTTCAGTAATGTCCTACACTCGAAAGTTAAGTGTTATAAAACATAATTATGTAATCGGTGACACACTGCTTGTTAGGTGTAACGAAACTAAAGATTTGGGTATTACATTCGATAGTAAACTCACTTTTAATACGCATGTAACAACACTTTCAGCAGAGTGTTACAGACTTTTAGGCTTCATTATTCGCAACTGTAAATCTTTCAAGAACATTAATGTCCTTATAAAGTTGTTTGATACCTTTGTGCTAAGCAAGTTGTGTTATTGTTCGGTGGTTTGGTCACCTCATTACTCTAAATATATTAATATGCTTGAGAATGTCCAAAAGAGATTCTTGAGATACATATATTTTGTTAAACATGGCACTTATCGTTTCGATGTTCCATATCAGGAACTACTAAGAGAGTTCAATTTTATTTCTTTGCATTCAAGACGTATATTATATAAACAAGTTAGAAACAACTTTACTTGTTGCAGAAAGCATTAGATAAATACAAGAAAACGAAATGTAGCCTGAATATATGAATATTCAACCTGTTCGTTACTCTGCAAGCAAAAAATCAAGTCTTACTAAGACTATAAACAAATAACTTATTGAAACAACTACTTCCCTGGCTAGTGCCACGCCGGATATTGAATGATACAAAAGAAATTTGCATGTTATTACTAGTACTACTAGATAATAACATTGGTTTTAAGATCGTTTATTTCTACATACAAGACTAACTTAGAAAATTATTCTGAAATGAAATGTGAAACTTTAAACTGTAAATGTTATTATTAAAATGAAAAAAACCAGAAAACATTTTGACAAGGACACACAGTGCTAAACTTATCTAGTGTTACTAGATGAAACAAATTTAATAATAACTAAAAATAATACTGAATTAAAAAATATATGAAAATTAAATAATTGGCCATCTGCAGACGCGTTTCGAGATTTATCTCTCATCAGTGCAGCTTCGCATTTAAATTAAATGTTAGATAATAAAAATCTTAAAACCAATGTTATTATCTAGTAGTACTAGTAATAACATGCAAATTTCTTTTGTATCATTCAATATCCGGCGTGGCACTAGCCAGGGAAGTAGTTGTTTCAATAAGTTATTTGTTTATAGTCTTAGTAAGACTTGATTTTTTGCTTGCAGAGTAACGAACAGGTTGAATATTCATATATTCAGGCTACATTTCGTTTTCTTGTACGTATATTATATGATCTATGTTTCCTGTATAAGGTAATTCATAACAAAGTTGATAACCCTACTTTTTTATCTAAGCTTAATTTTAATGTTCCTAGGTCCGCGTCTCGTCATGCAAGGACTTTCTCTTATCGTACACTGAACACGAATCATTGCCTTAACTCTCCTGTCTATCGTCTCTCACGTCAATACAATCAGTATCAAAACTTCATTGATTTATATTCTCCATTTTTTATGCCCTTTAAGACATCTGTTATTGTTTGTCTAGAGAGTTTTTGTTAAACGTTTATTATCTGTAATTGTATTATTGTCTTATTTATATCACTTGTCATCTATTTGTACTTTTGTAATGTAATGTAATTTTATCTGTATCATTAGCTTAACTTTATATGCTTATATTACTCTGTAATTGGCCCTTGTGGCTGTTGGGTAAATAAATAAATAAAAAAAAAATAAAAAAAAAGACCAGTTCCAAGATCAATTTCGGTCCTCTCATGGGGAGACGAAATCTTTAATATGTATACAAGTATGTATACTCATGCTTTAACTGATGTATTATTAGGAATTGTTATAGAAATCAGTGAGGCTGTTACAAATAATTTTTTTTATCATTTCTGGTATTTGTTCTGGAAACTAAAATTTCCATCCTTATTTGGTAACAATGTTACATCATCGGTTTAAATTATGCGGGAAGCAGACAAAGGTGCAGAGGAGGAAAAAGAAAAATAAATATACGTTCTGCACCAAAATTATTTACTGCTGCAAATAAGTTTACAATTATCAAAACTAATCTCTTTCCTTATTTGATAACAATGTTTCAGCATCGGTTAAGGCAAATATGGTTTAAATTATGTTGGAAGCAGACAACGATGAAGATGAGGACAAGACAAGAGGAAGAAGAAAGAAATAAACTGAAGCGTACATTCTGCATCAAAATTATTTTTTGAGATTTCCTGCTTTGTAACTTCTGGTACAAGACCCTACAACATGAAAGGTCGATCTTCGTTACAAAACACGGGAGCTTTTTTGGAAAAGTAGATTTTTACGAAAATGGTGGCCTTCCGAACAAAAAACTCATTGTCAGCCCCAAAAATTCGTCACAAAAACATGCACCAAAAATAGAATTTTCAAAATATCGAAAATCCGGCTCGGCTTAATACAATCGGCAAAACCGCATCGGAATCGGATGTAAACTTTCCGAGAATTTTCCCCCGCAGTTTTGAAAAATACTGTCGAGATAAACGCATTTAAAGTTTTGGGAAAGTTTAACTTGAGATAACTTTCTCGTTTGTTTAGTTTGCACGACGACTATTAGATATTACATGTTTTCGGCATCGGTGAATACGAATCTGAGGTAAAATTTGCAAAGTTCAAGATGGCGGATCCAATACGGCGGACCAAAAGAAATTTGTATCAACCAATTTTGACCAATATTTGGATATAAGGGTTTTCGGGGTCGCCGAACGTGAATTTATTATAAGATTAGTCTAATTCAAGATGGCGGACCAAAAATGTTTCATTTATCAATTTGTAATTGCAAGCAGCAATACCAGCCGCGATGTCTACCACTGACTTCCCAGAATGGAAAACTTTTGGAGCTATCTGCCAGAGCGTCGCGTTGAAACTTTCGTTCCCATTTTGCGTAAAGCCGCCCAGGCATGGTTCCAGCAAGTTATCCCGGCTCAGTTCTGTATAGATAGGACTGGAGAGCGTCGAAAATCTCCTTCTTCATCACTGGCTTGTATCGATATCCCTGAAGTACACCCATCGCTTTCGTCTTCTGCCAGGAACACCTGACGCTCGCTCAGCGCGCCGGGACGTTCTTTAGAAAATCGTCTCGTTAACCGGTTTAAATGTTTCTGGCGGACTTGGGATGAATTCTAAATTAAAGTACACATCCCAAGGGATATTTTAAGCAAAAAAAAAAAACGATTTTTTGAAAAGGTCAAGGTGGTGTCCCCCCTTCAGGATCACCTAGCAGTTATCCGATTGAGCTAAAGTTTTGCATAGCGCGATTTTTTGTTGATTGGAACAGGGCGAGGGGATGGAGGCAGCAACACTTTAACTTTCGAAAAATTACCTGTAACTAAGTGCGCCACCCTGATTTAACTATTATTTTTAAATATTTTGTTTGTATAAACTTTAACTTACGACTTCGGTAACTTCGTAAGTCGAGAACTGATTATACACCTTGTATACTATCAATAAATGACAGTTAAGTCTTTATTAAATTTCGATGATAAAGCGAATTAAAAAGATAAGTCCGAATATTAAAATAGCATCTCATATTAAAAGAAGTTGTTTAATAACGGCCGTAATGAAAGGTGGAGCTGCGATAATAAATTATCTCCCTTAATGATGGCGCATCAAGTTCAGCATAAAAGCCCCCCCGAACGTGGGGATAATTTATAATATTTTTTTTTCGTAATCGGCTAGTCCATCTGACCGTTTTATTTGTTACATTTTTCCTTCAGGTCGCGTCGTCACTATTCAAGCAATGAGATTTAATGGAATGATAACATTTTATATAACATCTTTTGTCTGTTAAAATTAATTTTGTTGGAAACTGGCGACATTGCGAAACTTAATTTGTATGAAAGGCGTTATTTCGTAAGAAATTATGGGCCCTTAATTAATTCATAAGACAACCTGGGGTGCAAAATGCTTTGGAAGATCAAAATAAAAAGGCAAGAGCTTTATACAGTACGTTGTATGCAGATAGATCAATTTTTATAGTGTGAAATCAAGAAAACATATCTACTGAGAAATAAAAAACAATAAATAGATTGAATATTCGTATGTTTAGGCTATTTTTTGTCTTTATTAACCCTTTGGCCTACTTTACTTACGTCCGAATGCAGCACCAGAAACCAGTCCGACTGAGGCACGTCTGAGATAAAATATGGACTGTGTTTCGCAAGAAAATGCATTTATTGTGCAGCACTACTAACGCAAGCGCTGCGCCAGGAGTTGAGCGCGTACTCGATTTGATTGGCCCAAGCGGCTCGCCACGAGTTGAGCTCGTGCTCAATGTGATTGGCCCAAGCGGCGCACCACGAGATATGCTCGTGGTCGTTGTATTTGGCCCGAACATTTAAACACGAGGAGTACTCGTGGTTGTAGGTCAAAGGGTTAAAAAAAATCAAAAACTTTTTAATAGAAATATAATAGAATATTGCACGTAGCATCATTTAAATAATATCGTTTTACCTCCATAAAAATACATGTATGTACCTTGCCGCGGTCCGTAACCTTGACGTTGGTGGTGAGGCTTGCATAGTCTGATGACCATCTGGGGCGCATGCTGGCTAGGCAGTCGAGAGGGAGGCCTCTCCGTACTGTCAACGTATCAGAGCGGCCTGGGTGCGAGGGCTCAGACGAATAACGGATCCCCTCTCTAGCTAGTAGCCAGCTAGAAGGTTGTGCACGATGACTACCCACGTGTTCGTGCCGAGCGTGGAAACCCGTGCCGGGGGGATGAAGGGATCCTGGTGTACTCTCGCTCTGCAACACGTCACTTTGGCCCTGATTTCTCTTAGACGGGCGGCTGAGACTAACCCACCTTAATCAATGTTCCTTGGAACAACGGCAAAGTCGTCCCGTCAGAGGGCCTGTCGAGGGATGTGGCTCGTAGGAGCCATCGTGAGCAACTCACTTCAGGGCACTATATCTTCTTGGTAACCTTGGCGATTGCATGAGCGACGCCCCCTTTTGTGGGCACCATGGTGGGTGAGGAGCCAAGAGGACGAAGAAAATAACCAACATCATGGACTCAAAAATTGACAAACCAAAACCCAATTCCTCTGACAAAGGTCCAGCAGAGGAGCTCACTGCTATGGCGCTCCCGGCTTTGGCTGGGACTCAACAGGCGGGCTCCTCACTGACGGGCCAGAGTCATCCATCAGGGACGTCTTCGGATATTCCTAAACAAACAAACCCCACTGGTGCTACCACAGGAGCCACTAGAGAAGCTGGTGACACATGGAAGCAGCAGAAAAATAAAAACCGCTGTGGAGCGGAAATCAGAAGGCGAAGCGCAGCTCGTCTAGCTGAGGCAGGAGTCAAAGCTGGGGCGTGCATTGCACATGCCCAAAGCAAACTAAAAGATGGCAAGCGGCTGAGATCTGTGGGTCCAACCGGGGCTTCTCCTGAAAAAAAGAAGAAGGCAAGGAAGATCACCGCAGCAAAGCCAAAGAAAACAACATCCGGAAATCCCGCAACAAGACCAAGCGGGACACAGATGTCGTACAAACAAGCGGCTAGCAGTCACCCAAGGGTCGCCGTGATCGATCCAGACAATCCTCTCGGGAAACTTCGAGGAGATGGCGGGGAAGATCAGGGCAGGTCTATGGTGCAGCCTAGACGAAAACATTCAGAGCGGAAGCGAAGTGGTTCCACTCTTCAGCGGCATCCACTTAATAATAATGATAATAATAATAATACTATATTAGTGTGATTACTTAATCGCTTACACAAGTCAGGTGGTACGTACGATAAATTCAATTAAATAACTAAGAAATAAAATATGAAATTTAAGACAATACAAACATGTTAAAATAGATGTAAAAATAAAATTATTAACAGACATAGATACTATAAATTAAGAGTATAAATACCGAAGAAATAAAATATAAATTTAAGAAACTATTACAAACATTTTAAAATTAAATTTGTTATGACAATACAAACATGTTAAAATAGATGTAAAAATAAAATTACTAACTGACATACTATGAATTAAGTGTATAAATAAGATAAATAACAAAGAAATAAAATGTGAAATTAAAAAAAATTATCATAAACATATTAAAATTAAATTTGGTACGACAATACAAACATATTTAAATAGATCTAGAAATAAAATTACTGACAGACGAATAAAATTAAAAATATATTAGAACAAATCAACAAATGGCAGAAACAACATATAGTAGGACATATTAAAAACAAGTAGAGGTTAAATCACTGGATATGTATCAAATCTCGCTATCGATTAAAAGTTCGTCATAGCTGAAATAGGCTTTTTCCAAAAAAAGTCTTTTTATAAACACTTTAAACATTTTAAGAGGTAAATATTTGATAGCAACTGGTAATTTATGAAAGAATTTTGGGCCCCAATATCTAATTCCAGTTTGAGATTTAGTTAAGCGCATTTTACGTATATGTATATCGTTTTCTTGTCTAGTTGCATAATTATGAATAGCATTCACTTATTCATATTCACCTTCATTTTTCTTTATGTGAATTAGACATTGGTAAATATACCTTTGTATCTGCTCTATATCCTACATGCGCAAGTATTCGGATAACTCGTCGTTAAAGTTTAAAAATACGCTGTAGTCCAGGCGAATGACCCCATACTATCAAGCAGTAACTGATTAAAGACTGGAAATTTGCAAAATATGATGTCTTTAAGACCTCCAATGATACTGAATTTGACAAATTTCGTAGCAAGTAAATACTGCGGCACAATTTTCTTGCAAGCTCTTCAGTATTATGATTCCATGTTAACTCATCGACCCACACTCCCAAAAAACTAGCATATGGTGAGCCAATATTATATTCACCTTTCAAGTTAAACAATACATTGACACTTTTGCTTGGATTCAAATGAAGGCGGTTTCCAGTGTACCATTCCGAGGACAGCACAGTAGCGTTTTGATTTGCACTTAATACTGCATGCAGATCCTTATTCACACTTAACAGAGTCGTATCATCTGCATATTGTATAACACAGGCTTCTGGAATATATGTTGGGAGTTCATTAATGTAAATAAGAAATAATAAAGGACCCAAAATTGAACCTTGTGGTACCCCAAATGTAACCCGTAGAGGTTTAGATGTTTTACCATTTACCCTGGTAATTTGAATGCGTCCAGAAAGATACGACCTTATCAGCTGGAGGCTTGGTTGATTGAAGTTATAGTGCTTAAGTTTTTTTAAGAGAATTTCATGTGATACACAATCAAACGCCTTGCTCAAGTCAAGGAAGGAAGCCATGACAAAATAAATAAATCAAAAATAGTGTTAACTAAAAATAGAAGTGCATAAGATGTACTAACTCCTGCACGAAATTCAAACTGATTAAAGTTAAGAAGAGAGTTATCCTCCATATATTGCACAATTTGATTATATAGAATTTTTTCCAAGATCTTTGAATATATAGGAAGGCATGATATGGGCCGATAGTCATTCACACTTGACCTGTCACCTTTTTTTAAAAACAGGAACTACAGCAGCTGCTTTCATTGCATCCGGAACGGTGGAAGTCCTAATACATTCATTCATTAATGCAGTAATTTGAGGGATAATAGCTTCCTTGTAGCTTTTAACAATATTCATAGAAATTCCATATATATCATTGCAATTTCCGTTTTTGATGCTATTGATTACATCTCTAACTTCACTGCATGATACTTCCTTAAAACTAAAAACTACTGTTACAATTGATATACTGACTAGAATCTATATCGTGAGATGGAATGGAAGCAATTATGTCCTTTACTAAATTGATGAAAGTAATGTTAAAAGTATCAGGAGATATATCAGAGTTTACATTACATTTTTGTATTTTACATTGATTTATAATTTGCCATCTAGCCTTTTGCTGGTTACTAGCAGTATTAATGAAATTATCATTTGCTTTTATTTTGGCTTGATGTATAGCCGAGTTATATTCTTTTTTAAAAGACGAGTACATTAATTTATGGTGCTCACTTTTTGTATGTTTATATACTTCATGCAGAAAATGTAATTGATCTCGCATCTGCCGCAGTTCATTCTTAAACCAATGCACAAGTTGTTTATGTTCAGAATTAATATTTACACGCCTTTGAGGGAATGCATTTTCAAAAATGCCTAAGAAAGTTTCATGGAATGCATTAAATAAATCATTACAATTATTGTAATTATTAAGAAAACTCCAATTGTGATGCGTTAATAGATTAAACATTTTAAATTTACCTAAATGTGTGATGGACCGTACTATTTTAAATTTTGTTTCTATATTACCTGATTTCAGCATGACTTGGAAATGAATCCCAGTGTGATCAGAGCTTAATGTTACAGGTAAAGTTTTTACAGATTCTGCTCTGAAATTTGAGAAAACATTATCTAGGATATTACCCCCAAATATCACATTCGTTGAGGTTGTGTTAATTTGTTCTAATACAGACAAAACTTTATCACAAAATATGTTGAAAGATATATCACTATAATACTGCAATTAAAATCAATGAAATGGATTGCTGATAACTCGCAGTACTTTTCAATCGATAAATTGTTGATATCATTTAATATTTTTATATTATATCTGGGTTTTGATAATATTAATGTGCCTCCGTGATTAGACGAAGTACGTGAAAAAGATGTTACAATTGACATATCGTTAATTACTAAATTATCGCATTGTAATTTATTTAGCCAGTGTTCACATGCATAGAAAGCATCAACATTATGTGACTTTAGAAAACAATCAATTTCATTGTATTTATTTTTAATTGATTGGACATTAAAAAATATACATTTAAAATAATGTTCATTTAATTCTCCGCTGTTGTGAGCACTATTACTGCGTGGGTCTAGGTATGTTTCTTTTTGGGCGAAAAAAATACCCGTTAACAGTAATTCTCTCTGGCCAGCTGGATGGATCCAGTACAGGCTGATCTAGAATTTTCGAGCCAATCTCAAAGCCATTGGTATATGAATGTTCTTCCTTCTCATAAGTAAAATCTGAGTGGTTTAAGATATTTTCTAGGTGCTGTTTTATCAGTTCGATTGTAATATCTTTGCGTACACGATTAACATATATCCATGTCCTCTTGGGCTCAGCCGCTAATAATGATGTGGAGCTCATGCTGGTCCCGATGATTAGTTTATTTTTGTTTTTAATTTGCTTCTTCCAAGTGACCTTGGGCGCCGTCGTTGCGTTCCTATCAACTACAACTTCTTCACGCACGGTATTTTTAGTGTTTTCGTTTCGTTTAGTGTGCACGCCATTTTTGGTGCAATTTTTGTTTTTATTATTATTCACCGGTGATTCTGCTACATTCAGATTGGTACTGGCGGACGACATGTTACCAACCTGAGAACGTGGACAAATATTCACTGCCAAATTATTTGTATGTGATCCCCCATAATGATATTTTTGTCGCGAATTTCATTGAGCAATTCACGAAGCAAATTATTTTCTTCGGTTAAATGTTGTATTTTCAGATCTCTATTCATACCTTCCAATAAAGGAGTCGGCGACGGAGCCAGTGTAGTGGGATCCAAAGTTTGGTTATCTCCCTCGCAGCATATGAGGATGTTGTTTTCATCTTTATTAAGGTTTTTCACTCTTCGCAAGCATCCATCGTGATACACTGTGCCACAATTTATGCATTTCGAACCACTTTTAGCTATGGAACCACATTTACACACTTTCGTGTACACGAACAGCACTGGCGACTTATTCTCGTTCGCCATCTTAACTTCTCAGGGGGAGATACTCAGGGTAGCCTGCGACGACGAGGCAACACTAAACTGGCTTAAAACCACGGTAGCTGCCTCATCGGAAAAATGGGGTGGAAAACGCCTAATAACAGTCGGTGTCGACCAACTGCCGACACTAACAAAAGCGTCGTTCTGGATTTCGGGCAAACCTGAGGAACCAGAAACGGTCATAGGGAGGCTCGGTTTTCAAAACCGACATTTGAAGGTGGAACGGTGATGCACCTTTTTGGCCCGCCCGCAGAAAAACCCAGAAGGACTCCTTCTGGTAATGGGGATGGACAAGGATGACACCGAGGCCATCGAGAAAAAGGGGATGAAGCTGAAATATATGTTCGGCGATATCCCCGCAAAACTAAGGAAAGGACAAGAACAAGAGACGGAAGTCCAAATTAAGCGGTCATTTCAAAAACAACTTAAGTCACATAAGTAACATTTTACAGAAACCAATAAAAACTGCCCAACTTAGTAAATAGCAATATTTTAAAAATGTACCCCATTAGTTATGGTTTTTGGGGTTTGTGAGGTATATATTCCGTAACTGTTGTAATTTTATTTTTCCAAAATTTGAAAATAGAATTTTTTAAAAATCTGTGACTTATGTTGTTGTTGAAGGGAATAATAACTAAACACACAAAAATTAAGTCCAAATATAGGATTTTTATTCTAATTTTTTATTATACAGGAGTCTTTAACAAGCTAAACTAAATTAAGACAGATACATTGCATATTTTACTTATTACGGTACGTAATCGTATTCCCCATAAGATTCTACGTTTCTTCCTTGTGTTTCATCTTCTTCAGTAGGCCATTTAAAAATTTCTTGATAAAACTGGCTTTGTTCGTGGATGATGCTGTCTTCAGCTTGTTTTAAGTTATCATTTTTTTTAGAATTCATTGGCACTTTGCTGTGGTAGGCCTTAATGGAAGCAAGTGATACATTGACCGAGGAATTTTTTAATAGTTGGAACGTGTGTTCAAATCATCGATAAAATCATGGGTAACTGCAGTACCTTCCCTTGTTGCATCATATTCGAAGCTGTATTTTTGGTCCTTTGGAACTTTTTCTATAATAGGATGTCCACTATTTTTTGAATTCATATACTTCGTTTTTTTGAAGCTCTTTTATGAAAAATTTTGCACTCGATTAATTTACTAGCTTATAGTATTCATCTGGCACATAAACACGGTCGTGTTTTCTTATATTTTTTTTAATAACTCCAAAATCACGGTCATTAGGCAGATAAGAATGACCTCTTATGGGAAAAAAGTGATACATAATGTCAAAACGTTTGCTATCTGTCAATGACAGCACAAATATAACCATCGTGTTATGTTTGTTCTGACCAGGACAACCATCACAGAATATATACAGTTGTTTAACATGCATCAAAATTATTATTTATACTGTGTTCATAAAGTAAGGAATACATTCGATTAAAATTCAGGGAATTTTCTTTCAGAAAAATGCTAGGATGCGTTTGTTATTATTATTAACGCGCATTTTTTGAGATAAAATTCAAATATACAGGGTGTCCCAAAATCGAGATACGACCCCTAAGTTAAAATTTTTAAATACGAACCCCCATTTTTTGTTGCATTTATGGATTCTATGTAAAATTCTGAGTATTTTTCATGTAGCGTACCCCATGTTGATATTCAGCTGTTTTCGAAGAAATGGCGTTTAAAAAAGTACAACTACTATTTTATTTCTGGTAAAAGATAACATGGTTTCATCGAAACCTTGGATTTAATAAGGAAAAATCATTTAATTGAGTAAACAATGATTTTTGCTTATTAATTATATCGATATACATCGACTAAACTTCACCAAAACCGATGGAACGACAAGCCTGGCTGCAGGGTGGCGAAAGACTTTGTATCGATGCACCCCAAAACTGCCAGATACTGCATACAACTGTCCAGGGGGAACCCATGAAAGATCGTGGGACATTGTAACCTAAGAATGCGCTTAAACAGAATGCCCAAGTCCCATCTGTAGAGAGACTGCTGAAGAGGAGACTGCTCAACACGTACTCCTGGAGTATATGGCTATCTCCTCAATAAGATAATCCATAATGGGAGAGGGATGTCTACAAACAGCAGACATCCAAAGAATTCCTCTTGTTGCAGTCCTGGCGTTAGCCAATACCGTGGGTTGGCTGGACGCCACCGGGAAGTGAGAACTCAGATGGGAAGACGCACAAAGGGCCCATTGAGGCCTATGTGCAGCGGACCTCTCTGCCCTCCTATCGAAACAATCCAGATCCAGATCCAGAACAATACATGTAAAGCCTACCTGAAATCTGGTGTCACATTGAGCGGTGAACATCTTAAATTTCGCCGGAAACTCATAATTATTCAGCGAAAGCCGCCGAGTGAACGTAATGTAAATCGGTCGCGAAATGATGATTCATCTTCAATTCAGTACGGCCACGCATATATTTATTATCGCGTTCGCAAACTTTAGCCACAGGTACCACGATATTTTGGGATGGCTCTATATTAATTTATTTTAAATATGAATGAACACTTAAATTGTACATTTGAAAGAAGGGTTTCCGGTAAGAAACGAGTGATCAAATATCCGCGAGACGTTAATGTTGCTAAATAAAAAAAATCCTTTCCGACTTCCGGATTTGCAGTTGCTGCATGTTGTCTTCTAGATTTTTATAAAATGCAATTCGTCCGCGACGAACAAAAAATAGTAAATCTCTTATAAAGTATGGAAAGGAAATATTTATGCGGATCATTAAATAGTTTGTCAAAAAAAGTTTTCGTGGGGATTTGCACCGAAGAAAGCGATATATCATCAACTGGCAAAGTTATTCGTATAAGAAAGCGGCCCCTCGCGGTGTATATCGTGCTGAGTCGACCAGCTTCCTGTTCCGGTCTATTCAAACGCGACCAAAACTTTACCCCAAACAGAAAAAAAATTCCATAAACCAAAAAAGTGTATATACCTTTACTGCGAAAAAGGCTAGTGTCGTTTGTGCGGTGGGAAAAATATGGGGAAAAAAATCTTTAGGTAACGGCGAGGTCTTAAATTCTAATATATCAATATAAATATTGAAGTTATGGAGTTTTACGTTGGATATGTGATAAATATTTATTTAAGACTGTAAATTTGTACTGTATGCCACAATCAGTAGTAATTGTACACATAATAAAAGTGAATCACATATCTTGATTATAAAAACAAAAACAAGTGAAAACTTTTACAGCTTTTACTATTTACTGATTTCTATAATAAGGGCTGAGAAAACACATTAAATCAAAACAGTGCTCTGTAGTTTAAGTAAAATGTGATCATAGGATTGTGGATGTTAAATGTGAATAAAGGGAGGTGTGTGGGGAGGTAAGCGAGCTCTATCCTACAATCAAATTCGAGATGGGTGGGCCCTATTATACAATCTTTGAGGCGGGTGGGCCCTATTATACAATCTAATTAGTTGAACATAAGTAGAAAATGTTTGTGCATATTTTCAAAAGTTTCTTTTGCACGAGTAGAAGGTCGCATTCAATAAACATTACTTCCATGCTTGTTATACTTTCAGCGAAACACACTGTATATAATGTTAACTATATTACAATCCCTTCGCCCCTTTGATTACGGGTTGTACAGTTGTAAGTTAAATTGGAAAGTTCGAATTTAGCGGAAACTCTACCCGCGGGGTTACCCAAGACTGCAACTGCACTCTTGGGATTTATCATGTACACAAAGTCCATTTGTGTAGTGGAGCCGTTATTACAACGTTTCAGGATAATTACCCTTCAGTGTTCACTCTTAACAATTGATACTTTTACGTATCCTATTCGGAGCTGGAAATTATTAAAACCGGCCGGAGGACGTTGATGGATTAATGTGCAACTTTAAATAAACAAGTTAATACGTTAAAAAGCTGGCTTGTAAAGTTTTAGGTAATTTAGTTTACATTTATCCGAAACGCTGTGTGGATGAAGTGTTTTGTTTAATAGCGAAATCCTGTACATGAATGGTTGACGTGTTTAAAAAACGGAATGGATTAAAAATACTTCGCTTATAAGTTTTACTGCGTATGTGATGTATTTATTCAGACGATTTTTAAATACTGAAAAACGATAACTTTTAGGTCGCTTGTGCAGGACTGCATTTACGCGGAGGCTCTCAAGGTTGCAATCTATGAGCCCTCACCACTAACTTAAAAAAAAATTCAATTTTGATTAGATTATACCCTTTTTAAATGTAATCTTGGGAAATTTTTGCCGACTTCCAAAAATTATTAAAAAAATGATACTTAAAAAAACAGTTTGGACGATTTTGTCGACCGAGGAAGCATACAATTACAATTCTGATGACGGGAATGGATTCCTTGGAAAATTCTGCATCTATTTGCTATTTTCTAAATATTTTCCAACTGAAATTCTCGCTCCGGCAGTCTACGAAGGAAAATTTGTCATCGTTCGCAAAAAAATTGAAAAATCAGAAAATTATCCGTAATTCGGAAATGGTGCAACATCCCCAGCTGAAAATTTAGGATTGTACATATTTTGGTGTCCCGAACACGACCCGATATTTCCGGTGGTGATTTGAAAACCACCCCATTCACTTGCTGATCAGTTGACATGGAACCTCCCATTTAGAGTTTTTGCAAAATGACCTTGTTCCAGCGCTTTTGTCCAAACAAAAATGGTCTTGACCTCCCATATAATACAATACGGTTTCAGCAAGATGGCGCACCCCCGTAGTATGCATGACTTTTTTACAATTGCTTTACGAAGAGGTGAATTGGTGGATTGGCAGGCGAGAACCGATAGAATAGCCTACGAGAGAGAGATTCATGAGCAGAATTAGCCAGTTAAATGTTCAAGAAAAATATCTACATGTTTATAATTTAAAAAACGCACCTAGTGCGGGGATGCTGAAACCATATTGTATTATATGGAAGATCAAGATCATTGTTGTTCGGAAAAATTGCCACAAACGCTGGAGCAAGGTCATTTTGCAAAAACTCTAAATATCAAGTTCTCACCTTCAATTGTCATTTACTCGAAAAATGGCTTATGTAAGATGGCAAAATTTCTATACTGCCAGTTCGACAATGAAAATCAAGAACAAAAATAGAGGGTTGTCATCTAAAATAAAATGGATAACGTCATTATTCAAAAACAAATGACGACTGAAAATGACTTTCAGGCAAAATTGTATATTTTTATTAAAGAAAATCGACCTGTCGGAGGATTTTTTCCAAAAATATTTTATTTCGGTTTTACTGAATATATTCCATACTTTAGGCACGCACTGTATAATCTTTGATGTTTGAAATTGCATAACTTCTGAATACCTTATTAGATTTTGATCATTTAAACGTTAAAGTTTAGCTGATCTCATAGGTTATAAAAACGCGTTAGAAAATATTCATGTGAAATCAGTGAGAAAACGCCAAAATTATGTGTTTTGAAGTCCCAAGCCTAGAAAATCGCGATTTTGATGTTTGAAATTGTATAACTTCTGAACACGTTCTTAGATTTTGATAATTTGAAAGTCAAAGTGTAATTTAGTAGGTTGAGAAAACGTGTTAGAACATTTTTATGGGAAATCCGTCAGAAAAGTAAAAAATTATCCCAAATCCCAAACCTGGAAAGTCGCGATTTTGATGTTTGAAATTGCACAACTTCTGAACACGTTCTTGGATTTTAAAAATTTAAACGTCAAAGTGTTACTAATTTTGTGGATTATAAAAATGTGTTAGAAAATATTCAAGTGAAATCAGTGGGAAAACGGGAAAACTGTCTGTTTTGAAATCTGCATGTAAATCGCGATTTTGATCTTTGAAATTGTACAACTTCTGAACATGTTCTTGGATTTAGATTATTTAAACGTCAAAGTGTAGCTAATTTAGTAGATTGTAAAAATGTGTTAGAAAATTTTCATATAAAATCAGTAAGAAAACGCCAAAATTATCTGTTTTGAAATCCCAGGCCTCGAAAATCGCGAATTTGACATTTTAAATTGACCAACTTCTGAACACGTTCTTGGATTTTAAAAATTTAAACGTCAAAGTGTTACTAATTTTGTGGATTATAAAAATGTGTTAGAAAATATTCATGTGAAATCAGCGAAGAAACGTCAAAATTGTCTGTTGTGAAATTCCAAGCCTCGAAAATCGCGATTTTGATGTTTGAAATTGTCTAACTTTTGAACACGTTTTTTGATCTTGATAATTTAAACGTTAAAGTGTAGTTAATTTAGTAAATTATAAAAATGTGTTAGAACGTGTTCATGTGAAATCAGAGAGAAAACGCCAAAATTGTCTATTTTAAAATCCCAAACCTCGAAAATCGTGATTCTGTTTTTTTTTTAAATTATACAACTTCCGAGAACATTATCGCATTTCTCACTTAGAACGTAAAACTGAAGCTAATATAGTAGATTTCAAGATTTCAGGAAATGTTCTTGTAAAGTCTAAACATCAAGGCTGAGCCTCAAAAATTGTATTTTTGGTTTTGAAATTGCACATGTATGGAATCTGTTGCTAGATTGTGATGTTATAGCGAATAAAGTATGATTCAATAATGTATCAAAAAAACCTTCTGGTGAAATTATTGAATAACAATAATAATAAATTTATTGTTGTTTTTTTATATATTTCTGCCACTGCACAGATGTAAGGGTTGGAGGGCTGAAATATTGTTAGCTTCATAACTAATGCGTCCATGCTTAATTTAAAATTGGCTGCCTTGATTGATGATTTGGCCTTATCGCAACAAAAAAAGTCGATAGTCTTCAATGAAGGTCATCAATTTTAGACCAAAAAGTCGGTTACCACACCATTTACCGAAACGGTTGCATCAGCTTCATTACAAAAGTCCAATCCAATGACACCACCAGCTTGGGTTAAATAACTCAAACTCTTACTCGTTGTATTTTTTCTTTGGTTTTATTGCTTGTGGGGTGTGAATCTTTAAAAGATCCATCCCGAAATAGGGAGGAGTATCGAATTCCCTAAAAATCCGAATAAATACACTCCGTTCAGATTCAGTTAGTTTATTTGCTTATGCCCTCGTCTGACTGGAATCTGAGTACTTATTTTGGAAATTGGTTTCTGTGTTTGGACGTCCACATTGACTGTGGTGATACGGGTTAGATTGAAAAAGGCAACGCAGCAGGGCCATATTTAGGATCTGCAGACCTCGGGGCTGAGCAGTACCAGGGTGTCTGGAGTATTCCATTGCCCTCAGTAAAAAAGGAGGTTCGCCCACCATAATTAATCTGCAGAAATCGCATTTCAGAGCAATTTTCTTACTAAAAATCCAGAAGGTATGTGCTCAAAAATGTTCATCAAAATCTGTTCAGAGCTGCAGGCAATAGAATCGTTGCAATTTGTATATTTCTTTGAAATCTAGCTAAAAAGTAATATAACTAACAAAGACATTTTACTTATATTTAATTCAAATACAGTATTTTTCCAATCAGACTTAAAATGAAAGAGTCAAATAATTGGTATAGAAATGCACTGATATAAAAGTTAAGATAACTTGACTAGGAAATATCGTAGTGACTAATTTACCACTTATAATACACTGGTAGAAAAAAATGAAACACTTGAAATTCGTTTTCTTCAAACCGCCATAACTCGGAAAATTTTCAATCGATTGTAATGAATTTTTGAGAGCAAAAAACTGGGATTTTTTCTTGAAATAATCATCCAATTTGGTTGTAAAGTCGCTGAGTTCTTTGTGAAAAGCCTCAAAATGCACTTTTTTCAAACACCTATAACTTGGTGCCAAATCGTCGTAGGAATTTCGATCTTTGAGCGCTGCATAGGGAATTGATCGCATTTTAATGTCTTTATAGTGGATCGAGTACTCCGTAGACATCGTCAAAGTTGGTCATGGTTTTCTGAAAAAAAAAACATTTTTTTTCTCACAGGGGTGCTAGAGGAGGGCGAAAGGGGTTACGTTTAAGTTCACATGCATGACTTTCGCCCTCAAAGATTCATCAAAATCGATTGAAATTATGGCGATTTGAAAATGGTCGAAATTTCACGAATTTCAAGTCTTTCATTTTTTTTTCCACCAGTGTATCTTCATAACTTAATTGTCCTTAAACATTACTGTTTATGTAGAGTGAAGTCAAAATGTTCAGCCTGTCTTCTAACATGGATTAACTTCAATTTTGAACCATTAGTGTAGCTTCCTCGACCTTTATATTAATAAAACAAACGGACTAAAAATGAAAGTGTCAAATAATTGTCATAGAAATTCACTGATATAAAAGTTAAGATAACTTAACTTAGAAATATCCTAGTGGCTAATTAGTTTGCGCCTACTTATAATATCTTCATAACTTAGTTGTCCTCAAACATCTTTTTTAATGCTGAGCAACGCTAAAACGTTGAGTCTATCTTCTAACATTAGACTATATTCGAAGCCTATTTTTGGTCATTATTATTGAAGCGACCTCTATATGAATAAAACAATCTGGCGTATTGTTTTTAGGATTTGATTCATCCACCTTTTCTTACGAACGACATTTCAATTTTCCTTATCTTTCCTAAACTCATGGTAAAAAACCTGAAAACTGAATCAGTTTTTTTCCTAATTGATCGTCTAAGTTTTCTAAGGTATTGTACCGGTATATAGTAGATAATACAGTGTCGTACCACTTTTTGATCAATAAGTTCTAGGCTCCGGTGATGGCTAATTAATTTTAACAATACGGCCCCAATCGGAAGGTTGGGATTTTGGTCACCACCAGTGTCAGGTATTTTACAGACAATGTAATTATGGATTTTCCCAAGCAATTCTTAATTTCGCAACTTCAACTTCCTCGTTTCCGATATATAACTTTCAAGCATCGTCAAGTGATGATCTTTTATTTCGTCGCTTATCTCACTCGAAAATAACGTATCTGTTGCTCGACATTCGCGTACCGGTTTAATTCGGGAACATGCGTATCACAGATTGGAAACAAGTGGTCTAAGGCATTGATAAATGTTTCTACTAAGATTTTAACTGTTGCAATTATCTCTTCATTGGTCTGTATACCCAAAATGGGCATCAACTAGTTTCAATGCCTAACCCGTCTGCTGCATGTCCAGTATGGTATCTCTAATTGCTCTATTGGTAGTTATAATTTTATGTCCATGTATAAAATATTTGTGCAACGTAGGCGGCATGTTGTAGTGTGCACAAAAAAAGCAGTGCTGAGCGGATGCACAGCAGAGCCACGATCAACAACGAAGGACGCAAAGCCGAACACATAAATACAAGCTGTTTTCCCAGCTATTGAAATCGCTGAAAGCCGTTTTTACGGCTAAAAGCGATTAAGAGGGCTGACAACTACGTCGAACAACTCGCCCAGGCAACCCAATTAATTACCACCAAGCTCCCTCCCGCGCGACTACGCCGAGCTGCAGAAATCATCAACGCTGCTGATACACAATAACAAACTCTCACTTCACGACATCGAACTACAGGCCTAGATCCGGAAAAAGAACAAAGAGATCGACGATCTTAAACACCTGGCCGGGGATTCCAAGCCCAAGCCGACAAAACCCAAGATCAAACCTGCCAACGATATCGTGCCAGTGGCGCTCACTGTGCCTACAGAAAATAGGTTCGCGTGTCTCCCAATGGGCATCGACGAGGGCCAAGCCTCCACCTCGAAGTAGACGGTCAAAATAATTCTAAAAGGGTCTGCCAAGGCACCTACTCCCAAGATCCCCACCAAACTTTCTCCGACGACGGCCCCGGCTGCGCCCTCCAACGCAGCCAGCACTCCCGCCGATCCCGCGACAAACACGCAGGCCCCACTCCCTGCGATGTGCCACAAGAAACCACCTCCAGTTGTTCTTCCTTCAGATGTCAACTGGAACACCATCAGGAATCTGATAGAACGACACTCCATCAAGTTTGCCCACGCCAAATACGCAGGCAAAGGGCTGCGTATTTTCTCAGAGACGCCCCAGGACTTCCGCAACCTAACGAGGATCCTGGATCAAGAAGCTGTCCCGTACCATACGTACCAGCTTCAAGAGGAAAAGACGTTCAAGGCGGTGATCCGCAACATCGCCCCGCAGATCACAGAGCACAAGATCGCCGAGGATTGCGTTTAAAAAAATACTCTGCTACTATTTTATTTCTGGTAAAAGATAACACGGTTTCATCAAAACATTGGAATTAATAAAGAAAAATCATTATTTACTTAATGAAATGATTTTTCCTTATTAATTCCAATGTTTCAATGAAAACATGTTATCTTTTACCAGAACTAAAATAGTAGCAGTACTTTTTTAAACGCCATTTCTTCGAAAACAGCTGAATATCAACATGGGGTATGCTACATGAAAAATACTCAGCATTTTACGTAGAATCCATAAATGCAACAAAAAATGGGAGTTCATATTTGAAAATTTTAATTTAGGGGTCGTATCTCAATTTTGGGACACCCTGTACATTTGAATTTTATCTCAAAAAATGCGCGTTAAAAAACAATAATATACGTGTCCAAGTATTTTTCTGAAAAAAAATGCCCTGAATTTTAATCAAATTTACTCCTTACTTTATGTACACAGTGTATATGTGAAACTTGGTGTAGACACCCTGTACATACTTTACTCTACTCCACCAGAGCTGGGGTGAGACTGTTTTGTATATTTTCTCAACTAACACTTAATGTGTATGACCTTTGTAAACCCTGCAGTATTAACAAGAATAAACTACTTTACTCTCCTAGCAACTAATTTAAGTCTCGTTTTCTAAAAGCAAACGCTGCATTATAAATTTCGAACCTATTTTACCTATTCAGATGCAGGGCCATTCATCAAACACTAAATAGCATTCAATGTGTTAATCGAATGCATAATTGAAATGCATTCCATTAATCCCATAGAAGGTTCCAGATTAAAATCACTCGCGCCGTGTTTTAATTAGACTTCAATAAACTTGTTCGGTGACGCGGATGGATAATTAATCCTTATAAAAATATCCACTGATATCTAAATAAATGCCATGCGGTGAGATAAAGTTTTAAATAATGCTCCCTGTTATTTGACGTGGGTAATGGCTAGTAGGTGGATAATGAAAAGGATTAACATAAAGTTTCGATTTAAAATCACCACGAGCTTTAAGAGTTAAGAAGTGTGGGATGCGATATTATATCCATTATATAAAATAATAGGAAGATTTTTAAGTACAACACCAAGTCGTGTCCAGAATTTTCGATGAAAAAATATTTGCACACATTCAGTGGCGGCTCGTGGAACATTTTAATGGTAGAGCCACTTAGCATATAATATATTTTGAAGAAAGAATGAAAATTTTATTTATATGTACTTTTGATTTTCGTGTATTTTAATTTTGTCCCTGATGTGTACTAAATCTGTAATACCGTTCTTCGTCCACGTAACCCCACCCCCCAAACAAAACACATGAAAAACAAAAAGTACGTTTTCTTCCTTACACCCGTAAAGCCAATTGGTTTTTAAGTGTATATCTCGATTAAACTTTTTTGTATTTATGAATTTTCGAATGTATCCACCTTATGTTCGATTGTGGTTTGTTGGTTTTTGTCAAGGCGAACCTTGATAAGCTGGGAGCCGTCCAACTTGACGCGGATGCGCTTGCCCACGATTTCGGCGGGATACACCAAATCTTCCAAGATCGCATCGTACACAGAGGTGAGGGTACGGGAGCGTGGTCACTTCTGCTTGTTCTTGGTGCGGGTCTTACAGTTGGGCTTGGGAAGGATCTTCCTCTCGCCGACGAACCTGCTTGCCGCAGAATTTCTTTTCCAATTCACGGACCAATCTGGTCTGGATCTTTTGGAACGGCTCCAACTTTGGTTTGGGCACGTAAATAATGATTAACTTCTTATTGTTAAGCTCAATTTCCCTTGCCTTCGTAATATGCAATTCCCTGAGCTGTACCTTTAAATCAGAGTTCATTTCAAGCTGCAACAGGGCTTGGGCCACCTGGGTCTCAAAGTTATCAGGCTCAGCGCCTCCCGGCTTTATAATCTTCGACGACATCTTGTCGAGCCTTTGAGAAAAAGAAGGAAAAGGCGAAAGAGGATGCAAGCGCCGACTGTGCATCAACAAGGAGTGACTGCCTGATTTATCTTCAAAACTTCTCAAATCCATCCAGAAATATTGCATATTTAACATACTGGAAAATGATCGATATACCCCCACTGGAAACAAAATGTCAGCACTTAAAACTTGATTGTTAGGAAAACGATATTTGCATGTTGTGATTTAAAAAATAAAAAAAAATAGTAACTGCCAGAATTTTAGCTTCAAATTTCCCAAATGCATTCAGAAATATTGTATTTTTTACATACTGGAAAATGATCGACTAACCTTCACTGGAAACAAAATATCAGCACTCGAAACTTGATTTTTACTTAAACGAAATTTGCATCTTGTGATTTAAGAAATTTTAAAAAAATAGTCACTGCCTGAATTAGCTTCAAATTTCCCAAATGCATCCAGAAATATAGTATTTTTGACATACTGGAAATTGATCGACGTACCCCCACTCGAAATAAAATGTCAATACATGAAACTTGATTTTCACATAAACGAAATTTGCATGTTGTGATTTAAAAAATAAAAAAAAATAGTAACTGCCAGAATTTTAGCTTCAAATTTCCCAAATGCATTCAGAAATATTGTATTTTTGACATACTGGAAAATGATCGACATACCCCCCCGCTGGACACATAATGACAGCCTTCGAAACTTGATTTTTAGAAAAACAGAATTTGCATCTTGTGATTTATAGAGTTCTAAAAAAAATAGAGACTGCCATTATTAGCTTCAAAATGTCTCAAATTCATCGAGAAATATTGCATATTTAACACACTAGAAAGTGATCGGTATACCCCCACTGGAACAAAATGTCAGCACTCGAAACTTGAATTTTACAAAAATATAATTTCGTGATTTAAAAAATTCTAAAAAAATAGTGATTGCCAGAAATAACTTCTTACTTCTCAAATCCATCCAGAAATATAGTGTTTTTAACATACTGGAAAATAATCAATAAACCTCCACTAGAAACAAAATGCCAGCACTCGAGACTTAATTTTTAGAAAAACAAAATTTTTATGTTGCGATTTAAAAAAATTCTAAAAATATAGTAACTACCAGAATTAGCTTCAAAACTTCTTAAATCCATCCAGAAATATTGCATATTTATTATACTAGAAAATGATCGACGTACCGACACTGGAAACAGAATGTCAGCACTCGAAACTTAAATTTTACATAAATGAAATTTGCATCTTGTGATTTAAAACATTCTAAAAAAAAAGTGACTGCCCGAATTAGCTTCAAATTTCCCAAATGCATCCAGAAATATTGCATTTTTGATAAACTGGAAAATGATCGACATACCCCCGGTGGAAACATAATGACAGCCTTCGAAACTTGATTTTTAGAAAAACAGAATTTGCATCTTGTGATTTAAAGAGTTCTAAAAAAATAGAGACTGCTATAATTAGCTTTAAAACTTCTCAAATATATCCAGAAATATTGCACATTTAACATACCGGAAAATGATTGATATACCCCCACTGGAAACAAAATGTCAACACTCGAAACTTGATTTTTACAAAAATATAATTCGCATTTTGTGATTTTAAAATTTCTAAAAAAATAGTGATTGCCAGAAATAACTTCTTACTTCTCAAATCCATCCATAAATATAGTGTTTTTAACATACTGGAAAATAATCGATAAACGCCCACTGGAAACAAAATGTCAGAACTCGAAACTTGATTTTTAGAACAATAAAATGTTTATGTTGTGATTTAAAAAAATTATAAAAATATAGTAACTACCAGAATTAGCTTCAAAACGTCTCAAATCCATCCTGAAATATTCCATAGTTAATATACGGGCAAATGATCGATATACCCCACTAGAAACAAGTCAGCACTTGAAACTAGATTTTTAGGAAAACGAAATTTGCATGTTGTGATTTAAAAAATTCCAAAAAAATTAGTGGCTGCCAGAATTATCTTGAAATTTCCCAAATCCAGAAAGTTTACTTAAAAAATAAAGAGTTTTCGAAAAAAACTTATTCCTTATAAGTTGTTCATTTTGGCATTCTCTATAATTATTTATAACATAAATTTGCTGTAACTATTATTGTTTCATAATTATAAACCAAAAATAAAAAATAAAAAATAATTTTCTTTCTCGAATAACAATGATTTTATGAAAAATGTTTTCAAACAAAATAATCTCATTTCTTTATTGTCTTCAATATTTGTAAAAATGTTTTTGTGATATTTTTCATATTTAAGAAAATATTGGCAAAAAACAAAAAACAAATAACAGTTAAGGTAAACACCCACTTCTGGTGAACGAATTTTTACCAAAAGCTTTTCAGTTCTTCGAATTATCAAATAAGACGTATGTTCAAAGTTTCATATCAATTGCTCTACTAGTTTTTGAGATACAGCGCGCACAGATACACACACACACACACACAGACGCACGCAACACGCAAACACGCACACAGACATAATTTCCAGAAATTGTTAAAATGGCATCTAGGGACCCCAAAACGGATATTTCTGTTTAAAAAAAATTAGAAAAAAAATCACGATCACAATTCTTTCTCGTACTCTGTAATGGAGAAAGTAAAAAGTGCGATTTTTGCATTTTGTGTTAATTTTACAAGAACATTTTATAATCCGATTTAAAAAGAAACTAAATTCGCCATATTTTGAAGTCTGGATCATCAAAATCAACGCCAATTGTGCAATTTGAAAACGCAAAATCGCAATTTTAAATCTTCGGATTGTGAAAACTTGAAATTTTGACGATTGGCGTTGATTTAAGTATTTATGAAGTAGTTATTAAGTTGCTTCAAATTTTAGACATAAGAATCATCAAAATCGGACAATACGTTCGGCAGTTGTGCAATTTCGAAAATCAAAATCGCGATTTTGAAACCGCCGAACTTTAAAAAAGTGCAATTTTTCCATTTTGTGTTTATTTGCAATTAAAAAATTCGATTTTCAACTGACACCATTTTGCCCTTGGAAATATTGTAGAATGATAATTTCTAAAATAATGTTAGGAACTGGAACTGCATCAGGGGATGTTTTTAACAGCAGAATATCGAAGTATATTTAATTAGAAATTTAAAAATTCTACCGAATTTTTTGTCTATAACCTAAACATTTGAATGATTCTTTGGAAATATTAAAAAAACTCGAATTTTGTATAACTTCATTCAAAAATTCGATTTCTAACTGACGCCATTTTGTATGAAACGTAAGCACTTACATGTTTTTTTAGATTAATCATTTCTCAAGTAACTTAAATAGTTGGAACTATGCGTTATATCAGGTGAAGGTTTTGATAGCTGGAAGTCGAATTTTGTTCAGTCGCAATTCAAAAGTTCGATTTCCAACTGATTATGTCTATAACTAAGACAATTTAATGATTTTTCCTAAATATTAAAGAATCATTATTTCTGGTATAATTTTAAGAGTCGTAACTTCGCGCCATTGAGAGAGATTTTTAGAGAGATTTAAAGTGTTTGTTGATTTTGCAATTCAAAAATTCGATATTCAACTGATGCCATTTTTTTCCGAGCTAGGCATTTCAATGATCCGTTCAAAATATTGATGAAATATAATTTCTTGAGTAATTGGTAGTTAGTACTAGACGTAATCGCAGAAAGTAATAAAAAAATGGTGATGTGGCCTTCAAGTTACTTTCTCCGACTTGATGGTATCGTAGCAATTTATATTTACGTTTTCATGGTTTATTGAAATAATATTTTAAATGTACATCGAGCGTTGCGTAAACTCGGATGAAACTGACGTTTAAAACGTCAAAATTATGAAACATGGAAAAATTATACTTCAAATTCAAAAACTCGGTTTACTCAAAAACTAACGAGATTTCGAAAAAAAGTTATTCTTTAGAAGTTGTTCATTTTGGTATTCTCTACAATTATTGCTGTAACTATTATCGTTTCGTAATTAAAAACCAAAAATTTAAAAAAAATTAATAAACTTTTTTCTCGAATAGCAATGATTTTATGAAAAATATTTTCAAGCAAAAGATGTTCATTTCTTTGTTGTCTTTAATGTTTGTTTAAATGTTTTTGTGATATTTTTCATATTTAAGAAAATATTGGCAAAAAACAAAAAACAGTTAAGGTAAACACCCACTTTCGGTGTACGAAATTTTACCAAATGCTTTCAAGTTCTTCAGATTATCAAATAAGACGTATGTTGAAAGTTTCATATCCATTGCTCTTTTAGTTTTTGAGATACAGCGCACACAGCCAGACACACACACACACACACACAGACAGATAGACACACACACACATACACACACACACAGACACAATTTTTTTTTCCAGAAATTGTTGAAATGGCATCTAGGGACCCCAAAACGGATATTTCCGTAAAAAAAAATTTGAAAAAAAATCAAGATCACAATACTTTCTCGTACTTCGTAACGGAGAAAGTAAAAAAAAAATAGTAACTGCCAGAATGTTAGCTTCAAATTACCCAAATGTACTGAGAAATATTGTATTTTTGATATACTGGAAAATGATCGACGTACCCCTATTGGAAGCAAAATGTCAACACTCAAAACTTGATTTATAGAAAAACGAAACTTTCATCTAAAAAAAATTTAAAAAAATTGTGACTGCCAGAATTAGCTTCAAATTTCTCAAATACATCCCGAAATATTGTATTTTTGACATTCTGGAAAATTTTCGATATATCCCACAGTATTTTTTTACGGTAATCAAATCAGACCGACGCTTACCTAATTATTTCATTTAAGTACTTGATAGTACATGAGCAAAAATGCTTATTCCGTAATGAACTAATTCTACTCATCATGTATAGCGCAGAAAATACAAGTGTCGTCATCGTTGCTCAGACGAAATGAGACAGAATTTATTTGGCTTAATTAAAAATTCTAGCTAAGATCGAAACTAGAGGTAATGCCATGGCTCCTTGGCTCTATATGACGAGCCGCCCCTGGACACATTTAACAGTTCTGGATAAATTAAAAAAAATCGTTTTTCTTAAATGTTCCATAATAAATAAATTAGAAGCAACCTCACTTGTTGTAGAAGCATTAAATAAATTTAATAAAACGAAATATGGCCTAAATGTTTGCGACTGCAGATGGCTATTTACTAAATTTTAACAAATTTTAGGGTTCGGTTTTATTGTTTGAACTTTTAAAATTCAATTCAGCTCAGGGAAGTAGTTGTTTCAATAAGTTATTTGTTTATGGTCTTAGTAAGACTTAATTTTTTGCTTGCAGATTAACGAACAGGCTATATTTGGTTTTATTAAATTTAATGTTCCATAACATCAATGCAACACATCAGTGGTACGGGAGAGGTAGCAGAGGCGGTAATACAGATCTCTGTAACCGACCCTACCCACCTGCTACCCCGGCCGTACCGTTAATCACCCCTTAAGCCGTCACAGCAACACACATAAACAAAAAAATTCCACGATAACTCGAGCGGACGCGAGTACACATTAAAATTCGAATTTCATCCTTTTTTTTCATATCCATCAAGGATATGATATGTTATCATCAGACACTTTCAGCAAGATGCAAAACTGGTAATGAAACCAACAAAAAAAAAACAACTGTGCAGAAGATGGATGGACCAATCTTAAAGTGGAGAAAATTCAGTGATACATCATATCATGCGGAATTTTTATTTATACATCCCGAGTCGCTCCGACATATGTTCCCCGTAGTTTTTTGATGCCCAAAGTATTCGTGCTATTCGAAAAACTCCCCGGTTTTAGCGAGGAGGAGGATGCTTCCGTATGACACCTGGCAGGAATGCTTGTTCCCAAGATTTATGTTTATTTTCAGGAAACTGCAGCGTAATTCTTCACGGCGTACATGAAAACGTGTATTTTAAGGTGAAGAAGAACAATAAATTTATACGGGGTCATGAATAAATGTTAAATTATTTAAATATAACTTTAAAATAAATTAAAACAACCGGTCCGATATTACAATCCAATCAATTAAACACAAACAACTCATTTTATAAATAAACTTAGTTAAAGCCGTATCTTTTATATTAATTATTTATGTACTTGAAATTAAAACATTTGCTTTAAGTTTTATAGGTTGGATTGTGGGATTGGGCCCACCCATCACCCTTCGTCTCAGTTTTAACTCAAACTGCAAATACCTTTCAGTCACATCGAATATGTATTTTTTTTGTATTTTGAAATTTTGGGATGAATAAATGAATAATGTCAGACGTGTACATAACAAACATGGACCCGACCGAATACTTCTCGATCCCCGAAAAATCTTTCGGCCGGGCTGGGATTCGAACCCGCACGGAACGCGGTGGAACCAAAAAATAAATTAATCAAAACAGTATTCCGTAGGTTAGGTAAAATGTAAACGAAGGTGGGTGGTCTCTTTTGTATAATCCAACTTGTACAACCAAAAATAGTTAACAAAAAAGTTAAAAGTTAGCGAGGGTTTCGTTAAATAAATTGAATCATTTTTAATATGACGTCCCAGTGTTGGTTCATTTATAGAATAGGGCCCACCCACTATCCTTCATTCACATTTATCCTAAGGTACAGAGTACTGTTTTGGTTGATAAATATTTGCTGTTCTTTATTTTTAAAATCAATGCACATCTCTAGAAAATAGCGTTTATAATTGAAGCTAAAATCAAAACAAAGGATAGTGGGTGGGTCGTATTCCACAATCCATCCAGGCCTCAATCTAACTAGTTAAACATAATCAACTGACCCAAGTAGCACAACATGTGTCGGAAATATTTTCTAAATATTGATTTTACATTTTTATGTTTCGGAAATATTAAAAGGCCAAAGTAAATATCGCAAATGAATAAATTTACAGAAACAAATAAAAAAAACGTGACCACGTTTTCGTTTTTGTTCTACACCTGAGTTTAACTGGTTGGATTGCAGGATAGTACCCATCCACCACCCTTTATATAAACCTTAACTTAAGCTACAAAACTATGTTCGTGCAATCAAATTTCTTTGTAAATCCATTGGTGATATTGGAGGTTTAACAACAGCCGAAACAGGGTTTTTAATTGAAGTAAAAGTTAATCCAGATGGTGGTGGGTGGGCCGTATCCTACAATCCAATCAGTTGCTCCCGCGCCAAAATTTTCTCCAATAAATAAGTTTATTCAGAAAACTTAAGTCCTTTAGCGTTTTTATTACACTTAAGTATTGATTTCTACTTGTAAACTCCTGTTTATGATCCATGAATTGGAGAGTGTAATAGGACCCCCCCCCCCCTTGTATCACCTCTATTTACGCTACAAAATCGCATTTCGTATTATTTTTAAACTTTCAATTTCTCAAACGAGTGGCCAAACAAAATTCTTAACTGGACAGAGTTTTGCTTGTTGAAATAAAGTTGATGGGAAGGGTGGTGGGTGGGCCCTATCCTACAATCCAATCAGTAGAACCATAAATAAGGGTTCTTACTTAAATTAAGATTCAAAATACTGATTTTGTTGAATGATTTGCTTGAGCACTTTATTATAAAAATAAAAACAAATCACCATAAATCTCAAACTGCAAATGTTGTTTTCTGGTGATTTGTATTAATTTCTATGAAAGGAAAAAAAATGATGTACCACGAAGTAAATGCCGCCAACATTAAACATTAAAAAAAATAAACAAATCAATATTCTGTAACTTTGGTAAACTGTAAACCATGGGAAGTCAACCTAGTCCTGGTCCTGGGTCTTTGATGGTGCCCAGTAAGGTTTTAGTCCGAAAGAAACTTTCAGAAAGGAATCGTGCATTATTTTATTAGACGGAAAAAAAGCAAAACAAGCAGAAGTTTAAGTTTGGAAAGCGAAAACGTTTTTTTTTTATATATATTGTTCCTTGCTCGCTTTCTTTAAGACAGGAGTTGAAATTTCTAAGATGAGTTGCAAGAAAAAGGTCATCGGCGGCAGGAATAGAATTTTTTCATAAAGGTAATGGCCGGCAAGAGTTCACGATTTCAAAAATAAAAATGGTGATGTGGCCATCATGTTACTTTCTCCGATTTGATGGTATCATAGTTTATATTTACATGTTATGGTTTATTTTCAATTTAGATCAAATTTTAAATGTACATCGAGCGTTTTGTAGACCCGGATGAAACTGACGTTTAAAACGTCAAAATTATGAAACATGAAAATGATCAATTTTACTTCAAATACTAATGGTCAGTTTACTCAAAAACTAAAGAGATTTCGAAAAATCTTATTGTTTATGAGTTGTTCATTCTAGCATTCTCTACAATTATTATTCATTTAAAGGTGAATGTTAAAAAAAAAACCGTTTTTTACCAGCCGCAACGGGAAAAACCTATTTAACCCTACAGAGAATACGTTGGGCCTGAGAGGCCCACGAGCTGTATTCACTGGTGTTATGGTATTTCACGCACATGAATGATGAAAACACAAGTTAGACCGCGGAAAAGTCAGGCAAAAACTTTTGAGGTTCTATCAAAGATCAAAAATTCAGGATAGTTTATATCGATTTTCTCTGAAACTATCAATGATAGAAAAAATGTTTGGAGGGGAACATAATGTAGCTACATAGTGACCTTGGTTTGATCTTTCAACATCTACGTAAGGTCAGGTGAAATTCAAAGTGCGCGCTGTATCACAAAAACTAATCCAGAAATTAACATGAAACTTTGAACATTTGATAATCCCAAGAAAAGAAAGCTTTTGGTAAAATTTCGTACACTGGAAGTAGGTGTTTACCTTAACCGTTTTTTAACCGTATTTTTCATAAAACTATTTATTTTCGAAATTTTATTTTATATATACAAACATCTTTATTTACAGAAAGTTTACAAAAAAAAGCAATAATATATAATAAATTTAATTACATAAGTAAATTTCTGCTTAAATGGCTATCGACCTGGAGTCTTTCAGCCTATTTTATTTTATTTTTCTGAAAAACGTAATTTTATGAAAAATATTTTCAGAGAAAAGATGTTCATTTCGTGGTGTCTTTAATATTTTTAAAGATATTTTTGTAGTATTTTTTATATTTAAAAAATTAACGTGAAGAAACAAAAAACGGTTAAGGTAAACATCCACTTCCGGTGTACGAAATTTTATCAAAAGCTTTTCTTTTCTTTGTGTTATCAAATAAGACTTATGTTTAAAGTTTCATGTTAATTCCTGTATTAGTTTTTTAGATAAAGCTACCAATTCATAAATATAACCTAAAAATGAAAAATAAATTAATACATTTTTTTCTCGAAAACCAGTAATTTTATGAAAAATATTTTCAAACAAAAGATGTTTATTTCTTTGTTGTCTTCAATATTTATTTTGATGTTTTTGTGATATTTTTCATATTTAAAACAATATTGGAAAAAAATAAAAAAACGGTTAAGGTAAACACCCACTTGTGTATAAAATTTTACCAAAAGCATTTCAGTTCATCGGATTGTCAAATAAGTTTTATGTTCAAAATTTCATAACAATTGCTTGATTACTTTTTGAGATACGGCGCGCACAGACACACAGACACAATTTTTTTTCTCCAGAAATTCTTAAAATGGCACGTAGGGACCCCAAAACGGATATTTCCGTAACAATACTTTCTCGTACTTCGTAACGAAGAAAGTAAAAAAAGTTACTGACGAATCGGTGGGCGGTAAGAAGATGTTACATTCATCAACGATACACAAGTGGGCGGTGGGTATAAAATGTTAACTACTCCTGTTGTAAACGATGGAAGGTGGGTGAGCCCTATCCCACAGTGGGTGGGCCCCATTCCACAATCCAATCAATACAACCGAAAGCAAGGGTTTCATGCATGTAAATATGTAAATAAAAATGGTGATAGGGCTATCTTTTTAAGTTCTCCGATTTTATGGTATAGTCTGTTAGCTGGAATCTGGCGGCTGAGGTCGCAAAACGGTCGGTCCGCCCTGAGGAGCGACGCACTCTCGAACAAAATGCATTGGTGGTTCGTCTAATTGCATCACTTTTACACCAGTATATCTCAATAAAGATTGGTTTGAGATAAAAAATATTACGTCCCCTACTTACCGAGCTCCGACCCTCTTTTACGACCACAGCCGCCAGATTTCAGAGAACGGGCTATATGATGCAAGTGTTTAAAAGTGTCACTTTTGTGAATAGCTACAAAAATAGACGTTTTACCGAATGTTGAGCAGGTCGGACTAATTAATTTTTATTACATTTTATTTCTTTCCATGTTAAATCGTCGCAGTTTTTAAACTGGACAATGTGTGTCGAGATTTGGCACTGAATATAAGATTTTATGCAGATTCCGAATTCTTATCGGCGCGTCATTCCTATTGATAACGTTGTCGGGCCAGTCTGCACGTCGCCTTCGCGAAGATGGTGAGGGTCGAGCTTCTCATTTTTTTCGAAAACCGTTAGTTGAATATTTTGACCGTGGAAAAGCCAAAAGATTTTCTTCGTGAGTTCCCCTTGCTTTTCTTACACTAAGTGAGTGTTTGTGCGGGATTATTAGCGACAGAATTTATTACCCACAATGTTACATTTTGCTACAGTTTCAAGTTTGTTTCTATTTTAATGAAGATCAGTGTTAAACCCTGGAAACTTCCTCTTGCTACAGTTTTAATGAAGACAGGTATCGTGTTAAACCCTGAAAACATCCTCAGTGTGCAGTGCTAGTGGAATTTTCCGTTCAGTTCCATCGGTCCCGAAAAAAGGAGTACATCTTTAGCAAGTATCAGGGGAAGTATAAAGGTAGGTCAGATGTAAGGGTAGACACCGTGACGCCTCGGCGAGATCCAGAAAAATTTGTTTCCACAATGTTTTTCTCTCAAATAATCAAATAAATATCTAAAGTTTTGGGCGAACAAAATCTGCTCTTTTTGATAATTTATCCACCGGTCCCCAGCACCGCTTAATTTGAAAAATTAAAATGTATTTTTCTATTTTGCGTCTAAAATGGAGTCATTACCGGACAAATATGGGTTCGTTAATGGCTCGCCGAATGCTTTAATAATTTAATTTTCAAATGGTTGGCACCGTTGAAATTCAGAGCTGTCAACCTGTACTAAATTTTCGGAGAGATAGTTTTGAGGTTATGTGATGTATGGATATCGCAATCTAATTTCAAATTTAAATGTCAATTATCAATGTTATCAACCACCATACAATTTTCTAAATATTTTTAAATTTAGAAATAGAATAAAAGGGGAAAAATAAAATAAAATACTGTAAAAAACTCGTTCATAAGGCCTAATTGAACAGGTTTTTAAATATACTATTAGGTGCTTTGATTGACCAACTATGCCCTAGTTTCGTTACAATTCGTGCTTTTGTCACTTCAGATACTTGACCTGGCATTGTCATTTACTAAAATAACACCATCTGTTATACCGTTGACAGTTACGAATAGGTTTATCAAACAAACCTTTTACTATAGCAACCACTTGAATTATAATCCATATTTACAATTGAAAGCAGTAAAAATTAAAATATCATATACAGGGTGCCCGGATTTCGTAGGGGCAACATGGACAACTTCTGCATTTGAAGAGACAGAGTCAAATTAGCAAAAAGGTGCAGGTTTAAGAGCTCATTAAGAGTCTGCCCCCAAATCTCACTTGTCATGGCTCACTCATTCAAAATTAAAATTAAAACAAAATCTGCCAATTTCTTCAATTTCAGATTTTCTTTTAATTTTTATTGTGGAGGCCATGACAAGTAGGATTTGGGGGGTGGATTCTCAATGAGCCCTCGAACCCGCACCTTTTATCTAATTTGACCATCTCTCTATCTCTTCAAATGCAGAAGTTGCCCATATTGTCCCTACGAAATCCGGGCACCCTGTATATTGAAAAATAAATCTTAAAAGTATAAATTAAACAAGTAGTACACTATCAAATCGGAGAAAGTAACACATCACAATTCATTTATATTTATCTCATAAGAGTAAAAAATATGCATTATTTTTTTCTTATTATCCTAAATCTCTAGTTTACGATAAATTGCAGTTTAAAATAAACAATTCGCAATTCTTTTATTATTTCGCCCCAGTTAAACAAATCATACTTACACGCGCCCCGGTGATAAATTCCGCGCAAGTTTAAGATGGATTCACCTTGGAGAATATTTGAATGAAAGATAGTATCCCGCAGGGATCGATGTTGGGGCCCGGATTGTAATTTATCGCGCGTATTTCATGCAAACTGGTGAGCTGAGACACACTAACTTCGGAGACAACATTATAACATTTGAAAACTCCTCGCGTATGCACCGAAGTACGATATTCCTTGGGCACGCATTCGCATTTTAATTTAGGCGTTATTTATCATCGGGGAGGATCCAAACTGGGAATTATTTCTTCGTATTATAAATGAGACACCCTATATATTTATGGATTTTTGTAAAGGTGATTCGAAGACAAATATCATTTGTGAGTTTCATTGTAAATAACAGAGCAATGATGTGGTGGCAAGGATGGTGCAGTCCTTCACGATGCCAATTCCATGAAACTCTGACAGATTATTACAAAAAACTTGAAAAAATTCACGATCACAAATGATCAACGCTTTATTAGTTTATTTTTATTTTTATAATAAATACACATAAACATGGACACACAGGTATACAGCCACGCACAGGCGCACAGACGCATACAGACGAACCAACGCACAAACACACTCACACAATTTTTTTTCTAGAAATTATTGAAATCTCCTTTAGGGGCCTCCAGACGTATATTTTCGTTAATTTTTTTTTTTTAATTTTTGCGATCACAATTCTTTCCCAGTTGATCAATATAAATCAATAATTCAGGTAAAAAAAATCCAAAAACTTAGACCTAAAATTTAGGCCTAAAAATCAAAAACTTTAACAAATAAATTGAAAATTTAGGCAAAAATCAAAAATATTTGGGCCAAATGTTATTTTTTTTATTTTCGCGATCACAATTCTTTCCCAGTTGATCAATATAAATCAATAATTCAGGTAAAAAAATCCAAAAACTTAGACCTAAAATTTAGGCCTAAAAATCAAAAACTTTAACAAATAAATTGAAAATTTAGGCAAAAATCAAAAATATTCTGCCCTAAAAATCGAAAACTTTAACAAATATATTGAAAATTTAGGCAAAAATCAAAAATATTTGGGCCAATCTTTTTTTTTTTAATTTTCGCGATCACAATTCTTTCCCAGTTGATCAATATAAATCAATAACTCAGGTTAAAAAATCCAAAAACTTAGACCAAAAATTCAGGCCTAAAAATAAAAAACTTTAACAAATAAATTGAAAATTTCGGCAAAAAATCAAAATTGTTACAGAAAAATTGAAAATAAAGGCCAATGATCTAACAGGCACACATGCACACAGACGAGCAAAGACACACTCACACAATTTTTTTATCGCCTTTTTTTCGTTAAAAATAAAAAAAAAAAATTCACTATCACAATACTTTTCCAAATGATCAATATAAATCAATAATTCAAGTTAAAAAATCAAAATACAGGACAAAAAATCAAAAACATAAACCATTCTCTCCTAAAAATAAAAAAAATAAAAACAAATTCAAAAAAATTAAGCTAAATTAAGGAAATTTAGGCAAAAAACCAAAATTGTTACAGAAAAATACAGGCCAATGAGCTAACAGACGCAACATGGCGTTGGTCAAAACTGAAATTTTATGATAAAAAAGAGACTTTCTGCACTAAAAAGGTTATAATTTCCGTATCCAATATGATAATTACATGAAACTCTGACAGATTATTCCTAGAAACTATATCTTTAAAATTTGCTAATTAAAACTTTGACAACTTTACTGCAAGAAAAATGGCGTTGGTCAAAACTGAAATTTTATGATCAAAAAACGACTTTCTGCAGTAACATGATTATAACTTCCGTATACAATATGGCAATTACATGAAACTCTAACAAATTATTCCTAGAAAGTATATCTTTAAAATTTGCTAATTAAAACTTTAACAACTTAACTGCAAGAAAAATGGCGTTGGTCATGAAATTTTATGATCAAAAAACGACTTTCTGCAGTAACATGATTATAACTTCCGTATCCAATATGGTAATTACACGAAACGCTGACAGATTATTCCTAAAAAGTATATCTTTGAAATATGCTAAATTAAACTTTGATAACTTCACTGCAAGAAAAATGGCGTCGGTCAAAACTGAAATTTTATTATCAAAAAACGACTTTCTGCAATAACATGATTATAACTTCCGTATACAATATGGCAATTACATCAAACTCTGACAGATTATTCCTAGAAAGTATATCTTTAAAACTTGCTAATTAAAGCTTTGACAACTTTACTGCAAGAAAAATGGCGTTGGTCAAAACTGAAATTTTATGATCAAAAAACGACTTTCTGCAATAACATGATTATAACTTCTGCATTCAATATGATAATTACATGAAACTCTGACAGATTATTCCAAGAAAGTATATCTTTAAAATTTGATAATTAAAACTTTAACAACTTTACTGCAAGAAAAATGGCGTTGGTCATGAAATTTTAAGATCAAAAAACGACTTTCTGCAGTAACATGATTATAACTTCCGTATCCAATATGACAATTACATGAAACTCTGACAGATTATTCCTAAAGAGTATATCTTTAAAACATGCTAAATTAAACTTAGCTAACTTCACTGCAAGAAAAATGGCGTTGGGCAAAACTAAAATTTTATGATCAAAAAACGACTTTCTGCTGTAATATGTTTATAACTTCCGTATCCAATATGACAATTACATGAAACTCTGACATATTATTTCTTAAAAGTATATCTTTGAAATATGCTAAATTAATCTTAGCTAACTTCACTGCAAGAAAAATTGCGTAGGTCAAAACTAAAATTTTATGATCAAAATCCGACTTTCTGCAGTAACATGATTATATTTTTAGTATCCAATGTGACAATTACATGAAACTCTGACAGATTATTTCTAAAAAGTATATCTTTGAAACATGTTAAATTAAACTTTGATACCTTCACAGCAAGAAAAATGGCGTTGGTTAAAACTGAAATTCTATGATCAAAAAACGACTTTCTGCAGTAATATGATTATAATTTCTGCATCCAATATGACAATTACATGAAACTCCGACAGATTATTCCTAAAAAGTATATCTTTGAAATATGCTAAATTAAACTTTGCTAACTTCACTGCAAGAAAAATGGCATTGGTCAAAACTGAAATTTTATGATCAAAAAACGACTTTCTGCAGTAACATTATTATAACTTCCGTATCAAATATGATAATTACATGAAACTCTGACAGATTATTCCTAGAAAGTGTATCTTATTTGTTAAATAAAACTTTGACAACTTTACTACAAGAAAAATGGCGTTGGTCAAAACTCGAAAAACGATTTTCTGCGGTAACATGATTATATTTTCCGTATCCAATATGACAATTACATGAAACTCTGACAGATTATTTTTAAAAAGTATATCTTTGAAACATGTTAAATTAAACTTTGCTAACTTCACTGCAAAACAAAATGGCATAGGTCAAAACTGAAATTTTATGATCAAAAAACAACTTTCTGCCGTAAAATGATTATAACTTGCGTAACCAATATGTCAATAACATGAAACTCTAATAGATTATTCCTAAAAAGTATATCTTTAAAATATGCTAAATTAGACTTTGATAACTTTACTGCAAGAAAAATAGCGTTGGTCAAAACTGAAATTTTATGATCAAAAAGAGACTTTCTACAGTAACATGATTATAATTTCTGTATCCAATATGACAATTACATGAAACTCTGACAGATTATTCCTAGAAAGTATATCTTTAAAATGCGCTAAATTAAACTTTGATAACTTCACTGCAAGAAAAATGGCGTTGGTCAAAACTGAAATTTAATGATCAAAAAACGATTTTTTGCGGTAACATGATTATATTTTCCGTATCCAATATGACAATTACATGAAACTCTGAGATATTATTTCTAAAAAAGTATATCTTTGAAATATGCTTAATTAAACTTTGACAACTTTACTGCAAGAAAAATGGCGTTGGTCAAAACTTAAATTTTATGATCAAAAAACGACTTTCTGCCGTAACATGACTATAACTTGCGTTACCAATATGACAATAACATGAAACTCTGAAAAATTATTCTTAAAAAGTATATCTTTGAAATATGCTAAATTAAACATTGATAACTTCACTGTAAGAAAAATGGATTTGGCCAAAACTGAAATTTTATGACAAAAAAACGACTTTTCGCAGTAACATGATTATATTTTTCGTATTCCATATGACAATAACATGGAACTCTGACAGATTATTCCTAGACAGTATATCTTTAAAATTTGCTAAATAAAACTTTGACAACTTTACGGCAAGAAAAATGCTGGTCATCAGAACTGAAATTTTATGATCAAATACTGACTTTCTGTAGTAACATGATCAATAATATGATTTAGTTGAATTTTGTCATTCAATAGCCTTCACAAAAATCCATAAATAAATAGGGTGTCTTATTTGAAATTGCGAAGTTGATGTCATTTTTTTCCGAAAATAGAGAAACGAAAATTAAATCTAAAAATTCAGAAAGGGGCGTCATTTAGAACCATTTAAATACTCAAAATTTCAGTTTCGTACCAATAACTATTTTGGAGATATTGCCTATCTACTACCTCGTGGGACACCCTGTATGTCTAAGAGCTTATTCTGAACACTCTTTGTCTATAAAAACATTTTGTGGGACTTCCAGAAACGAAGATACGCAAAATGACGTTTGTTGTAAATGGTGCTTAAATCGACTGGAAACGCCTAAAAAACAATAAAAAAAATCAATTTTTTTTTCAAGTTCAAGAGCTTATTTTGAACATGGTTTGTTCATAATTTTTTTTTTGTGGGACTCCCAAGGACAGGGATACGAAAAATGAGTTTTTTCGTACATAGCGCCTAAATCGACTGGAACTTTTAAGGAGGTAAGTGCCTCGCGATAGAGTTAGAACATAATGGTCTAATAGAAAATGATAATCACCACTATCTTGGGCCAAAAATTTGACCAAGTACTTAAATTTGTTGCACGCCTCCAGGGTGGATGACTTTTGGTACCCGAAGAGAGAAGGTACACAGCGCTATGGTAAATTATTTCGAATTCCATTTCATACTACCAACTATGGCTATAATGAACCGTTAACTAGAGTTATGAGGTTATCAAATATGATGTTAAACAATTGCTGTTTTGATTTATTTTCTACTAATTTGCAATCATTTAAGCGTACATTAAATAGGTTGGATTTATCAAAATGTCATATTTAAGTTTATATTTTCTTGTCCTTTTAGCTACTTCTTGCAGTATGCTCATATGTATATATGTATATATTTGTATTTTTCTCAGGCTCATATTTTGCGCAAGTATGCTAAAAAAATTGTATATATGTCAATTCCTGATTTTTTTTTGTAATTTACATTTTCAATTAATTTCTGCTCACTGTACTATTTTGATGATTTTTTTTTCAAAATTTGTAATAATGGGCATGTCTAGTAATAAACTATTATTATTAATATGTGTCATTACAGCGGCGAAAATGAAGCAAATTCGTGTTCGCAGAGGTGCAGCTCTTACGTTTTTGTGACTTTATTTGATAACGAATGACAATTTTATTATGTACATATTGTTTTCAAAGATATAAACTATTTTTTTGTAGTATTACATTTTTAATTCTTTGTAGAAAAAGCTCCAGATATCCATCCAATATTGGTAATTTTCAGGATAAATTATACAGTTTGTCTGATGATTTAAAGAAAAAATCGAATTCTATAGTTTAACCCTTTCTCTTTAAATTTGCAAAATGTCATTACTTAATATTTGATATTAACTTCAGAATTATGTATATGCTGACCATCAAAAATGCATCGATTTTCGACGCAGCTCCCTTAAAGAACGATAAAAAAAATGCAAAAAATTATTTCTATTTTTTTTCAAGTCATTCTGGATACTATTTATCTATAAAAAAAATGTGGGACTTTCAGGAACCGAGAACTTTTGTCGTACATATTGCTTAAATCGACTGGAAACAGCTAAAAAAACGATAAATTTTTTTTAATGAATATTTTTTTCATGGATTTTTGACGCGGTCCCCTTTTTAAAGAACGATAAAAAAATTCAAAAAATTCTTCTATTTTTTTTTTCAAGTCGAAGAGCTTATTCTGAACACTACTATTTGTCTATACATTTTTTTTGTGGGACTTCCAGGAACAAGTAGGCAAAATGAATTTTGTCGTAAATAGTGCTTAAATCGCCTGGAACGCCTAAATAACTGCTTTTTTTTCCAAAATGGGTTTGATTCAAAGACAGTCTTTTACATTTAATTATACGTGAAATTATTTATTTCGATAACTTCTTGCCTAAACAGGAAACACATCTTATGCATAACTGAATTGCATTCTCTGCATACCGCCTAACAGAGTTATTTATATATTTTGTTTCATCTTAATTAAATAAAAAGGTGTGACAGGGTGGAGTCAGACCTTTTAAAATAGATGAGTCACATTTTTAAAATCGCTCGTGACGCGGAAGTCGTTTAAACCCTTTTTAACAAGCTGCAGCGAAAAAAGTGTCCAAGTGTATACACAATAAATATAGGCGGTAATATCTGCATAGACATGGGAGAGGGTTGTAGCTGGGGGTAGATTACACGTACGAGTAGACTCTTAGCAGATGTATAAAACATTGTCACTTCCTACCCTTTCGGTAGTTGAAGGGTGTCACCCTATATAAACACGCGCGCGTATTCCGCGCATGCATATTTCATGCTTCTGTCCCCATTAACTGTAAATTATGGTGTGGCCACAATTATTCAATTACGACACCTACCGTATTACCGTATATACATATATGGTTACAATTTTGCAATCCCTTCGGCCCTTTGATTGCGGTGTGTATGGGGGATCTCAGCTTTTTGTCTTGTATGATGTATGATTTAAATAATTATTGTATATTATATTATATTATCAATTAATTTCTACCTTTTCCGCAAAGTTCGAGAAAGCTTTTTCCTGATTTTTTTTTATATATAAGTTCTTCGCTTCTTTGCTTAAAACGTCAAAATGTATTTTTTATTTTGTCATTGAAATTTGCTTGATTGTTTTACTTTATTTCACAAGTGAATAAAGTTATTGCATCAAAACTAATTTAGTGGGCCGCGGTGGTCTAGTGGGTAGAGGTCCGGCCTCTGAACCCCATTAGCGCGGGTTCGAGTCCCGTCCGGACGGTCACTTTTTCAACTCGAAAAATGGCCGTACGGGTCCCTGGGTGTCCAGTGTTTGTCCCCATTTCATTTAAATATGAATATTATTACTATAAATTGGTTGGCTAAGCCAAGTCCCCATCATCCTCGATTCCCTAACCCGAACTCCTGTCAATCATCTTTCCTTAAAAAAAAATTAATTTATGACTGAGAAGTACACAAAGTCATTTTATGTACATCGTAATTCCATACTTTGAATATGATTTAGATATAAACTGGGCGTGATTACGATTATTTGTTTGTTTCCTGTTGATTAAATTGTGTGGACGTGAATAAATCTGCTTTAAATGATCCATCGGATCGATATTTCTCGATTAGTAAATAATAAATGATCTTTAATTATTTACATCATCTAAATATAATATTCCTAGTAGGCTTTAGAATGATTCGTCACTACATATACTCCCTTAATAAAGGCGTCAAGAATGTATCATCCATTTTCAATTTATTCCCCTATACACACATCAAGATATGCTCACCAAGCACTCTCTCTTGAGATATTTCCGGATCTGTAGTATCCCTCTAATTGAAGAGCAATTAATAATGTCTTATGTGACCCTTTGCAATCACAACGGAACTACCATGACATCTCTCTGAATGCTAATACTCTGATAGGGGGATTTACTGCTATCAGATTGGATACTGATGTATTAACTCGTGATGGTAATTTGTATTACAATTCACCCAATGTATTTACAATTAGATCTTTATCACAGTAATTTTTTTAAATATCAAATCGGTCATTAATTTAGATTATATTTTATTGGAATTAATTCTTTAAGAGATTTCGTAAATCAGTCTATGAGTAACGTTACTTTGAGTCAAATATACTATTGTTTTAGAAGGCAATATAAACTCGAGATAACAAAATCTCGAAAGCAAGCGAACAAAAATGTTATAAAATCATTCTTGTGTTCTACCAGGGCAATGTGGAAACCACCCACTAATATTTTCCTAAATAATTTTAACGCACACTTTGCAACTGTTGCTGTATCATTACTACTAATAAATACCAGGGATTGAAAACGGAACAAAAACGAGTTAACGAAATTAACCGAAATATTTACAAGAACGAAAACAAAATTTAAAGTTTTCGTTCATGATCGAAAGTGTCACCGTTAAACACAAATACCTCGAGCTTATGTCGGAAACTGAAAGTAAAAATTATCACGTAGTAGCATGTATAGCATGCGAGTACGGAGAACTGCCCATTGAAAGGAATAGTGAAATATGTTCATTATCATTTGTGTTATTGTGCGCCTGATTCAACTGAACTGAATATATTAAATTACCTGAAAAATAATAACATTGAAGGAGCTCAGTGTAAACAGCTTAGCGCTAAACGTCCATTGGAATATAGTTCCTTCAAGATTTCAGTTCCGGGTAGTTATAATGACCTAATGAAATCTTCTGATTTTTGGCCTTTAAATATTCGAGTAAATTGTTTTTTCGAGCGACCCCTAACCACACTAAGGAAAAAGTAGTTGTTAGTAATACGCGCAGTTCTAACCTGAATACCTTCTTGTTAAATATTCAATCAATTAGAAACAAAATTAGTGAATTAGAAGCGTTATTGTTAAATAGCAATTATAACATTGTATGTATAACTGAACATTGGTTAACATCTCCGGAGACTAATGTTCTCCATTTAGATGGCTACAACATGGTAACTTGTTTTTCGCGAAAGAATTTCACTCACGGTGGTGTGATGACATTTCTAAAGTGCTGGATGATCTATAGTGTACTTGATCACCATAATCTATCTATAGAGAAAGACTGCGAAATATGTAGCGTACTTTTGAATGAGTCTAATGTTGTTATTGTAACGATTTACAGAAGTCCTATAGGTAATTTTACTGTGTTTATAAATGTTTTAAATCAACTTATGTCTCGTATTAATTGTAAATTGTATACGGTATTACTTTGTGGTGATTTTAATATAAATTTTATGAAAGGGGACTCCAAATTTACGCAACTGGAGGATTTGTTAAGCAGTTTCAATATGTACAGTTCTGTCGATTTTCCAACAAGATACAGGTCATCTATTGACAATATATTCATTAATGTTGAATATGATAAATATATTGTCTCCCTTATAACGGTTGATTTCTCAGATCATAATGGCATTGTAATGCAGCTAAGCGTTGCATCAAAGTGCGAACTAAATAATATAGATAAAATAATCCGTCCTATTACTGTAGTAGGCAAATTTACCTTTTATCAATTGCTATCGGATGAGGATTGGGAATCAGTGCCACAAGGCGACACGAATTTCATGTGGTGTAAATTCTTAGAGGTAACACTTTTACATGTCTTTCCCGGAAGGGAAATTAAAATAAAGAAATGATAAATGCAATATTAAATGGTTTACACCAGAACTTGAATCAATGAGGGAAAATTTGCATATAGTAGAGAAAGCATATTTAGGCAACAGAAACAATAACCAACTCTGCTTAAAAAAAGAGTTACGTCATAAATACAGAACCGCTATCTCAAGTGCTAAAAAGGCAACAAATAACAATTATATTCTGACTGCATCTAATTCCATTCGCGCCATGTGGTCTCTGGTAAATAAAAATCATATAAACAAAAGGAATGCTAAGAAATGTGATATAACACCTACCGAATTTAATCAGTACTTCACCAATATAGCTAGTGAGATTATTACTAGTCTTCCGCCGAGTGATATTGAGTCGGTGATGTTAGTTAATAATTTAGGGCTGATGAGGTTTCCTACTTCAAGTTTTCTCCTGTTTCTGAGGGGACGGTGAGGGACACAGTCAAGAGTTTTGGAAATTCACCCAGCTCAGATATATGTGGTCTTTCAATTAATTTAATAATAACGGTAATTGACGTAATTATCATCCTATTGACTAAATTAATTAATGAAGTAATAACTACCAGTACATTTCCTGATCTACTAAAACTTTCAAAGGTTATACCAATTTTAAAAGACGGTGATTTAAACGAGGTTAGTAATCATCGACCTATTTTACTACTTCCTGTCTTTTCAAAAATAATTGAGAAGATATTATATAGACAGTTATTGGAATTTCTTGAAAGTAATAACTCATTTACCACGAGTCAACATGGGTTTAGAAAAAATAGATCGACAATTACCGCAACGCTTGACTTAGTTAATTATATAATCAATAATTTTGAAAATTCTAACTATTTATTGGCCACATTTATAGACCTGTCTAAGGCTTTTAATTGTGTGTCTCATTGTCATTTAATCAGGAAGCTGTATACTTACAATCTTGATCCTACCAGTGGCAGACTTATTATGTCATTTCTTGCTAATCGGCAACAATGTGTTTATTTCAATGGTGAATATTCCAGTCAGGAATCTATAAAATACTGGGTTCAACAAGGGTCAACGTTAGGCCCCCTATTATTCATTATGTATATTAATGATTTTGCTGAAGTTATGCAGAACCATGAGGTCGTACTTTTTGCAGATGATACCACATTGATTAGTACTGCAAATAATCATAGGGAGGTAGTTGAACGGAATGTGGAAGCTCTCAAAATTGCAAATATGTGGTTCAATAGTAATCGCCTTAAACTCAATGCCGCTAAGACGCAACATATGATGTTCGCACAAAAGAAGTTAGTTGACTCAAATATCGTGGAGAGCGTTAAACTCCTGGGATTTTTCATTGATAGGCATCTATTGTGGCATAATCACGGCAATGAAACTGCTAAAAAAAATTAATAAAACTATTTATCTATTAAGGAGTCTATCACAGGCGGTTACAACTAATACTTTGAGAACAGCATATTTTTCATTGTGTCATTCGCACATATCTTACGGTGTATTAATCTGGGGACACTCAGCGGTAAGACATCGTATGTTCTTACTTCAGCGGCGAGCAGTCAGGATAGTAGCTTCATTGCCATACAGAGACCTTGTTTGTATATATTTGAATGCCTTAAATACATTAAAAACAATATAGGCAATTATCAGCATCACGATAACACACATGAACACGACAATCAAAATAAAGGAAATATATGTCCTAAATCCCTTCGTCTTTCGAAATCGAAAAACGGAATAAATTATCACGGTGTAAAATTTCATAACAAATTGCCACCACAATTGCGAGATGGCCCCTTAAATGTTTTTAAAAGAAAAATAAAACAGTTTTTACTGGATAATGCCTTCTATTCATGGGAGGAATATCTAGAGTTTAATAATGTTAATGTATTTTAGTGGTCTTTTAATTCCTTCTAATTCTGCAATTTTAATATGTTATTGTTCTAAATTAAGCCTATATATGCTATCTATGCTTTTAAATACACATTTATATCATATCGGTTTGTACTGTTTTTCATTGAATTCCTATAAATTGTTAATAAGTAATATTAAGTTATATGTATAGATATTACTTGCATTGCCTCATTCATGACTTGTGTAAACCTAATGGTAATTGCACTAATAATAGTTATTTGTTTAACAAGGCAATAAAGTGTCAGATTTACGGTCGCGGCTGGAATTTCACCGCCGAGCGAGCTTGCGAGCGAGGCTGTAAATCCAGTCAAGTCAGGAAGTCTGCTTTATTGCCGAGTTAAACACATAATTTTTTCGCGGATTGTTTAAGAGAAATTAATAATAACTTGCAATGCGATAATTTTTAATACATTTAATTCTATCAACATATCGCAGGTAGCTTTGCAAAAATTTCGTAGGTACCCAAGTAAAACAAAAATTTACATTTATAATAGACATTGTGTTGCCCGCATTTTGACGGTGTGTGTGGTGTAATCATTTATAATCATAAAGATCATGATTAAGTTATATGCAATAAATATTTAAATCGTACGGACCGTATAATTATTTCGATTGATGGTTGATGGTGGAAGCCACATTACATTTTGATTCAGGAACTTTTCAATAAAATGCACTTTCTTGGTATCACACACATTTCTTTAGTATTAAAAATGTTACAGTGATTATGTTCATATTATTATTGTTCAATGATTAAATCGAAATAAAACTTACATAATACGTAGCCTCCAAATCCTTTTTGATCATTTTTCCGATCGCTGCTCGGATTCAATTACGTGGGAAAGTTAGGCAAACACACGGTGCTCGGAGAAACTTACGCGGGATTGTTAATACTTCGCAGAAGACGTTACTGGGCTTCTTCCATAGGCAATATATGAAGGAAAGTCTCTCGTTTTACGGTGCCAGGAAATAAGTGCGCCGGTCGAAGACGTTTAAACGTCAAATGCTGGGCCACTAGGAGCCGGTCGCGGCAATCAAATTTCGCCACCGTACAGCGACTCGATTTTGGTGCGTGGATAAGTTAGGGACTCGCGGTATTATTAAAACTTCGGGGAACCAGTTTTTAGCCTTTTTGGCACGGCAAATTTGAAGGCAACTCTCAATTAAGCGAAAAATACATTGTAATGTCAAACAAATTTCCGGGCGGCTTCTATTGCTCGACGCGGTGTCTCATCTGATTGGCGAAACAACATGACGTAGTCTCACCTGATTGGCTCATTACTTTTACAGCCTAGGCATAAATAAGCATTTTTAAAGCCTAGTCCGCAAAAGTGATATTTCACGGCCTAAAAGCAGTCCGAAAAATCTTACATTTCATATCAATCCGCGAAAAACATTATTATTATTATTATTATTATTATAAGTTTATTATTGGCTTGTTGTAATTGTTTTTCAATTTTCTTTACCGGAATTCAAAAAAAAAATACTTCTGAATTAACATTATGGTGTTTAAGTGGAATTATTCAGTAATTCAGGGAGAGGGAATTGTATGGAATCACGTAGTAGCATCTATTTGAAGTAACTTCGGAAAGTATTATTTTTGTAACAAACATATTTCGATTTTTTAGCCGAATTTAAAGAAATATAAAGAAAAAAATAACACAACGATGCTCCAGTAAGTTTATTTTGTTTTTAAGGTAAGGGATGTTTTGAGATTTTTATGAAATCGCATGGTAACATCTACTTTAAGTTATTTTAGAAAGTTTTTTGGTTAAGGCTATTATTTTTAATATCTTTAACCGAATTTAAAAAAAAATGTAAATTCGGAATTAATACTACTGCGTTTGTGGGATTATTTTGTATTTGCGAAAGAGAGTGTTTTGGGATTTTTATGGAATCACGTTGTAGGATCTATTTGAAGTAACTTTGGAAAGTTTTATTATATATTTTTCAAATATTTTAGACGCATATAAAAAATATAAGTTTGAAATTAACACAAGGATGTTTCTGTAGGATTATCTTGTATTTAAAGCGAGGGATATTTTGAGATTTGTATGGAATCATATAGTACCATCTATTTTAAGGATTGTAAGAAAGTTTCATGCTTAAGGCTATTGTTTTTAATATTTTTTAACCGAATTAAAAAAAAATGTAGCTACGGAATTAATACTATTTGGCAATTAAGTGGGATTATTTTGTATTTAAGAGAGGGAGTGTTGGATTTTCATGGAGTCACGCAGTTAGTAACTTTGGAAAGTTTTATTGTTGTAGCAAATAGTATTCATTATTCTGCCAGAGACTTAAGAGATTTAATGAGCTAGATGTGTCATTGAAATAAGCCAATTCTCTACGCCTATTTAAAAGACTGATGAAACTGAAAGTGAGAGAAGTAACGTGATATGTGTCTAGGCTTTTAAATTATAACTTGTCTGTGTAAGTTTATTAACTAGTCTTTATTATCCTTAAGTAAACTGTGCAATTTTTTATTTATGTTCTACGTGAGTACCTGGAAAACAAGATTATTGTTTTGTGTAATTTTATGTAGTTTACTTTTGTCTTTATAAATCTTTTATATACGTTAATGTGTACAAACTTATATTTATAACAATATTTTGTATTTTCATATGTATTTCTATACATTTATTAAATTATTATTATTATTATTTATTTTTTTCGTTATTAAAGTAAGGAATATTTTTGGATTTTTATAAAATAACGTAGAAGCATCTATTTCAAGTAAAGCTAAAAAGTTTCATGGTTATCGCCATTGCTTTTAATATTTTTCAGCCGAATTTTAGAAAAATGTACTACAGAATTAATTCTATGGCGTTTAAATGGGATTATCTTGTAATTGAAGGAGGAGATATTTTGGGATTTTCATGTAACCACGTTGTAGCATCTATTTAAAGTAACTTCAAAAAGTTTTATTCTTCTGGCAAATATTTTTCAATCTTTTTAGACGAATTTCAAAAAATGTTACCTAAAAACTAGCACAAGTATGTTCCAGTGGGCTTATCTTGTTATCACGGAAGAGATGTTTTAGGATTTTTATTAAATCTGGTAGTAGCATCTATTTTAAATCATTTTAAAAAATTGTAAGCTTGTTGCCATTATTTTTCAATTTTTTCTCAACGGAAGTTAAAACTCTCACTTCGGAACAGTATGGCGTTTAAGTGGGATTATTTTGTAACTGAGAGGGAGGGGGGGTATTGTAAGAGAATTATGGAATCATATAGTAGCATCTATTTTAACTAACTTAGGAAAGTTTCATTCCTGTAGCAAATATTTTTCAATTTTTTTAACGAAAATTCAAAAAATTCAACAAAAAATTAACACCAGGATTATCCCGTTATTAAGGGAAAGACTATTTTGGGATTTTTATGACGTCTTATAGTAGCATCGATTCTAAGTCATTATAAAAAGTTTTAAGCATGGTCTCGTTGTTTTTCATTTTTTTTTACGAAAATTAAAACATGTTACTTCGGAATTAACACTGTGGCGTTTAAGTGAGATTATTTTTGTAATTTATGGAACCACGTAGTAGCATCTATTTCAACTAACTTTAGAAAAATTCATTCCTGTATCAAATATTTTTCAATTTTTTTAGCCGAATTTAAAAACAAAATGTAACTAAAAAATTAACATAAGTATGTTCCAATAAGATTATCTTGTCATTAAGCAAAATGATATTTTGGGATTTTTATGAAATTTTATAACACCATCTATTCTACGATATTGTACAAATTTTTAAGCTTGTTGCCATTGTTTTTCATTTTTTTTAACGGAAACGAAAACTGCGGAATTAACACTGAGCCGTTTAAGTAGGATTATTTTGTAAATTTGGAAAGGGTATTTTGAAAATTTTATAGAATCAAGTAGTAGCATCTAGTTGAACTAACTTTGGAAAGTTTCAGTCCTGTAGCAAATATTTTTATTTTTTTTTAGCTGAATTAAAAAAAAATTAACCAAAAAATTAACACAAGTATGTTCCAATAAGATTATCTTGTCATTAAGCAAAATGATATTTTGGGATTTTTATGAAATTTTATAGCACTTCTATTCTACGTTATTGTACAAAGTTTTAAGCTTGTTTCCATTGTTTTTCAATTTTTTTTACGGAAACTAAAACTGCGGAATTAACCATGTGGCGCTTAAGTGGGATTATTTTGTAATTTTGGGAGGGGATATTATGAAAAATTTATGGAATTACGTAGTAGCATCTATTTCTAGTAGCTGTAGAAAAAATCATTCCTGTAGCAAATATTTTTCAATTTTCTTAGCCGAATTAAAAAAAAATGTAACCAAAAAATTAACACAAGGATGTTCTAATAAGATTATCTTGTTATTAAGCAAAATGATATTTTGGGATTTTTATAAATTTTTATAGTAGCATCTATTGTAAGTTATTGTACAAAGTTTTAAGCTTGTTGTCATTGTTTTTTATTTTTTTTAACGGGAATTAAAACTTCGGAATTAACATAGTGGCGTTTAAGTGGGATTATTTTGTAATTTTGGGAAGGTGTATTATAAAAAAAATTAGGGAATCACATAGTAGCATCTATTTAAACTAACTTTAGAAAAATTCAATCCTGTAGCAAATATTTTTCAATTTCTTTAGCCGAATTAAAAAAAAAAATGTAACCAAAAAATTAACACAAGGATGTTCTAATAAGATTATCTTGTTATTAAGCAAAATGATATTTTGGGATTTTTATAAATATTTATAGTAGCATCTATTGCAAGTTATTGTACAAAGTTTTAAGTTTGTTGTCATTGTTTTTCAATTTTTTTTAACGGAAACGAAAACTGCGGAATTAACACTGTGGCGTTTAAGTAGGATTATTTTGTAAATTTGGAAAGGGTACTTTGAAAATTTTATAGAATCAAGTAGTAGCATCTATTTTAACTAACTAGTAGCATCTATTCTAAGTTATTATAAAAGTTTTAAGCTTGTTGCCATTGTTTTTCAATTTTTTTAACTGAAATCAAAACATGTTACTTCGGAATTAACACTGTGGCGTTTAAGGGGAATTATTTTGTAATCTCGGAGAGGGTATTTTGAGAAATTTATAAAATCACGTAGTAGAATCTATTTTAACTAACTTTAGAAAGTTTTATTCCTGGAGCAAATATTTTTCAATTTTTTTAACCGAAATTAAAAAAATGTAACAAAAAATTAACACACGGATTTTCTCATTATTAAGGGAAAAATATTTTTGGGATTTGTATGACGTCTTATAGTAGCACCTATTCTAAGTCATTATAAAAAGTTTGAAGCTTGTTGCCATTGTTTTTCATTTTTGAATAACGGAAACTAAAACTTCGGAAACAATACTTTGGCGTTTAAGTGGAATTATTTTGTAATTTTGGGAGGGGGTATTATGAAAAATTTATGGAATTACGTAGTAGCATCTATTTTAACTAACTTTAAAAAAATTCATTCCTGTATCACATTTTTTCAATTTTTTTAGCCGAATTAAAAAAAAAATGTAACCAAAAAATTAACACATGGATGTTCTAACAAGATTATCTTGTTATTAAGCAAAATTATATTTTGAGATTTTTATAAATATTTATAGTAGCATCTATTGTAAGTTATTGTACAAAGTTTTAAGCTTGTTGCCATTGTTTTTCAATTTTTTTAACGGAAACTAAAACTTCTAAATTAACACTGTGGCGTTTAAGTGGGATTATTTTGTAATTTAGGAAAGGGTATTTTGAAATATTTATAGAATCACGTAGTAGCATCTATTTGAACTAACTTTGGAAAGTTTCATTCCTGTAGCAAATATTTTTCATTTTTTTGAGCCGAATTTAAAAAAAATGTAACCAAGAAATTAACACAAGGATGTTCCAATAGCATTATCTTGTTATTAAAGGAAAAGATATTTTGAGATTTTAATGACATCTTATAGTAGCATCTATTCTAAGTTATTGTGAAAAGTTTTAAGATTGTTGCCATTGTTTTTCAATTTTTTTTTTAACTGAAACCAAAACATGCTACTTTGGAATTAATACTGTGGCGTTTGAGTGGGATTATTTTGTAATTTTGGGAGGGGGTATTTTGAAAAATTTATGAAATCACGTAGTAGCATCTATTTGAACTAACTTTAGAAAGTTTTATTCTTGTAGCAAATATTTTTCAATTTTTTCAGCCGAATTTCAAAAAATGAACACAAGAATATTCCAGTAGGAATATCTTGTTATTAAGGGAAGGGATCTTTTTGGATTTTTATGACATTTCGTGGTAGTATCTATTTTAATTCGATATAAAAAGTTTTAAGCTTGTTGGTATTGTTTTTCATTTTTTTTAACGGAAATAAAAACCTGTGGCCTTTAAGTGGGATTTTTTTGTAATTTTGCGAGGGGATATTTTGAAAAATTTATGAAATCATGTAGTAGCATCTTTTTAAACCAACTTTAAAAAGTTTCATTTTTCTTGCAAATATTTTTCATTTTTTTTTTGTCGAATTCCAAAAAATGTAACTTTGATATAAAAACAAGTAGGATTCAGCAGGATTATCTTGTAATTGATGGAAGGGATGTTTTGGAGTATTTATGAAATTAAGAAGTATCATCTATTCTAAGTAATCTTAGAAAGTTTCAAGCTTGTAGCCATTATTTTTAATTTTTTTTTAGCAGAATTTAAAAATGTAATTTTGGAATTTTTGAGTAGGATTATCTTCTAATTGGTGGAGGGAGTATTTGGAGATTTTTATGGAATAATGTAGTAGCATTTATTTCGAGTAACTTCAGAAAGCTGAATTCTTGAAGCAGTTTTTTTTTTAAATTGGTTTTTTAAATAGAAAAAAATGTTTAAAACTAATACATGGGTGTTCCTGTAGATTTATCTTGTAATAATCAAGGCAAGGAATATTTTGCAGTTTATATAGTATCACGTGGTAATTTTAGAAAGTTTCATTATTGTAACCATTCTTCCTCAATCTATTTTAACAGAATTTTATAAAATTATAACTTTAGAATGAACGCAAGGATGTTAAAGTGGGATTATCTTGTAATTTAAGGATTGGATGTTTTAGGATACTTATAGAATCATGCAACAGCATCTATTCCAGGTAATTTAAGAAAGTTTTGTTCTTGTAGTAAATATTTGCCAATTTTATTAGACGAAGTTAAAAATAAATTTATTTTTAGAATGAACACAAGGACGTTTAAGTGGGATTACCTTGTAATTTAGGGATGAAATGTCTTAGGAGTTTTATAGAATTACGTAATGGCATTTACTTAAGGTAAGGAAAGTTTTGTTCTTGTAGCAAATATTTTCCAATTTTATTGGACGAAGTTAAAAATCATTTAATAAAACACTAACACAGTGTATGGCTTCAAATTAATTTTATTGTTCGACAATTGTTTCACCACACAGTGGCTTCATCAGGTAGATGAAAAATTATATGATAATTTTGAATGAAAAATTATATGATAATTTTTCATCTACCTGATGAAGCCACTGTGTGGTGAAACAATTGTCGTAGAATAATAAAATTAATTTGAAACCATACACTGTGTTAGTGTTTTATTAAATGATACCATGGAGTTTCAACAAGTAACAGCCTCATCGATCCAATAGAAGTTAAAAATAAATGTATCTTCAAAATTCAAGTGGGAATATCTTGTATTTTAGGAATGGGATGTTTTAGGATTTTTATAGAATCATGTAATGGCATCTATTTAAGTTGACTTGAGAAACTTTAATTTTTTGTAGCAAATGTTTTCCAATTTTATTAGACGAAATAAAAAGTGGTATCTTTAGAATGAACAGAAGGAGGTTCATGTGTGACTATCTTATAATTTAGGGATGAGATGTTTTAGTATTTTTATGGAATTATATAACAGCATCTGTTTAAAGTATTAAGAAAGTTCTGGTCTTGTAACAAATGTTTTTCAATTTTATTAGACGAATTAAAAAAAAATGTACGTTCAGAATGAACAGGATGTTCAAGTGGGATTATTTTGTAATTTAGAGATGTTTGAGGATTTTTGTGAGCATTTATTTAATGTAATTTCAGAAAGTTTAGTTTTTGCAGCAAATATTTTCCAATTTTATTAGAAGTTAAAAATAAATTTATTTTTAGAATGAACACAAGGACGTTTAAGTGGGATTACCTTGTAATTTAGGGATGAAATGTCTTAGGAGTTTTATAGAATTACGTAATGGCATTTACTTAAGGTAAGGAAAGTTTTGTTCTTTTTTTTGTTTTTTGTCTTTAGAATGAACAAAAGGAGTGGGATTATTTTGTAATTTAGGGATGCGATGTTTTAATATTTTTATGGAATTATGTAATAGCATCTGTTTAAAATAATTTAAGAAAGTTCTGGTCTTGTAGCAAATGTTTTTCAATTTTATTAGACGAATTAAAAAAAAATGTATCTTTGGAATGAACAGAAGGACATTTACGTGGGATTATCTTGTAATTTAGGGGTGAAATGTTTTAAAATTTTTATGGAATTGAGTAATAGCATCTTTTACGGCAATTTCAGAAACTTTTTTCTTGTACCAAATGTTTTCTAATTTTATTAGACGAATTAAAAAAAATGCATCTTCAGAATGTACAGAAGGGCGTTCAAGTGAAATTACCTTGTAATTTAGGAATGGGCTGTTATGGAATTTTTATAGAATCACGTAGTAGTATCTATCTGAATCATTTTAGAAAGTTTTAACCTTATGGCAAATGTTTTTCAATTTTTTTTTTAGCGGATCAATCAATGTAACTAAGAAATGAAGATAAGGATGTTCAATTGGGATTATATTGTAGTTAAGGGAAGGAATAATTTAGGGTTTTTACAAAACCACGTAGTAACATCTACATTAAGTAATTATAGAAAGTTATTTGCTTGTTGCCATTATTTTTCAATTATCTTTAACCGAAATTAAAAAAAAAAGTCACTTCGAAACGAACGCTATTGCATCTAAGTAGGATTATGTAGTACTTGAGGGAGGGAGGGGGTATTTTAGGATTTTATGGAATTACATATCAGAATCTATTTAAACTTACTTAATAAAGTTTGGTTTTTGTAGCTAATGTTTCGATTTTTTTTTTGTTGAATATCAAAAAATATAACTTTTAAATTAACACTAGAGTGTTCTAGTGGGATTATCTTGTAATTAAGGGAAAATATATTTAGGGAATTTTCTGAAACCACGAGGTAACATCTATTATAAGTAATTTTAGAAAGTTTCTTGCTTGTTGTCCTTGTTTTTCAATTGTCTGTAATCGAATTAAAAAATAGTAACTTTGATGTTTAAGTAGGATTATTTATTAATTGAGGAAGGAGATATTTTAGAATCTTTATTAGAAGTTATTTCAGAAAGTCCTATTTTTGTAGAAAATGTTTTTCAATTTTTCAGCGGAATTTGAAAAATGCAAAATTGCAAAATGTCAATAAAATTCAAATTATTGTAAATCGTTGAAACTTTAGCCTCGTCAGTAAATCTGTCACTTTATTGCCTTGTTAATAACCATTTCCAGTCCTTCCTGACAAACATACCACGCCCGATCGTGTTGAATAGAGTTTTAATTTAAATTAATAAATTTGTAATGCGTAACGTTTGTAGTTAAAAAATTTAATTAAAATACAGGTAAACCCTTTCTCTCTGCATATAATATACCTCCTTTGTGTTATGTCCAGCCACCCCCGGGAGAAAACCGTAAACACACCGAATTAGTATCGTACATAAATATAATTAAAACTTGTGTCCAAATTAATTATTCTAATTTCGAAAGCACACACACCGGAAGTAGCGAGAGATATTTACCAATGCAGACGAAAAATTGTGTATGTAGCAGCATGGCGGCAAACAACGCCCGCCTATAATTGAAGTTAAGCAACGCCTAACGTTTGCCCATCTTAATTCAATATTTGCGAAGCATTCGAGCGCGAGTTACCATTTTCATTTATATCTTCGTGTTTTGTGCTCGGGGAGAGACCGGAGAAAAGTGAAAACAATTATATCGAGCACATATTATTCCGGCTCCGCGTCCAATTTCGAGAACTGGAAAACGACCCCTGTTTAGTTCGAAATTAATATATGTATACAAAACGAGTACTGCTTTAAATATCTTTGTTGATATATCGCTCGGCAACTTATTTTGGTATAATAACAAAAGTTAATTCCAGCTGAGGCACGTGTCGTAATTTTGCGTATGCTCGAAAGTTCTCGAAAAGTTATTAAGGAATTTCAATTATATAGAGAATGATTGTTTTAAGTAAGCTCTAAGATATTAATATTTTATTGTTGTTGATACTTTCTAATAAAGTTTCAGAATAGCTGGATCTCTTGACCGTTTTAATCAGGGGCGGCTCGCTATACAGAGCCAAGGAGTCATGGCCACTTTTCGATTTTCGACGCAACTGAAAAATATACCTTTGGTTTCGAAGAGCTATAACTTGTGTAAAAATAATAAATTCCCTTAAAACGGAGTTCCATCTTAAAGTGCAAATAGTTTAGAGTTGAAGATAATAATTCCAGAATTTTTTGACAGCGTTTACTATTTTCTTACGAACTTAATAAATTTTCGATTTATAACGCAACTGACAAATATACCTTTGGTTTCGAAGAGTTATAACTTGTGCCAAAAAAATAAATTCTTTTAAAACGGAGTTTCATCTTAAAGTGCAAATAGTTTAGAGTTGAAGATAAGTATTCCAGAATTTTTTGATAGCGTTTACCATTTTCTTACGAACTCAAGAAATTTTCGATTTCTAACGCAACTGAAAAATATACCTTTGATTTCGAAGAGCTATAAGTCGTGTAAAAATAATAAATTCCCTTAAAACGGAGTTCCATCTTAAAGTGCAAATAGTTTAGAGTTGAAGATAAGTATTCCAGAATTTTTTGATAGCGTTTGCCATTTTGTTACGAATTTAAGAAGTTTTCGATTTTTAACGCAACTGAAAAATATACCTTTGATTTCGAAGAGCTATAACTCGTGTAAAAATTATAAATTCCCGTAAAACGGAGTTCCATCTTAAAGTGCAAATAGTTTAGAGTTGAAGATAAATATTCCAGAGTTTTTTGACAGCGTTTACTATTTTCTTACGAATTTAAGAAATTTTCGATTTTTTAACGCAACTGAAAAAATACCTTTCGTTTCGAAGAACTATAACTCGTGTAAAAGAAATAAATTCCCTTAAAACGGAGTTCCATCTTAAAGTACAAATAGTTTAGAGTTGAATATAATTATTCCAGAATTTTTTGACAGCGTTTACTATTCTCTTACGAATTTAAGAAATTTTCGATTTTTAACGCAACTGAAAAATATACCTTTGATTTCGAAGAGCTATAACTCGTGTAAAAATAATAAATTTCCTTAAAACGGAGTTCCATCTTAAAGTGCAAATAGTTTAGAGTTGAAGATAATTATTCCAGAATTTTTGGACAGCGTTTACTATTTTCTTACGAATTTAATAAATTTTCGATTTTCAACGCAACTGAAAAATATACCTTTCGTTTCGAAGAGCTATAACTCGTGTAAAAATAATAAATTTTCTTAAAACGGAGTTCCATCCTAAAGTAAAAATAGTTTAGAGTTGAAGATAATTATTCCAGAATTTTTTGACAGCGTTTACTATTTTCTTACGAATTTAGTAAATTTTCGTTTTTCAACGCAACTGAAAAAATATCGTTGGTTTCGAAGAGCTCCAAGTCGTGTAAAAATAATAAATTCCCTAAAACGGAGTTTTCTCTTAAAGTGCAATTATTTTAAAGTTGAAGATCATTTTTTCAGGAATTTGTCCATTTTATAAAGCAAAAGAAAAATACTCTTAAGAAACTGATTTTATTCGTAAAAACCAATAGTACGAGAGCTAAGAGCAAAAAATCCAGGATTTTTTAAGCTTTTCACGATTTCTTACAAATTTAAGAAATTTTCGATTTTTAGCGCACTTGAAAAATATACCTTTCGTTTCAAAACGCTCTAACTCGTGTAAAAATAAATAAATTCTCTTAAAACGGAGTTCCCTTTTAAAGTGCAATTATTTTAGGGTTAAAGATAACCATTCCAGCATTTTCTGAGAGCGTTTACTATTTTTTAATAATTTAAGAATTTCTCAATTTTTGATTTTCAGAAATTGTTTTCTAATGCAGCAAATATTTCTTCCTGCGAATTTTGGGAAATTGTGAACATATTATTATTACATATATTAGCATTAACAGATAATGGCCAACTTGATTAGTATACGACTTTTTATTAATAACTGTACAGACAGAAAAAAACAGTTAAATAGTAATATATGCGGTCTTTTTTAGAATTCAAAATTACTCAAAATTATGATTTAGAATTTCAGAATTATGATTCCATAAAAACCACATTCATACCATGCCTATATTTTAGGATAATTTTATTGGATAGAGAGGAAAGATGTGAAAATTTGTAATAATTTTACCGATCTTAAAAAAATGTAAAAACAATTGATAGCGAGTTGAACATTTCCAAAATTACTCAAAATTAATTCAGAGTTATGATTCCATCAACACCGTACATATGCCATGCCTAAATTTTGGGATAATCTCATGTGGATAGAAAGTAAATATGTGAAAATTTATAATAATTTTAGCGATTAAAAAAAAAAAACATAAAAGCAATTGATAGCAAGTTGAAAATTTTCAAAATTACTCAAAATTAATTTAGAATTATGATTCAATAAAAACCATATACATACCATCCCTATATTTTGGGATGATCTCATGTGGATAGAAAGCAAAGTTGTGAAAATTTGTAATATTTTTAATAATCTTATAAAAATATAAAAACAATTGATAGCAAGTTAACAATTTCCAAAATTACTCAAAATTTATTTCGAATTATGACTCTATGAATAGCATGCACATACCATGTCTTCGATGTATTGTTAAAATTTTAGAATTTTTGGTCCGCATTTTTTATTTTTCGGGCCGAATTTGTCATTTTTAGATGTTTTCCCTGTATTTTCGATTATTTTTTTGGTCCAAATTTTTGATAATTTGGAAATATTCTTTATTTTGACCTAAGTTTTCGATTTAATTGTTAAAATTTTCGAATTTTTAATTTTAGTTCCAAATTTTTGATTTCTTAGATATTTTAACCTGAATTATTGATTGAATTTTTTAAAGATTTGTTTGCTGAAACTTTCGATTTTTTAGTCCGCATTTATTATTATACTTTTGTTTTGTTTGTTTGTTAAATTTTTTGTCCTCTTGGACCACCATTTTTATTTTTAGGCCCGAATTTTAGATTTTTGCTCTAAATTTATTATTTTTTGTTCTATGTTTTAGATTTTTTAACTTGAATTATTGATTTTATTTTGGGATTTTTTGTATTTTTTGCCTATTATTTTTAAATTTTTGGTCAGAAACTTATTTTTGGGGGCTGAAAGTGGTAAATTATTTAATTATTTATATTTTGTTTCTACCTAAAATTTCCATTTTTTGTCTGCGTTTTTTATTCCTAAAATTAGATCAGAATTCTTGATTCTTTTGCCGATATTTTAGATTTCTGTGTTTTCCATTTGTTTTCTTAATTTTTGGCCTAAATATTCTTTATTTTGACCAAAATTTTCGATTTTTGTTATCTGCATTTTTTATCTTTACGCCGAGTTTTCGATGCTTTGTCTAAATTTTTACCTTTTTAGGCCTTAGAGTATTTTTACTTGTTTGGCCTATATTTATTATTTTCTATTTTTTCGGCTAAAATTTTTAGTCTTTTGGCCGAAATTTTATTTATTTTGACTTAAATTTTCGATTTGTTTGATGATTTTTTTTATTTTTTGGTCCACCGCTTTGATTTTCAGGTACGAATTTAATTTTTTATTTATTGTCCCAAATTTTAGATTTTCTTAACTTGAACTAATGATTTTATATTGTGATTTAAAAAAAAATTCGCTATTATTTTCGAATGTCTCATCGGAACTTATTTTAAGCTAAAGAGAGTTATTTTTAAACCAGGCCTTTTCATGTCTTATCGTAGATTTTTACTTTTTGGCCTATATTTTGTATTTTCTATTTTTCCGTCTTAAATTTTTTGTCTTTTGGCCAAAATATTCTTTATTTTGAAATAAATTCTCGATTTGTTGTCTTGAAATTTTTTATTTTTTGGTCCACCACTTTGATTTACAGGTACGAATTTTAGATTATTGGTCTTAATTTATTATTTTTTGTCCTAAATTTTAGATTTTCTTAACTTGAATTAATGATTTTATTATGTGATTTAAAAAAAAACTTGCTATTATTGTCGAATGTCTCGTCGGAACTTTTTTTAAGCTAAAAAGAATTATTTTTAAACGAAGATTTTTGATTTTTCACCGATATTTTAGATCTTTGGCTATTTTGTTCGAAATTTTGGATTTTTTTGGCTATTAAATTAAGCAAATTATTTTTCTTTTGCCTATATTTTCAAGTTTTTGGTCTGTATTTTTATTTTTAGACCAGGATTTTTTATTTTTTTCGCCGACATTTTAGATCTTCGGTTATTTTGTTCCAAATTTTGGATTTTTTTGGCTATTAAATTATGCAAATTATTTTCCTTTTGCCTATATTTTCAAGTTTTTGGACTGTATTTTTATTTTTAGACCAGGATTTTTTATTTTTTTCGCCGATATTTTAGATCTTTGGCTATTTTGTTCAAAATTTTTGTTTTTTTCTGGCCATTAAAGTATGCAAATTATTTTTCTTCTGCCTATATTTTCAAGTTTTTGGTCTGTATTTTTATTTTTAGACCAGAATTTTTTATTTTTTCGACGATATTTTAGATCTTTGGCTATTTTGTTCCAAATTTTTTATTTTTCTGGCTATTAAATTATGCAAATTATTTCTCTTTTGCATATATTTTCAAGTTTTTGGTCTGTATTTTAATTTTTAGACCAAGAATTTTTTATTTTTTTCGCCGATATTTTAGATCTTCGGCTATTTTGTTCCAAATTTTGGATTTTTTTGGCTATTAAATTATGCAAATTATTTTTCTTTTGCTTATATTTTCAAGTTTTTGGTCTGTATTTTAATTTTTAGACCAGGATTTTTTATTTTTTTCGCCGATATTTTAGATTTTCGGCTATTTTGTTCCAAATTTTTGGTTTCTTTGGCTATTAAATTATGCAAATTATTTTTCATTTGCCTATATTTTCCAGTTTTTGGTCTGTATTTTTATTTTTAGACCAGGATTTTTTATTTTTTCGCCGATATTTTAGATCTTCGGCTATTTTGTTCTAAATTTTTAATTTTTTTCGCTATTAAATTATGCAAATTATTTTTCATTTGCCAATATTTTCAAGTTTTTGGTCTGTATTTTTATTATTAGACCAGGATTTTTTATTTTTTTCGCCGATATTTTAGATCTTCGGTCATTTTGTTCCAAATTTTTTGGCCAAAATATTTGATTCGTTTGTTGAATGTTTTGTTTTATTTATACAGTACTAGACTTTTCAGATGTAGTTATTTTATTTAGCATTAGATACTAATTTATTTATTACTCATTACATGTAATATTGTGTGTAAAACAGTTTTATTAAAACATCAATAAATGTTGATTATTTTTATTATTATTTTGGATTTCTGGTGTTTGCATTTTAAATTTTTGGGTCCTGAGTTTTCGACCTTTTGACCTAAATTTAGACAAAACATCGAAAACTCGGACCTGAAAATGAAAAATGCAGACTAAAAATTCCAAAATTTCAACAAACAAATCGAATATTTTGGCCAAAAATCAAAAATAATTTGTAACCAAATAATCGAAGATCTAGAATATTTGTGAAAATAATCAAAAATCCTCGTCTAAAAATAAAAATACAGACCAAAAACTTGAAAATATAGGCAAATGAAAAATAATTTGCATAATTTAATAGCCAAAAAAATCAAAAATTAAGAACGAAATAGCCAAAGATCCAAAATATCGGTCAAAAATCAAAAATCCTAGTTTAAAAATAACTCTTTTTGCCTTAAAATAAGATCCGACGAGACATTCGAAAATAATAGCGAAATTAAAAAAAAATCACACAATAAAGTCATTAAATCTAAAATTTGGGACAAAAAATAAAAAATTAAGACCAATAATCTAAAATTCGTACCTGAAAATCAAAGTGGAGGACCAAAAAATAAAAAAATTCAACAAACAAATCGAAAATTTAGGTCTAAATAAAGAAAATTTCCGATTTTTTTTTATTTCTATGGTGATATTTTTTTGGTCTAAAATTTTGATTTTTGTCCTTTGTTTTAGATTTTGCAACCTACTTGTATTTTCAAGGGTTTCTGTTTTAATTTTAGGTTTTTTATTTAATTTTATATTGTTTGGTTTCGTGGGTTTTAATTTAAATATGGGTTTAATTTTTGGATAAAATTAATTTGCTTTGATATTTATCTAAAAAATATAATATGCGGAATTATTTAACATTCAAATATTTGTAGAAATTTAGGACTTTTTGCATCAAACAATTAAAGATCTTATTTAGGTTTTTCGTCTGATCGAAACTTATTTGCCAAGTACAATACTAGACTTCATTCATCATTCGTTCAAGCCAGCGGCGGCTCGCGGGTGTTCGTAGAGGAGGCCACGACAGAGATGCCTCTCGTGCTGCACTGCTTTCTCTTATAGAGGAAGAAAATATTTCGCTCATGTTTTGGTCAAATTTTCTTCCGCAGCCTCCTCGCCGAACATCCACGAGCCGCCGCTGGTTCGAGGGTTATCCGAGAACAACAAACAATTGAAAAACAACTGAAGGGCGAATTTTTTATTTTTTATTTTATCAACACCAAACCTATTTTTTTTTAATATTGTTATCCATGAAAGAATTATCCTCTAAAAAACAAAAATTAAAGAAACGAAACAATAGGAGTCTTTATTACTGATTAGTTTATACAAAGTGTTAAAAATAATATAAATACAATGATAGCAAGTTGAAAATTTCCAAATCTACTCAAAATTAATTTAGAATTATGATTCCATGAATACTATACACATACCACGTCTATACAGGGTGTATTTAAAATAACGAACAGGCATTTAAGGGCACATACACAAAATATTTGTGAACCCATTTCCGTCAAAATTTATTCGAAATTTTTTTTTTGAATTTTCCTAATTTTTCGAGGTTTCTTAAACATTTTGAGAACCGATGCTTTTCTCATTTAATTAGGTCTGCATGGAATGTGTGTTTGTTTATTTTAAACGCGAGATACGATTTCTTGCCTCCGAAATTTGAAGTGTTATGGCAACGTTTTTTTTTTTTTGTAAAAGAACAGTCCTCAAGTTCATTGACGTTTAAAGAGCACTCAGATATTTCCTACGCGCTTGTTGTAATTCGATATCTAAAGCCGATGCTGTTTAAAAATTAGGTCACATTACCACTGCCCCCAAACATGTTGGGTATTTTCACTCAATAACTTTAATAATTAATTGCGGGCTTTTTGTTACAGTTATAAACAAAATAATTGCGAATATTGTTTAAAAATAATATAATCTCTTTGTGGTTACGAGCCTGTTCGTTATTTCAAATAAACCCTGTATTTTGTGATAATCTCATGTCGATTCAAAAAATATATAAAAGCGAATGCTACATAATTTTATGTAGAATTGAAATTTGCAAATAAAAATATGGTATTCCATTTGAATATTTTAAAAAATTAGGATTTTTGTAAAAAAAACTTCGGACTTCGGATTTTTTATGCACACTTTCCTCAATAAAAAATTCCAGACGACGCATCATCCAATTAATTTAATCAAAAGAAGAAAACTGCAAAGTAAGGGAAACGTGTATTTAATTGATGAATCATGCACTCTGTACGGTAGACATAATCTTGTTACAATTTGCGGCGGAATATGAAAAGGAGAGCAAATTAACAAAATAATAAATAAAAAAGGGAAAAAAAGCAAAAGCCACGCATATTAGCATTTCGTGTGTGTGCGAGCCCGTAATAAACGAAGTGTAAAAATTTAACTACCCCTCGAGCCATAAAAATGATATGTTGTGTATTTTTCGTTTAATCAACTTTAATTGAGAGTAATTAACGGATAAATGCAGTTGAGATCTCGGCCATAGAGAGCACATGTTCTCCGGCGCGCAAAGACGGCTGTTAATTAAATTGAATAAAACTAATTGGTAATTAACGGCCGTTTGGAAAAAGTTCCATTTTTCTTCTGGCCCTCATGATAACTTAGGAAACTGCGTCCATATGGTATATGCGAACCCTCGACCCTCGCACCGCAATCGTCATCAGGAACTTGCAGAACCGTAACGATGATTTGTCTACTCTGCATTTTTTTCTTGTTTTATTTATTTACTTCATTTTATACGTATTATGTGTATCTTTCAATAATGAACATTGCGATGTATGAATTAATTCGCAAGCTGTAATGCTAAAGCTACGCGCACACTTGTCGGAATCGGACGGACGGCATGCATCGGCAAAAATGGTTAACGGCATGGAACGGATAAATGTGCGTTGACTCGTTTACAACTGTGTTAAGCAATTTTGTCCGATGCGTGCCGTCCGTCCGATTCCGACAAGTGTGCGCGTAGCTTAAAAGTTTATAAAAGACAGCGGCGCACAGTGGGCCAGAATGTTAATCTAGCGGGACAAAATTCAATTTTTGTAAGTCCAAAAAAAAATCATTAGTGTTGATAACTTTATAGTAGACATCCTAATTAAGGGTAAAAATACATTTTTCAACAAAACAATCGCATATAAACATTAAATCGGTAAGCAATACGCACAAATATAACATTCAATTTGAATGAAATACGTCTATGCGCGCTTGGTTTATTTTTTAAAAAATTCATGTTGCAAGTTAACAATGGAGCGGTTTAATAATTTATTTACTGTAAGAAATACCTCAGTTACAAATAATTGTATTAAATAAAACCATTTAGTTATTAGTTCACATAATAAAAAATTTAAATGTCAAGTAAGTATGAAATTTTAATCGATTTGATGATATATTAGGGCATTCCTACAAATTACTCAATTTTACCCTTATTCGACTATGATGAAAATGTAGTGCATATATATCTCTGTCGTATAAAAAAATTCGTTTGCCTTTATGCGCCTTTGTGACTTCTGTGACGTGTTTTATACGCACGCGCACGCCACGCAGCCATCAGTATTTCGTGAATATTGCGTGCGAATCGATGGAAATTTTCCGTTAGTAGTGATTTTGCATTTTCTATCGCAAATATCTTCAAGTTGTATATTCTCTCTCGTGAAAAAAATCATACTCGACAAAGTATTTGCCGAGATAACATTCTCGCATTTCTATTCTGGCATCGAATGGAAAACACGGGTACCATGAACAGTGGCGGCTCGTGGAATATGTTGATGGTAGAGCCACTTCTTCAATACCCTCTCGTTTCTTGAAGAAACAAAGAACGATTTATCTTCCTAGATCAAAGTAAGTGTTTTCAGAATTAATTAAAAATTCTTGCTGTGCATGAAAGTACAGGTAGTGCCATGGCTCCTTGGCTGTATATAACGAGCCGCCCCTGACTGCGATTACTATTTGAAACACATTGTATAAACTAATCAATAATAAAGCTCCTGACATTGCTTACAATTAACTCCCATCAATTGTTTTTTTTCTGTTTTTTAGAGGATAATTCTTGAATGGATGACTAGATTTCGAAAAAATTTCAGGTTTGGTGTGGATAAGATACAAAAATTAAATTCGCCCTTCAGTTGTTTTCAATTGTTTATTTTTCTGAGATAACCCTTGAACCAGCGGCGGCTCGTGGATGTTCAGCGAGGAGGCAACGGAAGGAAATTTCACCAAAACAGCAACAAAATATTTGCTTCCTATTAAGAGTAAGTAGTACAGGACGAGCGGCATCTCTGTCGTAGCCTCCTCTATAAAGATCCACGAGCCGCCGCTGCCTTGAACGTATAATGAATGAAGTCTAATATTGTATATGTTTAGATCGGTTAAAAAACCTAAATTAGACATTTCATTGTTTGATGCAAAAAATCCAAAATTCCCACAAATATTTAAAAATTAAATAATTCCTTAACATAAATCTCGAAGACAATATTTTCCAGATAAAAATCAAAGTAAATTAATTTTATCTAAAAATAAACCCCATTTTTAAATTAAAACCTACGACAACAAAAAATATAAAATTAAATAAATAACCTGAAATGAATACAAAACCCTTAAAAATACAGGTCAAAAAATTCAAAAATGTAGGTGGCAAAATCTAAAATAAAGGACAAAAATCAAAAACTTTGACCCACAAAAAAAATAATCCGCAAAAATTAAAAAAATTGCGCGTAAAAATAAATAATTCAGGTTAAAAAATATAAAATAGAGGAAAAAAAATCAAAAAAATTGACCAAAACGGAAAATACGGAAATATCAAAAATTTCAATAAACCAATTCAAAACCTAGGCCAAAATAAAGAATTATTGATTTATATGCGAGATTCTTTTTCCGGTATTTTCGAGTTTTGTTTGTTGAAATTTTCGATTTTTTGTCTGCATTTTTCATCTTAGGCCTGAGTTTTCGATATTTTGTCTAAATTTAGGACAAAAGGTCAAAAACCTGATCGAAAAATAAAAATGCAGACCAAGCAAAAGAAAAATGATTTGCCACTTTCAGCCGCCAAAAATAAGTTTCAGACCAGAACAGCGGCGGCTCGTGGATGTTCGGCGGTTAGGCAACAGAAGAAAATTTGACCAAAAAAGGAACGGAATATTTGCTTCCTCTATTAGAGTAAGTAGTGCAGCGCAAATGACATCTTTGTCTTTGCCTCCCCTACGTAAATCCACGAGCTGCCGCTGGACCAGAAGTTCGAAAATAATAGTCAAAAAATAAAATAAAAATACGAAATTAAATCAATAATTCAAGTTAAAAAAATATAAAATACAGGATAAAAAAATAGACCAAAAATCCAAAATATACGATGAAAAATTTAGACCAAAAATCTAAAATTCTGACCTAAAAATAAAAATGGTGGACCCAGAAATGAAAAAATTTTAACAGACAAATAAAAGAAAATTATAAATAAAACACTTTCTTTGTTAATATCACACGATTTAAAAAAGAAAGTGTTTTATTTATAATTAAAAATGTATCACGAAGTAAACGCCTCCAGTGTCAATCAATTAAACAAAAATTAATAAAAATTTAGAGCAAAAGATAAAAAAATAAAAATCTACAATGTTGGCCAAAAATTTGAAAACATCGAAACTCGGGCCTAAAGATAATAAATGTGAACTAAACGAAAAATGCGGACCAAAAAATCAAAAATTTTAACAATAAAATCGAAAAGTTAGGTCAAAATAAAGAAAAATTTAGGTCAAAAGATTAAGAAAAAATAATCCAAATCTGTCATGTTGGTCAGAAAGTCGGAAAATTTAGACAGTACATGAAAACTTGGGCGTAAAGATAATAAATGCAGACTAAAAAATTGAAAATTTCAACAAACAAAACTCGAAAATACCGGAAAAAATGGTGATGTGGCCATCATGTTACTTTCTCCGACTTTATATTTACGTTTTCATGGGTTTATTTTCAATTGAAATCATATTTTAAATGTACATCGAGCGTTGCGTAAACTCGGATGAAACTGACGTTTAAAACGTCAAAATTATGAAATACGGAAAAATTATACTTCAAATTCAAAAACTCGGTTTACTCAAAAACTAACGAGATTTCGAAAAAAACTTATTCTTTAGAAGTTGTTCATTTTCGCATTCTCTACAATTATTATTCACATAAATTTGCTGTAACTATTATCGTTTCATAATTATAAACCAAAAATTAAAAAAAAAAAATAATTTTTTTTCTCGAATAGCAATAATTTAATGAAAAATATTTTCAAGCAAAAGATGTTAATTTCTTTGTTGTCTTTAATGTTTGTTTAAATGTTTTTATGATATTTTTTATATTTAAGAAAATATTGGCAAAAAACAAAAAACAGTTAAGGTAAACACCCACTTCCGGTGTACGAAATTTTACCAAAAGCTTTTCAGTTCTTCAGATTATCAAATAAGACGTATGTTCAAAATTTCATATCAATTGCTCTATTAGTTTTTGAGATACTGCGCACACAGACAGACACACACACACACACACACACACACACACACACACAGACAGACACACCATCTCACACACACACACACACACACACACACACACACACACACACACACTGAGAGACACAAAAAAAATTTTTCCAGAAATTGTTGAAATGGCATCTAGGGACCCCAAAACGGATATTTCCGTAAAAAAATTTTTTGAAAAAAAAATCACGATCACAATACTTTCTCGTACTTCGTAACGGAGAAAGTAAAAATAAAAAAAATCTCACACAGAAGTCAATAATTCAGATTATAGATATTTTAACCTAAATCAATTCAAAAATTTGGAACTGGAATTAAAAATTTGGCACGCAAAATCAAAAATGCGGACCAAAAATTTTAAGAATTAATTCGAAAATTTAGGTCAAAATAAAGAATAGTTGGGGCAAAAGATCAAAAAATTAAAATACACGTTAAAATTCTAAAAATTAAAAATTCGGCGGGAAAAATCAAAAAATGCGGACCAAAACGTCGACAATTTTAACAATTAAATCGAAAATTAAGGTCAAAATAAAGAATATTTAGGACAAATGATCAAAAATTTACTTTAAAAAAATCGAAAATACAGGCTTAATAATAAAATATGCAGAATTTTTTAGTAAGAAAATTAGTCTCAAAAATCACTATATTGCTCAAAATAATTTTATAATTTTTTTAATTGCAAAACATTTTCGAGTTTGAAACTACAGGTAGTGCCATGGCTCCGTGGCTCTATATAACGAGCCGCCCCTGACCATGAATGAGCTGGCATATATGAATATATTTGACAATTTGAGAAATGAAGAATCATTGAAACCAATTTCGGCGAAATCGCGAAGTTGAATTAAAATCTAAATATTTAATCAAATCAAATGAAATAATTTATTTCATGATGAATATAAACATTCATGTGAAAGATATCAATACAATCCTAAATGTATAAATAAACTTAAAATCTAAACACATTAAAATAACATCAGTTACAAGTACTTTAAAATTTAAAATTTAATTTAAAAATATTATTGGCCATATTGGATCCGCCATTTAGAATTTAGAATTTTTTATTCCAAACTTGGATTCAGAGATTTCAAAAACTGAACGTTATTAATTTTGAATGAAAACTGAATATTTTTTACAAAAAAAATTTTTTATTGAAAATTTGGATTCAGAGGTATCAAATACAGAATGGTATTAATTTTCATTAAAAACCGAACATTTTTACAAAAAAAATCCGCCATATTGGATCCGCCATTTTGAATTTAACAAATCTGATTACAGATTCGGACTCAGCGACCCCAAAAATAATACTAATCTACAAATTCGTCTTTAAAAGTGAAAGGATTAAGACGTTATTAATTTTGGCCCGCTAAATTAGCATTCTGGCCCACAGTGCGGCGGTGAGGCAACGGAAGAAAATTTGACCGAAAATGCAACGGAATATTTGCTTCCTCTTTTAGAGTAAGTAGTGCAGCACGAGTGGCATCTTTGTCTTTGCTTCCCCAAGAGCCGCCGCCGATAAAAGATAAACTACGCAAATATTAAAACGTAATCATTCCCCGAAGGCACAAATCCATCTGAATACGCCCCTGCCGTCATCCGCCGTGCACTTCCCTCATTCCGAACAGGATAATTAAAAAAAGAAATGGCTCGACTCAGTGTGCATACAATATTTAGAGTAAATAAAGGAACTGCAAATGTGTGTGTGTATGTGTTGGAGAGCTCGTGAAGGGTGGAAAGCATCTTAACGCGTTTCAGCGTTCGCCATTAGGCCGTCGCCATTAGGCCGTCGCCATTAGTGCAAGAGTTATGAATATAATGGGGTAAAGGGGCAAGATGAGTGCAGCGGGGGGCTAATGAAAATTCGCAATAAAATTATGTAAAGTTTTGTTTGTCATTAATACCGGAAGTTTCGAGCAGTTCGAGGATTGTACTCACGTTCATTTTGCAGGATCCAAGGTTATATCTTCATTTCCTTCAGGGGCTGCAACAAAAAGATGTGTTGTTATTATTAAGTAACGTGTCATGCAGTTTTAATTAAAATTTGTTGACGCGGCGTCATTCGCTGTAATTACAATGTCGCGTTTCATTATTATTGATGATTACGATGTTGTATCTAAGGGAAATGTAAGGACAATTAACCTCATTTACTTTTCAACCAATGAAATCGCATAATGTTTTGGCGTTGTACTGTAAATTCTTCGAAACTGAATTTTTCGAAAACTAATTTTTTGAAAACAAATTCTTTGAAAGTAAATTCTTTTAAATGCCACTTTTTTGAAAGTATTTTTTTAACGTCAATTCTTCGAAAGTATTTTTTTAATGTTAATTCTTCGAAAGTGATTTTTTTAAGTCAATTCTTCGAAAGTGATTTCTTTCAAGTCAATTCTTTGAAAGTAATTTTTTTTGATGTCAATACCTCGGAAGTATTTTTTTAATGTCAATTCTTCGAAAGTGACTTTTTTTTTAATCAGTAGTATGAAAGTAAATTTTTTTAAATGTAAATTCTTCAAAATAATTTGTTTTGAATGTCGGTTCTTCTAAAGGAAATTGTTTAGAATAGCAATTTTTCAAAGGTGAATTTTTTTGAATGTCAATTATTAGAAAGTATTTTTTTTAATGTCAATTCGTTGAAAGTAATTTTTTTTAAATGTAAATTCTTCAAAAATAATTTGTTTTGGATGTCAGTTCAGAAATTTTTTTGAATGGAATTATTCGAAGGTGAATTTTTTTTTAATGTCAATTCTTCGAAAGTAATTTTTTTATGTCAATTCTTCGAAACTAATTTTTTAAACTTAATTCTTCGAAAGTATTTTTTAATGTCAATTCTTCGAAAGTAATTTTTTCAATGTATATTCTTCAAAAATATTTTTTTTAATGTCAATTCTTCGAAAGTCATTTTTTTAGTGTCAATACTTCGAAAGTAAACTTCTTTGAATTTCAATGTCTAAAGTGGTTTTTCTTTAAAGTCAATTTTTCGAAAGTAATTTTTTTAAATTCTTCAAAATTATTTTCTTTTAATGTCAATTCTTCGAAAGTGAATTTTTTTGAATATCAATTCTTCCAAAGTATTTTTTTAATGTCAATTCTTTGAAAGTAATATTTTAAAAGTAATTTTTTTATGTCAATTCTCTCAAAGTAAATTTTTTGAATTCTTCAAAAATATTTTTTGAATGTCTATTCTTCGGAACTGATTTTTTTAAATTCAATTCTTCAGAAGATTTTTTTTAATATCAATTCTTCGAAAGTGATTTATTTTAAAGTCAATTCTACGAAAGTATTTTTTTTATGTATATTCTTCAAACATATTTTTTATGTCAATTCTTCGATAGTATTTCTTTGGTGTCAATTCTTCGAAAGTAAACTTCTTTGAATGTCAATTTTTCGAAAGTATTTTTATTAATGTTAATTTGTCGAAAGTGATTTTTAAGTCAATTCATCAATATGAATTATTTTTTTAAGCCAATTCTTTGAAAGTATTTTTTTTTAATTTAAATTCTTCTAAAATTTTTATTTTTGAACGTTAATTCTTCGAATGTTTTTTTTTGAATGTCAATTCTTTGAAAGTAATTTTTTTTGAATGTCAATTCTTCATAAGTAAATTTTTTGAATGTCAATTCTCAGAAAGTAATTTTTTTAATTTCAATTCTTTAAAAGTAATTTTTTTGTCAATTTTTTTAAAGTAAATTTTTTGAATGTCAATTCTTCGAAAATATTTTTTTGAATGTCAATTCTTCTAAAGTAATTTTTTTAATGCCAATTCTTCAAAAGTAATTTTTTAATGTAAATTATTCGAAAGTAATTTTTTGAATATCAATTCTTTGAAAGTAAATTTTTTTGAATGTCAATTCTTCGAAAATGATTTTTTTTTTAATTTCAATTCTTCCAAAGTAATTTTTCTAATGTCAATTCTTCGAATGTATTTTTTATGTCAATTCTTTGAAAGTAAATTATTTTTAATGTCAATTCTTTGAAAGTAAATTATTTTTAATGTCAATTCTTTGAAAGTAATTTTTATCTCATTTCTCTGAAAGTAAATATTTTTTTTAATGTCAATTCTTCGAAAGTGATTTTTTTAAATTAAATCCTTCGAAAGTATTTTTTAATGTCAATTCTTCGAAAGTGATTTATTTTAAAGTCAATTCTACGAAAGTAAATTTTTTTAAGGTATATTCTTCAAAAATATATTTTTTTATGTCAATTCTTCGAAAGCAATTTTTAGTGTCAATGCTTCGAAAGTAAACTTCTTTGAATATCAATTCTTTGAAATTTTTTTTTTAATGTCAATTCAACGAGTAAATTCTTTTGAAATGTCCATTTTTCCAAAGTAATTTTTTTAATGTCAATTCTTCGAAAGTAATTTTTTTAATGTCAATTCTTTGAAGGTAAATGTTTTAAATGTCAATTCTTCGAAAGTAATTTTTTTTAATGTCAATTCTCAGAAAATATTTTTTTAATGTCAATTCTTTAATAGTAATTTTTCTTATGTCAATTCTTTGAAAGTAAATTTTTTGAATGTCAATTCTTCGAAAGTATTTTTTTTTAATGTCAATTCTTTGAAAGTGATTTATTTTAAAATCAATTCTACGAAAGTATTTTTCTTATGTATATTCTTCATAAATATTTCTTTATATCAATTCTTCAAAAGTAATTTTTTTAAGTCAATTCTTCGAAAGTCATTTTTTAATGTCAATTCTTTGAAAGTAAGTTTTTTTAATGTCAATTCTTTAAAAGTAAATTTTCTAGAAATGTCAATTCTTCAGAAGTAATTTTTCTTGAAATGTCAATTCTTCGAAAGTGAGTTTTTTAAATGTCAATTCTTCCAAAGTAATTTTTTAATGTCAGTTCTTCGAAAGTAATTTTGTTTATGTCAATTCTTTGAAAGAATTTTTTTATGTCAATTCTTCAACGTCAATTTTTTGAATGTCAATTCTTCGAAACTGATTGTTTTAAATCAAATTCTTCGAAAGTATTTTTTTAATGACAATTCTTGGAAAATCATTTATTTTAAAGTCAATTCTACGAAAGTAATTTTTTTAATGTATATTCTTCAAAAATATTTCTTTTTAGGTCAATTCTGTGAAAGCAATTTTTTAGTGTCAATTATTCGAAAGCAAACTACTTTGAATGTCAAATTTTCGAAAGTATTTTTTTTTAATTTAAATTCTTCAAAAATATTTTTCTTAGTGTCAATTCTTCGAAAGTATTTTTTTGAATGTCAATTCTTCGAGAGTGAATTTTTTTGAATGACAATTATTCAAGAGTATTTTTTTTAATGTGAATCCTTTGAAACTAATTTAAGGATCAATTCTTTTTTTTATGTTAATTCTTCGAAAGTGATTTATTTTAAAGTCAATTCTTCGAAAGTATTTTTTTATTTAAATTCTTCAAAAATATTTTTTTTAAATGTCAATTCTTCGAAAGTAATTTTTTCAATGTCAATTTTTCGAAAGTGAACTTTTGTGAATGTCAGTTCTTCCGAAGTAATTTTGTTAATGTCAATTATTCGAAAGTATTTTTTTTAATGTCATTCTTTGAAAGTAAATTTTTTTAAATGTCAATTCTTAGAAAGTAATTTTTTATGTCAATTATTCGAACTGAATTTTTTTAATGTCAAATCTTCGAACGTAATTTTTGAATTTCAATTCTATGAGTACATTTTTTTGAATGTCAATTCTTCGAAATTAATTTTTTTCGAATGTCAATTCTTCGAAAATAAATTCTACGAATAATCAATTTTTCGAAATTTTAAAGTACACACACTGATTTAGAATAAGGTCTGTTTGATATAAACAAACATAATTTTCAGGTTAAGTATTCGAAAACATGGCGAAGGCAGTGGGTAGGCCCTATCTCACAATCTAAACAATTGAACGTAGAAGAGTTGCACACATGTTTTTTTTTTTTAATTTATTTTTTTAATACAAATTTTATTTGTAGAGACTTTGACTTGTAAGTATTTGGAGTATAGGATAAGGCCCACCCACCATCCGTTTCAGTTTCAATTTAACACTGTTTCTGGTAAATTTTATGATTCAAATCCTTATTACAAATAAATAAAATTTGATATAAGCAATGATTTTTGGTTTAATGGACAAAAAGGTTGTGGGTGGGCCCAATCCTACAATCCAAACTGTTACATAAATCTTACAATCGAAACAATTAAACGTTGAAGAGATGCACAAATGTTTTTTTTTTAATTTTTTCAACAAAAAAATTTTTTTGGAGACCTTGGCTTGCAACTATTTGTGGTGTAGGATGGAGCCCATCCACCCACCATGGGGCCCATACACCCACTATGGGGCCCATCCACCCACCATGGGGTCCACCCATCTACCATCCGTTTCAGTTCCAATTTAACACCATATTTGGTAATTTTTATGATTCAAATTCATATTAAAAATAAAGAAGGTCTATTTGATATAAGCAATGATTTTTTGTTAAAATTATTTAAAAAAAGCAGAGAGCGATGGGTGGGCCTTATGCTACAATCCAAATTGTTGAATACAAAACAATTAATGAATTAATAAGCTACAATTAATATGTGTCTATTGTTAGGTGTTGGCCAAGGGCTCCATCTTGTTAGTGTGAAACGCTAAATGTCATGATGGTCCTTATTGGCCAATCTAGCGCATTTTGTATCATTTTTTTTTGTAGTTATGGAAAATATACGAACAGAAAGATGAAAATATTAAAGATACATTTAATTTATGCACCGATTTCACTGTTCTTCCGTTAAGTGGATCGTTGGGCAAGCTTTCTTGTTAACGGATAGGACGTACATCGTAATTTAAATTACACGCGACAATAAAATTAGTACATGCAACATTTGTCGCGGTGAAAGTAATGCAATGTCAAGTAAAATGAAAACGCTTGCCTGCAGAAATGCAGCAGTGGGGAATTTAAAATGATGTAGGAGTAAATTTTCGAGCTGGGAATTCCCATTTGCATAATTCAATCAAAAACAACGCAACACGATACGGGGTACGGTGCCGAAGCACGATGGAGTGCGGGGGGTGTCTGGGGTTGGTTCGGGTAAATTGGGACGAAGGCTGGAAAACGGTACATCCAAATATATATGTATATATCGTTGGTCCTGTAGTATTTGAAACGGGGTAACAAGGCACAACGTTGCCAACTTCGTCCGCAGTGTTCTAATTGCCCTGCTTACATACGGCAGGATCGGGTGTTAGCTCATGCATAAACAAGAAGATAAGTGGAGATGCCGCGGTGGTGTGGTGGCGGGGCCGGTGCCCATTAGACTTGGAAACGAACTCGGTCAGCTCGGTTTGACAGATGTTGGCATGTTTTGCAGGTTTACTTTACGCTGTTCACTGTCCATTCCTAACTCATTTGCACACTCATTCCACCCCGGCCGAAGTACAAGTTTACGCTAAATACATAAATCATATCTGCAAACATTCAATTTCACTTAAAAGCTCAGCTCTACTTGGGTAATATTCTAATACCGACTACGTCTCTGTTTTGTACGTAATATTATCAAGAATGCGGAACCAGCTAACGGGTTGAGGCTTTATTTATAACCAAGCCTGTATTCGTTATTATAATTCCCCGCTATGTATTTTCATCCAACGTATCTGTGGTTGCATACGATACGATTCAGTATCGTATGCAACGCTCGCTCGGCCATAAAACGTCTCGTCCAATAAAGTGTTACTTTATGGACTTGTTATATAAATAGATATAATATGAACTATATTAAAACGTTTAAATAAATTGTTTGCAAGTCCTCGTCTTCTTAGCATACATAACCGTTTGGCTCGGGCCTGCTAGTGCAACATGTAAGAAGTAAATTTCGTTACAATTGTTTTGGTATATTAAATATACAAACATTAACACCAACAAGTTAAATAACGCAACGTTCCCTCATTGTATTTTAGAACCAACAAATGTAAACACATCTACCTTCCGTACATTCAGTATTTGAAACTTTCCGACAAAGCCGACACACTTTATAATACGTTTATTTTATCTAACATCGAAACTCCATACATAATTTAGCCGGACATTAACATATCAGAGATCTAATCGGTAAATTACGTCACGGAGGGTACTCTAAAAAGCCACTAAAACCACGCACAATGGACGATCCTCGCATCAATCACATTCAGACCAATGATGCCGAGATAAAAAGTGACTAATCTGAAAACCATATTCGTGTAAAAAATCTTCGTATTATACACACTCGACTGGGGAGAAGAATCGCCCCGCCATTTGTACCCCCCTGCGCGTAAATATGGAGGAAAACTAGTAGTAGAGATTTGTAAAATGGAAATGAATAATCGGCACGTTCCATTTGCGCGTATCCATCCGCAGATAACTTCTGTTATTTATTAGTTTTCCATTAGATACGTGGAAAAATTATGTCGCACATGGCGTAGGCCATAAAGTTTTTGCTTATTTTCCCATTTATCCTTGTTTATGCTCCACGTATTATGTAATTGAACAAAAATCTACTGAAATGGTTGGAAATACATTTAGAACTATAAGTATATCAGTGTGTTAAGCCTCAGCGAACGGGCTAGTTTATAGTAGTAGCAAGCACCGCTTTACAGACAAGTAAAACGAGCTCATTTATGCATTGATCTTTTGGTGAATGCGCCGGGAACTTAAGATTTACGTCGTGCACTCGCTGTAGAACTATTCGATCTTACGAAAATATTGTTATTGCCGCGAATACGGTTATATTCGATCTTACGGTATTATTTTTGTTGTCGCGAATATGGCGGCAATCGGTCGCTAAGTCTTAGTTGAAAGCTCATAATATTGTATTATTATAAATATAAGCAAAAATAGTAAGGAACTGCTGCAACAAATAACGAAATATTGAAACTTTCAGGATACCTTTGAAAACCAACATGTACCGTCAGACATGGGCGTCCGCAGAAATTTTAACGGGGGGTGGCGCAAAACTTCCATACAGAAATTCCAAATAAATAGAAAATGCACAGAATAAAAAAATAGTCGAAGCAGGTCATGAACAAGAAGCCGATAGTTATCAGAATTAGTAGTATTTTCCTTACCCCCACCCCTTTGTGTAATGACGTCATAGCCATTTTTGTAAACGGAATACATTTTTTTTATTTCACTAAATTTGTTGCCCTTTTTATTGTCTTTACGACTGTGTAAAAATATTTTGATTTTTTTGGTTTTTTTATTTAAGAAATTAAATTAATTTAATTAATTATTATTTAAGAAATGAGACAAATTCCACCAAAAATATTTCAAAATGTAAGGGATGACTTTTTACCAAGAGAGGAACGGTGCGCATTTTGAACATTTGATACATTAAATAAGTTTAAAAAAAAATGTTTTTTTCAATTTCTGAAATAAAAAACAAAAAAAAAACAAAATATTTTTACACCGTTTTAAAGAGAATAAAAAAGGACTACAAATTTAGTTAAATAAAAAAAATGGTTCCCATTTAAAAAAATGCCGATGGCGTCATTACGCAAAGGGATGGGGGTATGGAAAATTGACAACTATCAAAAAAGATGCGCGTTCAAAAAATAAGGTTGACATTTCGGAGGATTTTGGCCGCAGATGATCGGGGAATTTTTTATTTGGAGCGTTCCACAGTCAACGTTCCCACTGTATAATTTCTCAATTCAAACATTTCAAAATATTGATATCAGTTATTAATTTCAGGAAAAATACGTATGTATTTTTTGATTAATTTTATTCGATCACACTGTATAATACTATACAGTTTTTTTTTTAATCTCTTCAGCATTATTTTATTTTTAAGACCTTAAAAGTTAATCTTGAGTATCCTCACCGTAAACGAAATGGCGTTGAATTAAATTCAACAGGTTGACAATATTTTATCAGCCATTGCAGCTACTTATTTGTTTTTCAATCTCTTCAGCAGTGCTTCATTTTGATGACCTTGAACGATAACCTTGAGTATTTTCACAGCAGGCGAGATGGCGTTGAATTAAATTTAATACTTTAACAACATTTTATCAGCCATCACTTCAACTTTTACAAATTTTTTCGGCAATGCTATATTTTGATGACCTTGGAAGTTAAACCTGAGTATTTTCACCGCAAATGAAATGGCGTTGAATTAAATTTAAAACGTTGACAAACTTTTTTCAGCCATTGCAGCTACTATACATTTTATAAATCTCTTCAGCAATTCTTTATTTTGATAACCTTGAAAATTAATCTTGAGTATCCTCTTGATTTAATACTTGGACAGAATATTATCAGCCATTGTAGCTACTTCAAATTTTACAAATCTCTGCAGCAGTGCTTTATTTTGATGACCTTAAAAGTTAATCTTAAGTATCTTCACCGAAAATGAAATGGCGTCGAATTAAATTTAATGCTTTGACAAAATTTTATCAGTCATTGCAGCTACTTCATATTTATAAATCTCTTCAGAAATGCTTCACTTTGATGACCTTGAAAGTTAATCTTAAGTATCTTCACCGCGAATGAAATGGCATTGAATTTAATAGTTTGACAAACTTTTATCAGTCGTTGCTGCTACTTCAAATTTCATAAATCTCTTCGGCAATTCTTTATTTTGATGACTTTAAAAGCTCATCTCGAGCATCTTCACCTCAAATGAAATAGCGTCGAATTACATGTAATACTTTGAGAAACAATTTCTCAGCCATTGCTGCTACTTAAACTTTCACAAATCTCTCCAGAAATGCTATATTTTGATAACCTTGAAAGTTAATCTTAAGTATCTTCACTGCAAGCGAAGTGGCAACGAATTAAATTAAATACTTTGACAAAATTGCATCAGCCATTGCAGCGAATTCAAATTTTATCAATTTCTTCAGAAATGCTTTATTTTGTTGACCTTGAAAGTTAATCTTGAGTATTTTCCTCGCGTTGAATTAAATTTAACCTTTGCCAAAAATTTATCAGCCATTCCAACTTTCTAAATCTTTGTAAAGTTGTTTCATTCTTATGACCTTAAAATTAAATCTTCAATATATTCCATGCAACGAAAATGGCGTTGATTTAAATCTAATATTTTAATGAGAAGAGTGTTTTTTTTTTGGAAAAAATAGCTGGTAAAAATATATCTGAAACTCAAGCTACTACAAACATTCCAAATTACTTAAGCGATGTTTAAAATGACCTTGAAAATAATTATTTGGTGTAAACGAAATAACGTTGATTTGAAGTTAATACTTTGTACATTTCGCGCACAAAACTGCGGTCAATATTTTTAAACCTTCAAACTTTCTGAATCACTTCAGCGATCTTTCATTTTGATAAGCTAAATTATCAATATTTATTTATATTTAATGTTTTAAAATTCTTTACTGTAAACGAAATGGCGATGATTTATTACTTTTAAAGGAAAAGTTATGAATTTTATCCGTCCTTACAGCTAATTTCAACTTTCTTAATATCATTAGAGATGTTTAATTTTGATGACCTTGAAAGTAAATCGTAAGTACCTTCATCACAAACAAAATGGGGTTAATTTCAAGTGGTTGCAATAAATGCTTACCAAATAAAATCCTACTAGGGATGGACAATATTTCACGTAAAATACCTATGATTTTTCACTAGTATTGAAAAATCACAGGTCGTTACTGTAACTAATAGCCGAATTTCACTGCTATTTAGAATCACCGCTACTTAAAATCACTGCTACTTAAAATCACTGTTACTTAAAATCACCGATACTTAAAATACATTGCAAACTTCATTAACTGAAAATTAAAATTAAAAACAATTCACCAAACTGCGAAAATCTCCAAATGCTCCTCCTTGTTCAAATGCTCAAAAAATTAAAACAAAAATCTTCAAAAATCCACATCTCTATTGAAAATCGATAAATTTACAAAAACCAAAGTGATTTTAAATAAGCAGTACTTCGACCATTGAGCCCATTTTATGGAATTTTTTCGGCATTTTTTTCGGCGATGTTTTTGTTCGGGTGCTCAAAAAATTAAAACAAAAATTTTCAAAAATCCATACCTCTATTGAAAATTATTGAATTTACAAAAACCAAATTGATTTTGAATAAGCGATAGTTCGGACATTAAGGATGATTTTTTATGGAATTTTTCCTGCGTTTTTATATTTTTTTCGGCGATATTTTTGTTCGGGTGCTCTAAAAATTAAAACAAAAATTTTCAAATATCCATATCTCTATTGAAAATTGTTGAATTTACAAAAACCAAATTGATTTTGAATGAGTGATACTTTGACCATTGAAAATAGTTTTTTAAGGAATTTTTCTTGCGTTTTTTATATTTTTTTCGGCGATGTTTTTGTTCGGGTGCTCAAAAAATTAAAACAAAAATTTTAAATATCCATATCTTTATTGAAAATTGTTGAATTTACAAAAACCAAATTGATTCTAAATGAGTGATACTTAGACCATTGAGGATGGTTTTTTAAGGAATTTTTCCTGCGTTTTTTATATTTTTTTCGGCGATGTTTTTGTTCAGGTGCTCAAAAAAATAAAACAAAAATTTTCAAAAATCCATATCTCTATTGAAAATTATTGAATTTACAAAAACCGAATTGATTTTGAATAAGCGATAGTTCGAAAATTGAGGATGATTTTTTATGGAATTTTCCTGCGTTTCTATATTTTTTTCTGCGATGTTTTTGTTCAGGTGCTCAAAAAAATGAATTTTTTTTTTCAAAAATCCATATTTCTATTGAAAATTGTTGAATTTAAAAAAACCAAATTAATTCTGAATATGGGATACTTCGACCATTGAGGATGATTTTTTAAAGAATTTTTCCTGAGTTTTTTATATTTTTTTATGCGATGTTTTTGTTCAGGTGCTTAAAAAATTAAAGCAAAAATTTTCAAAAATCCATATCTCTATTGAAAATTGTTGAATTTACAAAAACCAAATTGATTCTGAATAAGTGATACTTCGACCATTCAGGATGATTTTTAATGGAATTTTTCCTGCGTTTTTATATTTTTTTCGGCGATGTTTTTGTTGGGGTGCTCAAAAACTTAAAACAAAAATTTTTAAAAATCCGTATCTCTATTGAAAATTGTTAAATTTACAAAAACCAACCTGGTTTTGAATAAGCGACACTTTGGACATTAAGGATGATTTTTATGGAATTTTTCCTTCGTTTTTTATATTTTTTTCTGCGATGTTTTGTGATCATAGTCACAGTTTAAAATCACTTATATTAGAAAGTAGCAATCACAGGTACCAACGTGATTCAAAAGTAGCAGTTTTGCCCATCTCTACCTCCTACATCTCTCTAGGGATGTGTCATTTTGATGGTGGTGAAAGTACCACTTTGCAATGAGTAAATAACTATTTAAAGTAGAAAGTGGCGGAATCTATTGCCTGAATGTCGTACTGAACCAAGGCCCGAGGAGCTTAACCACCGCAAGATATGGAAACAATTTTAATGTTTAAATAAATATTCTTTATATAAAATCGCTTATTTATTAAACTCATAATCCCAATGAATAAACCTGAATTAAGAAATTAATTGTATTTAAAAATATGCACACTTTACTACCTATAAGGGTACAGATTTTTTTTATAAATCATAAAAAATGATAGAATACCAATATCTCGGCCTAATAATTGACTAATAATAATAATAATAATAATAATAATAATAATAATAATTTTATTGCATAACAGTTTAACATATTTATATATAAATTTAGAATATATTATAAAGGCAATAACCAAAGAAATTTGACCACTAAAGTGAACACTTGAATGTGGCCATCAAAATTTTAATTAAAAACGTAATAATTACAGTCATAATATGAATCTAAAACACTTGCAACCGTATACATATACATACATATATATATATATATATATATATATATATATATATATATATATATATATATATATATATACATACACTTGCGTACACATACATGCATATACATACACATTCATATAATTATTGCGATACCTTAAAAAGCTTTTCAATGTCATGAATATTTTTTAGCGGCTTGGTAGTGAAGTGGGTAAGAGCGAGACCATCTGTCTGCTGGATTCAAATCGAGTGGGTTTGAATCCCTGCCCGGGCGGAAATTTTTCTGATCGATAAATATCCGCTCGGGTTCGTGGTCTATGTAATTGTCTTTCATTATTTATGGTTAAACGCCTGCGCGAAAAAAAGATAATATTAACAAATATTTACTCTATTTCTATCAAGAATTGGCACGGTTATAAAAAAATAAGGGCATAATCGAAATGGGCAATAAATGCTTTTAAACATTTTTAAGAGAAAACACACATGGTTACAATATTCACGTTTATATATAGCGTGAATCATGTAGGCACATGGCATCGTAAATAAATAAAATAGTGTTTTTCACATGCACTGAACAGTGCTGGTATATGCACAGCTGCTAGAACAATACGTGACGTATATTTTATAATAAATTATCACAGAGTTGGCTGAAAATGGAGAAAATTGTTTGAAAATATCAAATGTACGTGTTATTTATTTTATTTTTTGTAAATATAATATAATGGTTAACCCCATATCCAATTATCCTGGAAAAATATTTATGAATTAATTCGTGTACATATAATAGATGTCTCCTAAAAATCGATTTTATTTATTGATCAATTTTTATAAAACAAAAAATAAATTAATTGTTAAAATTAATTAATTCTCAAAAACTCCTAAATCATTATATTTTAAGAATATAATCAACATCCTAAGATCCAATTATTGTTTAATAAGTAATAACTGTTCGTAGCTACACACGCATTTTTCAGTTGCATTCAAAATTGAGCATTTTCTAAAATAACTAAAAAATAGTAGAAATTGTTCAAAATTTCTGAAATAATTCTATACAACTCCCAAATTATTATATTTCGAGAAAATAATCAAGTTTCTAAATTACAACTTTTTTTAATGGTTTATACTTGTTCGCAGTTAAATATGCATTTTTCAATTGCGTTCAAAATTGAGCATTTTGTAAAAATATATAAAAAATGGTAGGCATACCTTAAAAATTGTAAAATAATTCTCCAAAACTCCTAAATCATTATATTTTAAAAATATAATCAACATCCTAAGATCTAATTATTGTTTAATAAGTTACAACTGTTCGTAGCTAAACACGCATTTCTCAGTTGCGTTCAAAATTGAGCATTTTCTAAAATAAATAAAAAATAGTAGAAATTATTGAATAATTCTGAAATAATTCTATACAACTCCCAAATTACTATGTTTTGAGAAAATAATCAATCTTATAAATTACAAAAAAATTTTAATGGGTTATACCTGTTCGCAGTTTTTCAATCGCGTTCAAAATTGAGCATTTATAAAAATAAATAAGAAACAGTAGAAATTGCTTAAAAATCCTGAAATAAATCTCCAGAACTCCTAAATTATTATACTTTAAGAATATAATCAACATCCAAAGATCTAATTATTGTTTAATAAGTTATAACTGTTCGTAGCTAAACACGCATTTTCAATTGCATTCGAAATTGAGCATTTTCTAATATAAATAAAAAATAGTAAAAATTGTTTAAAAATTCTAAAATAATTCTATACAAGTCCCAAATTATTACATTTTAAGAATATAATCAACTTTCTAAATTCCAATCATATTTTAATGGATTATAACTGTTCGTAGTTAAACATGCATTTTTTAATCGCGTTGAAAGTTGAGCATTTTCTAAAATAAATAAAAAATAGTAGAAGTTGTTTAAAAATTCTGAAATAATTCTATATAACACCTAAATTATTATATTTTGAGAATATAATCAATTTCCTAAATTCCAATAAATTTTTATTGGGTTATAACTAGAGAGAGTATTTTATGTAAAATGCACATTTTTGCATATTTTGCATATTACCCATATAATGCATATTTCGTCTTTTAATGCATATTTTACCATACAGTGATAAAATTTAACATTTCGTCGCACGGCACATTAAAAATTAATGGCTAATTCGTCCTGCGATAAACAATTTACGCGTTCACATGTTTTTGTCGATTTATTTTTTTAACTAAATTTTCGCAAAGATAATTTACGATTTTTGTATGATTTAATTCAATTCTCGTCGTGATATTGACCAGAAAAGTGGTTATTAAATTAAAAAAACAAACTTAGGGTAAGTGGGGGTAAAGCCAAAGCAAATTCTTGTTTTTCATCGATTGTTAAAAGAGGGAAAAATGTATGTTTCTCTTCTATGCGGGAGTAGTAGGTAGAGATCTTACCTGTAACTTTGTTAATTTATATGAGCTTTTTTTCATTGACATATTTAAATTTATTACTTGCATATTTCAAATTACTAGTGCAAATTTCGAGGTTTTGACTGCATATATGTATATACACATATTTCAGCATTTTATAATGCATAAAATCCCCTCTCTGATCATAACAGGGCATTAATAATATAAATTACAACGGAGTGAGTTATTAGCCGCAAGAATTTTAATGTTGAGATAAATCCCAACGGTGGCCTTGAAACAAAAGAAGGCCTTCCTAGTACACCCTGTCACAAATTTAAAAAATTACAAATTTTAGCAATGCATCAAGCAGTCTTATCTTTCTTGGGGAAAAAAAGTTAGTTCGTGGCTCGGGCAAGAACCGCCTTAACTTAACAAACTGCTTCGCCCCTATGTGACCTTATTTCGCACGAAGTGCCCGTAATTTATTCTCTTGACCTCCTAACAACGGCCCTAATCTAAGAGGTCTCATCTAATTAGTAACCCAAAATAATTATCCCGGGAACATATTCAAGTTATTCATACTTTTCTTAATGTTTCCAATTAATCCGGCGATAAGGTAGGCGAAACTTGAGCCGGGGGCTAATTTAAATATTATTAATCATGCGGAATAATTTCAGCGCCAATAAGTTTCGGATCTAAATACGTAAATACAGTTTCGGGGGATTATGTAAATGCGTGGCCAGATACTGACCCGGCAGATGGTGTCCACCCCCAAGTAAAAACTCCCATGATCGCCTATTAAATACGCATATGTACATTCGGCAGCGGGAAACAAATTAGGGGTTTCGGAAAACGCCACTTATACAAACCGTATAATTTGACTGGAAACGTGCACCATTTGACAAATAAGGCCCTATATTTAACACCTCGTCGGAACGAAATTATACCGTTATTGATATTAATACAGTTTATGTTTTTATAATAATGGGTTTTGTTTATATAATTGGGGTACTTTCGAATTTGTTGCTTTCTATAAGAGAGTACGGGTATTAACGTGACCTGCTTAAAATTTGACACCCATTGTCCTGAAAAGGGTAAAAATTACGTTCTATTGTAGAAATACCTCTTATAAATAATACAATATAAATATAATTATATATATATATATATATATATATATATATATATTCTTCTTGCCGTTATATATACCGGGTGTGGCACTTAAGACGCCTCGGACCATAGCTCCTTTACGATAAAAGCTATCGAAAAAAATCTAAGAACAAAGTGGTGCATAGTTACCGTCGCTATGTTTTAAAAATATTTCTAATCATCAGTGGCGTGCCGTACTCCAGTGGCGTACCAAACTTATGTTTTTTTTTAAATGGAATGCCCTATTTTTTATTGCAGATTTGGAAAGTGCTCGACGAGTACTTATTTTTTTATCTAACATGTTATACCCTTCACTTTAGCGGTTTCGCTGTTATAACCCCTTCTTTCAAAATTGCTCCCCATTTTTGAGATTTTTTTGTAGAGAAACTACATGACGCCGGCGCCTAAATTTTGAATTGAGGTACAGGTTAAGACCTCGTATACCTTCACATAATTTTTTTTCGGGTAATTTATGGAAAAAAAATAATTTTTGATTGATCTTCGTATGTTGTCATTTTTTCCGAAAATTTCAAATGGCACCCCCCTAAAAAAATTACGGCGTTGTACAGCCAAAACTCTAAATTTTTCATTGGTGTAAAAAAAATTACACATTGCATAACAAAATTTCGGAGAAAAAAGGAATTTCATCGCAAATGTCGGGAAACGTTTTCCGTTCCCAAGTGTGCCATGAGAAAACAAAAGATTGGTAATTGTCAAAGTACCAAAACAAATACACAAATACGGTCAACATAATAGTATGTACCTATTTATTCAACATGATATGAAAAATGCAGATAAAGTAAATTTAACAACTTAAACTAAATGTTCGAAATGACGACCTTCCTGCTGGAGGCATAACCGCAACTTCTGGTGATATACCGCAGTTCATTATTTTCGGTAATAACTGCCTTCTTTCTAACTCTCCTTGGCCGTTTCACACTTTCCGTAGTAGTAAATCTCTCCAACACTTTTTGAAACGCACGTTCATTTGGATGTGCCCTGTGCGGATATCTCGCAGCGTACACTCGTGATGCCAAGAAACAATTCTTGTTACATTCTCCAAGAATAAATATCATGTCAACCATTTCCTCTTGAGTTCGGAACATTTTTAGAACGTTTATCAAAAATGACTTATGGCTGCTACTGGCGTCTAATAATTTACTTTGACAATTACCAATCTTTTGTTTTCTCATGGCACACTTGGGAACGGAAAACGTTTCCCGACATTTGCGATGAAATTCCTTTTTTCTCCGAAATTTTGTTATGCAATGTGTAATTTTTTTACACCAATGAAAAATTTAGAGTTTTGGCTGTACAACGCCGTAATTTTTTTAGGGGGGTGCCATTTGAAATTTTCGGAAAAAATGACAACATGCGAAGATCAATCAAAAATTATTTTTTTGCCATAAATTACCCGAAAAAAAATTATGTGAAGGTATACGAGGTCTTAACCTGTACCTCAATTCAAAATTTAGGCGCCGGCGTCAATTAGTTTCTCTACAAAAAAATCTCAAAAATGGGGCGCAATTTTGAAAAAAGGGGTTATAACAGCGAAACCGCTAAAGTGAAGGGTATAACATGTAAGATAAAAAAATAAGTACTCGTCGAGCACTTTCCAAATCTGCAATAAAAAATAGGGCATTCCATTTAAAAAAACATAAGTTTGGTACGCCACTGGAGTACGGCACGCCACTGATGATTAGAAATATTTTTAAAACATAGCGACGGTAACTATGCACCACTTTGTTCTTAGATTTTTTTCGATAGCTTTTATCGTAAAGGAGCTATGGTCCGAGGCGTCTTAAGTGCCACACCCGGTATATATATATATATATATATATATATTAGAGTGGTTTTAGCATATATGGTGGAGTTTCGAAGTATGTGGAAATCAACGGGACAACCCGGAAACTTATTCGTATAGATAAAAAACTTATAACTGTAAATTTTGAGTTATATCGATCATGGCCTAACCGAGCCCTGGGCGTCTAAAATTTGAAAAATATCGTTTTTTTTTCCTTTTTTTCATTTTAGCCCCCCTAATATTAAACGGTCCACCCTAATGGTCAAATGATATACTGTGCCGACAGAGGATGTTAATACGAATTCAAAACGAATTTATTTGTTAAAATCTGACTAAAATTGACAGAGTTGTGAATGTTTCAGTTAGATCATACTTGTATATTTCGATGTTTTGTGACCTAATCCTTCATCGACGGTAATTAGAAGATGCGCGGCATTTCTTTCACTTATTTTACACTTGTCTAAAGCAGATGAGATCCCTTCACTGATAAATGCAATGCTTGTGGTTATGGTTCTATTTCCAAAATTACTCAAAATTCAATCGAGATTATACTTTCCTGAAAAGATAGATCCATACCAACGTCAAATTTTACATACATTGTATTTCAATAGCGCGCGAAACTATGAAACATTGTAGTAATTTTAATGGTTTCAAATAAATACAAAAATAATTACCATCGATTTGAAACTTTCTAAAATAACTCAAAATACATTCGAAATTATGATTTCGGAATAATCTGGATTCACACCAAAACCAAATTTTGTGTACTTTTATTTGAACAGCGCACGAAATTATGGAAAATTGTAACTATTTTAATGCTCTCAAACAAATATAAAAACAATTGTTGTCGACTTAAAATTTTCTAAAATTACTTAGAAATCATTCGAAATTCTTATTATTATGTGAAAAATCAGCAGACTTTATGTAATCAGTTATCACGAAAAATCGTGAAAAATTGTTACACTTTTGGTGGCTTTAAATAAATATAAAGACAATTGCCATCAATTCAAAACTTTCCAAAATAACTCAAAAATCATTAGAAATTACGATTTTGGGAAAATCTGGATACACACCTGAACCAAATTTTGTGACACAGCGGGTGAAATTATGAAAATTGTAATAATTTTAATTCTCTCAAAAAAATACAAAACAATTGTTGTGGACTCAAAATTTTCTAAAATTACTCAAAAATCATTAGAGATTATTACGTAAACAAATACTTACACATCATCACCAGATTTTGTGATAATTTCTTGTAATCAGTGCGAATAATCGGAAAAAGATTGTTATAATTTTGGTGGCTTAAAATAAATATAAAAACAACTGCCAACGATTTACAACCTTCCAAAATAACTCAAAATTTATTCGAAATTATGATTTTGGGAAAATCTGGATAAATATCAAAACCAATTTTTTTTTTTAATTTTAATCATTTTAATGCTCCTAAGAATTTACAAAAACAATTGTCAAACAAAAACTTAAAATTTTCCGAAATTACTCAAAAATCATTTGAGATTATTATTATGCGGAAAACTACTTATACACCATCACCGGATTTTGTCATAATTTCATGTAATCACTACGAAAAATCGCAAAAAATTGTTATAATTTTGGTGGCTTGAAATAAATATAAAAATCGATTTGAAACTTTCCTAAAAAAACTCCAAATTCATTCGACATGAAGATTTTTGAAAAAGTTGGACACACACCTTTATCAAATTGTGTGATACATTTTTTGAACAGAGCGCGAAATTATGAAAAATTATACTAATTCTATTAATATAAAAATATATAAGAACAATTGTTTTCCTTTTACTTGAATTTTCATTTTTTTATTTCCAGATCGGGATTTTTGATTTTAAGATCTTTGGCCTGTTTTTTTCGATTTTTGGCTAATTTTTTGGTCTTTTGTGATCATTCAGTCGAAATATTCTTTATTTTGGCCTAAATTTTCAATTTTCTGGTCCGTATTTTTTATTTTTAGGCTCGAATTTCTTATTTTTGGTCATATAGTTTGAATTTGTAACCTTAATGATTGATTGTTGTGTCTACATTTTTTATTTTTAAAGAAGAGTTTTCGAGTTTTGGTCAAAATTTTTGATTTTTTGGTCCCGATTGTGGATTTTTTTTAGTATATATTTCTGGATTTTGACCGGCATTTTCGATTTTGTAGTCTAAATTCAGAAACTTCTGTCCTACATTTCCTTTATTTTGGCAGAAAATTTTGATTTGTTTGGTCTGCATTTTTTATCTTTAGACCCGAGTCAAATTTTTGGCCACGACTGATTTTTCATTTTTTGGCCTCTATTTTAGATTTTTTACTTTGTGGTATAAATTTTTCCGTATTTTGTTAAATTTTTTTAATCTGCGTTTTTAATTTTCAGTCCTGAATTTTCGAATTTTTCGGTCTAAATTTATGATTTTCTTCATATTTTTTAGATTTTTTAACTTAAATGATTGATTTTGTTGGGTGATTTTATTTTTTATTTTCTGGATATTATTTCCGAGTTTTGCCCAGAAATTTACTTTGAGCTTATTATTTTGGGGGTGGAAATGGCAAATTAATTTTCCTTTACTTGAATTCTCATCTTTTCGGTCTGCATTTTTTACTTTTAGTGAAGGGTTTTTGATTTTCCGGCCGATATTTTGGATCTTTGGCTTGTGGTTCCGTAACACATTAATAATTTCGGCGATTTTAGTCTAATTTCAACAAATAAACACGTTTTGGATTCACATTAACGTCCTCTATCGACATAATATATAATTTGGCCATTGGACCGTTTAATATTAGGGTGGACCAAAATTAAAAAAAAAGGGAATAAACCCACTTTTTCAAATTTTAGAGGGCTAGGGCTCGGTTACGCAATGTTCGATATGGCTCAAAATTTACGGTTATTAGTTTTTCATCTATACGAACAAGTTTCCGGGTCGTCCCGTTAATTTTCATATACTTCTAAAATAAGAACCACTCTAATATATACAGGGTATTTTTTTTATCGTGGGCCGTAGGATTTTACATGCTAAAAATTATACCTTGTGTTAATGTATATTTTATCATAAAATTTTGAAGGAAATTTTAGTTAGTAATAAATCAATTATTTTTCTACATGATGCGCTTAGTCAGAATAATTTAAACATGTTTTATTCCATTAAAAAATGAAATTATTTAAAATAAATAACTGAGCAAAAATAATCAAAGTACCTTGAATTTCTGAAATGTCAGATTGATTAGTGAATTAATTTCATTTTTTAATGGAATAAAACATGTTTAAGATAATCTAATTAAGCGCATCATGTGGAAAAGTAATTGATTTATTACTAACTAAAATTTGCTTTAAAATTATATGTTGAAATATACATAAACACAAGGTATAATTTTTAGCATGTAAAATCCTATGGCCCACGATAAAAAAAACATATTGTATATATAATATAATTTTAAGAATAAGAGCCACAAAATTTTAATTCAGAGTTGGCTGTGAGATAAATGAGGAATGTCGCCGAATATTAAAAATTAGGACATTTAGCCTACAAGCTATTGGAACTAATATCTGGGGAAAAAAAGGGTAAGTTGGAGAAAATCAAAAATTGTATCATGTTCCTGAAAGATATTATTTAATAACACAAATTGTTTTGACTTGTCAGTTTGTTCTTAAACTGACAATTCACTTCATAAAAGATTAGATTAGTTCAGTTGAATTAAAAAATGAATTAATCCCAGACTTTCATTTTCAGAAACAGGCGCCATGAATATGGACTTCTTGATGTTGTGCATGTTTTGGATCTCCTAGATGGTTTCTAATTTCTCTATCGATGGTGGTTACAAAGAATTCTGCAAAAATAATTGCCGCTTTTTTGGTGTCACTGATTATTTTGCCGTGCTCTTTAGTAACTTTGATGGTTTCGTGTAGTTTTTATCCCTGCAGTTCTTCCCTTACCAGTTGATAAATTTGTTTCTGTCTATTATGCACCTTTGCAATTTTTTGTCGGTTATAATTAAATCTTGTGTTCTGTAAAGGGTTTTTCAATAAGAACTTGACAACTTTTTTTTTAAATATCTCGCAAACCTTTTGAGATATACCAAAACTTTTATTATTGGCTTAAAGTACAATCAATGCAATTATGAATGGAACTCGACTTCGGTTATGTGTCCACCAAGGGCATGATTGCAGCGGTCGATTCGTTGAAGCCAATTTTCGATGATTCGGCCACACAATTCGACGGAAATTTCTCGCTTTTATTTCTCGTTTGATGTTGGCTCTTAGGTCCTCTAACGCCGCCGGCTTGTTGGCATAGACCTTCGATTTAACGTAGCCCCCACAGAAAAAAGTCTAGAGGTGTTAAATCACAAGATCTCGGCGGCCAATCGACAGGACCTCTTCTCGATATAACACGTTCACCGAACTTGGACTTCAATAAATCGATTGTTTCTCCAGCTGTGTGGGATGTGGCACCGTCTTGCTGAAACTACATATCACTGATGTCCATCCCATGCAATTGATTGAAGAAATAACGCTGCAACATGTCTCTGTAGCGTTCACCATTGACTGTAACGTGACGGTCATTTTCATCAACGAAGAAAAATGGCCCAATGACGCCACCGGCATGGAAACCGCACCATACAGTCACTTTTTGTGGATAAAGTGATGTTTCATGAAGCACATGAGGATTTTCAGCATTCCAATAACGCATGTTTTGTTTGTTGACGAAGCCATTCAACCAAAAATGCGCTTCATCACTGAAGATGATGAAATTCGTTATTTTCGGCTAACATCTCTAGAGCCCAATCTGAGAACGTGCGTCGCTTCATATGGTCAAGTGGATTTAGTTCTTGAGCTAACTTAATCTTGTAAGGGTGCAGGCCAAGATTCTCTCCCAAAATACGCCATAGTATGGTCTGACTGATGATCAATTTCTGAAAACGCCGTGGAATCAACTGATTTGGATCGTTTGCGATGGACGCTTCAACGGCAGCAATATTTTCGGCGCTGCGACCGCTGCGTTGTCTCACTGACAACATTCAATAGTGAAAATGTTGACTCAAATTTTCTCACCAAATTGTGAACTGCTTGTCTACTCGGGAGAGAATGACGACCCTAAATTGGTGTAAGCGCTCTTAAAGTTGCAATTACTGACCCGGAATTTCCGTAGTAATTTTTAATTACTTGTAAACGTTCTTCGTTCGTAAGTCTTTGCACGATAAAAATGTTTGAGTTAACCTTTTGAGGGCCACATTTTTGGGAAGGACATGAAACGGGGAAACTAATGGCACTTTGGCATTTAAGGTTTTCGGGGTCGCTGATTCCGATTTCGGTATCAGAAATCATTTTTGTAAGCTGTCAACTGTCAAATAGGCTGTCAAGTGTCGGAAAATGCAATGAAAATCGAAAAATAGGCGTTCATTGGTTAATCCAGGAAGGCTACAGACCAATAATGATGTGGGAAGAATTTTCCGATAGTTGACAGCTGTCAAAAACTGTGAAAATGGATAGAATGTAGTGAAAAAACAAGTTGGGCGTCGTCGCTTCCTAAGGTCGTTGAACAAGAATGCAACATCGGAGAAGAGTTTTAACAGCTTTTCAACTGTCAAACCAGTTGTCAAGTCATGTATTATAAAATCAGACCCAGTAGCCAGACGTGCATTGGCTGTCTGGGAATATAATTGATGACTAACAATGAAGTGGCCAATATGTTGGCAGTTGACAGCGGTCAAATAACTGTCCCAGTGAAGAGAACGAAATCAAAATACAAGGTTGGCATGGTTTTACCGGACAGAATATCGATATCCGAAATGGGCATTGGCAGCCGGCAACTGCCAAACTAACTGTAAAATAATGTAATCAGCAAATATCGTACAAAAATCAGCATTTATTGAATATTTTGGGAGATTTGAGGACCAAGCTTGCTGTCAAATGCAGATCTTGGCTGTTGGCAGCAGACACAGACCTGTCAGGATGGAGCAGTAGACATAAAAATACGAATTGGACGTCATTCTATAGCTTTCCGAGACCGTTAAGTAACGTTAACACATCCAACAGCTTTACACTCACTCAAACTTTCAAATTGTGACAAGCAAGATAATCACAAAAAAATGTTGTCGAAGCCTGCTAAAGACACATTCTCCCACTTTGCGTGACCCAGAACTAACGACGTGGATGTGAGTGGCAGCTTCTGTTTCTGTGAAACTTGCACCATCTTGACAGTCCGTTGACAACTGTCAACTGTCAACCAATATTTAAGGTATTGAAATCACGAACAGTGACCGCGAAAACCTATAAAATGAGTGGCAGGTTCCATTTCTGTGACCCTTGCACCATCTTGGCACTTAGATGACAACTGTCAAGTACTATTGCCATATCGAGCAATTCACAAGTTGTAGAATGAGCGATACACTCCGAAGTCTCCATCACAAATCAGGCTCCTCAATAGTGCCCAGAATGCTAGTCAGATTAGATTTTAATTATTGGATCGATGAGGCTGTTACTTGTTGAAACTCCATGGTATCATTTAATAAAACACTAACACAGTGTATGGTTTCAAATTAATTTTATTGTTCTACAACAATTGTTTCACCACACAATAAAATTAATTTGAAACCATACACTGTGTTAGTGTTTTATTAAATGATAGATTTTAATTACCATTCTCGTCTTTTGGCAGTCTATTGGCAGCTGCCAATTGCCAAAATATATATCAACATATCGTAAGTCAGGATGCGTTTTTCGCGAATCTCAAATATTTTGTGAATCTTGACAGTTGTTTTGACGGACATTCTATGTTATAATGATGTGAAAATTCTTCCAAGAACAGATCAAAATTACTATTTAGTTCTCCAATCAACTGTGTGCAGTTAATGTTACAGGCAACATCTAAAGACGTCCTCTTTCCAGATTGTAATTCCGAAGTTGCACGTTTTCTTGATCGAAAAAAAATGATTTAAAAATTTACTCAAAATCGATAGTACTTTATGTTAGAGGCAACATCTAAAAAGTTCCCTTTACTAGATTCCCAGATAGTCACACGAGAACAGAATAAATTCTAATCCTGAAGTTGTGCCTTTTCTTGATCAGTAAAGAAAAATACAAAAGTAACTGTTACACCCTCAAAACTTAAAAAAAAAATTACCCAAAATCGACTGTACTATATGTTACTGGCAAACTTTCAAAAACCCTTTCACATGATTCCCAGATGATCACACGAGAACAAAGCTGGCTGTAATTCTGAAGTTACGCCTTTTTTAATCGGAAAAAATATAAACACAATTGAAGCACCCCCTAAACTTTGAAATTTTACTCAAAATCGAATATACTTATAACATATTTAATTTGATCGATTATGGAGAATCGACTCTCGCAATAAACAATCTTGCGTTGCTCTCAAAGTAGAGGTTTTTATTGTATTTTTGTACCTGAAAGTAGAGAAACGACAATTAAAGTTTAGTTTTCAGCTTTGTCAATTCCTCTTTATTCATTTTATTATCGGCGCTTAGTTAACAAATGCGTAATTATCTAAATTTGCATTTTATGAGCTAACCATTGCTCCTTTTCACTATTGCCGGTTCGAACACGTGCGCCGACCTCGATGCTCCCATCGCACCCTACCACCACCACCACCACCACCCGCAACCTGGAGAAGAGCAAGGCGTTGGCCTTGGAGGCTATGGAGCGCTCCCCAGAGAATCAGTCAGAATTCAACAATCACTCAGACTTCAGAACATCTACAACAATCAGTCAGCCAACACCACCGTCCGAACACCAACGACGCCACGCCGCCTCCGCTGCCTTCTTCGCCGTCGCCGCTGCCTTCTTCGCAGCCGCCGCCGCCATATTCTTCGAACATTCCAGTGCTTCGTGAACAATAAGTGTTGGTGACTATTGTTTTCGTGACTGTTTATTTTTCATGACTTTATTTTATTGACTTCCGTGTATATATTTTGTTTTCTTGTACTTGAAGCAAATAATTAGCAATTGTTATGGCGCCTATAAGACTTTCTCTGCCTCCTCCCCATCCTTGTGTTCTTGTGCTGTAACTCATAGCGACACCGACTCCAAGAGCTACCTGGAGGTCATCGCAATTTTTCACCCTGCGCTGCGAAACCCCCCCCCCCCGTGACAAGTGTTGCCCAACTCGAGTCCAAACCCACGACCCGGAGGATGACAGCTACAACGACCCACCGATGCAGAAGAACACCAGGATCAACCCCGTGATGCCAGACCCCAACGGAGCCGTCCAGGTCACCGCATCTGGACGGGCCGAGTGACGCGCTCAAAATGAGCAACAGCAGGAGAAGAAACAGGAATAGTACGGTCGACCGTTATTACGCCAGCCTGTACGATGGCTACGACGCCGTCTACAGGAACGCGGCGGCGTCCCGAGCTCAAGCAAAAACACTTCCGTCCAGGAACCGCAACCACGCCACCCACAATAACCGCGCCATCGACAACGGTCTGTACGTCGGCAGCATTGCCACCCCTTGGCAACCGGACTACATAGATCCACCTAAGCCAAGGCGGACACAACTCCAGGATAATGGTGGATGTAGCGCCCAGTATGACGCCACAATAGCGGCTCATGCCGATACCGTGGCAGTCACCTTCCCATGGTTCCACGGAGATGACGTAAAAGGATTCCACGTGCCCAGTGCCAGTAAAGTCCTGGGACAAACTTGCCTGGGCCCACCACTATATGAACGGAGAAGCGAAGCAGCGCTTTGAAATAGTTGCGGACAATCCCGTCACTCCATAGAAGCACACAGAGGACCTCCTACGACGCTGGTTCTCCCAGAGACCTCAACCAGCATCATGGCAGCACCCACCGGCGATTAAATCTCGACAGTCACCACTAGCGCCGCTGCGGCTATACACCGCCCCGAAGTAGTATACGAGAAGGCGATCCCTCTGGTTGCTGAGACAACGGTGTTTGCCAAGACAACCGTGGCCACCTACGTCACACCACCTTCGTACACTACCGCGATGCCGCTTGTCTTACCACCAGCCCTAGTGGCACCACTAGCATGGTTGATGAGGATGTGACGCCCCTAGCCGTTAACCATTGCGTAGTTGTCACAGCCTCGTTCATTATCGTTTCAGAGCCAGCTCCGCTGCCAATCGCGACGATGATGATACCGTTCGTCCAGGCCCAAGCCTTAGCAGTTTTCACAGCCACCGCTGCTGTACTCGGCGAGGTCTGCTTTGAGGAAGTGGGACCCCTAGCCATGGACCACCCTGCAGTTGTCACTGCTGTCGTCATCCTCGCCACGACGCCAGCCCAACCTCTGCCGAAGGAGGAAACACCGGGGCCGTGCAACCACTTGGCCACACCGCCGAAACGACATCTGTCAGCGGTTACGCTGAAACTGCAGAACAAACGACCCCAGGGGCCAAGCTACGACCTGCCAAGACGCCGCATCCTCGACCAGCCACAACTGCCCACCTCTCTCTGTCCGCTAAGAGGGATTTACCGGGGCCGTACGTAGAAAGACGCCGCCCCATCTTTTAACGAAATAAATTCGTCACGGCTCGGGCGATCTATTTGCTCATCACATAAAGGCAGTTTAAGGTATTATCATAGGCAACAATTATGTTGGTTAATAGTTTTTAGTTAATTATAACAGCAAAATTATAACGAAGGAGGGAGCGACTGAGTGGAAGGGACGCGAGTTGAGATGGTTAAGCGAGACCACAGAGCATCAAGGATAAAGAGGGACAGTTCAATGTTAACTTTTGGAAACGCCATCAGCGCCGTCTGCGAGTCATCTGGTCAAACACATCGAGCCAGCGGGAAATTTAAAATTGCGACTTAACAATTCATTTTTGCAAGTGCTTCGAACTTTTTGGTTTTCATCAGTGCGACGTATTCAAATAAAAGCGGAAATCGCAGACACTTGCTTTATAAAGAGCCAAGACTTAACTAAACGCAAAAAGTAAAGCTCTAAATGATGTTGAAGGGGAACCTTCACTTAAAAAGTGGTCCTCACAAATGTGCATAACTTTTGAAAGTGGACCTCTTTTAGAGTAATACATTCAATGGAATTAACCCATTCATCTCTGCGATTAGGACACTTCGGAAATGTAAAGCTTTATTTTTAATATTTGAATCACGGGTATAAACGTTACTGCAATAAGGTGCCTTACAAGAGTATCCATCGCACACTCTTTCAGGATTAAAAGTATATTAATTTAAATTTGAATTATAAATACCTGGCCGAATACCAATTCAACTCGTGACGCTAATGAGGTTATGTACGTCTAAAAAGGCCGGCAATACGACGGGAAATAGATGTTGTCATATCTCACAGGAGACTTAAAACAATATACATTTGTGAAATTATTCAAAAGTCTGTTTTGCTTTAAAATTTATCAAATAGACTTAAACAAATAATTAACACTAGTGGAATTTTAATATTACCAGATATTTGGATGTTCTTAAATACCTAAAATAAATTTAACCAACAAAAATATGACCATATTGCTTGCTTACAAAGATTTGTACATAGATTTGGCAGCGTGGCGTTGCGTTAGTTGGGCCAGATGACTGTGAGATGGCGTGGATGACGCGTTTCCAATTCTCCCTATTCAAATAACCCCCCCTGAGCGAGATCAAGAAATCAGGCTCTTTCTTCGGTGACTGTCTTAGGAGGCGGTTGTGTTGTGCCGTTTTGTCGTTGTTCATCGTCTGAGCATGTAACGTAAATTAATTTGGTAATTCGGTCTGGAATTTTAAAAACGTAATTTGTTCACGGTGACCTTGAAACCGCATGGTCGAGTTACTGCGTGTTGTCCCACCTGCTTTTGCGGCGTGATTTTACGTTGAGTTGCTGCATCCGAAGAACCAAGCCTTCGAAACGTGCGATATGCGTTACCATGTCATCACCTGGAACTAGGCTGAAACCGAAAAACTCAGACTGGACCGCATGACTGGCTTGTTTCGTCTGCTGTTCGAATACCGCATGCAACTTCAGCCACATATCTCGTGCAGTTTCACAGGCAACCAATAGAGCCATTACTTTTGACTCCACTGATTTAACGATGACTTGACAAGCGACTCGATCGGCCTTATCCCACGTCCTGAGAGAGACCTCATGCGCTGCCAACTTATCCCGCGTAGCGTTTCCTTCAGGTTTTGTAAGCTCTCCGGCACACACCTCATAGGCCTCATAGTTGCTCGCAACAAATTCCTGACAGCGAACTTCCAAATTGTCCAGTTTTCAGCGCCGCATAGCTTCTCGATTCCATGGAAATCCATTGCTTCCTCTGCGCAGTTGCCGGCCAAACCTGAACGCTTAACCACTGCTTCAGTGCAAAAATTCCACTCGAGAGGCGCCCGCAGTTTTGTCCGCAATATCCAAATTGCTCAAAGTGAACCAGGCTCTGCTACCATGTTGTGGATTCTCTCAAAATGCTTTAATTAGACACAGCCAGACAATTCGCAGCGTCAGTTTTGATTTGACAGACAGGAAATAATAAGTTAACAAAAGAAGGGGGAAGTTCAAGGTTGAATGTTTGATAAGTGTTCCAATTGAAATGAAAAACTATAATAGTTTACTTCAACATCCCCCCCCAAATGTGTTAAGTGTGCAGGCGCACACTTGACGCAGCAATGCGAGAGGCCAAGGACGGACCCGGCAAAGTGCGCCAACTGCGCCGAGGCCCATCCTGCAAGCTACCGAGGATGCCTCCACTTCCTCGCCACCCAGAGGAAAAGTCCCACTCCGAAGCCACAAACCAAGAGCTCGGCCCCACGCCGAAGACGATAACAGCCTAGGCACCCAACAGACCCGACTACGCCATGGTCGGCAGCATTGTCGCGGAGATACTGGCAGCCCTCTCCACCTCCAAAGGACCGATGGATGACACCACCATCGTGACAACAGCTGTCCCTAGGATCGTCCTGGCAGTCCTAGGGAATCAAGGTTAGGCATCAGGAATTTTTACTTTTGTTACAGGTTCGGCCGCAGGACACCGATGAGTCCCGGTGGCTATTCCCCGCCACCGCACTCCAATCGACCACCCAGACATCCCCCGACGCCTTGAGAGGCAGCCACCGACGGATGGATAAACTCAACACCCGCTTGACGACAAAGAGGAGGAGTTTTAGCTGGTATGCCCTTCTGGTGAATCCAGCACTGCCCCGCTACGGGGGCGTCTAAAAAAGATTTCTCCTCCTCGCATAAAAAAAAACTAACTGTGATCCTGAAGCTACGTCTTTCCTTGATTGGTAAAAAAATAATGTAATTGGGGTCGCGAAAATAAGTGCTCGTTTAAAAAGGGTCGCAATTGAAAAAAGGTTTGAGAAGCTCTGCTCCAGAAAATCTGAGTTTAATTAAATACTTATAATAATAATAATAATATTATTATTAACAATAATAATAATAATAATAATAATAATTTTTATTTATTTATTTATACTTAGTTTTTTATATTTACGATTGCCTGTTCTCTCATTTGCTCTCTTCATTGTTTCACCCACGGGTCATTAGTTTGCCACCGTTGTCCTGAACGATTTCTTTTTATCTGAAGAACGCGAAAATTTCAATAGAAAACTTTTCATGTCGGTTTGTAAATTTCAGAAAAAAAATTGATTTTTCTGGCCTTGAACACAAAAGACTCCAAATCGGACGCGGTTTACAAATCAGTGCCACTTGCTTCCAAATTAGTCGAATTCGATTAAAATTGGCGACTTGAAGTTTTCGACAAAATTTTTTACTTAATATTATTATTAAAGATTATTATAATAATTATTATTAAATCGGAAAACGATGAATGCTACAACATGTTCATACTGTTTGCTTTAATGGTTTGCAAGTACAAAACTACCCAGATCATTCAAACAACTTTTATAGCATCGTAATTGTTAACTTTGGATATTTGCTAATCACACCGTGACCACGTTAAATCGACACACTAAAGAATTCCATATCAAACATCTGCAAATAAATAATGCAGAAGCTCGATAAATTCAACTAGAGCGCGCACACACGTGGGAAACCGGCAGGTTGGTATTGAAAAACCTGCAACCCCGACGACAATTACGCAATCCTCGCAGCTGCTTAATTTTACACAACGACAAAAGGTTTCCGTGAAATCTCGATTAAATTTATTATTAGCACTTCGTCCGAAAGATAACCAGTCTGGTTTACTGTACCGACCTGCTTTGTCATGTAACTTGTCACAGCGGACGAGGAATTAAAAAAAAAGAAGCGAAGTGAGAAGGGTAATTACCGGCAAGGGCTACCCGGTTAATAATACGTTATTCTGCGGTGGTCCGAGGGTGCCTGTTAAATAAATGTTAAAGATTTTATCTGTCTTTCGGTGGATGAAGGTAGCGTGTTTCGGATTACAATTAAAAATGTATGCTTTGGGGATATTTGGATAAACATCTGGGGAAAAATATTATATGTTAAGTTTGTAATACTAGAAGATATACATCTAAATATTTAATAGGTAAGACAAATATGATCTTACTAATGAGGTATCCCACACACGTAGATGCATTATGCATGTGTTGGGATGTATCTGAAGGACATTTTATTAAATCATGTTATTTAGTGTAATAAAGAAATATTGATACTGTGTGTGTTGGAGAAACACTGTCATTTCTGTGAATCAACAATACACACGACAGCCATTGATCATCGCGGTGTAAAACATGAGGTATGAAAGTGAAGAGATTTAAAAAGTATCATTGTCGTGAGATTGCGACGAATCGGAAGAGAAAGCACAAAGGAAATCACGTCTTTATTAAGACCATCAAAGTAAATGCTTCGAGCAATAAATATATCGGAAACAATTTCCGATTGTATTCATATCTGTGCGCCTAAAATATGGAATATATTCAGTAAAACCGAAATAAAATATTTTTGGAAATTTTTGGATCTTTTATAAAAAATACACATTTTTGCATTCAAGTCGATTTTCAATCCTCATTTTTAAATGACAACCCCCTATTTTTGTTCTTGATTTTGAGAGATTTTTTCATTGTCGATCAGGCAATATAAAAATGTTGCCATCTTACATGAGACATTTTTCAAGAAAATGACAATTGAAGGTGAGAACATGATATTTAAAGTTTTTGCAAAATGACCTTGTTCCAGCGCTTTTTTCCTAACAAAAAATGACCTTGACCTTCCATATAATACAATATGATTTCAGCGAGAGAGACGAAAAATTAGTCTAGAAAATATTCAAAATGTTCAAGAGAATGTCTACAAGTTAAAAAAAAAATAAAAAACGGGGCTAGTGCGGGGATGAAACCATATTGTATTATATGGAAGCTCAAGATCATTGTTGTTTGGAAAAATTGCTACTACAAGCGCCGGAACAAGATCATTTTGCAAAAAATGTGTATTTTTATAAAAGAAAATCGCCCTGTTCGAGGATTTTTTCAAAAAAAAAAAATTATTTCGGTTTTACTGAATATATTCCATACTTTAGGCGCGCACTGTATATACAACATAAAGTTGTCACCACAGTATGTATTTTGATAATCGATTAAAGTTATGCAGGCGTTATTTAACATCTAAACTGCTGAAAAAAAGTTTTAAGAATTAATTAAAAATTCTTGCTGATCTTGAAACTACAGGTAGTGCCGCTCCTGCCCTGTGTAATAATAGTTTATATTCCTTTAAATTTTAATTTGTAAGTTTTGTAAAAAGTTTGATTTTACAGGAAAAAGATAGATTTTCATGGTAAGAAAAATATAAAAACAATTCTCAGCGATTAGAATTTTTTCAAATTCACTCAAAACACATTCTGGCTCATAAAAAACTAACAAGATTTCAAGATAATTACAAGAAATTATAGCTTACTTTTTAACAGTTTGAAAAAATATAAAAACAATTTCCAAAAATTTACTTAAAATACATTCCGCTTCATAAATAAATAAAAAATCTAAAAACATCTCTTCTCTATATTTCTAGATAATTGCAAGAAAACACAGCATATAAGCGTGCGTTGTGGTTGCTTACTTTATAGAGGTTTGAAAAAAAAATACAAAAACAACTTGAAACTTTTTTAATTTTCTTAAAATACACACTGCTTCTTATTTCAGTCAAAATATAAAAACATACATGCCCTAGATTTCAAGATAATTGCAATAGAACCTAGCTTGTAGTCATGCCAAAGTTACTCACATTTTAACAGTTAAAAAAATATGAAAACAATTGCTACAGACTTAAAACTTTTCAAAATTACTTAAAATACATCGTGCTTCATAAATCAACATAATTTAGAAAATTCTCTAAATATTAGGTCAATTGCAATTGCAAGAACACAGCTTATAGTCGTGCTGAAGTTGCTCACAAAAATATAAAAATAATACTCTCAAATTTTCAAAATTTACTCAAAACACTTTCTGCTTCATAATTTAATTAAAATCTGAAAACATAATTCAACTAGTTTTCGATATTGACAAGAAAACGCAGCTCTCTATTAGTTTAAAAAAATATATAAAAACAATTGCGAAAGACTGGAAACATTCAAAATTTACTTAAAAGACATTCTGCCTCATAAATAAATAAAAAAGACTAAAAACATTCCTTCTTTAAATTTCGAAATAATTTCAAGAAAAGACAGGATATAATAGTGTCATGGTTGCTTACTTTATAGGGGTTTGAAAAAAATGTAAAAACAACTGCCAAAGATTGGAATTTTTTTAATTACTTAAAATACACACTGCTTCACAATTCATTCAAAATATAAAAACGTACATGCCCTAGATTTCAAGATAATTGCAAGAAACCAAAGTTTATAGCCGTGCAAAAGTTGCTTACTAAAGTAAGCAACTTTTGCACGGCTATAAATAACAGTTGAAAAAATATGAAAACAATTGCTACAGACTTAAAACTTTTCAAATTTACTTAAAATACATTGTGGTTTATAATTCAACACAATCTAAAAACATCTATTCACTAAATTTTGGGGCAATTGGTAATGTCAAAAACAAATTTATTTTGGGAAAATTCAGAAAATCTGAAGAACATTCCATGAGAAATTTGTTTTTTTTTAATTTTTAAAATCGTTGAATGCATTTTCTCATTTTTTAGTTCAATTTTATTGTGTTGTTATTTTTGTCTTACACATGTATGTACAATTTCATTTTTCAAATGTAAAAAATTGATTTATTTTGGATAAATCTGAAGAATATTCCATGAGAGTTTAACTTTTTAAAATTTTTCAAATCGTCGATTGCATTTTCGCATTCTTTAGTTAAAGATTTTTGTGTTGTTATTCTTGTCTCGCACGTGATATTATATTTTTTAGAAATGTCAAAAATACGTCTATTTTGGATAAATGGAGAAAATATAAAGAACATTCCATGAAAGATTAATTTTTTACAATGTTTTAAATCGTTGAGTGCATTTTCGCATTCTTTGCTTAAAGTTTTTTGTGTTGTTATTCTGGTCTCACTCATGATTTGTCAATTATTTTTCAGAAATGTCAAAAGTAGGTTTATTTTGGGTAAATAAAGAAAAACTGAAGAATATTCCATTAGAGTTTAACTTTTTTAAATTTTTTGAAATCATTGATTGCATTTTCGCATTCTCTAGTTCAAGATTGTTGTGTGGTTATTCATGTCTCGCATGTGATATGCTAATTTTTTTTTTAGAAATGTCAAAAATAGGTTTATTTTGGATAAATTTAGAAAATCTGAAGAACATTCCATGAGAGATTATTTTTTTACAATTTCACAAATCGTTAAATGCATGTTCGCATTCTTTGGTTAAAGTTTTTTGTGTTGTTATTCTTCTCTCGCTCGTGATATGTCATATTTTTTTTAGAAATATCAAAAATAGGTTTATTTGGGTTAATTAAGAAAATCTGAAGAACATTCCATGAGAGATTAACGTGTTACAAGTTTTCAAATCGTTGAATGCCTTTTCGCATTCTTTAGTTCATTTTTTTGTGTTGTTATTCTTGTCTCAATTGTGATATGTCAATTATTTTTTAGAAAAATCAAAAATAGATTTATATTGGATAAATTCAGAAAATCTGAAGCATTTGATTAGAGATTAACTAATTTTTCAAGCTTAAGTTGATGTATATGAAATTGTGTTCTTTATGTAAAATAGTGAAATATAAATTTAAGAAAAGTAACCGGTGACGAACGACGGCTCCGCTGCGCTGCGCCGTCGTCTGTGCGTAGTCCATTAAAATAAAATAAAGTAATTGGTGACGTATAGCCCATCAATATGAAGCAAGGTAGCTGGTGCTTCCAGTTTTAAATTGGAAAGTTTCTTGATTTTATTAAAATTTTGGACGCAACATATAGGGGTTGTTTTGGTCTTTGGCACTCCGTTGTGGCTGTGGGAGTTACCAAAATGTTACCGAACTTAATGTAAACATTTATTTTCTACTTGATTCTTAGTTATTTAAAAATTAGCTATCTGAGTTACAAAAAAACACCTTTATTGGCATACACATAGTTACATAAATAGTTTTCCTATGGTTAAGTTGACATATGTGATTTTTTTTCTTATTGCATAACCTATTAATATTGAGCAAAGTAACCGGTGACGAACGACGGCTCCGCTGCGCTGCGCCGTCGTCTGTGCGTATCCCATTAAAAATGACCAAAGTAAGTGGTGACGAAAAAGTATGCACTTTATGTAAACATTTTCTATGTTTTCGATTTGGTTTCAACAGTTATTAAAAATCTGACATTTAAGTTGAATTAACTTTTCTCTCTTTTATACCCCGCTGAGGAGTTTCGGGAATGTCGAGTTAAAAAATAACAGATCGCTTTTAACTGCAGAGAAGACCTACAAATCTTTTTATAAAATACGTTGTAATGTTTTTTCTTTAATTCGTAATTAACGGGGTGCAAAATTTGTGGTAAATTTGAAAAATTATACCTCGAAAACGCGCCACCAAATAAAAAAATATGCTACTACAAATATTGTCGAGATGTTCTTTAGAAATAAATTAGATGACCTTTTAGTTAATTTAAAATAAAAGACGGGGAGAAACCGCACCCCGAAGTATGTCCTACAACCGCTGCCAAATGACGCGCTCTAGAACCGTAGTACGGGTTCCAAAATTTTTGAAAAAAATAGAGATGAAAGCTCGTTGTACCGTTTACCAACTTTAAACATTTCAGCTTTTCAATTTAAATAGGAAAAAATAAGTCCCTGAAAGAAACTTGGAAACAGGTAAAAACAATTAAGTCTATCTTTGAAAAAATCGTATCTCGTTAAGGAAGCAATAAATCATAAAATGTTCCAATATAAAAACTGTAGGCGAATGCGCTGTGAATGCACTTGAGCTTTGACAGATTCTTTGAAGTCAAAACTCACTTTTAGAGCCGGGGCCCTGCGACAGGGGCCCCCAGAGGTTAAAGGTGTTGCCCCTTCTAGCGAAACGTATCTTTGGTAAAAATATGTCATGCGATTTTAACTCAAATTTCCGATGGTTTGGTACTAAAATATGGTGCCTCGACACATAAAAAAAAATCGTAAGTCGCGAACGATTAGAAAAATCAAAAAATGATGACAATAAATGTAGTAAAGGGGTCTTTTGTGGAGAGGATAGAATAGTTTTAAATTGTCCAGGATGTACACGGAAGGCCGGGCGAATTTTCTTCTATAATTTCTTGAGAAGGCCCCGACAGCCACGGGGAGGATCATGGGGACGATCAAATTTGCTCAATCGATGTCTCTTGAGAGACACCACATTGCCTAAAAGCGCCACCTCTCTCATGCCTGCAGAAGAGGGTGAAAAAAATAAAAAAATAATATTTCAAATCATTTTGCTCAAACCCCGCGTTGAGGAACTTCGGGAATGTTATCTGGTGGTAACCCCAGTTTCTGAATCTGACATCTGTCAAATATGACAATGCACTATCAATGCATTTCTTAATTTGCTGTTTGGAAAGCACTCGGACGTTAACAGGAAGAAGGTTATTTTTTTTTCATTAAATTTGGTCCTCCAAAAATTATTTGGTGAGCGTCTGAGAAACGTATACACATTACAAACCAACATACAAACAAAATTTAGGGTGGTACTGATAGGGGTTGTTTTGGTCTTTGGCACCCCGTTGCGCCTGATGCGGCCGTGACGGGGTGACCGAAATGTTACCAAACTTTGGTCTGCTTCAAATGGAACGCTTAATAATTTCCCAAAGTTTCATTGTTCTAACTTTCCCGGAAATATGTATATTTTTTTTAAATTGATTTTCAGGGGAAAAATTTTCAACGTTCAAAAACAACAATAATTCAAATATTCATATCTCGGTTAACAACCGGGAGATTTTAAAAGTTCAAAGTTTTTTTTACGTACACGCAATACTGCAATGATAATCCGTCGTTAGATTTGTGATTTAAAAAGGATAAAAAAAATTAGTGAAAGACGATCGAAAATATTTACCGACAAAATAAATAAAAGTTTAATCAATTTTTTAAATTAGAAGGAGGAATCGGATCAAGAAATTTTATTTGGATTTTCTGTTGGGCTCAAGACGGGCTTACCGGTGGTGTAATTAGATTTTCGATCGGACAAAAAATTTGTTCTCCTCTACTAAATTTCGCTTCCCTCTTCCGTATACAACGTCATATCTCGAAAAGTAAAAATCTGATCGAAACACTTTATGGTAATGTTTGATATGGATTAAATAGATGACTGATATGCAGTCGTCAGATTTTTAATTTTCGCAAAAAAAAAATTTTAAAATTTTAAAAAAATCCCCGGAAACAATCGAAAGTCGGCCGTAGATCGTAAACGGTGCGCCCTACGAAAAATATAGTCCTTATCTTTTCCACGCAGAATATAATTCCGAATGGCATGCCGTTTAAATGTTTGCTGTCGGATTAAAAATGGCCGCTGTAGAATTTTTTTATTGAAACCGGGGGTGGTTTTCTTTGAATAACTCCTCGAGGGTTAGAGATATCAAAAATTCGTAAGAGACATAAAATGTACAATTCTACAACATTTTATGAAAATTAAAGTCGTAAGCATAAGGGCAAGCGCGCCCTTTTTTCCGGAAGCGTCAGAAATGTGATTTTTTAGAAAAATGGCTGAGGGGTTGCAAACGCAGGTCGCACCCCTATTTCCTATAATAACCTTTGTGTCCCAATGCATTGGGGATTTTTTGAGCCTAGTTCCAGTTTTCCAGCTCAAAAATTCAGGGAGGAGATAGTTTTGGCGTGACATGCATTCCTAACCGAGAATCCTTAATTCTGACGTTTATTAATTATCTGGAATGATGGTGGCAAGCATTCATAACCTGAAATCCCGAATTTGGCAGTACATATCACGTTTGACGTTTCACGCTTGACTTTTTCAGTGATTTAGGGGTTGTGAAATGATAAAATCTGCAAGGTCAAGGAAAAACGCTCATATATTATAAACGGTTTGCCGTACGTATAAAATACTGGTTACCAAAACAGTATGTTTTTTTATAATTTTTCATATCAATAATTTCTCCTAGAGATAACGGTTGACGTTGTAGAGGTTAAAATGTAATAAATAGGGTGTTCTCCCCCTATTAACTCCGTAAAGGTAACAGTTATGAAAACAGCGGTAATAGATAATCTTAGATGGAAGAATTTCCTACAATAAACATTAATACAATTTTGCGATATCCTTAAAACTGAAGGCGCTATGGCGGCCTGAATTGTTTCGTTACAATAAATTTTGCTTGCACTCAGGGGGTGAAAAAATCATATCTCGAGAACAGGGCAAAAAATCAAAAACCTGGAACTAAAATCCATGGAGGGATAGTTTGTGAGTATTTTGAGATACAAACCAATCCTCTAACTCGAAAACCCTAAAAGCAGATAGAATTTGATGGGAAAACTGTTAAATAGGTTCCCCTGGGGGATGGGGGTGAGGTAAGAAGACAGGATCAATATGGATAGTTGAGTAAATTGTAGAGGCACAGTTTTGCATAAATATATTTCCGAAATTTTATAAACTCTAGCCGCAACGGTCAAAATTGGTGTATTTTTCATTTTCATTCTGATTTGGGGGGTTGAATTGTTCAAACACCGGTCCCTTTGAAGATTTCAAACGTCTGTTAAAAATTGCACCTTTCTACGTTTCTCCATTGTTTCGTAATTAATGGTAAATTGTAACTAGTAATTTTTTTACAATTTTTCAAATCGTTGATTGCATTTTCTTGTCTCTAGTTCAAGTGTTTTGTGTTGTAATTCGTGTCTCGCATCTGATATGTCAATTATATTTTGGAAATATCTAAAATAGGTTTATTTTGTGTAAATGAAGAAAATCTGTAGAACATTCTATGAGAGATTAATTTCTTACAATTTTTCAAATAGTTGAATGTCATTTTCGCTTCTCACAGTCAAGTTTATTGTGTTGTTACTTTTGTTCCACAGATGATATGTTAACAATTTTTGAGAAATATCAAAACTAGATTTATTTTGTATCGATTAGAAAAATTTGAAGCAAAAAAAATGCTTTTTTACGTTTTACATATGAGAAAGTATAATGCTCGTGAAAATAAAAAAAAAGAAATATTTTTAACGTAAATATCTTTTTTGAGGTCGTTAGAGATCAGATTTTGATTTGATGAATTTTAGCGAAGAGAGCAATGCAGAAGGAAATTGCCAGAGGGAAGCTAAGTCGATCCATCTGATAAAAAATGATAATAAAGAACTAAACAATGGCATTTAAATGGGGGATTGGGGCCGAGGGATTGAATAATTAACATAAATGAAAGGAATTAGAATATCTTAATTGAAAGAAGTTAAGTGCCAACTAATACCGGTGATAGATGAAGGATAAGTGCAGCGAAACGAAAATTCATTCAAATAAGTTTCAACGGAGACACGAAGAAAATTAGCATTTGTGCCCTTAATTAATCATCGTGTTATTTATAACGAAAACAACAATTAAAAAGACGGATCGTGCGTATAAGAAATGTATCACGTTAATTTGTTTCGAAACGTACCATAAATTCCTGCCTGAAATGTATTTTTTTTTTGTAATCCGATACTTTTGTCTGTACACAAAATGAAACCGTAATTAATTAGAAATCTAAAAAAAACGGTTCGCTTTAATTCATTATTACATTATTTTTTAATTAACCTTGTTTTGTAATTAGGAATACCATAACCCAATAAAATACAATGTGTAATTAATTAGCCAATTGTCTAAATATGTAGAACCATGGAAATTACCATTCAAATTGTTGGATTACACGATGATTGCCGAAGACACGAAAATAGTTTCGAAATTCCGTTGTCGACCCTTTCGTTCCGTTATTACCATTATCTAATCAAATCCATTTCGTTTCGTTTTTTGTGGACCATTATCTAATCAAATTTATTTGTGTTTTAATGCGGCGATGAAAAGAGTGGATGCTTCCCGGGCGGATATTTTATAAACTCGGGTATAAATTAAAAACGGGGAAACTCAATCTGTCAAAGTTTAAGTAATGTAGTTTCGTAATATATGGCTGTACCCCGGCGAGATATGCATAAGTTTTAACTTGGAGAATATTGCCTGATTATACGGTATGTGTTCAGGGCACATGGGGGGCTTTAATCAAATTTTATAACTCATGTTTAAAGTAAAATAGAGTTTTAGGTCTTCCAAGAAAAATAATAATTATAATGGAATGCGTGTTAAAATTAAATATAGAATTGCTAGGTTGTTTTAGCTAAAAATATGAATACGAAAATGGTGACTTCAATGTACAAAGCCCTTAATAGGTCACTGTTGGATCATGATACAGTGGTAACTCAATACATTTTTTGATTTTAAATATAAGGAAGGCAGAGAAGAACCAACCATAACATTATTTGAAAAAAAAGCAGCAGCAGAGGTAATGTGGAGCTAAACATCTTATAGCGCGCTGAGCTTCGAAATTATTTGGTTTTTACAAATTTACAAAATTTATTGCGAGTTGTCAATTTTTTTAAATTCTAGATTTTGGCTTCTCGAAACTCGAACCAAAAAAAAATATGAAATAAATATAAAACGCAAGGACAAAACTCTGCAAAGCTCAAAAAACATCATAATTTTGGTCCACCGATTTTCTGGCGAGTTGTGTTTTTTTTTTGTTAGAACGTGTTGAACACGAGCGAAATAATTAAAATTGGATAATACTCTACAAAAAATATATTTAGCTCGCAAAACATCACTCTTTCGAAATAATTTTGGTTTTTGAAAACCCACCGATTTTATTCGCGAGTTGTGTTTTTTTTTTGGTTGGACGTGTTGAACACGAAAAAAAAATTAATAATAATACAAAACGTCTGAATAAAACTCTACTAAAATTATATTTAGCTGAAAAAACATCACTTTTTCGAAATGATTTTGGTTTTTTAAAACCCACCGATTTTCTCGCGAGTTATGTTTCTTTTTTGGTTCGGACGTGTTGAACACCAGCGAGAAAAAAAAATTAAAAATTAATACAAAACGCCTAGATAAAACTCTACAAAAATTCTGTATTGCTCACGAAATATCGCACTTTCGAAATAATTTTGGTTTTTGAAATTAAACCGATTTTCTCGCCAGCTGTGTTTTTTTTGTTTGGAGGCGTTGATTACGAACGATAAAAAATTAAAAGCAAATACAAAACGCCTGAATAAAATTCTACAAAAATTATATCTAGCTCACAAAACATCACTCTTTCAAAATAATTTTGGGTTTTTGAAAACTCACCTATTTTCTCGCGAGTTGTGTTTTATTTTTGTTGGGAGGTGTTGATTACGAACGATAAAAAATTCAAAATAAATACAAAACGCCTGAATAAAATTTTCCAAAAATTATATCTAGCTCACAAAACATTACTCTTTCAAAATAATTTTGGTTTTTGAAAACTCACCTATTTTCTCACGAGTTGTGTTTTTTTTTTGCTTTGTTTGAAAGTGTTGAAAACACGGGCGAAAAAAACTCAAAGCAAATATAAAACACTTCAATAAAACACAACAAAAAATGGTGATGTGGCCATCATGTTACTTTCTCCGACTTGATGGTATCATTTATATTTACGTTTTCATGGTTCATTTTCAATTGAAATCATATTTTAAATGTACATCGAGCTTTGCGTAAACTTGGATGAAACTGACGTTTAAAACGTCAAAATTATGAAACGGAAAAAATATACTTCAGATTCAAAAACTCGGTTTACTCAAAAACTAACGAGATTTCGAAAAAAAACTTATTCTTTAGAAGTTGTTCATTTTACTATTCTCTACAATTATTATTCGTATAAATTTGCTGTAACTATCATCGTTTCATAATTATAAACCAAAAGTTAAAAAAAAATTAATACATTTTTTTCTCGAATAGCAATGATTTTATGAAAAATATTTTCAAGCAAAAGATGTTCACTTATTTGTTATCTTCAAAGTTTGTTTAAATGTTTTTGTGATATTTTTCATATTTAAGAAAATATTGGCAAAAAACAAAAAACTGTTAAGGTAAACACCCACTTCCGGTGTACGAAATTTTACCAAAAGCTTTTCAGTTCTTCAGATTATCAAATAAGACGTATGTTTAAAGTTTCATTTCAATTGCTGTATTAGTTTTTGAGATACAGCGCACACAGCAGACACACACACACACACACACACACAGACAGACACACACACACACACACACACACACACACACACACACACACACACACACACACACACACACACACACACACACACACACACACACACACACACACACACACACACACACAGACACAATTTTTTTTTTACAGAAATTGTTGAAATGGCATCTAGGGACCCCAAAACGGATATTTCCGTAAAAAAAATTTTTGAAAAAAAAATCACGATCACAATACTTTCTCGTACTTCGTAACGGAGAAAGTAAAAATTATTTTTAGCTCAAAAAACATCACTCGTTCGAAATAATTTTGGTTTTTGAAATTAAACCGATTTTCTCGCTGGCTGTGTTTTTTTTCTTGTTTAGAGGCGTTGATCACGAACGATAAAAAATCAAAATAAATACAAAACGCCTGAATAAAATTCTACAAAAATTATATCCAGCTCACAAAACATCACTCTTAAAATAATTTTGGATTTTGACATTTTATCAATTTTCTCGCGGATTGTGTGTGTGTGTTTTTTTTTTATTTGGACGTGTTGAACACGAGCGCAAAATATTAAAAAGAAATACAAAACGACTGGATTAAACTCTACAATAATTATATTAAGCTCATAAAACACTACTATTTCAAAATAATTTTGAATTTTGAAATTCCACCGATTTTCTTGTGATTTGTAAAGTTTCTGAAACTTTAATTGTAACATGTTAACATGCAGTAACAATAATAATAATAATAATAAAACGCCAGGTAAAAATTGTATTCAAAGGAGAAATTGGTATTATTTAAAATTAATTTAGGATTTTGAAAATTTATATTTAAAATCATAATTAGCTCGCAAAACATTCTTTCGAAATAATTTTGTTTTTTAAAACCCACCGATTTTCTAGCGAGTTGTGTTTTTTTTTGGTTCGATGTGTTGAAAGCAAAATAAAAATAAAAATTAATACAAAACGCCTGGATAAAACTTTGTCTTGCTTACAAAATATCACACTTTCGAAATAATTTTGGTTTCTGAAAACCCATCGATTTTCTCGCGAGTTGTGTCTTTTTTTTTGTTTGGACGTGTTAAACACACGAGCGAAAAAAACTCAAAGTAAATATAAAACACCTGAATAAAACTCGACAAAAATAATTTTTAAATACAAAACGCCGGGATTAAACTCTACAATTATTATATTAAGCCTACTATTTCAAAATAATTTTGGATTTTGAAATTCTACGGATTTTCTCGCGAACTGTGTGTTTATTTTTTTGGCTTGGACATGTTAAATATGAGCAAAAATAAAAATAAATACAAAACACCTGGATAGAACTCTGCAATCATTATATTCAGCTCAAAAAACATTACTCTTTCGAAATAATTTGAGATTTCAATATTCCACCGATTTTCTTCTGATTTGTAAATTTTTTGTAACTTTATTTGTAATATGTTAACATGCAGTTACAATAATAATAAAACGCCAGGTAAAAATAGTATTCAACGCAGAAATTGGTATTATTTAAAATTAATTTTGGATTTTGAAAATTTGCCGATTTTTTAATCAGTAGCGAATTTTTTTAGTTCTATAAATATAGAACTAAAAAAATTCGAAGAAAAAAATGTCGAAACTCCTGCGAAAAATATTTAAGTAAACATAAATCATGCAAGTAAAACTCTACGAAAATTCAATGCTGTTCAGAAAATAATTTCGGTTTTTAAAAATCGTGGTGGTTTAATTTTTTTATTTTTTATTATTCGGTTTGTCGAATCCCGAACAAAAATAAATTGAAATAAATATAAAATGCAAGGATAAAACTCTACAAAAAATAAAATCAGCTCAGGAAATGCCGTTCTTTGGAAATAATTTTGGTTTATGAAATACCACCGATTTTCTCGCGATTTGTCTTTTTTTTTTGGTTGGACGCGTTGAACACTTGAGGGAAAATAATTTAAAACTGATACAGGGTGGCGCATGGGTATTGACAGTTTTTGAAACGCCACTGTTCGAACATGATTAAAGTGGTGGGTATAATGAATGGCTTAAATTATTTCGTACTTTATGCAGTTTATGATATGCGGATCCGTGATCAGTGCATCAATGCAGATTTTCCGAATCACCAATCGGAGTCTATTGAAGTGCGACGACAATTTCGTGAATATAATGGTAGAATTTCTTCAATTTTGTTTGTAGTTTGCAAGTTTTCATGATTATGAAAGTGTACGAAATGTTTATTTCGGTTCGTAAAAACCAGAGAACGTCGAACGAGTACGAGGCTGTAACAAGAAGTCCAACTCGTTCAGCAAAGCGCCAACCAGTGAATTAGGCATTACACGACGAAATAATTTTACACAAAGACACAATTTCATCCGTATAAAATTCAAATTGTTGATAAAATTCTACCAGCACGTATACAGTTTTGTAGATCATTTTTTGATTTATTTAACCCAAATGTTTTCAATCATTAAATGGTGTGTGATGAGACGCATTTCCACTTATCAGGATATGTGAACAGGTAAAATACTGCCGAAAAACTCAGCAAATTCACGAACAACCTCTGCATTCCAAGAAAGTTACCGTGAGGTGCGGTATGGCCGGATTCAGAATACAATACTTTTTCGAAGTTACAGTGACTGTAACTTCTCAACAGTATTTGGAGATTTCATTTCATTTTTTTACCTGCTGAATTGAGACGAGTGGGGTTTAAAAGTAACGACTTATGGTTCTAGCAAGATGGAGCAACAAATTTTGCATAGCTGCTCGATGAAACATGAATCCTGGATGACTTGGTGATTTTAATTAGCAGCCAAGGTCACCCGATTTAAACATATCTGATTTTTTTAGAGTACTTAAAGGCCAGGGTTTCCAAAAATAGGCCACAAATGCTGCAAGCTTTAAAAGACAACATTACTTAAGATATCAAAGTAACCGGGAAATGCTACAACGCGGTATATAGAATTTACAATCGGGACTTGTGTGTAAGCGTGGTGGCAATTTAAATGGTGCAGTTTAAAAAAAAAATATTTCTGTTATAAAACTGCATTATATGTATAATAAAAATGTATTTCTGTGACCTGGGTCGTTTCATTAGAATGTTCATAATAACACTCTAAGCATCGTCAAAACCCATTGCGCCACCCTGTATAAATCGCAGTGATAAAATTAAAAAAAAATTATTTAGCTCACAAAACATTTTTCTTTTAAAATAATTTAGAATTTAGAAATTCCGCCGATTTTCTTGCGAGTTATGTCTTGTTTTTTTAGTTTGGACACGTTGAACATTTAAACGAAAAAAAATTAAAAATAAATATAAAGCGCCGCCGTGATAAAACTCAATTAATTATTACAATTATATTTATTATATTATATATATTTATTATTTATTATTTTTAGCATTATATTTTAACAGAACACCACTCTATCCAAATAATTTTGAAGTTGGAAATTCCACAGATTTTTTTGAGTGTAGATGTCTTACTTCAAATTTTAAATCTGATTCGTTGAACACACGTCGAAAAATAAAATTAAACAAAGGCCAAGCTCAAATTCTGCAAAAAAATAAAATCGGTTCAGAAAACATCATTCTTTTGAAATAATTTTGATTTTCAAAAATCCACTGATCATTTTGTGAGTTGCAAAGTTTCTGAAATTCGTGAAATTTCGACCATTTTCAAACCGCCATAACTCGGCGTTTTTTCAATAGATTTTGATGAATTTTTGAAGGCGAAAAACTTTGAGGTGTTTTCTTTAAAATCATGCATGCGAACTTAAGCGCAACCCATTCCGCCCCCTCTAACACCCTTGTGAAAAAAAGAAGGGGTTGTAAGTTTTGCATATCGCATCTAAATTAATAAATCAAAAAATGATCTATTTAGAACTTCAAGAATAACGTGTCATTTTCCAGATATTTCACCGTTTCCAAACTTTTTGGACACCCGGTATATCGTTACCAAATTGAGGCCCCTAATATTGTGAGGATCAGGGCAGCTGCCCCTCTCTGATAGACCCTGACAATATGCCTCTACTTATCAAATGATTTGGATAAAATTCTACTATAAATCGTAGTGCTGCATGTGCGATATGTGCTGAAGCTCCATCGTGCATAAAATATCATCACCATGACCTCGTTTGAAATTATATTTTTGTAGATTTCACCATTAACAGTGTACGCTTTTTGTTAAAGATTTGACTGAATCACAACTACGAATGATTTATCAAAGCGCATACTGCGATTAATTATTTTTGGAACACACTGTATTAGTATGTTGTATGCTGTATGATGTAAATTGAATATTAATACAGATAATAAGACGAGGTGGCCGAGTGGTTAAGGCGTTGGACTGCTAATCCAATGGGCTCTGCCCGCGTGGGTTCGAATCCCATCCTCGTCGACAACTTTTATGATTCCACATTTATAAATATTAAAATATTGATACAGCAAATTTACTGAATCTATTAGAAATGTTTAATTTACCTGCCATTAGTTTATTAATTAATTCAAAAGAATAATACAAGGCTGTTCCAAGTCGAAATGTATTATTTTTTTGTGTTGGTTTTCTGGCGTGAATTTTTGGCCACTAACGAAATTTTAATATTTGATTTATCGTTTATAGACAAACGCTAAACTCATGCCCTGAACTGGGGACCCATAATCTACTCTTTGGTTGCATAGAGGTCGCCAGTTTATTTATTAATCAAATAAAATGTCTCGGTTAATCAAATAAATGCTATATTTTAATATTTAAATATTGTCGCTCTATAAAATGCCGGTTGTCAATAAAAAATATAATCTACATTGATAACCTATTTATCAAAGTATTGTTGAAATTGCTGCAATGCAATTTATATATTTATTAATATTATATTTAAATAAAACACGTTTAGCTGATAATATATTTATATGCAGGGAGAAACTTTCAAATGCATCACGTTGTTGGTGTTTTATTTTTTGAAAGGGCACGACTCCCAGGTGTTAATTTATTCCCTTGTTGGGTCCCCTTTTCGGCCCATCCGGACCATTCTACGATTCTATTATGCAAAGCACTACATTATGCATGTTCCACTGCAGAAATTCGTAACCCCAGTGTACGTGTCACGTACAACATTGTAACATTGTAACTTTACAATTATCAGTTGTGTTTGTAAATATCTATTTGCTGACAGAGATTATACTCGTATTTTATTACCTAAGTACACATGATCATTTATTGAATTTTAACTACGTTTGTGCCTTGTGCCTGCAAAGAATAGCATGCGTGTAGCGTGTATTTACAAAATGAATTAATTGCACTGTTGTTATTATTATTATAGGTGTAAAATTTTCTTGACGTAAATACAAGTAATGTACAAGTAGTGGAAGATTATGATTAATTATTGCTGTAATATTGATCTTATGGTATTTAGCGCACATATGAGTAAATTTTTATATCGGCGCTGCTAATAACATAGTCGTACATTATTCTTTATCATTTATTACTAGGCAACCCGTCACGCATATAATTAATCTGCTGTAGAGGTGGGCGAAATGACACTTTTTGTTGCCTCAGCGAAAAGAGTCGACCGGATAATCGACCGGAAAAGTCGACTGAAAAAAGTCGACCGGAAAAGTGGACCGGAAAAGTCGACCGGAAAAGTTGACCGGGAAAAGTCGACCGGAATAAGTCGAGCGGAAAGAGTCGACCGGAAAAATCTACCGGAAAGAGCTGACCGGAAAAAAGTAAAAAAAAAACCTTCAAAAATTAAAAAAGCCGTGAAACATGTTTATTCAGGAAAAGAAGTCATAACTTTTTCAAAATGTTTTTGTTACATTTAAGTTAAGGTTAATTTGTATTTAATTTTATATTTGAATTATTTTTTCTTAATTTTGTAAATTTATTTTTAGTTTTTGTATTTTGTGATTGTTTTTGTAAAATGAGTTACCCGTAAATAAATTATTATTATTATTACTAGAAATGTAAACATTACCCTTTGAAAAAAGTTTGACAAGCAAAAAAGTTCCCACTTTCCTAGAATTTCATGACTCAAATTGAAGTACAAATTTGCGCAGGAGTCACATGACTTCGTGACTTACTGCGAGGAGTTACCCCTTAGAGTCGACTCGCCCATGAATTACCCACATCTAATCTGCTGTATTGACTTGTAAGTCTGATGTGGCCATCATGTTACTTTCTCCGACTTGATGGTATCATTTATATTTACGCTTTCGTGGTTTATTTTCAATTTAAATCATATTTTAAATGTGCATCGAGCGTTTTGTAGACTCGGATGAAACTGACGTTTAAAACGTCAAAATTATGAAAGATGGAAAAATTATACTGCAAATTTAAAAGCTGAGTTTACCCAAAAACTAAAACGATTTCGAAAAAAAACTTATTCTTTATAAGTTGTTCACTTTGGCATTCTCTACAATTATTATTGACAAAAATTTGCTGTAACTATTATCGTTTTATAATTATAAACCAAAAATTAAAAAATAATAATAAATTTTTTTCCGAATAAAAATGATTCTATGAAAAATGTTTTCAAACAAAAGATGTTCATTTCTTTGTTGTCTTCAATGTTTGTTTAAATGTTCTTGTGATATTTTTCATATTTAAGAAAATATTGGGAAAAAAACAAAGAAAAAACAGTTAAGGTAAATACCCACTTCCGGTGTACGACATTTTACCAAAAGCTTTTCAGTTCTTCAAATTATCAAATAAGACGTATGTTCAAAGTTCCATATCAATTGCTCTATTAGTTGAGATACAGCGCGCACAGACACACACACAGACACACACACACAGACACCAAAACGGATATTTCCATAGAAAAAAAATTGAAAAAAAATCACGATCACAATACTTTCTCGTACTTCGTAACGGAGAAAGTAAAAAAAATCCAGAAATTGTTGAAATGGCATCTAGAGACCCCAAAACGGATATTTCCGCAAAAAAAAAATTTGAAAAAAAAATCACGATCACAATACTTTCTCGTACTTCGTAACGGAGAAAGTAAAAAAAATACAGAAATTGTTGAAATGGCATCTAGAGACCCCAAAACGGATATTTCCGCAAAAAAAAATTCACGATCACAATACTTTCTCGTACTTCGTAACGGAGAAAGTAAAAATGTTGATGTGATCATCATGTAAATTTCTCCGAAACTGTCTCTGATATTTTACTTGTTTATCTTTTTTTTGCTAAAGCACTGAATCCAAAAAAATCATTTTATTATGCAGCTACTTTAAAGTTGATTAAAATTTCATCATTTTTAGTTAAAAAATTGGGAAGTTAAAACTGATTAATATTTATAGACAAAAGGTGTTTACTTATTCATCTTTTTGTCATGTTTTTGGAATATTTTTCGAATAAAAAAAAATATTGCAAAAACAAAAACAAAGAAAAATTAACATCCACTTTCAGTTTATGCAATTTTATAAAAAGGCATTTCAGTTTTTCGTATTGCGATGATAACTTGAACTTTAAGGTTTTATTCAAATTAGTTTTTCAGGGTCAAGGTCTTTTTTTTTAAATTGTACCGAGTAATAGCGAGTTAATAAAGAATTTTCAAAAATTTGCAAAAAAATATGATATAATATCCGTCGTTGACTTGTACATTTTAAAAATTAATGGGCTGGTTTCTGAAAAAAAAATACATTTTTCGGGATTGGCAAATTTCAAAAGTTGATTTAAGTAGGCAGGGGCGGCTCGTTATGTAGAGCCAAGGAGCCATAGCACTACCTGTAGTTTCAAGCTCAGCAAGAATTTTTAAGTAATTCTTAGAACACTTTTTCGCGAGTTAGTCTAGGAAAATAAATCGTTCTTTCTTTCTTCAAAAACGGTGGAAAGGGGGGGGGGGTGTAAGGGTATATTGTATAAGTGGCTCTACCATCAACATGTTCCACGAGCCGCCACTGAAATTAGGTTAAAACATTTTTTAAACATTTTTCTCGATTTTGAAATTTCAAACATTTAATAAAGTAAATCTTATTTCTGCCTATTTTTATCAACTTTTGCTAATTACGCCAAAGTTTTTCATTTTAATCCAGCCTCCAATTTTATTGCACAGAGAACACAATTTTCTTCACACTGACATTTAATCAAAAAGTAAAACAGAAAAATATGAATTGTTTTAGAAAGAAATCACAAATTCGCAATTTGATTGAAAGTATATGAGCATTATAAAAGAATTTACTTTTTGAAAATATTTATAAAACCACGGTTATAAAACTGACCAAATCTCCTCTTCCCTAAAATTAAAATCCCTTATTACCCGATTATAATAGTACATTAAAATACGAGTTCAATAAGTGCGATTTTTTCGCACACGTCCAAGTCCTCGCTACGCTCGTCGTTTTCTAATGGACTAGTGCAAAAAAGCCCTTATAAATGACTTTTTTACAGTATTTTTTTCTATTTTTCCTTTTTTATTCCATTTCTAAATTAAAAAATCGGCAATACATATTTAGAAAATTGTATGGTGGTTGGTAATAATAATTGACATTTCAATTTGAAATTAGTTTGCGATTTCCACATATTACATAACCTCAAAACTATCTCGCCGAAAATCTAGCACAGGTTCACGGCTCTGAATTTCAACGGTGCCAACCTTGAAAAATTAAATTATTAAAGCACTCGGTGAGCCATTAACGAACCCATGTGAGTGCGTTAATGACTTCGTTTTAGACGAAAAATATAAAAATACATTTGTCGGTTTCTTTAATAATTCACTCTTAAACATGCTGTAACAAGCAAAACCACTCGAGTAAATAAACACCAAATTTGTGTTAGTTTTTGATTTATCTTTTATTATTTAACAAAATATTTCATAAAGTAATAAGTGAGAAAGTTATTCATGAGATATTAAAAAAAAAATGTAAAATATTAATTACTCGAGCAAATTGCTTCAAATGATAGCCACACATGGTTCTCGTAGTCACATTAATAATATTGAATCATAACTAAAGAATAGTTTTGCTTCCATTATATTTACACGTGCTTCCTGAAAAGCATAATATTCGAAGGCATGGTCAACTTAAAAAAATCAAAAGTTAGAATAGATTCCAATATCCAAAAATGTTCCTTATAGTCTTATTAACCATACTAAATATAATATTTACAAGACCTTTTTTCTTCCATTTTCTTCAAATATTTTTTTCAATAAATGCACAATATTTGAAGAAAATTAAAAAAATCAAGTTAGTGTTTGATCTCATTTAAAAATTATTTGAATGGCCACCAATGTTCTAAAATATACAACGATAATTAGAGAAGTGTTGCATAGGAACATTTTTGAGCAAATTCGATTTGAAAATTTAAAAAAAAGTTTGTTTTCGTAGTAACCAAAAATTATTCCACGCCATCGTTAGATGCGATTTTAAATGTCAAACAACTTATTAAAAAATCACTTCTAAAACCGAAAAGTATTTTAAAAAATATAGACTTCTAGACACCCTCTGTAATAACGATTTTTTTTTTTTAATTGAGTTAAATTAATTATTTTTTTCAGGCGGTTATACATAGTTACATATTCAGTTTATGGGGAATTATTGATTTATTAGAAATCCTAATCCCTGAATGGAAGTAAATATATTGAGCGTAAACGTGTTTCCAAATACAATATCGCTTCTCATTTCTTCATTGTTCAGTTTTGTATTTAATTTGAATTTATAAAAAACATCAACTATTGACAGGTATTTATAACTTGATTATGTAAAAATTGAGATTGCTAGAAATTTAAATCGAGTGCCGGCAGAATATCTTCCGAACCTAGGCCTGTGACGCATTCGTTACGCCACTGTACTGATCAATAGTAAGTCCCAATTGTAAACGTTGAGCAGACATTGCGATCATTAATTTGGGATTTTCTGTAATCTGTAATACACTGCACGTTTTTTTCACTTGTATACGCCAAGTTTGCCTGAAAAATGTAAAATTAAAATTAAAAATAGCATATCCCGAATCAATCATCCTGAACGCGGATTATTGCGATTATATTATTTGAATGTTGTTACGTGCTAAATATACATTAACAATAAAGAAGAAATTGCTATTTTAAGAACGTTTTTATTCTCCTGAAAATGAAATTAGTCAGCATTTTTTAACCATAAATATAATTATTTTGCAGATGAATGCAATCAGACAATGGAGATATGTTTTATACAGTTTAATGTCATCCGCATACATTAAGAACTCACAATTTTTTAACAGTATTGATAAAGATGGTGAAAAGTAAGGGCCCAAGGTTAGACCCTTGAGGTATACCACTTAACGTGAAGTTGATAGAGAACATTTTTATTTCGTGGTATCATATTACTATTCTTAAAAAAAAAACTTTTTTATAGATTGAATCAAACACTTACTATGTTTTAACCACAATTATTTATTGTAATGTATTTGCAAAAGGAACATTTTTGAAAACATTATGAAAAACTAATTAGTATATTTATATCGAGTTTTAGCGTAAGTTAACTGTTTAGTTTTTCATTATCCTTAACGTTAGTTAATAGTTATTTATGCAAAAAGTCAGTAAAGTACTACTTTTTTTCACGAGTAGGAAAGATTGCCACACGAGCCGAAGGCGAGTGCGCCATTTCCTACAAGTGAAAAAAAATTGCTTTACTCTCGAGTTTCATACAAAATTTTTTCTACGTCCATAACTTTAAATAAATTCGATAAAACCTTAATCAATAGAAAGAAAACAATAATCATCAAGTTTTCTTGATCGGAAACGAATGTTTGACATTTATCGGAGGAACTCGCAGCGTATTGCGAAGCATTCTTGACACACTGTGCGCAAACAATTTTACAGCAGCGTTAAAAAATGAACCGCTACGGCACTTTTTTCTTCAGGCAAAAGAGTGAAAAAATGAACCATTAGGGCACTTTTTTTCACGCTGTTTGTAGGGTTCAGGAATGACATATTTTATGAACCCAAAGTAATGAAAAAAACTATACATTTTATAACGGACGTGGAAAAAATATTTTTTTTTATAATTTTGGATGAAAATAAATGTGGTCACATTTTTTTCTAGTTAAGTGCACGACCAAGGGTGTAACTTTGGGTTGGGTATTTAAAAGTTTTCCAGTAATTACCATAGTTTTACGGCCTCGTTCGGGAATAAACAGTTTTATGTATGATAAAATAAAGCAATAACGCAACTAAATCGAACATTTGTTCACAATGTACTTTCTGCTTTACGCCGTCATAAACTCCTTCTCCAACTTCGGCGTTGCTCTTATTTTGTGCGAATTGATATCATAAAGGAGCGTTTTATAGCGTGACCTATTAAACTAATTAAGATCGCGTTGACAATTCGTGTTTATAGGTGTATTATTCAGAAGGCAAAAATATGAAACCGTGCCATGCTAATTTCTGTAATGTGGGTTATCGAACCGTTGTACGCCCCCAGCGTATAAAGTTTTCACAAACAACAAATTAGCGATTTAGATAAAACTTAAACGTGATATCTGATTATACAATGTTACAAGATTACTTTAAAAGTTCGTGCTGAATCTTGTATGTGTTCACGTAAGCCGTTATTGCGTGGCGTGTATTTTTAGTTACAAGTTGGACTATTTATAAAACTGCTTGATAAACGTGTACGGTTAAATATTTTACTTTGTTGACGGCTTGAAAATGTTCTGAAGCGAAACATGCATCCAGTTTAACGCCAGATCTCTGAGACATGCGTTCAAAATTAAATCAAGCTGGATTAGTTTTGTCTGGCTTTACACATTTATTTGTTGTTATTATTATTACTTTTAATAACCTTAAACGATATGTCGTTTTTGAGGTTCCTAGAAGCGATTTCAATGATTTCTGAAAAAAAAATGTGTGTATTGTGTGCCTGTAGGAATTATCATGAAACTTTGAACATAATCCTTATTTGACAATTCAAAGAGCTCAGAAGCTTTAGATAAAGTTTCGTACACAGAATCGTTTTTTGTTTTTTCTTTTCATAATTTCTTTAATATGGAAAATATTATAACAACATTTACAGACATATTAAAGATAACAAAGAAACGAAAATATTTTGTTTAAAAATATTTTTTCATATTACTACATATATTATTATTAAAATTATAATAATAGTAATTGTTGAGAATGTTTTTTAAAATGTTTATTATCATTGGTTTTTGAGTAAACTGACAGTAAACGTTATTAGAATTTGAAGTATAATTTATCATTTTCATCTGTTTTTACAATCATTCCATTAATATTTTTTATTTTAAATTGGTCAAGTATTTGATGATAACTTCCAATCAGGAATTTCAAAACTGCACAACTCAATAACCCGTAAGTCAATTATGTCCCAAATGAATTTAAAATGTTACTATAGTCTGTTCATCTCCAAGAGGCAGTAAGTGTAAACAACACCAACTGCCTGATAGCCGCGTGATCACTTTATTAGAAGCATACGGTTGGTTGTTCAGTGATGCGAGTTCTCGGCCATTTTTTGAGTGGGTGACTAAAAACGTGCGACCTTGTGCAATCTCACCGTTCACGTCATTGTCTATACATTTCCTGCCTCTTGGATATGAATAGACTTTAGATTATTTGTCTTTTGACAAAATTTTTGAAATCATTTTTGTAAATCAAAATATCCAAGTCCGCTGTAATTGGCAATGTTGTGTTTAAACCGCTGCAATTCATAAACAAAATAATAGATTTTAACGAAACAAATTGTAAAATGAAGACAATTTGTGTGGGAAAGTATTGAATAATTTTCAAAATGTTCTTGGTGTTGTATACATTTTTTTTTAATTTCTATTTATGACACTCACTTTTTCCGCTCGTTGACTTAAACAAATGTACAAAATCGTAACCAAAAAAATTGACTTTTATCTTTAGACAGAATGAAATACAATTTAATGTTGTTTATACACTTGAAATTCATGAAATTTTGACCATTTTCAAACAGCCATAACTCGGCGTATTTTTAATCGCTTTTAATGAATCTTTAAGGGCGAAAAACTTTGAAGTTTCTTTTCTAAAGTCATAACAATGAATTGGCACCAAGTTATGGGTATTTGAAAAAAGTGCATTTTGAGGTTTTTCGCACAAAACTCAGCGACTTTTTAACCAAATTTGATGATTATTTCGGAAAAACATCTCATTTTGGCCCTACTTTAAGGCGGTAAACTCAGATTGGAATGGTTTCTTTTCGAACCTTTCAACCCCCAAACAAAAAAACACGTTTTTGGGCAAAAACATTCCAACTTTGGCAACGTGTACCGATAAAATGTGTCGATGATTTGATCCACCAAAAGGCCATTGAAATGTGTTCAATTACCTGTGCAGGACTCAAAAATGAAGTTCGGTCGGCGATTTGGCACAAAGTTATGGGTGTTTAAACAAAAAGTGCATTTTGTGGTCTTTTTATTTTTTCGTTCGGAATGGCGTAGCGCCCTCTTAAAGAGAACACATTTTGTTTTTGATTTCTCAAAAGATGGTCGAAATCGGTTGGATAGAAACCGAGTTATGGCCATTTGAAAATTACCTAAATTTTTACAAATCTCAAGTGTTCTATTTTTTTCCGTCAGTGCAATTTGTTTGTTTTTATTGGACGAATGGAAAAATGGACGAATAGTGGTGAGTTAGGCCCACAATTTTTTCCGACACTACAGAGATCGTTAAAGTGAGTTTTTTTACCTAAAATAAAGTTTTTTGTTATCCCCTTTCTGCATAACGTGCCATATATGGCACAAAGTAGTTTGCATATATTTTTAGCTTTATTTAGCGGCTGGTGGTAAAAATTTCTATTTAGCTATATTTTAGAGACTAATAGTTACCTAGAAGAAAATATCTAGTTTTCATAGGCATCTGGAAACAAGACATTTTTGCCAGAATTAGCATTTGCGTTATATGTACTGACAGTCGTCAAACCGCAAACTTTGTGGTCTATTTTGTAGGCCAATGTGTCACAGCTTGCCTAAATTTGGTGGTTCAAATTGTAGTCCCGTATGCAGCAAAGAGTTAAGACAGAAATTGTTTTCTATTATGTTATACGTAATAAGGTTCTGTTACTACATTGCGTTCCAGATATGGCACAACATGTATTTTTGTAAAAAATAAAAAAAATTAAATATTTTAAATATCACTAAAGATATTCATAAATATTTTTGTTTCATAAAAATAAAAAATCATGCAGTAAGGGGTTGATGGAGTTCTAAGGTACAAAATGTGGTATTCAAAAACGAAAACAATTTCGTCGAAAACCTTAGGACTTATGAGACAAAAAACCACAAAATTCGCTTTTTTCAAACACCCATAACTTTGCGCCAAATCGTCGTAGGAACTTCTTTATTTGAGTCCTGCGCAGATAATTGAACACATTTCAATGCCCTTTTGGTGCATCAAGTCGACACATCTTTTGCAACTCGGTACACGTTGCCAAAGTTGGGCGATTTTGCCCAAAAAAGTGTTTTTTTTTTTGTTCGGCGGTTGAAGGGTCCGAAAAGGGATCATTTCATTCTGAGTTTACTCCCTTAAAGTAGATAGATTTTTTCCCGAAAGAATCATCAAATTTAATTGAAAAGTCGAAAAACCTCAAAATGCACTTTTTTCAAACACCCATAACTTGGTGCCAAATCGTCGCAGGAACTTCGTTCTTTGAGTCCTGCATAGGGACTATTGATTAGATTTTAATGCCCCTTTGTTTCGCAGGGGCGCTTGAGGGGGGCGGAAGGGGTTACGCATGCATGACTTTAAAGAAGACACTTCAAAGTTTTACGCCCTCAAAGATTAATCAAAATCGATTGAAAATACGCCGAGTTATGGCGGTTTGAAAATGGTCGAAATATCACGAATTTCAAGTGTTTCATTTTTTTCCTTCAGTATATTTTTGAAGATTAAAATTTTAGCGGTAATCTAAAAAAAATCGTTGTGAAATTGTTTTACAAATGGTAATAGTTGAGACGTAGTGGCACTTGTAAGAAGCAAATAATGCTGAATTAGGGTTAGGTAAATGTGTGGGTGAGGCAGCATTTATGAAAATAGAATTTGACGACACAGTTTACAAGGATTTTCATGATTTAATAAGAAAAAGCAAAATCCACCTGACCGAAAACATTTCTTGTGACTTAATCAAATTCATCCATTACATTTTAAGAATAGTTATTTAAGGAACAAGGAACGTCGCCTGTCGAAAATGTTAATTGTCATTACGTTCCGTGTTGCTTATTATTTTTCCCCTACCGGAAGTATAATACTAAAAAAAAAAAGATCAGAAATATTCTAAAATATAGCTTGTAACATTTGGGGTTAAACATTTTATAATCACCTGTGCGTCCTATGGCAACCCAGTAACCGATAAAACAATGTTGAATTTTGTTTGTTTGAGTCAATCCAGTAAAACTTTCTATGGGCATGTTGCGAATATCGCGTTTCTTTTATTTTATTATTTTCCTAGGTCCGTAAGTAAAAAATTAGGTTCCGTCGTCAAGGACGAATGTTATCAGCCACTTACAGTACCTGTAACCATGGATGCATTGCTTATTTACGTTGTCGGTAGCGGAAAAAAGAATATATGAATATTCAATATGTTCATAATTCTGCAAAATTAAGTCTTAAATAACGTTCTCGATTTTAATTTTAATTTTTATCCATTAAAGTTGGGACACTTTCTAAAATCATTATACGTTAATAAATTTAAATCATTTTCTTGTGCGAGTTATACGAAGATTCTCACACATTATACAAAGGCACGTAAAAATATAAAATTTTATGTGAATGGATTTTTCCTGTCTCCTTAAAATAATCCAATAAATAAAATTTCATTCCATTATAGAGTATTAACCCTCTCACCGAGGAGCGTCTTAAAAATATACCCACGGCAAAAACCCGGTTTGCAATTTGTAAAACTGGAAAGATAAATATTTGTCTCCAGCTTTATTAAAAATCAATGCTGGCCATTTTCTCCGGGGGAAGTAATTATTTTATTGCCGGATCCGAAGAAAAAAATCTATCGCCACGTCAGCTCAATCCCGGGAGGATTATAGTTTATTTTTTTCTCTAAATTTTTGTATTATTCACAAACCCATTAAAGACATGGCGGAATGCAATTACGGTCCTGAATAAAAATGGAATTCCTAGTTATTATTTGATTGTTGCGGAGGAAGGGCCGCTCCTTCCTTTTTCGTGATGGCGCTTCGTGATTTGGGTGTACAAAGTGACAACATTAATTTATTTGAATGATATATTTGCCCATTTTTTAGAGGTAGGTTCGGAATGTTTCGAAATGCGTACGTAATGTTGCGTGAAATGGATTACTTGATATTACTGGAGTGAAGTAAATATTAGTCATACGGTTGAATTTTAAATTAAATAATTCGTATGGCTAGCTGTAAATCAACTTAGCATTACTGCGCGATGGGAGAGTTTCACAACGTATTATTGTAGAAGTTGGTAAACTTTTTTTGATGACAACAATATAATTAGGCACGCAGTTAGTTATTTCGATTAGTTTTTCCTAGGCTAATGTTTGACGTGTATGTGAAATAGTGAAATGCTGACGGAAGACGGCTCCGCTGAGCTGCGCCATTGTGCTTGCGTAGCCCATAAGACCACTGTTTGGCCGTCTACTGATAGCTATGTTATCATACTGGAGTTGCATCTAATATTAACGTCATATTTTTCTAATTCATCAACAATTTTTACTTGTAAATCATTATTTTATTGATATTATTTAAAAACACTAAGTCAATATGAAAGCGAACTGAAAATGATACCATAAACTAAATTAAAATTGGTGTAAAATATATAAAATTATCTTGAACTCCTGTTACTGTTAACGTTTCGACGCTTAAATTCTATTCTCGGCATCGTTCTTAGAATTTGTAGTCCTCCCTAAATGCTGTAAGTACGTTTATCGATGATTTCGATCAAATCTTGCCCTTTGGTAACTTCGATGGAACCTATTCTAGCGCCTTCATTCACAAAAGCTCTGGCTATGTAATATTGATTAATAAATTCCGATTAGTTGTTGTTGGAAGACCGAAACAGTTTACCTGTTTTAAAACTTAAAAATGGTGATGTGGCCATCATGTTACTTTCTCCGACTTGATGGTAGCCATTTATATTTACGTTTTCATGGTTTATTTTCAATTGAAATCATATTTTAAATGTACATCGAGCGTTGTGTAAACTTGGATGAAACTGACGTTTAAAACGTCAAAACTATGAAAGATGGAAAAATTATACTTCAAATTCAAACTTGTAGAAATGCTAAGTTTAATAAGAAGGATGGAATCCCATCGACTAAGGAGACAGTAAATACATTATCACCCGTGGATCAACTTACAATAGAAAATTTGTTTGAACAACATTTGGGCCCGATGAAAAAGAGCATTGAAGGCATTATGTTGTTGATGTCTGAAAAATTTGAGTTAATTAATACAAGATTTAAATATTTAGAGCAAGAAAATGAAGCTTTGAAACAACAACTAAATAATTTCAAATCAGTTTCTGCACCAGAGAATTATTGTAACTGAAATAAATGACCGAAATAATAGATCAAAAAATATTATTATTTACAATGTTGCTGAATCAAGTGCTGCAGAAGCTGTAAATAGAATAAAAGCCGACACTGATAAATTTGAGGACATATGTAGAGGTATGAGCAATATTCCAAAACCTAAGGATAGGGAATAAGGATAATGGCTCCCGTCCATTAAAAATAGTATTTGACAGTAGTGATATACCTATACAAATATTCAAGCAGAGGAATACCATATACGGAAGAGATCCTAACATTAGAATAAAGGCGGATTTGACCATAATGCAGAGAGTTCATCTTCGTGAATTAGGAGAAGTAGTAAAACATCGCCGCGAACAGGGTGAAAGTGACGTTTTCATCAAATACGTTAACGGACATCCCATCATATCTTCCGGGAAATCTTCACGTAATAGTAACAATAAAAAAAACTAAAGTGTTTTTATCAAAATATGGGTGGATTAAAAAGTAAAATATCTGAACTTTCAATTAAAATGAATACTTGCATATATGATATCATTATTATTACAGAGACATGGTTAAATGATTCAATTTCAAGTAGTGAATTTAATCTATCCAATTTTGATATTTACCGAAAAGATAGATCTGCGTTAACTTGTAATAAAGAAAAAGGTGGTGGTGTATTCATAGCTGTAAGGAAACAATTACACTCTATTTTGTTGCCATCGCCTGAAAATATTGAGGAATTATTTATTTTAGTAAATTATAATTTAGTAGTTGGTGTATTGTATATTCCACCATCATCACAAATTATTAAATATCAAGAACACTGCAACACAGTTGAATCTTTATATGAACGGTATCCTGAAAAAAATGTGGTGGTTATAATTTACCTACAGCGTTTTGGTCGAGTAACCATGTTAATGTACTGAATAGCACTAACAATGATAATACTGCACAATTATTGGCGGAATTTTTTGAGTTCTATCAAATATTTCAAAATAATAATATTTAAAACTCTCGTGGAATATTTTTAGATTTATTTTTTTCCAATTTAAATAACTGCTCTATCTCTTTAGCGTCTAATTCTTTAGATAAATGCACTGCGCATCATCCTGCATATGAATTGAATTTTGGGTTAACTGGTTGTAGTAACTCTATACAAAAAGGCGAGTTAAAATATGATTATAAAAATGGCGATTATTTGGGTTTAAATAATTTTTTTGCGTCAATTGACTGGAAAAATGTTTTCAAAGATAACAATATGAATGTATGTGTACAATTGTTCTATGATATTTTGGATTATGGCATTAGTCTATTTATCCCACAGCAAATATGGTTTCAGAGTTCGTTCCCTAAGTGGTTTAATAGTCAGTTAATTAAATTAACTAAACAAAACCGTCAAATGCATTCGGAATGGAAGCGTTCAGGAAGCTATGATACGTATTTACAATTTTGTGAGTTGAGATCACAATGTAAGAATCTCAGTGAACAGTTGTACCGTAAATATATATTTCGTGTTGAATCCAGTATAAAAGATAATGCTAACTATTTCTGGTCCTTTGTTCGTAATCAAGGTACCTCTAGTAGTTATCCTGAAATCATGTATTTTGAGGGAGAGATTTCAAAGGACAGGGAGAGTTGTGTTGATTTGTTTGCCAAGTATTTTGCATCTGTTTATGAAAATCAAAATATGAATTACATTCCTATGCTCAAAACGTCCGATGTAATAAATTTTGAGAAATTTAAGATTGATGTTAAGGACGTATTCAGTTGTATTGAAAAGCTTGTCAATGCCTGTGCTGCAGGACCGGATGGCATACCACCATTTTTATTGAAGAAATGTATATTCACGATTACTATGCCCTTGTTTAATTTATTTACTTTATCTCTTGAAGCTGGATGTTTTCCTGATTTGTGGAAAATTAGCTACGTTACTCCACTGTACAAATCGGGGCCAAGGGACAATATTAAAAGTTACAGGGGTATATCTATTCAATCCACAATCCCAAAAATGTTAGATTCTATTATTGCAGAGCAATTGAGCTGGAGTTTTCGAAGTATTATGATTTATGAGCAACATGGTTTTGTTAGTGGTAGGTCAACTATTTCCAATCTGCCTGCTCTCTTTCAAATCATATGTCATTGAGGCCTTAGAGAGTGGTCTACAAGTAGATACAATTTATACAGACTTCTCTAAGGCCTTTGACAGATTAAATCATAATGTTTTGTTAACAAAATTGGAAACTATGGGATTTGGGCTCTCAATTATTAAGTGGTTGCAAAGTTATTTGGTAGACCGTCAACAATATGTTCGAATACAAAGCCATTCCTCAAATATTATCAATGTTACCTCGGGTGTACTGCAAGGATCGCACTGCGGTCCTATACTGTTCTGTTTATTTATAAATGATATTGCTGAAAATTTTAAATCATCTCAGTGCCTCTTATATGCTGACGATTTAAAGCTTTTCTTTAAAATACGTGATAGCGATGATTGTGTAGCCTTACATGAAGACTTGATATGTTTAGCTAATTGGTGTGACAAAAAAAAACTCTATCTCAATATTGCAAAGTGTTCCGTTACAAGTTTTAGTAAGCGTAGGCCCAGAATTCAACACAGTTATTACATTGACGGCATTGAGTTAAAAAGAAATAGCTTAATTAAAGATCTAGGTGTTTCTTTTGATGAGGGACTTACGTTTTCTAATCATATAAATATCATAACATGTAATGTGTCTAAAAGATTTGGTGTTGTTATTCGCTTTAGAAAACCACTATCTATTGAAACATTGAAGCTGTTGTATCTCGCCTTAGTGAGACCATGCTTAGAGTATGCATCTCAAGTCTGGTCTCCCCATTATAACAATGCCATAATGCAAATAGAAAGGATACTAGTTTTTCCTAGGCTTAAGTTTGATGTATGTGAAATTGTGTTCTTTATGAAAAAATTGTGAAATGTAAAATGTAAGAAAAGTAACTGGTGACGAACGACGGCTCCGCTGCGCTGCGCCGTCGTCCAGCGGGGCCCATCAAAATTAAGTGATTAAATTGGTAACGGACGACGGCACAGCGTGTCCCATTCAAATCACATTTTGGCCGCCTACTGATGTTGATTTGCGTCTAATAGCAACTATTATAATGAATTAAGCAAAGTAATTGGTGGCTGCGCTGCGTCATCTATGAAAACCATAATTTTTTTCTAATTTAATTTAAATTTTTCGTTTTTAATTTTTAATTTTTAATTTTTAATTTTTAATTTTTAATTTTTAATTTTTAATTTTTAATTTTTAATTTTTAATTTTTAATTTTTAATTTTTAATTTTTAATTTTTAATTTTTAATTTTTAATTTTTAATTTTTAATTTTTAATTTTTAATTTTTAATTTTTAATTTTTAATTTTTAATTTTTAATTTTTAATTTTTAATTTTTAATTTTTAATTTTTAATTTTTAATTTTTAATTTTTAATTTTTAATTTTTAATTTTTAATTTTTAATTTTTAATTTTTAATTTTTAATTTTTAATTTTTAATTTTTAATTTTTAATTTTTAATTTTTAATTTTTAATTTTTAATTTTTAATTTTTAATTTTTAATTTTTAATTTTTAATTTTTAATTTTTAATTTTTTAAAGCTAGTTGTATCCTCTGCAATTCCTGAAAATTTCGGCATTCCGACTTGGAAAGAAAAAAAATTGTTCTTAAAAAAGAAGGAACCCAGGGGATGCAAATGGTGCGTAGGGGTAGTTCCAAACATTTTGAAAAAATATCTTCTGCCATCCCTGAAAGTTTCATTTCGTCCTTAAAAGAAGAAAAACGAACCCAATGGGTGCAAATGATTCATAGGGGTAGTTTCAAAAATTTTGAAAAAATATCTTCTGCCTTTCCTGATAATATCAGTTTTTCGACTTTAAAAGAAAAATGGAGCGTAGGGGTAGTTCAAAAAATTTGGACAAAATATCTTCTGTCATCCCTGAAAGTTTCAGCTTTTCGACTTTAAAAGAAAAAATGGTGATGTGGCCATCATGTTACTTTCTCCGATTTGATGGTATCATAACCATTCATATTTACGTTTTCACGGTTTATTTTCAATTGAAATCATATTTTAAATGTACATCGAGCGTTGCGTAAACTCGGGTGAAACGGACGTTTAAAACGTCAAAATTATGAAAGATGGAAAAATTACACTTCAAATTAAAAAACTCAGTTTACTCAAAAACTAACGAGATTTCGAAAAAAACGTATTCTTTAGAAGTTGTTCATTTTAGCATTCTCTACAATTATTATTGACATAAATTTGCTGTAACTATTAACGTTTCATAATTATAAACCAATAATTAAAAAAAATGAATAAATTTTTTTCTCGAATAGCAATGATTTTATGAAAAATATTTTCAAGCAAAAGATGTTCATTTATTTGTTGTCTTCAATGTTTGTTTAAATACTTTTGTAATATTTTTCATATTTAAGAAAATATTGGCAAAAAACAAAAAACAGTTAAGGTAAACGCCCACTTCCGGTGTACGAAATTTTACCAAAAGCTTTTCAGTTCTTCGGATTATCAAATAAGACGAATGTTCAAAGTTTTATATCAATTGCTCTATTAGTTTTTGAGATACAGCGCACACAGGCAGACACACACACAGACACACACACACACACACAGACACACACACAGACACAAAAAAAAAATTTCCAGAAATTGTTGAAATGGCATCTAGGGACCCCAAAACGTATATTTCCGTAAAAAAAAATTTTGAAAAAAAAATCACGATCACAATACTTTCTCGTACTTCGTAACGGAGAAAGTAAAAATGGTGATGTGGCCATCATGTTACTTTCTCCGACTTTATATTTACGTTTTCATATGTTTATTTTCAATTGAAATCATATTTTAAATGTACATCGAGCGTTGCGTAAACTCGGATGAAACTGACGTTTAAAACGTCAAAATCATGAAAGATGGAAAAATTATACTTCAAATTCAAAAACAAGATTTACTCGAAAACTAACGAGATTTCGAAAAAAACTTATTTTTTAGAAGTTGTTTATTTTGGCATTCTCTACAATTATTATTGACATAAAATTGCTGTAACTATTATCGTTTCATAATTATAAACTAAAAATTAAAAAAAAATTAATAAATTTTTTTCTCCAATAGCAATGATTTTATGAAAAATATTTTTAAGCAAAAGCTATTCATCTATTTGTTGTCTTCGATGTTTATTTAAATGTTTTTGTGATATTTTTTATATTTAAGAAAATATTGGCAAAAAACAAAAAACAGTTAAGGTAAACGCCCACTTCCGGTGTACGAAATTTTACCAAAAGCTTTTCAGTTCTTCGGATTATCAAATAAGACGTATGTTCAAAGTTTCATATCAATTGCTCTATTGGTTTTTGAGATACAGCGCACACAGACAGACACACACACACACACACACACAGACACACACACACACACACACACACACACACACACACACACACAGAGACACACAATTTTTTTTTCCAGAAATTGTTGAAATGGCATCTAGGGACCCCAAAACGGATATTTCCGCAATAAAAAATTTTGAAAAAAAAATCACGATCACAATACTTTCTCGTACTTCGTAACGGAGAAAGTAAAAATACGTCTTTAAAAGAAGAGAAACGAACCTAGAGGGTGCAAATGGCGCATAGGGGTGGTTCCAAAATTTTTAAAAAAATTCTAAATAAAAGCCGGTCATCCCTTCTGTCATCCCTGAAAGTTTCAGCTTTTTGACTTGATAAGAAAAAAATACGTCCCTAAAAGAAGAAAACCGAACCCAGAGGGTGCAAATGGCGAGTAGAGATGGCTCCAAAAATTTTCAAAAACAGCCCCAATGAAAGCCAGTCATCGCTTCTGTCATCCCTGAAAGTTTTAGCTTTTCGACTTGAAAAGAAAAAAAATACGTCCTTAAAAGAAGAAAACCGAACCACCCCCTGGGTTGGTGGCGCTGGCGGCACGTAGGGGGGGTCCAAAAATTTTGAAAAAATTCACAATAAAAGCTAGTTATCCCTCCTGCCATCCCTGAAGGTTTCAGCTTTTCTACTTGAAAAGAAAATACGTCCTTAAAAAAAGAAAAAAAGATTTTTTTTTACCCGGTTTAAAAAAATCATATCTCGGAAACGGAGCAAAAATTTAAAAATGTGGCTCAATCAATTTTAGATATTTTCTTTAGGATTATTTTAAGACATACTGGGATCGTCCAGCTCCAGCGGTTACGGAGGAGATATTTTTTTTTTGGAAACGTGCAAAAATCGAAAATTTGCGTTTGAAAAATAACCCCCTGGGGTGGGGGTGAAGCGAAACGACGGGACCGGTTTTAAAAGCTTGCCCGGTTATCTGGGCGTCGATCTGCGCGCAAAAAAACTAACAAAATTTTCCCGAATAAGGCCCCGATAAGGGGTGAGGTTTAACCCCACCCCCCCGTTTTAAGGGTGAGTTTCGGGAGACGCGTTTTTCAAAATCCTCCTCATATTTTTGGGCGATTTTTTTTGTGCCGGTCGGCCGACGCCCCTTTATAGCGGTTTTTTCTGCGCTGTCAAACATTTCTAACTCAATTAGTATATATATAAATATAACCAAAATTTGTAAAATTAATTTCTTATCGCTTAAACATGAATTCTGGTCATTTGGATATTCTAAGTATATTAAACTTGCAAAAGTTGCAACATCGTAGAATATTGGCTGATTTGTACTATTTATTCAAACTTATTAATGGCATCATTAATTGTCCTTTTCTTTTAAATCGTGTTAATTTTAATTTTATTCGGCCAAGATGGACTAGGCAAATGTTTCCCTTTCGGCCTAGTATTCATTTGGCCAATTATGGCATAAATACTCCGGTATGTAGAATGATGCGCTTTGGCAATATTATTTCAAATAAATTTTGTATCAACTTTTTTGTTCATAATTTTGGCATTTTTAAGACTCAACTGAAACGAATCGACATTAAATTTTTAGAAAATGTTTAATATAGTTTTTTTTTTATATTTATGTAAATACAACAAAGTTATTACATACGGCATCTGTAATATGTATTAAGTTTAGTTTTAATTACGCATGCATACAATGTATAGTTTTGTAATACATAAAAATGGTGTATCAGTAAATAAATAAATAAATAAAAAACTCAATTTACTCAAAAACTAAAGGGATTTCGAAAAAAAACTTATTTTTTATAAGTTATTCATTCTAGCATTCTCTGCAATTATTATTAAAATTTGCTATAACTATTATCGTTTTATAATTATAAACCAAAAATTAAAAAAAATAATAATACAATATTTTCTCGAATAAAAATGATTGTATGAAAAATATTTTCAAGCAAAAGATGTTAATTTCTTTGTTGTCTTCAAAGTTTGTTTAAATGTTTATGTAATATTTTTCATATTTAAGAAAATATTGGCAAAAAACAAAAAATAGTTAAGGTAGACGCCGACTTCCGGTGTACGAAATTTTACAAAAAGCTTTTCAGTTCTTCAGATTATCAAATAAGACGGATGTATAAAGTTTCATATCAATTGCTCTATTAGATTTTGAGATACAGCGCACACAGACAGACGCACACACACACACAGAGACAGACGCACACACACACACAGAGAGACAATTTTTTTTCCAGAAATTGTTGAAATGGCATCTAGAGACCCCAAAACGGATATTTCCGAAAAAAAAATTTTTGAAAAAAAAATCTCGATCACAATACTTTCTCGTACTTCGTAACGGAGAAAGTAAAAATGGTGATGTGGCCATCATGTTACTTTCTCCGATTTAACGATTAGACCAAAACCTTGAAAATGCTGGCAAAACATTAAAAAATCGCTGCTTTAGGTTAAAAATCTAAAATATTCGCCAATCAAAAATTTGCTGATAGAAATTAATAATTAAACAATAAAACTAAAACATAGGCCCAAAAAAATCCAAATATCGAAAACTATGGCCTAAACATAAAAAAACGCAAACTAAAACATCGAAAATTTCAACAAACACATCGAAAATGTCTAAAATAAAGATTATTTAGGCAAAAAAAGGTAAAGGTAAAGATCTAAATATGGACCAAAAAAATGCAGACCAAAATATTGTAAATTCAAGTAAAAGAAAAAATATTTAGCTAGCCCCTAAAATAATTCTTTGGCTCAAAATAAGTTTCCGACCAGAAACTCGAAAATAATGCAAAAAAAATTAAATAAAAAACAATAATTCAGGTTAAAAAGTAAAGGGCAAAAAATCAAAAACCGACCAAAAAAACTCGAAAATACCGGCAAAAAAATCGAGCATAAAAATCAATAATTCAGATTAGAAAATTTAAAATACGAGTATAACATAAAAAAGGTAAAACTGAAACCAACAATTAGGACCTAAATATCAAAAATACAGACCAAAAAGATCAGACATGTGTTTTCTTATGTATTTTTCACCGCTGAATCCGAATCCGGGTCAGAAAAAGGCCTACACCCCTAGAATTGGCTCCAGAGGCCAAAAATGGCCCCTATAGGGTGCGAATCTCGATTTTCCGGCCCCCGAATGCCCATTTTCCGACCTCAGAGGGTGAATCCAAATCGGCTCTAAACTTTTTTGACCACGAATTCGGCTTTGGCTTGGGAATGCAATCTCGACCTCGTCTGAGCATCCGTTATTCCGGAATCCACGTTTCACACCTTATAGCGGCCATTTTCGGCCTCTGGGGCAAATTCCAGGGGTGTAGGCCTTTTTCTGACCCCGGATTCGGATTCAGCGGTGAAAAATACATTAGAAAACACATGTCTGATCTACAGATCCGGACTTTTTTTGTGGGGCTGTGTTAAGCGCCGTCTGTCACGAATACAAAAAACAATTTCAGATAAAACTTTCTTATTTTTCCCGGAGGATTCAAATCCGTACAAAAAATGGGGGTTCCTATTTAAATTTTCTATTTCTCACCTCCTACCCTCTAGGGGGTTAAGGGTATTGGGTCGAGTTTCATATCACTAGATGTCCCCCTCCGAGGCGAACAAATTTTAATTATAATTTTTTTTATTCGATGTTTAGTTTTCGAAATATTTCAATGTCTTCACTTAAATTGAACACCCTGTATAATAATTTGACCTTTTCATAAATAAAATGGCTTAAACAATTCTTGGATACGGAACTATTAATATTGTAGCATTACTTATACATAAATACACTTTTGCCCTTTTCAGCCCTTTTCGACACGGGAAATCCGAAGGCAACTCTCAACTAAGCGAAAATACATTGAAACGTGAAACAAGCTTCCGAGCAGTTCTTATTGGTGGAAGGGCGTCTCATCTGATTGGCGAAAAAATATTTCGTGGACCGTGAAGGCTCATTACTTTATCTGCCTAGGCATTATCAATCATTTTAAAAGTCTGATCCGTAAAAGTGGCACTTCACGTCACTAAAATCTTAAGCAATCCGCGAAAAATGTCATTCCTATTAACAGATTCTTTGATTTTTTTTAATTTTACCTTACCCCAAGGTTAATAAGAACGTAATGTAAGCATAATTGTATGCACCAATTTCCCGTGCACCAGCACAGCCCCCTCGATTATTATAATTTCCCCTATTTAAGCATGGTTATGGCCCTTATCGCGTCGTTTAATCAAATTTCACCCCTTCCGTGCATTTTGAATGCATTGCATCCATCTGCCACGCTTAAATTGAAACTATTCCATTCATTCGGGAAGATATCAAGATATGCATTTAAATAATCCCACTCTGGGCATATCGCCTCGCGCCACCAGTTTAATTCCGAAACTTTCGGTTCGTCTGTCAGAAGTAAGTGCGTGCTATAAATGCATTTCGGGGGCGAGCTTACGACTTACACCGAAATTATCTGTAGGGGATGTGTATTACATTTCCTCAAATGATAGATTGCGCGAAGTTAACTTTCTGGTGTAAAAAGTCCCCTCTCGTTCGACGCCATTTGCTTCGGTCTTGTTTTGCCATAGTTTGAGTTACAAGTGTTTTTGTGCGAGGAGCAATAAATTATGTGCTTAAACTTAAGTTTTCTGGTATTAATTTTTCAAGCGGATATACGTTTGCAAGTGGATAAACTTTATTTACCTTTACCATGGCGACGATTTGAACGATTTGAAATGATATACATAATTTTGTTTTTCGCTAAATAAATATCACACGCGGTTATAAATACTGTATTTTAAGCACTCGCAAATTTCTTTCTGCGATTAGGCAATATGTGGATTTTCCCATCTCAATTAATTATCGAAATATGCGTCGACTCAATGACTTATGCAAAAGGGAATGTATCCTCTTGTGGTATTATCCCCCAAAAAATGAATCTTTTTACTTCATCAAAAAAAAAATGGTGATGTGGCCATCATGTTACTTTCTCCGACTTGATAGCCATTTATATTTACGTTTTCATGGTTTATTTTCAATTAAAATCCCATTTTAAATGTACTTCGAGCGTTGTGTAAACTCGGATGAAACTGACGTTTAAAACGTCAAAATTGTGAAAGATGGAAAAATTATACTTCAAATTCAAAAACTCAGTTTACTCAAAAACTAAAAGGATTTTGAAAAAAAATTATTTTTTATAAGTTGTTCATTTTAGCATTCTCTACAATTATTATTAACATAAATTTGCCATAAATTTGCTGTAACTATTATCGTTTCATAATTATAAACCAAAAATTAAAAATGGTGGCCATCATGTTACTTTCTCCGATTTGATAGAATAATAGTTATTTATATTTATAGATTCATTCATTATTTTCAATTTTAAATCGAACGTTTCACATGATTGAGTGGTAATGGCGTTTAAAACGACAAAATTATGAAAGGTAAAGATGACAAATTATGTTTCAAATTCTAATAATCTAACTAAAAAAAATGCGTCCTGAAAAAGATTTCTAAAAATAGTCCTAATTAAAAAGTTCTGAAAAACTAATAAAAGACCTGAACAAAAAAGTCTTAAAAAAGATTTCTAAAAATAGTGCTAATTAAAAAGTCCTAAAAAACCGAATAACAGCCCTGAACAAAAAAGTCCTGAAAAAGGTTTCTAAAAATAGTCCTAATTAAAAAGTCCTAAAAACCCTAATAAAAGTTCTGAACACGAAAGTCTTGATAAAAAGTCCTGAAAAGAGTCCTGACAAAAAAAATGTCTTGAAAAACAGTTCCTTCAAAAAGACCAGAAATAAAGTCCTGAAAAAAGAGTCCTGCAAAAAAAGGTCTTGAAAAAAGTCATGGAGAAACAGTTTTGAGAATAAAGTCTTGAAAAAAGAGTCCTGTTTAAAAGTTGTGAAAAAGAGTCAAGAAAAAAGTACTGCAAGAAGAGTCCTGAAAAATTAAGTCTTTATATAAAACACCAAAAAAACTTGTCAAAAAACAAATGATGAATTGTACTCGATACATTGATGACAAAATGATTAATTATTTTTCTCTCGTCAGGGGTTCGCGTCTTAGAATTTGAATGCAAGAACTAATAGGCAACTGAGCAATTTTGCTGTCGAGACAAAAGAACAAATTTTGTGTCCATGTTTTTCAATGCTTTCTTCGTCTAAAAACAAATGTGTGAGTCAAATCCAAACAATATTCAAAATATGAAACAACCCGAACAAAAACCCTATTATGAACAAAAATTAAATTCAACACAAATTCTTCGAAATTAAATTTTTCGAATAACAATCCTACGAAAATAAATTCTTCGAATGATCAATTCTTCAAAATAAGAGAATTTTCAACGAACAGTTTTTGATGATGCAAAAATACGCTTTCTCCGCCATAGTTTTAATTTCAAACCGACGCCATCTTGTCAATGGCAAAGATATTTAAGATTTTCTTTCAAGGTCATGAAAACTGAAGTTTTCTAAAGATATGTTGAAAACTGGAAAAAAATTTAATAGCAGACACAATTTTTTTTTACACAGTTTTTTTGAGAAAATGCACTTTCTCCGTCCTAGTTTTAACTTCAAACCGACGCCATTTTGTCAGTGGTACAAATAATTAAGATTTTCTTTTAAGATCATGAAAACTGGAGATTTATAAAGATATGTTGAGAACTAACTGGAAACAATTTTAATAGCAGATACAATTTTTTTACAGTTTTTTTGAGAAAATGCACTTTTTCCGTTGTAGTTTTAACTTCAAACCGACGCCATCTTGTCAGTCGTAAAGATAATTAACATTTTCTTTCAATATCATAAAAATTGAAGATTACGAAGAAAACTGGAAATAATTTCAATAGCAGATACATTTTTTATGACAGTTTTTTGAGAAAATTTTCTCCGTCATAGTTTTTCCTTCAAACCGACGCCATCTTGTCAGTGGTAAAGATAATTAAGATTTTCTTTCAAGGTCATGAAAACTGAAGATTTCTTAAGATATGTTGAAAACTGGAAACAATTTTAATAGCAGATATAATTTTTTTTTTACAGTTTTTTTGAGAAAATGCATTTTTTTCGTTGTCCTGAAAAAAGTCCGAAAAAGTGTCTCGAAAAAAAGTCCGGATTAAGAAGTCCTGAAAATGAATCCTATAAAAAATATGTTGTTTTAAGTCATGATGATTTTATATATTTTTATTTCCTTAATTTTAAGTAAACCGACCGATGAATGTATCAAATGTTCTTCTTGGAAATAAATAAGTTGAATTGAATTGAATTGAATTGAAAAATGGCCTGAAATATAGTACTGAAAAAGTCCGGCTTACAAAAAATTCCCGAAAAATGTAACTAAGAATATTCAGAAAAGAATCCGGAAAAGAAGTCCTGAACAAGAGGTTCTTAAGACCCAGTACTGGAAATAAAGTCTTAAAAAAAGTGTCCTGATAAAAGTCGCGAAGAAAAATCCTGAAAAATAGTCTCTATACAAAATACCTGAAAGAAAGCTAAAATAAGTCCTGAAGGAAGTTCAGAAAAAGAGTCCTAATGAAATATAAAAAAATTGTCCTTGAAAAATTGCCCTGAAAATAAAAATAAAAAAATTTCTAAAAAAAAGCATTGTAAAAAATCCTTGAAAAGATCTGAAGAAATTGTCCTAAAAAAGAGATTCCAAAGAATCTTGAGAAAAATCCTGCAAAAAAGCCTAAAATAAGTTCTTAACAAAATTCCCGAAATAAAAAGTTTTGGAAATAGTCATAAAAAAATGTCAAAAATATCTGAAAAAGTCATGAAAAGGAGCATTCTAAAAATGTCATGAAGAAAATTTCGAAAAAAAACCCGAAATATCCAAAAAAAATGCCCTGTAAAAACAGTCTTGAAAAATTGCCTGATAACATGTTTAAAAAATAAATAAAAACATTTCTGAAAAAAAAGCAGTATAAAAAGTCCTTGAAAATATCTGAAGAAATTGTCCTAAGAGTCTTGAAAAAATGTCCTGCAAAAAGGCCTAAAATAAGTCCTTAACAAAATTCCTCAAATAAAAAGTTTTGAAGATAGTGTTGAAAAAACTGTCATGAAGAACATTCTGAAAATTTTTTTCTAAAGAAAATCCCGAAAAGAAGTCCTCAACGAAAAGTCCCGAAAACGATCCGAAAAAAATCCCGGTTTTGTAAAGAAATCCTGAAAATAAGGTCCTGAAAGAAAAACTCCTTAAAATAAGTTTTGAATTTTTTTTAAGTCCTGAAAAAGAATCCTCGAAGAAAGGTCTTTTAAAAAAGTTCTGAAAACATTATCCTGAAGTACCAAAACGGCTAAGAGAACAAAAACCTGTTAAGGTAAATATTCGGAAATACGAAATTTTACCAAAAGCTTTTTAGTTCTTCAAATTCTCAAATAACACTTATGTTCTAAGTTTCATGGTTTCATTTCTGTATTGGTTTATCATTTATATTTAGACTTTCATGCTTTATTTTTTATTTAAATCATATTTTAAATGTACATCGAGCGTTTGTAGACTCGCATGAAACTGACGTTTAAAAAAATTATAAAAGATGTAAAAATTATACTTTAAATTCAAAAACTCAGTTTACTCAAAAACTAAAGAGATTTCGAAAAAAACTTATTCTTTACAAGTTGTTCATTTTGGCAATCTCTACAATTATTATTAACATAAATTTGCTGTAAATATTATCGTTTCATAATTATAAAGCAAAAATGAAATAAAAAATGGTTTTCCTCGAATAACAATGATTTTATGAAAAATATTTTCAAGCAAAAGATGTTCAGTTCTTTGTTGTCTTCAAAGTTTGTTTAAATATGTTTGTGATATTTTTCATATAATAAGAAAATATTGGCAAAAAACAAAAAATAAAAAACAGTTAAGGTAAACGCCCACTTCCGGTGTACGAAATTTTACCAAAAGCTTTTCAGTTCTTCAGATTATCAAATAAGACGGATGTTCCAAATTTAATATCAATTGCTCTATTAGGTTTTGAGATACAGCGTGCACACACAGACACAAATATTTTTTTCCAGAAATTCTTGAAATGGCATCTAGGGACCCCAAAACGGATATTTCCGTAAAATAAATTTTTGAAAAAAAAATCACGATCACAATACTTTCTCGTACTTCGTAACGGAGAAAGTAAAAATGTGCATTTTTATATGTAAAAATTTATAAACGTGTAATTACATCTCTGTGGAAATATGGTAAACTATGGACGTGAATACAAATGCCTTCTCCAAACTCTTCTGGCGTTTATGCAATTGTTGTGTTGCAAAAGATTTGTTGGTCACATGTATTTCATCTTACACACCGAGTTGTGTTATATGATGCAGGTGTTGCCCATTTACATCCGACCGTAAACAAACTAATTACTGATGTTTACAAAGTGGGTACGGGCCGCGCCACCGAATTTACAACATTTTTATTTAAATAAAGTACGCGAAAATGTTGCACTCCGCACGTCCACACTCTAAAAAGCTAAAAGTAATTTGGGTATTTAAACATTTTTTTAAATAATAATAAATTAAATAAATACCTAGCGTGAATATATGAATATTCATGCTAGTTCGTAAGTCTTGCAAATATTTAATTAATTAAATTAATAGTAATATATTAACAGTGGATTTCACAAAGGTGGTAATAAATATCTCTGGCTTAAATTGACATAACACTAGTTTTACATTATCGGCTGTGTAAACGATCTTTCAAATAGTTAACGGAGTGCATAATTTGAGGTTATGTTTAGTGATTACATTACACATATTTTAATTAATATTTACTCTTTCACAATGTTTATTAAGAAATTAGTTTCTATTTCGATGTATTTTTACCTTAAATCCTTAATTTCTAATTTAAACAATTCCGATTCAAAAATGTATTCGGTGTCAGACAATGACGCATACAGAACGTTTATACAGCTGAAAATATAATACCGGCTTACGAGATAAATGTGAATACCACTTTTTGCACATATAACTTTACGTAACAAGTTATGGTTTTATTTTCCTTGATCGTTGAAAATTCAACGAATTAATTCACATTTATTTACGCCTTCAAAACAAATTTGGCGGCGCGATAAATATAATTTTGGCGCTGATTAATATTGAATAAAAACTAAAGTCGGCGGAACGGATCATCTTTGTTTCGTCTTCGGGACCGGTGGAGGCGGAGGCGGACGAGGGTAGGTTTTTATTCGTCCCGCGAGAATTCAGCGGCAATCAAAATCATTGTTTCAGAAGTTCTGAAACTCTGAACGCGGAGCGGAGCAGAATAATTTAGTTGAAATCTGTTAAATACCACGAGAATTGTCTTAGCAGTTCACCACGTGCCGAGCTTCCGAAGTCGTTATGTAACAATGCAGGATGCTGGGATACAGCCGACATCCTAATGCCTGTTACAATCCGCTACTCGGCAATGAAAATTCAATGTGAAGTCATATGTAAAGATCCATGAAATTGAATAATGGCGCTTACATGCACGAAGAATTTTAGTGCTATTGAATTGTTATGCCTATTGAATATGTGGATATATTAAATATGATTCGTTTTCTTAGTTCTAATGGTATTCGTTTTTATAAATCTTTAACGTTGACTAATTGTGCATAAAGTCTCCTGATCAATTATCTTTTGCAGCCATCAAAAACTGTAAGGTGTTGTTTCGTACTTCAATGGACAATTTGCTCAAATTTTCGTGATTTTTTGATGATTTCGAAGATGACAAACATTTTCTTGGGCTTCCGTAAAACATTGTCGCTGTAAATGAAATCATTGTCCAAGCAATTTTAAAAAACTTTTTCCAATGCTGACCTACATTATTAAAATAATTCTTCACGTAAATAAAGTAAACGAACAATTTGTAAAACAATATTTTCTTGTTTCTCGTCTATTTCTTCCTTGTACATACACTTGTATGTCTCTTGTATGTTTATAGATGAATCTTTTCTTATTCCTCATCTATATTTTGCCCATAAAGTGCATAAACTAGTGTCTCTGTTAAAAAAATATATATTTTAATTAAATAACTTTTATCCCAAATCGGGTGTAATAATAATAACAATAATAAGTTTATTCATTCAAAAGCAATTTAGCGAATACAACTGAATAAACATATTAAGAAAATTACATGTAAAAACTTGTTGGAAATAATAAATATAAACATAAATAAGAACATATACATCAACTTAAGAGTACTATGAATTTTAAATTAAATTTAAAATAAATTTAGTCTACAACATTAGCAATTAAATTGTTACAGACAACGAAGAAAGTTTAACAGAATCCGTTTATAAGATTATCGCAATTGGAATCCATTATGTGTAAAACAAATCTTTTCAATTCAAGTTTAAATTTATATTCTGAATATATGTTTTTTATATGGTCAGGTATTGCATTATAAACTTTGGGTAATACATACTGAAGTGATCTTTGGCCTAAGGACAATTTCATCTTAGGAACAACAACCTTTCTATTTCTGGTTCTGGTGTAATTATGTCTGCATTTAATCAAGTTGGCCGAACTTGTAAATGATTTTCTTCCAACTTCATAGAAGTAAAGTTGACGTATGTTCATCACGCTGGCTTCTTTAAACAGTCTATCGGATGGGTAATCAGATGGTTTCCGAAGAATTAATTTCAGAATCTTTTTCTGAATGATTTTTAGAGGATTTAGATAAGTGTCCCGCGCTGAGCCCCAACACGTGAGACCATAATACATATGGTTTTCCACAAAGGAATAATATATTATTTTTAAGTAGTAGTCATCTAATATTTCAGAGAGCTTTTTTAATTGTACGCATGTGTACCTTAACTTTCTAATGATATGTTGTATATGTTTGTTCCACCTTAGGTGTTGGTCAAGAATAACCCCTAAGTAATTTATTTCGTAGCAAATATTTATCGTAGTTATCTTCCCATTAAGAGGTGGCATTGCATGTAAAAGGTAGAAATTTTGTCTTATCAACATTTAAGGATAGAAAGTTATTACCTAAGTATTTGAATATGCCTTTTAGATCTTCCTCTGACTTTTTCTTTAAATCATTCCAGTTAGTGTCATCGTAAAAAAATGCTGTGTCATCCGCAAATGAAATTAGTGTTCCATTTGATCTAAGTTCAAATAGATCAATGATGTAGACCAAAAAGAGGGTGGGACCGAGAACTGTTCCTTGAGGGACACCGCATTTTATTGTGTTTTCACTACTAAGGCAACCATTTAGTTCCACACGTTGGATTCTTCCATTTAGGTACGAGTTTAATAATTTGTTTGGTAGTCCTCTAACACCCATACCGTTTTTGTAAAAGAATGTCATGATTGACCGTATCGAACGCCTTCAGAAGATAGAGGAAGACGCACATGGCCTTTAGATTATTGTCGATACTTGTATATGCCTTATGTAGAAGGGTGTTAATAGCATTTTCAGTTGACATTCCCTTTGTAAACCCGAACTGGTTGTTGTTTAAAAGGTTGAGAGTATTGAAAAAATGTGTTAGTCTGTTATTTACTATGAGCTCGAAGATTTTGGCCAAATTTGATATGAGGGAGATAGGTCGGTAGTTGTTAATTTCTTCCCTGTTTCCCTTTTTAAACACAGGTTTCACTATAGCAGATTTAAAGTGGGAGGAGCATTCTCCCTGGCTCATAGCAGCGTTTATTATCAGTGTTAAGGGTAGTGCTATTTCATTTTTTATTTGTTTTATTAGTATAGAACTTATTTTGTCTATTCCATAAGAGTGTGTTGCTTTTAGTTTAGTAATAAATGCTGTGACTTCCGATTCTGTCGTTGGGTGTGAGAATAACGATTTGTCGCAAACATTTTTAATTGCACAATTATTAATTTGTGCTTTCATGACAGCGTACAAGTCAGAGCCTATATTAATGAAATAATTGTTAAATACTTCCGCAATTTCTTGCGGACATGATACAGATTTGCCATTATTACGAAATTGATTGATTTGGAGTTTTTTAGGTGTCAAGCCTGAAGCTTGTCTGACTGTATTCCATAGCTCTTTTGAATCGCCCTTATTATTGTTAATTTTGTGTTTATAATGTTCTATTTTTGCTCTGCGAATATCTTCCATAACTATATTTTTATACCTTTTAAATTCATTTTTTAGTTGCTCATTGTCCGGTGACTTAGTTAAATTCTTGTATAACTTGTTTCTTGTATTAATTTTATTCACTATACTGTTTGTAATCCAGCCTTTTCTTTTTATTTTGTGTCGTGGTATTTTCGACGCATGTGTACATTCTTCTATTTTCAATGTTAAGGTATTTACAAATGCGGCAGTTTTCATCTCAACATCCTCATATAGATTTAGATAGCTCCAATCGACATAGGATATACTATGCTTTAATTTCCTTATGTTAAGGTATTCTCTAATTCTAGAATTTTTACATGCATAAGTGGCCTCTGTTGGAAAAACTAGTTGAAATCCCGTAAGATAATGGTCTGTTATTTGGACTTTTACAATGAATGGTAGTATGCATTTTATTTTTTGTTCCCAACTAAACTGTTTCTCTACAAACGTTTATTGTGTTAGTTCAACATCATTATTATTAGTATTATTATTTTTTGTTTGTTCAAATCTCCATTTTTAGTTTTCTCTATATGCTGAAGGTTTGGATGGAAGAACAGCTGGGTTGTTACCCAAAGCTGAATCCCAAATCTCGATTCTCTCTAATTTATTTTGTAATTTTTCGCTGTATACCTATATGTGTGTATCACCACCATGTGAGAATAAAGTTTATTATTATTATTATTATTATAGTATAGTATCAATATACCTCTGGTATTGTTTAATAAATATATGATCTATGCATGTGCTGCTAGTTGTTGTTACCCTGGTAGGTTTATTAATAAGAGATGTAAATCCCATGTGGGCCATGGTGTCTAAATAGTTCTGGCTGTGCTCTTTCTCCTCATCCATGATATCGATGTTGTTATCTCCTATGAGTATTATTGTATCATGTGTTTTAGTATTCGCTGTACGTTGAAGATGTTCTATAAAAACCTCGGCATTTACTCCATGATTTCGATATACTGTTAATAAGCGTATGTGATTTTTGTACATAAGGAAGCTTATATCTAATATTTTTATATCACCAATGAATACGCACTTATGAGTAAAATTAATTTTGTTGTTTATATAAACTATGATTTATTATAGGTTCCCTCATTGTATATAATGGTAAAGTTATCTAAATTACATAAATCAGTATTTGCTGTCTGCCATGTTTTAGTGAGTATCACACAATGAAGGTTATTATCAATTTCGGAGAGAAATATCTCTAGTTCATCGAATTTTTTATTTATGCTGCGGATATTTTGGTGGATTATTTTGAAGTTGTTGTTTTCTCTGTTTACATTAAGTATTGCATTTAATTCTTTGACGTTTTCTAACTCGTAGGTCTCAAAGGAATCACATTCAAACACAGAGATAAAGGGATCCATAGTATCCTTATACAGTCTAAAATTTGTATATAAGTTCACAAACAAAGTAAAGTTAGTAAAGCTCAAAATAGTAAATATATCTTATTAACATCTAAACAAATAAAATTTGTATCTAATCGCTAAAAACGTAGCTAAGTAAAGCGAGAATTTTTGTGATCTAAAAATTTATTCTAAAATAACATAAATACACTAAGTGAACAAGTGAATAGAAATGTTAATCAAACCGGAAACAAACATACAAAATCACAAATAGAAACAACAGATATATTCAACGCTGAGACATGTACCTAATAAAATATATTAAATTTAAGTGATAAATTAATAATTTAATTAGATTAATCTTAGACCTGATGTACACAAACTAGATCAAAATAACCTAGTTAAAGCAAGAAATCTTAAACAAGTTTTATTTTATATTATCTACTTTGCCATCTGCTCTTGTTCTTGGTTTTTGTTTTTCATTTTTCGAAATTAATACTGTAGCAGTATTTCCTTTATCATTTTCTTTTTTTCCATTCACTATATTGGGTTTGGATATTGGGATACCAGCCGATGTAGTAGGAATAAAATGTTGTATCTCGTAAACTATTTTCTTTCTGGTTTTAATATTAGGCGTCGCTGGTGCACTGTTTGATTTTGTCTCCTCATTTTCGTCGCTATCTTCGGGGTGGTGCTGTGACAATTGATCAACCGTATAATAACTACCATTTATATATAATTTCCCCCCTTTTATGTGGCAGTAATTATCTTTATTTTCTTTTGCGTTCATCAAGTGATGTCGCAGGGTTTTATGATCTTCTCTTTCGGAACTGGTGAGGTCTTGATTCAGATATACAGGGTCTTCATTTCAAAAGGAGCCACCCTGAATAACTTTGGATCTGAAGTAGTTACGGTTTTAAGAAAAAATACGTCAATTTTGTTTTCGAGGGGGAACTTAAAAAACACTGTTTTTAGAATTTTATCTTTCACCCCTTCACCCCCAGCCACCCCATCTTTATAATTTCAAATGGCACCCCCTAATGTGCGATACCTCATTTTAAAGGGCATAAAAAATGCTATCCAGCAAAGCAAAAATAATTGAAATCGGTTCATTTGTTTTAGAGAGAGAGGGTATTCATTTCAAAATAAACCACCCTGAATAACCATGGTTCTGAAGTAGTCCCGGTTACAGGAAAAAAATATGTCAATTTTGTTTTTGAGGTGGAACTTGAAAACACTGTTTTTATAATTTTATCTTTTACCCCCTCACCCCCAGCCACCCTATCTTTATAATTTCAAATGGCACCCCCTATTGTGCGATACCTCATTTTAAAGGGCATAAAAAATACTATCCAGCAAAGCAAAAATAATTGATATCAGTTCATTTGTTTTAGAGAGAGAGGGTATTAAGTTCAAAATACTCACCCCCAGCCACCCCATCTTTATAATTTCAAATAGCATTCCCCATTGTGCGATACCTTATTTTAAAGAGCTTAAAAAATACTATCCAGAAATGTAAAAATAATTGGAATCAGTTCATTTGTTTTAGAGAGGGTATTCAATTCAAAATACGTCACCCTGAATAACTTTGGTTGTGAAGTAGTTACGGTTTAAAAAAAAAAACGTCAATTTTGTTTTTGAGGGAGAACTTAAAAAAACACTGTTCTTAGAATTCTTTCACCCCCTCACCCCCAACCATCCCGACTTTAAAATTTCAAATGGCACTCCCTATTGTGCGATACCTCATTTTAAAGGCAATACAAAATATTATCCATCCAGCAAATAAAAAATATTTAATCAGTTCATTTGTTTAAGAAAGAGAGGGTCTTGGTTTCAAAACAAGCCACCCTGAATAACTTTGGATCTGAAGTAGTTTTAAGCAAAAATACGTGAATTTGATTTTAGAGGGTGGAACTTGAAAAACACTGTTTCTATAATTTTTTCTTTCATCCCCAGCCACACAATCTTTGGTGTGGAATATTTTGGTATGAATATCTCTGAAACAAATGAACTGATTTAAATTAATGTTTATTTGCTGGACAGTATTTTGTATGCCCTCTAAAATGAGGTGTCTCACAAAAGGGGATGCCATTTGAAATTATAAAGATGGGGTGGCTGGGGGTGAGGGGGTGAAAGATAAAGCTTAAAAACAGTGTTTTCAAGTTCCACCACAAAAACAAAATTGACATGTTTTTTCCTGTAACCGTGACTACTTCAGAACCAGGGTTATTCAGGGTGGTTTATTTTGAAATGAATACCCTCTCTCTCTAAAACAAATGAACCGATTTCAATTATTTTTGCTTTGTTGGATAGCATTTTTTATGCCCTTTAAAATGAGGTATTGCACAATAGGGGGTGCTATTTAAAATTATAAAGATGGGGGGGCTGGGGGTGAAGGGGTGAAAGATAAAATTCCAAAAACCGTGTTTTCAAGTTCCACCTCAAAAACAAAATTGACAAGTTTTTTCCTGTAATCGTGACTATTTCAGAACCAGGGTTATTCAGGGTGGTTTATTTTGAAATGAATACCCTCTCTCTCTAAAACAAATGAACCGATTTCAATTATTTTTGCTTTGCTGGATAGCATTTTTTGTGCCCTTTAAAATGAGGTATCGCATAATATGGGGTGCCATTTGAAATTATAAAGATGGGGTGGCTGGGGGTGAGGGGGTGAAAGATAAAATTATAAAAACAGTGTTTTTTAAGTTCCCCCTCGAAAACAAAATTGACGTATTTTTTCTTGAAACCGTAACTACTTCAGATCCAAAGTTATTCAGGGTGGCTCCTTTTGAAATGAAGACCCTGTATATTTAGACCTTTTAATTTTGAACTTTTTTGCAGTCGGTCATTTGAGCCATGTAATATTGATCATTACCCCCTAGTGGGAGAATAAGTTTCTCTCACGGAATGCATAGATCCTTCAAAGGATTTTTGAAATATTTCAAATTGACACCAGGTACGTCAACATTTTATAAACATTATTTCAATATTTAATGCAATTACAGACGATTTTGGATAAAATTTTATATTATACTAATGTGGAATTGCTCGTTAGTCAAAATTAGTAAACTTTTTCTTGCGGGACTAATTACGTACCTTCCACATTCGTATAATAAATAACTATTTTCAAGCATTATAAAATGTGTCGTTTCCGCCCAACGGAGATTTCTAGTGCTACTGACATATTGCCCTGTGAATTTTCATCATGGAAATCAATCAATATTGCAGACCTTTGTCTCCAGAAGGGATAGTGTTACCAGTCTAGGAACAAGCACAAACATTTTTCTTTTGGTCGGAATTTTTAAAAGAATTATACTGCCTCGGTTAGGAAATAGATGCAAAAGTGACTGTTAATGCTGTAAAACAATTACACAACGATTTAAATTTCTTATATTTTTGTATTTGTAATATTACTGCTGGGACAATTTTAAAAGTACTTAACTGCTATTTTATTCTTAATTTTATTTAAAGCCCTAGACACTTTTTATTGGCAATTATCTATTGACATTCGCAAAACAATGTTTTTTTCGTTAAATTTTGGTTGATATTTTAACCTTAAATCAGAGGCAATTAAACTTTTCTCTTAGTGCTCACTTTTTCTAAAGTAGTAAAATTTAAAATCTACTCATAAAATTTAATAAGTTGAACAAGGACATTAAAACATTAATTAGTCAATATAAAACACTTGGCTCAAATGTTGCCAAAATATCAACAAATCGCAAGGCAAAGCTTACTGGACAGACATTAAAAAACTTTCTAAATACAAGACGACGGACAGACTCACGTATGACCCAGTAACGAACGAGACAATAACGGATAAAACCTTGATAGCAGAAAAAAATGCAAATCACTTTAAGTCTACATTCAAACTGACAGAAGACCCTTCATTCGACGCATCGTTTTATAGAGTAAATGACTGGCATACAGACTATTTCCAATGCTCCTCTCCTATGACAGTGACCGATTATTTTTCTGAAGAAGAATATTTTGAAATCCTCTATAAGGGTAAAAATTCCGCTCCAGGATACGACAACGTACACAGACTAATCCTAAAATCCCTTCCCGACCACATCTATGAATATATCCTTAAAATACTGAATTACTGCTATCAAAATCAATACTTTCCTCCCGAGTGGAAATCATGCATCCCCAAACAAGACAACTTCTTATTATCCAGTAAAAGACCTCTCAACCTCCTTCCAGTATAACTATACGAATCCCTTATTAAACTGAAAATATTTTTTTATTCCTCTCACCTCTACCAAATTATCAATTTGGATTCCTCCCTAACAGATCCACTACTCTTCCCCTTACTATTCTGACCTCCAACCTACAAACAGCGCACCTCGAAGGCCAAGCATCTACAGCTCTTTTCCTTGACGTGCAAAAAGCATCTGATTCGGTATGGCATCGTGGTTTACTGTTTACGTACCACCTTAATATTTCCAAACATCTAATTCTACTTCTCAACAATTTCTTATCCCATAGATCTCTTAAAGTCATGATTGACAATTGCTTTTTCTTTTCCTCAACCTTTACCCCTGAACAGGGGCTGCCTCAAGGTTCACCGCTCTTTCCTATACTTTACAACATCTTTTGTACCTCTATCTATAACCCTAACCCACTACATTTCAATCCTTCATCCTATATCCTGCAGTATGCCGATGATATAGCCCTCGTCACCCACGAACCATCTCTTCTAAAAGCTCTTCAAACTGTGCAACAACTAATTGATTCACTGGAGTTATGGTTTGCAAAATGGCGCATAAAAATGAATCCCAATAAATCCCAACTTTTAATTCCTTTCCACCGACCCAATCCTAATTATGCTTACAACATTCACATTTCACAAACTCCTATACCCCCATCCCCCCATGTTAAATACTTAGGTGTTACCTTTGACTCGAAATTAAAATTTAAAAAACAAGCTCATATTAATAAGAACAAAATAATTGCTAGAGCGAAGCGCTTTAGGTGTTTAAAAATAAGGAAATTTTCACTAAAACCGCAACCCGAAAATATCAAATGATTTTCTGCCTCTTATTTGATTATGCATCCATCCTTTTCTTCCAATCACCAAACCCCACTATAAAATCCATTCAGGTAAGCGAACGTGCATCCCTCAGAGCACTCACTAAAATACGCCATCCTAACAATCCCCTGTTCAACCCCTCAGACCATCTTCTTTACTCCACAGCAAACGTCTCCGCTATAGGAAATCGTCTGTTTTATCTCGAAGAGAAATTTGCAAGAACCCCTCTAACTTCCACTTCCTTTCTCAATTCTCTATTCGTCGTAATCCAAATGTTGCTCGAAAATTAAAAAAAAAAAATATTCAGCCCCGCTCGAAATTCTTAATGTTTCATATTTTACCACTTAGATTTTGAGAAAAATTCATATAAACAAAGCATTATACTTGTTCTTGAAAATTCATAATAATGTTGGTGATAAATAAATACAAAAATTTATAAACGAAATAACTATCACCTTAAAACTTTCCAAATCTACTCAAAATTAGATTATAATTTTAAAAAAACCATAAGCAGCTCATTAATAGATTTTAATATAAATAGATAAGGACAAAGCTCAATTTCTTGAAAATCTGTAATCATTTTGTTGCCAACACAAAAATATCAAAATAAATACCAACAAATTGAAATTTTCCAAATTTAGAAAAGATTTCTAATTCAAAATTTTATGGAAACATTTGCAATGCTGTTGAAACTTTTGAAAATTTACTCAAAATTCATTTAATTTTACGTGGAATTGTAGTTTCATAGATTTTGAGAAAAATGTCTTGAAAATCAGTAATTATTTTGGTGATTAAAAAATATATATGAAAACTTTAAATAAAACCGTTTCTTCGTTAACATCACACTTTATTTTTTTACTTAAAGTTTGAAATAATCAGTCTATGATTGAAACTCGAGCCACTAAAAAATAAAGTGTGATATTAACGAAGAAACTGTTTTATTTAAAGTTACAAAATGTATCACGAACTTAACGCCTCAACCATCAATCATTTATACAGGGTGTCCCAATATAAATTGCCAACCCAAATATCTCTAAACCTGAGCAACATGGCAAAAAAAATCTAGGGTTCGGAGGAGGACATGTGCTGGTGAATATGAAAATGATCTTGGCGATAATTTTCAAGGTCAAACGAAGGTCAACTTTGATTTTTCAAACAGAACCCCCTATATTTTATTGCGGGATCGTATTCTAGAGGAAAAAATACAAACTTTTTGTAAAAAACGTTTTATTTGAAAATGCTTTTTTTACGAATTTTGTCTGTCATTTTGTTTGAAATCTCAAAAGAATCCAGGCATTATCGTTTTTCAAAATTTGTTAAGAAATGTAGCCATCATGTTACTTTCTCTGATTTGATGGAATAAAAGGGATTTTTATGATACATTTTATATTTATCGATTTTTTCCAGAATTTAGTGGGATTTCGAAAAATATTTCTTGTTGGCCAATATGAAAATATTCAACGCAATTCGCCTGGAAACAAAATGTCATCACTCTGAACTTGAATTTGATAGTGTAATATGCACCTCGTGATTAAACAATTTTTCAAATGCACATATTTTTGACATCAAAAAAAAATAATTGATGCACCTTGCTTGGGCACAAATTGGCAGCACTCTAAACTTTGAGTTTTTGAAATTGAGTGAGTGAAATGTGCACGTTATGATTAAAAAAATTCTAAAAATATCATTGCACGTGGAATTACCTTCCATTTTCCGAATGCTCTCAGAAATGATATATTTTTGACATTTCAAAAAATAATTGACGTACCTTGCTTGTAAACAAAATCGCGGCACTCTGAACTTGAATTGGAGTGAGTGAAAAGTGGATCTCGTGATTAAAAAATTTCTAAAAATATCATCCTACGCGGAATTACATTCAAATTTTTAAATGCGCTAAGAAATGACATTTTTTTACATATCAAATAACAACTGACGGCGCATCGCGTTGCTCTGCTCCCGCACCTTTGATGCGAATGCCGAGGATAATGCATGAATCACAGCCTGGATTCATCTGAGATTTCAAACAACACGACGAACAAAATTCGTGAAAAATCTAAAGGATTAAAAAAAAACATTTCCTACAAAAAATTGGTATTTATTCCCCATAGAATACGATTCCGCAATAAAAAATAGGGGGTTTTATTTGAAAAATCAAAGTTGACCTTCGTTTGACCTTGAAAATTAACGCCTAGGTCATTTTCAAGGTCTCCCCACTGAACCCTGCAATTTTCATCTGAAACATTTTTTGCCATGTTGCTGAGGTTTCGAGATATTTGGGGTGGCAGTTTTAAATGGGACACCCTGTATATGAAGACAATTTCCATCGAACTGAAATTTTCCAAATTTACTGAATATTCATTCAGAATTATAACCTAATGAAAAGCAATTTTCAATTATCAAAAATTGTGGCTAAAAAGTAAAAAATTGTAAAGTTAAAATAAAACTTTTTGTTATGGGACGACGAGGAATATTTTCTTCTTTCATTTAATGCCAATGCCTTTCTTTGGTATAAACGTTATAAATGTTGACCAACCAGGCTGTATAATACTATTGCCGGAGTAATAAAAATCGTATTTATTGTAATTCGTTTATTACAAATTTAAGAGTTAAAGTGAGAAGGCCCAACTTAAAACGCAACTTGTATGAATACGTTCTTATTGTTTGGTATTACAGTGGGTTGCAATTAAGGCTGTATATAATGGGAAGACACAGGATACCGTTACTTGTATACGCCGCACTCATTACATTCCCGTTTTAATGTTTGACACTAAACACTAATTGCTCGCTTCCAAGTTTTCATAGATTTGTCCTGGGTGTCTCATAAACGTCTTTATATTCCGCCACTTATGAATATTAATTTTAAGGGACGTAGTCGTTAGCGTATTTTCTTGTGGTGTTCTGCGATCATTTGCGGAAATAAAGGTCGGCCATGTTAATTAAAAACTTAACTGTAACAATGTGTTATTTCTAGATCAGTATTCAAGAAAAAATAATCTTCGGCTTCTAAATTAAATGAGATTCTTTGATGTTCCAAAATATGTAGAACTTGGTGTTATATACAGGGTGTATATGAAATAACGAACAGGCACAAAGAGATTATATTATTTTTAAACAATATTCGCAATTATTTTGTTTATAACTGTAACAAAAAGCCCGCAACTAATTATTAAAGTTAATGAGTGAAAATACGCAACATGTTTGGGGGCAGTGGTAATGTGACCTAATTTTTAAACGGCATCAGCTTTAGATATCGAATTACAACAAACGTGTAGGAAATATCTGAGTGCTCTTTAAGCGTTAATGAACTTGAGGACTGCTTATCTTTTACAAAAAAAAAAAAACGTTGCGATAACACTTCAAATTTCGGAGGCAAGAAATCGTATCTCGCGTTTTAAATAAACAAACACACATTCCATCCAGACCTAATTAAATGAGAAAAGCATCGGTTCTCAAAATTTTAAAAAAACCTCAAAAAATAGGAAAATTAAAAAAAAAATTTCGAATAAATTTTGACGGAAATGGGTTCACAATTATTTTGTGTATGTGCCCTCTATCATCTATCCATCTAAGAAGTTGTCATGATTTTTTTACTTTCTCCCTTACGAAGTACGAGAAAGTATTGTGATCGTGATTTTTTTTTCAAAATTTTTTTTTACGGAAATATCCGTTTTGGGGTCCCTAGATGCCATTTCAACAATTTCTGGAAAAAAAAAATTGTGTCTGTGTGTGTGTGTGTGTCTGTCTGTGTGTGTGTGTCTGTCTGTGTGCGCTGTATCTCAAAAACTAATAGAGCAATTGATATGAAACTTTGAACATACGTCTTATTTGATAATCTAAAGAACTGAAAAGCTTTTGGTAAAATTTCGTACACCGGAAGTGGGTGTTTACCTTACCTGTTTTTTGTGTTTTGCCAATATTTTCTTAAATATGAAAAATATCACAAAAATATTTAAACAAACTTTGAATACAACAAAGAAATGAACATATTTTGCTTGAAAATATTTTTCATAAAATCATTTTTATTCGAAAAAAAAATTTATTAATATTTTTCTAATTTTTGGTTTATAATTATGAAACGATAATAGTTACAGCAAATTTATATCAATAATAATTGTAGAGAATTCCAAAATAAACAACTTCCAAAGAATAAGTTTTTTTCGAAATCTCGTTAGTTTTTGAGTAAACCGAGTTTTTGAATTTGAAGTATAATTTTTCCATGTTTAATCATTTTGACGTTTTAAACGTCAGTTTCATCCGAGTTTACGCAACGCTCGATGTACATTTAAAATATGATTTCAATAAACCATGAACATGTAAATATAAATGGCTATGATACCATCAAGCCGGAGAAAGTAACATGATGGCCACATCACCATTTTCTTTTAATTACATAACTGCTGAACGCGTTGTAAGATTTTGATTATTTAAACGTGAAAATGTAGCAAATTTAACATATTTTAAAAAAATATTAGAACATTTTCATCTTAAATCAATTGCCAAAATCGCAAATTTTTAAATCAAAACAAAAAATCATCATATAACTCTTGGACGCGTTGTTGGATTTTAAAAATGTAGCGAATTTAACGCTTTTTAAAAAATCATTGGAAAATTTCTACCTTAAATCAACGTGTTTGCCAAAATCTCAATTTTTTTAATAAAAACAAAAAATCGTATTTTTAATAAATTACGTAAATGTCGAACGCGTCATTAGATTTTGATGATTTAAACTTGAACATGTAGCGAATTTAACACTTTTTGAAAAATCATTGAAAAATTTCCATGTTAAATCAACGCAAATTGCCAAAAACGCAATTTTTTAAGTCAAAACAAAAAAATAATAATTAGATAACTGGTAAACGCATTGTGAGATTTTGATTATTTAAATGTGAAAACGTAGCAAAATTAACATATTTTAAAAAATCATTGGAAAATGTTCATCTTAAATCAATGTAAATTGTCAAAAATCAAAACTAAAACATCGTATTTTTTTAAATCATATAACTGTTGAACGCGTTGTTGAATTTTGATTTTTTAAATTTGAAATTATAGCGAATTTATCACTTTTTGAAAAGTTATTGGGAAATTTCCCCTTAAATCAATGCAAATTGCCAAAATCGTAAATTTTTAAATCAAAACAAGAAATCGTATTTAAAAAAAATTATATAACTGTTGAACACGTTGTTAGATTTGATGATTTAATCGTGAAAATGTAGCGAATTTAATACATTTTGAAAAATCATTGTAAAATTTCCATCTTAAATCAACGCAAATTGCCAAAAATCAAATTGTCAAAAAACGCAAATTTTCTAGTCAAAACAATTTTTTTTTTAATTACGTAACTGCTGAACGCGTTCTTAGATTTGATAATTTAAACGTGAACATGTAGCGAATTTAACACATTTTTAAAAATCATTGGAAAATTTCCACCTTAAATCAACGCAAATTGCCAAAATCTATTTTTTTTTTATCATAACAAAAAATCGTATTTTTTATAAATAAATAAAGTAATAAAAGTAAATAAATAATTAAATAAAGGAACTTCGTAAGCGTTCAAATCGGTAATTGGATGGACTATTTTCATGAAATTTTTCAGAATTTTGCATCAACTTGTTCGTCAGTGTAAAAAAAGTGTTTAAAAAATCGATTAAAAAACTTTTGGAATTCAAATTGTCAAAAAACGCAAATTTTCTAGTCAAAACAATTTTTTTTTTAATTACGTAACTGCTGAACGCGTTCTTAGATTTGATGATTTAAACGTGAACATGTAGCGAATTTAACACATTTTTAAAAATCATTGGAAAATTTGCACCTTAAATCAACGCAAATTGCCAAAATCTATTTTTTTTTAATCATAACAAAAAATCGTATTTTTTATAAATAAATAAAGTAATAAAACTAAATAAATAATTAAATAAAGGAACTTCGTAAGCGTTCAAATCGGTAATTGGGTGGACTATTTTCATGAAATTTTTGAGAATTTTGCATCAACTTGTTCGTCAGTGTAAAAAAAGTGTTTAAAAAATCGATTCAAAAACTTTTGGAATTTTTTAGGGTTTAAATGACCTTGGAAAAAAGGATCAAATATGTAATTGTATGGTCTATTTTCATGATTTTTTTCAGAATTTTTCATCCGCTCGTTCGTCAGTAAAAAAATAATGTTTGAAAAATCGATTTCAAAATTTTTTGGAATATTTTAGTATCTAAATGGCCCAGAATGACCTTGAAAAAGATTGGTTAAATGTGTAATTGGGTAGACTATTTTCATGATTTTTTTTTCAGAATTTTTCATCAACTCGTTCGTCAGTAAAAAAATAATTTAAAAAAAATCGATTTACAAACTTTTGGATTTTTCCAACTAAATGACCTTGAATGACTTTGGGAAAAATTGGTCAAATGGGTAATTGGGTGTACTATTTTAATGATTTTTTTCAGAATTTTTCATCCACTCATTGGCCACTATAAAAATAATGATTAAAAATCGATTTAAAAAGTTATGTTGAATGACTTCGGAAAAAATTGGTCAAACGGTTAATTGGGTGGACTTTTTTCATGAATTTTTTCAGAATTTTTCATCCACTTGTTCGTTAGTATAAAAATAATGATTAAAAAATCGATTTAAAAAATTATGTTTAAAATCTTTTGAAATTTTTTCATTGTCGAAATAACCTTGAATGACCTTGGAAAAAATTGGTCAAATGGTTAATTGAGTGGACTATTTTCATAATTTTTTTCAGAATATTTCATCCACTCCTTCGTCAGTAAAAAAATAATGTTTATTAAACCAATTAAAAAACTTTTGGATTTTATTTTCATTATGGTCGGTCTATATGACCTTGAATTACTTTGGAAAAAACAGGCCAAATTGAGCAATTCATATGGGACTTTGAACATAAGTCTAATTTGATAATCCGAAGAACTGAAAAGCTTTCGGTAAAATTTCGTACACCGGAAATGGGCTTTTTGTTTTCTTCTAATATTTTTTAAAACATGAAAAATATCACAAAAACATTTAAACACATATTGAACATAACAAAAAAATGAACAAGTCTTGTTTGAAAATATTTTTCGTAAAATCGTTGCTATTTGAGATTTTTTTTTTCCTTTTTGGTTTATAATTATGAAACGGTAATAATTACAGCAAATTCATGTTAATAATAATTGTAGAGCATACCAAAATGAACGACTTATAAAGAATAAGTTTCTTCGATTCTACAAAACGCTCGATGTACATTTAAAATATGATTTAAATTGAAAATAAACTATGAAAGCGTAAATATAAATGGCTCTGATACCATCAAGTCGGAGAAAGTAACATGATGGCCACATCACCATTTTTTTTTATTAATGATATTAAGAGATGTAGGTAAAGTGGCAATTTTCCAGAGATCTTTTTTCGGATTCCCAAAATTGCTCGGAGCTAAATAATTATGAATTAAAAAAATCAATAGAATGTACAAAATCAGAATCCATCCATTTAATCTCAGGGATATCTTCAGATAGACTTTCAGATTTTGCAATTAGATGAACGACATTTCTATTTTTTCAATTTGTAAAATTTTGTTTTGAAGATTTTCCAATTATTCCTGAAAAATTATCAGTTTGCATGTTTTTTTTCCAATCCGTTTCAGTAAATGTAACAGAATATTCCTCTTTATATCAATTATTTGGCATTAAACCATCAATATTCCACAGTTTCTCTTGGACAATAAACATCGACTTATCTAATAAAACCCTTGGCTACAACAATATTATTACTATTATTTATTACAATATCTTAATTCACCCAATCTTACCATTTTCTTCTGGAAAACATTAGCACTTATCGGTGCATTACTTCACAGGAGCGTGTACACTTTACAAGAATTATAATCAAACCTCCATAAAATACACTTGCATGTCTTTGTTATTATGTATTACAACAACGTATTACTCTAAGAATTATGGTCTCATTGCCTTTATAATTACGATCATAAATATGTCAGCAGATTATATGGAAATTTGAAAAACGAAACAATCTCCCTACTCGTTATACCCTTATCTGATAATATTATTATTCGTAAATGCATCCAAAATGTAACGTTTTTTTTTTGTAGTCAAATTACGCCCAAGACGGTACTTTCATTTTCTTTTATCTCTTACCTCTTATCCAGAAGTGCAACCGAGATTATACGATAAACGAAATGATATAATGTGAGTTTACACAATAAGGTAAATAAGTGGGTAAACGCGGGAACTGTAATGGAGACGTAAATCGAAGTAATTTTCGCACGTCCTTATGTACTCGTATTTATTTATGAGTCCCTGAACACCTTTGTGTTTGTATGCAATTACTGATGTCTACGTGACGTTTTGTCAATATTGGTGTAATTGTGATTTACGACTAGAATTTCCATAAATTGTAATTTATGAAATGTACACATTCACGAATTAAATATTAGTATTACTAATTGATTCATGATTGAGGCGTTGACTTGGATGTTAAAATAAACAACACTTTCTTTGTTAGTATCACGTTTATTTATTTTATATTGACATAAGTTTCGATCAAGAACTGATCATTTTCGAACCAGTTTGAAATAATATGTTACGTACTGAGGTGAAAAGAGTTCCATTACTGTCGAGATTTTCGAACCAGTTTGAAATATACCGAAGGAAAAAAAATATTGCTATAACAAAAAGTTGCCAACTATTTGAAATAACTTTTTTACGAGAAAATTCACCGAAAGTTTTATCATAAAAACCAATGAATAAAATAGTATACAAACCTCGGTAAAGAGTTTCATTCCTGTCTCGAGATAAAGTTAACCGACTTCCTAATCTCTCGACAGTAATGGAACACTTTTCGCCCCAGTACGTAATATACTACATACACTGGAGGAAAAAAAATGAAACACTTGATATTCGTGAAAATTCGACCATTATCAAACCGCCATAACTCGGCGTATTTTCAATCGATTTTGATGAATCTTTGAGGACGAAAAACTTTAAAGTGTCTTCTTCAAAGTCATGCATGCAAAATTAAGCGTAACCCATTCCGCCCCCCTTTAGCGCCCCTGTGAAAAAAAAGTTATTTTTCTGGAAAGCATGTCCAACTTTGACAATATCTACGGAGTTGGAAAATTTTTTTAGACTCAATCAACCATAAAGGCATTAAAATTTGATCAATTCCCCATACAGGACTCAAATAACGAAGTTCCTGCGACGATTTGGCGTCAAGTTATGGGTGTTTGAAAAAAAAGTGCATTTTAAGGTTTTTCGCACATAACTCAGTGACTTTTCAACCAAATTTGATAATTCTTTCGGGGTTATTCACCGAGTTATGGCGGTTTAAAAATGGTCAAATTTTCACGAATTTCAAGTGTTTCATTTTTTTCCTCCAGTGTATGTAGTATATTACATACTGGGGAGAAAAGTATTCTATTACTGTCGAGAGATTAGGAAGTCAGTTAACTTTATCTCAAGACAGGAATGAAACTCTTTACCGAGGTTTGTGTACTATTTTATTCATTGGCTTTTATGATAAAACTTTTGGTAAATTTTCTCGTAAAAAAAAATAATTCAAATAGTTGGCAACTTTTTGTTATAGCAATAACGTCAGATTAAATAAACGTCAGTTCATGCACATTTCTTTTTATACGTTTGGTGGTAAGGTTAGAGATTTACCATCATAGTCTCAAAAGTTTTTTTAACAAAAATGTTAAAATTCAGGAAAAAAAAATAATTAACCGGAACAATTTTTGTTCAAAAAATTTATACACATTTCTTTTTATACATTTGATAGTAAGGTTAGGAAATTACCTTCATAGTCTCAAATGTTTTTTTAACAAAAATGTTTAAAATTCTGGAAAAAAGGTAATTAACCCGAGCAATTTTTGGTCAAAAAAATTCCTGGCCCGAGATACAGACCGCCAAATATATCGCTGCGACCGCCATTTTTTAATTGCGAACTTTAAAAATGCTCTATATCTAGAACGGTTCAAATTATTTTGTTGCGGTTTGATTTTATTTGAAAGATGACTATTTTTCTGATTAAAACAATATTCTTCGTTTGGAAATATGTATCTAGTTCTATTGATGCAGCCTTCTTATTACTTTTTTTCAAATCATATTTTTTCTGAAATGCCAATCCCAAATTTTTGATATTTTGACTAGTGATGGGCAAAATCGAGTATCTCAAAGATCGATAAATCGGTGATCGATCAGTTGATGTATCGAACCTTGTAAAGATCGAGCAGCTTTGATCGATCAAAAGATCGAGCGGCTCGAAAAGATCGAGTGGCGTAAGAAGATCGAGCCGCGTTGATCGATCAAAAGATCGAGCCGCGTTAATCGATAAAAAGATCTAGCGGCGTTGATCGATTAAATGATCGAGCGGCGATGATAAATCAAAAGTCGAGCAGCGTTGATCCATCAAAAGATCGAGCGGCTTGAAGAGATCGAGCGGGTCGCAGTTGCAAAGAGTACTCGATCTTTTTTTATCCATCTTACCCATCACTAATTTTGACTGATCATTTTTTTTAAATTCCAATCCCAAAATTTCTGACATTATTACCGTTCATTCGTACCATAGAGTACTACATTCCCCGAAAACGAGGACTTTCATTTTTGAGTTTAACAGGTTTTTATGAACAATGTTTATGTTTTAGCTTCCGCTAGTTAATTGCATTTTCTTTGCTAATATATCTATCTCAAAAATTCTACAAATTTTACAGGAGTTGTATATCTCAGGATACTGCATATCCTGAAAAGAAGAACATGCCACTTTGATTCTGGAATTTTTCACATTTCATTAAGAAATCCATTTTTGGACAAATGTGCTTAGCAATAAATTTATCATGATAATTCAACTCATGTATAAAAACGTGCATTTAAAACGGCAGACAAACAAAATTTGTAAATGGTTAAAAATTTATTTACCTTCACCATGACAACGATCTTTATATTAACTTCAGAAATGTATGTAAGTAATAATATATATTTATATAAAACAATAATTATAAATATCATTTTAACGGCTAAATCCCAGTGTTTGTACCACTCGCAAACGTGCAGGCGCGAATTTCACCCATTGTACATTTAATTAATATAAATTGTTAATATAAATATAGTTCTTATTCGTTAAATTATCTCAACAAATACCACTCGCGGTTATAATTTCGGCGGGATAAATTTTATTTTAAGCACTAGTCATTTCATCGCAAATTTCTTGAATGAATTGAAATTAGGCAAAATCCACTCGCGCTAAAGCGCTCATGGATTTTTTCATCTCATTCATTCTCAAAATTTGGGTCGATTCAATGGCTTTTGCAAACAAATAAAATTTATCCGGTCAAACTAAATCTCTTGTGGTATTACCCCCGATAAATTAAACAAAGTTGGAATGGGCAAAATGTTGTTATTCTTCCGGATTTTCCTTACATTGAACCTTACAATTCTTTAAAGAAAGGTCTTCCAGAAAAATGTGAAAGGCAATTCCAAAATGTATCAAAATCTTCTAGAATAATCTGGAATCATCCAGTAAATGTTACAGAAATTTCAAGAATAATCTGCAACCATCCAGATGATTATGTGTGGCCCAGCGCAGCGGTCGACAACCTAAATGCATTGGCGTGCCACAAAAAAGGTAATTCCAAGTACCGGACACTGAGCGTGCTACTAAAATAATATCAGAAATTCTATTGTTTATTAAGACATTTTATTTGACTATAATAATAAAAGCCATTTCAAAACAATATACAAAATCATAATGTCTAAACATTAGGATCTCCCTGAAGGTTCAATTTTGTCATTCATAATTTGAAGTTTTTAATTTTATGCAGATTTCTGAATTTTCTTCAGTTGTTACTTTCGAGGCGTGCCACCAGAAATCTTTTCGCGTGCCATCTGGTTTGAGAAATTTGATGAAACTTCTCAAATTTACTTAAAATAAACTCCAAATAACATTCCAATGGATATCTCAAAACACTCCTTCCCTAGATTTCGAGATAATCTTACCAGAACTAAACTTACTGCAATTTATAATTTGCTCATTTCCCATTTGGCAAAAAAAAATATAAAAACAATTGCTACGCACTTGAAACTTCTCAAATTTACCCAAAATAAACTCCAGGTCATATTCCAATAGAAATCTCAAAACATCCCCTCCCTAGATTTCGGGATAATCTCACGAGAACAGAACTCACTGCAATTTATAATTTGCACATTTCCCATTTGGCAAAAAAATATATAAAACCAATTGCGAAGCACTTGAAACTTCTAAAATGAACTAAAAATAAACTCATGGTCATGTACCAATAGAAATCTCGAAACACCCTTCCCTTAGATTTCGAGATAATCTCACGAGAACAGAACTTACTGCAATTTATAATTTGCTAATTTTCCATTTAGCAAAAAAAAATATAAAAACTATTGCTACGCACTTGAAACTTCTCAAATTAACTCAAAATAAACTCAAGGTCACGTTCCAATAGAAATATTAAAACACCTCTTCCCTAGATTTCGAGATAATCTCACGAGAACAGAACTTAGTGCATTTTTAATTTGCTCATTTTCCATTTAGCAAAAAAAATATAAAAACAATTGCTACGCACTTGAAACTTCTCAAATTTACTCAAAATAAACTCAAGGTCACGTTCCAATAGAAATCTCAAAACATACCTTTCCTAGATTTCGAGATAATCTCACGAGAACAGAACTTACTGCAATTTATAATTTGTTCATTTCCCATTTGGCAAAAAAATATAAAAACAATTGCTACGCACTTGAAACTTCTCAAATTACCTCAAAATAAATTCAAGGTCACGTTCCAATAAAAATCTTAAAACATTACTTCCCTAGATTTCAAGATAATCTCACGAGAACAGAACTTACAGCAATTTATAATTTGCTCATTTCCCATTTAGCAAAAAAAAAATAAAAACAATTGCTACGCACTTGAAACTTCTCAATTTACCTCAAAATAAACTCAAGGTCACGTTCCAATAGAAATCTCAAAACATCCCTTCCCCAGATTTCGAGATAATCGCACGAGAACAGAACTTACTGCAATTTATAATTTGCTCATTTCCCATTTGGCAAAAAAAATTTAAAAACAATTGCTACGCACTTGAAACTTCTAAAATTAACTCAAAATAAACTCAAGGTCATGTACCAATAGAAATCTCAAAACACCCTTCCCTTAGATTTCGAGATAATCGCACGAGAACAGAACTTACAGCAATTTATAATTTGCTCATTTCCCATTTAGCAAAAAAAATAAAAACAATTGCTATGCACTTGAAACTTCTCAATTTACCTCAAAATAAACTCAAGGTCACGTTCCAATAGAAATCTCAAAACATCCCTTCCCCAGATTTCGAGATAATCGCACGAGAACAGAACTTACTGCAATTTATAATTTGTTCATTTCCCATTTGGCAAAAAAATATAAAAACAATTGCTACGCACTTGAAACTTCTCAAATTACCTCAAAATAAATTCAAGGTCACGTTCCAATAAAAATCTTAAAACATTACTTCCCTAGATTTCAAGATAATCTCACGAGAACAGAACTTACAGCAATTTATAATTTGCTCATTTCCCATTTGGCAAAAAAAATATAAAAACAATTGCTACGCACTTGAAACTTCTCAAATTAACTGAAAATAAACTCAAGGTCACGTTGCAATAGAAATCTCAAAACATCGTTTCCCTAGATTTCGAGATAATCGCATGAGAACAGAACTTACTGCAATTTATAATTTGCTTATTTCCTATTTGGCAAAAAAAAATATAAAAACAATTGCTACGCGCTTGAAACTTCTCAAATTAACACAAAATAAACTCAAGGTCACGCTCCAATAGAAATCTCAAAACACCCTTACCTTAGATTTCGAGATAATTTCACGAGAACATAACTTACTGCAATTTATAATTTGTTCATTTCCCATTTGGCAAAAAAAATATAAAAACAATTGCTACGCACTTGAAACTTCTCAAATTAACTCAAAATAAACTCAAGGTCACGTTCCAATAGAAATCTCAAAACACCCTTTCCGTAGATTTCGAGATAATCTCACGAGAACAGAACTTACTGCAATTTATAATTTGCTCATTTCCCATTTAGCAAAAAAAATATAAAAACAATTGCTACGCACTTGAAACTTTTTAAATTTACTCAAAATTAACCGTAGATCACAGTCCAATTGAAATCTCAAAACACCCCTGCCCTAGATTTCCAGATAATCTCATGAGAACAGAACTTACTGCAATTTATAATTTGCTCATTTCCCATTCAGCAAAAAAAATATAAAAACAATTGCTACGCACTTGAAACTTCTGAAGTTAACTCAAAATAAACTCAAGGTTACGTTCCAATAGAAATCTCAAAACATCCCTTCCCTAGATTTTCAGATAATCTCACGAGAACAGAACTTAGTGCAATTTTGAATTTGCACATTTCTCATTCAGCAAAAAAAAATATAAAAATAATTGCTACGCACTTGAAACTTCTCAAATTAACTCAAAATAAACTCTAGGTCACGTTTCAATGGAAATTTTAAAACACTCCAAGATAAACATCGAGATAATCTCATGAGAACAGAACTTAGTGCAATTTTGAATTTGCCAATTTCCTATTCAGCCAAAGAAAGAATATAAAAACAAATGCCACGCACTTAAAACTTCCCAAATTTACCCAAAATAAACTTTAAATCACATTCCAATGGAAATCTTAAAATACCCCTCCCCTAGATTTCGAAATAATCTCACGAGAATAGAACTTGCTGCAATTTATAATTTGCTCATTTCCCATTAAAAAAATAAAAAATAAAAACAATTGCTACGCACTTTAAACTTCTCAAATTTACTCAAAATAAACTCTAGATTACATTCCAATAGAAATCTTAACATTTAAAGATTGGGGATTCCCTTGAGGTTCAATTTCGTCATCAATATTTGCTTCATACTTTGAAGTTTTTTTGCACATTTTTGAATTATCTTGTCACTTTCGAGACGTGCCACTAAAAATCCCTTCGCGTGCCACCTAGTACAAAAACAAAACAAAAAGAGGTTTAGAAAACTGCGTCGTTACTTATCTTTATTAAGAATTAAGGGGGTAATTGCCGCGTCGAAAATCGATGCATTTTTTATTGTCAGCATATACATAATTCTGAAGTTGATATCAAATATTGAGAAATGATATTTTGCACATTTAGAGAGAAAGGGTTAAACTATTCGTTTTTTTAATCATCAGACAAAATGTATAATTTATCCTGAAAATTACCAATATTGGATGAATATCTGGAGCTTTTCTCTGCAAAAAACTAAAAATGCAATGCTACAGAAAAATAGTTTATACTTTTGAAAACAATATGTATGTAATAAAATTGTCATTAGTTATCAAATAAAGTCGCAAAAACGTAAGAGCTGCACCTCAACAAACACGAATTTGCTTCATTTTCGCCGTTGTAATGAACGCCACCTGCATGAAACATTTTGTATCAATCCTGGAGGCATGTACAAACAAATTTACGTACTCGGTAAAATTTCAGGCCCAAGATTGTGGCGATTGTCATTTTCTATTAAACCATTCTGGTATACCTCTGGCGCGAGGCACTTACCCCCTTAAGAAAATAAGACTAGATTTCGATTTCACGACACCAAAATGTATGTATATGCTACGGAAACTGGTTTAAAGAGTATTCCGGAAGTGAAAATTAAATTTGGGTAATCAGGTAGGGAATTTAGGTACAAAATCAGAGGTCAGTAATGAGAGACTTTCCGACCTTCGCTAACATTACACATACGGCTGTGAATAAAAACCTACACTTTACGTTGTTCATTTTGAGATTCTCTGCGATACTTCGTACGGAGAAAATGTCAAATACGTAAGATTTAACCTGCAATTGTTAGTAATTCTGGTCATCTGTATGTTCAAACTAATTTTTAATATAACTTGTAATTGTATCGAAATTTGGAAGTAAATGTTTGCAGACCCAAAGTTAATTCCCAGCAAGTTAACCATTAGTTGTTATCGTGGAATGATAGAACTTAAATAGGAGTGTTTCCAACAGCCCTGCAATTAACTGCAGTGTGCAATGTGTTTCTATAATTTGCGTGCCTCCTAATCTCAGACATGAGTCATGAGATTTTGGGGAGCAGTGGTGCATTCCTGGCCCCATAATATATTGTTGCAGTAATCTCTGACCACCGGTCATAATTACTATTGTCGCTCCAAAGAATTTCAAGTGATTTAGAACTATGATTACTATTATTACGGCCGCTACAATAGATCATGTAATTCACTTCCATTAAATTCATGCACAAAATTCACGTTTAACAAGTTTATCTAAAATGTCAGCTATGTTAACAATTTTTTTTTTATGAACAACAAACAACCGAAATTGCATTCGGTCGCATTAAACGGTCCGATTTGTTTAAAATCGAGGCAAATAAAAATAATCAATGCGGAATTAACTGTCGAGTCGACGTGCAAAATATATTGAATAATTACACGGTCTACTAGTTCCGCACAATAATGGATTAGTGCTTCAGCCCTCTGCTTATTTACATATTCAGTTGCAATCATGCACGAGTTAGCTCAGCTGTGGGGAAAACTGAAGTCGGATAACCCCCAATTAAAGACAATACATTTATAAGCCTAACGAAAGATAAAGGGGGGAGGGCAACATTACACTGATTACACATCGGGAAGTTTTCTAAGTAAATTAATTATACTTGTGGATTGTGAGCCTTGTTAGAGGAAATTATTCAAGTGTAATAATGGTATTAATGAAATTTGTGTTGGTACTATTTTTTTTTGCTCTCTAACATTTTTGGAAGTGAGGACCTTCTTTTTTTACTCATCAGCTTTTTGCAGACTGACTTTTTACTTTTTGCCAAGAGTCGACTCATGAGTCGAGTCATTGCAGCCGACTGTTTTTCATGAGTAAAATAATTTTTTCGATCACCTCTAGTTGGTACAGTAAACAATCACAATTTATTAGTACTGTAAGTTAATTGATATTTATTCTCAAAACACGACCTTTTTCCACACGTAATTTAATACATTTACAGTTTGTATTATTACAATCATCATGTTGTCACCGCATTTTCCCCTAAACAAAGAAAATATATTTAGTTTCTCTTACAAGCTTTCTATTTTCATTGTGTTGGAATAAAAATCTTAAGTTACAAATCAGTCAATAGGGCATTGAAAATAGGCGAGTGCTCCGTTCAAATCCACAGGTAATATAATACGGTTCCCATTGAAGACACCTATAATTATGCGCTGTATTTTATTTCTGGGGCTAGTTAGAAATGAATCGATCTGCGTGTGGCCATTTGATACATACCTATTCTAGTTCGCCCCCTCGAGATGTATAATTTAATAAGGTATTATTATGCAGGCGAACATCGTGCAAGATTGATGGCTTTTTAAATGTACCTTTATCCGTAATTTTTCTTAGAGCAGGGGGGGCCACCTTTAATATGTTAGATTACTTACGCGCGAGGAATTTTTTTCTGGCTGCGGATGCTGAATTGTGGTCGAAATTAATTAGTAGTTTAAGCAGACGGAAAAATGCAGTCCGTACAAAATGTTGAGGTTTATTAATGATCGTTATTGCCAGGGCAAATGAGGGAAAGCCTCAACCACAAGAGCGATTATGGAATGTATGGTTGAGATTTCCTCAAACATATATCGAAACGAAAAATCATCCGTCAACTGAGTGTGTTTATTAAGAAGACAAGAATTTTCCAAATTTTGTTTTATCTTTGAAATTATTAATAACTTATTAATTAATCTAAATATTTGCAATGTTTTGCATAGTGTTCCAAAATATACAACGCGACAATCTCAGTTGTTACATATTCAATTTTACCGCTTACGATATGTATAGGCCATGAGTAGGAATATTCAATTCTGTCAATAAATATTGTGACTGGTGATGAGAATAATCGAGATAATTTTATAATCGATTATTTTAGGCCGGAATATTTTAATATTCGATACAATAATTTATTTTCATATCGATTGTGATCACTACAACTTTTAGTAGTATCAATTTTTATATCGATATAATAATCGATTATTATGATTAAAAATCAATTATTATATCCATGTAATAATTGATTGTTATATCCATGTAATAATCGATTAATACCGTGTGTTCGATAAAAAACGCCCAACGCCATAACTCTGTTATTTATTGACCGATATGAATAAACTAAAGACCAAAGTCAATGGTGGTTTAAATACTAAAAAATGACATCAATATTGTTTTTTTTTAATAATAACTTCATTGTCAAATGATAGCCAACTTAAAATTTTTAAATGGCAGCATATAATGTTTTAATTTTTTTACATTCGACATTATTTTTCCGAACCCAATAATGCCCAATGTGTTGTTTTTCGTTCAATATTTTGATCGAAAAAAATTAAAATAAATCTTCCATTTAAAATTACATTTTTCAAAAATTATAATTAGCGTGCCTAAAAAAAGTGACAAATGTCATTTGTTGTAAGGTTATGTCAAACATGAATAATAAGGACCCAGGTACCTATGTTACAACTCAATGTAGAATAGAATAAATAAGTAGTGCAATTAATTTTCACATGCGATTTAGATGTTATGCGATTATTGTAAACACTAAGTAGAACATCGAACTCTGCAAGCCACGAAATTGTCGATCCACTGTCTTCGACTTTTTAAAGGCTCCATGTCGTCTCAAATTTCCTTCTAACCTTCTAAATTTAGGTTCCCGTATTCGCCGCTCTGGAAACCGTAGATGATAAATTCGTGTCGCAGCTCTGCGATTTCTATTACATAGAAAATAAATTTGTAACATGTTGATTCGCTATTGTTCATGATTATGTCTGAAACACTAATAACAAATGGTTGACATTACTTATACAATAAATGACATTTGTCGATTCGATTTTTTTTCAAGGCACACTACATTTATTACCAAAAAAATCATGTGAACAAGATTTATTATTATCTTTTTCTGGCATAAATATTAACTTTAAACCAACACAATGGGCATAATTGGATTCAGAAAAATAATGTCTAATATTATAAAATTAGAAAAGTATATGCAGCCATTTAAAAATTTAAAGTTGACTATCATTTGGCAATGAAGTTAATTTTGAAAAAATATATAATTATCTTCATTTCATAGTATTTAAACAGCCATTGACTTTATTTTTTAGTTCATTCAAATCGGTCAATAAATAACAGAGTTATGGCGTAGGGCGTTTTTTATCGAACACACGGTATATCCATGAAATAGTCGATTATTGTATCCATGTAATAATCGATTGTTATATCCATGAAAAATCGATTATTATATCCATGTAATAATCAGTTATTTTTATATCGATTTTTCTTGCTATTGATTATCTGTATACGACTAATATTTCAACATCCATCACTTTCTTTGTGCGTAATGTAAATTACTGTTGACGTATGAAATGATCTTGAATTTTAGGAATATTTTTTCAAATTGGTTGAGTTTTAGAAACACGTTCTCTTCATAAGTTTCCATTAATTTTAACTTAAAATACAGATCTATGCTCGTGATGTAATTTATTGGGACAGTTTGATTGAAATAAACACTAAGAACAGCTTGGATAAAAATGTAAATGGAAGGTGGTGGGTGAGCCCTATCCTGCAATTTCACCAGTAGATCCCTAAACTAGGATTTCATATGTGTACGTTTTTAGAAACTAAAGATAGAGAGCTGCAATTATGTTTTTGTACAATATATCGTTCGCAAAATCACTTCCTCAAGTTCAACTGTTTGTATTAGGTAATAGGGCCTACCCACCACCCTTTGCCTTAATTCTAACTTAAACTATAGACCTACGCTTGTGGTAGAATTAACTCTTGGATAGTTTACTAGAATGATTTGATTGATATCAACACTAAGAACAGTGTATGCAGCTTAAATAAAAACATAACTGTAGGATGGTGGGTGGGCTCTATCCTACAACCCTAAAACTTAAACATGTGCCCAGAGTTTCAACAAATAAATCAAACACAAACCTACGATTAAAACCAATATTGCGATTCTACTGTCTCGGTTATAGCATAAGGCCCACGCATCGATTTAAAACTTTCGAAAATTACTCAAAATTCAATCGAGATTGTGATTTTGTGAAAAGCCAGATCCACGCCAACATCAAATTTTACATAAATTTGATTTCAAGAGCGCGCTAAACTATAAAAAACCGTAATCATTTTAATGATTTCAAATAAATATAAAAACAATTGCCAACGATTTGAAACTTTCCAAAATAACTCAAAATTCATTCGAAATTATGATTTCGGAAAAATCAGGATACACACCAAAAAAACATTTTGTGATACCTTTATTTGAACAGCGCGCGAAATTATGAAATTATGCTCTCAAAAAATTAAAAAACAATTGTCGTCGACTTAAAACTTTCTAAAATTACTAAAAAATCATTCTAAATATTATTATTATGTGAAAAATGAGCAGATCTTGTCATAATTTCATGTAATCAGTAAACAGGAAAAATCGTGAAAAATTGTTATAATTTTGGTCGCTTCAAATAAATATAACAACAATTGCCATCAAATTGAAACTTTCCAAAATACCTCAAAAATCATTCGATTATTACTGCGCGAAAAAATACATACACCCGATCACCATGTTTTGCGATAACTTCATGTAATCAGTGCGAAAAATCGAAAAAAATCGTTATAATTTTGGTCGCTTAAAATAAATATAACAACAATTGCCATCAAATTGAAACTTTCCAAAATACCTTAAAATTCATTCGAAATTACGATTTTGAGAAAATCTAGATACATACCTGAACTGAAATTTTGTGATAGTATTACTTGAACGGCGCTCGAAACTATGAAAAATTGAATTAATTTTTTTTAATGATCTCAAAACAGTATAAAAACAATTGTCGATTTAAAATTTTTCAAAATTACACAAAAATCATTCGAGATTATTATTACGTGCAGAAATACACATCATCACCATATTTTGTGATAATATTATGTAATCAGTGTGAAAAATTGTTATTATTTTGTGGCTTCAAATTAATATAAAATAATTGCTAACGATTTGTAACTTTCCAGAATAACTCAAAATTCACTTGAAATTATGATTTTGGAAAAATCTGGATACACACCTTAACCAAATTTTGTGATGCTTTTATTTGAACGGCGCGCGAAATTATGAAAAAAATGTAATTATTTCAATGCTCTAAAAAAATATTAAAACAATTGTTGTCGACTTTTCTAAAATTACTTAGAAATTATTCGAGATTATTAGTATTATGTGAAAAACCAGCAGATTTTGTCATAATTTCATGTAATTAGTTATCACTAAAAATCGTGAAAGGTTGTTATAATTTTTATGGCGTCAAATAAATATAAAAACATTATTTTTTTACTAATTTTGTATTTTATTTGTTTTAGTTACATTTTAGGTTAGGTTATGTCAAATTTTACATAAATTTGATTTCAAGAGCGCGCTAAACTATAAAAAACCGTAATCATTTTAATGATTTCAAATAAATATAAAAACAATTGCCAACGATTTGAAACTTTCCAAAATAACTCAAAATTCATTCGAAATTATGATTTCGGAAAAATCAGGATACACACCAAAAAAACATTTTGTGATACCTTTATTTGAACAGCGCGCGAAATTATGAAATTATGCTCTCAAAAAATTAAAAAACAATTGTCGTCGACTTAAAACTTTTTTAGGTTAGGTTATGTCAAATTTGTATTTCATTTTTTTAAATTTATTTTCTAAATTTTGTAAATTTATATTTTGTTACATTTTAGTTTAGGTAGTGATCAAATTTGTATTTTATTTAATTATTTTTATTTTTTTTCCTAATTTAAAAATTTATTTTTAGTTTTGTATAACTGTATTTTGTGTTTATTTTTCTAAAAGATAAATTACTCAAAAGTCTTTGGGGTGAAAAATGATTATAATTTTGGTGGCTTTAAATAAATATAAAAACAATTGCCAACGATTTCAAACTTTCCTAAATAATTCATTCGAAATTATGATTTTGAAAAAATCTGGATACACACCTTAACCAAATTTTGTGATGCTTTTATTTGAACAGCGCTCGAAATTATGAAGAATTGTAATAATTTTAATGTTATCAAAAAAATTTAAAAACATTTGTTTTAAAATTTAAAATTTTCTAAAATTGCTTTTCTTAGTAATAATCCTAAATTATTATTATGTGAAAAATCAGCAGAATTTGTCATGATTTCATGTAATCAATTATCACGAAAAATCGTGAAAAATTGTTATAATTTTGGTGGCTTGAAATAAATATCAAAACAATTGTCAACGATTTGAAACTTTCCTAAATAACTTAAAATTCATTAGAAATGGTGATTTTATTAAAATCTGGATACTCACCTGAACCAAATTTTGTGAAACCATTATTTCAACAGCGCGCGAACTTATAAAAAATTGTGATAATTTTAATGCTCTCAAAACATATACAAAAAATTGTCCTGGACTTAAAATTTTCCAAAATTATTCAAATAACATCAGAGATTATTATTACGGAAAAAAATACATACACACCATCACCATATTTTTTGATAATTTCATGTAATCAGTGCGAAAAAATCGTGAAAAATTGTAATAATTTTGGTGGCTTTAAATAAATATAAGAACAATTGCCAACGATTTAAAACTTTCCAAAATAACTCAAAATTCATTCAAAGTTATGATTTTTTGATACTTTTATTTGAACAGTACGCGAAATTATGAAGAATTGTAATAATTTGAATGTTCTCAAAAAATATAAAAACAAATGTCGTCGACTTGAAACTTTCCAAAATTACTCAAAAATCATTCGAGAATATTACTACGTAAAGAAATACATACACACCATCAGCATGTTTTGTGATAATTTCATGTAATCGGCGCGAAAAATAGTGATTTTTTTTATAATTTTGGTGGCTTGGTGACTTTTCCAACGATTTTTAACTTTCTACATAACTCAACATTAATTCTAATTATAATTATTAAAATCTGGATACACAACGAAACGAAATTTTGTAATACTTTTATTTGAACAGCGCGCGAAACTGAAAAAATGTGGTAATTTTAAAGCTCTCAAAAAAATATAAAAACAATTGTCGTGAACTTAAAATTTTACAAAATTACTCAAAAATCATTCGGGATTATTATTACGTGAAAAACCACAGACACCATCACAATATTTTGTGATAATTATATGTAATTAGTGCAAAAAATCGTGAAAAATCGTTATAATTTTGGAGGTTTGAAATATATATATAAAAACAATTGGTATCGATTTGAAACTTTTTTAAATAACTGAAAATTTATTCTAAATTATGATTTTGAAAAAATCTGGATTCACAACAAAACCAAATTTTGTGATACTTTTATGTAAACAGCGTAAAATTAAAACATATAAGAACAGTTGCTGTGGACTTAAAATTGTCCAAAATTACTCAAAAATAATTCGAGATTATTATTATGTGTAATAATGTTATGCATATAAACACAATATCACAAAATTTTGTCATAATATTATGTAATCAGTGCGAAAAATTGAGAAAAATCGTTAAAATTTTGGTGGCTTCAAATAAAGATAAAAACAATTCCCATCGAATTAAAATTTTCCAAAATAGCTCAAAATTAATTCTAAATTATCATTTTGGAATTATCTTGTGATACAATTTTTTTAACATCGCGAGAAATTATGAAAAATTGTAATAATTTTAATGCTCTCAAAAAATATAAAAACAATAGTTGCTGACTTAAAATTTTCTAAAATGATTCAAAAATCATTCGAGATTATTATTATGCGAAAAAAATACATACACATCATCACCATATTTTGTCATAATTTCATGTAATCAGTGCAAAAAAAATTAATTATGAAAAATTGCATGAATTTTAATTAATGCTTTCAAAAAGATATAAAAACAATTGCGATCGACTTGAAATTTACTAAATATACTCATAATGACATTTGAAACTACAAATAACCCATTCCCACATTTAAAAAAAATATGTCAACGGAACATGCAGTTCCGAAAATTGTACTGCATATCTCTAAAATCGTATAAAAACTGACTATGCTTGGGAAACTTCTCAATATTTCAAGCTACGCCACTGCCTGGAAGTGAATCCAATAATATAGCTACTTTCCAGCAACAGAAATTGGTGCATCCACCATCATCTGAATTATGATCAAAAATCGTGAAAAATTGTTATAATTTTGTTGGCTTTAAATAAATATAAAAACAATTGCCACCGATCTGAAGCCTTCCAAAATAACTTAAAATTCCTTTGAAATTATGATTTTGGGAAAGACCGGATACACACCAAAACCAAATTTTATGAAATTTTTAAACAGCGAGTGAAATTATGAAAAAAATGTATTAATTAGAATACTTAAAAAAAAATATAAAAACAATTGTTGCGGCCTTAAAATATTCTAAAATTACTCACTAAACATTCCAGGTTATTATTACGTAAAAACTCACACACCATCACCAGATTTTGCCATAATTTTATGTAATCAGTGCGAAAAATCGTGAAAAATTGTTATAATTTTGGTGTCTTGAAATAAATAGAAAAACAATTGCGATCGATTCAAAACTTTCCAAAATAAGTAAAAATGCATTAGAAATTATGATTTTGTTAAAATCTGTCTACACGCCTAAACCAAATTATGTGATACTTTTATTTAAACAGCTCACGAAATTATGAAAAATTGCAATCAATTTACTGCTCTCAAAAAAATAAAAAAACAATTGTCGTCGACTTGAAACTTTCCAAAATTACTCAAAAATCATTCGAGATTATTATCATGTGAGAAAATACATCCACATTATCACCATTTTTTGTGACAATTTCATTTAATCAGTGCGAAAAATCGTGAAAAATTGTTGTAATTTTGGTGGCTTCAAAAAAATATAAAAACAATTGTTGTCGACTTGAAACGTTTTAAAATTACTCAAAAATCATTCTAGATTATTTTTACGCGAAAAACTACTTATACACCATCACCAGATTTTGTTATAATTTAATGTAATCACTGCGATAAATCGGGAAAACTTGTTAAAATTTTGGTGGCTAGAAATAAATATAAAACATTTGCAATTTGAGTTATTTTGGAAGGTTTCATTTAAAACAACTCAAAATTCACTTGGAATTGTGATTTTGGATAAGCTGGACACTCACCAAAACCAAATTTTGAGATACTTTTATTTAAAATTATGTAAAATTGTAAGAATTTGAATGATTTAAAAAGGATATAAAAACAATTGCCATCGACTTAAAATTTACTAAATATACTCATAATGACATTTTAGACTACAAATAACACATTCCCATTTTAAAAGAAAAATTGATGTGAACGGAAAATACAGTTCTGAAAATTCTTTAAAATCGTATAAAATCTGACTATGCTTGCGAAAGTTCTCAATATTTCAAGCTACGCCACTGCATGGAAGTGAAGCCAAATATATAGCGACTTTCCGGCTGCGGATATTGCGCCTGAATTATGATCAATCCCAATAAAATATTAATTGCAGCCGTTTGGGAGGAGCCCCAGCCCAAATTTTTACAAAAATGTATTAAGGAATTTACTATCAATAATTAAAAGGAATTCGTTCAAAATTTTCGTTAAAAGAAGGGACGGAGTGCATTTTGAAAATTAACATTTTGTTATTCAAAAATTATACACCGGAGTAAAAAAAAATATAACTGCCGTTTGGCGCAACTTAGATTTAATTTATTTTTACACAAATATAACAAGCAACAGCCAATAGACAATTTGAACTTATTAATTTACAGTGCCCTTCAAAAACAACCAAGTAGTTATTATTATTTTTAGCTAGTGTCCATAAATATGGGAGAACTAAAATTTAAAAACATTATAAGTGCCGTTTGGCGCTAGATACGTTCGAGTTTTCAACATAATTCTATGAAGCAACATGTAATAAGCAACTTAAAATAATTTGTTTATTGTGTCTCTTAGAAATAGCAAAGTAATTAATTATTTTATCGATCAACGTCCACGGATACGCGAGTATTGAAATTTAAAAAAATTAAAAGTGACATTTGGCGGTGGATACGTTCGGTTTTTTAACATAATTCTACGAAGCAACTAGTGATAAGCAACTTAAAATAATTTGTTCATGGTGCCTCTTAGAAATAGCAAAGTAATTAATTTTTTAATCGATCAACGTCCACGGATACGCAAGTATTGAAATTTAAAAAAATCATAAGTGACATTTGGCGGTGGATACGTTCGTATTTTTAACATAATTCTATGAAGCAACATGTAATAAGCAACTTAAAATAATTTGTTTATGGTGCCTCTTAGAAATAGCAAAGTAATTAATTTTTTAATCGATCAACGTCCACGGATACGCGAGTATTGAAATTTAAAAAAATTATAAGTGACATTTGGCGGTGGATACGTTCGGGTTTTTAACATAATTCTATGAAGCAACATGTAATAAGCAACTTAAAATAATTTGTTTATTGTGTCTCTTAGAAATAGCAAAGTAATTAATTTTTTAATCGATCAACGTCCACGGATACGCGAGTATTGAAATTTAAAAAAATTATAAGTGACATTTGGCGGTAGATACGTTCGGTTTTTTAACATAATTCTACGAAGCAACTAGTGATAAGCAACTTAAAATAATTTGTTCATGGTGCCTCTTAGAAATAGCAAAGTAATTAATTTTTTAATCGATCAACGTCCACGGATACGCAAGTATTGAAATTTAAAAAAATCATAAGTGACATTTGGCGGTGGATACGTTCGTATTTTTAACATAATTCTATGAAGCAACATGTAATAAGCAACTTAAAATAATTTGTTCATGGTGCCTCTTAGAAATAGCAAAGTAATTAATTTTTTAATCGATCAACGTCCACGGATACGCAAGTATTGAAATTTAAAAAATCATAAGTGACATTTGGCGGTGGATACGTTCGTATTTTTAACATAATTCTATGAAGCAACATGTAATAAGCAACTTAAAATAATTTGTTTATGGTGCCTCTTAGAAATAGCAAAGTAATTAATTTTTTAATCGATCAACGTCCACGGATACGCGAGTATTGAAATTTAAAAAAATTATAAGTGACATTTGGCGGTGGATACGTTCGTATTTTTAACATAATTCTATGAAGCAACATGTAATAAGCAACTTAAAATAATTTGTTTATGGTGCCTCTTAGAAATAGCAAAGTTTTTCATTTTTTAATCGATCAACGTCCACGGATACGCGAGTATTGAAATTTAAAAAAATTATAAGTGACATTTGGCGGTGGATACGTTCGGTTTTTTAACATAATTCTACGAAGCAACATGTAATAAGCAACTTAAAATAATTTGTTCATGGTGCCTCTTAGAAATAGCAAAGTAATTAATTTTTTAATCGATCTACGTCCACAGATACGCGAGTATTGAAATTTAAAAAAAATCATAAGTGACATTTGGCGGTGGATACGTTCGTATTTTTAACATAATTCTATGAAGCAACATGTAATAAGCAACTTAAAATAATTTGTTTATGGTGCCTCTTAGAAATAGCAAAGTAATTAATTTTTTAATCGACCAACGTCCACGGATACGCGAGTATTGAAATTTAAAAAAATTATAAGTGACATTTGGCGGTGGATACGTTCGTATTTTTAACATAATTCTATGAAGCAACATGTAATAAGCAACTTAAAATAATTTATTTATGGTGTCTCTTAGAAATAGCAAAGTAATTAATTTTTTAATCGATCAACGTCCACGGATACGCGAGTTTTGGAATTTTAAAAATTTATAAGTGACATTTGGCGGTAGATACGTTCGGGTTTTTAACATAATTCTATGAAGCAACATGTAATAAGCAACTTAAAATAATTTGTTTATTGTGTCTCTTAGAAATAGCAAAGTAATTAATTTTTTAATCGATCAACGTCCACGGATACGCAAGTATTGAAATTTAAAAAAATCATAAGTGACATTTGGCGGTGGATACATTCGTATTTTTAACATAATTCTATGAAGCAACATGTAATAAGCAACTTAAAATAATTTGTTTATGGTGCCTCTTAGAAATAGCAAAGTTTTTCATTTTTTAATCGATCAACGTCCACGGATACGCGAGTATTGAAATTTAAAAAAATTATAAGTGACATTTGGCGGTGGATACGTTCGGTTTTTTAACATAATTCTACGAAGCAACATGTAATAAGCAACTTAAAATAATTTGTTCATGGTGCCTCTTAGAAATAGCAAAGTAATTAATTTTTTAATCGATCAACGTCCACAGATACGCGAGTATTGAAATTTAAAAAAAATCATGTGACATTTGGCGGTGGATACGTTCGTATTTTTAACATAATTCTATGAAGCAACATGTAATAAGCAACATAAAATAATTTGTTTATGGTGCCTCTTAGAAATAGCAAAGTAATTAATTTTTTAATCGACCAACGTCCACGGATACGCGAGTATTGAAATTTAAAAAAATTATAAGTGACATTTAGCGGTGGATACGTTCGTATTTTTAACATAATTCTACGAAGCAACATGTAATAAGCAACTTAAAATAATTTATTTATGGTGTCTCTTAGAAATAGTAAAGTAATTAATTTTTTAATCGATCAACGTCCACGGATACGCGAGTATTGAAATTTTAAAAATTATAAGTGACATTTGGCAGTGGATACGTTCGGGTTTTTAACATAATTCTATGAAGCAACATGTACTAAGCAACTTAAAATAATTTGTTCATAGTGCCTCTTAGAAATAGCGAAGTAATTAATTTTTTAATCGATCAACGTCCACGGATACGCGAGTATTGAAATTTTAAAAATTTATAAGTGACATTTGGCGGTGGATACGTTCGGGTTTTTAACATAATTCTATGAAGCAACATGTACTAAGCAACTTAAAATAATTTTTTCATGGTGCCTCTTAGAAATAGCGAAGTAATTAATTTTTTAATCGATCAACGTCCACGGATACGCGAGTTTTGAAATTCTAAAAATTTATAAGTGACATAAGGCGGTAGATACGTTCGGGTTTTTAACATAATTCTGTGAAGCAACGTGTAATAAGCAACTTAAAATAATTTGTTTATTGTGTCTCTTAGAACTAGCAATGTAATTAATTTTTAATCGATCAATGTCCACGGATACGCGAGTATTGAAATTTTAAAAATTTATAAGCGACATTTGGCGGTGGATACGTTCGGGTTTTTAACATAATTCTATGAAGCAACATGTAATAAGCAACTTAAAATAATTTGTTCATAGTGCCTCTTAGAAATAGCGAAGTAATTAATTTTTTAATCGATCAACGTCCACGGATACGCGAGTATTGAAATTTTAAAAATTTATAAGTGACATTTGGCGGTGGATACGTTCGGGTTTTTAACATAATTCTATGAAGCAACATGTGATAAGCAACTTAAAACAATTTATTTATGGTGCCTCTTAGAAATAGCAAAGTAATTAATTTTTTTATCGATCAACGTCCACGGATACGCGAGTTTTGAAAGTTTAAAAATTTACACGTGACATAAGGCGGTAGATACGTTCGGGTTTTTAACATAATTCTACAAAGCAACATGTAATAAGCAATTTTAAACAATTTGTTTATGGCGCCTCTTAGAAATAGTAAAGTAATTAATTTTTTAATCGATCAACGTCCAAATAAAAAAAATTATAAGTTACGTTTGTTCAATAATATGAAGCAATATTACACTATTAGCATACATTCTAACATTTCCAGCTACGCCTCTGTATAGAAGTGAAGCACGTATTCCATGAATAACATGAAAATATTGCAATATTCCATCCAAGACTACACTAAAAGGATATGTAATTTTAGAGGTGCGTTGCTGTGATAAACATGATTTAAACTCCTACGAGGAAAACAAGATCCCACGTGTGTAAATGCAGTATTCAGATAAGGAAAATGTTACAGTATATCACTGCTTATATTACCACACGGAAACCGTTGTTAATATCGCACAATTCAGATACAGAAATGGTTACCTGAAACGCGTTGCTAAGTGATACCTATGCATAAATGCCGACTATAATTATTGTAAATTCTCATTGGTTTGTCTTATGTGGTTCGCCGCGATTACAAACTCGGAATGTAGGGACACAAACACAACACAAATAGAGGGTAACTGTAATGTTTAGTGCTAACAATAATTTAACTAGAACCTAACTAGGGTAGGACCTAGGACCCAGGAACGGGTGCCCCTTAACTACTTCCAAACTGGGCTCGTTAAATTAACAATGCACCGAACATTCGCCGAATTGGCCGTGTTAAATTGCAATTATTGCCTTTGTAAAATATTAACATTGCTATTGAGACATCCCCGGTCGTGCCTGTGTACACCGGGAGAGGCGAAAGCTTGCAAGTTTTATAATATCGAAGCAGTAAAGCCCCCGCAGTGCCGTCAACTTTATTGAAAACTGCTACATTGTTCATAATTAAGCCTGTTTACAATCACCACCGATCGTAAACTCACCCTTCCAGCATTAAAATTTTATAATTTAATCTTGTACTTAATGTCATCTTGTAGGGTATCAATTTTGCGATGACGTTTAATATATTTAAGGATTATTATGTATTAATTTATTCACATGAATATACAAACTTTGAATTTGTTACCGGAACGAAATAGTTCTTTCTTAAATACAGTAAATGATTGTGTAAATATATCAAGACTAGATAAAGATAACGTGATATATGTGAATTAGTTTTCTAATTTAATAAAAACTATAACTGTTATTAATATTTTTTGTATTTTTTATTGACACACGTGAGACCCTTGCTTTAGGCTATACTGTTTGGATTTTGTGATGGTTCCCACCCACCATTATATAGGGCCCACCCTTCACTAAATAAGGCCCACCCAACGCTATTCGTTTCAATGTTTTCTGTAGATTTTTGTCCTTTTCTATAATAAAGTATAAAAGAAAAAATCATTCAACCAAAACATTTTTCCGCTGTTCACGTAAAATGTGAATAATATGTGGTGGGTGGTCCCCATCCTGCAATCCAACCAGACAAACATATGCAACTAATTTTATCAATAAACTAATTTGAAGAAACAATTATTTATTTAAATTTCTTGAAATTTAAATATGCTCACTTAAATTCATCAAATCCTTGCCCTAGATTTGATTGCCCACCCACCACCCTATGTTTCAATTTCAACTTAAACTGTAAACATGGTTTTATGGTGATTTCAATTCATTTCTGTAATTAAGAAACAAAAAATGCATTGATACAAAGCTACGTTGTGTAGGTAATGTGGAACTAAACAGATTGGTGTTGGGTGGGCCCTATCTTACAAGATAACAATTAGCAAATGATGCTACAATTTACTAAAAAAATGGTGATGTGGCCATCATGTTACTTTCTCCGATTTGACGATTAGACCAAAACCTTGAAAATTCTGGCAAAACATAGGAAAATCGCTGCTTTAGGTTAAAAATCTAAAATATTCGCCAATCAAAAATTCGCTAATAGAAATCAATAATTAAACAATAAAACTAAAACATAGGCCCAAAAAAATCCAAATATAGAAAACTATGGCCTAAAAATAAAAAAAAAAACTAAAACATCGAAAATTTCAACAAACACATCGAAAATGTTCTCCAAAATAAAGAATATTCAGGCAAAAAGAATAAAAAATTGGAATAAATTGAGGCGAAAACAGGTAAAGGTAAAGACCTAAAATATGGACCAAAAAAATGCAGACCAAAATATTGTAAATTCAAGTAAAAGAAAAAATATTTAGCTAGCCCCTACAATAATTCTTTGGCTCAAAATAAGTTTCCGACCAGAAACTCAAAAATAATGCAAAATAAAAATAAAAAACAATAATTCAGGTTAAAAAGTAAAGGGCAAAAAATCAAAAACCGACCAAAAAACTTGAAAATACCGGCAAAACATCGCGCATAAAAATCAATAATTCAGATTAGAAAATTTAAAATATAATACAAAAAAGCTAAAACTTAAACCAACAATAAGGACCTAAATATCAAAAATACGGACCAAAAAATCGAAACTTTTAACACGCAATCTAAATTTTCACGCCAAAATAAAGAATATTTAGGCCAAAATAAAGAATATTTAGGTCAAAAATCAAAAATTTGGAATAGAAAACGAAGTTACAGGCCAGAGATCCAAAAATGCAGATAAAAAAATTCAAGTAAAGGAAAAATAGTTTTCACCTTCAAAATAACCCTGTAGCTTAGAGTGAGTTTCTGAACAGAAACTCAAATTGACAATAAAAAAATCTAAAATATGGGCCAAGAAAACAAAAAATTAGACCAAATACTGAAAATTTGGGACAAAAAAAAATTTAAAAAGGCAGGCCAAAATAAAGAATATTTAGGCCAAAAATCAAAACTTTGAAAAAACAAGAAATTACAGGCCAGAGATCTAAAAATGCAGATAAAAAAAAATCAAGCAAAGAAAAAATTGTTTGCCATTTTCACCCTCAAAATAACCCTGTAGCTCAAAGTAAGTTTCCGAACACAAACTAAAATTGAAAATTGAAAAATTTAAAATACAGGACGAAAAAAACAAAATTTGGACCAAATACCGAAAATTTGGGGCGAAAAATAAAAAATACAGTTTAAAAAATCGAAAATCTTAATAAACAAATGGAAAATTTCAGCCAAATAATGAAATCTTAGGACAGAAAATCAAAAATTTGGACCAAAAAATCGAAAATACAGGTCAAAATTTAACAATTGTGGCCAAAAGATTGAAAACATGGGCCTAAAAATGAAAAATGCAGACCAACAAGTTAAAAAATCGAAAATCTTAATAAACAAATCGAAAATTTTGGCCAAATAAAGAAATCTTAGGAATCAAATCAAAAATTTAGACCAAAAAAATCCAAAATCCTAATAAAAATTCAACAATTGTGGCAAAAAATCGAAGATTTAGACCAAAAATCAAAAGCACAAGCTTAAAAATCAAAATACTGACCAAAAAAGTCGAAAATTTCAACAGATCATTTTAAAATTGGGACCAACATAGAGTATATTTATGAAAAAAATCAAGAATTTAAAGGAAAAAAATCGAAGAAACAGGCAAAAAATATAAAATACGAGCACAAAAATTCTGGTCTAAAAATAATTTACCCCAAAAATAACACAAGCTCAAATTAAGATATGATCTGAAACTATAAAATAATGGCAAAAAAAATAAAAAAATTGTGTTACTTTTTCCGATTTGATGGTATAGCACTTTATGTTTACACTTTCATAGTTTATTTTCAATTTAAATCATATTTTTAAATAATACGTTTCGTAGACTCGGATAAAACTGACGTTTAAAACGTCAAAATTATGAAAGATGGAAAAATGTACTTCAAATTCAAAAACTCAGTTTACTCAAAAACTAAAGAGATTTCGAAAAAACTTATTCTTTATAAATTGTTCATTTTGGCATTTTCTACAATTATTATTAACATAAATTTGCTGTAACTATTAGCGTTTCATAATTATATACCAAAAATGAAAAAAAAAATAATAAATTTTTTTCTCGAATAACAATGATTTTATGAAAAATGTTTTCAAACAAAATAATCGCATTTCTTTATTGTCTTCAATATTTGTTTAAATGTTTTTGTGAAATTTTTCATATTTAAGAAAATATTGGCAGAAAACAAAAAACAGTTAAGGTAAACACCCACTTCCGGTGTACGAAATTTTACCAAAAGCTTTTCAGTTCTTCGGATTATCAAATAAAACTTATGTTCAAAGTTTCATATCAATTGGTTTATTAGTTTTTGAGATACAGCGCGCACAGACACACACACACACAGACACAAAATGTTTTTTTCCAGAAATTGTTGAAACGGCATCTAGGGACCCCAAAACGGATATTTCCGTAAAAAAAATTTTTGAAAAAAAAATCACGATCACAATACTTTCTCGTACTTCGTAACGGAGTAAAAAATGGTGATGTGGCCATCATGCTACTTTCTCCGACTTGATGGTATCATTTATATGTACGCTTTCATGGTTTATTTTAAATTTAAATCATATTTTAAATGTACAACGAGCGTTTTGTAGTCTCGGATGAAACTGACGTTTAAAACGTCAAAATTATAAAAGATGGAAAAATTATACTTCAAATTCAAAAACTCAGTTTACTCAAAAACTAAAGAGATTTTGAAAAAAACTTAAATTTGCTGTAACTATTATCGTTTTATAATTATAAACCAAAAATGAAAAAAAAATTATTATTTTGTTTCTCGAATAACAATGATTTTATGAAAAATGTTTTCAAACAAAATAATCTCATTTCTTTGTTGTCTTCAATACTTGTTTAAATGTTTTTGTGATATTTTTCATATTTAAGAAAATATTGACAAAAAACAAAAAACAGTTAAGGTAAACAACCACTTCCGGTGTACGAAATTTTACCAAAAGCTTTTTAGTTCTTCGGATTATCAAATAAGACGTATGTTCAAAGTTTCATAAGAAAATATTAGCAAAAAACAAAAAAACAGTTAAGGTAAACACCCACTTCCGGTGTAAAAAAATTTACCAAAAGCTTTTCAGTTCTTCGGATTATCAAATAAGACGTATGTTCAAAGTTTCATATCAATTGCTCTATTAGTTTTTGAGATACAGCGCGCACAGACACACACACACACACACACACACACACACACACACACAGACACATTTTTTTTTTCCAGAAATTGTTGAAATGGTATCTAGGCTCCCCAAAACGGATATTTCCGCAAAAAAAAAATTTGAAAAAAAATCACGATCACAATACTTTCTCGTACTTCGTAACGGAGAAAGTAAATATTATCGGTTGTAAATGACTCTGCTTTTTTATTGACACACGTGAAATTCTTGCTTTAGATTCCACTCTTTGGATTGTAGGATATGGTGGGCCATATCATCATACACTCTTTGGATTGTGGGATAGGGCCCACCCATCACCTTTCATTTCAATTTTAACTTAAACTATTAACACGGTTTTATCATAATTTTAACTCATTTCTAGAACTTAGAAACAAAAAACGCAACGAAGCAATTCTCTGTTTGGTGGCTACTGTAGGGCTAAACAGGAGAATAGGGGGTGGGCTCTATCCTACAAGCCAACCAGTTGAACATAAGCAAATGATTTTACAATTTCACGGAAACATTAACTTTATTGTTTTTTTTCTATTTTCTTATTGACACACGTAAAACCCTTGCTTTGGATTCCACTATTTCAATTGTAAGATATGGACCACCCACCACCCTTTATTTCAATTTTAACTTAAACTATAACAACAGTTTTATCGTAATTTTCAATAATTTCTTTAATTCAAGAAGCAAAAAACGCAATGAGACAATACTTTGTTTTGTAGCTTCAGTGGAGTTAGACCAGATGATAGTGGGTGGGCTCTATACTACAAACTAACCAGTTAAACATAAGCAAAATATTTTACAATTTCATGAAAACATTAATTAACTTAATAAATGTTTTCTATTTTCTTATTGATACACGTGAAACTCTTGCTTTAAATTATACGATTTGGATTGTTGGATAAGGCCCACCCACCACCTATTATTTCAATTTTAACTTAAACTGTTAACACAGTTTTGTCAAAATTTTAATTCATTTCTTTAATTAAGAATAAAAAATGCAATCAAACTATGCTCTGTTTTGTACCTAGCCAGATGATGGTGGGTAAACTCTATCCTGCAAGCCAATCAATTGAATATAAGCAAATGATTTCACCTTAATAATTTTTTTGTATTTTCTTATTGAAATACGTGAAACCCTTGCTTTAGATTTCATTGTTTGAATTATAGGATAGGGCCCACCCACCACCCACGACCCTTTATCTCAATTTTAACATAAACTGTTAAAATAGTTTTATCGTAATTTTAATTCATTTCTATAATAAGGAAGCAAAAAAAGCAATAAAACAACGCTTCGTTCTGTAGCGACAGTAGAGTCAAACAAAATGATGGTGGGTGTGCTCTATCCTGCAAGCTAATTAGTTGAATATAAGCAAATGATTTTACAATTTCATTAACCTTAAAGGATGTTTTGTATTTTTCTACTGACACACGTGAAACCCTTGCTTTAGATTCTACTGTATGTATTGTAGGATAGGGCACACCCACCACCTTTTATTTCAGTTTTAACTTAAACCATTAACATTGTTTTATTGTGATTTAAATACATTTCTATAAAAAAGAAACAAAAAAGGCGATGAAACAATGCTGCGTTTTGTAGCTCCTGCAGAGCTAAACAGAAAGATAGTGGGTGGGCTCTATCGTACAAGCAAACCAGTTGAACATAAGCAAATTATTTTACAATTTCAAGGAAACATTAACCATAACGAATGTTTTATATTTTCTTATTGATACACGTCAAACTCTTGCTTTACATTATACGATTTGGATTGTGGGATAAGGCCCGCCCACCACCCTTTATTGAAATTGTAACTTAAACTATTAACACATTTTTATCATAATTTTAAATCATTTCTATAATTAACAAAAAAAAACTCCAATCAAGCTATGCTCTGTTTTGTACCTAACCAGATGATGGTGGGTGGGCTCTATCCTGCAAGCCAATCAATTGAATATAAGCAAATGATTTTACCTTATTAATTTCTTTTTTGTATTTTCTTATTAACACATGTGAAACCCTTGCTTTAGATTCTACTGTTCGAATTGTAGGATAGGCCCCACCCACCACCCTTTATTTCAATTTTACCTTAAACTATTAAACCAGTTTTATCATAATTTTAATTCATTTCTATAATTAAGGAACAAAAAACGCAATGAAACAATGCATTGTGTTGTAGCTACAGTAGAGTTAAACATGAGGATGGTGGGTGGGCTCTATCCTGCAAGCCAATCAGTTGAATATAAGCAAATGATTTTACAATTAACCTTAATGAATTTTTTGTATTTTCTTATTGACGCACGTGAAACCCTTGCTTTAGATTCTACTGTTTGAATTGTAGAATAGGGCCTACCCACCACCTTTTATTTCAATTTTAACTTAAACTATTAACACTGTTTTACCGTGATTTTAACGCATATCTATAACTATTTAGTAAACAAAAAAACGCAATGAAGCAATGCTCTCTTTTGTAGCTACTGTGAAGCTAAACAGGAGGATGGTGGGTGGGCTCTATCCTACAGGACAATCAGTTACACATAAGCAAATGATTTTACATTTACAATTTCAAGGAAACGTTAACTTAAATGAATTGTTTGTATATTTTATTAACACACGTGTAACCCTTGTTTTAGATTCTACTGTTTGGATTATAGAATACAGCCCACCCACTACCCTTTGTTTCAATTTTAACTTAAACTCTAAACATGGTTTTATTATGATTTCAAATCAGTTTTGTAATTAAGAAACAAAATAATTGCAATAAACAGTTTAAAAAACATTTACAATTTCTTACTTATATACGTCAAACCTTTGCTTTTGACTCTACCTTTTGGATTGTAGGGCAGTGCCCACCCACCACCCTTGAATTTAAACCGTAAATACCGTTTTATCGTGATTTTAAATCATTTTTATAACTAATTTTAAGAAAAAAAAATACATTTAAACAAAGCTGTGTTTTGTAGCTATTTTTTGAAAAAAGAGGGTGGTGGGTGGGCTCTATCCTGCAAGCCTAGTTGTATGTAAGCAAATGATTTTACAATTTAAACGAAACATTGACGGTTATTAAACCTTTTGTTTTCTTATCGGCACACGTAAAATACTTGCTTTAGGTTCTACTGTTTGGATTGTGGGATAGGACCCACCCAACACCCTTAGTTTCAATTTTAATTCGAACTGTATTCACTGTCTTCTCTATGATAAAGGATAATAAAGAAAATCATTTAACTAAAACATTGCTCCTTAGCTGAAGTAAAATGTAAACGATGGATGGTGGGTGGGTCGTATCCCACAATCGATCCAGAAACATATACAACTAATTCTACCAATAAACTAGTTAAAAAAAATACATTTAAAATTTCTTGAAATTGTTTAAATTCATTTAAACACCTCAAACGCTTGCTTTAACTTTTACTGTTAAGTTTTTTGGGATTGCGCCCACCCTCCACTCTTTATATAAATTTGGAATTGTAAACACTGTTTTATGGCGCGTTCAGTTCATTTCTGTAATTAAGAAACAAAAATAATATCTGAATCAAAGCTGTGTTAATGCAGCTAGTACAGGACTAAACAGGGGAATGATGGGTGGGCTCATGCAATTATTTTATAATTTATCGAGTTTTTTTTTATTATTAATCTATTTTTTTATTGACACACGTAAAACCTTTGCTGTGGCTTGTATTGTTAAGATTATGGGATAGGGCCCACCCACCAACCATTGTTTCGATTTTTACTCAAATTGTACACACTGTATTCTGTAGATGTATCTCCTTCTGGAAAAAAAGAAAATAATTTAACTTAAACATTGCTCCATAGCTTGTATACAATATAAACGATGTGTAGTGGGTGGGTCCTATCCTACAATCGAATCAGACACATTTACAACTGATTGCAACAATAAACTAGCGAAAAATACATTTTATGTACTGTCTTAATAAACTCATTTGAATACGTGAAACTCTTGCTTTGTGTTAAGTTTTTGGGATAGCGCCCACCCGCCACCCTTTCTTTCAATTTGAAATTTTAAACACTTTTTTATGGTGGTTTTAGGTAATTTTTGTAATTGGGAAACAAAAATAATGCATCAAATCAAAGCTGTGTTTTATAATTAATGCAGGAGTTAACAGGGGGACGGTGGGTGGGTCCATGCAAAGCAAATTATTTACAATTAATCTAGTTTTTTATAGCAAACATTAACAATTGTTAATCTACATCATTTTTTTTTTCTATTGACGCACGTAAAACCTTTGCTGTGGGTTTTACTGTTTGGATTATGTGATAGGGCCCACCCACCAACCTTCGTTTTTAACTCTGTACACAATGCTTTCTGTAGATTGATCTCCTTCTCTAAGATAATCATTTATTTAATACATTGCTTCGCAACTTAGGTAAAATATGAACGGATGGTGGGTGGGCCCTATGATACAATCGAAGAAAACAAATATGTACACACTGCTTTCTATAGATTTATCTCCTTCTTTATGATAAAGGGCAAGAAAAAAATCAAATACATTGTTCCGTAGCGTAGGTAAAATGTTAACGATGGGTGGGCCCAATCCTACAATCCAACAAAATAAATTTACTTAACTAATTTCCCCAATAAATAAGTTAAAAAAATACACTTACAAAATTGTAAGTGTACACCAAATATTGTAACTGTCTTAATACACTCATTAAACTTATGAAACCCCTCCTTTAGGTTCTACTGTTAATTTTTTGGGATACTACCCACCCACCAACCTTTGTTTTAATTTGAAATTGTAAGTGTACACCAAACATTGTAACTGTCTTAATATACTCATTAAACTTATGAAATCCCTCCCTTAGGTTCTACCGTTATTTTTTTGGGATAGTGCCCACCCACCTCCCTTTGTTTCAATCTGAAACTGTAAACACTGTTTTATTGTGCTTTTAGTTCATTTATGTAATTAAGAAACAGAAATAATGCATTGAATTAAAGCTGTGTTTTGCAGCTAACGCCGAACTAAAGAGGGGGATGATGGGTGGGCCCATGCAAAGCAAATGATTTTACAATTTATCTATTTTTTAAAAGGAAACTAATTATTTTTATTGACACGCGTAAAACTTTCTACAGTTTGAAATATGGAATAGAGCCCGCCCAAAATTATTCTTTTTAATTTTAACTCAAACAAAAAAAAAGAGGATGGTGGGTGGGCTCTCTCTTACAATTCAAACAGTTAAACATGTTGTGTTCTATTAATTTCCAAACTAAAGGACTGATATAAAACATTCAACTAAACAGTGCTCTATGGCTTATGTTAGATGTAAACAGAGGATGGTGGGTGGGCTCCGTCTTATAATTCACTCAGTTAAACGTGTTTTCATGTTTGGGTCCTATTAATTTATAAACTGAAGGATTGGACTGGAATAAAACATTTAACCAAAGCAGTGCTCTTTGGCTTAGGTTGAATATGAACAGAGGTGGTGGGTGGGCTCCAACTTACAATTCAAGCAGTTAAACATGTTGTGGTAGGTGGGTCCTATTAATTTCTAAATTGAATGACTAAAATAAATAACTAAATATTGCTCTGTGGATTAGGTTCGATGTGAACAGGAGATGGTGGGTGGGCACCATCTTACAATCCAAGCAGTTAAACATGTTATGGTGGGTGGGTCCTGTTCATTTCTAAACTGAAGAACTAAAATAAAATATTTAACTAAATATTGCTTTGTGGATTAGGTTTGATGTGAACAGTGGATGGTGGGTGGGCTCATCTTACAATTCAAGCAGTTAAACATATTGTGGTGGGTGGGTCCTGTTCATTTCTAAACTGAAGGACTAAAATAAAATATTTAACTAAATATTGCTCTGTAGATTAGGGGATGGTGGGTGGGCTCATCTTACAATTCAAGCAGTTAAGCATGTTGTGGTGGGTGCGTTCTGTTCATTTCTAAACTGAAGGACTAAAATAAAATAATAAAATAAATATTGCTCTGTGTATTAGGTTTGATGTGAACAACAGATGGTGGGTGGGCTCTAATTTACAATTGAAGCAGTTGAACAAGTTGTGGTGGGTGGGCTCTATTAAGTGGTGGGTGAGCCCTATCGAACTAGTTGAACGTAAGCAAATGATTTTACAATTTATTTGATTTTTCAAAGAAAATGGTTTATTTCAATCAATTGCAAAAGAATTAAATAAATTATGATTGAATCATTTATCTCTTCAATTTTCTTATTCACACACGTAAAATCCAGTTTAACCGATTGTGTAATTAATAAATATCATCGTCATACAAAATCAATAGCCATCATAAATTAATTATGCAACCACTTCTAAACGACAAATAGATTTCAGAGCTGACTCAGTCAATTATCCATCCTCATGTATATCCAGAGTAATAAATCAATAGTCCTTGCATTGTTTAGAACAAATTTTCAACTCTGACATGTATAAAATAAATGATTAATTGCCATAGTTTGAAAGCTGGTAACTGCAACTTCACGGAGAAGAGGCTGACCTCGACACTTCGCTAATTTATACCATCAAAAGTTCAATTCCATCAATTAACACGACGATGGCGGTGGTGTAGCATCATTATCGCGAGCGTATAAACTACTTTCTCGTTCACGGGTCTTTAATTACAAAAAAAAAACAATTACCTTAATCGAATCACTGACTTTACCACCTTGGTGATGCTCTTAATTGTCTTGTTTAATACTCATTTGCATATCGATAGTAAAGGTTGAATTTTATCTGTTTACAGGATCGGTTAGGAAGTTGTTTAATTACTGGTAAGTTATTTTAAAGTAATGTTTGATATTTTTTTTTCACAAACGGGAGAGAAAGCTGTTGAAATCGTGAGTAAAAATATTTCTCTCCCTAGGGAGGAAAGTAATCATTTCCCTCCGTACGAAGTTTCTTTATTTTTTTTAACTGTCACCGCTGACAGTAGTTTTTTAGGTTAGATTTTTAAAACGAACGTGTTACTCTTAAAATATCCAGTTTGTGAAAAAAATGCTATTTTTTCCTCGGTGTGCACCTCGGGAAAAATCACACATTTCTCTCACTAAATACAGGCTGTCTCGTTTCAAGTATGCCAAATGTAAAGAGGAAGTGGATAATGTTATTCCGAACAAAAAAGTTTAAATAAACATTTGTCCGATTTCTTACCGTTATCGAAATAAATAAAGCTTTTTCGGTCGATATAAAAAATGTCCATGGATTTGAAGCAATTTTAGATGATTTTCCACTTGCACAACGGCTTAGGATGTGGTTCCAACACGATGGAGCACCACCCCATTAAGCAAGAAATTGAAATTGGCTGATCATTCAATTTCCCGATGGATAGATTGAACGAGCAGGGCTTTTCCGTGGCCAGGCCAATGCAGGGGCGGCTCGTTATATAGAGCCAAGGAGCCATACCACTACCTGTAGTTTCAAGCGCAGCAAGAATTTTGAATTAATTCTTAAAACACTTTTCGCTAGTTACTTTGGTCTAGGAAGAAACATCGTTCTTCTTCCTTCAAAAAAGGAGGAGGTGGGGTATATTGTATGTGGCTCTACCATGTTCCACGAGCCGCCTCTGACAAAGTGGACTTTTACATAATCATAATCTAGAATGTATTTTGAGTGCATTTGAGGAGTTTCTAGTCGATGGTAATTGTTTTTATATTTTTTTCAACAGCTGGAAATTTTTACAAATTTTCTTAACTCCGCATTCGGTTCGTTACGAAAATTCAAAATCCGAGGTCGGAGCACTGAATGGATTTTTACAGAATCATAATCTAGAATGTGTTTTGAGTGCATTTGAAGAGTTTCAAGTCGATGGCAATTGTTTTTATATTTTTTTCAACAGCTGGAAATTTTTACAAATTTTCTTAACTCCGCACTCGGTTCGTTACGAAAATTCAAAATTCACGGCTGGAGCATTGAATGGATTTCTGCATAATCATAATCTAGAATGTGTTTTGAGTGGATTTGAGAGTTTCAAGTCGATGGCAATTGTTTTTATATTTTTTTAAATAGCTGGTAATTTTTATAAATTTTCTTAACTCCGCACTCGGTTCGTTACGAAAATTCAAAATCCACGGTTGGAGCATTAAATGGATTTCTGCATAATCATAATCTGGAATGTATTTCGAGTGTATTTGAAAAGTTTCAAGTCGATGGCAATTGTTTTTGTATTTTTTCAACAGCTGGAAATTTTTACAAATTTTCTTAACTCCGCACTCGGTTCGTTACGAAAACTCAAAATCCACGGTTGGAGTATTGAATGGATTTTTGCATTATCATAATCTAGAATGTGTTTTGAGTGAATTTGAAACGTTTGAAGTCGATGGCAATTGTTTTTATATTTTTTTCAACAGCTGGAAATTTTTATAAATTTTCGAACTTCGCACTCGGTTTGTTACGAAAATTCAAAATCCACGGTTGGAGCATTGAATGGATTTCTGCATAATCATAATCTAGAATGTATTTTGAGTGCATTTGAAAAGTTTCAAGTCGATGGCAATTGTTTTTATATTTTTTCAACAGATGGAAATTTTTATAAATTTTCGAACTCTGCACTCGGTTCGTTACGAAAATTCAAAATCCACGGTTGGAGCATTAAATGGATTTCTGCATAATCATAATCTGGAATGTATTTCGAGTGTATTTGAAAAGTTTCAAGTCGATGGCAATTGTTTTTGTATTTTTTCAACAGCTGGAAATTTTTACAAATTTTCTTAACTCCGCACTCGGTTCGTTACGAAAACTCAAAATCCACGGTTGGAGTATTGAATGGATTTTTGCATTATCATAATCTAGAATGTGTTTTGAGTGAATTTGAAACGTTTGAAGTCGATGGCAATTGTTTTTATATTTTTTTCAACAGCTGGAAATTTTTATAAATTTTCGAACTTCGCACTCGGTTTGTTACGAAAATTCAAAATCCACGGTTGGAGCATTGAATGGATTTCTGCATAATCATAATCTAGAATGTATTTTGAGTGCATTTGAAAAGTTTCAAGTCGATGGCAATTGTTTTTATATTTTTTCAACAGATGGAAATTTTTATAAATTTTCGAACTCTGCACTCGGTTCGTTACGAAAATTCAAAATCCACGGTTGGAGCATTAAATGGATTTTTGCATATTAATAATCTAGAATGTATTTTGAGTGCATTTGAAACGTTTGAAGTCGATGGCAATTGTTTTTTAATTTTTTTCAATAGCTGGAAATTTTTATAAATTTTCTTAACTCCCCACTCGGTTCGTTACGAAAATTCAAAATCCACGGTAAGAGCATTGAATAGATTTTTGCATAATCATAATCTAGAATGTATTTTGAGTGCATTTGAAAAGTTTCAAATCGATGGCAATTGTTTTTATATTTTTTCAACAGATGGAAATTTTTATAAATTTTCGAACTCAGCACTCGGTTCGTTATAAAAATTCAAAATCCACGGTCGGAGCATTGAATGGATTTTTGCAAAATCATAATCTAGAATGTGTTTTGAGTGCATTTCAAAAGTTTCAAGTCGATGGAAATTGTTTTTATATTTTTTTCAACAGCTGGAAATTTTTAGAAATTTTCTAACTCCGCACTCGGTTCGTTACGAAAATTCAAAATCCACGGCCGGAGCATTGAATGGATTTTGACATAATCATAATCTAGAATGTGTTTTGAGTGCATTTGATAAGTTTAAAGTTGATAGCAATTGTTTTTGTATTTTTTTCAACAGCTGGAAATTTTTACAAATTTTCTAATTCTGCACTCGGTTCGTTACGAAAATTCAAAATCCACGGTTGGAGCATTGAATGGATTTCTGCATAATCATAATCTAGAATGTATTTTGAGTGCATTTGAAAAGTTTCAAGTCGATGGCAATTGTTCTTATATTTTTTTCAACAGCAGGAAATTTTTACAAATGTTCTTAACTCCGTATACAGCTGAAAATTTTTACAAATTTTCTAATTCTGCACTCAGTTCGTTACGAAAATTCAAAATCCACGGTTGGAGCATTGATTGGATTTTTGCATAATCATAATCTAGAATGTATTTTGAGTGCATTTGAAAAGTTTCAAGTCGATGGCAATTGTTTTTGTATTTTTTTCAACAGCTGAAAATTTTTATAAATTTTCTTAACTCCGCACTCGGTTCGTTACGAAAATTCAAAATCCACGGTTGGAGTATTGAATGGATTTTTGCATAATCATAATCTAGAATGTGTTTTGAGTGAATTTGAAACGTTTGAAGTCGATGGCAATTGTTTTTATATTTTTTTCAACAGCTGGAAATTTGTATAAATTTTCTTAACTCCACACTCGGTTCGTTACGAAAATTTAAAATCCACGGTTGGAGCATTAAATGGATTTCTGCATAATCATAATCTAGAATGTGTTTTGAGTGCATTTGAAAAGTTTCAAGTCGATGGCAATTGTTTTTATATTTTTTTCAACAGCTGGAAATTTTTACAAATTTTCTTAACTCCACGCTCTGTTCGTCACGAAAATCCAAAATCCACGGAGCATTGACTGGATTTCTGCAAATCATAATCTATAAAGTGTTTTGAGCGCATTTGAAACGTTTCAAGTCGATGGCAATTGTTGTTATATTATTTTCAACAGCTGGAAATTTCTATAAATTTTCTTAACTCTGCACTCGGTTCGTTACGAAAATTCAAAATCCACGGTTGAGACATTGAATGGATTTTTGCATAACCATAATGTAGAATGTGTTCTGAGTGCATTTGGAAAGTTTCAAGTCAATGGCAATTGTTTTTAAATTTTTTTCAACAGCAAGAAATTTTTACAAATTTTCTTAACTCTACGCTCGGTTCTTTACGAAAATTCAAAATCTACGCTTGGAGTATTGAATGCAGGAGCGGCTCGTTATTTAGATACAAGAAGCCATGGTACTACTTGTGGTTTCAAGCTCAGCAAGAATTTTTAATCAATTCTAATTTTTTCGCCAGTTTCTTTGGTTTAGGTAGATAAATCGTTCTTTCTTTCTTCAAAAAAGGAGGTGGGGGGCGGAGTATTTTGTATAAGTGGCTCTACCATCAACATGTTCCACGAGCCGCCACTGCACCAATGAACTATTATTTTTGCGGAGGCATGAAACAAAAAGTTTATAGCGTTCCAACAAATACAAAAGAACAATTATAAGAACGGATAATAAACTCTGCACGTAGCAGGAAATTTAATGTTTATTCAATTTCTGATAGTTTTTGCATAATTGGATGGTGCTCCGTCGTGTTGGTACCATATCCTAAACCGACGTGCAAGTGGAAAATCATTGCTTAAAATTCTTGGAAAAGATTTAATCGATCGAAAAATCTTTATTTATTTCGATAACGGTAATAAATCGGACATATGTTTATTTAAAGTTTTTCGAAACGAGACACCCTGTATATAATCTACTATATCATGATTGCTTATTTCTATTGAGAAATCGAATCGAAAGTAAATTTTTGCGAATGTAAATTTCCATTTTCGAATGTAAATCCAATAATCCCATGGATCTGTTTGATTTCGTTGGAATTCAATTAGAATTGGGTCACGTTTGATTTGATTAGATCTGATTAGGTCAGTGTTGATTCTAGTAAGCAATCGGATTAAGGCAGGTTTCTTAATTAATTATACAACTAATCAACGTATGCCTTCCTATAATTATCCCATTTTGGGTCCTCTCAATTGGGACATCATCATCCTCCAGTAATGCGGCAGGACACGCTCGAAATATTACACCGTGATACATTCCGCCGCCCCGCCAGTACAAACGAAAAAGTTTCGCACTTCGAAAAAATTTCCGAAATGTACACGAAATCGCTTTTGTTTCGGTAATTGCCGAACCGTGTACATTCCGCTCATATTCGAAATAAAATTCTCGCGACTGCAATTTTCAATTGTAAAACAGGTTTCGAATTTGGAAAATTATTATCTATTATGAAATTGCGTCGCAACATTTTATTCTGATGAAATTATAATGGAATTCATTATGGGGTTTCGCGGGAAGAATGGAAATGAGAATCGCGGCAAGGTCGTAATTATGGTCGCATTGATATTCAAATTTGCAAAGTTCCAAACAATTAATATTTAATATTTTGTTCTGAATTTATATTAAAAATCATGTTTTGATTACATTGTTGAATAAAGGACGATTATGCAACGCTTCAGATGATTCATTTTGTAGACACTGAATATATAATTACAAGTATTTTTTATACCAATATTGACTTATATACAGGGCTTTTATTTTATCACTGCAGATAATATTAACGTCAATGTTCAATCGTAAAATAATCACATCAACGCATGGCATTATTTTGAAATTGTATGCAACCAAGTATACACAGGTGACAACTTAACGCTTGATGAGACTAATTAAATTAAAATACGGTTGCACAGAATTCCGTTCGTTTGCCTTTGTCTTCATTTGATAATTGCTGATGATTTGAAAACTTGTAAGCATTGTATTTATATTCTTTTCATGTCTTATAAACGGAAACTGAACTTATTTGAAACTGTGCAATAAGAGGGGTTCGCCCATACCATATATCGCTCATTCCACGTCAATGGAATTAATCGATGATTCCGATTTTTTTTTAAATTTTGCAGACGCATTCTACACATGAAATAATGGAAGTCATGTTTCTCGAAAAAAATTTGAGATTTTTTTTTAAGAAGTTATGCACGGTTGTAAATTGCAAGAAATCACGAAAAACGTCGGTCGTGCGAACATTTAAACAACTGTATCGTCAAACCCATTAGTCGTACAACAAAAATACAAGAGGTCAACTTTGAAGATCTTGAGTCATTCCATGTAGTGGTGTATTTAAAATTTGCGTTTAATATTAATAAATTGTTATTATATTGTTTATGCTGTAGGCTTCTACTTCGTTATACATTTTAAATGTTATAATAAAACACTTTCAACTTTGTTTTGTATAACTTATATATTTATTTTTGTGACTCAAATTTCGGTAATACTTCTTGTTTGAAAATGGTAATTGTATTACCGAAACTTGAGTCACAAAAATAAATATATAAGTTATACAAAACAAAGTATAAAGTGTTTTATTATAATAAATTGTTATTAATTTGTTTATAAATTTCATTAGCAGTTTTCATCATCAACTCACCAACTTAAAGTTTTGAAAAAAATACCATCGTATTCCCACTTCAATTCTAAAGAAACAGTGAAAACTTAAAAATGGAACTCAAACGAGCTCTATATTTAAAAAAAAATATTTAAAATATTTTTGCTCACATTTGCAATAGTCGACATAGTAGCTAGCGATATTTAGCGTTTAAAAAGACAGAAAATAAGCAGTTACGATTGAGAATCTTGACCATCTTCGCAGACTTGTCTTATCAACAAATTCGGAATCATTTTTATGCATCTAATCACATGATTACAGTGGCAAAAAAATATCTGAACAAAGAGGAATTATTTCTTCTCCGAATCCCAAACCAGACAAGACTCTTGATGAAATCGTTGTAAAAAATGGTGATGTGGCCATCATGTTACTTTCTCCGATTTGACGATTAGACCAAAATCTTGAAAATACTGGCAAAACATTAAAAACTCGCTGCTTTAGGTTAAAAATCTAAAATATTCGCCAATCAAAAATTCGCTGATAGAAATTAATAATTAAACAATAAAACTAAAACATAGGGCCAAAAAAATCCAAATATCGAAAACTATGGCCTAAACATAAAAAAACGCAAACTAAAACATCGAAAATTTCAACAAACACATCGAAAATGTTGTCTAAAATAAAGATTATATTTCAGGAAATAAGTCGTGAAAAGCCGGGAAGAAAGGACTGTGTTACCGTAAGAATTGATAAAGAAAAAGTAAGAGAAAAGAGATTAGATCTGTGCAACTTGAAAGAAGCCTATGCTATTTTTTTAAATGAATGCACACTTAAAAGTACTGCACTGGGATCGAAGTATTGCTGGTGCAAGTGGTACTCATGCTGATGTAACATCAAAACGTTAATTACACAGATGATTTACCCAATAAATAACCCCGCCAAATTTTTCATGTGGGCTAACAATATTAAGAATATTAATACCGATTTATTTTGTCTTCAAGATTGTATAACGAAAGCTCAAGCACTTTAAAGTTGTTTCGAGAAAGAGAAGATGATTCGCGGCACTTTAAAGTACCGTTCATTTACTCCAGGACAAACCAGAAAATAAAAGTAAAAATCGTTAGCTACTAAGTCGATGATTACAAATGTGTAAAAAAATTAAAAATAAACACACTTATTTCCAGTGGCGGCTCGTGGAACATTTTGATGGTAGAGCCAAATAAAAAAAATAATAATTGAATAGTTGTGGCTGATAGTTTTTGTCCAAGTCCAATATCAAAGTAAAAAATATATCCCACCGCCTCCTTTTTGGAGAAAAGATAATTTAAATGAAAAAACTTTACTTGTCACAGAAGTATTAAATAAATTAAATAAAAACGAAAGGTAGCCTGCATATCATATAAATATTCAAGCTGTTCGTAACTGCAAAATTAAGTCTTATTAACACTACAAACAAATAATTTATTGAAACAACTACTTCCCTGGCTAGTGCCACTCGGCACGGATATTGAATGATACGAAAGACATTTGCATGTTATTAACTAGTACTACTATTGATATGTCCCTTTAAATCCAATTCTAGTGCACCACAAATTCACTTGCTCATTTTGCGCAGCAATATTTTGTCTATAAATCTTAAATTGCATTAGCATGTTTATTTTTCTAGGCGAAGACTAGCTGAAAATATTATTTACATGCACTTTTGATTTGTCGTGTGTTTTAATTTTTTCCTAGATATTCATTAAATCTGTAATATTGTTAAAAAATTAAACTCTAAACTCTCTTTAATAAGTGCAACACTTTGAGAATTTGAACTTTGTTTCAAAAAAACAATAAATTACACTGCAAATTATTGTTTACTTTCTCCGTTACGAAGTACGAGAAAGTATTGTGATCGTGATTTTTTTTCAAAATTTTTTTTTACGGAAATATCCGTTTTGGGGTCCTTAGATGCCATTTCAACAATTTCTGGAATTTTTTTTTGTGTCTGTGTGTGTGTCTGTGTGTGTGTGTGTGTGTGTGTGTGTGTGTGTGTGTGTGTGTGTGTGTGTGTGTGTGTGTGTGTGTGTGTGTGTGTGTGTGTGTCTGTCTGTGCGCGCTGTATCTCAAAAACTAATAAAGCAATTGATATGAAACTTTCAACATCCGTCTTATTTGATAATCTGAAGAACTGAAAAGCTTTTGGTAAAATTTCGTACACCGGAAGAGGGCGATTACCTTAACTGTTTTTTGTTTTTTTCCAATATTTTCTTAAATATGAAAAATATCACAAAAACATTTAAACAAACTTTGAAAACAACAAAGAAATAAACGTCATTTGCTTGAAAATATTTTTCATAAAATCATTGTTATTCGAGGAAAAAATGTATTATTATTTTTTTAATTTTTGGTTTATAATTATAAATAGTTACAGCAAAATTATGTTAATAATAATTGTAGCGAATGCTAAAATGAACAACTTATAAAGAATTAGTTTTTTCCGAAATCCCATTAGTTTTTGAGTAAACTGAGTGTTTGGATTTGAAGTATAATTTTTCCATCTTTCATAATTTTGACGTTTTAAACGTCAGTTTTACTCGAGTCTACGGAACGTTCTACGGACATTTAAAATATGATTTAAATAGAAAATAAACCATGAAAGCGTAAATATAAATGACCATTAAGTCGGAGAAAGTAACATGATGGCCACATCACCATTTTTTTATCTACATCTATTTAATGAGTACTTAGAGAATTAGCAAAACCTATTCATTAGTTCAAAAGTTAGACTCAAAAAACAGTAAACAACTGAACTACAAATTTAATTTTTTGGATCTTATCTGCATTCGACGATAATAAAGAATTTGCCAAATTTGGTCATCGGTTAAAAAAAAATCCTCAAAAAGAAACAAAAACACAAAACGAATTATTTTTTTGTTCATCTCTAGGTCTTATCTGCATCTATTCTACAAATACATTTGCCAAATTTGGTCATCGGTTCAAAAAAAAAAACAATTGAAGACGAATTATTTTTTTGGTCCAATCTACATTTATTCAATGCCTACAACACTTTTAGGGAAGAGTTTTAAAAAAATGGCTAGATATTTTCTCAAAACTACATAACAATTGTGCAACGATTTTTTTTATCTTATCTAGAGTACAATACTGATTCTGGATTCTAATCCAAGAATATCATGAAAATTCTCCAATCCATGGTTTTGGATTTTAAACGCATAATTTGTGACTAAAAATCCAAAATTTGGATTTTGATTTGATTATTTGATATGTAAAATCTGGACTTTGAAATATTAAATCTACGTTTTTGGCCCTTAAACGCAGAATTTGAGACTTAAAATTCAAAATTTTGATTCTAATTCAAGAATTTCATGAAATATCTCCAATTTGAACCATAGAATCCATGGTTGGTTTTGGACCTTAAACGCAAACTTTGTGTTGAAAAATCAAAAATTTGGATTTTAATTTGATAACTGTTTGTAAAATCTGTAATTAGAAACATTAAATCCAATTTTGTCGCCCTTAAACGCAGAACAGGAGACCCAAAATCCATTATTTGAATTCTAGTAGTTTGATCAATTGCATTTAAACCTGGTATTTGTACATAACATCCAAGTTTTTGATCCTTAAACGCAGAATTTGCGTCCTAAAATCCAAAATTTTGATTCTAATCTAAGAATTTCATATGAAATCTCAAATTTGGACGATAGAATCCATGGTTTTGGACTGTAAACACAAAATATTTGCAGTAAAATCCAAAATTTGGATTTTATCCGATTATGTAAAATCTGGAATTTTAACATAAAATCCAAGTTTTTGGCCCTCAAACGCAAAATTTGAAACCTTAAATCAAATATTTGGACTCTATCTTATAATTTCATGTAAAATCCGAAATTTGGGACCAAGGTTTTGATACTTAAATGCAAAATATGACCAAAATTTGGATAATTGCATATGAAATCTTAAATTTGGACTATAAAATTCTAGTTTTTGGCTCTTGAATGCAAAATTGGACACCTAAAATCCAAAATTTGGATAATTGCTTATAAAATATGAATTTTCGGCACTTGAACTCAAAATTTAAGACCTAAGCCTGTTTGTAATTCAAAAAAATCGTAAAAATAGTAGAAACGTTAATTTTAATTGTTTTATGCGAAAACCATTACTACTACGCATTTTTTACTAAGACAAAATTAGAGCACTTTTTGATGGAGAAGTTAAATTCGTTTTTAGATTTATCGTAGCTTTCAATATAGCGGAGAAACAATAGACAACTTTTGCTTTTCTAACGGCCGCCATATTGGATTTCAAGATTTTCCAATGCATTTTTTTTTCTACACGATACATTTGAGCTAAAATTCATAATTTATAATATTTTTTCACAAACGGGAGAGAAAGTCGATTTCTCAGCCCTCTAAATCGTGAGAGAAGTAACATTTTTCTCCATGTGAGGTTCCATTATTTATTTTAACAGTCAGGTCTGACAGAATTTTTTTTCTAGGTTGGGTTTTATAAAAAAAAATAGTTATCCATTATTTTACGTATGTTGACACCCTGTATAGCAGTATAAACAAAAAAGAACCAAAGCCGATTTGTATTATTCTTCATGATGGGGAAAATTCTTTAGTGTATAAAAAATGACGCTAGCTTTGCTAGGAGCGCTTCTGCAATTTTTTCAATGTGTACATGTTTTTGCCACAAATTTGCCCATAACTAACCAATGGTCCATAATAGACCCATAGTATCTTATACTATTTTGATCAGCTTCTCAAGAGGGTTGAAAATAAAGTATAAAATATAGGGTGTTCCATTTAAAAAAATATAACTTTGTTCTGTTATGTATATTGGGACACCCTGTACAAAAACATACATATTTTTAAAATATGTAGAATAAGTGTGGGTACCAGTTCAAGAAAATTAGAAGTCGATATCTTAAATAGCAAATAAGTTATGGGGCTTTTACAGATCCCTGGGTCACCCGGTATATCTCGAGAGAGAATGCTTTTTTTTCCTTAGGTGCTTTGTATTTGCACCTTGGGAAAAATCCTTCATTTCTCTCCCTCAATATATTTAAGGTGTTGTTTTACTGGATATATAAAACACACTTTCGTACGAGAGCCAGCGCCCTAGAAAAGTTTGTTTTCCGCCCTTTAACTCGTGCTACGCCACTGGCAGGAAATATATCAATGCACAAGTTGCGCATTTACCAAACAACTGTATTAATTCGTATTGGCATTAAACGCTGACATCAATTACTAAATTAATTACGATGAAAGAATGATCATAATCTGGTTGTCCGTTCAAGAGTTAACCTGAAAAAACCGAAAAACAATTGAACGAAGATTTTATCCTTTTTGTTTGTATCTGCATCTATTCGATGAGAACAACATTTTGTTAGAAGAATTTTCAAAATACTTTCAAGTTACTCTCAAAAATTAAAAAAAAAATTCTTGTCGAGCTTGAAATTAGAGGTAGTGCCATGGCTCTTTGGCTCTATATAGCGAGCCGCCCCTGCTTGTTTCATTAATTTATGTACGCGACATGTTAAACCGCGGCGCCGCGCGATCATACTCTTTTAAGTAGAAGTATATATTTTTTTTAATATAGAGCCCGTTGGAGTTCCATCTTCAAATTTTAACTGTTTCTTTGGAATCGAAGTGGGAACATGATGATATTTTTTACAAAATTTTAAGTTGGTGAGTTGATGATGAAAAATGCTAATGAATTTTATAAACAAATTAATATTAGTTTATTAATATTAAACGCAAATTTTAAATATACCATTACATAGAATGACTCAAGATCTTCAAAATCGACCCGTTGATTTTTTTGTACGACTTATGGATTCGACGATACAGTTGTTTTAATGTTCGCACGACCGACGTTTTTTGTAATTTCTTGCAATTTACAACCGTGCATAACTTCTTCAAAAAAAATCTCAAATTTTTTTCGCGAAACATGACTTCCATTATTTCATGTGTAGAATGCGTCTGAAAAATTTAAGAAAAATCGGAATCATCAGTTAATATTTTTACTGAAAACCGTCCGGTTTGACATGGAATGAGCGATATACGGGGTGTAATTCTTAATAATAAGAAATAAATGCATGTCACTCTAAAATGTAACAAAATACAAATATATCTTTACCACATTTATCGCGAATTCAATAAAGAATACAATGTTCACATTCAGATAAAATGCTTCAACATAATAATACGTAAATCTTACATATATACAGCCCTAAAGACGTCCATGAATCATCCCGGAGTTTTAAATAAACTCAAGATCATTTTTTGCGCATTAAAATCGCATCACAAGTAGCACACAGAAGAAAATCAATTTGAAAAGGAAGGGAAAAGCGGAACGCAAAATATGTTTGTTCTTGTATAACCTTTGAAAGAAATGTTTAACTTATTTCACATTTATATCCCCGGAGACGGGGTTAGGCAAACAATTTGAGTATACATTGTAAGTTATTACGCGGGGAATCGATATATAAATAACATTATTTTGCTTTTATATTGGAATTATGGTGTATATATACTTTTATTAACTAAGCCAACTTTTCCTATAGGGCGATTACCTTGCGGATATATTGATTTTTAAATTGCATAAAAATTTAACGTTATTTATTTTTTTCTTTCCGCTGCAGTAAACACGAACGTATGTAGATCCTACCCAAAATCTGGTGTCGCATTGCGCGGAGAGGGGACGCCGGAAACTCATAATTATTCAGCGAGAGCCGCCGCGTGAACATAATGTTAATACAGACACGGAATCGGTCGCGAGGTGATGATTCATCTTCAATTCGGTGATGCAGCCACGCGTAGATTTGTTAGCGCCTTCAAACTTTACCCCAGGCGTCACGACATTTTGGGATGGCTCTACAAGCAGTTCCTTTCATTTAGTCGAGGAACTGGTGAAATTATCAGTTTAACCGGAAATGACCTTAACTTATCTATTTCAAATGGAACGCCTTTTATATTTGTACATAATTTAGTTCGTCTCCAAATTTCGAGTTTAGAGTGAAACATAGGTGACTGTTTGGTTGTTAGTTTTTTCTTTAAAATTAAACAAAAAATAAATTAAAATTAAATTTAAACAAAAAACTAAGAACCAAAGGGTTCCTTATGATACATCTTAAAACTCAGAATTTATATGCTAATTAACTTATGTAAAAATATACAGGGTGTTCCATTTGAAATAGAAAAGAGTCGGTAATATCCGGTTAAAGCGGAAATGGATTTTTTATTAAAAGTCCACATGTCCACTTTATTCTCTAAAATCACCATACTTCATTTAATCAAAATATTTGGCGTCTACAAGAATTAATTACACCCGGTATATATAATTATCGACGTAATCATATTTATAGAAATGAAATTTTGGTTGGAATAGTATGTTATGTTAGGAATACAAAGTTCTATTGATAAAAATAACATTTTCGAAACCAAGAATTTTATTAAATATAAAATTTTTGATATACCGAGTTTTTTAAATATTCAATTACTGATACACCGAACGTTATATTTATGAACTTTTCGAAGTATAGAGCTTCACAGATAAAAAATTATGGTTACATCCAACTTCACAAATACAAAATATTGGTTAAAATATGGAATTGTATAATTATACCGGGTGCGCAGAAAGTCCGGCAACAGGTCAATATTTTCCCGGGGGTGGGTTTTAAAAAAGTTTGGTACAAAAGTTGCCGAATTCTTTGGATACCTAACCCCCACCCCTCGCGAAGGGGTGAGGGTGACTTTAAAATTTTAAACAGCAACCCCCATTTCTCTCGACGGATTCAAATTTTTGGGGAAAAAATATCAATCTTTTGTCTATTTTTTTTTATTCGAAACCTCTCTCACCCCACAGATTCAAAAATCGGTTTTCTGACCTTTTATTAACGTTTTCATGCCTCGATGACGATCTAAACTTTTTCCGAAAACAAGTTTGAGACAAATTATGCTCAGTTATTAGTTTGAAGTCGTTTGTGCACTGAAGCACCCCACAACCACCCACCCCCTCGTAGGGGATGGAGGTGGCTTTGAAATTTTAAATGGCAATCCCCATTTTTTTCGCTGGATTCAGATTTCTAGGGAAAAAATAATAATCTTTTGTCCGAGAAATTTTTCCATCCGAAACCCCCCCAAGAATCAAATTTGTTTCTGACAAAACTGCGGCTAAGTGCCGCCCATAAAACGTATTGAAGCAATTTGATTTTTGGGGGGGTTTCGGATGAAAAAAATCTTGAAAAGCGTCATTCGTCTGAAACTTTTTCTCAGAAAAGGAGTAGATCGTTATCGAGGCATGAAAACGGCAAAGGGTTGGAAAACCGATTTTTGAATCTGTGGGGTGAGAGGTTTCGGATAAAAAAAATTCAGATAAAAGATTGATATTTTTTCCCCAAAAATATGAATTCGTCGAGAAAAATGGGGGTTGCTATTTAAAATTTTAAAGTCACCCCCACCCCTCGCCAAGAAATGAGGGGGTGAGGGGTGGTTTCGTATGCCAAGAATTCGTAACTCGTAACCAAGCAACTTTTGTACCAAACTTTTTTTTTTTGAAAACATTGACCCGTTGCCGGACTTTCTGCGCACCCGGTATAATTTTTAGTGTTTATAAATATAAAATTTTTCGATACAATGAACCCTATAAATATGAATTCTTAATTACAAAGAATGCAATAATAAAATTATCGATGTCTAACTTTTTGCTGAACAGGAAATTATTATGCTCCGAACTGTGCAAATGTTAAATTTTCGTTGCGCAGAATGTTATAATTATAGAATTGTCAAGGATAGATATTAATTAATATTTAGATTCTGGGTATTTAATTGTAAAAATAAAACATTTTCGATTTGACGTAGTTTGCAATGTACCGAACTTCATAAGCAAACATTTTTGCGAAATTTTATAAACATAAAATTTCGGTAAATAGAATTTTATAACCATGACGTTTTCGATGCACCGAAATTTATAAACATAAATATTTAGATGTATCAAGCTGTGGAGATGAAAATTTTTCGATGCATCCAACTTTAACCCTTACCTAACGAATGCCTCCATATTCACACCACCAACAAAATCCCTAAAAATGACGCTACCACCCGCGCATGACGTAAATTGCATGTTCCTGGCGCATCCACGAAAAGAGCGATTCATAAATGAGCTAATTTTAGTGGTCTGTTTTCATACACTAGCTCATCAGCCAAGGCTTATTAATATAAAAATTTGCTTGTCAGAAATATATATTTTCGATGTAAAGAAAACAATTTGATAAATGAGAATTATAAATGCAACAAACTTTATAAACACGAAGGTTTCGATGCACCGAACTTTAGAGGTATGAAGTTTTCGAAATATGCAATTGTTGATACACTGAACTTTATAAATATTTAATTATTGATACAACAAACATTCAACATCATAAATACCCAATTTTGTTGAATCGTAAAGTTTCTGGAATAATGAATTGAATCATTATAAAATATTTGAAGCAATGAAATTTATAAATATAAAAGTCTCGATGCAGCGAATATGATATTTTTGTTGGATAGGAAATTCGAATTTGGTAAATGTAAAATCGCTACACAGAATGTAATAATCATAAAATTATCGCGGTACCGAATTTTACAAGACAAAATGATTGATGCATACAAAGGAGAATGTTGAAAAAAAGGTTTTTTTTACCTAACGCCGCAACGGGAAAAACCTATTTAATATGTATCCGTAACGCCCATGGTTGATGAAAACATAAGTTAGACCGCGAAAAAGTCTGGGGAAAACTTTTGAGGTTCTATCAAAGATCAAAAATTCAGGATGGATTATATCGATTTTCTCTGAAACTATCAATTATACAAAAAAATGTTTAAAATAAAAGTTAACCAATTTGGGGTCGAACAAAATGTAGTGACATAATGACCTTGGTTTGACCTTGTGACATCTACGTAAGGTCAGGTGAAATTCAAAGTGCGCGCTGTATCTCCAAAACTAATACAGGAATTATCATGAAACTTTGAACATGTCTTATTTAATAATCCCAAGAAAAGAAAAGCTTTTGGTAAAATTTCGTACACCGAAAGTAGGTGTAAAACCTTAACCGTTTTTTGTTTCTTGTCGATAATTTTTTTAGATATGAATAAATACAAAAATATTTCAACAAATATTAAAGATGACAAAGAAATGAACATTTTTTGTTTGGAAATATTTTTCATAAAATATGTTTTTTTTTTAATTTTATTTTATTTTTCAGAAAAATGTAATTTAAATAAAAATAAAAACCTTGCAGAAAATACAAGTCAGAAAATTGAAAAAATTCAGGACCTAATAAAAAACATCCAAAATCAAAAATAAAGGCCTATAAATAAAAACTCGAAAATACTTGCCAAAAAATTAAAAATTTGCGCATGATGAATAATTCAGATTACGAAATCTGAGATTGGCCTATATCGAAAATTCAGACTAAAAATCGAAAACTAAGGCTTAAAATTTTGGCCAAAATAAAGAATATTTAGGACCAAAAATTAAAAAAAAAATGAAAATACATTCCAAAGAATAAAAAATTCAGGCCAAAAATAAAGAATTAAGTAGTTGGTGAAAATAAGACTAAAAGAATGTCAAATTTTAACTTTAAACAAAATATGAATGCCTAAATCAAAATAGAAAATATAAAACTAAGTGAATAATCTAAAATTGAAATAAAAACATTGAAGAAATAAAAAATTTGGGTCTCCAGATAAAACATGGGTTGCATATTTAAAATACAGTTCTTTAAATGAAAACTCGCAAATATCTGTCAAAAATGTAAATGTTACTTTCTCCGATTTAATGATATAATGGTTAATATTGCTGGATCGGATGATACTAACGTTTGAAACATTGAAATTATGAAAGTTGAAAATGACAAATTATACTTCAAATTCTAATAATCTTAACCGTCAGTTTACTAGAAATCTAATGATATTTTGAGAAAAAAAAAGTTGTTTAGTTCGGCATTCTCTACAATTAGTAGAATTAATTTATTATTACGAAAACATAATGTAAACTTTTGTTTTAGAAAATATCAACTCGATTATGTAACATTCTTAATGAATCAAACTACTTATATTTTTTTTTTACTTAGGCTGAGCCATTCAATCGCAAGCGGCTGTAACTTATAATGAATAAATAAATAAATAAATAAATTAGTATTATTACAAATCATTGCGTGAACAATATTTTCACACGAAAGATGTTAATTTATTTGTTGCTGTCAATATTTGTTTAAAAGTTTTTACAATATTTTTCATATCTAAAAAATTATTGAAAAAAAGAAAATGCACTGAAAAACTGAAAACACCAAAAGTACGTTTTTAATACGAAAACATTACAAAACATTTGCACAAATGGTAAAGATAAAGAAATTAACATTTTTTATTTAAAATGTGTTTTTTTTTTTAAATTCAGAAACATAAGCGCAAATCCTAGTAATAATTTCACTTTAACCGACTTTTAAGAAATGTCGGGTGAATTACACTTGACGGTTTGAAATAGTTTTTTTTTTTTTATAGGGTGAGTGATGTAGAAGCTAAAATTTGAAAAAAAATCCGCGGAAAAATATTTTGAACCGAAAAATCCAACTATACTTCAAATTCTAAAAACCTTTATTGTCATTTTACTCAAAAACTAATGAGTTTCGTAAAGAAACCTATTTTTTTATAAATGGTTCATTTTGGTATTATCTACAACTATTATTATATAAATTTGATTTAACTTGCGGATTAATTAAAAGTAATAGTAAAAATATTTAAACAGCATTTATAATTTTCAATAAAACAATTAGCCTGTACTAATAACAATTATTATTTTATATTCGGTAAAATAACAACAGGTACACAATTTATTATATTTTATTAAAATGTATACCATATAAATATATGTGTGTATCTTTCTCTGATTTTTGTGTTTAAAGTGTAATTTGTTAAAATTTTCATTTATAAAACAAATAATGAAAAACAAAAATAATTGAATGCCAAGCATAAACAATCAAAATTTCATATATATTTTTACTAATATTTTTTAGACAGAGCCCACAAAAAAAGCCACATATTTTTAATAATAATTTATTTACTGGTAACCCCTTTCACAAAAATAAGCACAAAATACATTAATGTACAAAAAACGAAAAACAAATTTGCAAAATTAAGAAAAAATTATTGGAATACAAAATTAAATACAAATTAACCTAAACTAAAATGTAAAAAAAAAACTCGAAATAAAACTTATTCGATAGAAGTTGTTCATTTTCGATTTTTCTGCAATTATTATTATTAATAGTTATCATTTCATGGCTTAACTCCAAAACATTTTTTCTTCATTCGGAATAGTATTAAGAAACAATATATTAAGTTCTTCGTTATCTTCGATGATTATTAAATATATGTGTTATAGTTAGTTACTAAACCTATATTAAAATCCTGGTTCTATACAAGGTCTTAAAGGGCAATTGACTAAAGTCTTTCAGGCCTCTTGTGTGTTTTTTTTAAATAATTTTTCATAATAAAACGAAGAAACGTTGGAAACACGTTTCAGTTCGAATTTGAATTTCCCACCATAAAAATCTCAAATTTTGAGAGTTGGCAGCCATTTTTAAATTAAAATTTTCCCATATTTGTCTTTCCCACGGCTAAATTCTGTCAGATTTTTATTCCCCGTACTGAATTTCCCCACACTTTTAGCTTTTTCCTCAAAAGATATTTAGTTTTTCGTTATCTTTGACGATTATTAAAATATTTGGGTTAGATTTTTTAGGTTGACACGTTTGAGATCGAATTTGAATTTTGCACCATAGAAACCTCCCAAATTTCGACAGTTGTTAGCCATTTTAAAATCAAAATCCCCCAGATTTGAATTTACTACGGCTAAATTTCCGTCGATTTTAATTGCCCGCCATGACGTTTCCCAGATTTTTAGGTTTTTCAACAAAAAATATTTTATTTGTCGTTATCTTCGAGGAGTATTAAAATATTTGTCATATTTTTCCAAAACAAAACGAAGATCTTTTACGTTGGCAATACATTTGAATTCGAATTTGAATTTCCCGCCATAGAAACCCCCCAAATTTCGACAGATGGCAGCCATTTTTGGATAAAATTGCCCCAGTTTTGAAATTCTCACCGCAGAATTCCACCGGATTTTAGTTCCCCTAAATTTTAAGGGTTTTCTGATAAAAGATATTCAATTTTTCGCTATCTACGACGATTATTAAAATATTTCTGTTAAATTTATTATACTGATTTTTTCTTTATGTTGGCAACACGTTTGAGTTCGAATTTAAAATTTCCGCCTTAAAATTCCCCAAAATTTCGACAGTTTGCAGCCATTATTAGATTGTTAGATAAAATTCTTCCAGATTTGAATGTACCACTCCTAAATTCCCCCAGATTTAAATTCCTCGCCACGAATTCCCCCAGATTTTTAGGTTTTCTTCGTTATCTTCGACGATTATTAAAATATTTGTGTTATGCTTTTTATAATTTTTTATAAGAAAACGAAGATATTTTAGGTTGGCAACACATTTGAGTTCGAATTTAAATTTCTCGCTAGAGAAATCTCACAGAAATTGATGGTTGGTAGTAATTTTTAGCTAAAATTTTCATAGATTTGAAATTTCACCGGATTTGAATTCCTCGCCATGAATTCCCCAAAGTTTTTAGGCTTTTCCACAAAACATATTTAATTCTCCATTATCTCGACGACTATTAAAATATTTGTGTTATGTTGTTCATAATTTTCCGTAACAAAAATAAGATGTTTCAGGTAGTTCATTGTTGTTCGAAATTGAATTTACCGCCATAGATTATATTTTTCATTATCTTCCTTATATCCATAAGACAACGAAGATGAATTGATATTCCCCTTTACGAAGTTATTATTTGTTCACTAATAATATTTCTTTAAGAAGATCTTTGGTAGGCAATACATTTGAGTTCGAATTTGAATTTCCCGCCATAGAAATCCTCAAAAAATCGACAGTTAGCACCCATTTTTTAATAAAATTACACCAAATTTGAATTTCCCACCGAATTTTCAATTCCCCGCCATCAATTCCGCCAAATTTTTAGGTTTTTCTACGAAAGATATTTAGTTTTTCTTTATCTTCGTGATTATTAAAATATTTGTATCATATTTTGCATAATTTTCCATTTAAAAAATGAAAAATATTTTAGGTTGGCAACACATTTGAGTTCGAAATTAAATTTTTCGCTATAAAAATCTCACAGAAATTGACAGTTGGCACCAATTTTGGTATAAATTTGCACCAAAATTAAATTTACCACAGGATTCGCCCCGCCATGAATTCTCGAAAATTTTTAGATTTTTCCACAACAGATATTCAGATTTTCGTTATCTTCGACGATGATTAAAAAAATTGCGTTATATTTTTCATGATTTTCTGTAACAAAACGAAGATCCTTTAGGTTGGCAACACATTTGTGTTCAAATTTAAATTTCTCGGCCTAGAATATAATTTTCATAATTTTCCATAATGAAACGAAGATGGTATGAAATCCCCATTTATGAAGTTATTATTTGTTTATAAATAATATTCATTTAAGATCTTGGGTTGGCAACCCATTTGAGGTCAGATTTGAATTTGACGCCATAGAAATCTCCCAGAAAGCAGCCATTTTTTGATAAATTTGCCCCAGATTTGAATGTTCCTCCGCAATATTCCCCCGGATTTGAATTCGCCGCCAAAATTTTAGATTGTTCTACAAAAGATATTTAGTTTTTCGTTATATTCGACGCTTGTTAAAATATTTCTGTTAAATTTTTCATACCTTTTTAATAACAAGACGAAGATGATTTAGGTTGGTTTGAATTTGAATTCCCGCCATAGAAGTCTCCTACAAATAGACAATTGGCATTCGTTTTTGGATAAAATTTCCCCAGATTTGAATTTTCCACCGCTATATTCCTCCAGATTTTTAGATTTCTCCACAAAATATATTTAGTTTTTCGTTATCTTCGGCAATCATTAAATAAATATTTGTGTTATATTTTTCATAATTTTCTGTAAACGATGATCTTTTACGTTGGCAATACATTTAAGTTCGAATTTGAATTTCCCGCCATAGAAATCTGCCAGATTTTGATAGTTGGCAGACATTTTTAGATAAAATTGCCCAATATTTGAATTTTTCACCACAAAATTTCAGCCCTGAGTTCCCCCAAATTTTTAGGTTTTTCTTCGGAAGTTTTTCGTTATTTTCCACGATTATTAAAATATTCGTGTTATATTTTTCATAATTTTACACAACAAAACGAAAAATGTTTAATTTGGGAAGGCATTTATGTTCGAATTTGAATTTCCCGCCATAGAAATATTTCAGATTTCAACAACCGGCAGCTATTCTAGGTTAAAATTGCCCCAGATTTGAATTTCCCCAAGCAAATCCCCACCAGATTTATTTCCCCGCCATGAATTCCCTCAAATTTTTAGGTTTTTCTACCAAAGATATATTTAGTTATTCGTTATCTTCGACGATTATTAAAATATTTGTGTAATTTTTTTTTATAATTTTCCATAACAAAACGAAGATCTTTTAGTTTAGTAACACATTTAGGTATTTTTCATTTCGGGTTGGCAACACATTTAGGTGTGAATTTAAATTTTCCGCCATAAAAATATTCTAGATTTCGACAGTTGACAGCCATTTTTGGATAAAATTTCCTAAGATTTGAACATCCCAACGCAAAATTCCACTAGATTTGAATTCCCAGTCATGGGTTCTCCAAAAATGTTTAGTTTTTCCACGAAATATATTTCGTTTTTCGTAACTTTTGACGATTATTAAAATATTTGTTTTATGTTTTTTTTTATAATTCTCCAATAAAAAAATGAATATCTTTTAGGTTGGCAACACATTTGTGCTCGAATTTGAATTTCCCTCAATAGAAATCCCCTAAATCTCCACAGCTTTGAATTTCCCACAGCAATATTTCCCCAGATTTAAATTCCCGCAATTTTTTAGGTCTTTTTTCCAAACGATATTTAGTTTTTCGATATCTTTGACGATTATTAAAATATTTGTGTCATATATTTTATATTTTTTTATAAGAAAACGAAGAAACTTTGGAAACACTTTTCAGTTCGAACTTGAATTTCCCGCCATAGAAATCTTCCAGATTTCGACAATTGGCAGCCATTTTTAGATCAAAATTTCCCCAGATTTGAATTTACCACAACAAAGTTCTACTACATTTCAATTCTCTGCCATGAATTCCCTCAGATTTTTAGATATTTCTACAAAAGATATTCAGTTCTTTGTTATCTTCGGAGATTATTAAAGTATTCGTGGTACATTTTTAATTATTTTTCAAAATAAAACTTTTTTTAGGTTGGCAACACTTTTTTTCGCCTAGAGTGTTGCCATATTCACTTCCGGTGAAGTGTCACTATTGAAGATTTTTGTTGAAACCATGTACACAAACAAAATATGAAGTGATATGAAGGAATTAATTTTGGCTCTAAATCGCATTGACGGTGATCTCAGCTGTCAATACAATTTAAAGTGTGTACCATGGTTATAACTGACGAAAAACGTTTAGGTTTGAACGCATTGACTGGCAGGGGGGTCACCGGTGACCGGCGAAGGCAAGATTACTACAAACAAATAATGCGGCAGAAATCTAAACAGTATAAATGGTACCACTGTAAGGAATACGAGAGGTATATTACAAAATATTATAAAAGGTAGGCAACACATTTAGGTTCGAATTTGAATTTCCCGCCATATAAATATCTCAAATTACGACAGTTGAGAGCCATTTTTCAATAAAATTGCTTTTTCTTCATATTATTACAACAAAAATATTACTGTGCATACAAACATTTGGTACATTTTCCTTTAATACATTTTTGTGTTGATTATAATCAATTTTTGTTTATGATTGCAAACCATTAATAGACGTTCAGTTATAATCATTGTGATTTATTTTTAACGCTGGCTTCGCAGCCTTAAATGTCTCACGCATTCAAACGAAACAACTCGGCCAAAACGGGCCACTAATTAAAACCAATTGAAACCGAAACCCGGAGGTCTGCAGCGTTTTAAGTTTCCGTCGGGTAAATGCCCTTTGACTGCGGCCACAGCGCAGCGCCCCGTATAATTTTCGTCGGCACAGTTAAGTCGAAAAAGTGATATAATTGATGATCTCGGCACGAAGGATAACTCAACAGGCTTTTGTTTCTCTCGAGACTTTGGGCGCCGTCCATTGACACACCCCAATCCATTGATTCCGTATGGACCCTCAAAAGGGCCGCCAAAATCGGTAGGTGCGTCGTTGGCGTCGTCGGTTTGTTCTTTCCGTTATTCCCGAAAAAAATGTACTTTATGTAAAAGAATATTTGGGTTTAGCAGAACATATGCGAACTCGGTGTGAAGATTTTTACTGTTTTCTGTTCAGATACACAATGAAATTTTTGTCTCATATCATATATGATGGTCGATATTCGAAAACTGCACCTTTTGTTATTATTTTAAATAAAACACCCTGTGTATTATTTTAATGTAAGAAAGTACATTAAATAATATTTTATTTGCAATAGCGTTTGTTAAACTCAAACCTAATAATTACTCTAATATTTCGGAAACTATTCGAGTTCACAGTTCTATATAAAATTAAAAAATAACCTAAACTTAATACAAAAACCTTGAAAATACAGTCAAATTTAATTTGTAAAATCTGAAATAAACAACAAAAATTCAAATACTGACTAACAATAAAAAAATCGCTCATAACTATCACCAATTCAGATTAAAAATCTATAGTATACGCCAATAAAAAAATTGTTAAAAAAATCAATAATTAAGGTAAAGAAACTAAAACGTAGGTCAAAAAAATCGAAAATTTTAACAATAAAATCGAAAATTTTGTCCAAAATAAAGAAAATTTAAGACAAAAAATTATAAAGTAAAAATTCAATAAAAGAAAAATAATTTGCCATTTAAAAAAAATCTAAAGTATACGCCAACAAAAAATGTGCTCATACAAATCAATAATTTAGGTAAAAAAACTAAAAAGTAGGTTCAAAAAATAGAAAACTTCAACTTTCAAATCGAAAATTTTGTAAAGAAAAAGTAAAGAATATTTAGGCCAAAAAAATAAAAAATAAAAACAAAATAGGCCAAAATACAGGTCTAATAAAATGTAGAGCAAAAAATTCAAAATTCAAGCAAAAGAAAAATAACCAGTTTAAGCCAAAACAAAACTCAAAACGGGTTTCCGACCAGAAATTCGAAAGTAAAGGCAAAAAATGCAGATGAAAAACAATAATTCACGTTAAAAAAAGTAAAATAAAGGGCAAACATTAAAAACAGACCAAAAAATTCAAAAAATGGACAAAATATTCAAAAATTCGTTCATGAAAATCAATATTCAAAAAAAAACTAAAAATGTAGGGCGAAAAACAAAAAATTTAATCAAAAATTCTAGCCTAATTATCAAATTTTAACAAACAATTCGAAAATTTAGGTCAAAATAAAGTATATTCAACCCAAAAAATCGAATATTTGGAACAAAAATCGAAATTAAAGGCCAAAGATCTCAAATATCGGCTAGAAAATAAAAAAACCCGATCTAAAAATAAAAAATGCAGACAAAAAAATTGAAAATTCAAGTAAAGCAAAAATAGTTTATCATTTTACCCCTGAAATAATTCTTTAACTTTAGCTTTAGTTTCCAAACAGAAATTAGGAATAAAAAAATCATGTAATAAAATCAATCCTTAAACCCAAATAATTTCAACTTTCTAAATAAGATAATAATAATAATAATAATAATATCATATTATTAATGTATTATTATTATTTTTATTATTCACGTAGTAAAATCATTCAACCCAAATAACTTTACAACTTTCTAAATAAATTTTAAATTTCCCGAAACCATAACATCCTTTCCAAATATAAATTTCCACTACTATTGGTCATGTTTGTATTTTATAGTCTTAATAAAGATGATCTCTCTCTCTCTCTCTATCTCTCTCTTAATATAATAAAAAAAATCTAATTATAATAAGAAATCTAAAATTTAGAATTTAGAATTTAGAACTCGAGACTAAAAATCAAAAATGTAGATTTTTAACAAAACAAATCGAAAATTTCGGCCAAAATAAAGAAAATGTAGGATAGAAGATAAAAAATTTAGACTAAATAAATCAAAATTCTAGATTAAAAATATAAAATATGGGAAAAACCAACAATCGTAGCTAAAAAAAAATCGAAAATTTACACCAAAAATCGAAAACACGGGGCTTAACATAAAAAAGCAGCCCAAAAATGAAAATTCAAGTAAGATAATGATAATTTTCGATGTTTAGCCCGAAAAATAACTTTTCTGCTCAAAATAAGTTTCTGTCCCGAAACTCGAAATTAATTGGCAAAAAGTTTAAAAAAATACGCATAAAAAACAATATAAGATTAAAAAGTCTTCTAAAATAAAAGGGTAAACAAACAAAATTTAGACAAAAAAAAACTCTAAAATATCAGCAGAAAAAAAGCACACTAAATATAATTTTTGATTAAAAATAAAAAAAAATTGGACAAAAATATTATATAATTTTAAAAATAATTTCAATTAATTTTGTTGAAATCACTCTTACTGTTTCAGATACATTTAGATACATTTTGAATAAATCAAATAAAATCATTCATTTGGTTAGTATCACTTACGGGTTAAAAAATCTAAAATAATCAAAATCAAAAACAGACCAAAAAATTCGCGCATGAAAATCAATATTTAGATAAAAAACTAAAATGTAGGGCAAAAAACAAACATTTTAACAAAAAATTCGAAAATTTTGTTCAAAGTAAAGTATATTAACGCCAAAAAATCAAATATTTAAAAGAAAAATCGAAATTACAGGCCAAAGATCTAAAATATCGGCTAGAACACCAAAAAACCCGTTCTAACAATAAAAAAGACAGACCAAACATTTGACCAAACAGAAACTTGTAAATAATAGCGAAAGAATAAAAAAAAACTCGTAGTAAAATCAATCATTCAACCCAAATAACTTCAACTTTCTAAATAAATTTTATATTTTCAGAAACCATAACATCCTTTCCAAATATAAATTTGGACATGTATGTATTTTAAAGTCTTAATAAAGATGATCTCTCTCTCTCTCTCTCTCTCTTTCACTCTCTCTCTCTCAATATTCCAAGAAAGAAAATCTAATATTCAAGAAATCTAGGATTTAGAGTTTGGGGCTAAAAATAAAAAAATCCAGATTTTTTACGAATCAAATCGAAAATTTGTGCCAAAATAATGAAAATTTAGGGTAAAATATTTAGACTAGAAAAATCGAAAAGACAGATCAAAAAACTAAAATATAGGCTAAAAATTAAAAACCAACAACCGTGGTCAAAAATTTAGACCAAAAATCAAAAAGTCGGGGCTTAACATAAAAAATGCAGTCAAAAGAAAGAAAATTCAAGTAACAAAATTAAAATTTTCTATGTTTAGCCCCCCCAAAATAACTTATGAGCTCAAAATAGGTTTATGTCCCCAAAACTCAAAATCAATTGCTAAAAAAAAAAAATTGCTCATTAAAATCAATAATTAAGGTAAAAAAACTAAAATATAAGTCCAAAAAAATCAAAAACTTCAACAATCAAATCGAAAATCGAAAATTTTGTTCAATATAATGGGATTTTTTACCAAACAAATCGAAAATTTCGGCCACCAAAATAAAGAAAATTTAAGACAGAAGATCAAAAATTTAGACTAAAATAAATCAAAACTACAGACCAAAAAACTAAAATATAGGCTAAAAATGAAAAACTAACAATCCTCACCAAAGACCAAAAATTGAAAACTCGGGGCTTAATAGTAAAAAAAAATAGAAAATTGAAGTAAAGAAATGATCATTTTCCATGTTTAGACCAAAAAACTCGAAAATATCAGCAGAAAAATTAATCAATATTAGTCAATAAGGCTTAGAATCAAAAATTCGAGCTTAAAAATTAAAAAATGCGGACAATAATATTGAATATTCCAGTAAAAAAATTGACATTTTCGGCCCTTATTTTAAAAATAAATGTTTCCAAAGTCTCTGCCAATCATCTGATTAATATAATATATTCGAAAGAATTTTGAACTCTTTCTCTTTGTATTTCCTCATCGTTAAATATAATGTGTCTCAGTCAGTGGCGGCTCGTGGAATATATTTATGGTAGAGCCACATATACAATATATGTTTTAAAAGTTAATTAGAAATACTTGCTGAGCTTGAAACTACAGGTAGTGCCATGGCTCCGTGGCTCTATATAATGAGCCACATTTATGATACCTCACTCGAAATATCCCTATTTCACCTTTGAAATACAAAATACGAGACTACATGAAATTCGGATAAAATCGAAGTAATTTAAAATTATTTATAATTATCAGGACTTTAATATTTAAGCAAAAAATCAATATATTCTGGTAATAGTTTTTGATTTATCAACTGAGAACTCGAGGATGTCAATTTTTTAAACTTAATTTGGAAAAAGTTGAAATTTCGGTTAAAATCGAAGCAAATCACAACCTACTATCACTCAAAAGTAACCATTATCAGGACTAATATTCAAAGAAAATATCAAAACATTCTGGGGATGCTTTTTAAATTATTCAACTGAAAACTCGAAAATATCAGTTTTTGAAACAAAGATTGGGAAAAAGTGAAATTTCGTTTAAAATCAAAAAAATCACAATGAACTGTTACTCAAAATTACTTATAATTATTAAGGCTTTAATATTCATGCAGAAGATCAAAACATTCTGCAGATTGATTTTTGATTTTTTCAACTAGAAATTCGAAAATGTTTTAAATTTTTTTGTATTAAACCTTGAGAAAAAGTGAAAATTCGTATAAAATCAAAACAAAACACAATGAACCGTCACTCAAAATCACTTATTAATATCAGGACATCGATATTAAAAAGATTAAAACATTCTGTAGATGGTTTTTGAGTTTTTCAACTAAAGACTCGAAAATATTATTTTTTGGAACAAATATTGGGAAAAAGTGAAATTTCGTCTAAAATCAAAACAAATCACAACGGACTGTCACTGAACAATACCTATTAATATCAGAACTTTAATATTTATGCAAAATATCAAAACATTCTGAAGATGGTTTTTGAGTTATTTCACTAAAAACACGGAACTATCAATTTTTGTAACAAATATTCGAAAAAAATTTCGCTTAAAATCAAAGCAAATCACAATGAACTGTCACTCAAAATCTCTTATCAAAATTAAGCCTTTAATGTTTATGAAGAAGATCAAAATATTCTGCAGATTGATTTTGAGTTATTCAACTAGAAACCTGAAAATGTTAATTATTTGTAGTAAATCTTGAAAAAAATTGAAATTTTGTTTAAAATGAAAGCAAATTACAATGAACTGTCACTCAAAATCACTTATAAATATCAAGGTTTCAATATTTATGCAAAATAATAATAAGCATTCTGTAGATGGTTTTTGAGTTAATAAACTGAAAACTCGAAAATGTCAATTTTTTGGAACAAATGTTTGGAAAAGCTAAAATTTCGGTTAAAAACGAAGCAAATCACAACGAACTGTCACTCAAAATGATTTATCATTATCAAGACTCTAATATTCAAATAACAGATCAAAACATTCCGAAGTTATTCAACTAAAAACTTGAAAATATCATTTTTTTGTAACACATATTGAGGAAATGTGAAAATTCTGTTAAAATTAAAGCAGAGTACAATAATCTGTCACTTAAAATCACTTATCGTTACCAGAGCTTCAATATTTTAATATTTTTCCAGAAGATCAAAACATTTTGCAGATTGATTTTGAGTTATTCAACTAAAAACTCAAAAATATCAGTTTTTTTGTAACAAATATTGGGAAAAAATGAAATTTCGGTTAAAATCAAAGGAAATAACAACTGACCGTCACTCAAAATCACTTATCAATATCAGGGCATTAATACAATTTTTTTTTGGGCAAACCGAGCAGATGATTTAGAAGAAATATTTTATCATAATCGCATTGCTAAAGGCCGTACCTAACATCAGTGGCGACTCGTAGAACATGTTGATGGCAAATCCACAATATACCCCCCCCCCATCTATTTTTGAAGAAATAAAGTATCTTCCTAGACCAAAGTTTAAGGATTTAATTAAAAATTCTTGCTGAGCTTGAAACTACAGGTAGTGCAATGGCTCCTTGGCTCTATGTAACGAGCCGCCCCTGGTCTCAGTCATCATCTATTTTTTTTAATTATACAATTTAAATGTTGATTTATAATATTATTACCGAATTAGACTCTTTAAATAATCATTTCGACAACTGTCGCATTACAATACGGCACAAACTCACCCCATTAGCCCGAATGAAAAAAAGGGAACAGCTGCTACAAAAAGAATAATTGGATACTTAATCTCCAGATAAAATAATTTAGTCATCCTGCAACAACCGTTCATTCGGCGTGATATCCTAAATTAATTTCGACCGTTTTCCAATTTTCTGTTTTTTTTTGTTCGGGGTAAAAATTTAACACATTTTGTTAATTGTTCGACGGCACATCGAGCCCGGCACTCGTTAATATTCAATTCTAATTATTTGGTGAAATAATTTATCTTTCGACATATGTCACGGACCATATGCCCACATGCAGACACGCCCGCATGCAGTTTAGGTCAGTTCAGCTCCACTTTAATTTTCATTTCGTCTCTATGCAATAAAGGACGCAGCAAAAGTGTATATTCTACCTGTTTTTGTACTTAAAGCACCTTAATGACTCCATGCTGCCGCAGCTCAAGGGCTAAAAACCCTCTAATTATGGGTATTCTTCATCTGCGCTATTGTTATCTTACGACAACGCTTTAGTACCTCTTTAGGGAATTAAAATTTCCCTCGAGAAATGAGTATAATCTTTTTTAATATACGGCCACTTTGTTAGAGAAACAGCTCAGGGAAATTCAATGTGGGGATGAAAAGTATTATTGTAAATAGAAAAATACACCTTTATTTCATCCATACACTTCAAATATTTGTAAAGTTATTTATTTTTACTAGTGATGGGCGATATTTCACATACCTGTGATTTTTCACTTAGGTATATTGAAAAATAACAGGTCGTTCCTATTATTAATATGCAAATATCATCGTGACTGTGACTGTAATTGTGACTGTTACCTAAAATATCAGCTGTTACTCAAACTGTGACTGCTAATGAAACCTAACACTTGAGACAACATCGCTTGTTAAAAATGCATTGAATAAATTGAATAAAGACGTCTCTTTTAAATTACTAATTAAACAGTGATACTTAAAATTACAACTGTTACCCGAACTGTGATAGTTAATTAAACTGTAACTGTTACCTAAATTGTGATTGTTAATTAAACTGTGTATATTACCCAAACAGTGATTTCTACTTAATTAAACAGTGATTTCTACTTAAATCATGGTTGCTACCTTAAATTACAAGTGTTACCCAATATGTGATTATTACTTGAACTGTAACTATTACCTAACCAGTGATTTTTATTTAACTAAACAGTGATTGCTGCTAAAATCATGGTTGCTACTTTAAATTACTAATGTTATCCAATCTATGATTGTTACTTGAACTGTAACTATTACCTAAACAGTGATTTTTATTTAATTAAACAGTTATTTCAGCTTAAATTGTGGTTGCTACTTAAAATTACAACTGTAACCTAAACTGTGATTGTTAATTAAACTGTGTATATTACCTAAACAGTGATTTCCACTTAATTTAACAGTAATTTACGTGGTAAATAAAACACGTGTGTTGAGAATTTACACAAATTTTTAATATCGAAACACTGCGACATATATTTTGCCACACAGTGGCTTCATCAGGCAAATGATTACGTCGCAGTGTTTCGATATTAAAAATTTGTGAAATATCTCAACACACGTGTTTCATTTACCACATATATTATGGAATTTCACCAAGTAACAACCTCATCAATCCAATATTCAAAAGTGATTGCTGCTTAAGTCGCAGTTGATACTTTAAATTACAACTGTTACCCAATCTGTGATTGTTACTTAAACTGTAGCTATTACCTAAAAAGTGATTTTTACTTAATTAAGCAGTGATTGGTGCTAAAACCGTGGTTGCTACTTTAAATTACAACTACTACCTAAACTGTAACTGTTACCGAAACCGCAATTTCTACTTAATTAAACAGTTATTGCTACTTAAATCGAGGTTGCTACTTTAAACTACAACTGTTATCCAATCTGTGATTGTTACTTAAACTTTAACTACTACCTAAACAATGATTTTTTTTAATTAACCAGTGATTGATGCTTAAATTGTGGTTGCTACTTAAAATTACAACTGTTACCTAAACTGTAATTGTTAATTAAACTGTGTCTGTTACCTAAACAGTGATTTCTACATAATTTAACAGTGATGGCTATTTAAATCATGGTTGCTACTTTAAATTACAATTGTTACCATATCTGTGATTGTTACTTAAACTGCAACTATTACCTAAAAAGTGATTTTTGCTTAATTTAACAGTGATTGCTGCTAAAATCGTGGTTGCTACTTAAAATTACAACTGTTACTGTTTCCGAAACCGCAATTTCTATTTAATTAAACAGTGATTGCTACTCAAATCGAGGTTAACAACTGTTACCTAAACTGTGACTATCACTTAAACAGTGATATATACTAGGTTAAACAGTAATTGCCACTTAAATTACAACTGTTACCCAATCTGTGATTGTTACTTTAACTATTACCTGAACAGTGATTTTTATTTAATTAACCAGTGATTGCTGCTTAAATAGTGGTTGCTACTTTAAATTACAACTGTTACCTAAACTGTCATTGTTAACTAAACTGTGTCTGTTACCATAACAGTGATTTCTACTTAATTAAACAGTGATGGCTACTTAAATCGTGGTTGCTACTTGAAATTACAACTCTTACCTAAACTGTGATTATAATTAAACTGGGACTATTACCTAACCCGTGATTTCTACTTAATTAAAAAGTGATTGCTACATAAATCGTGGTTGCTAATTTTAATTACAACTCTTATCTGAACTGTGTTTGTTAATTAAACTCTGACTATTATCTAAAAAGTGATTTCTAATTAATTAAACAGTGATTGCTTCATAAATCGTGATTTCAACTTAATTAGGCAGTGAGTGCTACTTAAATCGTAGTTGCTACTTAAAATTACAACTATTACCTAAACTGTGACTATCACTTAAACAGGGATATATACTAGGTTAAACAGTAATTGCCACTTAAACCGTGTCTGTTATTTAAAATTACAACTGTTACCTAAACTCTGATTATTATTTAAACTGTGTCTGTTACCTAAACGGTGATTTTTTCCTAATTAAACAGTGATTGCTACTCAAATTGTGGTTGCTCCTTAAAATTACAACTGTTACCCAAATTGTGATTATTAATTAAACTGTAACTGTTACCTAAATAATGATTTTTCCTTAATTAAACAGTGATTGGTGCTTAAATCGTGGTTGCTACTTGAAATTACAACTGTTACCCTAACTGTGATTGTTACTAACTGTGACTGTTACGCAAACAGTGATTTCTACTAACAATAATAATCATATTGATATCACTGTAATGGTCTTCCCAGAGGGCAATAAATGAGTATTATTATTATTATTATAATTATTATTAATTAAACAGTGATTGCTACATAAATCGTAGTTGCTACTTGAAGTTACAACTGTTTCCTAAACTGTGATTATTACCTAAGCTGTGACTGTAGCTATTACCTAAACAGTGGTTTCTACTTAATTAAACAATTATTGCTGTTTAAATCGTAGCTGCGACTTAAAATTACAACTTTTACCCAAACTGTGATTGTTACCTAAACTATGACTGTTACATAAACAGTGATTTTTGCTTAATTAAACAGTGCTTTCTACTTAAATTGCGGTTTCTACTTAAAATTACAACTGTTACCAAAACTGTGATTATTACTTGAACTGTTATTGTTACCTAAACAGTGATTTCTACTTAATTAAACAGTAATTGCTCTTTAAATCGTGGTTGCTACTTAAATTACAACTGTTACCCTGACTGTTATTGTTACTTAAACTGAGACTGTTGCCTAAACGGTGATTTCTACCAAATTAAACAGTAATTGTTACTTAAATCGTGGTTACTACTTAAAATTACAACTGATACCCAAACTGTGATTGTTACTTAAATTGTGACTGTTACCTAAACAGTAATTTCTATTTAATTAAACAGTGATTGTTACGTAAATCGTGGTTGCGACTTAAAATTACAACTGATACCCAAACTGTGATTGTTACATAAACTATGACTGTTAGGTAAGCAGTGGTTTCTACTTAATTAAACAGTTATTGTTATTTAAATCGTGGCAGCGACTTAAAATTACAACTGTTGCCCAAACTGTGATTGTTACCTAAATTGTGACTCTTACATAAACAGTAATTTCTACTTATTTTCACTTAAATTGTGGTTGCCACTTAAAATTACAACTCTTACCCAACTGTGAGTGTTACCTAAGCAGTGATTTCTACTTAATTAAACTGTGATTGCTACTAATATCGTGGTTGCTACTTAAAATTATAACTGTTACCTAAACTGTGACTGTTACCTAAACAGTGATTTCAACTTAATTAAATAATAATAATAATAATTTATTGGTGCTATTTAACTGAGCATTTTACACTGGTCATGAAATGTCTTTAAACTTAATTTGATAAACGATGATGGCGCAACAGACATATGAAGTAAAAATTAAACACTAATAATTAAAAATCAAAAACTCAAAATTCAAAATTTCAAACTTAAAACTCAAAATTTAAAATTCAAAACTTGAAATTTAAAATTCAAAATTTAAAACTTAAAATCCAAAATATAAAACTTAAAACTTAAAATTTAAAACCCAAAACTCAAAATTTTAAGTGGTTGCTACTTAAAATTACAACTGTTACCTAAACTGTAATTGTTACTTAAACTGTGACTGTTACCTTAACAGTAATATCTATTTAATTAAACAGTGATTGTTACGTAAATCGTGGTTGTGACTTAAAATTACAACTGATACCCAAACTGTGATTGTTACTTAAACCGTGATTGTTATCTAAACAGTGGTTTCTACTTAATTAAACAATTATTGCTATTCAAATCGTGGCTGCGACTTAAAATTACAACTGTTACCCAAACTGTGATTGTTACCTAAAATGTGACTGTTAGATAAACAGTGATTTATACTTAATTAAACAGTGATTGCTACTCAAAATTACAACTGTTACCCAAATTGTGATTAATACTTAAACCGTAATTGTTACTTCAACCATGTTTTTTACTTAATTAAACAGTGATTGCTACTTAAATCCTGGTTGCTACTTAAAATTACAACTGTTACCTGAAATGTGATTGTTAATTAAACTGTGACTGTTATCTTAACTATGATTTCTATTTAATTAAGCAGTGATTGCTACTTAAATTGTGGTTGCCACTTAGAATTACAACTTTTACCCTAACTGTGATTGTTACTTAAACTGTGACTGTTACCTAAATGGTGATTTCCACTTAATTAAACAGTAATTGCCACTTAACTCGTGGTTGCTACTTAAAATTACAACTGATACCCAAACTGTGATTGTTATTTAAACAGTAACTGTTACCTTAACCATGTTTTTTACTTAATTAAACAGTGATTGCTACTTAAATCGTGGTTGCTACTTAAAATTACAACTGTTACCTGAAATGTGATTGTTAATTAAACCGTGACTGTTACCTTAACCATGATTTCCATTTAATTAAGCAGTTATTCCCACTTAAATCATAGTTGCCACTTAAAATTACAACTCTTACCCTAACTGTGATTCTTACCTAAACAGTGATTTCTACTTCGTTAAACAATAATTGCTACTTAAATCGTAGTTGCGATTTAAAATTGTTACGTAAATTGTTACCCTAAAATGTGATTATTACTTAAACTGTGTCTGTTACCTAAAAAGTAATTTATTTTTAATTAAACAGTAATTGCTACTTAAATTGAGGTTGCTACTTAAAATTGCAACTGTTACCCAAATTGTGATTAATACTTAAACTGTGACTGTTACCTAAACAGCGATTTCTACTTAATTAAACAATTATTGCTACTTAAAATTATAACTCTTACCCAAACTGTTATTGTTACTTAAACTATGACTGTTACCTAAACTATGATTGTTACTCAAACTGTGACTGTTACCTAAACAGTGATTTCCGCCTAATTAAACTGTGATTGCTACTTAAATCGTGATTGCTACCTAATAATTTCATAAAACCATCACATATCAATTTTCAAATTATAAATTTCATAAACTAAAAAAAATAAATAGAAACAATTTCGACTCGTCTGTAATTTTCTGAATTCACTAAAAAAAAAATAAACTGAACGATTCTGAAAAAAAAACTCAAAACGCTTCTTGAGGTTATTTATTTTTCATGAACTGAAAAAAAATCTGCAACTTTCAAAACATACTGGAAGATTCTGATCGAGGACGTCAATTACTTTATTTTAAAATAATCCCTCGAGAACAGAGCAAATCATTATAATAAAGATGCGCTTTTTTGAGTCAAAACCAAATAGAAAAATAATTATCACCCTTTTAAAACTTTCCAAAATGTCTCACAATTTATTCCACTTTACGATTCTGCAAAAATCTTCAAATGTTTCTAGACTAGATTTTCAAACAACTCACCGAGAACGGACCAAATCATAATTCTAAAGATGCGCTTTTTCAGAGGCAAAACAAATATAGAAAAACAATTATCACGAACATCAAATCTTCCAAAATGACTGAATGAATTTATTTCACTTTATGATTCTTGACTAAATTTTAAAATAACTCACTGAGAACACACGAAATCATTACTCTAAACACGCGCTTTTTCGGAGGCAAAAAAATATATAAAAAGAATTATCACGTACTTGAAACCTTCCAAAATGTCTGAGAATTTATTCCACTTTATGATTCTGCAAAAATCTTTAAACGTTTCTTGACTAAATTTTAAAATAACTCACCGAGGACAGACCAAACCATTATTATAAAGACGCGCTTTTTCGGAGGTAAAAAAAAACAGAAAAACAATTATCACGTACTTGAAACTTTCCAAAATGACTCAAAATTTATTACACTTTGCTATTCTGCAAAAATATTCAAATGTTTCTTGACCAGACTTTAAAATAACTCACCGAGAACAGCATTAATCGTTATCCTAAAGATGCGCTTTTCCTGAGGCAAAAGAAAATAGTAAAACAATTATCACGCTCTTTAAACCTTCCAAAATGACATAAAATTCATCAGACTTTACAATTTAACTAAAATCTTATCGAAAAATGTGTTTGCTATTTTGATAGTTAAATAACGCGTCTTGCGTTTTTTCCCATCTTTCCATCTCTTAATTAGCAAAATGAAACAATATCTATATCTACTGAATTCACCCATGGCTAGTAAATAATTACGTATTTTGTCCATTTGTTCCAATTGTATTAGAGCGATATTTCAAAACGCGATCAAACGAAATGAGCATTGCGTTCATTAAATTCACGTCATAATTATATTTTAGTGTGTGAATACGAGAGCACCGAAACAATGAATTATTCGGGTATTGTACTGCACGGGCTCATCAGCAGTCCAAAATAGTGCATCGACAAAAATATACATAAACCAAATTTGGCACGTCTCAATAAACACATGCAGATTTCAATAATTAAATCATTATTATGTGCGTCTAGTATTTACATAATTGCCTGCAAAATAACCTGTGTGTGTGTGTGTGAAATGTATTATGTTTTATATTTAGATATACATCGAGCTAATTTACTATATGAAACATAATTACCACAGTCTACTTTTGAATTTATCATGGGCGGGCGCTTAAGGGATACGCGTCAGCTGGCTAGAAGCGCGCGTGTTGCGAACGCGGATCTCGGCGCCACTCTATAAACAATTTGTGTAACAAACGAAGCGTTTAGTGTGTTATTTGTATGTATTACTTATAACCATTTGAGAGAGGGAACATATTTATTCAATAACTATATAAATATATTTTTTTTTTTAAGGAAGAATGTTTGATGGAATTGCGGGTTAAGGAGAGTGAATGACTATGAGGGAATTGGCGTAAGCGATTTGCTGTTCGGCCAATAACATTTTAATATATGAGAATTCATTTTTCATAATGAATGGGACAAACACTAAACAACCATGGACCCGAACGATCACTTTTCGTTAATAAAAGCTACCGCCTGAGCGTGGGATTCGAACCCACGACACCTCGAACCGAAAGCGCTCCGCCACGGAAAATTATTAACAACTGCGGACCGGTTTCGATATTATTAGATCTTGTCAGCACATTATTGACGGAGAAACGACAGTTACTGTGGAGTTATAAATCTTCAAGTTTCCGTTAAGATATGTTGTATTTTACGTAAATTAAATTTTATAATAAAAGTAAAACTCATAGATACATTGTTTTTGCGAGCGTACTATTGCATTAAATTTCCTTACTCTATTATTATATTTTCCGTCTTTTTTATACTCTTCCCTATTGTCGACTTATTTTAATCTAACGTTCGCCTTTTATACAGGAAGTTTTGCCCCTGGCAGTTTTATGGCAGGATAAACGAGGCGTTTATTTTAATCACGATATCCATATATCGGGTGTTTATTTCGTGTAATTTCCTTTATTCCCTTCGACTGCTGACGCTTGCACGTGATTTACACCCCGTTTTATTGTCACAGACACTACAATGCGCGGTAATCCTTCTTTTCAATTTTTTTTACACCGCGTCAAATGTAATCACTTTTAACCGGGCCGATCTGCACGTATTAAAAAACTAAAAAAAATCTGTCACACGATCCTAAAACAATATTTTATTACTACTGATTATGTTCGGTCTCTTAATCTAATGATTAATTTTATGAAATGCTGTGAAAACAATGTTAACAAAATTTGACGTGTCGGGTTTTAAATCAAATCGAATAAATTCTATACCGTACATACCTACGATAGTATACCGGCGAATATCTCAAATAATTTTCCTTAATATGCGATTTTTCACGCCCAGTATATTCTGCTTTCCAGTTTAAAATGATCGATGAAGTTTTAAATAATTTCAGCTCTACGTCTTTTTGCCATTACGGTGTTAATATAGCTGCTCTATGGTTCATCTTCAAGTTTAACAATTTCTTCATTAGCAGAGATTGTGCCACAGGGTTCCATTATGGGCCCTCTGCTATATACACATCAAGGATACTTGATCAGCTTGAGCTGGATGGATACATGTATGCGAATGGTAGCTAATTATACTGTTCGTTCTTTTCGTCGGATTAAACTTGAAAATATTTGAAAATTTTGTATTCCTTGTTTAACAAAAAAATTCAATATTCATCTAAATCATGGATTAGCTTGAAAACCTCAAAATCTACTCAGAAATGTTTACATTTTATAATAAAAGTGAATTAAAACATCTTAACAATAATTAGAATGTCATCAGATTGAACAATTGCTTCCAAATTCAGCATTCAGCGATTTAAAAAAATAATCAAAATTCAATGGAGTCATGGATTAACGTAAAAACCTCAAAATCGACTCAGAAATGCTTAAGTTCTATATCGCGAAAAGTTTAGTTAGGCACCTTAACAGCAAATAAAATGGCGTCAGATTGAATTTGAAAATGCTTGAAAATTCAGCATTCAGCGATTAAAAAAATTCTAAAATTCAACTTAACCATGGATTAGTTAAAAAATCTCGCAATCGACTCAAAAATTAAGTTCTATAACGCAAAAAGTTTTAGGCATCTTAATATCAAACAAAATGGCGTCTGATTGAACTTAAAAATGCTTGCAAATTCAGCAATTCGATTATTAAAAAAATTCTAAAATTCAACGGAATCATGGATTAGTTTGAAAATCTCAAAATCGACTCAAAAATACTTAAGGAGGTCGTCTAGTATAAAATGAAGATAAAATCGATTTTTTGAAACTACCTTAAAATAACTTTAAAATATCTTGAAAATACACGGTAAAAATTTCAAAACAAAATTTGAAGCCGTTTAGAAGTTACAAAGAATTTCCGAGACCATTTATCGCTCTTAAAACTTTAAACGGCTTTTTCTCAAAACTGCATTTTTGCAATTTGTGTATAAGATATCTCAAAAACTATTCAACCAATATTGTTGAATAATATTGTTCATTTCTATGTGAACTAACTTGATTTTGAAAATTATTGCAAGAAACCTATTTTTTTTCTTTAACAAATCGCTATTAAAAAATCCGACTTTTTTTTCAATCGTGGTAAAATGTATCAAATTTTAATATTAACGCAAACTGCTTGATTCACATTGAAGAGAAAGAGCTTTAAATATTGATATTTTGCTTCAATTATGTTTCAGATCAACAGAAAAAGAAACAGATTGTACACAAATCTGGAATATGCACTCTTTCGTCAGTCAGTAGCGCCGCTACTATTAAAAATATTAAATATAAATAAAAATTTGTAATTTGAACATATTTAAAACTTTCATCAAAGATGTACTTCTCTCAAATAAATTTTTGTCAAACAAAAAAATTATTTTCAATATTAAATATCGTTCCCCCATCAGAACACCTACAGACCGGTTTCGACCTTTCAAGTCTCATCATTGTAGTTAGTTGCTGATGGGGAAACGGAGATTACTATTGGAATATAAATATTCCAAACACCGTTAAAGGTAGAAACGCCAAAGTGGCGGAATCTATTGCCTGAATGCTGTACTGAACCAAATCCGGGTGGCTTTAACACCGACAAGATATGGACATTGCCAGCGGCGGCAAATATAACAACATTAATGTGAACATTAAATATTTTCAATATGGTTATTTATACTAGACCCCCTTGAGTTCTATAACGCAAAACGTGTTGGGCATCTTAACAGTAAACAAAATGGCGTCAGATTGAACTTGAAAATACTTACAAATTTAGCAATTCGGGGATTAAAAAAAAGCTGAAATTTAACGGAATCATGGATTAGTTTAAAAATATTTAAATCGACTCAAAAATACTTAATTTCTATAACGCGAAAAGTTCAGTTAGGCATCTTAACAGTAAACAAAATGGCGTCAGATTGAACTTGAAATTGCTCGCAAATTCAGCATTCGGCGATTCAATTTTTTTTAATGCAACTGAGCCATGGATCAGCTTAAAAACCCCAAAATCGACTCAGAAATGCTTAAGTTCTATAACGAGAGAAGTTTAGTTAGCCATCTTAATAGTAAATAAAATGGCGTCAGAATGAACTTGAAATTTCTTACAAATTTAGCATTCAGGGATTAAATAAAATTCAAAATTCAATGCAGCCATAAATTAGCTTGTAAAACTCCAAATCAACTCAGAAATATTTTCGTTTTACAACCCCAAAGTGGATTAAGATATCTTAGCAGTAAACAAAATGGCTTCAAATTGAACTTAAAAATGCTTGCAAATTCAGCATTCGGCGATTAAAAAAATTCTAAAATTCAACGGAACAATGGATTGCCATAAAAACCTCAAAATTGACTCAGAAATAATAACGCTAAATGTGGAATAATCTTTCAGGCGGGGCGCCCTGAATATTAACACCGTAACGGGCGCTGGGTCTCAGAGACCCAAGCAAAAAACGATCTCCCACATAAAATTTGATTAAATTTAATTTTTTATTTTCAAAACTAAAATGTCATACAAACTATTCGCTTTCCAATCGTGAACTAAAGAATAAATTATTAAGGTACTCGGCTAGACAACTCGAAAACACAGTTTGCTGAAAATTGACGAACGGCGCACCGGGTCTCACAGACTTGGCGCCCGGCCAGGAAGGTTAAGATATCTTAACGGTAAACAAAATGTCGTCAAATTGATCTTGCAAAAGTTTAAGTTAAATTAGTCGATATTATAATTTTTCTTTTAGTAACATTTTTTTAAGTTGCCGTAACTTTTGTAAGAAATGGTATATCCGTCAATAAAATAATTTTTAGTTTTATTAAAATTTTTGAAAATTCATCATTCGGCGATTGGACAAAATTACAAAATTAAATAGATACATGAATTAGAATCAAAATCGATTAAAAAATACTTAAGTTTTATAACTCCAAAAGTATCGGAACCGAATGGCATCAGATTTAACTTTAAAATGCTGCCAGTGTTTAAAAAAAATATCCAAAATTCCTTGGATCAGCCTGAAAATTTAAAAATCCACACAGAAATACCATACAAGTAATAATTACGGGAATAGAATTTTCGTTTAAAAAACATATTACTTACAGTAATGCAGAATTCGGTGTAGTTGTATGTAGGGCTTACCTGTAATGGAAACGGAAACGAAAATATAATTAACATAAGATTTTATGGTTAACATATACTGGATTTTTCAATTCAGTTTTAGTAATTATAAATATAAAAAATATCATGGATCCGAAAATATAATTATAATTCACCACCTCGAGCACAATCATACTCAGAAATCTCTTTTACTTTCACTTTCATCACTTACTTAAGAAATTATCATATTGAGAAATTTGCAATCTAAGAAATTACGAGTGTCGTGACTGAATGGCGAAAGTCTAAGTCAAAAAAAAGGAATTACAAAAAAAATTTTTAAAGGGAAATTGATTTCTTTCCTTTTTCAGATGAATTTCCACATTTCAGTTACAAAGTAATTTTAACATTTGCACATGGTTGTAATAGCAGATAGAAGTTTGACAGATTTTTTTTTAGAGAAATGATTTTTTTGAACCGAAACATTCACTTTTGATGCTTGCAGTTTAATTTCTCGTAAAAATATTTAAGGGTTTCTTTCGGAAAATAAAAGAATGCTGAATTATAAAGTCATTTAAACAGCTGTACGTAGCTGCGATGACAGATAGTAATTTGCCTATTGATTTTTACGGAAAAATGCAATTTTTGTACTGAAACATTTATGTCTGATGCTTTCCGTTTCTTTTCCTGAGAAAATATTTCAACTTTACTTTCGGAAAATAAAATAATAATTAATTGCCAAATAATTTTGACAGTTACATTTGACTGTAACTGCAAATAGAAGTTTGACAAAAAAATTTATAGAGAAATGGAATTTTTGTACCAAAAACTTCAGTTTTGATACTTTGAATTGCAAAGTCATTTTGACAGTTGTACGTAGCTGCAATAACGGATAGAAATTTAACAGATTTTTTTTCCAAACAATACAATTTTTTATTAAAGATTCACATCTTATACTTCCATTTTCTTTTCCGACGAAAATTTATACACTCTTCTTTCATAAAATTAAATAATATTGAATTATAAAGTGATTTTGACAGTTGTACGTAGCTACAATGATCGATAGAAGTTTAGTATATTTTTTTCAGAGAAATGTATTTTTTTACTAATAGCTTCATTTTTGATACTTCTACTTTCATTGCCATCAAAAATATTTTAAGTTTTCTTTCAAAAAATAAAAGAATTGATTTTGGCAGTTTTACTTAGATGTAATGACAGAATTTTTTTCAGGGAAATACAATTTCGTACCAAAATATTCACTTTTGATTCATCCATCCAGTTTCATTTCCAGTAAAAATATTTAAAATTTCCTTTCGGAAAATAAAAAATATTGTTGAATTATAAAGTAATTTAGACAATTAGATGTAGCTGCAACGACAGATAAAACTCAGACTGATTTTTTTAGAGAAATGCGATTTTTGTACTGAATCATTCACTTCTGATGCTTCCAGTTTCTTTTGCAGTGAACATATTTTCTTTTGGAAAATAAGAGAATGATGAAATTTAAATTTATTTTTGATTTTGACAGATTTACATAGGTACAAAAACAGATAAAAGTTTGATAGATTTTTTTCTTAAGGAATTGCAATTTTTGTTTCCAAATATTCACTTTTGATGCTTCCAATTTTATTTTCAGTAAAAATATTTAAAGGTTGGCTGAAAGACCTCCGGTCGATAGCCAATTAAGAATTGCGGAAAACCATAAATTTTTATATGTATGTATATATATTTGTATCAATTCTTAAATAAAGATGTTTGTATATATTTAAAGGTTTCCTTTCGAAAAATTAAATAATGCGATGGATCATCAAGTGATTTCGACAGTTGTACATAGCTGCAACGACAGATGTAGGTTTGACAAAGTTTTTTTCAAGGAATGTATTTTTTTACTAAAAGATACACTTTCCTTTAGAAAAATAAAATACATACTCCTAATATTTAATTTTAAAGTAATTTTTACAGTTGCACTTAGCTGCTATCGCTGCTAAAAATCTGACAAAATTATTTTAGAGAAATTAAATGTTTGTACTTTTCTGGTGAAAATCTTGAAATTTCGCAATATTAAAGAATGTTGAATTACAAAGTAATTTTAACAGTTGATCTAGCTGCAATGAGGGATATAAGATTAACGGTTTTTTTGCGGAAATTCAATTTGTATACCAAAACATTCACATTTGATACTTGAAGTTTAATATGCAGTAAATATATTTAAAATTTTCTTACGGAATTTTAAAAACGGCGTGATTTTGACAGTTATACAGAAGTTTGACAGATTTTTTAAAGCAAATGCAATTTTTTTAGAAACATTTACTTTTGATGCTTCCAGTTTATTTTCCAGTAAAAATATTTAAACTTTTTTTTCGGAAAATAAAATAATTACAAAAGTAATTTTGAGATTTGCACGTGGCTGTCGTGGCAAATAAAAGTTTAATTTTAAAGTGATTTTAACAGTATTTAATTTATTATTTTAAACTTAATTTCAATGATGAATAGAAGTTTGGCATATTTTATTTTTTCGAGAAATGCAATTGTTTACTAAAATATTCACTTCTGATGCTTCCAGTTTCATTTCCATCAAAAATATTTGAAGTTTTTTTTCGAAAATTAAATAATATTTAATTAAAAAGTAATTTTAACAGTAACACTTAGCTGAAATGACTGATCGAAGTTTGACAGATTTTTCTTAATGAAATTTAATTTTTTAACTGAAATTATTAATTTTGATGCTTCTTGTCCAGTAAAAGTAACTAAAGAATTCTTTTTTCTGAAAATAAAATAATCTTGAATTGCAAAGTTACTTCGACAGTTTTACATAGCCGATTAACCGATTTTTTTAGAAATATGCAGTGTTTAATACTGAAACATTCATTTTTAATGCTAGCAGTTCATTTCCATCAAAAATTATTCAAATTCGGAATTTGAAATAAAAAGTAATTTTGACAGTTATGCGTAGCTTTAAAGACAGATGGAAGTTTGACAGATTTTTTTAGGTTAATGCAATTTTGTACAAAAACATTCATTTCCAATTTGGGTTTCAATAAAAATATTTAAAGTTTTCTTCTGGAAAATCGAATAATATTGAATTATGAAGTGATTTTAATAGTTAAATGTAGCTGCAATGACAGATGGAAGTTGACAATTTTTTTTTTTGGAGAATTGAAATTTTTGCACTGAAACATTTACTTTTGATGCTTCCAGTTTAATTTCCAGTAAAAATATTTAAACCTTTCGTTCAGAAAATAAAAAATGATGCATCACAAAATGATTTTGACAGTTGCAAGTAGCTGTAATGGCAGATGAGACTTTAATCGATTTTTTTTTCGAGAAAAGTTTGTTTATTAAAAAAAAGTAACTTTTTATGCTTCCAGTTTCATTTTTATCAAATATATTTAAAGTTTTCTTTAAAAAAATAAAAGAATGTTTAATTTTAAAGTGATTTTGACAACAGTTGCACTTAAGCTGTAATGACAGATGGAAGTTGGACGGAACTTTTTTAAGAATTGCAATTTTTATTCTGAAACATTTCCTTTTGATGCTTCCAGATTCTTTCGAAAACTAAAATAATATTGAGTTACAAAATGATTTTGATAGTTGCACGTAGGTGCAGTTTGACAGATTTTTTTATGGAGATGCAATTTTTGGACAAGAAATGTTTCCAATATTATTTAACATAATGCTAAATAATAAAGTGATTTAGGCAGATGTACCCATTTATAGTGACAAATGGTAGTTTGTCTGATTTTTTTTTAATCTAATTTTTGTAAACATTAATAAAATTTCCATCAAAAATATTTAATATTTTCTTTTAAAAAATAAAAGAATATTTAATTTTAAAATGATTTTTACAGTTGCATTTAGCTGCAACGAGAAATTGAAGTTTGACAGAGATTTTTTTAGACGGTTGCAATTATTGTACCAGAACATTTACGTTTGATGGTTTTCCAGTGAAAATATTTAAACTTTCCGTTTGAAAAAGAAAATAATGTTGAATTACAAAGTGATTTTGTAAGTTGAACGTAGCTGCAATTGTAGAGGGAACTTTGACAGATTTTTTTTAAAGAAATGTAATTTTTGTTCTCAAACATTTACTTTTTATGCTTCCAGTATCGTTCAGGAAATAAAATAATGTTGAATCATAAAGTTATCTTGACAGTGGCAGATAGAAGTTTGGCAGAACTTTTTTAGAGAATTGCAATTTTTGCAATTAAACATAATTTTTGATGCATCTAGTTTCATTTTCAGTCAAAAAATATTGAAAGTTCCTTTTTTGGAAAATAGAAGAATGTTGAATTATAAAATAATTTTGATAGTTGCCCGTAGCTGCCATGACAGATACAAGTTTGACATACATTTTTTTAGAGGATTGCAATTTTTGTACTGGAACGTTTACTTTTGATGCTTCCAGTTTAATTTTCAGTGAAAATATTGAATCTTTTCGTTCGAAAAATACAATAATGTTTTATCATTAAGCGATTTTGACGGTGATGATGGAAGTTTTTTTTTCATTGCAATTTTTGTACTGAAACATTCACTTTTAATGGTTCCAGTTTCATTTTCGGTAAAAATATTTAATGTGTTTTTTTTTAATAAAAAAGAATGTTGAATTGTAAAGTGATTTAGGCAACTGTGCGTAATTGCAATAATGGATACAAGCTTGACAGATTGGTTTTTCGAGAAATGCAATATTAAATACTAAACGATTCACTTCTGATGCTTTCTTTCAAAAAATGAAAGAATTTTTAATTGAATAGCGATTTTGACAATAACACTTAGCTGCAAGACAGATGGAAGTTTGACAGAATTTTTTTGAGCGATAATTTAACGCATGTATATAAAGGTACATTTAAAACGGGGGTCAAAAATATTTGCAAGTGGCTAAAGCGCTCGTGAAATTTTCCATCTTAATTCATTCTCGAAATTTGTGTCGATTCAATGGCTGCAAAGAAATAAAATTTATCCGGCCAAATTCAAAGTTGTTAATTGTCACCTACTTTAAAAAGACAAGGAACGAATCAATTTAAAAAATAGGTAAAATAGCGTCGAATTGGAACGGAGAGGAATAGTTGGGTGAGTGACTCAACTTGTTTTTGTTTGTTTGTCACATAAAGTTGTCACCATTTTAAATTTTAAATTGTAATTTTAATTTTTGTATTTTCATATTTTATATTTATATTTTGTTTTATATTTTATATTCTAATGAATACTTTTATGTACAGGGTGAATCCCATAAATATATATTATTATTATTATTTGGCTTAGAATTGCTGTCGAGAAATTTGCAATAAAAAAAATTGCAAAAAAAATTACACCCAACTTCTTATGTTTTTCAGTTATCGATGAAAACCAAATTTAGTTTGAACTGCTGAGGAAGTTGGGAATCTGAAAAAAAACACACCATCCAGATTTCTAAATCAAAAACGGTCTCCCATTTTTCATGGGTCGAAAGTTGTGGAAAACTGCAAATTTCTAAACCGTGCAGTATTTTGTCCAAATTTGGTTCTTAGAGTTGTGAGAAAATCAGTGTTTATATCTTAGAACCAAATTATGGCGACGTGCAATTTATAAATTGTTGTGTTATAATAATAAATAAATTTATTCAATAACTTGGAATGCAGAAATACAACTTAAACGTACAATTTAACATGTAATACATTGAGTGTATTTGTTCCACGCTTGAACAAGTCAAAAAAAAATTTGCTGTTTGGATCAAAAAATAAGTTGTATGCACCGCGGTCGTGTGGGTTCGATTCCCAGCCCGGGCGGAAGATTTTTGGGGAATCGAGAAATATTCGCTCGGGTCCGTGGTTATTGTATATGTCTTACATTATTCATTTGTTCATAAAAATATACAATAGCAAAATAACAGTCGTGTGTGACTGAATGGCTCAGGCTAAGTAAAAAAAAAGTTAATTCAAAAATAATATTTATAATTAACGATTGTTTGTTTGTAATAAAAACGTGGCAGATGATTCGAATGTGACTTATTGAATGTTGCTCTAACTTGTCCGACTTTGATGGTCTGAGTGATATTTCCTAGAATAGTATCTTTGGATGGAATCCTGTTGGACTCTACTTTATCGGCTAAAAAGCATCCTCAAGGTTAAAACTATTTGCAAGCTCTGTTATTCCATATTGCAAACATTTTACTCGACCTATCCTAATGTCAACATCTTGTATGACCTTAGAGGACCGATAAAGAATTTGAATTTGAATTTGAATTTCAAAAATTCTCGACCTAATTTTGAACACACTCAAAACAACATTTCTATACTCGGCGCACCTATCTGGTGGTATGATCACGTTGCGTTCACCCCGCGTCTTCGTGACAGTTCGTCGAGAAGTTATGTAAAGCCTGATTCACACAGCCTTGCCACATTTCAGTTCTGTGCCGGAAATATAAATCTTTCTACTTTAACCCACAAATACTGACTATTTACCACTTCCTAATTAATTGTAATTAAAAAAAGCTGATTTACGGATAGAACATAATCACTACATTTAAATAAGACAGAAAAACGAGAACATATGGCATACAACGGGACTGATTAAAAATATTGGCTGCGTGACACACGCTTCACATGCGTTTGCGCTGACCAATCAGCGAAGATCACGCGAAGATCACGCAAACCCATTATACCACGGATTCGGTGCGCCTAGTATAGTGTTCGGAAAAAGAAATTTATGTCAAAATGTAGCCAATCAATAGATACAAAGAGCATTATGTAAAGATGTACATTTTTTTTGCTAGAAAAACTAATTCGACTGGGCTGTGTTATAAAAAAATAAGTTTGCACTTGCATTCAGACATTGACAAGTGAACCGTGCAATTATCCTGTTAGCGTGCAAAGAAGAATAAGTAATCTAACACATATTTTACTGCAGAAAATCATGTCTTCTAGCAAACAATTGCACCCCGTCCGAGTAATTTGTAATGGCGGATAATTCGGAGTGCAACTGTGCGGTATGCGATTTTAATAAACGATTGCGCGCGGTTTGTGTGTGTCGGGAGCGTTCCGCAATTAATCCGAAATATTTTTCAAGTGAAAAAGGGCATTAAGTCAACAAAACAATTTTCCGCTTAAAGCGTCTTCTATATTTATTTCGAGCGGAGTTAATGTTGCAGATAAAAGCTTAAACGCTAACTAAAATGCGTTTTAATATTTCGTTTATGATAAATTTTATCTGCTGTTATATTGTGGGCTGCTTCTGCTTGGATGCAGACGGCGGCGCCCTAATTTCAGGGAGCTTACTGTAATTATTATGACTTCATTTCTGCATAACCGTTACATTAATCATCGGAGCTTGAAATAATTAAATGCATATGTTAATTAAAATCGGATAATATGGTTTTGAAAAATAAACAGCAAAGTGTGAAAATCCGGAGCATTCGGAATTGGAAATATGTAGGAACTTGAGCCACCATGGGCGTCCGCAGAAATTTTTCCAGGAGGGGGCAAAACTTTCATACAGAAATTTCGAACAAATAACCGTCAAAAATGACAATTTAGAATTATCAAAAATTCCGCATTTCTGGCACCGTAAACGACATGATTCAACGGTAAACAAAGAAATTAGCAGCTGCCAAAAATATTTGATTTTTACAATCAACAACGGCATTTTTTGATATTAAAAAAGAAAATTGCCATTTTTGTATTGTTAAAAATTCTGCATTTTTGCCACCGCAAACGGCACATAAAGTAATTTGCAGTTGTCAAAAATTGTGGATTTTTACCATCAAAAACGGCATTTTTTGATATAAAAAAAGGAAAATGACAATTTCTAATTATCAAAAAATCTGCATTTTTGCCACCATAAACGGTACGATTCAATGGTAAATAAAGAAATTCGCAGCAGCCAGAAATTGTGGTTTTTTACTATCAAAGACGGCATTTTTTGATATTAAAAAAGAAGAAAATTTCAACTGCTATAAACTGTCAAAAATCGGACAACTATCACAAATGGCACGTTAACAATAAAAAGGAAATTTGTAATTGCTGAAAATAGCTATTCAATACTGTCAAAAATTGCTCATTACTAAATCCGGCAAGTTTCAACAATAAATAGAAAATTTCCAAATACCAAAAATGTTTAACTGTCAAATTTTGAGCATTTCTACTATCACTATTGGCATTTTTCAATATTTAATATTAATCAAAATAATATTAAAAAAGGAAAATTTTCAACGGCCAAAAGAAACAATTATAAATTCTACTATCATAAACGGCATTTTTCAATAGGAAAAAGATAAATTTTTAGTCGTCAAAAATGACAATTTCGAATGTACAAAAATTCTGCATTATTGCTACCGCAAACGGCATATAAAAAAATTTGGAGTTGTCAAAAATTGTAGGTTTTTACGATCAAAAACGGCATTTTTTGATATTAAAAAAAAGAAAATGCCAATTTCGAATTATCAAAAATTCTGCATTTCTGCCACCATAAACGACACGATTCAACGGTAAACAAAGAAATTAGCAGCTGCCAAACATTGTGGATTTTTACAAACAAAAACGGCATTTTTTGATATTGAAAAAAAAATTGACATTTTTGTACTGTTAAAAATTATGCATTTTTGCCACCGCAAACGGCACATAAACTAATATGCAGTTGTCAAAAATTGTGGATTTTTACCATCAAAAACGGCATTTTTTTGATATAAAAAAGGAAAATGACAATTTCGAATTATCAAAAATTCTGCATTTCTGCCACCATAAACGACACGATTCAACGGTAAACAAAGAAATTAGCAGTTGCGAAAAATTATGAATTTTTACAATCAAAAACGGCATTTTTTGATATTAATTGGTATTAAAAAAGGAAATTGAAATTTTTGTATTGTTAAAAATTCTGCATTTTTTGCCACCACAAACGGTACGATTCAATGGCAAATAAAGACATTTGCAGCAGCCAGAAATTGTGTTTTTTTACGTTTTTAAGTTTCAATAATAAATAGAAAATTTCCAAATGCCAAAAATGTTCACTTGTCAAAATTTGAGCATTTCTACTATCACTATTGGCATTTTTCAATATTCAGTATTAATCAAAATAATATTAAAAAAGGAAAATTTCCAAGGGCCAAAAGTAACAATTATAAATTTTCAAAATTGTGCAATTCTACTATCAGAAATGGCATTTTTCAATAGGAAAAAAATAAATTTTTAATCGCCAAAAATGACAATTTCGAATTGTCAAAAATTCTGCATTTCCGCCACCACAAATGACACATAAAGAAAATTGCAGCGGTCACAAATTGTGGATTTTTACTATCAAAAACGGCATTTTTTAATATTAAAAAAAAATGTAACTGCAAATAATGGCAATTTCGAATTGTCAAAAATTCTGCATTTCTGCCACCACAAACAGTAAACAAAGAAATTAGCAGCTGCCAAAAATTGTGGGTTTTTACAATCAAAACGGCATTTTTGTATTGTTAAAAATTCTGCATTTTTGCTACCATAAACGATACAATTCAACGGTAAATAAAGAAATTTGCAGCTGCCAAAAATTATGATTTTTTACCATCAAAGACGGCATTATTTGATATTAAAAAATAACTAAAAATGACAATTTCTAACTGTCAAAAATAACACTACTATCACAAATGGCACTTAACGGTGACAATGAAATTTTCAATTGCTGGAAATAACTATTCAATACTGTCAAAAACTGCTCATTACTGAAAACGGCACGTTTCAACAATAAAAAGAAAATTTCCAAAATGCCAAAAATGTTAGACTGTCAAAATTTGAGCATTTATACTATCACTATCGGCATTTTTCAATATTAAAAAAGGGAAATTTCCAACTGCCAAAGGTAACAATTACAAATTGTCAAAAATTGTAAAATTCTACTGTCAGAAACGGCATTTTTCAATAGTAAAAAAATACATTTTTAACCGTCAAAAATGACAATTTCGAATTATCAAAAATTCTGCATTTCTGCCACCACAAACAGTAAACAAAGAAATTAGCAGCTGCCAAAAATTGTGGGTTTTTACAATCAAAACGGCATTTTTGTATTGTTAAAAATTCTGCATTTTTGCTACCATAAACGATACAATTCAATGGTAAATAAAGAAATTTGCAGAAGCCAGAAATTGTGTTTTTTTTACTATCAAAGACGGTATTTTTTGATATAAAAAAAAATTCAACTGCTAAAAACTGTCAAAAATCGAACTACTGTCACAAATGGCAAGTTAACAATAAAAATGAAATTTTCAATTGCTGAAAATAGCTATTCAATACTGTCAAAAATTGCTCATTACTGAAACCGGCAAGTTTCAACAATAAATAGAAAATTTCAAAATGCCAAAAATGTTTAACTGTCAAAATTTGAGCATTTTTACTATCACTATTGGCATTTGTCAATATTCAATATTAATCAAAATAATATAAAAAAAGGAAAATTTCCAACGACCAAAAGTAACAATTATAAATTTTCAAAAATTGTGCAATTCCACTGTCAGAACCGGAATTTTTCAATAGGAAAAAGATACATTTTTAATCGTCAAAAATGACAATTTAGAATTGTCAAAAATTCTGCATTTCTGCCACCACAAATGGCACATAAAGAAATTTGCAAAAAACGACATTTTTAATACTAAGCAAATACTACAAAAATTTTTTACTGCAAATAATGGCAATTTCGAATTTTCAAAAATTTTGCGTTTCTGTCACCACAAACGGCACGCTTCGACAGTAAATGAAGAAATTTGCAGCTGCCTAAAATTATCGTTTTTTACCATCAAAGACGGCATTTTTTGATATTAAAAAAATAACTTATTTTCAACTGCTAAAAATGCAATTTATAACTGTCAAAAATATCACTACTTTCACAAATGGCACTCAGCAGTGAAAAGGAAATTTTCAATTACTGAAAATAACTATTTAATATTGTCAAAAATTGCTCGTTACTGAAAACTGCACGTTTCAACAATAAAAAAAAATCCAAATGCCAAAAATGTTAGACTGTCAAAATTTGAGCAATTCTACTATTACTATCAGCATTTTTCAATATTAAAAAAGGGAAATTTCCAACGGCCAAAAGTAACATTTTTAACCGTCAAAATGACAATTTCAAATTGTCAAAAATTCTGCATTTCTGCCATCACAAACGGCACGATTCACCGGTAAATAAGGAAATTAGCTGCTGCGAAAATTGGGGAATTTTACCATCAAAAAACGGCATTTTTTGATATTTAAAAGAAAGAAAATTTCAAATGCTAAAAATGACAATTTCGAACTGTCAAAAATCGCACATATCTATCATCACAAATGACACGTTGACAGTAAAAAGCAAATTTCAATTGCCAAAAAATAACTATTCAGGACTCAACAATTGCACATTACTGAAAACGGTTTCATTTCAACAATAAAAAGAAAAATTCCAAATGCCAAAATTTTTTAACTGTCAAAATTTGAGCTTTTCTATTATCACAATTGGCATTTAAATATTCAATATTCAATATTAATCAAAATAAAATTTAAAAGAAGAAAATTTCCAACGGCCAAAAGAAACAATTATAAATTTTCAAAAATTGTGCAATTCTACTGTCAGAAACGGCATTTTTCAACAGGAAATAGATGAATTTGTAATCGTCAAAAATGACAATTTTGAATTGTCAAAAATTCTACATTTCTGTCACCACAAATGGCACATAAAGAAATTTGCAGCGGTCAAAAATTGAGGATTTTTACTATCAAAAACGGAATTTTTTAATATTAAAAAAACTAAAAAAATAACTGCAAATGATGGCAATTTCGAATTGTAAAAAAATCTGCATTTCTGCCACCACAAACGGCACGATTCAACGGTAAATAAAGAAATTTGCAGCTGTCAAAAATTATGGCATCAAAGACGACATTTTTTGATATTAAAAAAATAACTAAATTTCAACTGCTAAAAATGACAATTTCTAACAGTCAAAAATAACACCACTGTCACAAATGGCACTTAGCAGTGAAAAGTAAATTTTCAATTGCTGAAAATAACTATTCAGGACTGTCAAAAATTGCTCATTACTGAAAACGGCACGTTTCAACAAGAAAAAGAAAATTTCGAAACACTAAAATGTTAGACTGCCAAAATTTGAGCATTTCTACTATCAGCATTTTTCAATATTAAAATAGGAAAATTTCCAACGGCCAAGAGTAACAATTACAAATTGTCAAAAATTATACAATTCTACTGTCAGAAACGGCATTTTTCAATAGCAAAAAGATACATTTTTAACCGTCAAAAATGAGAATTTCGAATTGTCAAAAATTCTGCATTTCTGCCATCACAAACGGCAAATAAGGAAATTAGCGGCTGCCGAAAATTGTGGAATTTTACCATCAAAAAACGAAATTTTTTTGATATTCAAAAGAAAGAAAATTCCAAATGCTAAAAATGACAATTTCGAATTGTCAAAAATCGCACATATCTATCATCACAAATGACACGTTGACAGTAAAAAGAAAATTTCAATTGCCAAAAATAACTATTCAGGACTGTCAAAAATTGCTCATTACTGGAAACGGTTTTATTTCAACAATAAAAAGAAAAATTCTAAATGTCAAAAATTTTTAAGTGTCAAAATTTGAGAATTTATACTATCACTATCGGCATTTTTTAATATTAAAAAGGGGACATTTCAAATGGTCAAAAGTAACAATTACAAATTGTCAAAAATTTCTACCACCACAAACGGTACGATTCAACAGTAAATAAAGAAATTAGTAGCATCCAAAAATTGTGGATTTTTACAATCAAAAATGGCATTTTTTGATATTAAAAGAAAAAAGAAAATTTCAACTGCTAAAAATGACAACTGTCAAAAATCGCACATTTCTATCATCACAAATGCACGTTGGCAGTAAAAAAAAATTCAACCGCCAAAAATAACAATTACAATTGTGAAAAATTGTTAATTTCTACTAAAATGTACAGTAATAATACAGCGAGATCAAATGAAAAATTATTGAACATGAACAAAAAACCGCATGTATTTTCTTAGTTCCTAAATTTGAAAATATATACGCCAGCTTGACACTTGCCAATAAGTTTAGGAATTTTGGCTCAAGGCCAACTTTGACTAGCTTTTATTCGATCGCACTGTATTATACGCGTTGATTGGAACCGTGCCCGCTCGTCGTTGTACGTCAACTTTTTTCGGATTCATCGAACATAACGTGGAATAAATATACCGACAACATACAAGTTTAGTATATAAAATATTTCTTTAATTTAATAAATTCATTTTCGAGGAGGGGGCAGCTGCCCCCCCTTGCCCCCCACCTGCGGATGCCCATGCGTGCCACGTATCACAATTGATTTCAGCAAATTTTTCCAAAAAAAAATAAATTTTATTGCCCATTTTGCACATTTATTTGTTGAGATGTGTGTGTGTGTGTCCGCGCTGTATCTCAAAAACTAATAGAGAAATTGATATCAAACTTTGAACATCCGTCTTATTTGATAATCTGAAAAACTGATAAGCTTTTGGTAAAATTTCGAACACCGGGTGTTCACCTTAACTGTTTTTTATTTTTTGCCAATATTTTCTTAAATATAAAAAAAATATCACAAAAACATTTAAACAAACATTGAAGACAATAAAGAAATGAACATCTTTTGCTTAAAAACATTTTTCATAAATCATTTTTATTCGAGAAAGAAAAATTATTATTATTTTTTTAATTTTTGGTTTATAATTATAAAACGAGAATAGTTACAGCAATTTTATGTTAACACTAATGGTAGAGCATACTAGAATGAACAACTTATAAAGAATAAGTTTTTTTCGAAATCCCTTTAGTTTTTGAGTAAACTGAGCTTTTGAATTTGACGTATAATTTTTCCATCTTTCATAATGTTGACGTTTTAAACGTCAGTTTCATCCGAGTTTACACAACGCTCGATGTACATTTCAAATATGATTACAATTGAAAATAAACCATGAAAACGTAAATATAGATGGCTATGATACCATCAAGTCGGAGAAAGTAACATGATGGCCACATCAACATTTTTTATTGTAGTTGGCTACTGAAATATTTTTTGGTAAAGGCCGGATTTTTCTACTTTTTCAAAATGTTTCTATGATGAAGTTTATAAAAATAGCTATGTATCAACCTAAAGAAGATTTTCTAAATAATTTTAATATAAAATTCGAAGATTTTGGAGAAAACAAAGAAACCAAGGAATTTATAAATAAGTAAATTTAATGTTCGAGATAATGGTAATAATAAGAATTCTAAAATGTACCTGTGATTCCTTCAAATTATATTTTAATGTTCACAATTTACAGTTCTAATTCGCACAATCGCATAAATTGGAAACAATCGCATCGGATGATAAATGTAATAGTAAAATTAATAACCAAAATGAAACAATGAAGCAATTTGCAGGATTACGTAGAAAATGCGTATAAATCAAGTAATTTCATGTGATACCCCCGGCCGTGGAATTAGGTGCTGATTCCCTATTATGTGAGTCAACATAATATCTCTTAATAGCCTGTTGGAAGAGCCACTATCAGCAATTAAGGTCATCTTTCACGAGAAGAGGGGGGCTTTACCCATTCCTCGATTAACAACTCATTAAATTTGACATTTATTACGAATTATAACGCAATAAAGTAAGGCATTTTCCGCGGTGGTAAATACAATTCACGAGCCCAAGGGATATTTCGAATTGTTCTATTGTCGGCTTGATTATTAATATACGCCTCGTATTTCATTATTCCCGCGAAAATAGTTAACATCAAGTGATATTGATAATGCATAAATTATGATTTCCTCTGACAACTTCCGACGTTTCCCTAGGGCTTCGGGGTTTCGGTAAATTTATTACTGCTGATTCGTCCGGTTTTTAAGCGGCGGGTAATTGGAGCCTATGTATTACACAATTAACAGGAATTAGTAATTACTCGTCTATCTGGCGGCGTGATTAAGCCAAACTTGATTAGTGCCGGAAAGCGTATTAATATCATTACTTGGTGCACGCTCTGCATTGCTAATATAATAATTCCCCGAGTATTAGCTTCTGTGATTATAAATTATCTCTGCTTATAACGTAGCATGATGAAATTCTTTGATCTGCAATACTCCACGATGCAATTACGGTTTTAATAATTTTATTATTTATCAAATGATTGTAGCAGTTTACAATGTGAGTACGTACGTCTGCTAGTCAAACGTGACAGTGGTATTTAATTTAAGCATTAGATTTTAAAGTATTGGTTTTAACACTAACCGACACAATAACCTTTTCATTTAACCTTACCGGTTCCTTTGCTATTAACACTTCAAAGAGAGTAAATTCCGTTTTTTTGACAAATGTATTTTAAATCTGCAGCCTCCTGCATTTCATCACATTTTTACTACATACGAATCTGGAACATACAAATTCCTGCAATTAGACGTTTCCTATAATTCTCTTACAGCAGCCAATTCATCAGAAGATTTTCTATCATTCCTTAAAACCGTTAACTTCATCAAGTGAACAGAAAACGACTGAGATTTATTGTTGCCCAAAAATTGTTTTATCGCAAAGACATCTTGATGATTTAACTTCATAGCTCCAAATAATGTAATAAATGCTCTTGGCTTGTCGTCGATATACGGTGGTCAAAGTTTCTTATATTTGTCCCGCAGATATTTACATTAAAAAAACTTCGAAGCTTCGAAGAATCCAAAGGAACAAAGAGAATTTCGAATATCGAATCTTCCGAAGATACGAAGAATCGAAGTTGCAAAGTTTTCGATTTTTCGAAGAATCCAAAGTTTCGAAGTTTTAGATTTTATAAAAACAAATCATGGCCCACTCATTTTGATACTTACAAAATCGATGCTTTGGAGCGCCTTCATTCATGTGAAATATCAAGCGGCATGAAGTTAGGAGACCAATAACAGCTGATCGTTTATATTGTTAATATAGAGATCGTTGTCGTGGTGAAGGTAAATAAATTTTTAACCACTTGCAATTTTTTGTGTCCGCCGCTTTAAATGCACCTTTTTATACATGAGTTGAATTATCAGAGTAAAAACTGGGCTCGTTTAAAATTGCCTCTAACTCGAAAATCAACAGCACTCGATTAGTGCCGTAGTAACAGTAATAGAAAATAAAATAATAAATGTAGAGTTTTGAACTACTTCAGATTTTAAATATCCCGTCATACATCAATTGCTTGGAATCATTGGAAACAAAATAACGCTTAAATCTGCAACAAAATATATTTTTGATTTTTGACTTGTATCAATTGCTTGGAAATGGTGGAAACCAAATGAAAACGATCCAAACTTTAACCACAAATAAGGAAAATGTATTAAACAATTGGGAAATTGAGGAATTTGCTTCAAAAACTCAAGAGCCCGTCATATATCAATTGCTTGGAATTGTTGAAAACAAAATGAAAGCTTAAGATCTGCAACAAACTATATTTTTGATTTTTAATTTACATCAATTGGTTGTAATTGGTGGAAATAAAATGACAACGATCCTAACTTCAGCCAGGAATAAGAAAAATGTATTCAACAATTGGAGAATTTGCGTAATAAGCTTTAAAAACTCAAGATCCTTAAAAGCAATTCATTTGTAAATTTTAGTCGACAACAATACTAGTAAAATAAAGCACAAACAATCCAAACGTTAACTAGAAAAATTAAAATTTTTGAAAATTACAAAAATTATAAAATTAACCATCTGTCGCTTGGTAATTATGTTTACTATTTTATTGTAAAAACTAGATATTTTGAAAATAAAACAAAATTGTAAAAATAACCATCTATCGCTTGATAATTATGTTTACATTTTTTTTGTAAATACTAGAAATTTTGAAAATAAAAAAATGTAAAAATAACCATGTATCGCTTGATATTTTTTTTATTTTCACTTTTATTTTTATCTTTATTTTTATTTTTATATAGAATCATCCTCTTTACTTTGTATTTTTCCTTTGTAATTAGGCTTCGGCCGGTTAAGGAAATAAATATTATTATTATTATTATTATTATTATTATTACATGTTTTGTAAAAACTGGAAATTTTGAAATTAAAAAAAATGTAAAAACAACAATCTATGGCTTGATAAGTATTTTTACAATTTTTTTGTAAAAACTTGAAATTTTTAAAACAAAAAAGTGTAAAAATAACCATCTATTGCGTAATAATTATTTTTGCAATTCTTTTGTAGAACTAGAAATTTTGAAAATAAAAAAAATGTAAAAATAAACAACTATCGTTTGATAATTATTTTCACATTTTATTTGTAAAATCAAGAAATTTTAAAAATTGAAAAAATTGTAAATGTAACTATTTATTGCTTAACAATAATTTTTACATTTTTTTGTAGAACTAGAAATTTTGAAAAAAAAAATGTAAAAATAACCATCTATCACTTGATAATTATTTTTATATTATTTTGTAAAAACTGGAAATTTTGAAATTTAAAAAATGTAAAAATAACCATCTATCGCTTGATAATTATTTTTATATTATTTTGTAAAACTGGAAATTTTGAAATTTAAAAAATGTAAAAATAACCATGTATCGCTTGATAATTATTTTTACAATTTTTTTGTAAAAACTACAATTTTTGAAAAAAAAGGAATTGTAAAAATAACCATTTATCGCTTGATAATTATTTTTACAATTTTTTTTGTAAAAAATAGAAATTTTGAAAATTTAAAAAATGTAAATAACCATCTATTGCTTAATAATTATTTATTTTATCCTGTAACATTAACATGCCAATAATTCCTTAGCAACGAGTAACGTTAACAACACTAGTGTCGTTATATGTACCTAAACGCAACTCGTTGCTATGGAGATATTGACAAACAGACATGATTTCGCCTTTTGACGGTTTTCATTAAACATGTTTTTAAATTGAAAAAAAACAGAAATAGGATCAAATAAACCGTTTTACGACACACGTAACGTTATTTGCTTTTACATTACTCGAGAATTTAAAAGCACTCGCTCCTGCGTCGCTCGAAGGTTTCTCTTATAATGTAGACCTTCATAGCGTTACTTGTATGGTAAACTACTATTTTACAATTTTTTGTAGAACTACAATTTTTTGAAAATAAAAAAAATGTAAAAATAACCTCTATCGCTTGATAATTATTTTCACATTTGATTTGCAAAATCTAGAAATTTTGAAAATAAAAAGAAATTGTAAAAATAACCATCTATTGCTTAATAATTATTTTTACAATTTTTTAATCCACTTCTCGCCCTTAAGTGACCGACTGATGGAAAATGTTATTTCGTTATATAATAATAAATCTATTTATTTGTAACTCAGTCTCAATCACATACAATAGTAAATATTAATAATTAAAAATGCAATATTACAGAAAATGACTGACACAAACGAATCTAGATCAGCATATTATATCAAAACAAATCGCTGTTACTTCCTCTAGATCGTAAAAACAAGACAAAACAAAAATATATATATTATATGATTCCTATCAGTTAATACCACATCTGTGATTTTTTCATCTTCCAATTTTTGGTGCGTCATCTTCAAAAATTCGAATAACTAAAATGTTTACGTTATATTTATCAACAATTTAACAGTAATTTTATATAAAATTATTGGTAATATTTTAGTATGTATAATTTTTTTTTCAGTTTCGTATAAATATGTAACTTCATTTTTGCCATATTTTGAAAAAAATGGGGTTGATTATACGAAACTGAAAAAAAAAATACCAAAATACTAATAATAATTTTACATAAAATGACTGTTCAACTGTTGATAAATATACAAAAAATATTCGAATTTTTGAAGATGGAGCACCAATCGTTGGAAGATGAAAAAGTCACATAGATGGTATTTATTGATAGCAATCATATGACGAAATAAAATATTAAACTGCACTTTTTCGAGATTTTTTAGCATTTTTTCCAAGCCAATTTTTTCCAGTACTCCTTTTGGCATTTTTAAAGACATTTTTTCAGTACTCTGTCACGACTCTTTTTGGTATTTTTTTCAGTACTCTATTTGGCATTTTTTCATGACAATTTTTTTCAGTATTCTTTTTCAAGACTACCTTTGGCATTTTCTTTTCAAGACAATTTTTTCAGTACTCTTTTCCAAGACTCCTGTTGGTATTTTTTTTTAAACAATTTTTTTAGTACTCTTTTTCAAGACTACTTTTGGCATTTTTTTTCAAGACAACTTTTTCAGTTCTCTTTTTCAAGACTCTTTTAGGTATTTGTTTAAGACAATTTTTTCCAATACTCTTTTTGGCATTTTTTCAGGACAATTTTTTCGAGTACTCTTTTTGGCATTTTTTTCAAGACAATTTTTATCGGTCTTCTTTTTCAAGGCCTTTTTGGCATTTTTTCAAACAAATTTTTTCAGTACTCTATTTGGCATTTTTTTCAGGATAATTTTTTCAGTATTCTTTTTCAAGACTACTTTTGGAATTTTTTTTAAGACAATTTTTTTCAGTACTTTTTTCCAAGACTCTTTTTGGTATTTTCGTTTCAAGACAATTTTTTAGTACTCTATTTCAAGACAAAATCGTTACTTCTACAGTAGCCTTTCTATAGCTTAACAGAATTCAAAAATTATATAATTACGTAACACCAAGAATAAGAGTCTCTTTTAACCAAGTTATTTTAAGTTGTTTTGTAAATACATGTTTGAATTTAACTTTATGTATTTTATACCTGAGGTAATTCTATTCTATTCTATTCTATTCTACTCTTTTAGGCATTTTTTTAGACATTTTTTTCCGGTAGGTACTATTTTTGGCATTTATTTTCAGTACTCTTTCAAGACAACTTTTGGGACTTTTTTTCAGGACAATTTTTTTCAGTACTCTTTTTGGCTTTTTTCAAGACAATTTTTTCCAGTACTCTTTTTGGCATTTTTTTGAGGACAATTTTTTTAGTACTCTTTTTCAAGACTCTCTTCGATATTTTTTTTCAGGACAATTTTTTTCAGTACTCTTTTTCAAGACTGCTTTTGGCAATTTTTTTTTTCAAGACAATATTTTCCAGTACTCTTTTTGGCATTTTTTTTCAGGACAATTTTTTTAGTACTCTTTTTCAAGACTCTTTTCGGTATTTTTTTTAAACAATTTTTTCAAGTACTCTTTTTGGCATTTCTTCTCAGCACAATTTTCTTCTGTACTCTTTCTCAAGACTGCTTTAGGCAATTTTTTTTTAAGATAATATTTTCCAGTACTCATTTTGGCATTTTCTTTCAGGACAATTTTTAGTACTCTTTTTCAAGACTCTTTTCGGTATTTTTTTTTTGACAATTTTTTCCAGTACTAATTTTTACTTTCTCCGTTACGAACTACGAGAAAGTATTGTGATCGTGACAAATTTTTCAAACTTTTTTTACGGAAATATCCGTTTTGGGGTCCCTAGATGCCATTTTAATAATTTCTCGAAAAAAAAAAGTGCTGTGTGTCTGTCTGTCTGTCTGTGCGCGCTGTATCTCAAAAACTAATGGAGCAATTGATATGAAACTTTGAACATAAGTCTTATTTGAGAGTCTAAAAAACGGAAAAGCTTTTGATAAAATTTCGTACACCGGAAGTGGGTATTTACCTTAACTGTTTTTTTGTTGATTCCAAATATTTTTTTAAATATAAAAAATTTCACAAAAACATTTAAACAAATACTGAAGACAACAAAGAAATTAAAATCTTTTGTTTGAAAATATTTTTCATAAAATCATTGTTATTCAAGAAAAAAAATTATTAATTTGTTTTTCATTTTTGGTTTATAATTATGAAACGATAATAGTTACAGTAAATTTATGTTAATAATAATTGTGGAGAATGTTAAAATGAACAACTTATAAAGAATAAGTTTTTTGCGAGTTCTCGTTTTTGAGTAAACTCAGTTTTTGAATTTGAAGTATACTTTTTCCATCTTTCGTAATTTTGAGGTTTTAAACGTCAGTTTCATCGATGAACATTTAAATTAAAAATAAACAATGAAAGCGAAAATATAAATGATACTATCAAGTCGGAGAAACTAACATGATGGTCACTGAAATACTAATAATAATTGTACATAAGTTCAACTGTTGATAAATACACAAAAAATATCGTAAAAATATTAGTTATTCGAATTTTTGAAGATAGTGCACCAAACGTTGAAAGATGAAAAAATCAAATAGAGGTTGATTAAAAAAAAGAACGAAATATAGCCTGAATATATGAATATTCAACCTGTTCGTAACTCTGCAAACATTATTTATATACTTATTTATTCACATAGATGGTATTTATTGATAGCAATCATATGACGAAATAAAATTTTAAACTACACTTTTTCAAGATTTTTTAGCATTTTCTCCAAGACAATTTTCTCCAGTACTCTTTTTGGCATTTTTTTCAATACAAGACTCTTTTGGTATTTTTTTAGACAATTTTTTTCAGTACTCTATTTGGCATTTTTTCAGGACAATTTTTTCAGTTCTCTTTTTGGCATTTTTTTTTTCAAGACAATTTTTTTCAGTACACTTTTTGGCATTTTTCTCAGGACAATTTTTTCAAGACTACTTTTGGCATTTTTGTGGGCAAATTTTCTGTTTTTTATTTTCAAACATTTTTTTAATATTGTAAATAAAGTTCAATGACCTTAAAAAAATTCACCTAATTTGGTATTTGGGTCAATAAAATATGTGATTTTTTTCAGATTTTAAAAATAATTTTTTAGTGGTTAAAAAAATATATATATTTGAAACAAACTTATTTTACGTTTTTTTTTTTGATATACGACTTACGGCTACTTTGGTTTAAGGGCACAACTAATGATATTTTCATATTTATTTAAAAATCCGCGTCGGGTGGCATTTTGACCATTTCATCTCATGATACCCTTTTATTACCTCATAAATGGATTTTAAGCAGGGACGGGTTTCGACCGAACTAAGCACCGACATGCGGCAGCATTCCTTCGCTGAACGACAGACAAGGAGCTATATCGGAATATCTCGCAATGGTTTCGCATTTGTATTTCCTCTGACTGTACGTGTTATGAAAAAAATATTTGGGTTTATTTTTTTTACGAGCGCCGATTTTAAATAAATTGTTTGCAAATTGTAAGAAAACCAATAATATTTGGTGGACGCCAAGCTAATGACCGCCGCGTCTTAAGGCCTGTCGTCCGGGTGCTGGGCACCCCTAATACCCCCGCTTGGCGCGGCCCTGATTGTAGGTAACGGTTTGTATATTACGTTCTGGATCTGGATGTGGATTATTCTGATTTCTCTCAAAACAGTTTAACAATGAGCAAAAACTGTTTATTTTTAACCAGTTTTTGATGTAACCATAAGTTGGAAAATAGTTATTTATTATACGAGTGTGGAATGTACGTAATTAGTCCCACCAGAAAAAGTAATTATCCTAAAGGACTAATGAGTAATTCCGCATGAGTATAATATAACATTTGATCAGAAATCGTCTGTAATTGAATTAAATATTGAAATAATGTTTATGAAATTTTCTGGAGTCAATTTGAATTATTTTAAAAATCTTACGAAGGATCTATGTATGCCGTGAGTCCGAGGTATTCTCTCACTAGTGGGTAATGAACAACATTACTTCCCTCAAATTACACCAATAATTCGTTTATTACACACAATTTTGAATAAAAATAATTATTAAACTATTTTAATAGTTCAGATAGAAATGAATAGCATACGCATCAACACAAAAAAATGTTTTCAGATGAAATATTTCTCAACCTTAATAAATAATTAGTTTAAGGAGACACCATAAATCCGCTCCGTTAATTGTTCAGTATTAATCTTGCCCGCTCCTTCTCGAAATACATGCAAGTGCACATTCATCACATCCGTTTTAAAATATCGCTCCGCGAGAGACGATATTTCCGCCCCGCATCTTTCAGCCAATATAAAACCACTTAATGGCGGCGAAAATCCCCAAGAAATAAAAATAAGAATTATTATTAAAGTCGAGAGCCACGTCCGCTTTTCTAATTTTACGCTAAAAATTTCAGTTTAATATCGTAAAAGAGATTCCACATTCGGCGCTCGAGATATACACATTTGATATCCGGAAACCGTCATCAGATTTAGGAATGCAATTTGAAATTCGGTTTCTTCTTGCAGTGCAGCCGTCCACCAGAAGTCGTCATCTTGTGGCATCCCGAAGGCCGAGGACCGCACACGCGGGTGCATGTTCCGTGTTTGCAATTTTACTGACGGTTGAGTTTTGGTTCAATCAGAATCCAGTCTAGTTGAAACGAATAGGTGACATGCCATCAGAAGCAGATGGAAGCTTCTCCTGAATTAGATGTCAATACCGTCGAGATGTTGCCTCAGGTGTTTGTCCGTACTAGATTTATTCCTAATTACTATCCCGTGGCCTGTTATGCATCACTTTAATTGAATGCTGGATATGGGTTAATTAGATTTATGATATGCGATGATCGGGCTATTAATTATTTGCGTTCTTTGATACATGCAAATGCTCATATCGATTTTCACTTACTCTGGCTTTTTTTGCAGAGCCTTGACCTTTTAATGGTTGATAAAAGTTTCAGAGCCGGGACGAGCCGAGGTTAAAGTTGGGACTATTGCAAAGTTCACAAGTACAAGTTAAAAGTAATATGGCAATAAATGGTTATTTGAAACTTGCGTCTAGGGCTACAATCAATATACTTTATTTAGAGTTCATTTCAAATAACGCTCCAGTTCATGGTATGGATCCTTTACGATTGTATATTATGTAATATTGTCAAGGATTATTAAACTTGATTGTAGCCAAAATCTAAATTAGTTTCATTTTTTTTTCTACCCAACAGATAAATTTAATTACCGGGTAATACAAATAAAAACAAGCCAAGAATTACATGCTAAGTTGCATGTAAAATACAATAATACAAAACAATACAAAAATAGTATATTATACGAGTAATAAAAGGGTATATTATGGTAAGAGTGGGATTGGACGCAGCAAGGAGTGCTCTAATAGAACGAGTGCCATAATGCCTCTTATTAAACCTTAGTAACGAATTACTACAGACTCAAACCCCGTGATTTTAAAGTCGTAAATTTGAAAAATCACTCCTGTGCCGTCATCTATTATTTCGGGGATGAACCTGCCTCCTCAAATTAGCAGCACGGTCGCACAAGCATGGAAGAACTTGGCCACTATAATTAATTTATTGTTATTCGTCATCAGAATGTCATTGACTTAACTCTTCTGTCTTTCACGCCGAGGAAAAAATGTACCTCCAGATTTCCATGGAAATTACTAATAATAAAAAGTGGCGGACTGACAAAAAATTTCCAGCCCTACCTTCAGACTTTTTTAAAATTCGAAGATTTTAAATACGCGATTTTGATTTTTTTTATATTGTACAACCTATCCAATTTGGATGACTCTAACGCCAACTTGTGAAAAATTTATTGAAAAGCTGCTTCTCAATTTATTCGTGGAAATAACGCAAAACGTCAAAACATACAAAGATTTCAAATTGGCAATTTTGATTTTTGAAATTGAGCAACCGCATTCGTCCGAATTTATTGATTTAATCGCCAAAATATGATGCCAATTTAGTGTACTTTTAAAAAAAGATTACACATTTTTTTCGTGAAATTACCACAAAATGCAAAAATCTCACTTTTTGTAAGTAAAACGATTTTAAAACCGAAATTTTAATTTTTGCAATTACACGACTTGCACATGATTTGGATGATTTTTGACGTCAAAATGTGTGCAGTTTAAAAACTGTTCCACAATTTTTATCGTGAAGTTTCCCAGAATGTCAAACTTGCACGTTTCCAAAGTTCAAATTTTAAAAATTGCGATTTTGATATTTTAAATTGCACAACATCCTAACGCCTTGCCTGATTTCGGTGTTCTGACGTCAAAATATGGCTAATTTAGCGTAATTGATAAATCGATTAAAACATTTTTCACGAAATTAACGCAAAATGACTAAAATTGCACTTTTTCAAAGTACAAATATTAAATATTGCGATTTTGATTTTTTTAAATTGCACCACTTCCAAGCGCGTTACCAGATTTTGATGTTTCTAACGTCAAAATATGGCCACCAACCGATCCAACATTTTTTTCATGCAATTTTTCCCTGAGTCATGGAAAAAAATGGCGAAAATCGTGAAATGACCAAAACATTTTTTTTCGGAAAATTAATTACTTTAAACGCTTTCCTCCGTCATTAAGAAACGTCATGAATTTTTTCAGATTTTTCTGAGACCCAACATTTTTTTCATGCATTTTTTCCTGAGTAATTAATAATACTATAGAAAAAATGGCGAAAACCATGAAATGACCAAAACATTGTTTTTCGAAAAATTAATTACTTTAAACGCTTTTTCCTATCATTACGAAACGTCATGAATTTTTTCAGATTTTTCTGAGACCCAACATTTTTTTCATGTATTTTTTTCCTGAGTGAAAAAATGAAAAAATGGAAAAAATGGCAAAAATCATGAAATGACCAAAACATTTCTTTTCGAAAAATTAACTACTTTACACGGTTTTTCCCGTCATTACGAAACGTCAGAAATTTTTTCAAATTTTTCCGAGACCCAACATTTTTTTCATGCATTTTTTCCTGAGTGATAGTACTATGAAAAAAATGGCGAAAAAAAATGGCGAAAATCATGAAATTACCAAAACATTTTTTTTCGGAAAAATAATTACTTTAGTCAATCTGCCGGCCCTTGCTTGACTATGGTTCAATCCTCTTCTCCCAGTCCCGACCTTCTACTCTCCATCATTTTCAAGTTGCAGAACGCAGTGCCCTCAGAACCCTAACCAAACTCCGCCACCCAAACAATCCCTTATTTAACCCTTCTAACGAAGTCCTCTACTCCACTACTAATATCATCCACATTTCAGAACGCACAAGATCTCTCGCTGTTAAGTTTTCGAACAACCCAACCAATATTCGAATCCTCAACCAATTCTGTACTCCCCGCAACCTTAATATCCCTCCTAAACGTAAGTTCCCTACCCAAACATTACATCAATACATTTCTTCACTTCATCCTTCATCATCTAGCGATTAACCCACTTTATATAGACTGTGAAAGACGGGACGAAAGACATTATATGTCGATAGCCCATGAGACAGAATAATTCTAAATTGTAAATATAGATGATGTATAAATGTAATACTCTGTCAATAAAGATAATGTATATATAATTACTTTATACGCTTTCCCCCAAAATCATGAGATGACCAAAAAATGTTATTTCGGAAAAATAATTACTTTACACGGTTTATGCCGTCGTTAAGAACCGTCATGAATTTTTTCAAATTTTTCCGTGACCCATCATTTTTTTCCTGAGGAAATAATGGCAATAATCATGAAATTACCAAAATTATTTTTTCATAAAAATAATTACTTGATACGCCTTTTCCCGCCATTAAGAGACGTCACGAATTGACGCAAAAAAAAATTCCTGCATTTTTTTCCTGATACAATGGAAAAATTACGAAAATCAAGAATGAGCAAAATTTTTTTTTTTGGAAAAATACTTAGCTTACACACCTTTCCCTGTCATTAAGAACCGTCATGAATTTTTTCCAATTTTTCTAAGACCCAACATTTTTTCATGCATTTTTTCCTGAGTAATACCATGGAAGAAATGGCGAAAATCATTAAAGGATAAAAACATTTTTTTTTCGGAAAAATAATTACTTTGCACGCTTTCTCCTTTTTTAAATTACACAACTCCCCAACGCGTTCTTCGATTTTTATTTTTTATTTTCTTAAATTTTAAAACTTCTTGTGAAATTATCGCAGAATGCAAAAATCTCGCTTTTTAAAGTTCGAAGGTTTTAAATTCTCGTTGATTTTTGAAATTGTACAACTGCCAAACGCGTTGTCCAATTTTGACGAGTCTCGCGTCATAATGTGGAAAATTAAGTGCAATTTGAAAGCCGGTTAATAATTTTGTTTGTGATACGTCAAAATTGTACGTTTTCAAAGTCCAAATATTAAAAATAGCGATTTTAATTTTTCAAATTGCACAACCACCAATCGTGTTGTATGATTTTGTTGTTTCCAGCATCAAAATATGGCGAATTTAGTGCAATTTAAAAATTAATTCAAATACTTTTCGTGATATTAACGCAAAATGACAAAATTGCACTTTTTCAAAGTCCAAATATTAATAATGGCGATTTTATTTTTCAGATTGCACAACTGCCAATCGCGTTGTCTAATTTTATTGTTTTAACGTCAAAATATGGCAAATTTAAGGTAATTTAAAAATAGGTGAAACCATTTTTCGTGAAATTAACGCAAAACTATAAAAATGCACTTTTTTTAAATTTTCTTTTATGGCATAGGAAACTAGTCCATTCCACCAGACTTTCAATTTAGTGAGTACATTGATTTCTAGATTTTTATTATATAATGATTCATATATTATATAAATTTGCACTTTTTCAAAGTCCAAATATTAAAAATTTCGATTTTGATATTTTTAAATTGCGTTGTCTGATTTTGATAATTCTAACGACAGAATATGTGGCTAATAAAGTGCAATTTAAAAATAGATTAAAACGATTTTCGCGAAATCAACCTAAAATGACAAAATTGCAAAGTCCAAATATTAAAAATTGGGATTTTGATTTTTTTCAAGGGCACAACTCCCAACGCGTTCTTCGATTTTAATTTGAAAAAAAAAAATTATAAAACTTCTCGTGAAATTATCACAAAATGCAAAAAACTCACTTTTTTAAAATTCGCAACTTTGATTTTTGAAAATGCACAACTGCCAAACGATTTTGATGAGTCTCACATCAAAATGTAGAAAATTTAGTGCATTTTAAAAAGTGGTTAATAATTGTCAAAATATTAAAAAATGCAATTTAATTTTTTTAAATTGCACAAGTGCTAATCACGTTGCCCGATAATGTTGATAATTCTAACGTCAAAATATAGCAAATACATTTTTCGTGAAATTGACGAAAAACGTCAAAATTGCACATTTGCTAAGTCCTAAGATTAAAAACTGCGATTTTGATTTTTTAATTTGCACAACTCCTTAACGCGTTCTTCGATTTTGATTTTTAAAATTTCAAAATTTTCTCGTGAAATTATTACAAAATGCAACATTCTCCCTTTTTAAAAGTTCAAAGATTTTAAATTCGGAATTTTGATTTTTGCAATTGCACAACTGCCAATTGCATTGTCTGATTTTTATGTTTTTATCGTCAAAATATGGCAAATTTAGTATTATATGAAAGTTTATACAAACATTTTTGGTAAAAGTGCATTTTGCATTTTAATTTTTCAAATTGCACAACTGCCAATTGCGTTATCAGATTTTAATGTTTCTAACGTCAAAATATGGCAAATTTAGTGTAATTTAAAAATTGATTAAAATATTTTTCGTGGAATTAACGCAAAATGACAAAATGGCACTTTTTCAAAGTCCAAATATTAAAAATTGAAATTTTAATTTTTTTAAATTTTAAATTGTAATTTTAATTTTTGTATTTTTATATTTTATATTTACATTTTATTTTATATTTTGTTTTATATTTTATATTCTAATTAATACTTTAATGTACAAGGTGAATCCCGTAAATATATTATTATTATAATTATTAAATTGCACAACTGCCAATCACGTCCGATTTTGATCATTCTAATGTCAAAATATAGCAAACATGGTGCAATTTAAAAATTGGCATATACATTTTTCGTGAAATTGACGCAAAACGCCAAAATTGCACATTAGTCCAAAGTCCAAAGATTTTTTGATTTTTTTTAATTCCATTTTTCAAACGCGCTTTTCGATTTTGATTTTAAGAACTTTTAAATTTTAAAACTTGAAAATTTTCTCATGAAATTCACACTTTTTTAAAGTTTTGATTTTTGAAACTTCACAAGCGAACTAAAAAAATATACAAAATTTGCATTCAAAAGAATTTAAGCTTCTAAAGCTTTTTCTCAATTGGTAGATTTTATAAAAAAATTCATAATTTTCGTTTTCCTTGGGATGTTATTTTATTTCTAAGGGATTTAGCAACTTTTTAAACAAGAAATGAGAGATGCATTATTGTTTTTTTTTGGGCCTTTTAAGTAAATTCCTAGTCACTTAATTGGTCAGAAATGTTCGAATCGTTGAAAGAAAGTTAAATTTAAAATTTATTTATTTATTGTCTTGTTACAGAGAAAATTAAAATTCTTAAATCTAACAAATTAATAAAATTCAAATAACTAAAAGTAACAATGACAAAATGTTATCATTTGTTTTTTTTCTATCTAGACTACTATGGCACTTGTTATTATGAAAAAAATCAGAAATGCGTTATTTTCTTAATGCTTTTTGAGCTTTTCAGTCAATTCCGGTACCGGTTAATTTTTACATTTTTCTAATCGATGAAAGCAATTTTCGGTTTTCCATTTCTAGTTTAAAATGTTGTAGTTTTGTTTCCATTTTGAATATAGCAATTGTTTGTTCTGACAAATCATAGATGCATTGTTTTTTGAAGTAATTTAAGATTTTGAAGCAAATTTTATGATTGATTTATTTTTCACAATTTTTCAAATCATTGATAGTAATTTTAGTTTTTTCATTTCTGGTTTTAAATATCATTTTGGACATGGCATTTGTTTACTTATGCAAAATTACAAACGCATTGTTTTCTTAGGATATTTTAAGATTTTGAAGCAAATTCCATGAATAATTTATTTTTTTTACAATTTTTCAAATCGTTGAAGGCAATTTCCGATTTTCCATTTCAAGCTTGAAATTTTGTAATTTTGTTTCCATTTTAGATATGCCAATTGTTTTAATGTGTAATCACATATGAATTGCTTTTTTAAAGTATTTTAAGATTCTGAAGCAAATCCCATGATTAATTTATTTTTACAATTTTTCAAATCGTTGAAAGCAATTTTCGATTTTCTATTTCTAGTTTTAAATGTTGTCATTTTGTTGTCATTTTGGATATGACAATTGTTTTTATGAAAAATCATAAATGCATTATTTTCTTATGTATTTTAAGATTTTGGCGCAAATTCCATTGTCAATTTATTTTTTTTACAATTCTTCAAAACGTTGGTAGCAATTGTCGATTTTTCATTTCCAGCTTCAAATGTTGTAATTTTGTTTTCATTTTGGATATGGCAATTGTTTTAATGAGAAATCACAATTGCATTGTTTTCTTTTTAATGTATTTTAAGATTTTGGAGCAAATTCCATTGTCAATTTATTTTTTGACAATTTTTTTAATCATTGATAGCAATTTTCGATTTTCTATTTCTGGCCAAATGTAATTTTGTTTTCATTTTGAATACGGCAATTGTTTTAATGAGAAATCACAAAAGCATTGTTTTTAATATATTTTAAGATTTTGGAGCAAATTCCATTGTTAATTATTTTTTTTACAATTTTTCAAATCATTGAGAGCAATTTTCAATTTTCTATTTCTAGTTTCAAATGTTGTAATTTTGTTTTTATTTTGGATATGACAATTGTTTTAATGAGAAATCATAAATGCATTGTTTTTTATGTATTTTAAGATTTTGGAGCAAATTCCATTGTTAATTTATTTTTTTCAATTTTTCAAATCGTTGACTGTAATTTCCGATTTTGCATTTCCAACTTCCAATGTTGTAATTTTGTTTTCATTTTGGATATGGCAATTGTTTTTATGAGAAATCATAAATGTTTTGTTTTTTAATGTATTTTAAGATTTTGAAGCAAATTCCATTGTTAATTAATTTTTTTACAATTTTTCAAATCGTTGACGGCAATTTTCGATTTTTCATTTCTAGTTGCAAATGTTGTCATTTTGTTCTAATTTCGGAAATGGCAATTGTTTTTATGAGAAATCATAAATGCATTGTTTTTTAAGCTATTTTAAGATTTTGGAGCAAATTCCAATATTAATTTATATTTTACAATTTTTTTAAATTGCTGAATGCAATTTTTTTTTGTTTCAGTTAGGGAGTGTTTGCATCCACGATTTAGCAAAGAAAATGGTGGGAATCGAATGCCAGAACCGGTTTTTGTCACTTCAAATCACCAAATCCATACCCAAGCCCGGATTCGAACCAAAGACTTCAAGTACGGTGAGTGTATTCTCATTAATTAAAAGTTTTCTTTTCATTTATTAAATTAACAATGATGAATTTTGCGGTATGATTGAAAGTACTAATAATAGCTTCAAATATCAATTAATGAAAACCAGATCTCGCCCTCCGTCAATATTGGCATTAAAGGGAATACAATTAATTTTCAGTTTCGCTTCGGCAATACATAAATTCGTAAATTCGGGTTTATGCGTTTACTCTATTTTCGTCAATTATCTTTCGCACCTGCCCAAAATTGAAACGGGTCCGAGACCCGTTTTCGTGTACACGTGGAACAAGTGGAACAATGCGGATGAAAGTTCCCCCGTTCGTTCGGCGAACGCTATTTTATTCATGCGGTTTAAGACCATCCCGAGTTTCGTACATTTTAAAACAAAACTATGAAAGATTCGGTCGGGACGGTTGTTGTATATCCAGCGGCCATAAATAAAAGATATATTTTTTTGAATAAATGCTCCGATTTTCTGGATTTTTCTGGGCTGTTATCATCCGGTTCCGAGAAGCAGGTGTCGGCATGTTCGGGCAGGTGCTTCTCGGCGCCTCTTCTTGATTAAGCCACTTATTTTTCCCCCGAGGAATTGAATTACTGGCTCTAAGATCACTATCTTATTTATTGGAGCACTTACTAAATGGACCTACCTGTCGGAGGTGTTTACCGATTTACCGCGACGATATTATTTTAAGGGGAAGGTATTGTAGGCGCAGCGAATAAATTATAGTCGATTTCCTGAACTTAAACTACTTTATTATTTCATTATTATTGATTAATATTACCAATGGTGAATTTAAGCTGATTTAGTAATTTATCGAGTTCACCTGAAATGTACATCGACCTGACCTGGCATAACCTAAAGTTTGTTCATCAATCTTAATTAATTCAATTTAACCTAATCTTGATTTAATTTAAATAACCCTAACCTAGATTAAGCACGCTAAACTAATCCAGCCCAGGAATCTAGGGATTCGACGGTCGCCTCTAAATATATCTATTTAAAATGTCCTGCGGACCGCAAACGATGGTGATAAATCGACTTCCTCTCTCCTCCTTTCAGGAGCGAGTGAAAAATCGGTAATCCGAATATTACGACTCGTTTAAAATACAATATAAAAATGCTTTTATCTGTGAATAATCTGATTATGCTAATGCGGTATAATTCGAAATCCATTCCTCACGGCGGCGCCCATATTTACATCAGAAATGAATTCCTGCGGGGTAGTAGCGGTGGCACGTCGCAGGTCGCAGCTCTCCGAGGCTCCCTTTAGCAACTCATTAACTCTCCCTAAGCTAATTTCATTTCGCCGTCGCCTATTTTCGCTCCCTCTACCTTTCAATCTTCAAGAAAAACACCCCTGGATAAAAAAACCTCTTTTTACATCATCCAGAATCTGAATGATACCGCACCGATATCTTGGAAATTAATGTTGTTTATACAATTGTAATACAATATCTGGAATAAGCAATATTTTCCTCCGCAAAACAAAAGAAGTTTGATGAGTTTCCTTTTTTCTCAGAGGTTCGAATACTTTCCAATATCCCACACCACTCATAATAAATATCCATATTTTTAGTTCTGCCTGTTTCCGCACGCCCTTGTGGAATTTTCCCCGGTGTAAAACATGTCGATTTCACTTATTCCATTCAATATTCTTCCTGTTCCGAAGGAGTAACTTAGATACGCCGCCGCGTAAATTTATACGAGTATATGCACTGTAACAAGAACCTAGTTGAATATCAAGCCAGGATCGTAAACAACCCGGCTGATGCAACACAACGACACTAAACATTTTATTAGACATAAACTAAACCTTTAGGGCGCAAGTCAATTTCAATTCTTAGTTTTTTTTTTTGTTGCGTTGCCTGTTCCCATTTTGCATCTGGATTTATGGGCGGATGCTATACTAAAACCATTAGGATTTCAGTATTGATACCACCTGAGAAAAATCGATATGACTGACTTAAATGTATAGAAAATAGTTGTAGAGAATAGCAGTGGCGGCTCGTGCAACATGTTGATGGCAGAGCCATTAATACAATATACCCCCTTCCCGCTTTTTTTTAAGAAAGAAAAAAGGATTTATCTTCCTAGACCAAAATAACTGGCGAAAATGAGTTTTAAGAAATAATTAAAGATTATTGCTGATGTGTTATAAGAAATAATTAAAAATTATTGCTGAGCTTGATACTACTTAACTCTACCGGGTGACCCAGGGATCTGTAAAAGCCCCATAACTTATTTGCTATTTGAGATATCGACTTCTAGTTTTCTTAAACTGGTACCCACACTTATTCTACATATTTTAAAAATATATATGTTTTTGTACAGGGTGTGCCAATATACATAACAGAACAAAGTTATGTTTTTTTAAATGGAACACCCTATATTTTATACTTTATTTTCAACCCTCTTGAGAAGCTGATACAAACAGTATAAGATAGTATGGGTCTATTATGGACGATTGGTTAGTTATGGGCAAATTTGTGGCAAAAACATGGACACATTAAAAAAATTGCAGAAGGGCTCCTAGCAAAGCTAGCGTCATTTTTTATACACTAAATCATTTCTCACATCATGAAGAATAATACAAATCGGTTTTGGTTCTTCTTTGTTCATACTGCTATACAGGGTGTCAACATACGCAAAATATTGGATAACTATTTTTTTTTAATAGTACACCCTATATATTTTGCCACCAATGCATGGAATTTTTAATAAGCTTTCCAATGATGTACAATTTGTATAATAAAATATTAAGGATTCTTGAGATTTATCAATAAAAACATTTTTCTTTTGTCACCTCCTGCTCATTTTTGAATTTACAGCCAAAACTATGCATTTTCTGAAAAAATAACATGAGACCAAAGTTGTAGAGCGGAAAATTTTAGATCGATATAGGTCTTTCGACTTTTCCAATAATGCGTGCATTGCCCGCCAGAGTGCGCAAAATCGTGACCGTATATGCATTTTTGCGTTTTTCTCAAATTTTTTGTTAATGAATTGCACTATACTTTATTTTCCACGTCCTCTAGCGGAAAAACGGGTAATTATAGAATTATTCAAATAACTTACATCGATTGAAAATATTCCGCTCTATAACTCTTAAAAGAAGCAATTTTTGCCCAAAATGTATAGTGTTTGCTAAAAATGCAAAAACCATTGAAACGAGCAAAAATTGATACATGCATTTTCAATTTGCATTTTCAGGGAAACCTATGCATTTTTGGCAAAAATTGCTTCTATTAAGAGTTGTAGAGCAGAACATTTGAATTTTCCTATAATTTCCCGTTTTTTTTTCGCTAGAGGGTGCGGAAAATAAAGTACAGTGCAATTTATTAATAAAAAATTTGAAAAGAAAACGCTAAAATGCATGTATGGTCAAGATTTTGCGCGCTCTGGCGGGCAATGCACGCATTACCTTAAAAGTTGAAAAACCTATATCGATCGGAAATTCTTCGCTCTACAACTTCGGTTTCTTATAATTTTTCCTGAAAATGCATAGTTTTGGCTGAAAATCCAAAAATCTGCAGAAGGTGGCAAAAGAAATATGTTTTCATTGATAAATTTTAAGAATCCTTAATATTTTGTTATACAAACTGTATATCATTGGAAAGCTTATTTTAAATGCCATAGATTGGTGGCAACATATATAGGGTGTTCCATTTGAAAAAATATAGTTATCCATTGTTTTGCGAATGTTGACACACTGTATAGCATTATGAATAAAAGAGAACCAAAGCCAATGTGTATTATTCTTTATGATGTGGGAAATTTTCTAGTGTATAAATAATGATGCTATCTTTGCTAGGAACGCTTCTGCAATGTTTTCAATGTGTACATGTTTTTGACACAAATTTGCCCATAACTAACCAACCGTCTACAATAGACGCATACTATCTTATACTATTTTTATCAGCTTCTCAAGGGGGTTAAAAATATAGTATAAAATATAGGGTGTTCCATTTAAAAAACATAACTTTGTTGTATTAAGTATATTGGGACGCCCTGTACAAAAACATACATATTTTTAAAATATGTAGAATACGTGGGGTGCCAGTTCAAGAAAACTAGAACTCGATATCTCATATAGCGAACAAGTTATGGGGCTTTTACAGATCCCTGGGTCACCCGGTATATAACGAGCCGCCCCTGGTTATAACCCATTAAAAAAAGATTGGAGTTAATTATTTTAGAATTTTTAAACAATTTCTACCATTTTTTATATATTTTAGAAAATGCTCAATTTTGAACGAAATTAAAAAATGCATGTTTAACAACGAACAGTTATAACCCATTAAAAAATTATTGGAATTTAAGAAGTTGATTATATTCTTAAAATGCAATAATTTGGGTGTTGTATGAAATTATTTCAGAATATTTTAACAATTTACACTAATTTTTATTTATTTTAGAAAATGATGAAATTGAACGCAATTAAAAAATGCATGTTTAACAACGAACAGTGATAACACATTAAAAAATTATTTGAATTTAAAAAGTTGATTATATTCTTAAAATATAATAATTTGGGTGTTGTATGGAATTATTTCGGAATTTTTAAACAATTTCTACTATTTTTTATTTATTTTAGAAAATGCTCAATTTTGAACATAACTAAAAAATGCACGTTTAAGCAAGAACAGATATAACCCATTAAAAAATTATTGGAATTTAATAAGTTGATTATATTCTCAAAATATAATAATTTGGGTGTTGTATGGAATTATTTCAGAATTTTTTAACAATTTCTACTATTTTTTATTTATTTTAGAAAATGCTTAATTTTGAACGCAATTTAAAAATTCATGTTTAACAACGAACAGTTATAACACATTAAAAAAATATTATAATTTAATAAGTTGATTTATATTCTTAAAATATAATGATTTGGGTATTGTATGGAATTATTTCAGAATTTTTAAATAATTTCCACTATTTTTTATTTATTTTAGAAAATGCTTAATTTTGAACGCAATTTAAAAATTCATGTTTAACAACGAACAGTTATAACACATTAAAAAATTATTATAATTTAATAAGTTGATTTATATTCTTAAAATATAATGATTTGGGTATTGTATGGAATTATTTCAGAATTTTTAAATAATTTCCACTATTTTTTATTTATTTTAGAAAATGCTCAATTTTGAATGCAATTAAAAAATGCATGTTTTACAACGAACAGTTATAACACATTAAAAAATTATTAGAATTTAAGAAGTCGATTATATTCTCAAAATATAATAATTTGGGAGTTGTATGGAATTATTTCAGAATATTTAAACGATTTCTACTATTTTTTATTAATTTTAGAAAATGCTCAATTTTGAACGCAATTAAAAAATGCATGTTTAACAACAAACAATAAAAAAATATTGGAATTTAAGAAGTTGATTATATTCTCAAAATATAATAACTTGAGGGTTGTATGGAATTATTTCAGAATTTTTAAACAATTTCCACTATTTTTAATTTATTTTAGAAAATTCTCAATTTTGAACGCAATTAAAAAATTCACGTTTAAGCAATAACACTTATAACCCAATAAAAAATTATTGGAATTTACGAAGTTGATTATATATAAGAAATCTTTATTATCAGTAATTACATTTAGTACATTTTTTTTATTCCTACAGTTACAATTTTTCATATTTTGATTCCTGATAAGGGCTATTGACCTTAGGTCTTTCCGCCCAGAGTTTTGCTTGAATTGCTCAATTCAAGGTGGGGTCGTAGGATTTACAGATGTTACGTATTCAAATATGGTTGAAGTTGAATTTTTAAATCTGGCCGTTATATTAGGATTTCTTGGGAAGCACATTTTCCAAGGATTTCAAAATTTGATTCTGTACAGGCAAATCGTTCTGCGAGAAATCGGATCCTATCTTCGATAGGTTGTATGTTGGTGGTTTCATAAAGGAGTTTATTGGAAGGATTATGGAGAGGATTTAATGGGTGTCGCAGTTCGCAAGGAGGACCGTTCCCCCACTTGGAAGTTTCGAAGTGAAGCTGGACAAGAATTGGTATATAGGACAGCACTGTATTCAATAATTGGTCGGCAGATCATTTTATAAATATTTGCACAGGTAGTGATGCTAATTCCCTGCGACTTATAAGTGAGGGCGCAAAAGTGTTTAGCCCGAGCTATAACTTTGTTCTTTATCGATAGCCTGTGTTTTTTAAAGGATAATTTGGGATCAAGTAGGATGTCTAGATATTTAGCTTGTGGATTAGAAGGAATAGCGGACCCATTTAGATGTATAGATAAAGGATTTGGTTGAATACGATGGTAGGGGAGAAGAAGTTGGGATTTATTTGTGTTTATTTTCAGTCTCCACTTGGAAAACCATTTGCATGTCAAATTGGAAAATTGTTGTAGGGATTTTAATTTTAATTTTTGTGGATGAGGAATGCGTAACTAAGGCGGTATCGTCTGCAAATTGCAAAGGGTAGGATGATGGATTCATATATTCTGGGTCAGGATTGTAAAGGTCGTAACAATAAATGTTGTATAAAAGAGGGGATAGAGGAGATCCTTGCGGAACACCTTGGTGAGGAGTAAAGACTGAAGAAAGAGTTCGGTGGAATCTAACTTGTAATTTACGCTGGAATAGGAAATTCTGGATGATGTTAATTAAGTGGATGGGCAAATTTAGGAGACTGCATTTGTATAATAAACCTCGTAGCCATACGGAGAAGTTGATTATTTTCTCAAAATAAAATAATTTGGGAGTTATATAGAATTATTTCAGAATTTTGAAAAGTAGATTATATTCTCAAAATATAATAATTAGGGTGTTGTATGGAATTATTTCAGAATTTTTAAACAATTTCTAATATTTTTTATTTATTTTAGAAAATGCTCAATTTTTAACGTAAATAAAAAATGCACGTTTAAGCAAAAAAAGTTATAACCCATTAAAAAAATATTGGAATTTAATAAGTTGATTATATTCTCAAAATATAATAATTTGGATATTGTATGGAATTATTTCAGAATTTTTAAACAATTTCCACTGTTTTTTATTTATTTTAGAAAATGCTCAATTTTGAACGTAATTAAAAAATGCACGTTTAAGCAAAAACAGTTATAACCCATTAAAAAATTATTGGAATTTAATAAGTTAATAATATTCTCAAAATATAATAATTTGGGTGTTGTGCAGAATGATTTCGGAATTTTTAAGCAATTTCTACTATTTATTATTTATTTTAGAAAATGCTCAATTTTGAACGGAATTAAAAAATGCATGTTTAACAACGAACAGTTATAACACGTTAAAAAATCATTGGAATTTAATAAGTTGATTATAATCTTAAAATATAATAATTTGGGTGTTGTATGGAATTATTTCAAAATTTTTAAACAATTTCTACTATTCTTTATTTATTTTAGAAAATGCTCAATTTTTTACGCAATTGAAAAATGCATGTTTAACAACGAATAGTTATAACACATAACCAAATTATTTGAATTTAAGAAGTTGATTGTATTCTCAAAATATAATAATTTGGGTATTGTATGGAATTATTTTATAATTTTTTAACAATTTCGACTATTTATTATTTATTTTAGAAAATGCTCAATTTGGAACGCAACAACGAACAGTTATAACACATTAAAAAATTATTAGAATTTAAGAAGTTGATTATATTCTCAAAATATAACAATTTCGGTGTTTAACAACGAACATTTATAACACAATAAAAAATAATTGGAATTTAAGAAGTTGATTATATTCTCAAAATATAATAATTTGGGAGTTGTATGGAATTATTTCAGAATTTTTTAACAATTTCTACTGTTTTTTATTTATTTTAGAAAATGCTCAATTTTGAACGCAATTAAAAAATGCGTGTTTAATAACAGACAGTTATAACCATGGGCGGCTCGTTATACAGAGCCAAGGAGCCGTGGCACTACTTGCAGTTTCAAGCTCAGCAAGAATTTTTAATTAATTCTTAAAACACTTTTTCGCCAATTTGATCTAGGAAGATAAATAGTTCTTTCTTTTTTTTGTCAAAAACTGTATTTTTTAGCTGACAATACTGGTGTATTGTAAATTGTCAATAATGGTTTGTTGCAGTTGTCAAGAATGGTATTTTTACCTGTTAAGAATTGATTCAGCTGCCAAAAGCAGCATTTTTCGATTTTTTAATTGTCAACAATGACATTTTTTGTACTTTTTGTTGTAGAAAATTGTAGTTTTTACTAACAATAATGGCTTGTTGCAGTTATCAAGAATGGTATGTTTCAGCTATTAAAAACGGTAGTTTTCAGCTGTTAAGAAATGGATTATTCAACTGTCGAAAATTATATTTTTCAGTAGTCAAAAATTTTATTTTTCAGCTGTCAAAAAAGGTGTTTCACACCTATTAAAATGATATCTTTCAGCTATCAAAAAAAGTATTTTTTGGTATTTTTTATTTGTCAAAAATTGTATTTTCAGCTGTCAAAAATTGTATTTTTTGATGTCAAAAGTTATATTTTGTGGCTGACAATAATGGTTTGTTGCAGTTGTCAATAATGGTTTGTTGTAATTTTTAGCTCTTAAAAATAGTATTTTTCACTTGTTAAGAAGTGTATTATTCAAATTTCAAAAATGATATTTTTCAGTTGTCAAAAATGTTTTTTTTAATGTCAAAAAAGGTATTTCTCACCTATTAAAATGTTATTGTTCAGCTATCAAAAACAGCATTTTTTGACCTTTTTTTTAATTGTCAAAAATGGCATTCTCAAGCTGTCAAATTTTTGTAGTTAAAAATTGTATTTTTTGGCAGGCAATAATGATATGTTTTAGTTGTCAATAATGGTTTCTTGCAGTTGTCAACAATAGCATTTTTCAGCTGATGAAAATGGTAGTTTTCAGCTGTTAAGAGTGTATTATTCAACTCTCAAAAATGATTTTTTTCAGCTGTCAAAAATGCGATTTCCCACCTACAAAAATGTCATTTTCAGCTATCAAAAGCAGCATTTTGCGACATTTTTCTTAATTGTCAAAAATAGCATTTTTCAGCTATCAAAAGCAGCATTTTCGACATTTTTCTTAATTGTCAAAAATAGCATTTTTCTACTGTCAAAACTTGTATTTTTTGTGCTGTCAAAAATTGTATTTTTTAGCTAACAATAATGGTTTGTTACAGTAGTCAATAATGGTTTGTTGCAGTTGTCAACAATGGCATTTCTCAGCTGATGAAAATGGTATTTTTTCAGCTGTTAAGAAGAGTATTATTCAACTGTTAAAAATAATATTTTTCAGTTGTCAAAAAATGGTACTTTTCTTCTGCCAGAAAGGTATTTCTCACCTATAAAAATGGTATTGTTCAGCTATTAAAAGTAGCATTTTTTGACATTTTTCAATTGTCAAAAATGGCATTTTACAGCTGTCAAAAATTGTATTTTCTAGCTGACAGTAATGGTGTGTTACAGTTGTTAATAATGGTTTGTTGCAGTTGTCAATAATGGTTTGTTGCAGCTGTCAACAATGGCATTTCTCAGCTGATGAAAATGGTATTTTTTCAGCTTGTTAAAAATAATATTTTTCAGTTGTCAAAAATGGTACTTTTCAGCTGCCAGAAGGTATTTCTCGCCTATAGAAATGGTATTGTTCAGCTATTAATAGTAGCATTTTTTGACATTTTTTAATTGTCGAAAATGGCGTTTTACAGCTGTCAAAAATTGTATTTTTTGTGTTCTTGAAAATTGTATTTTCCAGTTGAAAGTAATGGTATGTTACAGTTGTTAATAATGGTTTGTTGCAATTGTCAAAAAAGGTATTTTTCAGCTGTTAGAAATGGTATTTTTCAGCTGAAAAAAGGTATTTCTCACCTATAAAATGGTACTTTTCAGCTATCAACGGCAGCATTTTTGGTAATTTTTTTATTGTCAAAATGGTATTTTTCAGCTGTGAAAACTTGTACTTTTTGTTGTCAAAAATTGTATTTTTTAGCTGACAACAATGGTATGTGACAGCTGTCAATCATGGTTTGTTCTAGTTGTTACTAATGGCATGTTTCAGCTGTTAAAAATGGCATTTTTCAGCTGCTAAGAAGTGTATTATTCAACTGTAAAAAATGATATTATTCAGCTGTCAAAAATTATATTGTTCAGCTGTCAAAAATTATATTTTTCAGCTGTCAAAAATGATATTTTTCAGCTGTCAAAAACGATATTTTTTTGCTGTCAAAAATGATATTTTTCAGCTGTCAAATATATTTTTCAGCTGTCAAAAATAATATTTTTCACCTGTCAACAATGGTATTTTCCACCCATAAAAATGGTATTTTTCAGCTATCAAAAGAGGCATTTTTCGACTTTTTTTAATTGTCGAAAATGGCATTTTTCAGCTTTCAAAAATTGTATTTTTTAGTTGACAATAATTGCATGATACAGTTGTCAATAATAGTGCGTTGCTGTTATCAAGCATGGTATTTTCAGCTATCAAGAATTGGATTATTCAGCTGTCAAAAATGTAATTTTTCCGCTGCCAAAAATAGCATTTCCCACCTATATAAATGGTATTTTTCAGCTATCAAAAGCAGCATTTTTGACATTTTTTAACTGTCAAAAATGGCATTTTCAGCTGTCAAAACTTGTATATTTTATTGTCAAAAATTATTTTTTTTTGTTGTCAAAAATGGATTTTTTTTTTGTCAAAAATTGTATTTTTTAGCTGCCAATAACGGTATGTGTCAGCTGTCGGGAATGGTATTTTTCAAGAATGGTAATCCCCAGCTGTTGAAAATAGTATTTTTCAACTGTCTCAAGTTATATTTTACAGTTGTAGAAAATGGCTACCAAATATGCTATGTTTCAGCTGCCAAAATCGGCATTTTTTAATTGTCAAAAATGGTATTTTTCAGCTGTCGAAAGTATATCTTGCTGTCGAAGCATGGGCGGCTCGTTACAGAGAGATAGATAGATAGATAATTTATTGGTGCGATACAGTATGTTTACACAGGGCAGTAGCAATAATATAATAATAAAAATAAAAGTATCTCTGGGATATATCCTTTGGAATAAACAGGAGCCATGGCACTACCTGTAGTTTCAATCTCAGCAAGAATTTTTAATTATTTCTTAAAACACTTTTTCGCCAGTTACTTTGGTCCAGGAAGATAAATCATTATTTTTTTCTTCAAAGAAGGAGGGGGGGGGGAAGGGGACAATATTGTATAAGTGGCTCTACCATAGACATGTTCCACGAGCCGCCACTGGTTATGACACATTAAAAAATTATTGGAATTTGATAAGTTGATTATATTCTCAAAATATAATAATTTGGGCGTTGTATGGAATTATTTCAGAATTTTTTAACAATTTCTACTATTTTTTATTTATTATAGAAAATGCTCAATTTTGAACGCAATTAAAAAATGCATGTTTAACAACGAACAGTTATAACCCATTAATTTTTTTTTTGAATTTAAAAAGTTGATTATATTCTCAAAATATAATAATTTGGGTGTTGTATGGAATTATTTTAGAACTTTTTAAACAATTTCTACTATTTTTATTTATTTTTGAAAATGCTCAATTTTGAACGCAATTAAAAAATGCATGTTTAAAAACGAACAGTTATAACACATTAAAAAATGATTAGAATTTAAGAAGTTGATTATGTTCTCAAAATAAAATAATTTGGGTATTGTATGGAATTATTTCAGAATTTTTAAACAATTTCTACTATTTTTTATTGATTTTAGAAAATGCTCAATTTTGAGCGCAATTAAAAAATTCATTTAACAACAAACAGTTATAACACATTAAAAAAATATTCTAATTTAAGAAGTTGATTATGTTCTTAAAATATAATAATTTGGGACTTGTATAGAATTATTATTGAATTTTTAAACAATTTCCACTATTTTTTATTTATTTTAGAAAATGCTCAATTTTAAACGCAATTGCCAAACACTTGAAATTGTCTAAAGCCACTGAAACTATACTTTATTTCACTTTCGGTGGAAGCAAGAAATACAAGAAAAACAAAACTTACGAAAAAGGAAAAACCTTTCCATGCGTTTTGGCGGTGAAGATGTAACCCAGATGATGATTCTTTGCTTCCCTCGCGGATTGTTGGGGTGAAATGGAGTGGAAAACACAAACACCAACACACACAAATCCTTAAGATGTATCACAACACAACGGGCACTAAAACTGTCGAAAAATCAAAATTCCGAACCAGAAGAATCGTCTTCCGCGGCCGCGATGCACAAACTGAATTGATATCAACAGGTGGGCCGTGGATTGGTGATAAGAATTGAATGCTGTTCCGAGCGGAAAATAATTCGAATATTTTGATAATTTTCAATCGCCCGGGGCAGAATAAAAACTGGTCGAATTTTAACACGGAGGTCGAGATAACAAACACTGCTAATTATATACTTCACGAGGATCTAAGAAGTTGATTATATTCTTAAAATATAATGATTTGGGAGTTTGGTAGAATTATTTCAATATTTTTAAACAAGTTCCACTATTTTATATTTGTTTTAAAAATACTCGATTTTGAACGCAATTCAAAAAATGCATGTTTTACAACTAAAAGTTAATACCCATTAAAAAATTGTTGGAATTTAAGAAGTTGATTATATTCTTAAAATATAATAATATGGGAGTTGAGTGAAATTATTTCAGAATTTTTAAACAATTTATACTATTTCTTTATTTATTTTAGAAAATACTCAATTTTGAACGTAATTTAAAAATGCATGTTTAACAACGAACAGTGGCGGCTCGTGGAACATGTTGATGGTAGAGCCACTTATGCAATATACCTCACCCCCTTCTATTTTGAAGAAAGAAAGGACGATTTATCTTCCTAAAACAAAGTAACTGGCGAAACAGTGTATTAAGAATTAATTAAAAATTCTTGCTGAGCTTGAAACTACAGGTAGTGCCATGGCTCCTTGGTTCTATATAACGAGCCGCCCCTGTCCAACACTATTGATTAAAGAATATACCACTAGCCAAGGGGTAGGTGGGCCCTATCCTACTATCCAAAGGTGGTGGGTGGGCCTTATTCCACTATCCAAGAACCTACAGGTGCCCTAAAGTTTCAATAACAAAAATCGTTTGTTGAAAGAAGTTGAAACGGTTTGTTACTAATTAATGCATTTATAGTGGAAAATCCTTTTTTATGTTCTAGCAATTAGAGGATGCGATAAGGCCCTCCAAACGCCCTTTGATTTTACATTAAATTGAGCTAGAAAAACTATATTTTATAAAATATTATATGAAAATGTACCAGTTTCCCGATTTTAAAATTTTTTGCACCATCAGATAGTCTTCAAAAAGTACCAATTTAAATGTATGATGAAGATACAATTTATGTACTGAAAAATGTATGTAACTTTAACTGCATTCAGTTAACGCTCGAGTGTAATAACTATTTATACGAAAAAAAAATGAAATTCCCTTGTTAAAATTTAAAATAGCCGATGTTTTACGCTCGAAACTTATCTACAAGTGTTCTTTTTCACTTCCTGTCCTTTCATATTGCATTGGTTACATATAACATAATACAATTTCCCAAATCGAAATTTTAAACCGTATTACCTGTCCAGTTGTGTCTGGGCGGAAATGGGTCATTTAATTTTCCGTTTGCGTTTTAGAAATCATTTTCGATACAATTGTGCGTTCGGATTCACCCCCACAGGTAACAGAACACACTGGGGTATTATGCAAACGGTTCGGTGTTGAATCGGAATTCACGACTTCTTTTTACATTTTACGTTATTTCCGGCGGCGTCCGCATGACACTAATGATAAATTACAGCTACCTTTTTACTAGGTGCCACCAAATAAATTCCAGCTGCGAACGCGTAAACTGTTTATAATATATCCCTTTTTTTAAAGGGACCTGCTGTTCTATAAATATCTGCCGAGCACTCGTTCCGCCGTTGGAACTTTTATAAAGAATTTTAAATTATAAATAGTTGCCCATGAAGAAATGTAACAAATTACAATCTCGCCTCTCGTGTGTCTAATAGTACTACGAAATTTACAGTTTATACGTAAATAGAGACCTTGATATGAAAAAATAAGGTAGGAAAAATTATACAGTGTGTAAAGTGATGAGGTTTCTTATAGGCAAAGCTTTTTTAAAATGAGTTTTAAGATAAAAAATATTGTTTGCGTCGAAAAAAACTCATATTAAAACGCTTTCCCTATAGGAAACCTTATCACTTTACACACTAGAATGAAATTTTCAGTAGTTTCAACAAAAGATGGTAATAAGTTAATGTGTTCCGGGTAGAAGTAGATAATATATGTCGGACGCATATTAATATTCCCTAGAAAAATTGTATAATGCCAACTTATACGGCCCATAAATCATTCCAGATATAATACTAGCTCATTCAATAAATTACAGATTATGGGGTGAATAATGAAAATTTTGCCATTTAATTTAATTCATTCATTCCGGCCATTCTTTCACATATTTTTTTTTTTTTTCGTTTGGCCCACAGTTGCTTGCAGTGATTTATGTAGACATGGTCTCATTAAAATATATCATCTTATTGATTATTTCATTCTCGCCTTTGCATTAGGTACGCTCATGAAACTCATGGGTTAGCAATAGTAAAAATGTTAGAAACCAATTTTTAATTTAATTTTTTATTTTATATTTAATCTCCTCGGTCGAGTATCCTAATAAATAAAGAAGTTATTAATTAATTTCTATGTGTAAAACCAATCATTTACTACACACTTTTTAAACTAATAAACATATTAATTTGAAAAACTTTAGGATAGAAACACCAATAAAGCGGCATCTACTGTCCAAAACGTTACACTAATTTCCCGAATTAAGTGGAATCACGCACCGACAATTATAACTACCAAAATGCGAAAACTAAAATTAGGGTTAGAAGAAAAACCCTAACCACATCATTCATATGTATAGAGAATTTTTTTTTTGTAACTCTGGCGTTCCGAAAAACAGACTTGATTTGTATAAACCAAATTGTGGGCTCGAATTTTGAAAATGGCGGAAGTTTATAACTAAAAATATTGACTGTGGTATCAATTTGTTCCTCCATAGTGTATGATGTGTGAGAAGTAAAACGATAAAGTAAAAGAAGAGAATGAAAGAAGCAATTCATACGATTTGTCAACAAAATAAAGATGATAATTTAAAATTCTCTTTATGCCAGAAAAGAGAAAAATCTGAATAAACTATTATTTAAATTATCATTAAGATTATTTGGATTATACGCAATAAAACAAAATTCATATCGGCATTATCTCTAACTATTTCACTTTCAATTTAGAAAAGTTGTGTTGGGATTTCAAAATCCATGTAAAATTATTTCTCCTGGCGTGAGAAAACCATCAAATCATGATTTTGACTGTAAGGTACGCACAGATAGCGAAATTTGATTTGGTGAAGGAAGTGTGAGGCACAATGGAAGCTGGGAAAACTATAAAATTAAATGTTTTCGTCAATAATAATAATATTGGCGCTCTGCGCTGCAACGAAATAATATTTCACGGCCAACTCCCATAACAACTATAACCGTCTTATTTTATTGCGTTACACCGAATTCAATAATTTTATAACAAATTCGATTTGCACGGTGGAAATCTACTTATACAACTTGCGACTCGAAAATATTATCAAACTCCGGACATATATTAAAAACTATAAATAACCAAAATTTGGATCCGGATATATCGCCGGAAGACTAAAATCGCTTTTAGTTTTCGTTTTTTCACGTAGAAAATTGTTTTCATTCAAAAACCCATCTTCTCGATTTGCACGGTTTTGTTTAATCTGCGTGATAAAAAAGTTATCTTAACTTTGCAGTAACGAAAATGGTCACGCCAGAAGATAAATGTTGAATAATAAAAATTAACTTTTAGCAGAAAATGTTCAGGAAATTCCGTAGCTTTTTCGACGAATGCTTCAAAATTTGACGAAATAATCTTAAAAAGAGTATCTTAAGAAACGGTTTAAGAAAGTTATCCGAACTTTGCAGTAACAAAGACGGTCACGCCAGAAGGTAAGTATTGAAGAATGAAAATTAACTTTTCACAGAAAATGTTCTGGAAATTCCGTAGCTTTTTCGACGGATGCTTCAAAATTTGATGAAGTAATCTTAAATAGCGTATCTTAAGAACAAGCTTAAGAACGTTATCTTAACTTTGCAGTAACTAAAATGGCCACAGCAGAAGATAAATGTTGTAAGAATAAAAATTAACTTTTAGCAAAAAATGTTCTAGAAATTTGGTAGCTTTTTCGACAGATGCTTCAAAATTTTACGAAATAATCTTAACCTTCACCTGGCATGCCCATCCTCAGTAATAAACCTGGACTTGTGTGGTACGTACGAACCCCAGTGAGAAATATCTTTGTAAAAATTGAAGTATTGATTATTTCTTCTTAAAAAAAATCAGAGATCATCTTTACATACCAGTTTAAACTGTAGAATAGGTCCGTGTTTAGAAAAATCAAGATCAGCGTTCATAAAATATTCGGAAACCTGAAAAACTTGAATAAAGTGCGTTTTTTACAAAAAAATTCATAACTTTTTTGTTTTTCGATAAAAAGGGCTAAAATTTTAGCTGTGTCTTCTTCTGTTACATCTCTATTAAGGAATAATAACAGTTTTCATGGATCTTTAAAAAAGGTATTTATTTTAAGAAATTAAGGAAGATTTCACGAAAAAAATTAATTTGGGAATATAGTAAAAAAGCCATCTTTCCTGAAGATTTGTTTTGACGGACGGCCGCGTTGTGGCTGACTTTGACTTTTATTAAGCCTTTGATTTTCGCTTAGATCCTCCATGTCGATGTCCATAGCATCGTCATGATAAATGTTGAAGAATAAAAATAACCTTTTCGCAGAAAATGTTCTGGAAATTTGGATGCTTCAAAATTTGATGAAATAATCTTGAATAGTGTATCTTTAGAATTGGCTTAAGAAAGTTTTCTGAAATTTGCAATAACGAAAATGGTCACGCCAGAAGATAAATGTTAAGGAATAGAAATGAACTTTTCGCAGAAAATTTTACAAAAAACTCCTAAATAACTTATCTTTAGATTTGGCTTAAGAAAGTTATCTGAACTTTGAAGTAACAAAAATGGTCACGCCAGAAGATAAATGTTGAAGAATAGAAATGTACTTTTCCCAGAAAATGCTCTGGAAATTCCGTAATTTTTTCGACAGATGCTTCAAAATTTGCGGAAGTAATCCTAAATAGCGTATCTTTAGATTTGGCTTAAGAAAGTTATCTGAACTTTAAACTAATTAAAAGTAGCCACGCCAGAAGATAACAGATGAAGAATAAAAATGAACTTTTCGCTGAAAAATTTCTAAAAATTCCGTAGTTTCTTCGACGGATGCTTCAAAATTTGACGAAGTAATCTTAAATGGCGTATTTTTATAACTGGCTTAAGAAAGTTATTTGAACTTTTCAGTAACAAAAATGGTCACGCCAGAAGATAAATGTTGAAGAATAAAAATGTACTTTTCGCAGAAAATGCTCTGGAAATTCCTTAATTTTTTCGACAGATGCTTTAAAATTTATTTAGAATTGGCTTAAGAAAATTTTCTGAAATTTGCAGTAATGAAAATGGTCACGGTAGAAGGTAAATGTTGAGGAATACAAATGAACTTTTCGCAGAAAATGTTCTGAAAATTCCGTAATTTCTTCGACCGATGCTTAAAAATTTCACAAAAAATCCTAAATAGCGTATCTTTAGATTTGGCTTATTAGGAAAGTTATTTGAACTTTGAAAACGAAAATGGTCGCACCAGAAGATAAATATTGAAGAATAAAAATTAACTTTTCGCATAAAATGTTCTGGAAATTCCGTAGTTTTTTCGACGGATGCTTCAAAATTTGTCGAAATAATCTTAAATAGCGTATCTTTATAACTGGCTTAAGAATGTTATCTGAACTTTGCAGTCACGAACATGGTCATGCCAGAAGTTAAATTTTGGAAAATAAAAATGTACTTTTCGCAGAAAATGCTCTGGAAATTCCGTAATTTTTTCGACCCATGCTTCAAAATTTAAACTAAATAATCCTAAATAGCTTATCTTAAGAACTGGCTTAAGAACATTATCTTAACTTTGCAGTAACGAAAATTGTCACGCCAGAAGATAAATGTAAAAAAAAAAAAATTACTTTTCGCAAAAAATGTTCTAGAAATTTGGTAGTTTTTTCGACAGATGCTTCAAAATTTGACGAAATAATCTTAAAAAGAATATCTTTAGAATTGGCCTAAGAAAATTATCTGAACTTTGCAATAATTAAAATTGTCAAGCCAGAAAGTAAATGTTGAAGAATAAAAATGAACGTTTCGCAGAGGATGTTCTGGAAATTCCGTAGCTTTTCCAACGGATGCTGCAAAATTTGACGAAATAATCTTAAATAGGGTGTCTTTAGAACTGGCTTAAGAAATTTATCTGAACCTTGCAGTAGCGAAAAAGGTTGCGCCAAAAGATAAATATTGAAGAATAAAAATTAACTTTTCGCAGAAAATGTTCTGAAAATTCTGTAGTATTATCGACAGATACTTCAGAATTTGACGAAATAATACTTAATAGCGTATCTTTATAACCGGCTTAAGAATGCTATCTGAACTTTGCAGTAACGAAAACGGTCACGCCAGAAGATACATTTTGAAGAATAAAAATTAACTTTTCGCAGAAAATGCTCTGGAAATTCCGTAATTTTTGCGACAGATGCTTCAAAATTTCACAAAAAATCCTAAATAGCGTACCTTTAGATTTGGCTTAAGAAAGTTATCTGAACTTCGAAGCAACGAAAATGGTCACGCCAGAAGATAAATGTTGAAGAATAAAAATGTACCTTTCGCAGAATATATTCTGGAAATTTCGTAGTTTCTTCGACAGATGCTTCAAAATTTGACAAAATAATCTTAAATATCGTATCTTTAGAACTGGAGTAAGAAAGTTATCGTAACTTTCCACTAACGAAAATGGTCACGCCAGAAGATAAATGTTGAAATATAAAAAATTAACTTTTCGCAGAAAATGTTCTAAAAACACCCGAAAAGCAACTTTATTTGTCAAATAAAGTCGAAGATTACAAGAGTTATTAGTACCTGACAATTTTCAAGCGCTTAACTTAAAGACAAATCAACGACCATTGACTAAATTCACGTTGTGTTTCATATAAGATTGTTTTAACTGAAAAAAAACCCGTGTTCTCGATTTGCACGGACACACAATACGTTCATTGAGACACTTTTACAAATGACCTAAACAAGCAATTGACCAGAGATCTTTCAGCCTAAGATTTGCACGGATTTGCGACACCCGAAAAACAATTTTCTTGTCGAATAGAGTCGAAAATTACAAGAATTTTTAGTATCTGACAATTTTCAAGCGATATATCTCCAGGAAACTTGAAGACAAATTAACGGCGATTCACTAAAATCGCTTTTAACTTTAATTTTTCGACGTAGAAGATTGTTTTGACTCAAAAAAACCGTGTTCTCGATTTGCACGGATATGCCTAATCCGTGCAAAACACCCTAAAAGCAATTTTCTTGTCGAATAGAATCGAAAATTACAAGAGTTTTTAGTATCTAACAATTTTCAAGCGATATATCGCTGGAAGGCTTGAAGACAAATGAACGGCGATTCACTAACATCGCTTTTAACTTTTGTTTTTGTCACATGGATGGTTGTTTTGACTAAAAAAAAAACGTGTTCTCGATTTGCACGGATTTGCTTATTCCGCGTAAAACACCCGAAAAACAATTTTCTTGCCGAAGTGTCGAAAATTACAATAATTTTTAGCATCTAACAATTTTCAAGCGATATATCGCCGAAAAACTTGAAGACAAATGAACGGCGATTCACTAAATTTGCTTTAAACTTTCGTTTTTGTCACGTAGATGATTGTGTTAACTCGAAAAACCTGTGTTCTAGATCAATTTTTGTAGCAAAAATTACAAGAGTGTTTAGTAATGACAATTTTCAAGCGATATATTGGCAAAAAACTTAAAGACCAATGAACGACGATTGACTAAATTCACGTTTTTTTACGTAAAAGGTTGTCTTTTCTCAAAAAAACCGTGTTCTCGATTTGCACGGTTTTGCGTAATCTGCGCAAAACACCTGAAGAGCAGTTTTCTTGTCGAATAGAGTCGTCAAAAATTACAGGAATTTTTAGTATCTGACAATTTTTAAGTGATAAACTTGAAGACAAATGAACGACGATTGACTTCAAATCAAATCAATTTATTACGCTTTTGCCGCATTACAGATTACATGTTTTATAATAATAAAATACATTCACTTTTGACTTTTTTTGACGTTTTTTTTTTCACGTAGAAGATTGTTTTTTCTCAAAAAACCTAAGTTCTCGATTTGCCCAGTTTTTCTTAATCCACATAAAACTCCTAAAACGCAATTTTCTTGTCAGTCGAAAATTATACATTTTTAGTATCTGACAATTTCAAGCGATATATTGCCGAAAAACTTAAAACAATTAAATGACGATTGACTAAATTTAGTTGGAAACAAAATGGCAACGCTCCAAACGCGAACTCAGAAAACGAAAATTGCAATTAAAGTTAAAAAAAAATGTTAAAAATTAACCAATTCAAGAATTTGCTCCAAAATTTTCATATTCTTTAAACAACGACGCATTTTTGTTTTTCCATAAAAACAATTACCGTATTCTCGGTGGAAACAAAACGGCAACGCTCCAAACTTGAACTGGCACTAAAATTGCATTTAACGATTCGAAAAATTGTAAAAAAATTAATCAACCATCAAATTTACTTCAAAAGTTCAAGATTAATAAAAAAATAATATATTATGCAACAAGTGTTATAAACGGCACTTAAGTCACGAGTTAATTAGGCACGAGGGAGCGAGTGTTTAATAACGAGTGTCTAGAGAAGTTTATAACACGAATTGCATAAAATACTTTTTCTACGACTAAATTCGTAAAATTTTGAAATTATTTAATTATCTTAAATGAACATGGTTTTTTTTATTTTGACAGAGTGTTGATAAGTGGCTAACTTGATTTCGAGTTTCAATTGATTTTAGCGATTTAGAAATCTGAAGCTAACTTCAGTCCATGTCTAAAATGCACAAAGCTACAGTTTGTTACGGTGCATTTAAAGAATCACATGTGCGATAAATGGCATTTTAGAGGTGGGAGTAGAAAAAATAATATATTTCTGATTTTTCATAAAAAAAATTGCCTCATCCTGAATAAGATTGAAACGGCAACGCTCCAAGTTTAAATTGCGAAAAAATAATTGCAATCGACGATTTCAAACGGTTTTACAAATATTATAGCCCAGAATTTGCTCTGAAAACTCGAAATCTATAAAAAAAAAAACAATGAATTTCTTACTTTACATCAAATAACAATTGCTTTATCCTAGTTGAAACAAAGCGGCAACACTTTAAACTTAAAATTTACTTACCACTGCTCAGAGAGAAAAACTATCCTTAATTACCGGCTTCCGCGCGGCATTAAAAATCGTAAACGAAGCAACCGTTTATTGTCCAAAAATTGTCAACTGAAAGAGATTTCAGTAGTAAACATCCATTCTGTACAAGGTTGGGCAAATGTGTCAAAACCACAAGTCGCACACCCATAAAAACCCCATGTCATTGTAATTGTTTCAAAATGTAAAAAAAAACTGCCGATTTGTCATATCTCAAAAACAGAAATCAAAGTATCCTTTAACTTCGCCCTATCCCACAATCCAACCAAACCATTACAATTAACGAATTATTTTAACCACAAAAAAAAAACTATTTGATATCACGGAAGTGGTAGCCTTCCCGTCTCATATAGTCACCGTTTGCCATCGCAGATAATTAACATTCCACGGGGATAAGTAATTGGAGAGTAGACGTCATATTTCAAAGCGTCTAATTTGAGGACACACAGTAATTAACAGGTCTGGGGTTGTCAGGATGGCATGTCGAAGGTCATATTTACAGAGGGTGAGCACACAGTGGAAGCGATTTCTGGTTCGGTATTTATTCAAAGCGGCGAAATATCGCCGTGAAACGATGTATTAATTAAAAAGTTAATTAGGAGAGTGGAGCGCGCTTTTTTTAATTATCTCCGGCTACCCGTATTTTGCCACTTAGTGTGAGGAAGTTCGGTAGTTTTATTATTAGTCCGGGCATAAGTTATTTTGACGCCCTTCTAACACGGTTTTAAAATATTTGGACGCCGATAAATCATTTGCTAATTAGGTGCAGACGTTTGAGGGAGGTTTTAAGAGGTGAATGATTTGATTAGCGCGATCATCGGAATGTACGTTTTGTTTGATGTTGGAAAATTAAAATTCCAACTTTAATCTTATTATTAGTACCAGTTAATGTGCAATAATTTCTTTACTTGTAGGTTGAATTGGTGAGAAGAAATCAGCAAAAACCTTAAATTTAATAGTCATTTCACATGTTCCACTTTGAGAATGCCTTATACTCAGGACCTCACCCGGATATGTCGCGAGGGAAAAATTTCTGCTCTCTTTCAAAGAGAAGAGCGAGATGGGAGATTTTGATTTTTACACGTTGAAACTTGATGATATTGATGATGACAAAAACGTGTTTTTTTGTTCGGAGGTTGAAGGGTTTGAAAAGGGATCATTCCAATCTGAGTTTACCCCCTTAAAATAGTTATGAGTTATGTGTGAAAAACCTCAAAATATACTTTTTTTCAAACACCCATAACTTGGTGCCAAATCGTCGTAGGAACTTCGTTTTTTGAATCCTGCATAGCGAGTTGATCAAATTTGAATGCCTTATGGTGGATCGATTCGACAAAGTTTTTCCAACTTCGTAGACAAGGTTGGACATAGTTTCCAGAAGAAAAAAAAACATTTTCTTTTTACAGGGGCGCTAGAGGGGGTGGAAGGGGTTACGCTTAAGTTCTCATGCATGACTTTAAAGACGATACTTCAAAGTTTTTCGCCCTCAAGGATTCATCAAAATCGATTGAAAATACGCCGAGTTATGACGGTTTGAAAATGGTCGAAATTTGACGAATGTTTCATTTTTTTCCACCAGTGTATTTTAGTATTTCAATACAATTTTTCTGGAATTTATTCTCCGCGGTTTATAATTTTTTTGCCTTTTTTTTGTCGATGCGTCATTTACGACCGAAAAATAAAATATTAAATTATATTATTATAAAGGGTTTTCCAATAAGAGGTTTCATTTTGAATAGCCCGCTATCTGGACAGCTGTCACTTTTGCAGCTGTCATCTTTTGACATTTGACAAGTAAAAACTATGCCATTAGTAAAAATGCAACGATACACGCTTCAACAACGCAGTGAAATTATTAAAATTCACTACAGAAATGGTGAAAATTTTGCAGTCACAGTTCGCCAAACTAAAGCACTTTTGGGTCGTTGTGAAGCACCTTCTCGTCCGTTATGAAATGTACAGTTTTTTTCATTAATTTGGGTTCATAAAATGTATGATTCCAGAATCCTACAAAAAGCATGAAAAAAAGTACCGTAGCGGTTCATTTTTACTTTCTCCGTTACGAAGTACGAGAAAGTATTGTGATCGTGATTTTTTTTTTTAAACATTTTTTTAAGGAAATATCCGGTTTTGGGGTCCCAGATGCCATTTCAACAATTTCTGGGAAAATTTTTTTTGTGTCTGTATGTGTGTGTGTGTGTGTGTGTGTGTGTGTGTGTCTGTCTGTGTGCGCTGTATCTCAAAAACTAATAGAGCAATTGATGTGAAACTTTGAACTTACGTCTTATTTGATAATCCGAAGAACTGAAAAGCTTTTGGTAAATTCGTACACCGTAAGTAGGTGTTTACCTTAACTGTTTTTTGTTTTTTGCCAATATATAAATATTAAATATGAAATATATCACAAAAATATTTAAACAAACATTGAAGAAAATAAAGAAATAAACATCTTTTGCTTGAAAACATTTTTCATAAAATCATTTTTATTCGGGAAAAAAATTTATTATTTTTTTTAAATTTTTGGTTTATAATTATAAAACGATAATAGTTACAGCAAATTTATGTCAATAATAATTGTAGAGAATGCTAAAATGAACAACTTATAAAGAATAAGTTTTTTTCGAAATCCCTTTAGTTTTTGAGTAAACTGAGTTTTTGAATTTGAAGTATAATTTTTTCATCTTTCAAAATTTTGACGTTTTAAACGTCAGTTTCATCCGAGTTTACCCAACGCTCGATGTACATTTAAAATATGATTTAAATTGAAAATAAACGATGAAAACGTAAATATAAATGATTCCATCAAGTCGGAGAAAGTAACATGATGGCCACATCACCATTTTTTAACGCTACTATCAAATTGTTTGCACAAAGTATGTCATGAACGCTTCGCATTTCCGATCAAGAAGACTTGATGATTATTATTTTCTTCATTAAAAAGAAAAATTGTATGAAACTCGAGTAAAGCAACTTTCTTCATTTGTAGGAATTGTCAATCTTTCCTACTCGTGAAAAAAAGTGTTACTTTACTCACTTGTTGCATAAATAACTATTGAGTAAACTTGCATTTACGCTCACACACGTACAAATGTCTACTCCAAAGCCGTAATTATTGGATTGCATTGATTTTAAACGCAAATATCTCGCCGAATCGGCAACTATTGCCAGAAACGCATCGGGAATGTGTTAAAAATAATCCATTGTGAATAACTTTAAATCAATATGGAAATAGATGATTAATTATTAATGTGTAATTATGAGAATGATTGGTTGGTTCGGTTGCAAATGACATATTTCATAATACGGTTTGGTCAATGTTAAGACCGCAACACCCTTTGTTTCATTTACAGTTTGCGGAATTCCAAATAACAATTATAAATACACTAATGCATGAGATACACTGGTATTGATCAAATAGTTAAATTACGCAAAGTGCCCGCATAACATTCGCAAACATCAACAATAACTCAATTTTATTATCCTTCGGGAAGATGTTGCTGCGCAACAACGAGTCGTCCTTTCGCATGTCGTACATTTTTTCCACTCCATCCGAACATCCCCAGTAACGGCCGTTCCTTCTTAATTCCACTTTTAATTCTATTTTAAAACAAAATAACATTCTCGTTCTCCATTATTCGATAACAAAACAATTCCTGCATGAATCCAGATCGTTTCCCGTAGGAATCTCATATTTTATGAACCCAAATTAATTAAAAAAACTGTACATTTTATAACGGACGTAGAAAAAACTAATTATGTCTTCAATAATTCAACATTTTGTGATTTACGACAACTATTGACAATACCTTACTTTTAATTACTTCCTGCATCTATACGACAAAGACGGTAATAAAACTAGTTTTTCGTGAATGTCAAAGTCGAGACGGGTGAGATGTTTACAAACATCTTGAATTCACGGTGACTTCGGCTGATTAAAATTCAGCACCTCTGGTCTCTATGTTATTCTTTGACACTTTCCCGCAAGTTTCTAATGGAGGTCCTGGAAAATTCATCGAACACTCCTCGCAATCCTTTCAAAGGTCCATCCATTCTTCGGCCACTCGTTATGCAAATTTTATTTTTAATACTTCCTGCCGCCGGATAAATTTTGTTGGACGGCCGCCAGTCTATTCTTTCCTCCGTGAAATTTTGATTTTACAAATCATTTAATAAACTCTGCTCCGAATATGTTGCTTCATTAAGCAAATGCTTTTAGACATTTTAATTTGCTCATAAAATTTATTAAATTAATTATTTTTTAAATACGTTTCAACATTGAATTTATTGTTACTATGGTGGCATAGTGGGTAGAGTGTTTGCTTGTGGGTTCGAATTTCACCCGAGCTGTCATTTTTGTATTTTCTCTGTAACGAAGTATGGGAAATTATTGTGATCGTGATATTTTTTTCAATTTTTTAACGGAAATAATTGAGGTCCCTAGAAGCGATTTCAACATTTCTGGAAAACAACTGTGTGTAGCTGTGTGTCTGTGTATCTGTGTATCTGTGTGTCTGTGTGTCTGTGTGTCTGTGTGTCTGTGTGTCTGTGTGTCTGTGTGTCTGTGTGTCTGTGTGTCTGTGTGTCTGTGTGGCTGTGTGTCAGTGTGCCTGTATGTCTGGCTGTGCGCACATATCTCCAAAACTAATAGAGTAATTAACATGCAACTTTGAACATAAGTCCTATTTGATAATAATTCGTACGCCGGAAGTGGTTGTTTATTTTAACCAGTTTTCATTCGATATGTTTTTAAATATGAAAAGTATTACAAAAACAATTAACCCCTTACGCGAACGTGACTCTGGCATGCGTTACTGGCAAAATCGTATCAAATATATTTATTATCAACTAAAGAAAATCAAAATTACCGTTTTCTTGCAAAAAAAAATATTTTCAACAATTTTGACCATCAAATTTTTTTTCACATATACCTATATATTTATTATCCACTATAACCAATTTTTTTACCATTTTTCCGAAAAAAAAAAACGTGCATTAAGGGATTAAACAAATATTAAAGATATTGAAGAAATGAACATCTCTTGTCTAAAAATAATTTTCATAAATCGATTTTTGTTCGATAATATTAATAAACCGTTATTAATCTCTTTTAACTTATAAAGGATAAGTTTTTTTGCTATATCTCATTAGTTTTTGAATAAACTATCGAAACTAGTAACATGATGACTACATCAACATTTTTTTTTTAATTCATAGAATTTTTCACAACTTTACGCTCTGCTTATATGGAATTATTGCAACATCCAAAGACGGAGTACATATTACGTACGTTTCTAGAAAATTATAAACTTGAATGTTTTTGATAGCAGTTTCGAATATTATTACAACATTTCCAAACTTATTACAATTTTTACAACTTTACGCTATGATGGTATAAAATTATCACAAAATCATGTGATGAAAAAAAATCATCTTGAATAAATTTTGAGTCATTTTGGAAAATTTTAAGTAGGTGGCAATTGTTTTTATATTTCTTTAGAATCGTCGAAATTATTACAATTTTCACAACTTTACGTTCCGGTGGTATAAAATTATCACAGAATCATGAGATCAAAAAAAAAACATCTTGAATAAATTTTGAGTCATTTTGGAAAATTTTAAGTCGATGGCAATTGTTTTTATGTTTCTTTAAAATCGTCAAAATTTTTCAAATTTTCACAATTTTACGTTCTGGTAGTATAAAATTATCATAAAATTATGTGATAAAAAAAAATCATCTTGAATAAATTTTGAGTCATTTTGGAAAATTTTAAGTAGGTGGCAATTGTTTTTATATTTCTTTAGAATCGTCAAAATTATTAAAATTTTCACAACTTTACGTTCTGGTGGTATAAAATTATGTGATCAAAAAAAAAATCATCTTGAATCAATTTTGAGTTATTTTGGAAAGTTTTAAGTCATTGGCAATTGTTTTTATAATTCTTTAGAATCGACAAAATTATAACAATTTTCACAACTTTACGCTCTGGTGGTATAAAATTATCACAAAATCATGTGATAAAAAAAATCATCTTGAATAAATTTTGAGTTATTTTGGAAAGTTTTAAGTCATTGGCAATTGTTTTTATAATTCTTTAGAATCGACAAAATTATAACAATTTTCACAACTTTACGCTCTGGTGGTATAAAATTATCACAAAATCATGTGATAAAAAAAATCATCTTGAATAGATTTTGAGTTATTTTGGAAAGTTTTAAGTCATTGGCAATTGTTTTTATAATTCTTTAGAATCGACAAAATTATAACAATTTTCACAACTTTACGCTCTGGTGGTATAAAATTATCACAAAATCATGTGATAAAAAAATCATGTAGAATACATTTTGAGTTATTTTGGAAAGTTTTAAGTCGTTGGCAATTGTTTTTATAATTCTTTAGAATCGACAAAATTATAACAATTTTCACAACTTTACGCTCTGGTGGTATAAAATTATCACAAAATCATGTGATAAAAAAAATCATCTTGAATAAATTTTGAGTTATTTTGGAAAGTTTTAAGTCGTTGGCAATTGTTTTTATAATTCTTTAGAATCGACAAAATTATAACAATTTTCACAACTTTACGCTCTGGTGGTATAAAATTATTACAAAATCATGTGATAAAGAAATCATCTAGAATACATTTTGAGTTATTTTGGAAAGTTTTAAGTCATTGGCAATTGTTTTTATAATTCTTTAGAATCGACAAAATTATAACAATTTTCACAACTTTACGCTCTGGTGGTATAAAATTATCACAAAATCATGTGATAAAAAAATCATCTAGAATACATTTTGAGTTATTTTGGAAAGTTTTAAGTCGGTGCCAATTGTTTTTATAATTCTTTAGAATCGACAAAATTATAACAATTTTCACAACTTCACGCTCTGGTGGTATAAAATTATCACAAAATCATGTGATAAAAAAATCATCTAGAATACATTTTGAGTTATTTTGGAAAGTTTTAAGTCGTTGGCAATTGTTTTTATAATTCTTTAGAATCGACAAAATTATAACAATTTTCACAACTTTACGCTCTGGTGGTATAAAATTATCACAAAATCATATGATAAAAAAAATCATCTTGAATAAATTTTGAGTTATTTTGGAAAGTTTTAAGTCGTTGGCAATTGTTTTTATAATTCTTTAGAATCGACAAAATTATAACAATTTTCACAACTTTACGCTCTGGTGGTATAAAATTATCACAAAATCATGTGATAAAGAAATCATCTAGAATACATTTTGAGTTATTTTGGAAAGTTTTAAGTCATTGGCAATTGTTTTTATAATTCTTTAGAATCGACAAAATTATAACAATTTTCACAACTTTACGCTCTGGTGGTATAAAATTATCACAAAATCATGTGACCAAAAAAAAATCATCTTGAATAAATTTTGAGTTATTTTGGAAAGTTTTAAGTCGTTGGCAATTGTTTTTATATTTCTTTAGAATCGACAAAATTATAACAATTTTCACAACTTTACGCTCTGGTGGTATAAAATTATCACAAAATCATGTGATAAAAAAAATCATCTTGAATAAATTTTGAGTTATTTTGGAAAGTTTTAAGTCGTTGGCAATTGTTTTTATAATTCTTTAGAATCGACAAAATTATAACAATTTTCACAACTTTACGCTCTGGTGGTATAAAATTATCACAAAATCATGTGATAAAGAAATCATCTAGAATACATTTTGAGTTATTTTGGAAAGTTTTAAGTCATTGGCAATTGTTTTTATAATTCTTTAGAATCGACAAAATTATAACAATTTTCACAACTTTACGCTCTGGTGGTATAAAATTATCACAAAATCATGTGACCAAAAAAAAATCATCTTGAATAAATTTTGAGTTATTTTGGAAAGTTTTAAGTCATTGGCAATTGTTTTTATAATTCTTTAGAATCGACAAAATTATAACAATTTTCACAACTTTACGCTCTGGTGGTATAAAATTATCACAAAATCATGTGATAAAAAAATCATCTAGAATACATTTTGAGTTATTTTGGAAAGTTTTAAGTCGGTGGCAATTGTTTTTATATTTTTTTAGAATCGTTAGATCTAATACAATTTTTACAACCTTACGCTCTACTAGTATAAAATTATCACAAAATCATGTGATCAGAAAAAATCATCTTGAATAAATTTTGAGTTATTTTGGAAAGTTTTAAGTCATTGGCAATTGTTTTTATAATTCTTTAGAATCGACAAAATTATAACAATTTTCACAACTTTACGCTCTGGTGGTATAAAATTATCACAAAATCATGTGACCAAAAAAAAATCATCTTGAATAAATTTTGAGTTATTTTGGAAAGTTTTAAGTCGTTGGCAATTGTTTTTATATTTCTTTAGAATCGTCAAAATGATTACAATTTTCACAACTTCACGTTCTGGTGGTATAAAATTATCACAAAATCATGTGACCAAAAAAAAATCATCTTGAATAAATTTTGAGTTATTTTGGAAAGTTTTAAGTCATTGGCAATTGTTTTTATAATTCTTTAGAATCGACAAAATTATAACAATTTTCACAACTTTACGCTCTGGTGGTATAAAATTATCACAAAATCATGTGACCAAAAAAAAATCATCTTGAATAAATTTTGAGTTATTTTGGAAAGTTTTAAGTCGTTGGCAATTGTTTTTATATTTCTTTAGAATCGTCAAAATGATTACAATTTTCACAACTTCACGTTCTGGTGGTATAAAATTATCACAAAATCATGTCACGAAAAAAAAAATCATATTGAATAAATTTTGAGTTATTTTGGAAAGTTTTAAGTCGTTGGCAATTATTTTTATATTTCTTTAGAATCGACAAAATTATAACAATTTTCACAACTTTACGCTCTGGTGGTATAAAATTATCACAAAATCATGTGATAAAAAAATCATCTAGAATACATTTTGAGTTATTTTGGAAAGTTTTAAGTCGTTGGCAATTGTTTTTATAATTCTTTAGAATCGACAAAATTATAACAATTTTCACAACTTTACGCTCTGGTGGTATAAAATTATCACAAAATCATGTGATAAAAAAAATCATCTTGAATAAATTTTGAGTTGTTTTGGAAAGTTTTAAGTCGTTGGCAATTGTTTTTATAATTCTTTAGAATCGACAAAATTATAACAATTTTCACAACTTTACGCTCTGGTGGTATAAAATAATCACAAAATCATGTGATAAAAAAAATCATCTTGAATAAATTTTGAGTTATTTTGGAAAGTTTTAAGTCGTTGGCAATTGTTTTTATAATTCTTTAGAATCGTTAAAATTATTACAATTTTCACAACTTCACCCTCTCATGGTATAAAATTATCACAAAATCATGTAATGGGTTTTCACAAAATCTCAATCTTGAATAAATTTTGAGTGGTTTTGGAAAGTTTTAAGTCGGTGGCAATTATTTTTGTATTTTTTTAGAATCGTCAAACTTATTACAATTTTCACAACTTCACGCTCTGATGGTATAAAATTATCAAAAAATCATCTGATAAAAAAAATCACCTTGAATAAGTTTTGAGTCATTTAGGAAAATTTTAAGTTGGTGGCAATTGTTTTTATATTTCTTTTGAATCCTTAAAATTATTACAATTTTCACAACTTCACGCTCTGATTGTATAAAATTTTCTCTATATCTTGTGATGGGTTTTGACAAAATCTCTTTCTTAAACAAATTTTGAGTGATTTTGGAAAGTTTTAAGTCGATGGCAATTGTTTTTATGTTTCTTTAGAATCGTCAAAATGATTACAATTTCTGATGGTATAAAATTATCACAAAATCTTGTGAGTGACTTTCGCAAAATCCCAATCTTGAACAAATTTTGAGTAATTTTGGAAAATCTTAAGTGAACAGCAAGTACCATCAAATCCGAGAAACTAATATTTTGGCCACATTACCATTTTTTCCAAAGAATTATTGGCCCTGCGGGTGCATGTGGCATTATTCATATTTCGGTCGGGGCGGAATCTTCTGCTTGGCTTCACCGAAATTCCCACATCATCCGCTCTTCCTCGACCCAAATATTTTAATGAAATGCATTTATCATTAATTATGCTTATAACCAGATAATTGTTGATAATTAATAACGTTTCATTATAATAATTTGACAATAAACATATAAACGGGATTTAAATTAATGATTACGCCACAAATTATTTTACAAAATTAATTATTTCTGCAGTTTAGAATATCAACAAGAGCAAAGCGGAATATTTCCCCGGGTGATTTATTATTTAAGCTAATGGATAAATAAACGAAATCTCGCAGCAAATATGAATGTAGTCGTCCAAAGGTGGATAATTGCCTTAATTAATCTTTTGGCGCATTAATAACACTAACGGAATAATTCCCGCGTTTCATTATTGATTTTTGCGTACTTTCATTTCGAGCAAGGGAGAAGGCCCTACGCTCGTACACTTTGTAAAAGGAAAAGTTCTGATTAAACAATAAATAAATTATCACAATTAAAATGAAATTGAATTGGATTCAGCCCGCAGACTCGAATTTCTTCTGCTATCTTATCTTATGTACATACAATTTGTGCGCATTCCTTTACAAAAGTTTAAATTCGCTCCGTAAAAAGGCTAAACGAAAATTGTAATAAGTTTCTTATTTAATCTACAACTCATTTTAAAGTTCCTGAAAAGGAAAATGGAAGCTCTGCACACAGCGCCAGATAAAAAAAAACGTGGAGCTGTTTTCGCCGTTTTTCATCGGGGATTATTAAAATTGTCAATGTGGAAAGGTGAATAACCGCATATTTCTATCTTCATGATGGCCACATCACCATTTTTGTAAATACGTAAATTGTTGTATTTATATTGGATGTATCAAAAATATTATTACAGTAAATTGTACACCAACCAACAGCAAGTCGCGTTAATCCTGCACCCCATGTTGTTCCATATCATATCGTAAACAGCATATTTCATCCCCAATTGCTATCGCGCGAACACAAGAAATTGCAAGTGTTATTTGTGTAGGCCTTGTGATATATTCACGTTCGTTTGCTACAAACCAATAAATTATACTAAATTGCTTTCTGAGTGTGATAATAATCGCGCGATTAAAGAGTGACAAATGGCGTGCAGAAAGCTACCGTTAACGTGTTAAAAGAAAAATATGAGACCACAATTATTAATTAAATTTACACCGCTTGGATAGATCGTCAGAAAAATACAGTTCAATCAGTTCAATTGTTGTTCACCTCGGGGATGTGAAGTTTTCGTTGATATAAGTAGTTTTCAGAAAGTGGGGCGCAAGTCTAAGCGGGGCTTTATTCATAAGGCCCTGCAGAGGTTCTTCTGGACTCGCAGGATAAAACCGTATGCGGGGATCCTCACTTACATCCTCAGTAACGTAATGTGCGACGGAAACTTGTTGATATCCATTTTTATTCATAAAAAGTTTAATGTTTGTGCAACTACCTTCATTTTTACCAATTAAAAGTTTACTCCTATCTGAAATGTTTTAAGAGCTGTAACACAAAACAGACTTTTTTTATTCAAGATATCAATTCAAGTTGTTTTTTTTTGTCATAGGTTTTTACAGCCAAATTTCGCTTCTTACAATCCGTAATTGGAAATTTACATATATAAATAAATATGGCATTTTTCTGTTATGATCGCGCACCTAACGCCAATTATGTCCCCATTTTGCTATTTAATTTAAAATTCAAATGCTTCAAGTGCACGTGCTAGAAGTGAAAAACTAATGACTCCTAAATTGCGGCGCATAACTTCATTTAAAATGGACAACGCGTGGAATATAAAACGCTCAATTTACTAATTTATTTTGTCTCCGGTTATGACTTCACGACTTTCATTTTCTCCGTCCGAAATTAAAATGTATTATTATGGAAACCTTCGCCTGTTGTTCGCATTACGGGTCATTGTATGTTTTTTCTTCTTCTACGGCGGAAATAAAACAGTCATCCTTAATCTCCGCGATGTTGAGACGTTTAAGCCATCAAGAAGCTCTCATAAATTTCAAGTTAAAAGTTCTCCTCGCCCTGCAGAATATACACAGTGGAGTTATTCGAGAGTTTTATTATATGGAAACTTTCCTCTGTAAATATTTTTTCTCGCGTTAAACAGGCTCGGTATCGATATAAAGCCGTGTTTACCAATTATATAGATAGTGTTTCTGTTTGCTATAGGATCTTAAATTAGAATTGATTTTCAGTAAATTTGCAAAATTTTCAGTCTGTAGCGATTATTTATATTTTTTAACGCAACTTTAAAATTTTAAAATTCCAAAAAAATTGCTAATACAAAAAAAAATAATTAACAAATTGCTGTAAGCTACAAAAATATATTGTCAGATCGAAATAATTGTTTTTTTTTTGTGAATTTTACAATTTCATTTCTGGACGTTTTGTAATGTTCACATTATTTTTGAAGGGATCTTATGGTGAGTGCGTTCAGGAACTTAAAATTTAGGTCATTTGCTAAAATTAAAGAGTTGAAGTTTTGCATAGTTACCTTCAAAAGATCTTTATTAAGAAATTACCGTTCAGATTTATTGATGTTTTGCGTTGAGTACATTTAAATATAAATTTTCTAATAAAATAATAAACTATTATCCTGATATCGTTACAAAAAATGGCATTGGGCTTGTTTGGATTTATTTTAATAAGTTAATAAGTTCTGTAATTATTTTATTTAAACAAATTTCCACAAAATCACGATTTGTGGGATGTATTTAATAAAGTTGTTAATTTAAAATTGACAATTTAGTTTTGAAAATTCGGATTTTCTGTCATTTAATCAATATAGACTGTACAGAGTAGTTTGTGGAAAAATGAGATTTTTGAACATCCAAATTTGCCTACAAGCGCAGCCAATTTTGTTACTTTAAACTTCGGATTATTTTCATTGGGAAATTACACTTCGACGTTAATTAAGAATAATTTGTCAAAATTTCAAGATCTGCCAAAAAAATATAGACTTTACAGAGCAGTTTGTGGAAAAATGAGATTTTTTAATATCCAAATTTTACTCCAAGCACAGCCATTTTTTTTTTTTGACTTAGGCTTTGCCATTCAGTCACACACGGCTATTATTTTTGTATTTTATTTGTATGAATAATGAGAATAAATTAACAAATGAATAATGTAAGACGTATACAACAACCACGGACCCAAGTGAATACTTCTCGATCGCCGAAAAATCTTCCGCGCGGGATGGGAATCGAACCCTCACGGCCGCGGCGCAGCCTCTACCCACTACACCAACGGCAGCCATTTTTGTTATTCTAAACTTCGGATAATTTTCTTTGGGAAATTACTCTTATACGTTAGTCAAGAATAATCTTTCAGAATGTCAAGCATCTGTCTAAAAAAATATAGACTTTACATAGCAGTTTGTAGAAAAATGAGATTTTTTATCATCTAAATTTGCCTCCAAGCGCAGCCATTTTTGTTATTCTAAACTTCGGATAATTTTCTTTGGGAAATTACTCTTATACGTTAGTCAAGAATAATCTTTCAGAATGTCAAGCATCTGTCTAAAAAAATATAGACTTTACATAGCAGTTTGTGGAAAAATGAGATTTTTGAATATCCAAATTTTACTCCAAGCGCAGCCATTTTTGTTACTCTAAACTTCGGATAATTTTCTTTGGGCAATTACTCTTATATGTTAGTCAAGAATAATCTGTCAGAATTTCAAGAATCTGTTTAAAAAAAATATCGACTTTATATAGCAGTTTGTGGAAAAATTAGATTTTTTATCATCCAAATTTGCCTCCAACCGCAGCTATTTTTGTTACTCTAAACCCCGGATAATTTTCTTTGGGCAATTACTCTTATACGTTAGACAAGAATAATCTGTCAGAATGTCAAGCATCTGTCTAAAAAAATATAGACTTTACATGGCAGTTTGTAGAAAAATGAGATTTTTTATCATCTAAATTTGCCTCCAAGCGCAGCCATTTTTGTTACTCTAATACACCTTATACGTTAATCGATAATAATCTGTCAGAATTTCAAGTATCTGTCTAAAAAATAGACTTTACAGAGTAATTTGTGGAAAAATGAGATTTTTGAACATCCAAATTTTCCTCCAAGTGCATCCAATCTAAACTTAGGATAATTTTCTTTGGGCAATTACACTTATACGTTAATCAAGAATAATATGTCGTAATTTTAAGCATCTGTCTAAAAAATATAGACTTTACGGAGCAGGTTGTGGAAAAATGATATTTTTAATCATCCAAATTTGCAAGTGCAGCCATATTTGTTACTGCAAAGTTCGGATAATTGTCTACCTAAATGCGATTATAATTACAATGTTTCAGTAAGATAAACTTTTAAGCCGTGGAGAACTTTGTTTAAAAAATTGAATAAATATTTTAATTGGTAAACACGGCTTTATATCGATACCGAGCCGTGTTTACCAATTAAAATATTTATTCAATTTTTTAAACAAAGTTCTCCACGGCTTAAAAGTTTATCTTACTGAAACATTGTAATTATAATCGCATTTAGGTAGACAATTATCCGAACTTTGCAGTAACAAATATGGCTGCACTTGCAAATTTGGATGATTAAAAATATCATTTTTCCACAACCTGCTCCGTAAAGTCTATATTTTTTAGACAGATGCTTAAAATTACGACATATTATTCTTGATTAACGTATAAGTGTAATTGCCCAAAGAAAATTATCCTAAGTTTAGATTGGATGCACTTGGAGGAAAATTTGGATGTTCAAAAATCTCATTTTTCCACAAATTACTCTGTAAATTCTATTTTTTAGACAGATACTTGAAATTCTGACAGATTATTATCGATTAACGTATAAGGTGTATTAGAGTAACAAAAATGGCTGCGCTTGGAGGCAAATTTAGATGATAAAAAATCTCATTTTTCTACAAACTGCCATGTAAAGTCTATATTTTTTTAGACAGATGCTTGACATTCTGACAGATTATTCTTGTCTAACGTATAAGAGTAATTGCCCAAAGAAAATTATCCGGGGTTTAGAGTAACAAAAATAGCTGCGGTTGGAGGCAAATTTGGATGATAAAAAATCTAATTTTTCCACAAACTGCTATATAAAGTCGATATTTTTTTTAAACAGATTCTTGAAATTCTGACAGATTATTCTTGACTAACATATAAGAGTAATTGCCCAAAGAAAATTATCCGAAGTTTAGAGTAACAAAAATGGCTGCGCTTGGAGTAAAATTTGGATATTCAAAAATCTCATTTTTCCACAAACTGCTATGTAAAGTCTATATTTTTTTAGACAGATGCTTGACATTCTGAAAGATTATTCTTGACTAACGTATAAGAGTAATTTCCCAAAGAAAATTATCCGAAGTTTAGAATAACAAAAATGGCTGCGCTTGGAGGCAAATTTAGATGATAAAAAATCTCATTTTTCTACAAACTGCTATGTAAAGTCTATATTTTTTTAGACAGATGCTTGACATTCTGAAAGATTATTCTTGACTAACGTATAAGAGTAATTTCCCAAAGAAAATTATCCGAAGTTTAGAATAACAAAAATGGCTGCCGTTGGTGTAGTGGGTAGAGGCTGCGCCGCGGCCGTGAGGGTTCGATTCCCATCCCGCGCGGAAGATTTTTCGGCGATCGAGAAGTATTCACTTGTAG